>CM034154.1:463948270-465203457 GCA_019776745.2 Taxus chinensis | reverse complement strand
CTTTGATGATGGTATCCCAAACACCAATAAGATCATCGCACACGCTCTGAGTTGCATCTCTATCTCCCTTCACTACAGCCTTATCATTTTTCATAACTATAATGGTAGGAATAAGACTATGAATATCCTCCTTATGTTCATACCTCTACTCAAGCACGTACCTATCTCACACATTAAGTGGCCCTCTATGCCACTCAGGCTCTATAAAATCTCCTCAAGGCCAGAGCCCGCCATACAGTATACTTTGGGGTAACCCCCACATCATCAATTAGTAAAATAACACCCTCCTCATTGGGGGATGTAGCCCCTAGAGAATCCTCAATAACTGGAAGGTCTCACCACCACAACCCTCAGAGTATTTACATCTATATCCTCCTGCCTATATGGAATGGGATCCTTGGGCACTCCCTACTGTAATGAAAATTGTCTCTAAACACAATAAAAGTGATGAAACTCATGCTCACCTTCTCTGTGACCCTAAAGCCACATGGGATACTGTAAACAAAGTAAATCTTGAGGATACTCAACCCATGCCAGTAAATCTAGGTAGGGTCTCCATACAACATTCCTCACCTAAATTCTAGTCAAAAAATCCCTATAAAACCTTGTCCTCTTCCTTTTCCTCACATAACCCTTATCTGATAACCACCTCATGAAACCTAGATGGTGATCACCGATGGCCCATGACAACCCTACTGGTCTAGCAATAAAAATGTGCTCCCAATTCCAAACATGTAATAGAAAACCAACATCTATACCAAAATATTTGTGGCACCTCTAGGCCCACAACTCTTTGAATGTTTATGCAAGAGGATTAAGCCCCCACTCAAAAACCATGTGATTCTCCATCATCTCTGAAACAACCCCTGTCACCATCCATAGAAAATGGCCACTGTTAGAATTTGTCAATGCGTAACACATGATGGCCATCATGATCATAGTCATCTGAACATGACCCGACCTTTCAGAAAAATAAACACGGCCATAGTTAAAACCACCTGACTCATATCTAATGTCTCCAACATCTTCCCAATATAATATACCAATCACCTCATCCCTCTCTGTCTTAGTGATGGTATACACAACTGACCCATGAATTGGTAGTCTCAAAATGTGGTGAAACTCCTCCAAAGTAATAGTAACCTCTCCTGTAGGTAACCAAAAAATGTTGGTGGAAAATTTCCACCTCTCTAGAAATTCTAGTATCATGCCTGGACATCTATGGATCCATCTAGAATGCCTCATGGTACCAAAACCAATGGCCTCAACATGATCCCACTCATCATCTGACATGTCCTCCCTCACCTACTCTAAAATCAAGGGAATATGATCATGAATTTTTAATTTTTCATCCACCTGTAAAAATAAAGAAATCAACAATTAGTATCATTCATAAATATATCAAAAACATATAAAAAATCAATAAAATACACTAACAACATCTAAAAAATCTAAACTTCCTATTCAAAATTGCCAAATCACATAGGAAAATTGCCAGTGATTCTGGCTAGGGAACTCGTACACCCCAAACATGACAGTCAAATCCTAAAACTACCAAAAATCATACAAAAAATAAAAAATTTCTTACCTCATCTATGGGTGGTTTCCTCTGCCTACTGGAGGTTTCCTTCACATTCAAATCAATCAAAATCACTCAAAAATTCTCAAAAACTCCTCTCGAAGTTGTTTACCCTATGGTTAAAATAAAAAGGACTATAGGGTGGGTTGGGTATTTATATGCCACAATTTTCATCGTGATTCAATCACTGATGATTTGTGCAAATCACATGTGATTCATCTAAATGCCAATGATTCACCCTGTTTTAGCAAACCATTATCATTTACACCCTTAAGCATGACAAAAACACCCATTGCATAAGTCTGTCACTTTCAAAGGACCCAAACACCTAAGTCAAACAAAAAAATCATCAACTTTTAGGAATTTTCATATGTTTATGGAATGTATTCCCATTGGCCTTCCATTACTTGGATTTCACATTAAACTAGAACGCCTCCACGGATCACATGTATATAGGAGAAAACCCCTTGGTTTCCCTATCAAGCTGACCCCTTGGTAGCACACTCTCTTTCAATACACCCTTGGATCGGGGAAACCTTTGAAAAACAAAACATATGCAAACACATGTTATTTCCTATATTGTACTATAGTGGAATCACCCATACAAACACACACTCTCAATCATTTTTTTCTAATGCCTTGCTAAGACATTAGATAAAAAATGGAAAATGTAGACACCAAAAATATACACACCCTATTCCCACACAAATGGTCAAATGGATGTTCCCGTTCACATCCTTACACCATTTCATTACCAAAGTCGTCTATTTGATCAATTCAATTAAGCTCACCATTGCACCATTTTAATGACACCCCTAAACTTATGACATTATCCCTACACCCCATTAATTAATCAAATAAGCCCACATTTTCTAATCCCCCCTTTCATAGCTAATTAATTAATTGTTCACATATTCACCTCTACACCTCACTCTCCCTAACTCATTGGTTACAACTAGTATAGAGTTACGTGTCATCCATGCAACCCCCATTGAGCGACTTGATACGTTTTTTGCATCAAACAAGAAGATCCGTGAAGCCTTTGAAGAGTTCTATGAAGCCTACTAAAAAGTAATAGAGTCCAAGCTGATCTTACACAGTTTGATTACTAATACGAAGAAGGGTTTGGAATCCTTGAAGACACACACACTGTATCCGAATCTGAAGTTGAAAGTGAAGTCAATATTATGGATTTTGATTCTAACTTTTCATATCTCTACGATATGGAGGAGATTTCTTATTTCTTCATGGATGATTACATTGAAGAACCTAACTCATAATTTATTGAATATGATGATTTCTCCTATTCAATAGTCTCTAAATTTTATGAGAACTTAGAGATTGACCCAGATTCTGACTTTGGATTCTAGACTTGTTGCTTTTTCATATCATTATTATTAGTTGATGTATGTAATAAACTAAATAAGTGTCAAAAATTTGGTCACATTTCTATACATTGCATATCATATCCCTTTTTCATAAATAAAAACTTTAATGTTTTAAAATTAGGTTGACATCCATGTAATAAAGTCCTTTGGCTTATGGGAATTAGCCTTTGTCACGGATCTTCCTACCCATTTTACTAATTCCATTCTATGTAGTGTTTTTTGATTTACATGATTTAATTGCAAGAAAAAGGAGCTTAATTCATTTATTCATGGAGTGCAATAATCAAACACCTATCACATCCCGTGGGTACCTTGGAAACCCTATCATAATCGAGGTTGAGCTAGTTTTATCTCCATTGTGATAAGAAACCAAATAGTGAAGGTGAAATTGTCATTAACAGACCAATGTTGTAACGATAAGGTAGTTAATCAAAGTAATAAGAAAAATATTATTTCCAAACACTATAATAATGTAAAGTAAACCAACGTAATGATGATGTATAACCATCAAAGTAGATATAATTATAGGGTGTGAAGCATAAAACTCATTAATGTTGTCTTTACCTGATATTTCCTTATAGTGTTACATATATTAGAGCTTCATGTATTCATCCTTGTAATTTTTCATGGTTTATTACTCATTTTTATAGTAGTGCCAAAAAATCATCCCAAGTTTGAATGGGCAAGAAATATCTATCACATTCTACATTGAATATATCCCACTCATGGGATACCTAAATGGATATATTCAACACCGAAAATTTGGTATTCTCTTTGTTGATGACTTTTTAATGTAGAAGTAGGAATAAAGTTTCCATAGTCACTTATCCTTCCTTCAAACACTAGAACATCAAGGAATAATTGGACCTTGAAAAGGTTGCGATATGGCTAGTGGAAAGAAGTTTCTCACATCAGCTTAAGTTTAACCTCCAAATAGTGTAATTAGAAAAATATTTCATTATGTTTTTCTTCCAAAGAATCCATAATGAGATTTTTGATGTTTTAGATACCTTATGTTTTATCTAGGTGTCTTATATCTTCTATTTCTATGGAATTATTCCATTTAGGTGGAAATTGAACCAGCTTTGTATCCTTATTTCTCTCATTTCACTCTTATGTTTACAAACATACAAAAATATTAAGATATTTTTCCTCATGCTAATGATCTAAACCATGAAGCCTAGGAATTAACATGGGGAAAATTATAAACTATATCAAGCAGTAAGGATTATAAGAGTGAGTGTGGGTTATTAAATATAAGGAAGCAAACAAACATGAATGTAGTGGAAGAATTATTTGCAGGAAATGCAACTTTTATTCATTAATGGAGAACAAGGAAATAAAAATGTCTATAAATAGATTGAAATAACAAGAGAGAAGGTGTTTATATCATAAGGTGAATGAATTTTTACTAATATTCTATATGACTATGAATTATTACAATATGAGTATAATATCAAATTAGAACCAAGAAAAAGTATCTAGTGTGTTTTAATGGGTGCGACCTCAAATCTATATGTATAGTGTGTTTGTTCCACCATAGTGGGTATAGCACATATATAAAATTGAAAATGGAAATTATGAATAAAGATGATCATTGGGTATATGGTTACATTTGTTCCATGTTCCTACTCTTAAGGAATTTTGGATCTCATATGTGTAATGTAGCGAACATGATTTGACATGCCCTGGTATGGGATGTATCATCTGGCATTCCACTTGGTAACAATGTTTTGACAAGTGAATGCTAAAATATAATAGTGTATTTCATACATGTGGTGAAAAATGGAATTAAAATAATAAAGGGAGAAGTATAATGATGCATGAAATAATTTTGTAGCACCCCACAACATTGAGGTAGACTACATATGTTTCTAATTTTTACATGATGTTGTAAAATTTTATAACATAATAAAAAATGGTTTTCTTGAGGTTTTGAAATCCATGAAGGTTTTATGGTGCTAAAAAAAGAATGTATGAGGTTTGTGTGATGAAACGGATTGTGCGGGGAAAAGTGTCAAGGTGTTTCATGACTTAGAGAATGATGTTAAGTGTTGGGAAGTTCTAATATTGTATCAAGTTACATGGAATAATGGAAAAAAATGATCAATTTTTTGAGGTTTTATACTTTCCACAAGATTCCATGAACTCAAGGAATTTTTCAAAAAGGAATTAAATTGTGTGAGATACCACAAAGTACTAGTTTATTTCCATACACTAAAGAAACATTGTATACTTTCATAATATTTCAAGAAGGTATAAAGCCTAAGTCACTTAAGATGAGTGAGGAGTCTTGTGTATCTGTAAGATATGAAGACTACAAATTTTTTTGAGTTGTGGAGCTCAATTACTTAAGTTTAGCATGTAATGGAAACTTGTTGGAAAATACAGTAATTGTCATTGGTTAGGGGGGAGCCAACATCGGTAACCAGGATTGGTATCAGTCAGGTATGACCGGAATCAGTTAGGAAAGGAAGGAACCAACCATAGTTAGGTCTAACTGGAATCGGTTATATGTGCGAGGATGTTTTAATTAACTCTCAGGAATTAGATCTATTTTTAACATTAAAGTATATCTATTGATTGTAATTACATGGAAAATCACCCTAAATCTATACACAACTATATAAGCATAAAATTTAGGGTTTAGAAGTAATGATTTAATAAGAATTATAAATAACTTGCAAAGGTTGGTGAGAGAGAGAATTCTTGGTGATGAAGAAAAAATTTTAGAGAAAGAAATTACTATACATCTGAGAGGTGTGGAAGATTGTAAATCTTCATTGTATATCTTTTCAAAGCTTTGGATAATAGATTGAATTGTTTCTCAGTGGATGTAGCCCACACTGGGTGAACCACGCTAAATTTGGTGTTGATTTATGTCTCTTGTTTTGTATATTTCTTCTGGTAGAATATCTGATTTTATTTGCATGTATGCTTAAATATTATATATTGTCTGTACAACTGGTGTGATAACCCCGACAACTAGTATCAAAGAT
Source organism: Taxus chinensis (assembly GCA_019776745.2). Classification (NCBI taxonomy): domain Eukaryota; kingdom Viridiplantae; phylum Streptophyta; class Pinopsida; order Cupressales; family Taxaceae; genus Taxus; species Taxus chinensis. Next base: position 465,197,491 of record CM034154.1, on the reverse strand, counting down.
TTGTTTGAGGGTTTTTTGTGTTGACATATTTACTCATAGAGGGTTTTCTGATTAAGTGGGATATACAACAATGGCAAAAGAAAACAAATACAAGGTAGAGAAATTTGACAACCGAAATTATCAACTATGGAAGATGTAGATTGAGGATTATCTATATCAAAGAGATTTGTATTTACTGTTGGATGTGAAGTATAGACCTACGAAGATTACTGATGAAGAATGGACTATTCTTGAGAGAAAGGCTTTGGGATCTATAATGTTGAGACTAGCAGCATCTGTGTCTTCCAATATTATAGAAGCGGCTTCTACGTTATACTTAATGAAATATCTTGCTAATTTATATGAAAAACCTAGTGCTTCAAATAAATTTTATTTGATGAAGAAACTATTTAGCTCTAAGATGCATGAAGGTGGATTTACATCTAGTCATTTGAATGATTTCCAATCTATTATAAATCAGTTAAAATTAGTTGCTATACCATTTGATGATGAAGTAAAAGCACTTTTATTCTTATGTTTTTTGCCTGATAGTTGGGATAAATTGGTAATGGTTGTTAGTAATACAACATCTACTAATAATATTTTTAAGTTTGATGATGTGGTTAGTAATATCTTGAATGGAGAAATTCACAGGAAGAGTTTAGACACCAAATTAGGTCACACTCCCCTTGGTCCCTCGATAAATAAATACCTTGAAAAAATCCACCTAGCCATGTCCCCCTTCACCTCAATATACTATTAATTTAATTAATTTAATTGAATTAATTCATTATCCTCACAATATTTATTATTTTAATATCCTAATTGAGATAGTCCCCACATATCCAACTCATCTCGCCACCTCACCATAAGACCTATTCTTAGTAAGTTACCATAACTAACTAAGACCTACCCAATCCCTAAAAATCAATGCCTACATTCCCTATAACCACATTCCCACCTGTTATAAGGAAGCTTCCATGCTAATATGTGAAGTAAACGAAACGAGATCCCAAAAAATCAAGGGGATCTGCCTAGTTTAATAAACCTAGGAAATTCTTCCCTAACCGATGCTGGTTACACTTAACCACCACCAGTTAAGTCGGAACTGCCGTCGGTTTCCATTTAATCCCAAAAACAGCCTTATTTCGCGGTTGACACATTTATGAGAGATAATCACATCTTTTGAGAACAAGTGACAAAACTAGAGCTGCATGTAAGTAGAATGAGCATTAATATACACATCAGAGAATCCATAGCCAATAATTGAAGTAATCACACAACAATCTACCTTCAGGGGAGCATCTAGAGAAGCACCAACACTATGTCAAGTTCATTCCATTTGATCACCCACCATTACCAACTAAGGATCAAGCTCATACAAACAGTAAGTTTTATTAACCAACACTTATCCATTTATCATTTGGTAGATCCTTTTACATCTGTTACTAGTTTTTTCTCTCATTTCCATCCCCCCATCCTTTACCTCCATGAAAAATTGACCATATTTTTATCCACACCCTTACATTTCCCATACCTAGACCTTAATCATTTATGTGCATAACTCAGATCCATATGAATCTTTCCATTTCCCTTATATCTTCATCCAACCTCAGATCTATCACCCATCCAAGTTTTTATTGAGTTTTTTTGTACCCCGACCATACCGACACCAGTTACCGACAACCGTTTCCGGTTAGCCTAAACCGATATCATTCATACCGAAACGACGTTGGTCTCTATGTCTTTTGAACAAATCCCAGATCAGATCCTAAAACCTCCACTAAATATCCAAAATAGTCCAGAACCTTACCCTGACCAATACCAATACCTTGACTGTGACCTTGACCTTCAGATTCAATCATAACCTAGCATGTTGTGAATGAATTTTATTATTTTAGGTGAATGAGATACCTAAATCATTTTAAGTATAGTATGATTTCATTTATTTCTCGCATTAATTTTCTTTAAATAGTGGATTGATAGCCATATAGGAAGTATCACACTTCCCAGATCTAGCACACACTAGGAAGTCCACTACATATATTATTTAACTTTTATTTGGTGGTCTTGTGTTCCATTTTAGGTAGTTCCTCCAAGGAAAAAGGAAGCTCTCATGATTAGCTATGGATTCAAAAGTCATATGCACGTAACAACCTATTAACCAGCATTTCAACAGGTATTCCTCCTAGCCCTTTACCCTTATTTGTTTCATCAACATTCAAAGAAATGATCTAGAATCAGGTGAAACATTTTAGCACGCCTGGTGGAACCCATTTGGGGTTCTTTGCATTCTTTCATTTCTAGGTGAAAAAATTATATGTTTGTTTCTTTTCTAAAAAGTTCTTACATTAAAATTTCTCTTCTGGAATCTTCTTCTCTTCTATTGTCTAAAAGAAATCATATTTTGGTGCTTAAAACAAAAATTTCTTCCCTTTCATTAGTATCACATTAGTGAAAGAGCATCCCTTCTCTTGTTCATCTATTTGTGGCATTGAATTCCACATTTCAATTTGGGTTTAAAAATTATTGCATTTCATTCCGATTTTCTGCATTAGCTCACATTAATTGAGGGTAACCTATATGCTGGAAGTCATTCCCAGCTGATGGTTGACAAAAAAATCATGGAAAAGCACTTTCTTTCTTTTTCTCTCTCTGAGTCTTACCCAAACATCAAAAATTCAAAATATATACACATTCTTAAATAACATCTCACCCAAAAGAAGTTGTAGGTGATCACATGATCACGACACAGTGGGCACCCCACTTGTTATATCTATCCATTACCCCATCAGAGGATGGCCCGCCCCCACCATAACATACCTAAAACCTCTCCTTATAGATATCCTTATTCATAGGAAGCCATCCTCACCAAAAAACTCTATTCTACAATTCATCAGTCAGTCCTTAGATAACATAAGCTAAAAAAACATAATAGAAAAGGCACTCTTAGGATCGTATTTTTCTTAACGTTTCTACTTGGCTTGCATTTTGAGGTAAGAGGTCATGCTCTTAATTTTTATTATTTCTCCTTACATGCTCCTCATCATAGTTGGTGTATTCTAGCTTCATCTGAGTGTGCCTGGACTATATTCTCATCATTCTCAGGATTATAGGTTTGATTCCACATTAATTTTAACTCACAACCACAATTTCTTCATTGTTGTTTCAATTTCACAGTAACCGGTGTCAGTCCAGCGACCGTCATTGGTTACCCTCTAACCATATCAGTTTCCCCAACCAGCATCGGTTCCCTGTTCTTTTGGTTAGCCTACCCAAAAGGACATGTATTCACCTTCTTTGACTATTCAGAGTCTCTGCTACTCTTATCATATTCATTGACTTGGTAAGTCCCATTAACATCTTACATACTAGGCAAATTATTTTCCTTTTACCTTGTTTTGACAAACTGTCCACTTTCCATAGTGACTGGCAGCGGTTACCTATGACTAGCATCAGTTTAACCTAACTGGCATCGGTTAGCATGTGTCATTTTCCAACTGAAATTTTAACCCCAATTCACCTACCACCACCTATTTATCCTACATGTGTTGTATTTCTGTGTCATTTACAGAAAGTAACCTTACCGTGTTAGTACCTATTCACATGGTACTGACGCATCGGCAAGCAAGTTCCCTGGTATTCTATGCCAATTGTCAACCACTCCCACCTAGCCCTTCACCACCTTCCATTTTATCATCAGCAATGGAACCTATCCACCCTATCTCTATCACTACCAAAGACAAGTAATTCACACGAATCCTTGACAAAAATCATGCCACCTTGTAGTTTTACCTTTTCCACTCAAGATGCCTCAGGTCAATTGATATACGACATGCCCGTATCTATCCCCCCAACTCTCATTCCCACTCTTTCCTCAGCCCCGTCTGGCTCTGTGCTGCCCACATCTACCTTACCCCCAGTAATTTCTTAGCTAGGTCCTATACCTTCCATGACTGTCGTGTCTGCTACCTCTGTTACACCCACCACATCCACTATACCCTCGCCAACCACCCAAAACATAACCTCGTCCATGCCTATTATCTTGCATATACCTGTAGCTACACAACCACCCCCAGTGCTGGTGACCCCTACCCCTTTTAAAAATGTCATCCTTTCTATTCCACAATCTTTAGCCCCCATTTCCACTAGGGTCACCATGACCCTTACACCTCCATATACGACAGCACCATATACTGGAATGCCACCCCCGTTATATGCCCAACACCAACCCTCTTATGCTACAGAATTCACCCATCCACCACAACCTACCAACAACCTAATTAAGTTAATGATGGACAAGATGCAGACATTGGAGGCATCGATTTCTGGCTCCCACAACACTCTCACCTACAATGAGATTTGTGATGAGCCTATACATTCATCCATTCCTATCCATCCATATCCCATGCATTGGGAAATGCCTAAATTCAACCATTTCAATAGCAAAGATGACCCGCAACAACATTTGTGGTCTTTCAAACATAGGTGTTATCTGATCACCCATGATGATGCTTTGCTCCTGAGGACCTTTCCTATGTCTCTAATTGGACCCGTGTTAGATTGGTATAGTGGGTTACCTAAACACTCTATATTCTCATTTAATCAAGTAGCCCAAGCCTTCTTGGATCACTTCTCCATTAATATCATTAAGAAGGTTCCCATGACTGACCTATACTCTACGCATCAATATGAAAATGAATCTATCATAGAATTTGGTACTCGTCGGCGTAGCATGATCAATCAACTCACATTCTAACTACCACAAAATGAACTCATCAAACTCTTCACACGGGATTATGCTAGGCATATCTCACTGACCCTGCAGGTCCAAAATTTAAGAACCCTTGACGAAGCATTCAACATGGCACAAAAGCTAGAGATTCGTGTCATCAAAGAAAAGAAAATCCAACTACGTAATAAGTACTCAACATTCAGGTTGAATGACGCCTCCTCTTCTTCAAAACCATAGAATAATTATTCAAAAGCTAAGGGAACCGCTAATGTAGTGGTACTCAAAGTTGGCCCAACTCATCCGTCAAATTAGGCTAGTCCCTCATCAAATATCTCACCCATTCAAACTTTTCAATTCAGACAAGAACAACTGAAATATACCCCAATTGGGGAACCTTATTCTTCTCTCTTGGAGAAGCTCATCAATGCTAGGGCCATCACCCTTCCTCCCATGAAACCACACACTAGTTTTGACCCTACTCACCCCACACCTACATGGTATAAAGAGAACAACTTCTGCAACTACCACCGAGTAAAGGGTCATAGTGATGGAAATTACATCACCTTCAAAAACATTGTCCAAGAAATGCTCGAGAAGGGAAAGCTAACCTTGGATAATCCTAATGCACCTCCCAATCAAAACCTACATATCTTTAAGAAACCCTTTCCTAATCATGCCCCTTATTCTGATCAAACTGGAGAGACTTCAACTCATGATAGCCATACCTGTGAGGTCCATGCTATTTTTAGTGATACACCTGATGCTACCCAATTACCTCATATTCCTTCTATAGAGGAAATTCTAGCCTGAATTCCTCCTTCTGCATTAAAAACCATCTCACCTATTCCTCCACCCACAGAGGAACACCTTTCACCTCCTTCATCACCCATGGAGGAACCTTCCGTTAATATCAAGACTATTTCACCCTTGGCTTCTCCACCTAGAGATCCATCACTTGTAGTACCTCTCCAGCCTGCAGAAGAGTACCCAGCATCTCTACCACCCACAAAGGAGCACCCATCATCTCCTCCACCCATAGAGGAACACCCATCATCTCCTCCACCTCTCAAAGACCCAGTAGCGATACCTTTACCTCTAGGTGATCATTCCCCATTAGCTACCCAAGATCGTATAGACTTACTTTCGGCTCTCTTACCCATGGAAGCTAAATCTAACAAATTCCCTGTATCTAAGACAAATTTCATGGGAATTTCCATTAGGTCCTCATCAGCCTCACCTACAGACGTGTTGTTCTCCCGCTTAGCCATTCGCTTAGATTATGTGGATAGAGCCTTACTTTGGGGGTACCTTTTGCTTCTTGTCTCAATACAAATGTAGATGCAACTTGCTAACACTTCCACTATCTACCCAAATATATTTCAGCTAATTGAACCAAACACAACCTCCTCTATCACAAATTCTTCCACAACACCCATCATAGCTCAACACACACCCTTACCCATAACCCAACATACACCTAAATCCAAACCCACACCTACATCATCTTCCTCAACTAAACCAATTACTACCTTAGGGGTCACCCCAACCACCAACCTTATTCATCCACCTATTAAACTAGATTTATTCCTCCAAAGTCAATACCAAACCTACTCTGACACCCAAACAGAAGAGCCAAATCCATAAATCTCATACTCCAACCTCACCCATCACACCTTCTTCACCTTCATCCTCTTCGTCTATCTTAGGACTTTGTCCTTCTAACATGGTTAAGAAACCTCCACCCACTGGTAAACTAAAAACACAACAGCCCATTCCACCGTTACAAACCTCAAACATACCCAAGTGCCTGCCATGATTTCCACCCACATCTGCAACATATTTACCACCCATACCTCTAATACCATTGATCACCCCTTCACTACCCACAACACTTCAGTCTCTTTCCCTCACACCTCTAGCATGACCTACACCATCTACCTTCACAGCACCTCTGTTATCCTCATGGGTAACTCACCCTTTTCCCTCATCCACCTTTCACTCTAGATCTTATGTGATCGTATCACCTTTACCCAAGAAGGTAAAACCTAATGAAAAAAATTTTCTACCCTCCAATAAGGTAGTCAAAACAACCATACACTCTCCTACCAATTCGTCTACCATACACCTACCAAAACAAACAAAACCAATTCCTAAGATCACACCAACACCTAAAATCATAGCTTGACCTACTCCCTCTTGTGCAAAGACCATTCCTCTACATTCCTCCATGCCTACACCCAAACCCACCTTCACTTCCCATTGTGATCCACTAGTAGGGTCCTATGCCAAAATTTTAACCAACCTCCTTGAAACTTCTGTCATCAAATTACCGTCCCTCAGACCTTATGACCCTCTCAATCCAAAACCAAAGGGGTTTGACAACACCAAAATTTTTACCTACCATCATGTGTCAGAACATGATGTAGAGAGATGTAAGGCTTTGAAAAACATTCTTATCCATTTGTGTCTTCCTAAAGAAAACTTTGATGATGATGACCTTCTTGATGAGGACCCTATTCCACCAACACCCATTCCAACAACTTTTCCCTCACTACCTACTCTACGACCTGGACCTTTACCCCCACAACTCCTATAACCACCTCTGAGATTTGAAATTAACATGGTTTGCATTAATGACCTCTCCAAACCTCCACCAAAATGTCAATGTTCCCAACTCATCTCACAAGGCTTCTTCCCGCCATTGGGCTTTTTCCCTTTGTGTTGCCATACCTTTCATGGCTCACCTACCTCCCCACCTCATATCAACATGATCCATGTTACTACCCGTGCTCAAAAGGACAAAGGTAAGGAAAAGGCAACTGACTCACCAGCCAATCCTATACCCAACATATCATCTACACCCACACCTAAAATCACTATCCGCAACCCCACGTATCATATTTCTAATGTAGTCACATAACGCACAATGCTTAAACAACTAAACAAATCAACCCTCAAAATGTCCTTATATGACCTCATCCAAACCTCAGAATCCCATCATCAAGCTCTCATGGAGGTCCTACAATATATTGAGATTTTACCCAATGACCCTACACCCGTAGCCTCCATTATCACACCCCATCATGTAGCCTCTCTCACCAAATTGCCACTTTTATCCACACCTCAAGCTACTCACCAAGTAGCCTCCCTTATCTTTTGAGAGGAAGAGATCACACCACACCAAACAGATGATCCAAACCCAACTCTCTTCATATCTATCCACATTGATGATATACATGTACGATGTGTCATGATTGATGGGGGTGCCAGCATTAATATCATTTCATCTCATGCATTCACTCAAATGTGCATAGCCAACAATTTTATGCATAAATATCATGTCATGTGTTGTGTTTATTCAATGATGCTATCACCTCTAAACTAGGCACTGTCATCCTCCATGTTCGCGTGGGCTCCCGTACTATTCCAAATTTATTTTATGTCTTGGAGGGGGAATAGCAATATAACCTGTTGCTTGGAAGATAATGGATTAGTGTCATGGGTTGTGTTTCTTCCACTTTGCATCATTGTGTACAGTTTTAGCACAAAGGACACACCTATACTATTCTAACTGATCCTTCACCTTTTAAAACATGCAACATGCTTTACTGACCCAATGACATACTTAGAAATATTAAGGCATCTACCTCCACAACCACTAGCACTTCACCTATACCTCCGCTTACTAATGCAGCCGCTACCTCAACCACACATGCCTCCTCCATTCCTACCGCTGCCACAACCTCCACGACTGAACCATCAGCCTCCCAATCCATTAGCTCCACCTCCATGTCAACCTATGACACATCATCTATTCTACCTACCCACATACCAACCACCGATCCCTTGGAAGGCATTTTTCAATGCCTCGCTCTGGGGAGTATCACCTATATAGTGTTAACACATTCCTCACTCCATAAGAGTATGGAAGTCTTCACCAACACCCTCGTTATGATCACCATATAGGAGAGCATATCCTTTATGGTCCTCCCCACCTTCGTACCAATCTCACCTATGGGGTACTTGATACTACCACTTACACACTCAAACCCCCGTCACAAACCCATCCACTTTCCGCTGACTTCCAATTAGTCACCATTCACCTTTTTTCCCACACCTTCCTACACCGATGTGTGTAGAACGGTTTTGGTTTTGGATTTTATGAGCAAGGCCACCATACTATTATTCCATGTACTACCACAAACATAATGACCGTAGTGATATCAGCTTTGTTGAACCACCTACCAAGAAGGCTCACATTGAACTCATCAAGGACATTAGCCCTTCTTCACCTTCTTCACCACCATCACCACCTTCATCGATAAAGTCGATGAATCCAGAATCCATTCCTCCTAACTTTTTTTTCCATAAACACCATCTCCTTGGGGCCACTGAATTATCAACGTGAGGGCGAGGATCCTTCCTCTCTTCCCTTCTTATACCCTAAAATGGTCAATGAAAATACACCCTTGATTAACATCATTCAATGTCAGGATGATGAATCTATACTCACCTACCTTGGTGTAGAAGACTCATATATTCATCGGTCATTACCTTCTAAGATGCAAACCATGTTAAATGAATCAACTATTGAGATCAACATTCATACTCAGGATGACGTGCACATCCTAAAGATTAGTCAATCTTTAGATGTTGCTGAACAGGAAGCCATCACCTCTTTCCTCAAAAACCATAACCATGCTTTCACTTGGTCATACACAAATATTCCTGGTATTGATCCTACCATAGTGGTCCATAATATCGTAACCATTTCTGATGTCAAGCCCGTTAAACAAAATATGAGGAAAATTCACCCTTGTATTTCCCTTCTCGTCAAAGAAGAACTTTAACGCCTTATTTCTGTTTCCTTCAGCTTTCCCATTGATTATCCTCGTTGGATTTCTAACATTGTTCCTGTCACTAAGGAAATAGGGGGACTCCACATTTGCATGGATTTCTGTTACCTCAATCTAGCTTACCCAAAAGATGACTTTCCCCTACTTGGTATTGACCAGTTGGTTGACCTTACCACTGGTCATGAGATTCTATCACTCATGGATGGCTTCTCAGGTTGTAACAAAATCTTACTTGCCCCAACAGATCAACACAAAACTACATTCATCACCCCTTGGTGGACCTTCTGCTATCGAGTCATGCCTTTTGGCCTTAAAAACACTGGTGCCACATATCAATGGGCTATGACTTATATATTCCATGACATCATGAATTGTATATTGGAATATTAAGTTGATGACCTCCTTGCCAAATCTAAACACCAATCTGAGCACCTCACTATCCTCAAAACCATATTTGACTACCTTATTAAATATTGCATTTTCCTTTAGCCCAAGAAGTGTGGCTTTGTGGTCCTCTCAGGAAAACTCTTTAGATTTATTATTTCCCTACATGGTAAATAAGTTGACCCTACTAAATTCAAGGCCATTCTGGAAATTCCTCCACCCACTAACCTTAGGCAACTCCGTAGCCTGCAAGGTAGGTTCTAGTCTATTCATCATTTCATTTCACAATTGTCTAATCGGTGTCAACCATTTCATCACCTTCTCAATAAGGATGTCTCTTTTAAGTGGGATGATGACTACCATAAAGCTTTTTAGGCCTTAAAACAATACCTTCTTCAACCCCTCGTACTCATTCCACCTAAAGACGATTAACATTTCTACCAATACATCTCATCTACCAATCACTCTTTAGGGGCCATGTTCGCTCATTGCGATGAACAACACAGGGATCATGCGGTTTATTACATAAGTCATACTCTTTTGGACTATGAAACCCAATACACCCATCCTAAAAAACTTTTCTTATCCTTGGTTTTCATCGCCACAAAACTCCGCCATTACCTACTCAACCACAAAACCTATGTTGTGACCAACACCAACCCCTTACACTTTTTGTATGCCAAACCTTTTGAAAATCAACGTGTTGCATGTTGGCTTATTCTTTTGGCCGACCTCAACCTTGAATTAATCCATAAAAAGTCCATTAAGGGCCAAGCTATCACTGACCAATTGACCAACGCACATATTTTTGGGGATCAACCCTCTAATTTTGACTTTCCAAATGAGTCAATTGCTACCCTTTCCCTGGATGAACCTGCTTACCAAATGACATTCTTCTACGATGGTTCCAAGTTTTAATGTGGTGCTGGGGCTGGTGTTATCCTCATTCTGCTTGATGGTTAACCCATGCCTTTGTCTTTAAAACTTGATTTTGATTGTATAAACAATATTTCTAAATATGAAGCTCTGGTATTAGATCTCCAAGATGCCTACACCCTAGATGTCAAATCAATCAACATCTTTGGTGATTCTCAACTGCTCATAAATCAATTCAATGATGCATACCAATGTCGTAATGAGATACTTCAAAAGTATAAACATCATGTAGACATACTTTTGACCACCTTTGACCGTTACGCCCTTCAAACCATCCCACGTTCAACCAATAAATTTGCCAATACCATGGCCTTCTTGGCTTCTTAAATACCCGCTTCGCCTGCTGATTATAAAATATTTGTTAGCATACAATGACTCTAATCACCCTCTTATTTACCTCGTGACATTTACTCCATCAAAACCGTCAACCACGGACCCGAGTGACCTTTGGTATAAACAATACTCCAAATATCTTTCTCTCTCCATCTTACCTCCTGATCTCACCCGAACAGGACAACACACCTTACTTAAAAAGGTATCTCATTACGTCATCATGGGGGGCCTCCTCTATAAGCGTGGCTTTGATGATATTATCTTGTGATGCCTCATGAGTTCTGAAATTCCTTATACCATTAAGGAAGTTCATGATGGCATATGTGGAGGTCACTTCAGTTGCCTTGTTGATGCTAAGTGTATTCTTTTCCTAGGCTATTATTGGCCGACCCTTAACCATGATTGTTGCAACTACTTTAAGTGTTGTGTAAAATGTGAACAACATTACAACCTTCATCATACACCCAGTCATGCCTTACAGGTCACCCGTGACCTTTGGCCCTTTTCTCAATGGGGTTTAGATCTTGTCAAAGAGATCAATCCCCATTCTTCCCAACGACATCAATGGATCATCACTGCTACCAAATACTACACAAAATTGGTTGAAGCCATACCACTCATCTACATGAAAACTGATAAAATATGTGATTTCATCAATAATCACATCATTTTTCACTTTGGTGTTCCTCATCACCTCATCACTGATAATGGAAAACAATTCAAAAATTAAAAAAAATTGAAAACTTTGTGATGCCTTTGGCATTCATCTAAGTTTCTAATCACCTTATTACCCACAAACCAATGGTGAATCTGAATCCATCAACAAAACCTTGAAAAAAATTCTCATGAAAGTGGTTAACGATACTGGGAAGGATTGACATACACACATTCCTTTTTCCCTATGGGCATACCGCACTTGTATTCACACTTCCACTACCACTACACATTTTTCTTTGGTCTATGGTACAAAGGATGTTCTTCCTCTCGAAGTCCAGATTCCCTCACTCCACATTTCTCTCCATGACATGCTCAATGATGACAACTTTCGTCAGGACCGTTTAGCATAACTTGAGTTATTATACGAACGTTGTCTTAACGCTCTTGACCACCTTCAAGTTTACCAAAAATGTATCAAACATTCCTATGATAAATGTGTCCATGAATGAACGTTTCACATTGGTGATCTTATCCTGAAAGAAAATCAACATGTAACTAAAGAAGAAAAAAGTAAACGGGGCAAATTTTCTCCTAGTTGGCTTGGACCATACATCGTGACCCATACATACAGATCAGGTGCTTATCATTTATCTTCACTTGATGGTAAATCCAAACTTGAGCTCCTTAATGCCTTGCATCTTTGACTGTTCTATTGTTTATTTTTAGTCCCACCTCACTTTTTTCCTCTTTCCATGCTCATCCCTTGAGTGCTATCCACTTCTTATGCCATCACCCATGATTAAAAGAGAATCATGTGTGTACCTGTCACTTGTTATCTTCTCTTGAATATGTGTACCATGGCGCTACACATAGCATGATTCTGTTATCTCATTTTAGTGATTCCAACTAAAAATGAGATAACCATAGGAGAATTTTAGAAAAAAATCTTAAATTTCCCCTTTTAAGGAGATTTTCAGGTTTTTGGGTTTTCATTACATGAAAGGATGTTTCTTGCAGGTTATATGTCCCATGTTTCCTAAAACCTGAAACCTAATGGTCTTGACACTGTGTCAGGTTTTTGGAACCCCTAAGCATTGTAACATGTGTTATCCAATGCATGTTACATGTCATATGTTTCCCGAAACCCAAAACCTGAATGAAGCCTTTGTGTCAGGTTTTCGGAACTTAGAAGCATCTCAACATCTCATGCGTCATGATTCATGTTTTCCTAAACCTGAAACCCAAAGAAAAACAAACCCTTTGTGTCAGGTTCTCAGACACTCCACGCATAATGACATTTCATTAATTCCCAATTGTCTAGTAGTTGACACACATGTCAAATGAGGTGTAATTAATGTTATGGTTTTAGAATAGGTGGTTTTCCACATCATTTGTTACCTTGTATGTTTTTGATGCATTGCATTTATGGGCATGCTTCTTCCACCTCTAAACCCAATTGAGCTTCTCGATCGATTTCGCCATCCTTTCTCGATCATTTTTTGATCTTGTTGAAAGTATTCTTCTCCTCTTTCATTTTGAAGATTTTTGGGGTTGTTTTTGAGGTGTGTTGTTTGGGTTTCCATTTCTTTCCCTGTGCCATTACTGGTTTAGGGTCTTGGGTCCTTTTCCCTTTGTTCTTGTCCTTTTCCCAGTAGGGTTATTGTTTGAAATCCACCCCTTTTTTATTTATTTATATATATTCTACTTATTGTAAGTTGTGGATTTCAAAAGGTTCTAGAAAATTTCCTAAATGATCAAAGTGGTAAAATTTTCATGTTCTGATAGGACAGAGACCCAATATCCTTTTTTTGTGTTTTGCATGGTGCTCAACATCATCTAGTTTCTGCCTTGTTTCGAGCTTTGCTAGCTGCTCAAGATCTTTCTTTCTCTGCCTTGTGTCGGGTCTTGACTGGTGTCCAATATCCTCTGAGTTCCACAGTGTGTCAGGTATTTGTACCTTCTCAACATCATCTCACTTATTCCTTGTGTCAGGTTTTTGTTGATGCACTGCATGCCCTAACTTAAGACACACACCTTGCCAATGTTTTTGTTTTCTCAAGGTGTTTGAAATGGCCTAATTTCTAACACACATTCTAGTTTTTCAGGTTTTCGAAGGTTCTTTGCAAGTTTCATAACTCGAAAGGTTTGTCGGGTTTGTATCTTGTCCAGCAAGATCTCATACCTGACTACTCTTTTAGAATTCATCAAGGCATTCTTAAGACTCCTCATATCAGACCCTAGCTCATCTCAAGATAAGTCAGATAAGTCAGGAAAGATGAAGTATAATTATTAGAAGATGGAGTCCTCTTCTTATGTAAGTTGCAACTACGACATCCGGGACACAGAGCTCGATAATATAGATATGGAGGACTTCTGGAAAAGAATTGTGGATTCTTCTCAGAATCAATGGATGAAGTCAATAGCTGGCAATGGTCTTCCTCTCAAATTAGGATTTCTAGTAATATCCCAATGCCTTGAATATATCCTGGCTTACGGTTCTCTCTATGAATCAACCTCCCGCTCAGTAAGAAATCAAGCAGGGGAGTCTATAGTGAAATTAGATGGAGATTATTTTGATCAACTCCTAAAGTTACCCAACTTTATGGAATAGTTTGATTTATATTTTAAATAAGAACAAAAGGACTGGGAAAAGGATCAAGAAGAATGCATCAAGCATGTAAATAAAAATTTCTTGATCAAGGCTAAGCCATCTATTTCTATGTTTCCTAATTCAATCCCTATAAGTGACTTTATTCTTGAAGTCAATGATATCATCACCCTGCTGAGCTAGTAGTTTGGGATCCCAGATTCAAAATAATTCCAAGGGTGGATGTACTAGTTCATGGTCATCATAAATAAAAATTACCAAGGGATTGATTAGGGTAACCTCATAATTAATGAGATAGAATCTCAAATGAAAATGGTCTTGTCTACTGGCAAGTTATATATGATGTCATATGTCACCTATGTGGTAATAGGCATGAGAAACTATCCAAGGATGGGTGTAAAGGGAAACTAAGAAAAAGAACAAATATATCGGTACTTCCTGTAGCTAACAATAGAAGGGTCTGAAGACCAATTTAGAAGAGTGAATGATTCCTTATTCTACAAAAATATTTGCAGACCGGATCCTGATCTGAGGAAGAGAAGGGTTTCTGATGAAGCATGGACAAAAGTGTAAAAATGGGGTTGCATATTCTTGAAATTCAAGAAGTTTACCTATCTTTTGGAGGTAAGGTTCCACAATAATCCTTTCCATTTGGCCAAGTTCCTAGGTGACAAAATGATCCTCATTGAGTTGGTCATACAGTTGTTGGATTTTCACAAATTCCAACAAAGCAGACACATTGCCATTGTCTCCTTCCTCATTTCCATTGGAAGGTATACATGTTCCATCGTAGTTAAGGCCAAGAATGCGGTACATGAAATTTAGGAAAAATTGAAGCACATGAAGATGAGGGAGGGATTCGACATCCGAGGAGTCCTCAAGTCATATGGAACATTGTACCTACACGTGCCCACTATGGAAGATATATGGGTTGAACTTCATGATGAAGTTGTCATTCAAAGAAAAGACGATATTAGACTGACACTTGAAGAAGTTTAGATGTTAGATCTAGCTAATATCCCTGAAGGCACCAAAGATAATGAAAGCGTTCTAGAGCCTAGGTACAAATAGTCAGATGGAGACCAACTTGAATTCCCAGCCATTGATTGGTCTATTATTGAAAAGGATTCTATCACTAAAAGAGCTACTCAGAATCTTGTCCACACTAAGGCATCACTCATTTCTTGGGGAATGAGTTATAAGGAAAAGAGATTTTCAAAAATAATTACTTTAGAAGTGGGACCTCCAAGGGAGAAAAGGAAAAGGATAAAATCCCTACCAAGAGGAAAATGAAGTTTAAGTTTGTCAGGAAAGGATAAAATCAAGGGGCCAAATCATCTGCTACTCCAACACAAACAATTAAGATCTTGGATTCACCTCCTCCACCAAAACAAGGAGAAATTCTTTCAGAAATTGAGGTTATCCAACCTCTTGTTTATCCTTTTGTTGATTTCTCATTGGAGGTAAGCCTTGCTCTTGCTTCTCAAGCTTTGGCTTTATAATATTTACCCCCTCTCTCCCAATCTTCCTCATCACATATTTTGATGCCACTCTCATCAGCCATGGCCAACATTTTCTCTAATCTCTCACCTCTCTCTACTGGATCTATGATGGCTATAGAAATGCCTCCTCCTTCCGCACCTTCCTTCCCTGAATCCATTCTTACAGTCACTATACTTGCAGTCATCATGACTCCGCAAGTAAATCTTCCTCCACCCATAGATACAACCATAACACCTCCAATAGGAGCAACTACTTCCATTGTACCTCAATGGTTGGTTGATCAAATTCCAAGGAAGAGGAAGGTGGTAGTTCCCCTACCAGACTTTGATTTCAGTTCACTCAATGCTTCTCCTGCCAAATATCCTAAGAAACCCAAAATGGTTTCAAGAGTTTCAGTGGATGCCTCAGGGCATAAGTTTCTAAATATTTCCACTCTTGCGGCTAACAAAACAAAGGAAGATATAAAAATGAATGATTATCAAATTACAAGGGTTGATATAGGAAAAGTGATAACTAAAGGAGCACAAAAGGATGCACAAGATTCCATGAATGTGCTTTACCAAAATCTAAAAGAAACAAAGGTAAGTAGGGATGACCTAAAGGAGAAAGTAGAACAGTTGACAGAGGTACTACTCAAGCTTTCAAATCCTTCATAGTCAACACCGTTATCTTCTACCCCTATGCCTATCAGGTTCAATTTCTCATCGGTGCCTATGATTGAAAAGATAAATGAGAAGGGGAGAAAAATTGAGGAATGGATAAATAGGCTACTCCTAAAAGGAAGAGAGGTCATAGATGACATAGTGGAAGTTTATAAATCCTTGGAGGAAATAAAGAAAGATGGTGACAAGATGGATGACGAGTTTTCACAGGAAGTTGGGAACTTTGAATTAACTTTGGAAGCCTTCAATGCACTCAAACAGGTTCCATCCTAGATCTTAATGTAAGAATGAATCATTCCACATGGGGATAAGCATTCCCATCTTGCCAAAGCTATCAGATTCAGGATAAATATTCTCAGTGAAGCTTGCAGCAAGTTGATGGAATATAGATATCAGTTGGTCGATGCCACCAATGACATAGAAGATGAGTTGTCTAGGATATTCACCAAGGTGTTGGTTGAAATCTTGGAGATTCTACCTACCGACGACCTCTATAATCAAATTCAATAATTAATTCAGCATGAACCATATTTTTTCTTTGATCTGTCAATCATCGATAAGTTCATAAGGATCAAAAATGTTTTAGAATCACTAAGGAAAATCAAGAAGAAATTCAAGAAACTTCTTGGTAACGCAGGTGATACTTAGGAAACTTGTGAGCTCCTGAGTGATTATTCTAGTGTGCTAGATGAAGACAAGATACATGGAATAATTCGGAAGTTCCAAGAGTTCCAAGACAAGAAGGCTTCGCTAGAAGAAGACAAGGATGACAAAGCAGAATAAACATAATGTCTCATGTCATTTATATCAAGAAATTGTCATGTCTTTTTCGTTTTTGTTTCATCACATAGGAAGGAAATTTTGACTTGTTCTCCTACGTGAGAGTCAAGAAAAATAAGACTCTCGTTAAAAATACTATTTTCTAGGATTTATCCTATTTTCTCTCTGATCTCTCTATTATAAATAAGGGATGCTTGTGTATTTCAAAGTGGAGACTTTTTGAATATTAAGAGTTATTATGAAGAAGAAGAAAAACTTTATTTATTTTTTTAATCATTGAAGAATAAAAATAGGTGTTATTTTACAAAATTTGTGTTGTGGGATTCATCTATCTTGAGAGATTGTTCATAGGTCCAAAATATTGAGCTATTATTTGTTTAGTATTCTTGATAATTTTAATCGTTTCATAATATTACACTCATGATCTAAAACTCATATAATTATTTCTTAATCTATGTTTGCTTGAAAGAAAATATGTTCCTCTCATTCCCTTCCTGATTTGTCTCATCTATAATATTTTCCTTTTTAATTCTTCCTAATCTAAAGTTGTAACATCTCCATTTCATGTTGATATAGATTTCAGGATTGTATCCCAACCCCAATGGTTAGAATAGTGTGGATACTGTATATATTATTTTTGTTGTGTTTTAGATTAGTAATAAATAGGCAGCCTCACCTGTCTTTGAGGAGGGATTTGATCCCATGCACTATGGTTGAACCTCATATTTTGGCCTGAAAAAATATCCAAACAACAATTTTTGGCAACTCTGATAGGGATATATGGATTGATAAGACTAAGCTTATCCTATTGGTGTCTAGCGACTTCGTATTTGCCTTATTTTCAGAAGATCTATTTTCTAGTTCAAGCTGGCTAGAAAGATATTCACTCAGTCAAGCCGAGCCAGGGGTGAAACTAATCTGTTCTTTGATCTGATTCAACAACATAATTTTAGACTTTCCCCCAACAGTGTTTCATCTAGCCAAGCGAGAAGTTATTCACCTATCTAAAGAACTCAGGTTCTTCAAGAACAAGAAGTTTCTATAACCTTTTATGAATTATTCTTGTTTGATACTCAGATTCCTGTATGCACTTCATTTAGAATAATTATAGCACAACCTGTGCCTTGGGGTGCAGCTATTGGTCCTATTTCCCTAAATCCACCATTGCATAATCTACCTCATGGATCTCGTAAGAATATTCCTAAGTTCAATGGTGATGGGAAGTAGCACCCTGATGAACACATCACTTAATTCTTTGTCACATGTGGTGTCCTTGGGGTTACTCATGAAGATGTCTCTATTTGAATCTTTGTTGAGACATTGCATGGTGTACTTGTAGAATGGTTTTACCATCTTCCAAATGCATGCATTACCAACTGGGCTACCATGAGATCCATATTTAAATTAAGGTTCAAAATAGCTGAGGATTCTCATGCCTTGTTAGCATAGCTTAAACACATGAAGAAGGAGTCTTATGAACCCATGCGAGACTTCATAGCCAAATTCAACAAACTGATTCATAAGATTCCAGACCTAGTTGTTCCCACTCTTAAAAATAAAAAGTGTTTCTTCATTAACGCTTATCCCCCTGATGTGAGCTTCTTATTAAGAAGGTCTGTTATTCCCAATTTTGCCACTAATTAAGATACAACCACTGAAATAGAAGATGATCTTATTCTGGCTGAAAAGATCAGAAGAGAGTCATCTAAGCCTAAAAATCAGAGTTCTTCTTAGAGTACTACTGATCCTATGATTAAGAAGATGGCCAACGACTTGATCATTTTGAAGAACCAAATGTCTCAACAAGTGACCAATGTTCCTTATTAGGATATTCCTAGACAGAACTTCAACAGTGCCAATGGAACCCCCACAAAAGATAGGAATTAGTTCATTACCGCTCCCACCAGGTTGTCTATTGAATCTCCTCCTATCAAAGTAGCAGTAAAAATACTTGAGGAAGATGAAGAACTAGAAAATAAAGATTCCCACGAAGATTTTGAAGCTTCGGGATATGTTGATGAGTCTTTTGACGATTTAGCTGGCGATGCCATCATTGGGTACTTGGAATACGAGGAAGATGAATGTGAGCATGATGGTCAGTCATTTGTAGTATTCACTCAATCTCAATCCCAGAAGCCTAAAAATCTAGTTAAAGGCTCTAAGGAGAAAAGTAAAGAAGCTCTCATTGTTATGGCTAAAAGAGGCTCTCCTATCTCAGCACAAACTGAAAAGGAGACAACTAAAAAGGTAACTTCACCTTCCAACTCTTTTTCTCTTACCCCTAAGGCCATTACCTCGAATCATACCAATGTAACTAGAACTGAGCCCACCATCATTCCTTCATATATCACTTTTGACATTATTGATCATGCAAAGAAAACCAAAATCCAAATGTCAGAAGTTGAATACCTTCATTCAAATCTTGAGAAATTGGAGAAAATTTCCAAATTCATTAGAAGCAAGGTTGTAATCCCTTCATCTTCAAAAGGAATTTTTCCTAGCCCCACTCATCCTTTACCTCAGAGTAATATGAACTCTTCTACTTCTTTGAGAAAGATTGAACTATTTTATTTATCCTTACTTATAAACGATTTTAAACTCAACAATTGCATAATTGAATCAGTAGCCTCTGATAACGTAATACCTGAAAAAGTAGCTCATTCCCTTAGAATCACCTTGACTAAATCTTATGGGTAGTGTTAATCCATGGAAACTAAACAAGTCCCTTTAATTGGCGAAATCAAAGATGCATAGTTTGCATTTGTTGCCTTCCCTGAAAAGAGAGTAAAAATGACTATCCCGGTTGTTGATATCCTAACTGCTTATGGTATTCTCTTAGGAAGAGGTTTTTGTAAAGATGTTGGAGGAGAAATCAATATGGACTGGACCAAAGCTAAAATTCCAGTAAATGGAGTTCTTCATGTCCTCCACCCCGAAGCACAGGTGAAGTACCTGGTCACTAAATCAGATGATCCCAAGGCCCAAATTCTCTTTGAAGATATAGGCTTGGGAAATTATTTCATGACATCTGAGGTGCCTTCTGTTAATTCATGAAAGAATATCCTAATTATTTTTGGACCCTCGACTTTGATGGGAGCTATTTAACTACTGGGTTAGGCGCAAATGTGGTTCTTATATCTCCATATATCAATATTTTTCCCTCCGCCTTCAAGCTTTAGTTTGACAATACTAATAACATGGCTGAGTATGAAGATTTGTTATTATGATTAGAAATGGAAAGGAAAAAAGGGATCCGAAATTTCAAAGTGCATGGATATGCCGAGTTGATTGTAAATCAAGCAAGTGGGATCTATCAGGTAAAAAATGATCACCTAAGGCATTACAGGAATAAGGTGTGGGACAACATAAAATTCTTTGATTCTTTTCCATTAAGAAAGTTTTGAGAGATTTTTGATGCCCAGTTAAAACAACCCACTTGAGAACCATGAACAACCTAGGTTAAGTTATAAAATTATGGAATAATTTTTTTATATATTAGGAGTTAACGACAAAAGTCTTAAAGATAGTTAAATTCAACTGATAACTTTTCCCATTATAATAATTACTAATTCCAAATTAAAAAGAAACAAGAGAAATAATTCCACACCTAGCTCAAATCTCCCTAGGGATTAATTTAATTACTAATTACATTGACATTTTAGCTAAATATTTCTTGATTAGAAATATTAAGGTTAAGGGACCCAAAACAATTAAATACCCAAGGTATTTAATTCCACAAGATCAAGACAAGAGCAGGGTTTAATTGCAGTGAAAAAGAAACACATATTTAAAATCAACAGAGTATCTCACTTACCCACTCCCAGAACTTGATTAGGAGTGTCTACAACCAGGTTGGTAGGTAACAGCTACCACTAATAGATTTTGGAACAACTCAAATCCAAAAGAACAAATGTCTCTTTTATTAAAAATTCACAGAGGTCATAAGGTACAAAACTTAGGGCTAGAAGTTTCAGTTAGGTTCAGGGAGTAATTTACCCCCATACCCACTCTCTAACATGCTTATAGTTTAAACTAGATTTATCTCATACTTAGCACTTCCAAAATTTCCCTAAACCATTCCCAATGGATAAGAAATTTTATCACCTTTCCATTGATATAAATAAGTCCTCCTAACTCCTTACAGAACTCAAGATATGAGCGGGAAAAGTTTTTAGGTGAAATTTTCCCCTAGGGGGACACGTGTAAAGAGGTGAGGAAAGCACCTTCAACGGGTTGGTGGGTCGCAGGGCGGCTTGGGAAATTTTTTCCATCACGCAGGCATAAAGGAAAAATTTATTTTGCCCCTCCATGGGTCCCTAATGGACACGTGTCAAGTCCTGATGCAAAGTGGGAAAGGGGTGAGGGGTTGGTGGAGTGACAGAGAAGATTGCCGAATTTTACCAAAGGGAGAACCAAAAGGGAAGAGGGATGCGCGGGTTCGCACACGCACGAAAGAATAAAATTCCAAGGCAAGTAAAAAAAAATTAAGTCATGGGGGAAGCTTTATAAATTTTCCAAAGGCCAAAAATTGAAAAAGACAAGGGGTCTACCCTCCCCACTGCCACCCTAAGGTCCCACGTGGCACATTCTCATTAGCTGCGGGACGACAGGGCTAATGTGAAAATTTTTCCCCAAACTTTTCAAAAGGTTTAAGGGTTGAAAGGAAGTCATACCTCTGGCATAGCTCCAAGAGGACACATGGCACCCTCTGATTGGTTGTGGGCTGGTGGAGGAAAATGAAAAAAATTTCCCGCGCCAAAAATTTTCCAAAAACTTTTTTAAGGCCAAAATGATGGTAAATTTTTGGGTTACGGGCCCGCCAGGGATTTTTTTCCAAAATTCTTCTGCAAAGGGAAAAAAACTTCAAAGTTGTATAACTTGAGCTAGAAATCTCAGTTATTGGCAAATGAGGAATTTTCGAAAAGATCTAGATGCCCTCTTTGCACAAGAAGCATAAATTTTACTTTTTGATAAGTTTTAAAGGGTCAATTTTAAAAAACAATATGCAGGATTTTAATTGGTAAACTAGCAATTTTCAACTTTTCAATTTGATTAAATTTGGTTTCCTCCTTCACTCAACATGTCAAATAGACATTGAGTATTGATCTAGGGAGGGTTTAGAGATTTTTCAGAAAGTTAATTTGTTCAAATGATTCAAAATTGTATTTTTCCAACAAGTGATAGAAAATGACTGTTGGAGGGATCGTTTTCAAATTAGCAATGGTTAAGTTGTTTTCTTTAGATTTCTTTGTCAATTTGGGTTCATTTGTGAACCAACATACTAAATTTTAACATCTCCAAGTTAGTTAATGTGTGTAGGTTCGAACTGTTTATTTTTATTAAAATGAATTGCCATTTTCTTTTTAAGTCTGTATATCAATTTTATCATTTAAATGTGTATATAGTTTCTAAACTAGTCTATTGCACTTAGTTTTTTCTAACAACTAATTTCCAAATGATATTTTTAAAACCTAATTTCCCAATTTGATATATTTCAAAAGAAGACAAGCAATATAATTCTCTCATGCGTATTTTCTTTCCTTTGCAATTAAACATAGATTCCATTCACAATAGTAATTCAATCACCATTTCATATTCCCATTTCAATTACAACAATGTGAATAAGAGATGAACTTGAAATTCCTTATTGACTTCAAAAAGAGAAACATCTTTACATTCCTTGAATACAATTAACAAAATTTTCATTTGGTTTCAAATACAGTTTACATAATATACAACACTCTTCCACATTCCTTTTTCAAAACAGAGAAGAGAATATAACTCTTTACATTTCACATTTCAATTTCAAACTTTCCTCATCAATACAGGAAACCTCTCATTACAATAATTATACAAATCATCCACTTCAAATTGGGAAGGAA
The DNA here is from genome assembly GCA_019776745.2 of Taxus chinensis. Taxonomy (NCBI): domain Eukaryota; kingdom Viridiplantae; phylum Streptophyta; class Pinopsida; order Cupressales; family Taxaceae; genus Taxus; species Taxus chinensis. The sequence goes on along the minus strand of CM034154.1, from coordinate 465,174,176 downwards.
TACAATAAACTTGATCACAAGAAGGGACTATCAAACTATACATTTCTTTTTCTCCAGGACAACAATATGCTCATTTTTTTTTCTCCAAGTTAATCACAAAAAAAGAGGGGGAAAGGAAATGCTCTCCATCCAACCAAGACATCCAAGGAAAGGAGAAGCCTTCCTTCATCATTGGCCCCTGAGCCCCAACCAAGGTACAATCCAAGGTGTAATTCAACCATGGCAACAACTGGCTTCCACAACACAACATTCTTTCACATACACATTTCTTTTTTGAAACACAATGCAACACAAAACAAACAATAGTTCACAACTAAATTTAAAAACATTTCAAAACAAAAATCAAGCTTGATCTTACAAGCCAAAGGAGCAAGGCCTATGGTGGAAGCTACTTATCTCTCCCAATTGGTAATCGGGCATCCACCAATAACAACCCACAAAAATAATTCATCCCACACATTTCCTTATGCCCACCACAAATCCCTCCTTATGCCCCCTCACAGATTTCCTTATACCCCCCCCCCCCAAAGTAAGAAATGCAAGCTATTTATTTTCCATGGTGGATCCCAAACCCAAAATCCCTCCACAAAATTCTGATGCCCATGGCATTCCCTTATGGCCCCCCACATGGATTCCCCATAGCCTTCTCCTACACCTTTCCTAATGCAGTCTACCCAACCAGCCCACAAAAGTAATAAAACATTCTCCATACACATAACTCAACAAGAAAATAACAGTAATAAAAGAAGGAGTAAACACCTACCTCTCCATGTAAGGATTTGCTCCACACAGCAAGCTTTTAATGTCAAAAATAAAGTCCCAAAACAACAGTGCCAAAGTATAAAATGCTCTCCAATCTCCTCCAAATCAATAAGAGCTCTAATCATAGAAAAATGTGCTACCAAGGATGAATGCAAATATGTTCAACAACCAAGCAATAGTCTTAACCAAAGCTCCCCCAAAGTAAGAGCTCCAATCACAAGAAAAATGTGCCCAAGGATGCATGCGAAATGTTTCAACAACCCCCAAAACATGAAGAGAGTTTGAATTAAATAGAAGAGGAAGAGAAGAGGATGATGTGGATCCATGTAGGATGCCACATCAAACATCCACCAATTCAAACACAAAAGACAAAAATCCATTCTCCCAAGCACAATAAAGAGGTGGGTGAAAAATCACAAGTTACTTGCACACTCCAAAAGGAGCCCACACCTCAAGGGACAACAATTTAATAAAATATAAGAGAGTGCAATCCAAAACAAGCAACATGTGGAATAAAATGCATTTAAAAGTCACAATTCACATCTCCATCCATAATTATGGTTGGTATATTAAATTTAGAGGTATGGGACAAGTTTATCTTGTCCCACAAACCTCCAAAAATATTTTCCAAGGACAATTTCGAATTTTTCATGGTGGAGTGTTTCATACTCTAAAAACAGCCTTACACAAGCTCTTACACAACTTACACATCACTTAAAAATTAAATACAACAACCAAAAACTCTAATAATTACTTTCCCATATCCCAATTTAATTTATTTAAATTTTAAACATATGATATCCTCACATTAATCTATCACAATCAATTTATTAAAAGAAGAGAACACATTACAAATAAAATACATACAACAATAAATAAATGAAACACATTAATAAAATACACAAACCCATAGTCACATATAAGGAAATCCCCCCCATAGGATCCCCTAACTAAATACAACACACAACACAATAAAACAAGTTGCCATGGTGGCCTTGTCAAATTCACCTAAAATTCTATTGTGGTTAGTCTCCAATCCCCTGATGTTTGTTGTGATATTTTAAACCTAAAAAATAGAAATACCTCCTTTGGCCTCGTGGCCGTATCAGAACATCCAACGTGATATAAAATAAATCAAAAAACCAAATATATAAATGAATCACAACAACATCGAAGCAATAACTACATCATTTGCATTTTTAATCCACAACTATATCAGCATCATAAAATATTCATTTTCTATATCTACTCTTAATATCCAAAATCACATGTCTGAATAACTTCCATTAAACATCCATGTCATTAATATATCATCATTCACATGTGAGTGTCTCTAATAATCACCATACACTATATATAATCAGATTCAACAATAATCAAGGATCTGACATCTAACACCATACTAAATCCAAACTATAAGGATGTCCATCATAGAGTCTACAATATCATGATTAGTAATAAAATGTGCCAAAGGGAAGTGGGAACTACAAGATCACAATGATAAAGCTGATTCTTTAGCTGTGTCTACATCTCTTCTCATTCCTCACCCAAAGTTCAAACATGACACGTATACCATTGAAATTGTGTATCGTGCAAGTGTTCCAGATAATGCAGCACATTGGCAAGTGTTTAATGATGATCAACAATTGTATTTTATTGAAAAATATGATAATTTTAGTGAGATTTATTTTGAAGGATTAGAATCATCTTTCCATGAGTTTGTCTTGAATTCATATCAAGAGATTGATGGTGAATTCATCCATCTCAAAGGAAATAAGATCTCGAAGGGAATAGTTTCTCTAGAAGGTTTGTTTGACAAGCATGACTGTTTCATTTAAGATAAAAGGAAAGGTGAAGGTGCTTCCTCATTAGAAGTAGATCAAGTTAATCTGGGATCTCTTGACTAACCACAGACGGTAAACATCGGGAAATGTTGTTCCCCAAAGGAGAAAGAAAGATTCACTTCACTCCTAAAGAGATATATGGATGTCTTAGCATGGTTGTATGTAGATATGAATTCTTTCAAGCCTAAGGATGTGCAACATAGCATCCCTTTGAAGCCTAAGATTAAACCCTTAAGGCAGAAGAAAAGGCATTACAACTCAAAGATCTTAGGGACTATCCTTGCAGAAATTCAAAAGATGTTAGACATAAGGATTATATTTCCAATCCATCATTCCACCTGGGTTGCTAACATTGTTACCATCAGAAACATTAATTGTGAAATCCAGATTTGTGTTGACTTCTAAAACCTTAATCAGTCTTCATTGAAAGACAATTACCCATTGCTTATCATGGACCAAGTATTACAGATTGTCACTAAATCAGAAATGTTATCCATGCTTGATGGATTTTTGGGGTATAATCAGGTTGAGGTAGCTATTGAAGATCAACATAAAACAACATTCACCACTCCATGGGGCACCTTTTCTTACAAAAGGATGCCTTTTGGTTTGATTAATGCTGAAGCCACATTTTAAAGAGCTATGGACTTAGATTTTAGATATTTTATGGGCAAGGTCATAGTTGTATATTTGGATGACTTGATGGTTTTCTCTAAGAAGTGAAGTAATCATTACAATCACTTGGAGCATGTACTCTTAAGGTGTAGGCATCATGGGATTTCATTAAATCCTAAAAATTCCATGTTCAGAGTAACAAAAAAAAAATTATAGGTCATATCATGACTAAAGAAGGAACCAAGATCGACCCAGAGTGGGTGAAGGCCATCCAAATCCTTGCTCTTCCTAAAAGAAAAACTGGGGTGCATTCCTTTTTCAGAAAGGTCAATTTCCTAAGAAGATTTGTACCTGATTTTGCAAATAAAACCAAGGATATCCTTGGGATGATGAAGGTAAAACTCCATTTCAATGGAGCACTGAAGGGAATATTTATTTCAAAGAATTCAAAAGGGAAATTTCTCACCCTCCTATTTTGGTATGCTCGTACTTCAAGAAGGATTTCATCATGTACAGCTACGCTTCCACACATACAGTATCAGTCATCTTGATGTAAGAGAATGAAGAAGGAATCGAAGCTCTCATTGATATCATGAGTTTCCCACTAAAGGAACATGAATTAAAAATGTCTCAAATTGAAAAGTATGTTTATGTAGTGGTGAGGGTGGTGAAGCATTTCCGGTACTATGTGTTGAGTTCTCACACTCTCGTTCTTGTTCCTGATATTGCAGTTAAGTCCATTTTGACTCAAAAAGAATTGGGTAGTCAATGGGGTAACTAGATAGCCAAAGTCCAAGAATATGACTTGGACATCATACCTACCAAGTTGGTACAAGGAAGAGGCATATGCCAATTGATTATAGAAAACAAGTCTGAGACAAAATGCGAAGAAACTAAAGATACTTCTTCAAAATTACCCATGGTGATTTTTGTAAGCACAACCAATGAATTGTATGTAGACATCACTTTATTTTTAACTTATGGTGAGTTTCCCCCACATTTGAGCCAAAAATAAAAGAGGACAGTTAAATTAAGGTCTGCAAGATACATTTTATGGAATAATGGTATATACAAGAAGGGTATTGATGGTGTATTACTGCGTTGTGTTGACAAGTCTCAGCAGATAAGGTTGTTAGAATCCTTTCACAATCTAGCATGTGGAGGAAATTTCTCTTCCTCCATGATGGCTTACAAAATATTATGGGCCAGGTACTATTGGCTTACTCTCTTTCGAGATTTAGCAAAATGGGTGGCTAAGTGTGAAGCTTGCCAACATTTTGTTGGTTTCCCTAAGCTAGCTGATCTTCCCTTGAAGCCTGTGGTAATTAAAGAAACTTTTCACCAATGGGGAATTGATTTCATTAGAGTACTAAACCCTGTCTCTAGTGCCAGTCATATTATGTGCTCACCACCACTGACTATTTCACCAAGTGAGTAGAAGCTGCACTAATCAAGCAGGCAACCTTCGAAGTTGTGTGTAATTTTCTCAATGAGAATATAATTGTTAAATTCAGAATTCCTTACAAGATTGTTGTTGACAATGCTTCCAATTTCTCATCACATGAGTTGAATAAATTTTGTTATGGATTTGGGATCACATTAGCTCATTCATTCGATTATTACCCCCAAGGTAATGGTTAGGTTGAATCCAGAAATAAGAACCTGGTGACCATAATCAGAAAGACGGTTGATGAGAATCAAAGGACATCGCATAAAGCATTGTATGATGTATTATGGGAATATTGGATTACTCCCAAGTGAGCTACTGGAATGTATCCAGTCTAGGTGTTGTATGGAACTTATGCTGAGATTCCTATCTCTATAGAATTTTCAGCCTTATGGTTGGCTAAATAAATTGAGGATGAAACTTTTCAAAGTTCTATTGAGAAAATGATAATGTACGTAACCAGGCTAGAAGAAGAATAGAGAAAGGTAGTAGATCGCATTGTAAATCATCAGAGAAAATTCAAAAGGATATTTGACAAGAAATCAAAGCAAGATGATTTCCAGATTGGAGATCTAGTACTTCTCTGGGATAAGAGAAGGGAATAGAAAGGGATGCATGGAAAGTTTGACTCTTTATGGAAAGGTGCTTTAAAAATTCATTAGCTGAATGGTGAAAATAGATTTTTTCTATCATACCTTGATGGAGAGTTTTTCCCTCTACATTTCAGTGGCCAACATCTGAATTTTTTCCATCATTAATGAGATATGCTCTCTTGCACTGTATTATAATTTATTTCCTATTGTGTGTTTACTTTCTTTCTGTCTTTGTTTGTTTGTTTGTTTTTGTTTTTCTTCTTCTGACTCTGTAGCCCAATGAATAAAGATTTTTGAATCTGATTTCTCTTCCTTTGATGTCTCAAAGAAATTCCCCAACTTGAGCTAGTTGTTATCTCGTTTTAGTGATTCCAGCTAAAAATGAGATAACCAGAGGAAAATTTTGGGAAAATCTCTTAAATTTCCTCTTTTAAGAAGATTTTTGAGTTTTCGGGTTTTCATTACATGAAAGTAGGTTTCTTGCATGTTATATGTCCCATGTTCCCCAAAACCTGAAACCTAATTATCTTGATAGTATGTCAAGTTTTCAGAACGCCCAAGCATCGGAACATACATTATCTAATGCATGTTTCATGTCATATGTTTTTGGAAACCCGAAACCCAAATGAAGCCTTTGTGTCAATTTTTCAGAACTTAGAAGCATCTCAACATCTCATGTGTCATGCTTCATGTTTTTTGAAACCCAAAACCCATAGGAAAACAAACCCTTTGTGTTGGGTTTTTGGACACTCCACACATGATGACATGTCATTAATGCCTAGTTGTCTAGTAGTTGGAACATGCGTCAAATGAGGTGTAATTAATGTTACGGTTTTATAAATACGTGGTTTTCCACGTCATTTGTTACCTTGTAAATTTTTGATGCATTGGAATTATGTGCATGCTTCTTCCACCTCTAGACCCAATTGAGCTTCCCAATCGATTTCACCATCCATTCTCGATCATTTTTTGATCTTATTGAAGGTATTATTCTCCTCTTTCATTTTGAAGCTTGTTGGGGTTGTTTTTGAGGTGTGTTGTTTGGGTTTTCATTTCTTTCCCTCTGTCATTACTCATTTAGGGTTTTGGGTCTTTTTCCCTTTGTTCTTGTCCTTTTCCCAGTAGGGTTTTTTATTTGAAATCCACCACTTGTTTATTTAATTATATATTTTTTACTTATTATAAGTTGTGGATTTCAAAAGGTTCTAGAAAAATTCCTAAGTGATCAAAGCGGGAAAAATTTCATGTTCTGACAGGACATAGACCTGATATCCTTTTTTCAGGTTTTGTAGGGTGCTTGGCATCATCTAGTTTCTACCTTGTTTCGGGATTTGCCAGCTACTCAACATCTTGCTTTCTCCGCCTTGTGTCGGGTCTTGAAAAATGTACAAAATCCTCTGAGTTCCACAGTGTGCCAGGCATTTCTACCTACTCAACATCATCTCACTTCCACCTTGTGTCAGGTTTTCCTTGATGCACCGCATGACCTAACTTCCGACACACACCTTGTCAGTGTTTCAGGTTTCACAGATTGCTCGAAACCTATCAAGTTATGTCGTATGTTTCGGGTTTCTCAAGGTGTTTGAAACGACCTAATTTCCAACACACATTCTAGTTTGTCAGGTTTTTGAAGGTGCTTCGCAAGTTTCAAAACCTGAAAGGTGTGTCGGATCTATATACTTGTCTGGAAAGCTCTCATATCCGGCTACTCTTTCAGAAGTCATCAAGGCATTCTCAATACTCCTCATGTTGGACCTTAGCCCATCTCAAGATAAGTAAGATAATTCAAGAAAGATGAAGTATAACTATCAGAAGATGGAGTCCTATTCTTATGTAAGTTGTAACTATGACATTCGAGACACAGAGCTCAGCAATATAGATATGGAATACTTTTGGAAAAGAATTACAAATTATTCTCAGAATCCATGGATGACATCAATATCTGGTAACGGTCTTCCTCTCATAGCAGGATTTCCAATATCAGCCCAATTCCTTGGATTCATCCTGGCTTGCGCTTCTCACTATGACTCAGTTTCCCGCTCAGTAAGAAATCAAGTAGGGGAGTCTATAGTGAAATTAGACAGAGATTATTTTGATCAATTCCTAAAGTTACCTAACTTTACAAAATACATTGATTTAGATTATAAATCAGCACAAAAGGCCTGGGACAAGGATTGGGAAGACTGAATCAACCACGTAAATAAAAAGTTTTTGATCAAGGCTAAGCTAGTTGTTTCTAGGTTTCCTAAGTTGGTCCCTAGAAGTGACTTTATTCTTGAAGTCAATGATATTATCACCCTACTGAGCTTCTTGTTTGGGCTCCCAAATTCAAAATAATTCCAAGGGTGGATGTACCAGTTCATGGTCATCATAAAGAAAAATGACAAATGGATTGATTGGGGTAGCCTGATAAGTAATGAGATAGACTATTAAATGAAAATGGTCTTGTCTACCGACAAGTTATATATGATGTCATATGTCATCTATGTGGTAGTAGGCATGATAAACTATCCAGGGATGGATGCAAATGGAAACTGAGAAACAGAACAAATATATCGGTACTTCCTATAGCTGACAATAAAAGGGTTGGAAGACCAATTTAGAAGAGTGAATGATGCCTTATTCTATGAAAATATTTACAGAATTGATCCTGATCTGAGGAAGAGAACAATTTTCGATGAAGCATGGAAAGAAGTGTCAAAATGGGGTTGCATCTTCTTGCAATTCAAGAAGTTTACCTATCTTTAGGTGGTAAGGTTCCATGGTAATCCATTCTATTTTCCCAGGTGATAAACTGATCCTCATGGAGTTGGTCAGACACTTGTTGGATTTTCACAAATTTCAACAAAGCAGACACAAAGCCACTGTCTCCTTCCCCATTTCCATTAGAAGGTATACATGTTCCACTATGGTTAAGGAAAAGAATGTGGTGCACAAACTTCAGGAAAAATTGAAAAAGCACATGAAGATGAGGGAGGGATTTGACATCCGAGTAGTCCTCAAGTCATATGGAACATTGTACCTAAACATGCCCACTATGGAAGATATTTGGGTTGATCTTTATGATGAAGTTGTCATCCGAAGAAAAGACAACAACAGACTGACACTTGAATAAGTTTAGATGTTAGATCTGGATGATATCCCTGAAGGCACCACGGATAATGAAAGTGTTCTGGAGCCTAGGTACAAATAGTCAAATGGATACCAACTTGGATTCCCAGCCATTGATTGGTCTATTGCTCAAAAGGCTTCTATCACTAAAAGAGCTACTCAGACTCTTTTCCACACTAAGGCATGGATCATTTCTTGAGGAATGAGTTATAAGGAAAAGAGATTTTCAAAAATAACTACTTTAGATGCGAGACCCTCCAAGGGAGAAAAGGAAAAGGATAAAATCCCTAACAAGAGGCAAATAAAGTTTAAGTTTTTCAGGAAAGGAGAAAATCAAGGGGCCAAATCATCTACTACTCCAACAAAAATATTTGATATCTTGGATTCACCTCCTCTGCCAGAACAAGGAGAAATTCTTTTAGAAATCAAGGTTATCCATCCTCCTGTTTCTCCTTTTGTTGATTCCTCATCGGAGGTAAGCCTCACTCTTACTTCTCAAGATTTGGATTTAGAATCTTTACCCCCTCTCTCCCAATCTTCCTCATGACATATTTTTTTGCCACTCTCATCAGCCATGGCCAGCATTTTATCCAATCTCTCACCTCTTTCTAATGGACCTATGATGGCTATAGAAATGTCTCCTCCTTCCGCACCTTCCTTCCCTGAATCCATTCCCATAGTCACTATACTTTCAGTCATCATGACTCTGTAATTAAATCTTCCTCCACCCATAGATACAACCATAACACCTCCAATAGGAGCAACTACTTCCACTGTACCTCAATGGTTGGTTGATAAAATTCCAAGGAAGAGGAAGGTGGTAGTTCCCCTACTAGAATTTGATTTCAGTTCACTCAATGCTTCTCCTGCCAAATATTCCAAGAAACCCAAAATGGTTTCAAGAGTTTTAGTGGATGCCTCAGGGTATAAGTTTGAAGAGATTTCCACTCCCGTGGCTAACAAAAAAGGAAGATATAACACTGATAGATTAACAGATTACAAGGGTTTATTTTGAAAAAGTGACAACTAAAGGAGCACAATAAGATACACAAGATTCCATGAATGTTCTTTGCCAAAATCTGAAAGAAGTAAAGGTAAGTAGGGAAGAGATGAAGGAGAAAGTTGAACAGTTGACAGAGGTACTACTCAAGCTTTCAAAGCCTTCACAGTCAACAACGTTATCTTTTACCCCTACACATATCAGGTTTGATTTCTCATTGGTGCATATGATTGAAAAGATCAATGAGATGGGAGAACAGTTGAGGAATGGATAAAGAGGCTACTCCTACAAGGAAGAGAGGTCATGGATGACACAATGGATGTTTTTAAATCATTGGAGGAAATAAAGAAAGATGGTGAAAAGATGGATGATGAGTTTTCACAGGAAGTCAGGAACCTTGAATTAACTTTGAAAGCCCTCAATGCACTCAAAAAGGTTCCATCCTAGATATTAATGGAAGAAGGAATCATTCCACATGGAGATAAGCATTTCCATCTTTCCAAAGCTATCAGATTTAGGATAAATATTCTCAGTGAAGCTTGTAACAAATTGAGAGAATCTAGAGATCAGTTGGTTGATGCCACCAATGACATAGAAGAGATTCTACCTACTGAAGACCTCTATAAGTAAATTCAGGAATTAATTCAACATGGACCAGCTTCCTTCTTTGATCTGTCAATCATCAATAATTCCATAAGGAGCAAAAATGTTTTGGAATCACTAAGGAAACTCAATAAGAAAGTCAAGAAAATTCCTGGTAACGCAAGTGATACTCAGGAAACTTGTGAGGTCCTAAGTGATTATTCTAGTGCGCTAGATGAAGATGAGATACAGGGCATAATTCAGAAGTTTCAAGAGTTTCGAGACAAGTAGGCTTCGCTGGAAGAAAACAAGGATGATGAAGTGGAATAAACATAATGTCTCATGTCATTTCTATCAAGAAATTTTCATGTCTTTTTCATTTTAGTTTCATCACATAGGAAGCAAATTTTGACTTCTTCTCCTACGTGAGAGTCAAGCAAAATAGGACTCTTGTTAAAAAGACTATTTTCTAGGATTTATCCTATTTCTCTCTGCTCTCTCTATTATAAATAAGGGATGCTTGTGTATTTCAAAGGGGATAATTTTTGAATATTAAGAGCTATTATGAAGAAGAAGAAAAACTTTGTATTTTGTTTTTAATCATTGAAGAATTCAAACAAGTGTTATTTTACAAACTTTGTGTTATGGGACTCATCTACCTTGAGAGATTGTTCTTAGGTCCAAAATTTTGAGCTATTCTTTGTTTAGTATTCTTGATCGTTTTAATCATTTCATAATATTACACTCATTATATAAAACTCGTATAAGTATTTCTTGATCTGTGTTTGCTTGAAAGAAAATACATTCCTCTCATTCCCTTCCCGCTTTGTTTCATCTATAATATTTTCCTTTCTAATTCTTCCTAATCTAAAGTTGTAACATATCCATTTTGTGTTGATATGGATTTTGGGATTGTATCCCAACCCCAATGGTTAGAATAGTGTGGATATTGTATATATTATTTCTGTTGTTTTTAAGATTACTAATAAATAGGCAGCCTCACTTGTCTTTGAGGAGGAATTTGATCCCATGCACTATGGTTGAACCTTATATTTTGGCCTGAAAAAATATCCAACCAATAGATTCTCATGGATAATTTTCCTCTAATTTTAGATTAGATCCCATGGTCATTTCACCCTTCTTTCTAAACAAGAATCCTATTCTTCACCTTGGTCTTGTCAATGAATTCAAAGCCCTCACATGGGAGCCAACTCCTTGAGTCAAAATTCCAATAAAAAGATGACTCACTCAAAAGGACATCTTCCCCTCTATAATTTCTGATATAAATAGACTGCTCCCTTGAAGGAAAGCTATGTAAATCTCTTTCCACAAAAAAAAGTGAGAGAATCTGAAGCTCCCACATCGATCAGCTTCACGAATACCTCAAGGAGTTCATTTCCTCATCCCATATAGACTTCCCACATCGATCATTCTATCTCAAATATTTGTCAACACAGAAAGCTTTTTAGTCATGGGCTTGCCCATTGTGACCTTGGATTTCTCGCCCAAAGAGCATGCTACCTCATACCATATATAAAATTAACCACCTTTCACCCCTCTCACCATTTGGCCTCCCATTTCCTACTGCCTCAAGGGACCTCTTGGAAACCATGACATTTTATGATCATGTGACTAATTTTCACACTTAGAACAATCAATCATGCAATGTCTTTTAGGATCTTACATCCATCACCTCCTCCAAGGTATGACCTACTTAGTATGATCATTTCCAATCAGGTAGCTTTCTTGCCCCCTCTTATCTTTTAACCTTCTTTATTACATATTGATTACCTTATACAGGGCTTTGTCCTCGACGCTTACCTTTGGGGTAATCTTCTTCTTCTACCACCATCGAAATCCCACAACTCACCCACACCTAATAGACCTAACAGACCTAACACCTCACCAATATTGATTATTGGGGTAATTGGGGTAATATTGATTACCAATTTTCCCACAACTCACCCACACCTAACAGACCTAAACCCAAATCATTCCTAAATCCTACCAACTTATACTCACACCTTCTCCCATTATACCCTACTTAGTTTCCTTTTTATATCAAAAATTGGAAATTAAACAAAAAAACAAGTTGCTAAACATTTTTATCATCATCACAACATAATTTTATTATGACTAATATTTCTCTACCATCATCATGTGTGTATTATAAAACATCTTAAACATGACCCATATCATCATTCATTGCACAAATTAATGAATCATAACCCCAACCAACCTGACTCAACCATGCCTACAACCTAACTTGATCCATTCCTACAACCTGACTCAACCATGCCTATGACCTGAATCCACCATGCCTAACACCAACCTATCTCAACCATGCCTATGACCTAACTCAACCATGCCTAACACCAACCTGATTCAACCATCCCTATGACCTGACTCCATCATGCTTAACACCAACCTGACTCAACCATGCCTAACACACCTACCATAAATCCATATATGCATAATAATAAAATGTTATCAACACAAACACATAATGCCCATAATTATCATCATCTATATAAATACAATATCCATATACATAACTGTCAAATGTCTTCGGCATGCAGGATGGTGTATATAATCCAGTCTCTCAAAACTATCATATACATCCTCACCATCTTTAGCATGTAGGCCGTTATATGCTCAAAAATACAAAACTCTCATATAGACTCACCATCTTTGGCACACAGGCTGGTATATGATTAAAATTATAACAACTCTCAGCACCTAAACCGGTATATATCAAAAATCAAACCTATATCAAAATCGAGGGCCATATATTAGACATCATCACAGTGGACATCCTCCATATCTATCTCACATGTCCCCTCTACCTCCTTGGCCCCTGTCTGGTGACCTACTAACATCTCCCCACCCATCATAGGTGGTGGCTGGGTCCCTACTAGTACATCAACTAGAACTAGACTCCGTGAACTAGTGGCCTCACTCTGACGAGGTATTGGGGCTCAATGGCCCCCTATGCTCTCCACGCTATGGGTTCATGATCTGGTCCTCTCGCTAGAGGCCAGCTATGGAATGTACTCGACATACGATAGAAATTCTATCCCTGCCACCTTCAACTAGTCCTACTAATACTAGGCCTCATATCTCACCTCTCGCAACCTAGATACATGTACTATCTGTGGTGGCCCCATCGTCCTCTGACCTTATACCTATCCTATGGGACCATGTCCCACCCTTTCCTGTGAACTGGGACCCTTTCTCGGTGCTTATGGTGGTGCCATCGGCCCCTGCCCCTGTGCCTATAAAACCCCAATATGTGCATGTGTCGTGGCCAACTGGCCCAGTAACCCTATCACCTGTGCATATAGGGCGGACACCAAACCCTCATCATCATCTCCATCTCCACCCTGGGCCATCTGGGCCTAAAGACTGACCACCTGTGCATGCAGCTCAATAACCTCCATCTCTAAACTTGCTAACTACCCTTGTACCATCCCCAACTAGGTAATTAGGGTCGCTACCTACCCCTGTACACTGTGATAGTGGTTAAATCTAGTTTCCGCGGCTTGGGTGGTACTGCTCATAAATGAGCCACCCACCACTGTCTATATTTGTCTGTCACTCTGGTATCATCGATCTACTAATCTACCACCTTCTCCTCTTACCCTGTGGGTACTGTCGGCTGTGGTAGAGGTAATGGCCTCTCCACGACATCTCTCCTTTACTACCGGAAGGGTGGAGGTATGTCCTGTAGTAGTCCAAACTACCATCTAATCCTGTTAATTGGGATCATATTGTGCTCCCCGGCATGGTGCCCCTCTATCCATCTCAGTAGTTGAAGGCCATCTAGCTCATCATGCATCCACATGTATGAGGGATAACCCATATACAGTCTCCATATGATGTCCACTCTGGACAAGCCCTCTAATATACACCTGTAGTATGCTACATCATGTGTATCCCTCTATGATTGACACTCTCCAATCACAAGAACCCATCGCATGTACCCCACCCAAACCAATATCAGTGGAAATGCATCTTCTTGGGGCATACCCACTGGGAACACACAAACTATGTGCTCATAGGCCCAACAATGTAGTAAAAAGGTGCAACATAGGCTAAACCTACACAGACGCCCATACACCCACAAATCTCTATATAACTACACCAGGAATGTTGGTGCTGAGGCAAAGTAGGTCTGATCCATCACCATGTCATGTAAAATCCTCATCAAGGAGTGGGGAAATATCCCACCCTCTACATCTAGCAGTGTGAAATAACACACTACCTCCATCTATAAAATAACTAGCCTCGTCTCCTTTGGATGGGATAGGTACATCCCCTCATAACTCAAGCTGGAACTATGGAATGTCATGTATTCCAATCCCTCCCTAAACACTCTCAACATCAACTCCTCCAAGGCCTCGGAGGAGATCGAGTACACCTACATCCCCAGTATTAGTAACCATGGGATCCTAAATATGTCGTCCAGGGTGACTGTCATCTCACCTGTCGGTAGGTGGAACATGTTGGTTGATGAATCCCATGTATTGATGAGAGTGACCATCAGACTTGGCTACCAGAATGCATGCCAATAGCACCAGACCCTAATCAATCCCACCTCCTCCACGTGATGCCACTCCTCAACTGTTGCCACACCTCACACTCTCAAAATCAGGGGTGGCACCCTATCTCTCATCCGTAGCTGATCTCTCCCCTGTATCCAATACAAGCTTCAAAGTAATCTACCTTCATCATACCCATCCTCACCCATGAAACCTCACCTATACCCACTATCTCACCTCTTTCTCTCTTCCCAACCTACCTTCCTATCACATTTTCTCTCCCCGCCCCCCACCCTCACCCACTATCATTTCCCCATACCCATCTTACCCCCCATCTACACTATTTTTTTCACCAACACACCCTTTTCTACCCTTCCCTATCTCACCCACTTGACCCAGGGCCCTTTGGCCCCTTTTTCTCCAAAACCTGACTAGTACCGGTTATCTCTAACTGACCCCGGTCACCGCTAAACTGGCATCAGTCACCTGTTTTGTGACCGATACTAGTTTTCACTACTGACATTAGCTAACTCTGACTGATGTCAGTCACTATCGTGGTGAAAACTGCGACCCCCAAACCCTCCCCTCTCAAAATACCTCTCCTAAACCTTCTACCCACCCATTCTCACCTACACTTCCCCTTCATCACATCCCACCCACTATTCACCCACTTACCTCTCTCCCACACCTTCTACCCAATTCACCCTCACACATTTCAAATTTCATTCTACTCCCCAAAAAATACCCAATAGTTCACCACCCAACCTCTCACCTAATCTATTTCATAAAACAAAGAAAAGGTTTGATGCTTACCTCATCACACTTCCATTGCACTGGTGGCACGTCTGGCTGCTATACCAGTGGTCCGCCTGATCCCTCTCTGGCCTCTACCATCACCAATTGGTCACCTCACCTCCAATCACCCAAATCCAAAAGTTTGATCTCATGGACCCACCTCTCAAATACTAATCACCTACCGATTGGCTCACCAACTCAACTTTCCATTCCGTCCGGACACTTTCCAACTTTCTCTCTCTCTCTCTTGTGTCATTTTCCTCTATTTCACACAGGAAAAATGATTCCAAAAAATAAGGAATTTTTCTTTTTTATAACATCCCTGACCTAACTGATGCTAATTTTAACTTCACCAGCATCAGTCACATGCCCTACCTTACCATGGTTGGTTACCCTTGACCGGCATCGGTTACCCTTGACCGACATCACTCACACTCTCTTCCACATTTCCCACAATTTTTCCCTATTACCCTGTGCATCACTTTTTTTTCCCTCACCCAACACTTACCCTGCCCATTCCCCTCACCCTCCTGACCTCATCATTTACTACCTAACCTCTTCCTCATTTGGTGACTCATTATTTTACCCATACCTCAGACCTACCCATGTCGTGACATAGATTCTTAGACCTGGAACATCACTAGTGACCTTTGACCTCATGTGTTAGCTATACCTTGTGACACTATTACCTATGTTGATTGACCTGCTGACCTTACCTTTCCTTTTGTTGTGACCATTTATCCTGACCCAACCCTTGGTGTATCAAAACATACCTAAACGTTACTGTACCTAACTTGAATCATGTTTCCTTGCCATATCCTATACCTTGGATACCGGAATCACCTCAACCTTGTTTGGATAAACCTATCAACCTTAGACAATGTAGAGTTTTCCTGATGTTCAACCTGGTACTGTGCTACATTTTAGTCATGTGTGTGAGTTTGACTGTAACTACCTTTGACCCTAACCCATTACCTACATTACCTGAGTGGACCTTTTTCCCTTTTTTACCTGTTACCCCACCTTCTTCTTCATCACATTCACCATTTATCAAATAACTCACTAATTCTGCTTTCTACCTCCTCAGTTCCTAGTTTGAGGGGGATCACCTTCACCCTCACATGGGGCAACCACATATTATTTTTGTTAGCATCGCTTACCAATACAAGCTATGCAACAAAAAGGGGAAAATGTAGACACCAAAATTGGGTCACACTCCCCTTGGTCCCTCGATAAATAAATACCTTGAACACATCCACCTAGCCATGGCCCCCTTCACCTCAATATAATATTAATTTAATTAATTTAGTTAAATTAATTCATTATCCTCACAATATTTATTATTTTAATATCCTAATTGAGATAGTGCCCACATATCAACCTCATCTAGCCACCTCACCCTAAGAACTATTCTTAGTAAGTTGTCATAACTAACTAAGACTTACCCAAACCCTAAAAATCAATGCCTACATTCCCTCTAACCACATTCCCACGCATTATAAGAAAGCTTCCATGCTAATCCGCAGAGTAAATGAAATGAGATCCCAAAAAATCAAGGGGATCTTCCTAACTTAGTAAACCTAGGAAATCCCACCCTAACTGACGCTGGTTAAGCCAAAACCACCTTCGGTTACCATTTAATCCCAAAACAACCTTATTTCGAGGTTGACACATTTGTGAGAGACAATCACATATTTTGATAACAAGTGATGAAACCAGAGTTGCATGCAAGTAGAACGAGTGTTAGTATACACATCAGAGCATCCATAACCAGTACCTGAAGCAATCACACAACCATCTGCCTTCACAGGAGCATCTAGAGAAGAAACAACACTACATCAAGTTCATTCCATTTGATCACCCACCATTACCAACTAGGCATCAAGCTCATATAAACATTAAGTTTTGTTAACCAGCACTTATCCATTTATCATTTGGTAGATCCTATTACATATGTTACTAGTTTTTGCTCTCATTTCCATCCCCCCATCCTTTACCTCCATGTAAACTTGACCATCTTTTTATCCACACCCTTACATTACCCATACCTAGACCTTAATCATTCCTATGCATACCTTAGATCTATATGAATCTTTCCATTGCCCTTCTATCTTCATCCAACCTCAGATCTGTCAGCCAGCCAATTTTTTATTGAGTTTTCTTGTAACCTAACCATACCGATGCCAGTTAGCCTAGACCAATACTGGTCATACCAGACCGACTTCGGTCTCTGTGTCTTTTGACCAAAACCCAAATCAAAGCCTAAAACCTCCACTAAATACCTAAAATAGCCCAGAACCTTACCCTGACCAATACCAATACCAATACCTTGACAGTGACCTTGACCTTCAGATTCAATCATAACCTAGCCTATTATGAATGAATTTACTTATTGTGGGTGAATGAGATACGTAAATCATTTTAACTACAGTAGGATTTCCTTTATTTCTCTTATTAATTTGCTTTAAACAGTAGATTGAAAGCCATCTAGGAAGTATCACACTTCTCGGATCTAGAACATGCTGGGTAGTCCACTGCATATATTGTTTAACTTTTATTTGGTGGTTTTGTGTTCCATTTTAGGTAGTTCCTCCAAGAAAAAAGGAATCTCTCACAATCAGTTGTGGATTCATAAGTCATATGCGCACAACAACCTATCAACCAACATTTCAACATGTATTCCTCCTAGCACTTTACCCTTATTTGTTGCGTCAACATTCAAAGAAACGATCTAGAATCAAGTGAAACTAAGAGTACGAAGGAATCATCATCTGGAAATGATTTGAATGTAGAAAGAAAGGGTAGGTAGAAGGAGAGATCCAAGAGTAAGAGTAATGGGAAATAAAAGTCAAGGGATAGCAGATCTAAATCCAGAAGTAATGGAACTACTTGTGGGAAATGTGGAAAGAAAGGACATGCAAAGAAAGATTGTTGGTCAAAGGACAAAGAGAACCAACACCCAGACAAAGGTAAAGAAGAAAATCTTGTTGCATTAGAGGTAATGCAAGATGCTCTTATTATTTCTTTAGACAATAGAATTGAATCATGGGATTTAGATTTAGGAGCACTTCTTTCCATGTAACCCCTAATAAGGGTTATTTCATAAATTATGTCCAGGGTAATTTTGGGCATGTCTATTTAGGTGATGATGAACCCTGTAGTATTACTGGTAAAGGTGAAGTTCATCTAAAATTGTAGAATGGAAATACATGGGTATTGAAAGATGTGAGGCACGTGTCAAGCCTTAAGAGGAATCTTATTTTTGCAGGGAAACTAGGTGAATCTGGTTACATGGTTACTTTTACGAGAGACTCTTGGAAAGTCACCAAGGGTGATTTTTTTGTGGCAAGAGGTAAGAAGGTAGGAATTTTATATTTATCTACCTGTATTGTTGATTCCTTTTCTACATTATCTACTTCAGATTCAGATGCATGCATGTGGCATAACTGGTTGGGTCATATGAGTCAAAAAAGAATGCAGATCTTAAAGGCTAAGGGTAATTTATCATATTTGAAAGATTTAGATCTTGATTTCTGTGAGAATTGTATCTTTGGAAAGTAAAAGAGAGTTAGATTTCTCAAATTTGGGGTGACTAAGAAGGAGCAGAAATTAGAGCTTGTACACTCAAATGTGTGGGGACCAGCTTAGGTAGCTTATCATGGAGGATCCTAGTATTATGTTACTTTCATTGATGATGCTATAAGGAAGGTATGGGTTTATTGTATTAAACGTATATCTAATGTTTTTGAGACTTTTAAAAGATGGAAATCCCTTATTGATAATGAATCAAATTCTAAGTTAAAGTGCCTTAGATTTAACAATGGTGGTAAATACTATAAAAAAGATTTCAATGATTATTGTTCAGTGAATGGAATATGTAGAGAAAGATCAGTTACAAGAACACCACAAGAGAATGGTGTTGCAAAAATAATGAATAGGAAAATCATGGAATGTGCTAGAAGTATGACGATACATTTTGGATTTCCCTTGTAGTTTTGGGCAGAAGCAATTGATAAAATGGTTTATTTGATTAATCATGGGCCTTCAAGTTCACTAGATGGAGAAATGCCAAAGGAAGCTTGGACCGAAAAATAGCTAGATATTTCTTTTCCCAAATTTTTTGGTTCAGAAGCTTTTATGCATGTTGATAGGGAAAATAAAAAGAAGTTGGATGTAAAATTCAAGAGGTGCACTTTTATTGGTTATGGATCTGGTGATTTCAATTTTTGTTTTTGGGATTAAGAGAATTGTAAAATTATTAGGATTCATGATGTTGAATGGAATGAAAATAGAATGTACATGGATCAAATTTTAGTTCCCAAGGATGAACCGGTTGAGAAGTTTGTGAATAAAAATGAACTCTCAGATTTAAAAGTATTATTAATAGGGTAACATAGTAACCAATGTTGGTTGACCCTTAACCCACATCGGTCAGACGAAATGGTATCGGTTATAGAGGATCCAAACCGGCATCGGTTAGTAAAACTGACATCAGCTAGAGGTGACCGGTGTCGGTCACTATCAGATTTGGATACAAATGTCGAAGAGGTCCAGATTGATCCTCCGGTACCCCAAACTCTTGTGAGAAGGTCACAAAGGGTAAGTAAACCTCTAGAAATATTTACACCTTCTTTATTTTATTTATTATTGACTGATAATGGTGAACTAGAGAGATTTGAAGAAGCAATACAGGATAAGAATCATGTTCAATGGGAGCATGGCATGGTTGAGGAGATGGACTCCTTGGAATAGAACTAGTCTTGGGATTTGGTTAAGTTGTCAGTAGGTAAGATAACATTGTAGAACAAGTGGGTTTACATGATTAAGGAAGAAGAGGGTGGATAGAAAAGATACAAGGCAAGGCTTATAGTAAAGAGATTTGCACAAAAATCAGGTATTGACTTTAGTGAAATATTTTCTCCTATTGTTAAGATGACTTCTATTGGTACTATATTGAGCTTAGTTGTAGTAGAATATTTGCATTTAGAGAAACTAGATGTGAAGAAAACTTTCCTTCACGGTGATTTGGATGAAGAGATTTATATGCAACAACCATTTGGTTATGAAGTCAAGGGTAAGGATAAACTCGTGTGTAAATTGAAAAAAACCTATATGGGCTCAAGAAAGCTCTAAGGAAATGGTACATGAGGTTTTATAGTTTAATGAATGAGTGTGGTTACTTGAGATGTGAATCTGACCATTGTGTTTATTTCAATAAGCTTGAAAATGGGAGCTATATTATTTTGTTACTGTATGTGGATGATATTCTTATTGGATGATCTAGTATGCAGGACATTGGTGAGATTAAGGGAAAGCTAGCTCAAAAATTTTCTATGAAGGATTTAGGAGCTGAAAAAAGAATCCTTGGCATGTAAATACATAGAGAAAGGAAAAAAATAAATTGTATTTGTATTAGGAGGATTATATCTACAAGGTGTTATAAAGGTTCAACATACAAAATGCAAAACCTGTTAGTACACCTACGGCTAGACACTTCAAATTGAGAAAAGATCAGTTTCCTTCATCACATGAGGAGGTAAAATACATGAAATAAATACCATATGCTTCAATAGTTGGGAGTCTCATATATGCTATGGTTTGTATCAGAGAAAACATTACATAGGTAGTGGGAGTTTTTAGTAGATATATGGCCAATCCAGGTAAAGTGCATTGGAAAGTAGTCCAATGGATACTCAAATATTTGAAAGGAACATCTAGCATGCAATTATGTTATGGAGGTTTAGATATTTCATTATGTGGATATGTTGATTCGGATATATCTAGAGATCTGGATGGTAGGAGGAGCACTACTGGATATATTTTCACAGTAGGTGGAATCAAAATTAGCTGGATTTTGAGATTGTAGAAGGTTGTGGCTTTGTCTACTATAGAGGTAGAGTATGTTACAGCTACAGAGGATAGCAAGGAGATGATATGGATGAGTAGGTTCATGGAAGAGTTGGGAAAGGATCAAGGTGATTATAAATTATTCAGTGACAGTCAGAGTGCAATCTATTTGGAAAATAACTCATCATTTCATTCAAGAATGAAACACATTCAGTTGAGGTATCACTTCATACAAAAGGTATTGGAGGATGGAAAGTTGAATCTGGAAAACATTCATATGATTAAGAACCCTGCAGATATGCTAAAAAATCCATTAACAAAAGATAAGTTGGAGCTACACTCCAATTTTGTTAGTATTCAAGTTTGAGACTTGAAGAGGATCAAACAGAGCTAAGGAAGGATCCAAGAATGACGTTGTACATGTATGGTGCAGTAATTAATCTCCAAGTGGGAGATTGTTGAGTTATGGAGCTCAATTACTTCAGTTTAGCATGTTGTGTGCATGTATTTCTACAATGTAACTAAATTTAAAGCAAGAAACTACCACCTAGAAATAGATTCCTAAGCTAGCTAGAAATCAAAAATATGCACCATCATGATGAAGAAATAAGCAAGTCCTACCCTCAACATTATAACTTTGAAATGATCAAAACATAATGTAAATTAATGAGCTCTATTCTCCTTAATTGCCTAGTTTAACATTAAAATGAACCTAAGTAGTTCAATGGCAATCAAATTATATTTGCTTGCTTTGATCCTTCAATGGATGCTTGGGTGTGAGGCTTATCTCTTCAAGAATGGAGGATGGAGGGCTCGAGAATGATAAAAGTCTATTAGTATGAAACTATGTGCTTTCTTTTGTCTCTTGAGAGATTTAGGTGTAGGTGTAGAAGTAGAGGGAGGGTTGTTTATATAGCCCAAAGGATAAAGGATTCAACACGTCCTCATGAATGTGGGACTAATGGAGATGTAGAGTTCGTTATGGATCAGGGGGGTTTAGATGGGGTTGAGTTAACTTTAGGAGGATTTAGTTTGTCCTTTAGTGGCTCATGTGGATAAAGGGGGTGTATTAATTAATCAAGATGACTAATTAATACATGTGCAAGATTTTATAAGATTTTAGATGGATTTTAGTATGATTTCGACCATTAGGAGGGAATTAAACCAATTAAATAGTGATTTATTGATTTAATGAGAAGGGGGGCTAATTAATTAATAATAATTAATTAGACTAGATAGAAGGTGTTGATTAACAAAGGGTCATTAATTAGGGTATGTGCTGGATAGGTGAATTAATTAATTAGCTTAATGTAATCAATTAACGATAATGGAAGAGAAGATGAGCACTATTGAAAATATGTCGTCAATTTGTGGGAAAGGAGATAATTAGCACAATTTAAGTATTTAAATTGCTCGGGCGTAATTATAGGTGTCTATATTTTCCCCTCTCTTGGGGTGGAGTAAGTGATGTCACTTGAAAGATAGTAGATGGAAGAAAATTTTGAAGGGTGGTGATAAAAATTAGTAGGAGAGAGAGATGCCCCCTTGAGTGTTGATGGGGTGATGAAAGAAGTCGATCTATGATCGAAAATGATGTGAGAGAGGCAAGAATGGGAAAGGGGAAGGATGCCCCGATGAGAGGGAAGATTAGGGGTGAAAGGAAAGTGATGTAGAAGAAATATGGAGGAGGGGAGAGATGATCTTAGCCTCTAGCCATTGTTGATTAAAACAATTTGGATGTCATCATATTGCCATAGGAACTACATCATCGGTCCTTATGAAAAATATAAGCATACGACAAAGGTAGAATGACATGAAAATCCATACTACGAACAATTGTTCATTTTTGAAAATACCAACTCCACACAACATACAACAATGTAATTCAATATGAGAAGGAAAAAATCTCATTTAATAGGGAAAACAAGTACGAATGCACATATCCAACCCAACAATGATCAAGATAGTTGTACAAATGTTTTGTTATCAGTGCTGAAGAGACCCAAAAGTTCATGATTGATGACAAGGGTTAAGAATGATTACCTAAGCAAGGATACATGCAAGGGGAAATGACAATGGACATGGATTCCATAAAAAGTGTTTGTGCACAACGAAACAATGCTAGGCAACAAACGTGCCCTAGAGTACAGACAAAGAAAGCAGCTAGCTTTGTGAATGGTTGTAAATCCAGTGATCTAGGAATCATATTAATCAAGGAATATGTGAGACAATCCAACAAGATATGGAGAATATACCATGTACAAGACACATGTTTCAGCCGTAATAAGCAAGCTACCGTTTTTGTAGGGTTTTTTACTTTTTAGGATTTTTTGAAAAAAATTTCCTTGTTTTTGAATTTTTAACATATATATTGTTTTTATTGTTTTTGCTTTCCAAATTGTGGTGAATAGTAGAAGAAAGTAGAAGAAGAAAGCAAAGGGCCTAGGGGCAACAGAAAGTGCCCTAGGTGGAAGAAAGAAGAAAAAAGTGACAAATAATGTCTTTGTTTAGTGGGAAAATTAAGAAAAAATAATTATTGGAAAAATAATTATTTACGAGAGTATGGAGAAGAATAAAAGTCACCAGGGAGAAAAAAATTGTCTGAGGGAGAAGAAAGGGGTATCAGACAGCAAAAAATGCCCCAATACGGTGAAAAATAAGAGAAAAATAATTATTTAATAAAATAATTATTCCACAGTGAACAGAGGAGAAAACGACGACCGAAACAGGCCTCTTGGCCCTCCTAATGGGAAAAATGGGTTGATATATCCCACCAGGGGGGGTAAAAAAATCTCGACCAATCAATTTTAACCAAGTTGTTTAGAATATTTTACTGTGAGGCTCTGATACTGAGGATAACCATGGTGATCACACGAGACTGATTGAGGCATGTAGATGGAGTCTGGGGTACCAGCAGCATGCAGACGATGGCTTATTTTTGAGTATCGAACCCTAGCCTAATGATTTTGGTCATTAATGCATTAAATTAGGCCTTTAGCCCTAGGGAATTGCATTGGCGCGTAGGCACAAGCATTAGATAGGGGGTGCAGGTGCCATTTTGGGGGCACAGGTGTCCTTTTGGGGCGCATGTGCCAAAACATGTATGCACACATGCACGGGCACGAAAAGCACACACCCACACACATGTGCACACATAAACACATATGTGTGTGCAAACACATAGGGGAAATGGGGCACACACGTGAAAAATGTGGTGCAGGCATGAAAAGGTGGGTGCACACACATGGAAGCATACGCATGCAAGCGCAAGCACCAAATATGTGGTGCACAAGCCAAAAAGTGCGCGCAGGCACCTAAAAGAGGGTGCAAGCACCAGAAAATACCCATGCATAAGCACAGGTGCCAAAAATGAGGTGCACATGCCCAAAAGGGTGCACAGGTGCCCTAGATAGGTAGAGAAAAGATAGAAAAGTGTTAAAAACATGACACTTAGAAGAACTTTTAGGATTTTATGGTTAACCCTAAAAGGGGAGATAGATTTTTAGAAGAATTTTTAGGAACTGACTAGCGCCATGTTATTTTGTAGAGATGATTATCAGTGTTACAGATGCAGGAGTGAAATACTCAAATAGTAGAGCTAGAGGGTAGTATGCGCTGGTATGATCGGCGAGTCATGATGATACTTCTCGAGGTGGTAGGGCTAGGCCCCGTGTCTCAGATGCCTTCTATCATACTAGACCACCGCCTACTAACTGTGTTAGCCAAGTGATGGCATAGCGAGATTCAGTGCTTCAGACTTCTGATAGGAGAGATGACTATGACCATTGAGGATGTATGGAAGATTCTTTGCGTGATGATAATGGGTACCTTGATCCAGTACAACTCTGATGCAGGGATGATTAGAGCAGCTTGCAATGCCCTTTTTAGTGTTGATGATATACCACATGGTGGGATGACCATAGCATTACACGAGTGCATCTCCAACCCCACATTGCATCAGGGGCCCCTCTACAGCACGTCTCTTATTAGTGGGTTCTTACTCACTAATAAGACAGGGACCTCATTCCTGAGAGGACTATTGCCCCTGGTTCATGGCATCTATAGCGGCGAGAGATATTGCTGGGTGTAGTGTATATTGGCCCACCTATACTGGGTTTACACTTGATCACATACCACAGTCAAAATACCTTGGGTCCAGCCTCCTTATTACAGATATGGTCATGGGATCACATTGTGATCAGACACCCCATGGGCACTTTGTGTGTCTGAAAACTAGAGGATCCATTGTACATGGCATGGGTAGTAGATGGTGGGGATGTACGTGGCCATCTTGGCAGCCTATTCAGATATAGGTGAGAGTTTGATGAGCTAGTAGATATAGATGTCATCTGGCGGCCATACAAGAATTTCCAATGGCCAGAGGATTCCATAGAGCTCAGCGTGTGCTTGATGGAGCATTTTATTATAGGAAACCACAGTTATATTATGGATTTTTATCCAGTAGATAGGTGTCAGCAGCAGCTTGGCAGGGTATAGGGGGTCCCTCATCCAGATATCTAGCATACACAAAGGGATTCAGAGAGGCAGACAATGAGGCCTCACATACCAGTGGCCCGAGTTAGGGTGAGTTTCATGTAGGTGGTCCCACATGTATGGGACCCAGTATGACGGGTGAGAGATCCAGGGACCAGAACTGACTATGCAGCTTGGTATGCTACAGTGTTACCCCAGTGTATCACTATTTTAGAGGAGGCTTGGGTAGCAGGCATTCACCCACCTATAGAGATATGGCATGGTACAGAGCGAAGGGTGAGGGAAGTGGCATAGGGGCCAGCCCTAGAGGATCCTTTTAATGGTGCTCCACATGATGGGCAGGGTGCCTCACAAGCATAGGGATCGAGGTCGTAGGGCCCAATATAGGTAGTAGTGCAACCATCTAGAGGTAGGGTCCTAGAACATGGATAGTCATCTAGAGAACCTTAGGGACCAGTCCCTGAGGAACACACATCCTCCCAACCAGTGGCATAGATAGCCATAGTACAGCTATAGTTATAGTAGGTTATAGCCAAGAGAGATGCAGTAAGAGTAGAGAGAGATGAGGCTCAAGGCTAGTGTGTGACTACCACAGCAAAGCGTGACGAGGCTTGAGCCCATAATATTACTTTACTTTTAGATTGGGATCAGGCTCAGGCCCAGGATAGCCTAGGAGATGATAGAGTGGCATGGTGGAGCCAGATTTGGGAGACAACGACACAGGGGTCTCAGATATTGAGCCTTGTTCATCAGTCCCAGTCACAGGTGTAGATGGTTGTCACATAGAGAGATCATGTATACGCATGATCACAAGCATTCCTTGCATAAGGGGACCAGGCCCATGCCGAGATATATACTATTACTACAGAGAGAGACCGAGAGGTCACTTCCTCTAGACAGGACAAGGTAGACTTGGGACAAGTGATAGGAAAATGAGATACTTCCCTTCAGGAAGTGCTCACCTTTAGAGATGCTAACTTGATACGTGACGCCACTAGGCTTGGTGGCGAGGCATTATTTTGCAGGATTGCCTATTACAGGGTAGTTCCTCCAAAGTAGTGAGTAACACTGCTATGACAGTCAGGTTTGAGTGCATCAGGCTCTCGATCACGGAGGTCAAGCCATTCTACCAGATCAATGAGACATCCCATACCAGAGTAATTGGTTGGACCAGGGCCATCTCAGCCTCTAGTGTTTCATCAACCAAAGGATAGATCTGGGATCCCCAGCGAGGGTGAGATTTGTGGTTGAGATCCACATTTTTGTGGTACAGATTATTTGTATGTATACCTCTTATGAAGGCCAATGTTTGATGTACAGCCTTGTACACTTGTACTTTGATGATGCCTCATGATGAAGGCTTGATTATTTCTGATACATGCCCCTTTTTGATGGCATTTTGTATCGATGATGTATTATGTTGAGTACCGATTTGGAAATTTTATACTTGTATAAAGATGTGGACATTTTTTATGTAGCATCTTTGTACACCTCAGCTGAAGGAATTTTTTGATATAAAGTACGGATGTGCATCCATTTTTCTATATGACATAGATGTATATGACACACATGTATATATATGAGGATTACTTTTTGGGCTCAGATACACATGTTTATGAGGTGATGTACTTTATTGTTTTCATGTCCTGATGCATGCGACACGAGTGGGATAATTTTATGATGCAGAGTACCCTTTTTAGAAATTACTCTATGTTGATTCTCATTACATGTTGAATTTTTTGATTCAGCACTTATGGATGTGTTATGATGTTATGTGATGTTGTACTTTGTATGTATCTGGTTTTGATGTTTGATGTATACATGTGCTGTGGATAGTAGATGATAGATTCTTAGATGATATCAAATGCATTTCTCATGTGTTATTGTAGATGTATATGGATGGTATGTTATGATGATATTGGTGTGGGGGGGATACATTTTTGATCATGCATAACCCCTCTTGCCCCCATTGATGATACGATATGTGATGACTAGCTTAACATACATGCATGATGTAAAATTTAGCATTTTGTTTATATATGATGTATAGATGATGTTAGATGTGATGATAATGATGGTAATGTGATGTTGTGACAACAAAACAATGCACATGTAATAAACACAAACAAATGCTGAAAAAGAACACCAGGAAATAATACAATACACCATGATTCACCATGCTTGATTAACCTGTAACAAACACAATCAAATGTTAAGAAAGAACATAATGAATTAACACATTACATCATGATTTCCAAAGATGCACTAGCATGCAAAAACATACCGCAAGATTCACAAGCAAAGATAAATCTAATCTAAGAAAGAAAATATGAATCCTAACAAAGTATGCCCAAGTAAAACCAACACAAAAAGGAGAAACACAAAATAACTATACAAGCAACAAGCAAAGCAAGAAATAAGGAAATGCAAGTAAATATGTTTTTTGTAAGATTTGTTTTCATGCAATAATTTTCTATTGTTTTTGGTTTGTTTGAAACAATTTTCTATTGTTTTTGGTTTTTGTGAAACAATTTTTTTATTATTTTTTGTTTGTTCGAAACAATTTTCTATTTTTTTTGTTTTTTCGAAACAATTTTCTATTGTTTAGTGTTTTGTGAAACAATTTTCTATTGTTTAGTGTTTTGTGAGACAATTTTCTATTGTTTAGTGTTTTTTGAAATAATTTTCTATTGTTTAGTGTTTTGCAAAACAATTTTCTATTGTTTAGTGTTTTTCGAAACAATTTTCTATTGTTTAGTGTTTTGTGAAACAATTTTCTATTGTTTTTTATTTTTTGAAACAATTTTCTATTGTTTTTGGTTGTTTTCCAATGGTTTTCTAAAGCTATGTGTAGGTAACCAAGAAAGTGTGGATGCCCCCAGCGTTAGATGGGGAATATATAAGGGTAGAGGCCACACACTTATGAACAACAAGGTGAAGTCGTTGAATTTCCCCCAGGGTAAGATGGGAAATAGCAAAAGACCATAACCCTCAAAGGTGAATAAAAGGAGGAAAAGCCGGATCAAGGTGTGATAGGGAATCTCAAAGACAGAACTAGGGCTAGGTAAAAGAAAACTACCCTCCAGATGTAGGATGCTTGTGAACAACGAATCCTCCCAAGGTGCTAGAAACTAGTTTTCACCCAAGGACTTGTTCAAAGTGCAAAAATTACATGGTTTTCACTAGTGGATGACCTATTTTGTCTTTTTCTTTTTTTAATTTTTGACTTTTTTATTTTTGATCATTTTTAACCTCCTTGTGCCATGTTTAAGCATAGAACCATTTAAGATACATGGTGTTCATGGGCTCTCGGAGCTCATCACCATTGGGGTGAGCCAGTTTGTATGCCCTTATGCCATATTTGGCAACTATAACATAGGGTTCCAACTAATGTGGTTCGAACTTCCCTTTCTTTTCTCATTCTACTCTGTTGTTGAATTGGTTCTCCTTCATGACTAAATCACCAACCTCAAACTGACGAGGGATGATTCACTTGTATTTTCTGGAGACTCTGTGTTGATACACTTTCAGGTGATTAAGAGCACGAATGCACCTCTCATCCAGGAGCTATAACTCATCTAGTCTTGCCACTTGATAATCCTCATCCTTATCGAGATAGTCCCAAAGAGAAATTTGTAGGGATGGATGTTCGATCTCTAAAGGGATGATAGATTCTGTCCCAAACACTAGGGAATATGGTTTCACACACGTAGGAGTGAAAATGGATGTTTGGTAGTCCCAAAAGGATAGATGGATTTGTAGGTGCTAGTTTCAACCTATTTTGCTGACCATCTTCTCCATTATCCTTACCAAAGTCTTGTTTGTTTCCTCAACTTGTCCATTGCCCTGAGGGTAATATGACGTCGACCATTTCAACCTAATTTTTAACTATTGGCAAAGACCTTTCATATTTTTGTTCTTAAACAACTTCCCGTTATCTGTAACGATAGCTGCAGAAAGACCATATCGACAAATGATGTGATTCATGATGAATTTAGAAATCTGAGCTCCTGTGACATAGGTTAAAGGGACAACCTCCACCCATTTTGTAAAATATTTTGTAGCTGTGATGATCTATGTATGACCATCAGATGAGGTAGGAGTAATTTTTCCTATTAAATAAAGTCCCCACTTGGAGAATGGCCATGGGGTAGTGATAGGTTGTAATGGTTGCGATGGAGCATGAACAAAATTTCCATACTTTTGGTAAAGTACACATTTTCTAGACATAACTGCAACAATCAGTTTCCATGGTAGGCCAATAGTAACCTACACTCAACAACTTCTTAGCCAATACCATTTCATTTATATGTGCTCCGTATACCCCTTTATGCATTTCTTTGATTGCTTGGATTGACTCCATCACATCCAGACAACGTAATAGATTCCCATCGTAGCTACGACAATAAAGTGTACCTCCCAAAAGGGTGTAATGGGATATTTGGTGAGTCGGGATTTGATTTTTAGAATGGGAGATATCGAGAGGGAATGTGTTGTCCTTAAGATAGGTAAAAATGGGTCTGTACCATGGGGAATTGGGACCAACAACATCACAAGCTAGACAAGATTCTAGCATGTCATACACGGGCTAGCATAGATTTTCTAGAAAGAACAACATGTCATTATTCCTTGGTGAAATATAAAGCATAGACCTTACCGTTTCCATGGCATCTGCTGATCTATTCTACACTCTTGGGATTTGTTCAAAGGTAATGTGCACATAGTACTCCTTTAGAGTTTCTACTAACTTTTTGTAAGGTATGATCTTGTCATCCTTAACCTTGTATTCATCATTAACCTATTTTATAATTAACTGTGAATCACCCACAACCTTGACATGATGGATATTCCACTTGATGGCTAGTTTCATTCCTGCAATAAGTGCCTCATATTTTACAATGTTGTTTCTGAAAGGGAATCCCAGGTGAAAATCCTATGGTATAGGATTGCCAGAAGGAATAATAAGGACCACTCCTGCACCTGAACCATGAAATGTAAAGGATCCATCAAAATGTATCTACCATATGAAAGATTATTCAATGTAGAGTAAAGAGGCATCTGACAGATCCAGATTCAAAGGTTTTGTGCTTTGCAAAGGTGCTTCCACTAGCTGGTTTGCAAGTACTTGTCCTTTAACCGATTTTTGATGTATAAATTCTATGTCAAACTCACTGAGTAGAATGATCCAATTAGCCATTCTACCTATGAGGGTAGGTTTAGACAATAAATACTTGAGTGGGTCAAACTTGGATATTAGCTTGGTTTTAGTATTCAATAGGTAATGGAATTTTTTTAAAAAAGTAAAAACAACAACCAAGCAAGCTTTCTGAATTTGAGGGTAATTGAGCTCATAGGCGATGAGGGTACGACTCAGATAATACACTAATTTCTCCTTATAGACAAGGTCGTATTAGGTGAGTAGCACACCAATAGTAAATTATGTAGTGGAAAAATAGAGCAAGAGTGGCTCTTCAGGAGTGGGAGGCATGAGGATAGATGGATTAGACAGGTATTATTTTAGCAAAGCAAAGGCTTGTTGTTGTTCAAGTCCCTAGATGAAAGCCATGTCTTGTTTAAGCAAGTGGGTGAATGAGTGACATTTATCTATAAGATGGGAGATGAAGTGGTGAATGGCTTGAATTTTCCCCTGTAAGTTGTGTAGTTGCTTGATATTCTCAGGTGGAGGCATTTCAGTGATAGCAGACACTTTAGCAGGGTCTACCTCAATACCTCATCTTGATACAATGAAGCCTAACAATTTACCTGATAGCACACTGAAGACACACTTCTTTGGATTCATCCTGAATTTTTATTCACATAGGTGTTCAAAGATACACTATAAAATGACAGGGTGATCCTCCCTTGTTTTGGACTTTCCCAAGATGTCATCTACATAGTCCTCCATGATATCATGAATCATATCATGAAAAATTACTGTCACGGCCCACTGATAAGTAGCACCTACATTTTTGAGACCAAATGACATTAACTGATAATAGAAGGTGCCCCAAGGAGTTGTAAAAGATATTTTGTGATGTTCTTCTTCAGCTATCTTGATTTGATTATATCCAAAAAAGCCATCCATGAGCAATAGCATCTTGTACCCTACTGTTGAGTCAACAATCATATCAATGTTTGGCAGTGGGAAATCATCTTTAGGGCAAGATTTATTAATGTCCCTAAAATCCATGCAAATTTAGATACCAATAGGTTTTTTTTAAATAGGAACAATGCTTTATATCCATTCAAAATAATCAATTTCCCTGCTAAATCCTGCTGCAAGAAATATTTCCAATTCTTCTTTAACTAATAGGGCCACTCTTGGGTGCATATTTCAGAGCTTCTATTTCATAGGCTTAGTGTCTGCATGCATGACTAAGTTATGCACAACCAAATTCAGATCTAAGTCGGGCATGTCTTTGTAAGACCATGAGAACACATCTATAAAATCTCATTGTAGCATAATGAATGTCTTTTGTTCTCTAGCCAAGAGTGATGCTCCCAATTTTACTATCTTGGGATCTTCTTCTGTACCAGTATTGACATCAATGGTTTCTTCAACTAGTAATTTTGATAAGTCCTCCATACATTTAAGATCAGGAGGTAGGTTGAGATCTTCATCCAAGGATGTCTCCATGAGATTTTCATCCCTGGAGTGGTCACTTTGTTTGTCCTTTGATTTTTTTATTTGTTTGTCAGCCAGTGCCTCGAAGAGGTTTTCACTGTATGACTTGGACTTTTATTTTTTCTGAGGCTTTACTTTAGAACTTTTTCCCTCACTTTTCTTTAAATTTTGTTGACCATGAAGTTCAACATCCTCACTGAAGTAGGAACAGGTATCTAAGTCGATAAAGAAACCTTTCTTGTGATCTCCAATGGGAATTGTATCCCTTATGCCCATGAACTTTGTGATAACTTCATAATTCTTGAATAAATCTAGCGGCATGTGATGTTTTTGGTCCCATTCAACAAGGGAAGTGTATACAAGGTCAAGGGTTGGTTCTGTGGGGGTTATGGTTAGGATAGTGTTGTTCAGGAAAAGGTTTATGAAGGCTAGATCCTCATATTGGATACAATGGGAATTTGTATCATTATATAGATATTCATAGCTATCCTCACATTCAGAAAAAGTAGCATCTTTATCATTGGGGTGTGCTCCATAAGGGTGAATCCCAATGTTGTATCTTTTTATTTTGAAATGCAGAAGAAGAACTGGTTCTCTTTGTCCTTGTTTGTTTTTCCCACATCCTAGGCCTTTGTAGCCCATGGAGTACATCATTTTACTAGATTTTTCATATTACGGTGTTTGATAACAAGATGGATGAGTATCCTCAGGGACCCAAGTTTAAGGTGGATCAAGCAATTTTTACTCAGCTAACAAGCCTCCGGTAAGAATAACCCAATAGTATGTTCCTCTCTAGGTCTTCTAAAGTGGTAGTTGGGTTGATCTCTAGTCTTAGGTGATAACGAGAGGTCTAAAACTAGGAGTGCTTATTGTAAATTATACTCCCTATAGCCATATTCAAGGATTTTCATCTCCCATGAATAAAATGGAGATGTTGAAGTAGACGCACCATGAGTGCAGGAAATAAGAGAATATGAATCCACTTAGGATTCCATGGCCTCAGACTGGAGAGGGACAACTATATCCGAGGAGGGACATGCATATGTACCCTTTCATGCAAAGCTATTGATAGTTCTACAATGAGAGAAGGGCTCTGAATCTCCTTGTATTATAACAATATGTCCCTCATGCTTCAACTTAATGCATTGATGAAATGTTGATGGCATGACCTATATGGCATAAATCCATGGTCGGCCTAAAAGCATGTTATATGGAAGTTCCAAGTCTAGAACATGGAACTTCATCTGATGGAAAGTGGGACCCACCTCCATGGGCATCACGATGGTGCTTGTTGACTCCCTTTCCATGTTGTCATATGTAGTGATAGTGATGATATTGGACTCAAGATTTTCTTCAGTATGGCCTAATTGTTTAACCAACTTGAGTGTACAAATATTCAAACCAGATCTGTTATCCACAACCACCCATTTGATCTTTCTGTGGGTGACAACTACCTCAATGCATAAGGGAATATTATGTGTTGGATTATCAGTAGGGATTTCCCTATGGTTGAAAGCAAGATGTTCACTTGGTACAATGTTCACCACCGCGGCTTAAAGGTGTGCAGGATCGACTTCTAAAGGCACTCCCGACCCCTGAAGAGTTTGGTACATAATTTATTTATGCATAATGGATATCTTGAGAAGATCTAAGATCAAAATATTAGTAGATTTATTTTCAATTTGTTCTAAAAGGTTATATTTACCAGTTTTTAGGGTCGACAGAGAAGGTTTTAGAATTACGAGGTGGGCACGCCTTGTTACCACAACGCAGTCCTTTCCCTTGATCTAGATAAGTGAATCATAATGATTGTTGTCTCGTTTGGTGTACAAGTAATTCACAGATTTATAATTTTGGGATGACTCTCCCTGATCCGGCTTTGAATTTTCTGACTTATCATGTTTAGGGAATGGTTCTTTATATATCCCCATTTTCTCATTAGTTGTTTGTGTTTTACCTAGGTTATCCACCTCTATCTCACCATTGTTAATGAGGTCCTAAATATAATGATGAAGTCGTATACATTTGTCTATCTTATGTCCTTTGACATGATGCATTTTACAATATTCATTTTCATTGTACCATGAAGGTTTTGGAGCATTTTTGTCAAACGGTTGTGTTGTAGGATAGGTCATCATGTGGGCCGCATCCAATTGTTTTATAATAACTGACAAAGGTTCATTGAGAGAGGTGAACATTCTTCACTTTGGTGGTGGTTGAATTGGGCCCTTGGTTAGTTTAAAATGTTGACCAGTTTGGACCATTTGAACATGTTTGGAATCAATGATTCCGTCTCCCACCACATTTTTGGTTTTGTTAAAGATCTTCAGCTTTTCCATGGGTTTGAAATTTTGGTTGTCTCTAGATTGGGTTTTGAGGGTGCCTTTTGTAATGAGAGATTTTTCTATCTGAATCCCCTTCTCGATAACCTCCTAAAAAGTGTGAACACAACGCATTTGGAGGTGGAAAGCTATATCTGGGTTGAGGTTGTGGATGAAAATACTGACCAGCTACTTTTCAGGGAAAGTGTAAGGGAAGCAACTAGCTATCCCTATCCACCATTGGAGGAAGTTGGCAAAAGTCTCATTAGGGTGTTGTTTGGCACCACATAAGTCTAACATGGTGACATCACTCTCTATGTTATATGAGAAGTGACACTCGAACCTTTCTACCAATTCTAGCTCAATGAAAATTGATCCTCATGGTAAGCATGTAAACCACTCCAAGGCTTGACCTCTGAGACTCTTGGGGAAAATTCTAATGAGATAATTGTCACTATAAGACACCTCTTGACATGCCATGTAGAAATATTTAACATGATCTCATGGATCTCCATTCCCTTTATATTTGTCGAACGTTGGCACATCAAATTTATTTGGAAAGGGTTGAAGGGTCATTGTCTTGTCAAAAGGAT
Source organism: Taxus chinensis (assembly GCA_019776745.2). Taxonomy (NCBI): domain Eukaryota; kingdom Viridiplantae; phylum Streptophyta; class Pinopsida; order Cupressales; family Taxaceae; genus Taxus; species Taxus chinensis. The sequence continues at coordinate 465,139,006 of CM034154.1, read as the reverse complement.
AGGGGCATAATTATTCATATTAATATTTCCTAATGCTCCCTATATTGCTCTCTTGTAGGATTGTGAGTGTCACTTTCATAGATTGTACCTATTGTGTGAGTAATTTTTCTCTAGTGGGAGAACTGGGGATGTATACACGATGATACCCTGTGTCTTCTTCTCCTTGGTTTTCTTGATGGAGTTCATTGATCTTAACCTTAGGCCTCAACTTTTGAATGTTATTGTTTGTGACTTTCTACACATGGAGGTAAACAAAGCTAGTTTTTGGCTTAGGTTACTAATTTTTTGTTGGATTGTGGATTCTTCTTCTAAAGGTTCCTCTTCCTCGTATTGTGGAGGTTCTTCCCCCATATCATGTTCTATCTTGTTTCTTCATGGCACTTTTATAAAGGGTATTTTGTGCCCCAACACTTTATCATTCCATGCATAAGAGGTAGAAGCTTTTCCATGCATTAAAATATATTCCATATTGATAAGGGGACATTCTTCCTCAGTAGCATTATTCACAGGTAGTATTGTTTCATTTTTGGTGGGCAATTTGGCTCCTAATTCTATGAACTGTGCCAACACTCTATCTTTGTTTCTGAGAAGAAACTCATCTAGTAAAGTGGGGTCAAAATTGAATTCTACGTGTGGGGATTCTAATTAATTTCCACTATGATCCATCTCTTCTATTTCTTTTTCCGTAGAAAACAACGGTCCTAGGTCATGTCCAATGAAGGGGTTTGACCCTTGTCTATTAGAGGTTTCCCAAGCTTGCACTTGTTGTTCCTCGTATGTCTATTTCTTTAATCCTAGTCATGTTCTAGGAGCCATGTTTTTGTGATAGTTTCACTAGGGTAAGTTGTAAATGTGTTCAAAGCTTATTGACCACCCCTAAGTGAGATGCAAGATGTATTTTTTAAGAGTATGAATAAGTCAACAATGTGAGAATACCAATGTGATAGAGTGATAAATCACTAGCGACACAAGCATTTGGTATCTAAACCTATTTAAATAAAGTACCTCCTAGACTATGTTTCAAAAATTAGTTTTGCATCGCAAGATGATTAACAAGATGTTTTCACTTATGTCAAGTTCAAGGGAATTAACAAAACGTAAGTAAATACAAGAAGTCAATACAACCTCCCAATCAATATATACGATGAGCGAGCTCAAACTCGATTAAGACCTATATCTCAAAAAGTTCTAATTACAATTCACAAATGACACAACAATATCACCAAGATATGTTAACCCACTTTAAGAGAAAGTAAGGTATTGATATCAAGGTGTTATTGATATATCACGCATAAATGGTAATTCCTAGCACTCTTCGAAATTGAGGTAATAATAGAATCAAACTAAGAAGCTCAAATTATAGCTAGGAATAGTTTAAAATGTGTGCAGCGTAACCTTACAATATAGATATTTATGTTGAGTTTACAAGAAACAAGACATAAATATCAAAATTTTAGTGATATGATACAAACAAGCTAACTCTTCTAAGGAATTCTTTGGTGATGAACCATGACTAACTATGATGACGATCTTGACATGGGTATCAAGATCAAAATGGCTACCAATGACGTTAATACACCTTCGTACACTTTAGACATTTAACTTACCCATCCGCAAACATGGATGGGCATAAATAGACATAAAAGTGACGGAAACAGTCAATTGGTAACACAAAGGTAGTCACCCTTCTTCTAACCAACAAAGTGTCAAAAGAATGTGAAGGAAGAAAAATAAAAAAATATGAAAAAATGATGGCTTTACTTCAACAGAGTTTTTCCTCACCCTAAGGCAAGTAAAAACTAGGTGAAAGTAACGCGTCACATGTTTCACAATGAAAATATGGTTCATAACTCAACATTGTTTTAGAATGGTCAAAGTGGGCTCCTGGCCAAAGTAATCAATTAACGACAATGGAAGAGAAGATGAGCACTATTGACAATATGTCATCAATTTGTGGGAAAGGAGATAATTAGCACAATTTAAGTATTTAAATTACTTAGGTGTAATTATAGGTGTCTACACATGCAATGGAAACTTGCTGGAAAATACAGTAACCGTTATCGGTTAGGGGGAACCAAAATCATTTACCTAGGACTGGCATCAGTCAAGTATGACTATCATCAGTCAGGAAAGGGAAGAACCGACAATGGTTAGGTCTAACTTACTTCGGTTACCTGTGTAAGGATGTTTTAATTAACTCTCGATAATTGGATCTATTTTTAGATTTAAAGTATATCTATTGATTGTGATTGCATGGATAAGTGCCCTAAGTCTATAAACAACTATATAATCATAAAATCTAGGGTTTAGAAGTAATGATTTAACAATAATTAAAAAGAACTTGCAAGTGTTGGTGAGAGAGATAATTCTTGGTGATGAAGCAAAATCTTGAGAGAAAGAAAGTACTGTACATATGAGAGGTGTGGAAGATTGTAAATCTTCATTGTATATCTTGTCAAAGATTTGGATAATAGATTGGCTTGTTTCTTGGTAGACGTAGCCCACACTTGGTGAACCACATTAAATCTGGTGTTGATTTATGTTTCTTATTTTATATATTTCTTCTGGTAGAATATCCATTTTTATTTACATGTATGCTTAGATATGATATATTGTCTATACAATTGGTGTGCTAACCCCAACAAAATTATGTATAGATCAATCATAGAAAATTAAATTTAGGTCTTTAATGGAAAATAACATTAGCCACTTGGGATAATTGTGTATGATGAGTAAAAGAGAGTTTCCTATCTGGGTTCTCAAATAGAGGGACCCAATATAAGACCGACCACACCATGCAGATACAAAGGTACTAATGGAGCACTAAAGTCATAAATACAAAGGATAACTGACCTAGCCATAGGATAACTATAGGTTTACAAGGATTTCAAATTGGATAAAGCTAGGTATCCTAATAGTATTCTGAAATAAAGAGGGAAAAAACCAATGATAAGGAAATGCACTAACCAAAGTAAACATGCATCTACTTTAGTCTATAATAGTGAATGACCAATAACAACAAGCATATTCATATAAAATAATAGACTAAGTATGCTTAAAAATACTTACATGTAGCGTGTATGTGACTGTTGATTAATAATCTTCCCTAGATACAAGAGCACTAAGAGAGAATCATTATGGGTGGAGAAGGGGGAATCTCAACAAGAAGATATCTAGTTATAACTCTTTATGATGACCCAAATGAAAAAGGGTAATTCTCCAAGACTCTAAAGTTGGCTAACAAGTGAAAAATAGTGTGAGTGAGAGTAAATTATGCACAATTTCTATATAAGCAATTACTTAGAAAGTGATGTTGTGGTGGTACTAAAAACATAACAAAGGGGTATATATACATGATTTCATCTCACATTCTATGGAAAAGATAAAACATGTACCATCACCCATGGGTGATGGCATCAACCTTAGGTGAAACCCTGAGGTCAAAGGGCTGAAAATATGATGAATAGAAGCTAGGAGATAAATGTGGATAAATAAAAAATGTCCAAAGTTCCCAAAAGCAAGGATAATAATTTGCAACAAGAAGAAGTGGTAAACATAATGGGACAAGTTGGTATAATGAGTACAATGTGTGATAAAATGGAATAAATGAGGCAATTATAAGTTGAATAAGGAATATGCATTAAAATAAATGGGTATTAGGGAAAATGTGTTTCCTTTTTGATGTTGCATTTTCATGGCCTTTTTACTTTCTGAATTCAATTTTTTGTACATAATGGAAGTTGATTTTCTCATTTTTGGGTAATTTGATCTAGGTAATAAACACTTTGGTCTTGCGAAGAAAATCATGTACCTGTAACAATCAATTTCATGCTATTAGCAATAGTTTTGTCTCAAAATATGAGAATATTATCTCTAACGATTTTGGGTATGGTGTTATGATATGATAAACATTTAATTAAACAACAAACTGGAAAATATTTGAGGGTTATATTTGTAAAATTTATTACAAAATTTGCATAATGCATATAATTTAATGGGTGTGAGAATATACGTTTATCTTTTTATTTTCCAAATTGGGTTTATGTTGTTTCCATATTTCATGATTTTTTATTCAGTTTGTACATTCATAATATGATGTAAACGACCCATAAGGTCATGAAATCCTCTGGGAAGATATGAAAATACTTTTAAAAAAATATACTATAACGACTTATTGAGTAATGGAATGTAAATAAAATGGTCTTTTGATTTGAATCTAAAAAATAAATAGGAGTCGACCTACATTATCATGGGTATTCAACTTGGGTTTAACAATTGATAGAACTTGGTATAATCTTCGTTGAAGATCTGGATTGTGCATGGAGTCTAACTTATTATTTTTGATTGGTTATCCTAAGAGAAAAGTGCATTCCTTTTGTCTTCCTTTTTAATAGTATTGTGTGATTTATATTTAATCTCTTATGAGATTAACAGATAGATGGGTATAGCTCATTAGAGTTGGACAAGGAAATAATGATTTTTTTGGTTAGCTAAAAAAGATCAGAGTCATATTTATTAACTGTAACTTGTTAGAATGATTGTTTGTTATCCTTGTTTGTGTAATAGATGAATAATGTAAATTTCTTTATGGATTATTGTCTTTGGGAAGGACTGATATCAACATTGTTTGATAGTGTAAAATTATAGAATACCCTTGTATAGAAAGTATGGTTCCACCTACTTTTGTTTTCGCTGATAACCTTAACAAATTTGGAAAGAATTGGTTAAATATTCCTTGAGAGTAGATAGATACTGGTTAGAAAACTTTAAGTTTGATTGATTTGATTACCCAAGTGCACAGAATAAACTCTATTTCCTGAATCAAGTAAAACTTAGCAATGGATACATTTTCTATGTCTTATTCACAAATTGGTTTTATATGAGATAGGATATTGATCTTGTGTATTATTGTAGTAAATTAATTTATTGGCTATCAAATTTATTAATTCTATATGACACTATTTTGTATGGACTCTTTTCTTTATGGGTACATAGTTATACAAAGTATTATTACTTCATTTGAATAATGACACACATACATAATAATTGTTTAACGAATTTTAAGATAACCTTATAGTAAATGTTGAACTTTAAAAGGGTTAATCCATTGGTATTAATCTTAATGATGATATTAAAATATAGGTATTGCTTGATCTTGCCTTAATAAACTAATGATAAGCAGTTTCATAAGTGTTATAGCTATTGATATAAACCTTTGAATTGGTTCAGTTACATTATAAGTTATCTATTTAAAAAAAGGTTGAAAGATGTTGTCCTTTCTTGGAAACATGGTTTAGTGGAAACTGATATAGATAGCTTATACAATATTATCTTAACAGATCATTAAGATATAGTTTATTTGGAGAATGTAGGAATCTTGTATGTTATCATTTAAGGAAACTTTATCACATTCCTTTATTTTAAATTAAAGAAACAAAATTAGAGTGGATAATTCATGCCATTTAATTGAACTGACCATGTATAAAATTTTATCTTTCTTACATCATGTACGATGGAGTAATCATTACGAAGTGAAATAATGGATTGGATATGAATTAATCTTCATGCAATGATTATTTTAATTCCTAATGTACTTAATTATTATCTTTCGATGATCAATTCATAATTACATATAATTTCCATAAATTATTAATTTAATGATGATTTTTTAGATCATTATGATTGTAAAAAGTGAAATACTTTTACTATTTATTGACAATAGATCATTTATTATAATTGAACTTATAATGTGTTAACATAACTGCTTTATGATGTCATTATGATTAATAACTATGTTTGTAAACAAAATATTTTGGTGAAACAAAGATGATATAATTGAACATATGAAACAAAAAATATCATTCACTAATGATAAAAAACTTATTAAATCATGTACTATATTTTTATTAATGAATTTTTTTTTTGAATGGGATCCTACCTAGGGTACAAAAAGCCAAAGCCCAGATATTCAAATAAAGAGCTTATAAAAATAGATCCGATCACAATGAAGATGGAGCAAAACAAGAGGAAACATGGGAGATGCAAAAAAATGACAAGAGTGAAACAATACCCCAGCGAGACCATAGCAGTACTATAGTAATAATAAAAAAAGAACAATACAATACAAAATAAAATACTGGCATAAAAGAACGTAAGCAACCTAAAGCATGCCCAACCATTCTTTGGTAGTATTTGATAGGTTATGTTTGAGGATACCCAGATTGTCTTTAATGTCCTTGATGGTGACTCCATCCTTGGCTTTTTCCTTGCCTTTTCTAGTTTCCATGATAGAGGTATTACTTGAGAGGATGTCCATGTTTCCCTTGAGAACAAAGAGAATGTCAAACTGCGTGTTCCTTATTTTTTCCTTTTCTTTTTCAATGGATTTGATTCTCTTCTCCATATTTTCCATAATTTGTTCATCTTTTCTCCTAATTTTAATAAAAATCTTACACCCTCTGACTTCTCCCTTTAAGACCTTGCATTCCTTCCTTATCCAAGTGATCATATCAAAATGTAGATCAAGCTCATCTCTGAAGCCTTTAGCCTTAGTTTTTCTATGTCATATAGTATGGTCATATGAGGGCTTAAAGCTTGTGATTCCTACTAGTAGGTTCTTAACTCTAGCCCCCTTTCATTTTATTTGTGTGGTCAAGGAAAGATCATTTTATTTTGTTTTAGTGGAAACTAAAATAAATAGCAAAGCATAAAATTGAAAAGCTTGTATCTTTTGATCGGAAACTCGGGTTTGAGTGCCAGTTTTTGAAAAAGTGCTCGTTTTTTCATGATATTTCCATTGGAAATATTTATTTTGATAATCACACTATAATTATAAAGTACCATATTGTACCACATGCTCATTATAAAATGCCAAAATATGGGGGGGATTTTGTTGCATTGCTTGGGGGTCTTGTTGTATTGTTTGGTTGGAAACCAAGAATGGAAACACTAATTAAGTGGAAAGGATTATAGGCTTTAACTTATTTAGAACAACCAATGTTCACTATAGAATATGAGAAATTTTAGTACTGGTGTAAATTTGATGAGTGTATGTGTTTGATAGGAACTTATGTAAGTGACAGTATTTTGTTTCATTTGGAAAAATGTTACTCTCCTTTCAAAATATGGGAGAAATTAGAAGATTTATTTGGTAAAGTGGATCATATGAGAGCCATGCAACTTGAAATTGAGATCACCTCTCTTAAACTTGAATATTTTCTAACAATTATAGACTATCTTACCAAGTTCAATCATTTGTTAACACAATTGAAGGGGAGTCGAAGGGATAAGAAAGATGAAGAGTGTGTTTACTTGATTCTATCTAAGTTGAGAGGACCATTACAAAATTTTTCTTCTACCTTTTTATCTAGCATGGATGCCTTACATGACACATTCAAAATTCCTGACTTAGAAACATTTTGTGAAAGACTTACTAGGGAAGAATCCAAATTGTCTAACCTTGAGTCTTCCACATCTCAAAAGGTATTACTTAGATCTAATACTAAGGGTAAGGGAAAACCAAAAAGTAAAACCAAATCCACCCCTTCTCCATCTTAAAATGATCCTAAACCTAAAGAAAATATCTCAAAACAAAAAGATTCTTCTAAATCCAAGAATAAGTCTAGCCTTTCATGCTCTTTTGGTGGGGGTATTGGTAATCATGAAGAAAATAGGTGTTATAAGCGAATGCAAGCCTTAGAGGACATGCAGTCAAGAAACAAAACATTTATATCTAAACTCCACCTCCTTCTAATCAACATGGAAAAACACTTAATGTTGTTAGGAAGATCTTAGTCACCACTTACAAAAAACTAGGGTTATAGATTCTGATGCTTCTCATCACATGACTTCTTCTAAGGAGTCTTTTGTTTCTCTAGGTTTGAGTTCTACTTCAAAAATTGAGGTTGGAGATTCTTCCTTTCTTTCTGTTGAGGGAAAAGGTGATATACAATTTGATGGTGGCAATATCCAAGACGCAGTATATGTTCCTAACATCACTACAAATTTGCTTTTTGTATATCAAATTTGTCATTCTGGTCAAGGGAAAAACAATGTCTTTTACACCACATGGGGCAAAAGTAAGAACTTTGTTAGAGCCTTATTCACTTGTTGCTCAGGGTATTGTTGATCATAGTTCAAGACTATATCACTTTGAGGGTTTTGATGACACATCTTCTATAGGGACATGATTGGTTTCTCATTCAGATTCAGAGAGTAAGATTTGGCATGAAAGATTTGGACATCTTTATTACAGATATTTGAAGGAGTTGAGCACTCATGGTATGGTAGATGGTCTTCCTAGAGTTTCTTGTCTTGAGGGAGTTTGTCATGGTTGTGCATTAGGGAAACAACACCAAGATCCTTTTCCTAAGAATTTGTCTAAGAGAGCTTCTTCACCACTTGAGCTTGTGCATAGTGACTTGATTGTTTTTCCTACCCCATCTTTCAATGGAGCTAAATATGCACTTACATTTATTGATAATTTCTCGAGGTGTACTTGGGTTTATTTTTTCAAGTACAAACGTAATATTTTTTCACACTTCAAAGTCTTCAAGGCTTTGGTCGAGAAATAATCTTCTAGCAGCATAAAGAAGCTTTGTACTGATAATGGGGGGGAGTACTTCAACAATGAGTTTTCTGAATTTTTGGCAACTCAAGGCATTATTCACCAGCATCTGTTCCTCATACTCCACAACATAATGGATTAGCAGAAAGGAAGAATAGAAATTTGAAGGAAATGGCTAACTATATGATGCATTCTAGAGATATACCTCCTATCTATTGGGTAAAAGCAGTTAATTGTGCTAACTATATTTAGAATCACACACCACATAGAGCACTTGAGCATTTGACTCCAGAGGAAGCTTGGTCCAACACTAAGCCAGATGTCTCATTTTTTCGAGTCTTTGGGAGCCATGCTTAGGCCTTTGTGCCAAAGAAGAAAAGGAAAGCTTTGGATAAGAAGAGTAAACCCTTGATTTTTATAGGGTATTGTGAGGACATGAGAGCTTATCATCTTTTAGATCCTGATACACATGATGTTATTTTTCGAACACATGTTCAGTTTGATGAGCGTTTCACTCCTCATGATTCTTTATCATCTTCTATTCCTTCTTCTTCTTCATCTCATCTTGAGGATCCTTTCTTTGAGGAGATTGATGAGGAGGTTATAGATGCCATTGAGGATCCTATTCCCACTGATGTTGTCACTATGCCTAAGTGGGCTCGTACTACAGTTTCTGAGGCAACACCTTTCATAGAGTATCTTCCACCCACTAGGCATCATCATGCACATTCTACCGGTTCTGGAATTTTGTGTCAGGCAGTTTTTGAGGATCCACAGTCTTTTTCAAAGGCTCATGGGATACAAGAGTGGGATGATGTGATGACAACTAAATATTATTCTTTGATGAAGAGTCATACTTGGGATTTGGTATCTCTTCCTAAAGGAAGAAAGATGGTTAGGTGTAAGTGGGTATATCGAACCAAATACGCAGCTGATGGGTCCATTGACAAGTATAAGGCTCGTCTTGTTGCAAAGGGTTTTTCACAAGTTAAAGGTATTGATTACTTTTAGACTTTTGCACCCGTTGCCAAGATGGATTCTGTACACCTTGTACTTGCTATTACTGCATCACAGGGGTGGCCCATACACCAGATGGATGTGAAGAGTGCCTTCTTACATGGAGATCTACAAGAGGAAATATATATGGAGTAGCTGGCTGGATTTGTTTAGGATTCTTCTCTTGTTTGTAGGCTCCAAAGGTCTCTCTATGGTCTCAAACAAACCCCTCAGGATTGGTATGAGAAGATGGATTCTTTTCTTCTATCTACTAGTTTTGTTCATTGCCACTCCGATCATATGGTGTATCTTCAGCATGTCAGTAAGGATATTGTGATACTTGTCTTATATGCTGATGATCTGTTACTTACTGGCAGCTCTTCTTCCCACATTCAGAGTATTTAGAGGGCTCTTTCTACATAGTGAAGCATGCCAACCCCAAAGTAGTGCTGAGATGGGTGACCTCCCAGGAAATTCCCAGGATGTCAAAATTCCTCCTACATGATTGTTGGGCTTGATTTAAGTCAGTAAAATTACACCCATGGCTCCATTCATGCAAGAGGGTGATATGGCGTAGCAATTGTTTAACACGATGAGATCCCTCTCCACCATTAGTTTAAGCTTACTGGTGTGACGGTCCACATGTACTAATGCAACTCTGTGATACTACATAATATAGGAACTTGGTAAGTCAAATGTAGTTGCCAAGCCAAGACTCACAGATGCTAATCAAACATCACGATCAATAAGGATTTTATCGTAATTTGCACAAAATAACTCATAGTAGTCACTAACACCTTTGCAAACAAATGAGCAGCAATATCATATATTATTATGGAACTTCAAACTGAAATATACACTGAGAATAGGCCTTGGTTATACTAGGCAATTGTTTGAATATACAGATCTAAGAACCAGTCAAGGTTCTATAGATGACAAGTGTTCCACTAAATCATGGAAAGAACTAGTCATCAAAGAACTAGTCAAGTCTCATAGATTCTATGAGAGTGTAACTAGACATCAAGCTATCTAGTCAATACCATAGATCTAGGAAAGAACTAGTCAATACCATAGATCAAGGAAAGAACTATACCTAACAACTTAGATAGATATCTTTGGCTTTGATAGTCTAAATAACATAAAAAGAAATATCCACAGGATTCCCTGAATGTGGGTGAGTGATAACATATCATAAAGTGTAAATCACATGTATCACTACCCAGTTGATCACATGAGGACTAAGGTAAATTGACCTACTCATTCACATGATCATTCAGCACATACGAACTATGGAGTATCTTTGCTTGGATCAGGCATGTGAAATGGCTAGCAGTTTTATTAAAAGTCTGTGCAATGAACCACTTTCATAACTTGAATTTTTCCTTGAGTAGCATGGCATGCTTGGGGTTTTGGAATGTAAATTCTTGGAGTGGAGGCATGTGCGAACATATGGCCTTAATCTTGTTAGGATCTATTTTAATGTTACGTTGTAGAGATATTATGTCCTTCTAAGGAGTTGACCAATATTTGACTTCATGGATATATTACACATGAGTACCTAATTGGGCCTAGTTTCAAGCGATTTATTACTATTGGTGTAAGCCACTTCAAATTTTGGGCACATGTAGACTTCACTTGAGGCATGGGTGGAATGATGTCGGGATTTAGCCTTAGATCATCATCAACAAGGTAATCTTTGATAATCCTTTATGATATGTAATCATGACCCTATTATGTGTGTCATTACTCGTTGATAGGTGGCCCCAACGTTATTTAAGGCCATATTAGGGCATGACAGTGTAGCAAAACATTCCCCATGGTGTAGTGAAAGAGGTCTTTCTCTTGATCTACCTAGGTATTGATTTTTATCCTTGATGTCTAGTATCTGGCCTAAGCCATGCATGATGGATAAAATGATCATACCTAACTGTAGAGGTGATGAATGGTTCGTTCAATGATTTATGGCTAATGAGAAACTATACTTGGGACAAGATTTATTTAGATCATGAAATTCGGTGTACCTATATAATCAAGGCTCATTCTCATTTGGATTTCATAATGAGGTACATAATAATATATGATATTACTGCTCATTTAGGATAATTAACAACACGAATTATTAAACCAATGTCGAGTGAATTTTATGATTTCTTCTATTGACTAGGAGCATCGACTGTTTGGGTAGCATTTTACGGATTCTTGGCTTGCTAGAATATGGTTTTGCACTAGGGTTATAGAGGAGGGGATATTATGGGTATTGATAATGAGATGGATCAATATCTGACATATCACTGTAGTCCCATGCAAAAATTTCACAAAAATCATTAAGTAGTTGTTTGATATATTTTTTCTCATTAGAACCATGAGTGAAGCAACTGGTCAAGAGATTAGTCGTGGAGGTATTCAAATGTACCAAGGTTATATTACAATGGTATCATTCATTCTAAGAATGGACTAATTGATCCTCAATGTATGGATCAATAGGGATAAATATTAAGAGGATTGGTGTTGTCAAAGTGAGTTATATCATGACTCTCCAAGAGTAACCTTTTCATATGTATTGTGGGATCAAATCCTTGAGATACACACTTTTATGGTGAAATGAAGGGGATTTCATCTCCTTCCAGAAATTTGACCTTATGTTCTAGAAGAGCATCATCAATAGCTTAACATGTATAAATTCATGCCCAAACAATAGAGGCCAATGAATGCAACTAATGATTCCTCTGTAGATGTGATAATTATTTGTTCATAGTGAACGAATCTATACAAGGCACTATAAAATTTCGACAGGACTACTGAGAGGTGGATGGATGATCATGGCCCTTGATCCAAAATTTTTATGAAGTGGTGTGGGAAGATACCAAAGTTCTTGTGACTGTCCTTGTTCTTGTAGGAATAATATCCTATCAAAGAAACCATAGTTAGTTGGTTCAAATACTATATATGTCTCCATCCCATGGTTGGTAGAAACCATAACAGTGAAGTTTAAGAGAGTGAGAAGAACAAGGAGTGATCACTAGCTTTCTCAATAGAATGAAAATATGCAAAAGGAGATGGATTGGCTGGAACATTCATATACAAATCCATGATAATGAAGTCTCAAGCTCACATATTGAAGAGTAGAGGGGACCGTATGCATGGCAGTAAGGATCTAAGGCCGCCTAATTTGAATAATATTATAATTGAGGTTATTGGGCATGTCATGATATGGAATAATGATTATACACAAACCAACAATGATGAGGAGAGTGATGGTTCTTAAGACATGCTTGGGAATATTGTCAAATCCATGAATAGAGACTGATGAAAGAGCTAAAGAATTTTTAGAAATGCCCAATTGATGAAGAAAAGCTATATTACATATGTTGAGGCCATGCCCATTGTTAACTAAGGGTCAAAATTATTGATACAAACCTAAATATATAAGGGGGGTCATGTTCTAAAATTACTTGAGAAGGTGACTCATATGATGTGAAATTTATTTGATCTTCATTAAGGGATAGAGTGGAAGTAAACGTATGGTATACATATTCAGGTGATGTGTGAGGATAAATATAAGTAGTAACTAAATATGCTTTGAGATTATGGATACAATTAGGATGATTTTGCAAATAAACATGGATGGAAATGTTCATGATGAAAAACAACTAATGGAGGAAAAGCAGAGAGTTCGATCGATTCGGGTTCACCAAAATGATTAAGAAAAATATGAAAAATGCTATGAAAATGTTTAATTTGATCGCTATTGTAGCAATAAATGAATAATCAATTAAGTACAAAAATAACCCAAGCAAACTAAGTTAGAAAATATGAAACTCTAAGAAAAAAGAGGAGATAGAAAAGCTTAGCTAATTCGTAGAAATCCTGAAGGTGCACAAAGTTGGAAAAAATGAAAATCTGAAGCACAAATTGTTTGATTATGCTAATATGTAATATAATAGGCTAATCTAATGCAAGTTTTTAGTAAATAAATGAAATATTGAAATATGCCCAAGAAAATTAAGCTAGAAAATATGAAACCCTAATGTGTAAAGAGGGTTAGAAGAGCCTTAACTGATTCACAGAGGTTGTTGGACTGTGTCGCAGTGGAGACCGGATGGATAAAGATGGAAACCCGTAACACAGAAGCCTAGAAAGTTGTAGATTTGAGTGATTTAGCTAGACTAGGGCACCTCGAAAAGGATAAGGGTGCCCATGAGTGTCCTGGTATGAGTTTTGGGCACCCTAGTCTACAAAAATGGTCAGAACTTGGTTCCAATATGGTTACTAGGTGTTTACACTTCTTTGCTTCTTGTCGCGTGTATGTCACTAAACTTCGTTGGATGTCACTGTAAACCTATAGTGGATGAATCACCTACAAAACCCCAAGAAAAGCATAAAATCCCTAAAAATTAAAGATGTATTCAAAGGGGTCAAACTGTCCTCAGTTGCCAAAATGTTGGATTTATCTTTGAGTGTTACACTACATCTCAGACCCAATGTAGTTCTATGTCTGTGTGTGTGTGAAATTGGGCCCAAGGTTGCTCTTGTTCCAGTTTGATGCAGGAGCATCATTGACATGTTGGAAAATAGTTATTTTAGTGGTTATTAGAGTCAATTTAGTGATGGATTGTTAGAGTCAAATTCATATGTAAAATTTTACAGATTGCATAATTAGATTTGTAAAAGATTATTTAGGTGTTTTAGGAGAAGTAATTAATTTTTATATTAAATAAGGAATAAAATTAATGATAATCAAATATGTATGATTTGTGAGGGATGAGATTTATCTCATCTTTCCTTCTCAAGAGTTTAGTTGAGTTTTTATAGATGTTGGAGATTTTGTGGAGTCTATGTAGGAGTGGGTGTTGGATAAGATCCAATTTTGAGTCGAATTGAGAAAATAATAATGTTTTATTTTAAATTCTAATAATGTATGAGATGGGAGTAAGGAGACATTGTAATGTTTTTTTCTTTAAGAAATAAAGGAAGCTAAGCTGATTTGCTACACATTGTTGACTGTGTATTCATACGACAAGAGGAATTTTTGCAAAGAAAAATTAAAAAATATACATGTATTCTACACTTTAAGCACAACATTTCGTTAGTTTGTGTATTTTCATGAATGTGTACGTTTTTGTGGCTATTACCTTTAGAAAATCAATGAAACTGAAAATGCATGTTTATAAAGGTACAAAACATACCAAAAAGTGAGACATTTTATTGTGCTTTCTCCCAACCATATGAATATATTAATTTTTGGGGTCAATTATTTAAGCTATACCTTAAGCCATACCTTACTCCAATCATGTACTATATTACTAAGCATTTACATATGATTTTTCATGTGAAACATGATTGATAAACCTAATTTTAATGAAAAATATATGATGCGATAGTATAATATAATATGATCATAAATGATGCAAATATGATTCATTAACATGAACAAGTGGCACATATGGATATAATGAAAACAACACTAAAAAAATGAAGGATATTATTATACTTGTGACATTAAATAAACTATTCACTAATGATGAAAAGTTTATTAGAATTTGTATTATACTTATTTAGTGGTCACAAGGATGGAATTATACAAGTACTGATCAATTATGATGATCTAAAATCAACAGTATGATATAGATATCATTATGATTAAATTAACCTTTATAATTTGATCATCATATTTAAGCTAAAAACATTTAAGGGCTACTAGTATCTGTAGTATCCATAAGTGGGTTATTGTTAATAAATAACAATCCTCGCTCAATTTATAGTTTCTTTAAGTATGAAAATTATGTCGTTAATGTGAGTAACACATTATGAGAAATAGTAGCACGAAGTCATAAAATTAGTTTCGTTGTAATTTAATATTAACTAGTACACTAATTATGACACCATTGTGATACATAGGTATACATGTTGTTTTAGTTATTCATATATACAATATTATGATATGTTATTTCCATTAGTTCACAATGAATGAACTTAAATGTTTTATAATGGTGAAGGTGAAACATAGGTAAACAATATTTTGTCTTATGAACAACAATACAAAAACATATTAACATGATTATTCAAAGGAAATCATATTTGATTATTGCTTCATTTTGAGTGAGAAATTATAATATAGTGTGAGACGGATAAAAGATATTATGACACCATGATAAGTCACTACAGTACCTTGTTAGAATTAATAGTGAATAAATGTTTATTTTAATACAATAATGATTAATTGTAAACTAATGATTTGGTATAGTAATCATTATTTTTGTTCTAGTGTCCTTATGGATAATCAAAAGTGTCATTGACAAACTAGGTACGTTATGGAAATTGGTGAAATATAAACTTGGTCATATTAATGAAACACCATATTAAAATAAGTTGTTCTATTAATGGCCAATGATGACCAATTAAAAATTTAGAGAATAATTCTTATTGAACGTTAAACTTATGTAAATGAAAATATGATCGAAACTATCTATGAAATAATTGTATCATTGAAACATGATAAGTTATCCTATATCCTTTAACGATCACTATGATACAACAAGTACAATGAGAGATAATTATTATAGTAAGAAACTCAATAATGTATTATGAATCTATACTGAAAAGGAATGTCGTCGATCGTTACTAAATAGCCTATCTTTAAGATAAAATTATATACTTAACTCTATTAGATAACTGTAAAACATAAACAAAGCCTAGTCACTATTTCTAACGTCCTATCGGTTGTATTCTACCCGTACCATATTAAGATTGATATGGGAAGTGTAGTGATGATGTAATGATGAAATTAATTACATGGTCCCTATATTTCCCATAAGGATCCTAAGGTGGCATTGATATGATTTCTATGCTAGAAGGACGAGACATGGTATTTGTTGCTTTAGACTAAAACTTAAATACTTAATCAACGGAAATGAATCCTGATAACTATCTTGAGATGGTTGTGTGGTGAATTAAAGATAGGTTTCATAGGATAGTGTGTATTCATGATACTGTCTTGCTAGTGCAACTCTAGATAACTATGGCCATATTAGTATAAATGACGGATTGCATTTTCTGTTCACCATTTCTTCTTTCAAGTGTGTTTTGAGCTGGAGGTAAGTACTTGAATACTTTATTGGTTAGAACTAAGAATATGCGTAGGTTCTCTTCACCTATAAAAAGGTATAACCAAAAGTATATAGTGTATACACACTCATATAGAGTGATTAAGGGAGATAGAGAATGATCTAGGACCCGTACAGTTGCACATAGTTATTGTATGTTATCAAGATGGATTTTGAAATACTAATAATGTTAGATTACTTAGTAGTGAGCTAAGTAATAATGATATTCATTACAACATAAAAGGAACTTAAGGGGTTTCTATAAATAAATAAATGAATAAATATTTCCATTAATTTAGATGAATCATAACATATGTGTTACAGGTTTGAAGACTGAATGAAATCATGAAAAATAATGTTATAAATATTACTATAAATAATGAAAGGAGGAATTTTTTTGTCACTTTGGTAATTCAAGATTAAGATAACTAATATCTAATAAAACACAAATTGATTTATTTTATTTATGATGGATAGAGTTAAAAGTAGTAGATAAGTGGTCGAGATACGACACATGGTGGTGAAAATCCCAAGTTAGGTTCTAATTTTGAATTGGAAATGGGTAGCTAGGAGAAAAGGGAGAAATGGGTGTAGGAGAAAATTTAGCTAGTGAAGCTTACCCCAAAGATATTCAAATTGTAGATCGGGTCAAGGACTAGGTGGGTTTCAAATAATTTTGATATTAGAATTCATAAGGTTGGGTTATTTCAATTTATGCATAACTTTTTGCGGGACCCTAAAATGGATGAGACCGGTCACACGAGAATGACCCATCCCATAAAGATTGATGGGGTTTAGCTAAGGTGGGATTAATACCATGTCCCATGGAATTCTTCCAATAGGGCTGACGGTATAGGGAGTTTTAATTTTTCTTAGGAGATAATGGTGTTAAGCTAGTAGGGTTGATGTATTAGATTTTTTAATATTTTTGTTTTTTGTTGATTTTGATGATAAATTTGTATTGAGATCTAATGGGTTTTTGTTGTTTGATGTTTTATAGATGTAAAAAAGGATTCAGTTGTTGAGGTCTGTATATGGGGTATGTTTACCATAGTTTTTGAGGAGGTTTTCCATGCAAGACATTACATAGCCACGGCCTCAGTTTTAGAGGAATTGTGTAGATGGTATGGGTCCCACTAGATACGGATCTGATTCAGATGTTTTTGATGTATTGGGAGTTTAATTCCAACACCTTCAATTGGAGGTTTATTATATATATTATAGATTCTACAATGATATTTTTGGATGTACATGTCATTCTGTGACTGTTGATTCAAGGAGTTTGCATACATTGTGATGTTTTGATGGATATGAGAGAGAGGATAACACTCACATCATAGGCCATGGAAATAGATGAGTATCACATGAGAACATTGATTATTAGATTGAGTTTCATATATGTTTCTAAAATTACAAATATCTAGAAGGTTATTATTGGTATGGTTGTGTAAATATACTAGCTATGCCATTTTCAATGGAAGATTTAAAAGGTGTTGTTTTTTCTTCAGGAGTTAAATCCCCAAGGTTTGATGTTTTTCCTACTAATTTTAATAAAAAATATTGGGATATTAAAATTATTGTTCTTCTAAAGTTTTTCAATGAATTTTTCGTTAAAGGAAATATCTTAACAAAGATTGATAATACCTTCATTTTCCTTTTTCCTAAGAGATTTGGTACCAAAGATATGAAGTATTTCAAACCAATCAACCTTATTAATACTCTTTATGAGAGAATTTAATCATTTCTTTTGGATTTGATCTCTTCACAACAAGGAGGTTTTCTTGGTGGGAGTAAAATTTAGGATGGAATTATATTAGCTCATGAAATGATTCATTATATGGATAAAGGGAAGAATGTTGGTATGAAAGGGTAAATTTTAGGACCACCCAAAAAAAATTGTATATATTCCTTGTCAAATATATGCAAATTAATTTCAAAATGATGGTGAATATGAAGAACACGAGTTTCAAATGGTTTGTAAAATCATTTAATAATGGTTTCGACTAGTAGCAATTTTCAACTTATAATATATGTTGTCAGTTGATAGTATATGATGTCGGCCAAAAGCATATATAATTTTTAAAAAATAAATTTGTGAAAATAGTAGTTAAAATGACCAAATCAATGAGAAATATTTCCTCACTAAATATGGCACAAAAAAATTCAAAAAAAGTGATTTTTTTGTGGAAAAAATAAAGATTTTGTTAAATTTGTATGGAATTTTTTTTAATAATTTTTTATGTTAGCATTTAAAATGATCATCTCAATGAGAAATATGTTCTCTTAAAATATGGCGTACACTAAAAAATCCCATACTTTTTTTTTTCTAACAACATCACTAAAATATTCTACCTGCTGGTAGCATTTTTTGTATGCTATCAGCCGATAGCATAAAATATGTTCTCAATCGGTAGCATGTTTTATGCTACCAACTAATAACATAAATTATAGTGTCGGTTGGTAGCATAAAAAATGCTACCAGTCGACAACATAAAGGAAAATATCATGAATTTAAATTTCACACTAATGGAAATTTGACCCCTAAAATTAACTCGTACCTATAAAATTTAGGTTCCCGAGTCGTAATTCCTACCCTAAAAGTTTTCCAATTTCTTACAAACTGGAATATTCATGAATTAAATAATATTCGCTACTAAAGTTTTACCTGTTGTATAGTCATTAAATTAGAAATGAACAAGGCATATGATAGATTTTTGTGAAATTTTCTTAATAAGATTATTTAAAGGTTTGGTTTTAATCAAATAGTTAGAGGTCTTATTATGTAATGTATCTCCACATCGATGTTTTTGGTTTTATTTAATGGCTCTCTGATGGGTTTTTTTGGCAGCAGTAGAGATATGAGACATGAGTATTTGTTATCCCCTTTTTAATTTATCTTAATGGCTGAAAGTATAAGTAGAGAATTTACTGCAGCTATTCTAGACAAAAGGCTTAATGGATTCAAACTTTTTTCCACTATTCAACTTGTTTCTCATCATATTTTTGTGGATGATACCATTTCACTTGTTATAGCTTCAGTGGTTAAAGCTAAGGAAATCAAAGGGATACTAGAAATATATGAAATATCTTCTTGATAACTTATTAAATTTGATAAGAGTGGTGTTTGTTTCTTACAAAATCCCTTGGAAAGATAGTAAAAAAATGAGTATTTCAAGATATTAAATCAAGGATTTTCCCTCATTATATCTAAGCATGCATCTATTTGTTTCAAAGTTCCCTCAAGAAGTTTAGAATGCTCTAATTAATACATTTCAAAAGAAATAAGTGGGATGGAAAGGAGTATTATTATCTCAAGTAGATAAGTGTTTTTTGTTACAAAGAGCTTTAAAAAATCTTCCCACTTTTTTGATGTCAATGTTTAAGATTCCTTCATGAGTGATTGATAAGATTGAGAGGATACAGAAGATATTCCTTTGGAGTTAAACAAAGCCACAATTAAGGATTCTTTTAGTCTCCTAGGAAAAGGTATATCTTCCTAAGAATTTACGGGGCTAGGAATTAGAATTATTAAGTATACGAATAAGGATTTATTGGTGTTTTCATTCATTTTTTCAAGGTCAAAAATTCAAAATTGAACCATGATTACTAAACCCAAGTGTCATAAACTTTCTTGAAAACCCTCTTGAACCCCTCTCCAGATCAGTATGTCTTGTGTATCATGTTCATATTTTCCTTTCAAGTCCTCATAATTTGTTTTAAAAAATTTCCCTATTTTAACCATTGTGACAAGGGCATTCCATTCATTCAATGAAGTGCTTCCAAAGGTGAAATCTCTGGTAAGCCTAGAAAGGTTATTTTTGGCCTTTTCAAGATATGTGTGCATCCTATGGGACTGATTTAAAATCCCACAACCATCTAGAAGTGTTATTGAAGATTTTTTAAAGTAATTTAATATATTTAGGAAGATTTACGGAAGTTTTAAAGGTTTAGGAATAATTTTAGTGAGATAAGGGTTTATCAGGGGTAAGGAGCATGCAGTCTAAAATGGTACATGAATTTATATAGATGATTTTAGGAGTTATGTAATGAATTGGAAAAAAAATATTCATTATAAATATTAAGTAACCCTATACATGATGAAATCATAAAATATTTCGCAACACTTGTTAGCTTCTCATGGCAGCTCGGTTTTGGCAGACTCATCTTGATGCCTCGACGATAAATGGGGAATATTTTGGTGATAAATGAATAATTGAATATTTAGACCCATACCATTGTTATTTTAATGATCTTGGAATTCAAAATAATATAATTATTTATCAAAAAGACCTCTTGGAGCTCATGTAATCTTATCGACAAGTTCTCTCTCATAAAGTATGTTTCTCATACTTAGCCATTTTTGGATGACAAAATTTTTCACCTCTAGGTTAAGGTGAATTTTTGTGTCCCTATAGTCCCCATTCCCAAGGGTATAGAGGGGAAAAAACTTATCCCATCCCCAAATCTTCCTCAAGGTTCTACACATGACCAAGATAGGCACTCTGGAGCGCTTATCGGACCTATTTCTAGCCCCTCCATCTCGCAATGTGAAGGTAACACTTGGAAGCACAGTGTGAGGGTGAATTTTATTGTCCCTTATGTCCATTTCCCAAGGGGACATAAGGGACACAAAAATTATCCCCTCTCTAGCACCTCCTATTATTTCCAATATGACCTATTTCCATCTCTTGGGTGCTTAAGCTAGCTCTTCCTCAACCCTTCCTCACTAAATCTCATTCCGCCACTTGTCATCACCAGGTAAGGGAAAAAATTTCTGTCCTTATTTTCCCCATTAAAAAGGGGATATAGGGGGCATAGAAATTCACCCCACTCTATCCTCTCTCAAGGATTTCCATATGACCCAGACCCAACCCCAAAGTGTTAAATGCTCACTTTCTCAATCTCCTTATCATGCAATCTGAATGTGACACTTGTCAAGCCAAAGTGAGGGCACATTTTATTACACCTGTTTTCCCCATTCCTAAGGGGATAGTGGGAATATTAAAAACAATTCATAAAAAAGTGAGAACCCTAACTTTTTAACTAAGTGATGTTATTACATCCGTACATGAAAATAGATTGTCGTGCAAGCTAGAAACTTAAATAACTGTTACTAACCTCATTTATTCCTCTAGTCTAACCTAGGATTCCATATTTTTTAATTCAAACCTCCAAAAACCTTAAATTTCACCAAAAATGATGTCAAAATACTTCCAGTTTAGCCATGAACACTAAAACCATAAAACATTCATAACTCTCAAACTTGCTGTCAGATTCCATTGAGATTTTCTCAGTAATTTCTCATTCCAGGAACCTTCAAGAATATTGTAACTACAATGTAGATGAGGCCCTCATTTTTTAACAGAAACAAACCCTATTTTTGTTCCCTAGATTTTTTTTTTTAATTTACAAGCATTTTAACAGACAGATCATAGTGAAATTTGGAGCACAGAGTCCTGGAGATGAGCTAAATCTAATGAAGATATTTTTGTTACAAACAAAGATGGATAAGTGCTAATTATAAAAATATTAAGTATATGGTGCACTAAATTAATAAAAATATAAAATTACCAAAAATAGTAACTTCCCTTATATCAAAGCATTCAAAAAACAATGAAGAAGGAAAACTAGGCCCAATAGACAGTTTTTCCAAAAAAGGTAAAATAGAAAAAAGGCATAAAGTATTTTTTGAAAAATAGAAAAGTTGAAAAATCAACAAAGAAAAATCAATGAAATTATTTTTAGCATGCTATGGTTTTCAAAAAATTGAATTCAAGAAAAAAATCACTTTTTCTCAAAAAAGCATCTCTTGAACCCTATCTGCTAAAAATAGATAGTCTCTGATTCAGTTGCGGAAAGTTTCTATTGTTTTCATATTATCTCATCTTGTTGATTTTTACAAACATGATGTTAAATTTTGCTAGTATAAAAAATGTTTCAGCACTAGTATTAGAATATCCATGAGTGGATGACAACAATGTTTCTCATATGGACTTAGAGGATCTAAAAAATTGAATGCTCAATGGTCCCAGGGAACCAATGGAAGACAATGTGTTCATGAGTGGATTGTATGATGTTAGAGGTCATCTTATATATATTAAGAGTATGGAATTAGTCCTGACATGTGCTCATCACTATGAGACATAATCAAGATTCATAAGGGTATAAGATAACTCAATATTCGAAGTGCTCACTCCAAAGGGAATTTCACAATATATACAAATCCATAATTGGAACAACATGGTCATCGTTATGAAGGAGTTTGAACTAGGTGAATGGTACAAAAATGAATCCTATCTCCAAGTTCTTTCATTATGAAAGTGGTTGAAGAAGGGAAGGAATCCATCTCACATGCCAAAATCTTCGTCCAAAAGTGAGTTTCACGAAGGATATTTTGATGCGACCATCCTACTGATCAGGGCAATGGGAGAAGAGGCCATAAATTAATTTAAGGATTAGATGATGTAGTTCATCCTTATCTTAATCAAAGGAAAATATATGATTGATTAGGGAAAAATAATCAATGACAACATCTATCAATAATGTCTTCAGTTACAGGTAACCAAGAAGTTATCAATGACATCCTACTTGGTCTATGATCTTGTGAGTACAAGACTATTGAGAGGCCTGACCGTTTCTTAGAACATATCTCAAAGGCCCCCCCACCTATGAAATATATCGGAAACTTACCATCAAGGAGAGAAAACCCCATTTCTTAAGAGTGAATGATGCATTCACTTTGTTTTTCATACGATTTCTAGAGGGTAATCCCGAGACAAGTCTGTCTTCTCAAGATTCCACTTTGATCAAGAGGTATGGGTCATTTTTCACTTAGTTATAAACATTATTATACATCAAATTATCATGGTTCGATCTTGATCCACATAATATCCCAAGGTACCTCAACAATAATATCATGATGTTCTAGCTATGCAAGAAGGTTGTTCACATGAATGGAAAACTTGAGAATCAGAAGAAGAAAACTGTGTTGTTTGCTATCTTTCCTTGAATCTTCTCCTATAAGAATGCAAATAATTCCTCAAACTTGGAAGCTTCATTTTATCTGGTGAACCTCTACTCATAGATACCAAGGATGGATTTCAAAATTTAGAGCAACCCTGAAACCTTCCACCTTCCTAATTCACGCCATGTTCCACAAATCAAGGATTATTGGGTGAATTACTCAAATGATTTCAGGGTTACGAAATGTAATTACATGAGAATGACTGTTAGACATATGGGAAATTTCAATTTTTATTTGATTGAGGATTGGGTAGAAAATGATGTAACTAAATTGTATGATCCTAAGTTCTAGGAGGTGAATGTATCACCTATCCCACAGGTCTCATGGAGAATTCATGAGTCGTGAGAAATAAATGAATGAACTGAGGTAGTAATTTAGAGATCCAAGGATTGGTTTAAGAGGAAGAGATTTGCACTCATCAAATCAGAAGGTATCCATAATCTCATAAGAAAATAATATCATCTCTCTATTTCAAAGGAAACTGAGAAGCCTTCAAGCTCAGCTCACTCAGGAGGGATCACAAAAAGGAAGTCAATGGAATTTAAGGTCTCACACTACAAGAGGTTGCACAAGTAAGCAAGACCAATCCAAGATCCTGTAGAAGGTTTTGAGTAGAGATAAATTGATCCATCTCATCCATCTATCCCTCATTGGTCTCCAAGCATCTCCTCCTCTACAAATGCACCAACTCAACAAATGTAAAAATTTCCCTCTTACTCATAGCAGAAAAAAAAAATCATACCTAGTGTTGAGCCTTGTACAACTAAAATATTCCCATGGGTGCAAGAGATGATTAGAGCATAGATCCACTTGGTTCAACAGGTGGTGGTTTTGGATTTTTAAGACATATCCATGATGATAAAAATGAAGAAAGGTAAGAAATATCAAGTTGTTTCCCACTTCTTTAGTGATGCTTTAGGAAATAAATACGTGGAAGTAGCTTGGACGAAGGTAGTTTTACGATAGAAAAGTGTCATGCAAGCATGAGAATCTACAAGTAGCCCTTCTTCATACCTAACCTCCTAAGGTCATGTTAAGACAACCAATGGAAAAGGAGTATATGTGGATACAGATAAACTAGTTGGGAAATCTTATATCCTCAACACGCAATAATGGGATCTGTGAGTATAAGACAAAGAAATCTCTCCTAACTTGAATTGGTGTAATGGATCGTTAAGATGTAATAGTTTCTCGGAGGCTCCAATCAATGTTGAGCTCTACTAAGATCCTATCTATTGGCTATTGGATATGTGGAAAATGACCTATAAGAGTTTCATGTAAATTTCTAGACAAGGTCATGGAAAATGGTAGTGAGATGTTTAGTGGATTTATAAGAAACTATGAGTGGTTTTCTAGTCTAGCCTAGAAAATATTAGCTTGATTGGCTTCTATGTTTAATGCGGAAAATTGTGTTATGATATCTGGCGGGAGTGGTGAGGATCTAAATACCAGCGTGCATAAAATGGTGTCAATATTTAACAGACTTATAGGCCCTTTGGGTTGTGGGACTTGAGGGTCACAACCAGGAGTTCGTGGTTGTTGTGGACTTGTTATGGTCATGTGAAGAATCAATCTCTTTTTTCGACTATCCTATGGTCATAAGCATTTTCAGATTCTATATTTAATACCAGGAGTTATGTGATCTTCTTAGAATACATTATGGGTGTTCTAGAAACGTGTATACATAACCCTGTGTCTATGTCGATGAGAAGGTCTCCTGCATTTGGCTGCGGCACTAATGGATAACAACCAAATATTTTTTCTATTTTGGGTTCTTGTATGGTCATGCGGGTATCCTATCAAGGCAATCTATAGTTGGGTTGACTCGACCAAAATGTATATGTTTTTTCATCTTCAATATTCAATTGTCTCAATTGTTCACTAATTTCTTGTGGGTTTATTGTCATTTGGAAGACCTGAATCCTAAGCCCTTGATCTATATCCGTTAATGTTGTGAAGATATTTGGATGAGGTACTACCGGTTCGAATACATAATCCCTAGGCTCTCTAGGTCCCGTAATTTTCATGCAAGAGATAATTCAACCTTCACTGAAATGAGTAAACTAACTATGAAATATATATCTACACATTTCTTATATTCCTTTTATTTTTGTATTTTCAATGATGTATATTTGAATGAAATTTAAAGAGCAGCTATTCTAATATATTTAGAAAATGAACAATTAATCTAATAATAGAATTAAAACAAGAAAGTTAACCTGATATAGCCATTTGTCAGTGCACTTGTGAATTTATCTTGAATATTTAAATAACTGACTAATCTAATCGAAATACCTTCAATCTTACCTCATAAGTGAGGAATAAATCATAGCTTGTTAGAAGCTATCATTCTCCACAACTTCCTTAGTAATACTAAAAGCAAGCTTTAACTGAAATAAAATGATTTGCTACTCTATTTGATATATTGTAACTACAACTGTGATAGTTCAAACTTGGATTTTTACAAAACAATGGTAAATCTAGTTGTGTCATGAGTTATACCATCAGTGTGATCTCTTCATTCCTTTGTGTTCTCATGAATCCAGAAAAAGTGTGAATGTGATAGTGTTAGCAGTAGAAGATACTCAAACAATGGCAGATTTGGATGTAAACCAAAAACAATGCAAGTAAGAGAGGGATAGGGCAAGTGAACAGATCTTGACTATGTGATTCCTAGCAAGATTTATCGTAGGGATACAACACAAATATATTGAGAATTCTAGGATCTATTTCTTATGACAAAACAACAACCTACAACTCTAAGATTATCAAATGAACTCTAGTCTAGAACTGAAACTATCTTATGATAAGTTGGTTATGTAGGATAGCAATGGAGAAAAATGAAATTGTGAAGATCAAATGATCTCTAAAGAAGAAAGAGAGGCTAAGAATTCATGAAAAATCTAAACCTATTGAAACTTATGGAAGAGCTTCAAAACACACTAAATAATAATTCATCGAAGGAGAGGGACCATTTTCTTGTAAACAAGATGGGTATTTATAGCATTTAGATTTACCAGAGGGTAAGTTTGAATTGAACTCTTCTAATATAAACAAAGAGAAATAACTATTTACCAAGCGGAAAAAACATAAATTCAAGAAAGAGTGGTTGAGAAATGTGGGTGCAAATTGAATTTTTACGTTTTATGAAATCATCAATACGTTCTAGAAAATGCACATAGGACCATCATCCTAAATAGGGTGGCGGTTATAGGATTTCCACCCTATCTTGGGTGGCATTCAAAGGACCGCTGCCTAGGTAGGGTGGCGGTCTTGTAACTTAAAGACTAAAATGCAAGGAAAAAGGGGGAAGAGGTTAGAACAAAACATGCAAAAGTTGGAAAAGGTTTTATAGGATGTAAATGTATACTTGGCAAGCTTTTCTTTATTTTGAACACCTTGCGAAGATATTTGAATCATCATTGGGGTTCCTATAACAAATTTTCAACTGTAGAGTACATACAATTTTGGGTAGATACATATTTCCCCCTTAGAGAAGCATTTTAGCCATGAAGAGGCGTAAAATGGTGGGTCCGAGTATGGCGGTCTCAAAATGGGGAGTTAGAAGCTATACCTGACACGCCTGTGTGCTAAAATGTCACCATCTGAATTCCCGCTATCTAAAAAATAAAAAAGGGACTCAAGTGTAGATAGATAAAATAAATCAAAAAATCAATACTAAATTAAAATGAAATTAGGACTTACCATTTTCATGAGGATAAGAACTTACCTCCGTTGGCACTCCAACTCTGCATAATAACACTCAAAACAAGATTAGAATATATATATATATATATATATATATATATATATATATATATATATAATGAGCTCATTTTCTTATTCATTTTTGCGTGTTGATTTGGTGGTTTTTGAGCTTTGGGACCCATGGTAACCATTTTTGATGAGAGTACAGTCAAAATGTTTGTTGCGAGATCGTGATCATGCCTCCGATAGTAGGATATCAACCCACAAAGTCTCAAGTTAGTTCTTCTTAATTTATCATTTTAAAACCTAAAATATAGAAATGTTGAAAAAAAATTCTTGGGGGCATTATTTTTGCAAATGTTAGTTTTGAATGAGTCTTTAGGGGGGCGCCCATAGGGTAGGTATTTATTTTGTCAAAAATGATGTATTTTTTCTTTTTTTAATTGTTTTTAGGGCTTTGGGGGTGTTCGCTGATTTGGGACAAGATTGCCACCTTGCACAGGGTGGCAGTCATGGGACTGCCACCCTATGATGGTGGTGGTTATAGGACCATTGCCTCATAAGGCGGTAGTTACGGAACTTCTGCTCTGCACAGGGTGGTAATTCTTAATAGAATGTAAAAGAAGATGTATATTTTAATTTTCTTTGCATTTTTGACATTTTTATATGTTCTTGATGATTTTTCTAGTTGGATTATGTTACTAACTTACTCTTTTTCTTTATTTTGGGTGGATGCAAAAGGATTATATCAGATGGAGTAGAGAGAGGGAATGTGATTGGCTCCTAATAGTTTTAGAGGCACTGACCTAAATAGAGTGAGACACTCTGTAGAGGGCTAGTATTTGGAGGATCGCATAGGTTCCTCATGTTGCACCTGCTAGTCACATATTGTGTGACTTATTTTCATACTAGGATGCTGACCGGAATACCTTCTGGTTTTCAGGTGTTAGGGGTGAGTGGAATATCACCCTAGAGGATGCTTATCGCATAGTGGGGGTTTCGATTCTTAAGAGGCGGGCGTCTCTTAAGACAACAATATCTAAGTATCAAATAGTTCAGTGGGCTACCTACATGGCAGATGTTGTTGTCTTTATGGGCTTGAAGAAGGGGGTAAAGGTCCATTCCATTACTATTTCTCCTATCCTTGTGATCCGCAAGGCTATTATGGGTATCTTGGCTTCACAGTTGATTGGGGACAAGAGAGGGGATACTCTCTTATACTGTTAGGCTCCCATTATTGCACAGATTGAGGCCCATGTCCATGTTTATGCTTGGAGATAATACATTATTGGGACAACCTACCAAGATTTATATAGGGTGGTCAGATTACTGGGGTAGTCATTGAGTCACCCTACTCTAGTTATGAGTTGGGTGTATGAGTGCATCATTCCCTTTAGCAGAGGTGTACAGGTAGAGGATCTAAGGGCTATCAGGGCAGCGAGGTGGACAGGGATGATTGTACTCAGGATGCCACACTAGCGAGTGGCTTCTCTAACTATTGTAGACATGGAGGCCACTCCTTATCAGGCCATTGCAAGGTTATGGGGAGAGGAGACACATATACTAATTGCCTACTATTCCATAGGTTAGCTAGTAGACAGGACAAGGAGATTGGAGACTTATTCATTTTAGAGAGTACCTCAACATTTTGGCCTCCCTTACGTTGATATGATTCTTCCAATGAGGCCAGTGTACAGGTCTATTCATGAGGCCAGGGGAGGTCCCAGAGGCCGAGGTTGGACCATGGTTATTCCCAGAGTTCCTACTGTAGTTAGGTGGTTAGTTCGTGCTTGAGGGCTAGCTGGTGCTCCTCGATCACCCTTACTTATGATTGTAGCTGCTCCTGCTCAAAGTGGAGAGGGATATGACCCATTGATGTGGACTCAGATTCTGAGGAGTTCACCAGAGAGGAGATAGAGGAGGAGACAGTAGGATGCAAGACATGTGGGATGACTGAGGAGGATGAGATTGATTCTGAGTGGCACGACACTCAGGATATTCTAAGGACCGAGAGGGTGGAGGAGAGTGCAAAGAAGGTGACCCTGATCTCAAAGGAGTTACCTTCTCAGGACTTAGGGGGAGATGATGAGTCTATGGTAGGATGTCACTTCTTTCTATGTTTGGGGGTGGCTCCATAGTTAATGGCAACATTAGTGGCAGGTGTAGATCCTAGAGATCCCACCTAGATGCCTAGAGATCTGAGTGAGTTACTACTATTTTATTGAATTTTTTTTAGCTAGAAATGTTTAGTTGATATTTCCATTTTGTTGTTTTTTTTGAATTTGACTTTATTTTTGGTGATTTTCTAACTGTTTATTTCTCTTTTTTATTTGTAGTGACTACTGAGGGATGGCGAGACTTGATTCAACGAGTGTGTATAGACACCCTATTTTCCCCCTCGGAGAGTACTCGATCCGAGCTTACTGCAGACGTTGGAGAACCCTCAATAGCTGGCCAACATACTAATGTGTTTTCCCATGTCTGGAAGGTGGCGAATTTAGTGACCTCTCTTCATACTGAGCTGGCTGGATATAGGATTGTTGAGTGCTTGATGAGGAGGATTCATTCTCACAATGAGACCACAACTACTAGCTGTGATCATGAACCCTCAGTTCATTTAGAGCATCATCATAGCAGGAGTCCTAGACGTGGTCGTGTACCTTTTGAGGGATCTCACAGGGATTGAGAGACCATGGTGTCTTTTTGTATTGATTTTTGTCAGATGTTTATACAAGTGTCTTTGTACTTTTCAGGCTCATTGAGCATTTTGACCATGCCTAGTGCATTGTGGCATTGTATGTAGAACATGATTTATATATATATCTTTTTGAATCTAGATCTTCTTGTATCTAGAATTTTGTGATTCATTTCCTTGTGTACACTAGATGTTTTTATATACTTTTTAGAATGTATGCAATGGATGACAAGTGATAACAAATTTTGAACATAATGTTTCTCTTTTATTTTTGTTTGTAATTCTAACACATGATGATGCAAACATATTGTAGTACTAAAATTTTGGCTTCTTTGGGAAATATTCGTTGCTTCTTCTTGTTTTGGAAAAACGTGATGAATATATAATGATAATGAGATGAATTTTCCCCACTCCTAACTCCACACAACTAGTAATATTTGAGGGCTCAACACCAAGAGTTGGGAAGGGCAAAAATTATATGAGTTTGAATGAATGAAAATGATGAGAGAGAGATGAGGTTTTGACAGAAACCAAATTTAGAACTTTGTACTTACTCTTACTCGAAACTACTACATAGTTCAAAATTTAACTTACTTTCTAGTTTATCTAGACTTAGATCCATGGATGGCAACTTGGTTGAAAAGATATGGTTTTGAGGATTTGATGTATTTAGAATTTGGATACTTAATTTCACTTAGCACATTTTCTTTAAAATATTAATATTCACTAATTTTTGTGAATGGACCCCCTACACCCTATCTCATGTTACTGGTAGGAAGCATGGGCTCATCACCAAAGGCAGGACATAGGTGAGTAAGGGCACTTCTTTCCTTTCTCAACCTTGCATCACTAGTAAGAGATGTGGGCTCATCACCAAAGGTTGGTTGGGAAAAGAAGCATGTAAAAATAAAATATTCTATTTTGTTTAGTATTTTGTTTTAACTTGACATTTCTGACTTGTGATTTTGGAGCATCCTTGTTTCAAAGAGATGTAATAAGGATATATGTGACATCAAGAAGCTTCTAGAATAGACCATAGGTAAGAACAACTTAACCCAGTATAAAATAATGAGTATGACCAAGTATGCAGGCCTTGGTATGGTTTTTGTCAAGACTTTGTCTATCAAATTGATTAAATGATTTCGAAACTATTTGATGATATTATGAAAATTGAAGAGATATGATTTGAATGATTTTACTAATATTTTTAGAAGCTTATAATGAATTTATTAAGAATAAGTTCCTTGACCACAAAATTTATGAAACAAGTGAAAAAAATGAAACAACTAAGTGATTAAATGCAATGTAGGTAGATATAATATACAAATGGTGACGCTGATGACCTATGGGTATAACTATTTAAGATACAAGGAATTGAAAGTTTCATTGAATTCCTCACCTTCTAATGTACACAAGATATATTCACTATTTCCATAGCCTTTCATGAATCGATATGGGTCTAACCACTTGGGATAGAATTTCCTTCCTTCGCTGGTTTTCTTATCAATCTAGCTGTCTAGTCTTAGAACTAGATCTCCCTCGTATATTTCTCATTTGTAAACCTTTTTTTTATATTGTTGGCACATACGGTTAGCATAGGATCTACATTGTTGTTCAGATTTTAGCATGGCTTCATCAAGGATTTATAGTTGAGAGAGGCATGCCTCTCTATGGGCTTCTCCCAAAATCCCTTACAATGATATGTGGAGACTAGGTATTTCGACCTCAAGCGGGAGAACTGCTTCTTCCTTGAATACTAGTGAGAAAGGGTTTGCCCCTGTTTGTGTTCTTATTGAGGTTTGATGGGCCCACAAGGTTGGGTATAATTTTAAATGCCAATCATGTTTTTTCTCCTTAACTATTTTGAGGAGAAGAGATTTTAACATTTTGTTTGTGGCTTCAGCTTGTCCATTGGCTTAAGGGTAGTAAAGAGAGGTCATGTGATGGTTTATCTTGAATTTACTGCATAACTCATAGACCTCATCATTCTTAAAGGATGTGTCATTATCTCAGATAACGAATTGTAGGACACCGTACCTATAAATTATCTGATTCAAAATGAACTTGGTGATTACAGAACTTGTTACGGTGGTAAGAGGCATGGCCTCTACCCACTTGGTAAAATATTATGTGTCTATTATTATAAAGTTATGGCCATCTATTGACAAAGGAGAGAATTTCCCTATCAAATCTATGTCACACGTGGAAAAGGGCCATAGGGTTGTGATTGCTTGCAAAGCTTGTGCTGGCACGCGAATCTCGTGAGAGAATTCTGGGCATTTATGACA
Source organism: Taxus chinensis (assembly GCA_019776745.2). Lineage (NCBI taxonomy): Eukaryota > Viridiplantae > Streptophyta > Pinopsida > Cupressales > Taxaceae > Taxus > Taxus chinensis. The sequence goes on along the minus strand of CM034154.1, from coordinate 465,106,626 downwards.
CTTGCACATAAATTCTACTACGTCATGTTCCAGAGTGGGCAAAAAATAGCTCATTTGATGTATTTTGCAAGTAGTGGCATGGCCACCAAAGTGGCCTCCAAATATCCCACTATGGAATTTGTAAAGAATATTTTTGGATTCTTTAGTGTCAATACATCTTAAAAGCATTCCATCGAAGGATTTACGATAGAGAACTTGTTCTAAAATGAAATATTTAGCAGCAATAATGTGTAACTACCTTCTTTGTTGTGATGTGGAACCTTCTGGGTATGTATGGTCCATGATAAAATTGATGATGTTAGTGTACCAAGGACATATAGAGATGGGGTGTCTAGTTTCAAAAAAATATATGCATTCATTGGGAAAGTCTAGATCTACCAGATCACCTCCATCTAACGGATTTTTAGCTAACTAGTTTGCAATGATTTTTCCCTTAACGGATTTCTGGTTTACAAATGTTAATTCAAATTCACCCATTAAGGTTATGAATTGTCTAGCCTTTTTAGATAAAGACCCTTGCGTGAGGAATGTTCGTAAGTGATCTTTCTTTACGATGACCCTTTTTTCTTGATTTAACATCTAATGTCTTAAGTGTTTCATTGCGAAGACTATGGTAAGGAATTCTCTTTCTACCTATGTGTAATGTGTTTCATAATCAAGAAAGATTCGGATAATGAAATAGACCGCATGTTCTCATTTATCATTGTCTTCTTGAGCCAACATATAGGCTAGTGAGACATCAATTACCCATGAATATAGGATCAAAGGATGATCTGGTCTAGGAAGCATTAGCGTGGGAGGACACAACAAGAAGCATTTAACTACTTCGAAGGTCTCATTGCATTATTTTGTCCAATAAATGCTATAATATTTTTTTAATAAATTGTTGATTGGATGAACAATAAAACTTAAGTCCAGAATGAACCTTCGAATTACACTGAGTTTCCTAAGAAATGATTTGATACCAGACTCTTTTGATGGTGGAATCATTTCAAGAATAGCCCAGATTTTGGTTAGATCGACATCAATCCCTCGTGAGAATATAATGTAACCCAGAAGCTTGCCTCCTGTCACACCAAATACGTATTTCTTTGGGTTTAATATGACGCCATATTCGATCAATCATGATATAATGATATGGAGTACCTCTGGGTGATCACAACGCTTCTTGGCCTTGACCAACAAGTCATCCATGTAGGATTCCACAATTTTATGAATAAGGTCATGGAATATGTATGTCATTGCCCGCTGGTATGTAGTGCTAGTGTTCTTAAGACCAAATGGCATGACATCGTAACAATAAGTTCCCTAAGGAGTTATAAACCTGGTCTTGGCTTGATCTTCCTTAGATATTTTAATTTAATTATACCTTGAAAACCCATTCATGAGGGACAACAATTCAATTCTAGTTGTTGCATTGACAATAACATCGATGGATGGTAACGGGAAGTCATCTTTGGGACAAGCTTTGTTAATGTCCTAAAAGTCTATGCAAATGTGTATCTTCCCATTATTTTTGAGAACAGGGATGATATTAGATACCAATTGTGAATAGTCAACTGGTTTGATGAATCCCACATGGAGAAGTTTCTTTACTTCTTCTTTCACCATGAGAGCCACTTTTGGTTTCATTGATCTCGAATTTTGCTTAATTGGCTTTGCATCTGGTTTGGTGACAAGATTGTGTACTACAATATGTGGTGCAATTCCTGTCATTTATTTGTAATTTAATGTGAAATTCTTTTGATGTTCCTTGAGGATCTAAGTATGTATTTCTATCTTGTCTGGAGTTAATGAGGATCCCAAATTCAAAATATTTGGTTCTTCCTCCGTTCTAATGTTTATGTCAACCATTCCTTTAATTAAGGAAGCATTTCCTTCTTCAAATTCAGGTGGGGTCAGAGGTAGTTCCAAAATTTCTCCATTCTTTACCTCATAATTATTGAGATTCTTTTGTGGGGGAGATTCTATCATGGGATTTCCAAAATAGGAAGAGGAATGTGGGATTAGGGAAAAATCTAATATGTGGTGAGTGAGATGTAGCTACGCATAAGCATTTAAATATCCAAGAGTGACTCTATTACTATCAAAGTGATCCAGGATAGAAAACTCATTCTCAACTTCTATACATGTCAGGAGTGGGTTTGTTGGTATTTTACGCACCAATGGTCTAGTACAAAGTGATACCATGAAACTTGTATTTTCCAACTCACTGCTTGGAGTAAAATGGGAAGTTGAGGTTACTATTGAATCAACGAGAAGGTTTTGTTCTCGTGGGATTTATTTGATTGATATGAAGTCAAATCCTTTGGTTAGATCTAATACCACCATTTTATAGAGTTGTAAATGTTCAGCTCTAGTCTTATATACCTCAGAGACTTGGTTTGCGACTAGTTACGAGTCTCCTAGCACTCTAATGTTATTAACACCCATCCTTTTGGCTATGATGAGGCCAAGAAGGAGGGCTTCATACTCAACCATGTTGTTTGTACATTCAAAGTTTAACTTAAAGGAAAAAGGTAGGATCTTTCCTTGGGGAGAAGTAAAGATCACACCTGCCCTAACTCCAAAATGAAATCTAGCTCCATCGAAGTGGAGAGTCCAATATTTGCTTGGAAAAATGGATGTTGGCACATTTCTCACATCTGTTTCTTCTTCCTCAGTTACTTCTACCATATAAACTTCATCTGATGGAAGGGAACCAGTTCCTATGGTGTATCCCATACCCATGGAATCAAATGGTAGGAGAATGGGTAGATATTTCTCTAGTAACTCGACGATTTTTGTGGTAGTCCCTAATGACACCATTTATATGATGTTAGTCTCATTTTTGAGTGTTGGAATGCCTTCGAATAGATTCATAATTTCTAATTCTGTTGTAGGTATCAACTTCTCTTCTGGTTTTGAATTGACTGGTTTGTTAAGTTGATTCATTGGGAGTTCAAACTTAGAGTGAATGCCTGGTATCTTCTTCAAGTCTGCTAGGTGTATATCAAATGGTTTTGGGTCACCTTGTGCCACAAATATTTTCCCTAGGTGTAAAAATCTTATTTCCTAGAATAACGTGGAAGGGATTGCCTTCATGCAGTGTATCCATGGTTGATCGAGGATCATATTATAATTGGTTTCTTGATCTATAATATAAAACTTGGTGAGGAATATTTTGGGTCCTAAGGTGACTAGTAAAACTATGGTCCCAATTAAAGTGGCCTTGAGGCTATCATAACCTCTTAGTGTATTTCGTGTTGTGGAAAAATTTGTTTCTCCATATCCTCTCTTTTGAAGAAAATAGAAGGGGACTATGTTAACTGCTTCCCCATCGTCAATCATTACACGCTTAACATAATTATTGTAAACCCATACCTATAAATGTAAGGTTTGGTCACCTCTACGCATAATTTAAGAATTTGTTGGCATTTTGCTTATATCAAATATAAACTCAGTATCCCTATCTGGCTGCCCTAGAGGGTAGACATCAAATTCTACATGGTTTAATTGCATTTTAGGAAGAGGAGATATGTTAATTAGATGACCAAGACCTGATGCTTCTAAGAGAGAAGCCCTATGGGTGGGAGAGTTCTTCAATAAATCCAAGAAGGAAATGTGAGAGAAGGTATTTGTTAGATCATTAATTAGATCGTAAGAACCTATGGGTTTTACCAATATTTGTTGAATGTTTTCTAGTTCTAATGGATGTTTTTGAACTATTTGAGAAGAATAATCTTGTGTCCTTGTTATGGTTTCCATGTGTAGCTCAGTATCTAACTCTACCAGACCAACTATCTTGGTTTGTGGTTGAGTTCCTAATTGGGGTGCGACCAGTGGATTTAATGAAGTTGAGAATTCATGATCGTTATTTCATGTCATGACACCTTTTTTGTTTCACTTGGATCTAACCTATTATTGTTAGAGTGATTTGGGAGAAGATCGTTAAAAATCTGAAGGGGTGCATTTTGAGGGGAAACTACTCCCGTATAAGTGTTTGGCATGGGTACTACAGAATTTTCTAAGAACATATCTATAAAGAGTTTTCTTTGGTCTTCTGGAAAATGTTGCATGAATTTATTGTAGTCACAACAAGTCTTGGTATCATGGCCTTGAATCTTGTAGAAACCATAATACAAGTTGGGATTATAGTTTTGAGGTTGTTGATTTGAAACCTGTTGTGGTCCAGAACTCTGATTAGGTTACTGGTTGTTAGAGTTAAATTTTTGAGGCTGTTACCTTTTGTTTTGATTTTGATATCCAGTTGGGTTTTGATTTGGACCTTGTGTCTGGATTTTCCATTTTTGTTGTTGTTGTCATGATGGATGATTAAAATCCACTACATTGATTGTTGGAGTAAAGTTGTTATTTCACCGATTATTAACGGGTGGTGAAATGTTTATGATGTTTTCCCTTTTGACCTGGTCTGTTACTCCATATGTTGTGTAACATCCTCATTTTAGACAATAGAACAAGTCAATTTTTTTTTTTTTTTTTTTGATAATTGCATACTGGTTCTAAATACATAATTTAGAACTCACAATTCAAATAACCATTTATATAACAGACAACCATATGCAGCTGTAATGACTCGGAGTACCTCCGATCTATTCATTCCATGACTCGGTAATCTACCGATCTATTCATGAGTAATAAGAGTCGTTGTTTTCATTTAACACATTACTCTTGCGGTTCTCTTCCCTAATCTGGGATTCAGAATGCTCTGTCCAAGGAATCTAACTGAATAATTGTTACCATTATTCATCGGCATCTCATCCCTTAGACTAGGTGAATTAGGACAACGCAATCAGCAGCTTGCGATACTTTGGCCAAAGATTTGAAACATACTGTTCATGTCTCGTATTCCTTAACGGCATACTCGTCAATCTGGAATACGTCCTTCACCCCATTCATATGTTATATAGAATGTCTTATACTGACTACTGTCAGTCCTTCCTTTCACAACTGAATCACTCGGAGGCAGATTAACAAGGTGATAATGTTATATGGATGCCCACGAGGATTAGGGATATGATGACATACTGGTTCAACCTTGCAGTTCAACCAGTGTGTCATGATACCCCAAATCTCCTAGGCAGCCTTATAGCATGACCACGTTCTTAATCGGTCCCAGGGTAACTCGTGCGAAATCAAGTGTAAATCTTAGCGATCAATGCAAAGGGTATCGCCATAAGTCATCTGCATTATTGTAACTTCGAGAAGATCCTAATCTTCTCGGAGGTACAACTCTGCAGTTGACTTATGTCGTCAACCTTTAAATCCGCCTCGAAAAGATCTACTCAGTATCCAGCGTTACGCACTAGGGTTTAAATTACTTTTAAAGACTTTTCCCTAAGGTTAGCCTTTCCAAATCCCTGGATTCTTCGTCTTAAGACGACCCTCCTCTATAAAAACCCATTACATGGTAGAGGTATTACGGTCAGTTCTCATCAAGGAGTCATTAGAATACACTTGTTTCTAAAGCAACAGAATCGGACAATATCTCATAACCTTTGCTTGAGATTGCCTTCTGAACTCCATTTGTTTGCATATCAGTTCTCTTAACTGAATTTATATCATACTTTTTAGTATAAAGATATAATTGATTAAGAGTCCAATTTAATAATGTCCTGTCATTCTCAGGACTAGGGATTAGTAATTTAATCCAGCTTGTTTAGCGTTCTCTCTAGGCTCAATTTTAACCTATCTTCTAGAAAGACAAATATTTAAATCCAATATTGCTTTTACTAGAACAATTTAGAACTACCAACACTCATAAGAATTCAATCTCATTTTCTTATAAGCTTTCATTGTTAATCTCAAAAGCATCCATATTATACAATAATAATAATGCCCCTTCGTTACATAAACCGAAGAAGGTCATCCATGAGAAATAGAATACAACACATAAGTATCACACACTTATTTCCATTTCCTTGAAACTATACAATTACAATTTATGCAACAGCATACTTGATACAATGTTCAACGGAAAAGAAACATCTTTTCATATATAGTACATCTATAAAATCAAGCTGTAATTCATTATAAATCAAATAAACAATCTGATCAGCTTGTCAGATCTGCATTGCTTTTACCTCTTACGGCAACCATCTGCAAAAATAGTCAACATGAGTCAGTTCAATGAACTGAGCATGATAAGCACTAACTTTTAAAACAATTGCAATCCATCAATTGTTTTCATTAAACACCCTGTTTAAATGAGATCAAATATCCAAATAAGTAAACACATTCAGACTATGACCTTGTAATACAAAATGATTACAATTATGTAACTCTATCATTGTTACAAAATAGTCTTAATCTCATTCTAATATTTCCTCAAATATTAAAAGAATCAAGGAACGAATGTACACAACAATCTTCGAATCCAAAATCACAACATTGGTCAGATTGTTTCATTCTTCCAAAAAAAGAATAACATAACAATTCGGGACTCCACCAAAATGTTACAAAACAATTTCCCACTGTTTGAAAAATATCAACAAATATGAAATAAAGGAAGAGAAAGAAAAAATCCATTCATACTTCCTTTCACCTATGTTCATCACTGTACCGTCTTCACATATGAAAACATTCAACCAGTATATAAATGAACAAGTTAGACAAGCCGCAAGCAAGATCGCTGTACTAAATCAAGAAATAGAAACACAGCAACATTCCTGTACAGCAACTAACACATCAACAATTCATATATCAACCCTAAGCCCAAAGCTACTTCTTTTAAAACACAGCAAGGCTTTAGAATCAAGTCCGAAATCAGAAACCTCTAAAGTATCGTTGTCAACAACAGACTTATTTACAATAAGCGATTGATGCATCTACAAGACCATACAGAGATTTCCTTACCAATGCCATGATATACACTATCGCCTCCTATAAGAAATCAGAAAGGGACACAACACTCTGTATATACATCTGTACTAATCGAAGTTAGTCAAAAGTACTTACGATTAACTTATACAGGGTCGCGTTACCTGATACAGACCATTATTCTGACAAAATGTCCAATATCAACAACAGTATATCAAGTCAAGTTTCAACTGAAACAATAGAAGATACAAGTTAACTTCCTCAATCCTCTAAACCTGAACTACAGTGAAATGGTAAACGATTGTCACTGTTTCCCTTTGGACAAGTAAATAGTGTACATGCTAAAACTCAGGCAGAACTTTTTAATTAACGATTTCAAATCAAGAACCCGACTAAGTCTTGCCCATTTTTCGCACAAGATTTCAAGGAACGAACATAAAAATATATCCAAGAAACTGTACAACAAAATCCATGCAACACAAGAGTAATTCCAGGAAATACAGAGGTCTTAGTACGTGTCATTCCTTCCAACCACTGGTTCATCATTCACCAACTATTTAAACATATTCAAAATGAACAGCGGCCCAAATAGAAATATAAATCATTGAATCGTCTCCTCTGAGTCGTTCAGAATATATCCATTATAAATCTATAATTACACATTACATGCAGAAAACGGGTTTACGCCCAAAATCGCAGAACCCAACAACAGTATAAGATGGAATTAATTAATAAATTCTTCTATACCCTTCATGGCAAACATTCAGAATGAAACAAGTGAAGCAAATCAAATACCCTTTTCAAGCAAGGAAATCAACTGAGCCGCTTCAAAACTTTCAAACAGCTTTCAAAAAAAAGAAATGCAATGCATACCCAAGAAATCTATACTCCTCAAATATTTACATCCACAGCAGTAGATAGTAATATACGATTCAATCATGGACTCCACTGAGTCGATAAAATAAAGTATAGATGTTTCAATATTATACACAGCCAACAAATAATCCCGTTTCCACAATAACAAGGAAAAACAACTTCCACTGGGTCGTTTAGACTAAGGTAACACGACAGTTACCTGTTCCCAAGCAAAATTAGAAGACAAATGAAACCCACAAAGTATCATTAGTCACTGTCAACAAAAACCACGACAGAGCTTCCAAAATTTCCAAAACACTGAACAATCAAACAGGTACACCAGTATCCTTCCCTACTGTCTCACAACAGCATTGACAATCAAAAATCGACGGCAAGACAGTGGTCTACACCCTACACAGTATATTCGACGGGCTCACGCCAAACAGGCCGAGCATTCATACCTTTATAAATATAAATATCTCACATATTTAAACCAAAAAGGAATACACAAAGGAATAGAGCCACTATTCGATTTTAACAAATACCCATCAAAAGGAAATTGAAAAATCGAACCAGAAGAGATACAGTACCAAAATTTAAACAAGATCTCTATAGAAATTTATCTATTTCCTCAAAACATTTGAACAGAGTTGTTCTAATGAAAACATTTGAAAGACAGCAAGATATTTAAAGGTTAGGGCCTAGCATGCCTGTATTTTTTTTTGATCAAATTTCCGAAGCAGACCACTGGAGGAGCTCAAACTTCCTTTTCTTTTTCCAAGATAAAGCGACCAACAAAATTTCGCTGTCTCCATCACATATATATCCTCCATGACAGAGAAAAGAGCTAGAGAAATTCATTCTTGCCATGCAACTCAAAGAGAACTGGTGCGAAGAACCAGTAAACAAGCAGAGCAAAAACCGAAAATCGCGATAAGCCAAACAAACCCACAAACTTCCCGTTTGCATGCCTTCTCGCGAGTTCCGAGCTCGCTTTCCGAGAAAATTAAATGCCATTAAACCAATTTTCCCGCTTAAACTCAACTTCCACCGACCGCCAGATTTGGTGACAGTCCATCTAAAACTCATGTTCATTTCCAAACTTAGCGACCTGCCACGTCCTCACCGGTTAGCCGTCGCCTAAGCCTCCGCCATGACCTGTCCTTCATCCTTATCCCTTACATTTATTGCCATAGAAAACACCGCCCATGGTTCGCCACCCTCCATAGGCCCCTTCATAATCTCCTCATTAGTTAGGTTAGTATCTTAGGTTAGAGTTTAGGGTAATACCCACACTAACAAATTTACACATAGATACTAACTTAGGATATTAACACATAGCCTAGGTCTAGGTTAGACTAACAATAATCTAACCCCTAGGTTAGGTTTTAGTTTTAGGTTACTAACCCTTAATAATTCCAGTTTGGTCCTTGTCCTGCAAACTCGGAAAGACCTATATCATACCTTCTAGAACAGAGTTAGCTCCTGTTCTTATTGCAGAATTGTATGTAAACGAATTATTACCTGGTCTACAATCGAGACCTTCCAGATATACTTTGATATCGGGAACCATTTCATTTCCCAAGATCAGCCCGAGTCATACTCCTGACCAGCTTAATCAATGCTTTCATACCTTGCAACCTGTTCAAGGTCTATGATCTAATTTATCACAAACAAATTTAAAGCATTACTTGGATCAATCCCACTGATCTAAGACTAGATATTATAGATGAATATCTCTATAATTCATTCCGTGATCAGATTAATATTCAGACACAAAATGAAATAAATAAAAGAGTCTAATCATATTCTGACTCAGTCAAGATCTGCAATCTGCAAGAAATTCAGTACATATCAAGCATGATTTCTGAATCGAGGAACACATCCTTTTACAAGAAATCACATATCAACACTTGTATGCTTAGGAGAAAGTAACAACAGTTCAGGGTGTTACATGCTTCCCTCCTAAAAAGATTCATCGTCCCGATGAATTACATATTAACTAACCTTCAGGTCAATCAATTTATTAGTACACAAACAAAGTGACTACTTCCATATTTGAATAGTTTCAAAAATCAATGTCACAACAATTTTATTCAACCTGAATAAAGTCTGCCTTAATCTGGCTTTCATAAATACTTAAAACAATCAGTTCATAAAAGTATATTTTTGTCAACAGTTTTCATTCTGTTGCAAAAAGAGAAGGAAAAGCAATTTTCATCTCTTCCAGATTTTCCCAAGTTGCACTTTCTTCGTTAAACTGGTCCCACTGGACCTTACATTGCTGTATAACACGATTTCTCAAGTGCAATTGGCGAGTTTCCAGTACTCGTGTGGGTTTAACCACGATTATTCCTGGGTCTTGGACCTGCAAGGAATTCCAATTTAAAACATGTGACAGATCTGAAACGTATTTCTTAAGCAAAGAAATATGGAAAACATCATGCATGCGAGATAAAGCAGGTGGCAATGCTAAACGATAAGCTACAGGATTGATTATTTCGACAATTTCGAAAGGTCCCACAAATCGTGGTGACAACTTGGCAGCCTTGCCAAAAGTTATAGAACTCTTTCTGGGTTTAACACGCAGGAAAACCTTATCACCAAGCTCAAACTTTCTATCAACCCACTTAAGGTCAGCATAGCTCTTCTGTCTATCCGCTGCTTCCTTTAATCGTTCACGAATCAGCTTAACTTGCTGTTCCATTTCTGTGAGAATCTCTGGTCCAATTACCACTCTATCCTCAACACTGTCCCAACTAACAGGGGTTCTGCACTTTCTTCCATAAAGTGCTTCAAATGGTGCCATCTTTAGAGATGAGTGATAAGTGTTGTTATATGCAAACTCAACTAATGGAAGATATTCTTCCCATTTATACTGTTGATCCATGCAATACATTCGCAACATGTCCTCCAACACTTGATTTACCCTCTCAGTTTGTCCATCCGTTTCTGGATGATATGCAGAACTGAAGTTCAGTTTTGTTCCTAGGGCTGCGTTAAGCGTTTGCCAAAACCTTGACGTCATTCTAGGATCCCTATCAGATATAATCAATTCTGGCACACCATGCAATCTGAAAATTTCATGTACGAACCTCTTGGCCAGCACTGGTGAATCATCCTTTAGATTTCCAGCGATGAAATGAGCTACCTTAGTCAGTTTATCTACAACTACCAGGATAACATCATGCTTATTCCTGGACATAGGTAGTCCTTGTACAAAATCCATGGTTATTACTTGCCATTTGTACTGCGGTATGCTATGAGGATATAACAGTCCAGCAGGGTGCATATGTTCTGCCTTCACCCGCTGACATTCCAGACAATGAGTCACAAAATTTATCACATCCTTTTTCATACCTTTCCAAAAGTATTGCTGTTTCATATCAGCAAGCATTTTTGTGATACCTGGGTGTCCAGAGAAAGGTGAATTATGAAATTCAACTAACAAATTCTTTCTCAAATCATTCAGCACAGGTACATATACCCTATTTTCATAACGCAAGATTCCTTCATTATCAAAATGAAAACCTTCATACCTTTTATCTTTAGGTTCTACAGCAAGCGCTGCTTTTACTTGCTGAAAATATGCATCTGATTCTGAGGCACTTTTTACCTCGTCTTTAAACTGAGTTCTCAATGTTATAAGAGCAGAAATGTGCCTCCTACGACTTAGAGCATCAGCTACTCTATTCTCCTTCCCTTTGATATAGCTAATATCAAAGTCATATTGTGATAAAAATTCTAACCACCTTCTTTGTCTGGCATTCAGATTGGGCTGAGTAAAAATATATTTCAGTCCAAAGTGATCAGTTTTCAACTCAAAAGGTTTTCCAAGTAAGTAGTGTCTCCAGACTTGAAGTGCATGAACAATGGCAGCAAGTTCCAAATCATGAGGGGCATAATTCAGCTCATGTAACTTAAGTTTTCTACTTTCATAAGCTATGACCTGATCATTTTGTAACAAAACACCTCCAAGGCCTTCCCCAGAAGCATCCGTTACAACAGTAAAATTCCCATTAGGGTCTGGTACAGCCAATATAGGTGCAGAAGTCAATTGTTCTTTCAGACTTTTGAAAGCCTCTTCGCACTTGTCATTCCACACAGAATTTCTTATCCTTCTTCTGCAATGAAGTTATTGGTGCAGCTACCTTAGAAAAATCCTTTACAAATTTTCTATAGTAACCTGCAAGACCCATGAAGCTTCTTACTTCGTGTACATTCTTTGGTGCAGGCCACTCAGTTATTGCCACTATTTTTGAAGGATCTACAACAATTCCTTCTTTACTTATGACATGACCCAAATAGTGAACTTCTGAATCAAAGAAAGAACATTTGGATAACTTACCATACAACTTTCTCTTTCTCAAAATTCCCAAAACTATCTTCAGATGCTCATTGTGCTCCTCAACACTTTTAGAATAAATGAGAATATCGTCCAAGAATACAAGTACAAACTTGTCCAGGTATTCTTGAAAAATATTGTTCATTAAATTCATAAAGGCTGCGGGTGCATTAGTTAACCCAAAGGGTAGAACTGTAAATTCATAATGTCCGTACCTTGTTCGGAAAGCTGTTTTATGAATATCTTCCTCTTTAATCCTTAACTGATGATAACCAGATCGAAGGTCTATCTTAGAATAAACCGCTGCTCCACGCATCTGATCAAACAGATCATCGATTCTAGGAAGTGGATATCGGTTCTTGACTGTTGCTTTGTTCAACATCCGATAATCAATACACAGCCTTAGTGTTCCATCCTTCTTTTTCACAAATATCACAGGTGCTCCCCAAGGTGAAACACTTGGTCTAATCAATCCTTTAGACAAAAGCTCTTGCAACTGTGCCTTAAGCTCGACTAACTCAGTAGTAGTCATCCGATAAGGCGCTTTGGAAATAGGTTCCGTTCCTAGGCTTGATTTCAATGGTAAAATCAAATTCTCTCTTGGGTGGTAACCCTGGGTAATTCCTCAGGAAAAACATCCCTGAAACTTTGTAACAGTGGAATTTTCTTCATGTAATCACCATCTTCTTCTGAAGATTCAGATATCTTTACGGCATAAAGGGTACATCCTTTATTTTTAGCCTTTTTAAGCTGCATAGCTGACAGTTTTCTAACTGAAATTTCTCGTTTCACACCTTGAATCTCTGCTGATTCCAGCTGATCATCTAAACATTTTATGTTATTTTCATAGCAATCTACCTTTGCTTTATGGTCAGCTAACCAATTGACACCAATAATAATGTCATACGATCCCAAAGGTGCAACATAGAGATCAACTTCCGTGGAGAAATTAGGTAAATCAAGGACTGCTCCAAAGAGACACATACTCACTGTATGAACAGAATTATTACCATACTCTACAATCCAAGATTTATCCATTTTCCCAGCTTTTCTTTTAAGTTTAGAAGCAAGTTTATTAGAAATAAAACATTCAGTAGCTCCTGTATCAAAAAGAATAGTGACAGGTATGCCGAATAACTTACCCGGAACTTCTATAGGTGTTGCTTGCTTTTTAGCTTGCTTGTCTGCTACTGCAGCATGTATCTTATGTTGCTGATTACGATCATACTTCTTTAAAGGACATTGATTTGCGTAATGATCTTTACCACGAGTGTAGCAGCCTCCTACAGGTCCCTTCTTAGGCTCAGCATTACCTCCAGCCTTGTAATTGTCACGCTGTCCTCCATAGGACTTCTGTCCATTATTATAATTTTTAACAAAATTATCCCTTATATTTCCAGCAGGCTTATTTACTGCTGCTTTCTTATTGTTATCTCCTGGAAACTTACCCTTGTTTCCAAACTTTTTCCACGGTCCTTTTCTGGGTGCTAGAGAGGTTGAAGAAGGGTTTGCAGTCTTCTTCCACACTTCCTCCTTATGAGCAGAAATAGCCTTTAATTTCTGTTCTTGCCTTATGGCCTTTTCAACAACTCCTTCCATAGTGGTTGGACTGTGAACATTGACCTCTCCTCCAAATCACAGGATTCAGTCCCATGATGAATGTTTCGTATTCTAAACTTCTCGTCAGTTTGATACTATGGTACATACTCCCAGGAGTTTTGTAAACCGCTCCCAGAATTCAGTTACAGTTAGCTTTCCTTGAGCTAAGTTCTGAAATTCTGTCATTTTCTGATCATAATAAAGTTGTGGCAGCCAACATTGCCTAAAATAACCTTTAAATTGATCCCAAGTGATGTTAGTTTCATCAATATTTAGCTCAGCCTTACGGCTATCCCACCATGAAGATGCTTCATGGGAAAGCTGATATGCTCTCCAAATAGCTTTGGTTTCCTCCGAGAAGTTCCTTATAGCAAAGTACTTCTCCATTTCGCTGAGCCAGTTCTCAGCTCCATCTCCTAATGTGGTGCCATCATACTTAGGTGGACTTATCCTTTTTATATCATTAGTGAGTTCTACTGCCAATCTGGCCTTTTTGTTTTCTGGTTGGACAGGTACATTTCCAGCATTAACATCAACACCCATTTCGGGGTTGTCCTCAGGAGGTTGCAGCTCTTGGACCTATTGAGTCCATAATCTGATAAAAACCTGAATTTTTCTTGTAACAGAAAATGGTTATTGTTATTTCACCGATTATTAACGAGTGGTGAAATGTTTATGATGTTTTCCCTTTTGACCTGGTCTGTTACTCCATATGTTGTAACCCCATAGTTTTTGTTAAGGATCTTGGGTCCTTGATTGGTATTCCCAACATTAGGATAGGTCATAGTTTTTTTATTGGGAGTGATTAATTTACCATTTGTTCTATATGTATTATGACTTGATCAATTCAGAGGGCACTCTCGAGTACTTCATCATAAGTCCTTAATGGGCTTCTAGACTTATTCCTTTATCTCTATATTGAGAGAATGAAGGAATAAATTTCATTGTTCCACCTGATCCATGTTTGGAGCACTTTCTGATGAGTAGAGGAATGCATGCCATCTTTGAATAAATGAGCAGTGGATTCATTGTGCTCTTGTTTTTAATATGTAAGAATTCTTTGATTCCTGTTCTTAACAATTTGTTCATATAAAAAGTTTTGATAAACTCTGACACAAGTTGTTTGAATGAGTGTGTTGAGGCTTTAGGTATTCTATAATACCAATCAAGGGAAATACCCTCTAAGGTTTTACGGAATATCTTAGCAACAACTGTATCCCAAGGGAGCAATTCTCAAATGACTATGGCATAGGCCTTGATATGTGCTTTTGAATCTCCCTCCCCTTTGTATTTGGGTAAATCAGGAAGAGGTCTTGGAAGCATGACACTTCATATGGTGAAATATAGAGGCTCTTTTAAATATTCTGAGTAAGTCCCTACCACATAGATTTTGACCATCGATGGTGCCTATAGAGGGGGTGGGGGTGGAATGGGTTGTTGATATGGCATAGCATATGTATTTGTAGGGACATAAGGAAATCCCTGTGGTTGGGTGAACATCCTAGGAGAGGATAACATGTATCCCTATGGTTATTTTGAATAAATGTTTAAGTAGGGAGGGACATTTCTCTAGTATGGGTTGTTTGGTGCTAAGCCGGGAGGTATCATACCTTCAACTAGAGTAACATTTGAAAACGGGTATCTAGATGGTGTTTGCTATAAATAGTTATACAAATGTTGAGGAGGCATGCTTTACGTGCATGTTCCTATGAGGAGGTCAACTTGGCTGGGATGATGTAGAGGGTTGGGAATTCTTGCTTGCCGAAAATGTGAATTTTGATTTTTTTGAGCAAGATCTAATCCTCTAACCTTCTCAACTAAGTATGAGATGACCTCAATTGGTGAAGACATAGTGTTTTACCTTAATGGCAGTTGTTTTATACCTTAAGGTTGTAGAGGGGTATGGTACCCTGCTATAAATTGATCATTACCCTACCAAGCTTCACTGAGAGTATTTCCCATAGGTGGAGGAATGAGGGTGTTTTCTTGGAGCAAGGTATCAGGTTGTGTTTGTAAACTTCCTATAGGTGGGTACATGTTTTGGAAGCATTGTTTGATTCTATCATAGCATGTTAAATACTCCTCATCCAAAAAATGGAGTGGATCTGAATTTCTACTAATTTGTGGTCTGAACAAAACCAAAGGAGATGAAATGGATTCTCTAGTAAACATCATATTGTTAGAGCCTAAGGGCTCTGGCTGTTGTGTTTGTGTGAGCTGATCTAGATCCTCAATTTGGAATGAAGAACTAGAGATGGTTCTTTGAGGAGTAGTTTGTGATGACAAGTAGCTGTTTGAATAGTTGTCAGCCCATTCAGAAAGTGAGGGTGACAGTTGTCTATTTGTTTGACCGTAATGCACTTTGAGACCTGAGAGAGGTCTGCCATATGCATCATATCCTGACATATTCAGGGGGTATATAAATACCCACAGAATAATGGGAAAGAGAAAAGATGGATGAAAGAAATAGAAATAAAATGGGAACTGTTGTTTGTTTCACGTTGGGTTCATCAATTCTGTATGATAGAAAAGTGACATACAAGCATGAGAATCTACAAGTAGCCCTTATTCATACCTAACCTCCCAAGGTCGTGCCGAGATAATCCATGGAAATGGAATATATGTGGATATAGACAAACTATTTGGGTAATCTTATATCCTCAACATGCACTAATGGGATCTGTGAGTCTAAGGAAAAGAAATCTCTCCTAACCTGAATTGGTGTAATGGATTGTTCAGATATAATAACTACTTGGAGGCTCTAATCAATGTCGATCTCTGTCAAGATCCTATCTATTGGCTGTCGGATACGTGGAAAATGACATGTAAGTGCTTCATGTATATTTCAGAATAAGGTCATTGTAAATGGTAGTGAGAGGTGTAGTGGATTTATAATAAACTATGGGTGGTTTTCTAGTCTAGCCCAAAAAATATTAGCTTGATTGGATTTTATGTTTATTGTGGAAAATTGTGTTATGATATCTGGCAGGAGTGGTGAGGATCTAAATAGTAGCGTGCATAAACTAGTGTCAATATTTAACTGACTTACAGGCCCATTGGGTTGTGGGACTTGAGGTTCACAACCATGAGTTCATGGTTGTTTTGGACCTGTTATGGTCATGTGAAGAATCAATATCTTCTTCTGACTATATAATGGTCATAAGCCTTTTCAGCTTCTATATTTAATACTAGGAGTTATGTGATCTTCTCAGAATACCTTACGGGTGTTCTGGTAACTTGTATACGTAACCCTATGTTTATGTCAATGAGAAGGTCTCCTACATTTGGATACAAAATTAATGGATCACAACCAGATATTTGTTCTCTTTTGGGTTCTTGTATGGTCATGCAGATATCCTATCAAGGCAATCTATAGTTGGGTTGACTTGACCATAATGTATATGCTTTTTTGTCTTCAATATTCAATTATCTCAATTGTTTACTAATTTCTTGTGGGTTTATTGTCATTTGGAAGACCTGAATCCTAAGCCCTTGATCTATATCCATTAAAGTTGTGAAGATATCTGGTTGAGGTACTACCGATTTGAATACGTAATCCCTGGGCTCTCTGGGACTCGTAATTTTCATGCAAGAGATGATTCAACCTTAACTGAAATGAGTAAACTAACTATGAAAGATATATCTACACTATGCTTATATTCCTTTTATATTTGTATTTTCAATTATGTATGTTTGAATGAAATTTAAAGAGTAGCTATTCTAATATATTCAGAAAATGGACAATTAATCTAATAACAAAATTAAAACAAGAAAGTTAGCCTGATATAGCTATTTTCCTGTGCACTTGTGAATTTATCTTAAATATTTAAATAACTGACTAATCTAATTGAAAGACCTTTAATCTTACCTCAGAAGTGAGGAATAAATCATAGCTTCTCAGAAGCTATCATCCTCCAAAGGTTCTCTGGTAATACTGAAGGTAAGTTTTAACTGAAATAAAATGATTCGCTACTCTATTTGATATATTGTAACTACAACTTTGATAGTTCAAACCTAGAGTTTTATAGAACAATGGTAAATCTAGTTGTGTCATAACTTCTCCCCTCTGTTTGATCTCTTCATTCCTTTTTGTTCTTGTGAATCCAGAAAAGTGTGAATGTGATAGTGTCAGCAGAAGAAGATAGTCAAATAATGGCAGTTTTGGATGTAAACCGAATACAATGCAAGTAAGAGAGGGATAGTGCAAGTGAATAGATATTGACTATGCGATTCCTAGCAAGATTTATTATGGGGATACAACACAAATATACCGAGAATTCTGGGATCTATTTCTTGTGATAAAACAACTTGCAACTCTAAAATTATCAAATGAACTCTAATCTAGAATTGAAACTATCTTATGCTAAGCTGACTATGTAGGATAACAATTGATCAAAATCAAAGTGTGAAGATCAAATGATCTCTAAAGTAGAAAGGAGAGGCTGAGAATTCATGTATAATCTAAACCTATTGAAACTTATGGAAGAACTTCAAAACACACTGAATAATAATTCATGGAAGGAGAGGGGCCATTTGCTTATAAACAAGCTAGGTATTTATAGCATTTGGATTTACAAGAGGGTAATTTTGAATTGAACACTTCCAATATAAACAAAGAGAAATCACTATTTACTAGGTGGCCAAAACATAAATGCAAGCAAGAGTGGTTCAGAAGTGTGGGTACAAATTGAATTTTTACGTTTGACAAAATCATCGGAACATTATTGAAAACGGGCACAAGACCACTGCCCTGCATAGGGTGGCGGTTACATGACCGCCACCCTATCCTGGGCGGTAGTCAATGGACTGCCACCCAGGTAGGGTGGTGGTCTTGTAACTTAAATAATAAAATGCAAGGAAAAGGGGGACAGAGGTTAGAACAAAACATGCAAAAGTTGGACAAGGTTTTTAGGATGCAAATGTATACTTGGTGAGATTTTCTAGATTTCGAACATCTTGCGGAGAGATCTGAATCATCATTGGGGTTTTTATAACCAATTTCTGACTGTACAATACATAAAATATTTGGTACATACAGTATTCAAGCTTATTAGTGAGACAAAACTATCTGGATATGAAATAATAACCATTCCTACGAGTTCAACAACATGTAAGTGAGATGCTCACCTATTTAAATAATCTTCCACTCACCTTCTTGTGAGAAATGAGGAGTTTAAAAAAATATTGAACTAGAGGATCACGTTAGAACTCTCTCTTCATATGTTTTACCCTTCATGGATCCAAATGATGTCCCATATCTCCCAGCTAAATAAGTCACTCCCATAAGTATCATTGATCCGAAATCCATCACGAGGACATAAGGTTTCACAATGCAAGGTAGGGCCAATGAAAAAAGGGTATAAAAATCTCAAACAAATGAATGAAAAGGACAATGGATTGTGTCCCACCGAGTGTGCCAAATGTGAACTCAATAAACTTGTAAGCAAAGCAATTAGAACCTAAAACTAACACCAAGTAGTTTTAGAACTAAGCTAATAAATTCATCAATGAACCATCAAGATTAAAGCTTAATGGAAAGCAAAAGGAAATCTAAATGAATTTAACCATTTAAACTACAAGCATTCCTACTATGTTTAATTGATTTCTAAATAAATTGAACCTATGAAGATAAAAAGCAATAAAAAAATGTGTTTTGTTACTTCATTGAAGGTGAAAGGACCTCTCTAACAATGGCTACAAGGCCATATAAGATATTCCTTTACTAACCAACTTGAAGAAATGGATGCAAATGGGGATGCAAGCTATTCCAACAATGGAGTAAGGCTCATATATTTTATATGATTAATGTTATTCAAAACATGGTGTAATTTGTGAAGGTAGAAGTTTGGTCCTTTTTATAGGCTTTCCATTTGGGAAAGGCTTTCAACTTGGTGCATGTGGGACTAGTAAATAAATCATAAAGTAACCTTAGGTTAATTAACCATAGCTAGGTGAGTTAGCAAGTGAGTCAATACTTTATGGGAGTTGAGGGTGCTTTAATTAATCAATTAGGATTAATTAATAGGCTAGAATAAGCTTTTTAGGCTAATTAGAGGTTTTTGAAGAGGAATTTGATGATATTATAAGCATTTAGAAGTGGAATTTAGCCAATAAGAGGGTTTATTGATTAAATTCTTGTTAAAAGGCTTAATTAGCTAATTAATAGCTAATTATTGATTCAAAGAGGATTATAACTAATGAAGTGTCGTTAATTGGCATCCAGAATGTGATAGAAGCTAGCTAATTAATGAAGTGTCATTAATTGGCATCTGGAATGTGATAGAAGCTAACTAATTAATGAAGTGTCGTTAATTGGCCAAAATGTAGGAAACATTATTTAATTAGCAAAAATGGTGAAATAGAGGATAATGAGTACCACTTTAGCATTAAAACTATGGAAGAGGATTTTAGGTGTCTATATTTTCCCCTATTTAGGGTGGTGTAAGTGACATCACTGCAAAGAAATTAGACACGCATAAAAAAGAAATTTTTGAAAAAAAATTAGTATAATTAATGATGCCCCCTCAAGTGTTGATGGGGTGATAGAAGAATTCAATTGACGATCAAAAATGGGAAGGAAATGGATAGAATGATCCAGATAGAAGAAACCTTTAATAGCAATGAAAATTGATAGAAGAAAGTGGGAATAGGTTTTTACATCCAGCTCGTTTAATCAACACCTTTGTTTCAACACTTCTCTTAAATGATCAACATCCTTGGCCCTTATTAAAATATACGCATACAATAAAAGTGTAAAATAACATTGAAATCTATAATACGAATAATTGTTCATTGCTAAAAATGCTTACCTCCATACAACATACATAATGTAATGCTATACGAGGAAGTAAAAGATGCTTAACTCCATGCAACATACATAATGCAATGCAATGCGAGAAAGTAAGAAATCTAACCTAATAGGGAAATAAGTACAGACACATATACTCAAACAAACAACGTTCAAGACAGTTGTACTAATGTTTTTGTTATCAAGCTTTAGTTCCCGAATGTTCATATTTAATGAAGAAGGGCTAAAAATGGTGCCCCAAGAAAGGATACATGCAAGGGGAATAATGGAGGACATAAGCAGTCCCATGAAAAATCATTCGTGTGCACTACGAAATAGTAACAAGAAACTCATTGTGCCAAGATAGTACAAATATAACAAGCAGGACTGAGCTCTCTGTCAATGGAGGTAGATCAGAATGATCCGCAAGTCATTGTGCATGAGAAAAAGTGAAAACCAAAGAAAGATGCTTTTGTAAGAAAATTTTCAATTTTTGAGGACATTCCTTTTACCATTCATTTGATACAGGCTTCGACAGTGTGCATGCCTTTAACCAGTTTTTGTAAACTTTTGAATTTTACAAAAAATTTGGATTTTTGATGATTTTACCATTTGTTTTTCGATTTTTTTTATAACATTTCAAATTTTTTTGGGTGTTTTTTTATTTTTTGAATTTGAATAATTTTTAGAGATTAAAATGGTTTAGAAGAATGAAAATGTCATGGGACATTTCCAAATAATGCTATGGAAAGCAAGATAATATGCTCTAGGTAGCAGAAATGGTCGTCGAGAAGCAAAAACATGCCCCAAGGTAGCAAAAACAGGTGAAAAATGATTATTTATGAAAACAAATCACCACAGCGAGTGCTAGAAGAAATTAAAAGAATCATGATGGTCCTAGTGTGCTTCGAGGGCAAGAGACGTACATGACACGAGGGGGTCACAATGAGTATATAATCCAAGCCACAGGGGGTAAAATCCATCGCAGTTAGTTATTTGATAATTACCCCTACCATTTTTACTGGCAATTTATCTCTAACTTGTGAGAGAGATAGTGAGGGTTCAGAACCATAAACAATGTGCAAACCGAGTTTGATACTACATGAGGCTTCCCATGGATGGCCAATAGGTACAAAAAGTAAATTTTTTAGATTTAAACTTCATTAAAGAGCTTTTTTATAGGTATAAAAATGCGTGAACAAACCAGTGTGGCCCTTAGGGTGTGCAGGCATTTGTGGGGGCCCACTAGTGTTAAAGTATGCATACTGATCTGCGTATTCATGCTAAGAAGCATGTTGGTGTGATAAAATAAATAGATGGACGTTCTTGCATGGAAAAAAATGAGTGCGGGCATGTATGCATTGAATGATGCGTACTACAATCAAAATAGACGTGTTAGCATCTAAACAGATGTGTTGGCATTGAACTAGGGTTGGGAGGGAATAGGATTGTGCCTGTATGAAAATGAAGGTGCTGATGTGTGAAGGGGGTTCCAGCATCAAAATGGGTGCATTGGTGTAAAAAGGGAATTTATGAATGAACTTAGAATAATTTAAGAAGCTTTTAGAAAAACTTAGATGATGAATAGAATAACGTAGATGATGACTTATAGAAGAAAGTGATCTTAATGAGGGTTTTGCCCAACTTTTTAGATTGGCATACCCCAATTGTAGACATGAGAGCAGTATGGGTGGTTGAGGGCCTATGAGGCTACCTTATCATAGTTTAATTAGATCTATTTAGATATTACATTAGTTCTGATAGGTATTTAACATGTGGCTTGCATGCTAAAGATCACTCTAGAACACAACCTTACATGAGAGATGACGTAATGAGAGTCATACATTTCACTTTACAACAAGTGAGATGAGAGTCACACTAGAGGGCATTTGGTGTATTTTGAGAGTGCCAATTCAGGGTGAATTAGTGACATATGATGACCATTGCGGCCATAATATTCAGAGTATTTCCAAGATATTTGGAGTCGCAGACATACCTCGTTGGGGTATATTAGTTGACATTACTAGATGGATGGTAGATTGTTGGCTTGGATAGGTTCCCATATTTTTGATGGATTTTGTTAGCAGTATATTGTTTCCTGACAAGACTAGCACTTAGTTTTCTTTGGGCCTTATTGGAGTGATACATGGCCTCATCCAGGGAGAATTTTCTTACTGGGGGCAGTGCATATTATGTCATTTGTACTCAAATTTACACTTGATAGCTTACCGCAGTCAGAAAACCGTGGGTCCAACATCTTTACTTCAGATATAATCTTGGTATAATATCGCCATAGGGCACCCAGTAGGAGTATTGCAAGCCCAGGATCTTGGTGAGCCATCCATTATGGGATGGGTTACATATGGTGATGGTGTTCATAGGCACATAAGAGATATACCATACTATAGGAAAAATTTAAATGAGATTCAACTTTGGATGATCACATAACGGCCATATAGACTATATCATTAGATCGAGGATGTAGTTGAACTTAGCACAATGACAATAGATCACTTCATTATTGGGAGAAGAGACCACATACTTGAGTCTTACAGAGTTGGCAGGGTTTAGCAGTAGTTTTATCTTATCTAGGGGATTCTTGGTGATGAGATGTGGTATTAGAGAAGATATAACAAGACATTCCATATTGGGCCTATAATCAAATTATGATGATCCTACGATAGTTTCTCATAGGTGGTCCCACAACCTTCGGTGACACGACTACACATAGAAAATCCAGGGGTGACCCCTGATTATCAAGAATGGTATACTATATTGTTACCTTATTGTTTGATGATACCACAGGCAATGATAGATGCAGGGATAGCCACAATAATGTATGGGTTATAGGGCAAAGATCTTAGAGAAAAACCTTAGGAAAGTGCTTAAGCAGTAGTGTAAGAATATCTAGAGGTAGGTCCATAGGTAGGTTCATAGGAAGGACCACATGCAACAGTGCAAGGGTGGGGCCAGGGAAAGCTTGGTGTTGATATACATATATAGATGTCAGTACAACCATAGGTACATGTTCATATGTCAACACAACCATAGGTGTAGGATCCACAAGTGCTTCCATAGGTGACTCTTATAGAGTTGAGTCTTTTACTAGTGCCATTACAACAAATCCTACTACAGGTACCTTTATCACCTTCGTGTGCACCTAGTCCACCACTTATTCCACCAAGATGGGATACCGTAGATATATGGGATGGAGGAGGTGTAGGGGATCATACAAATTTATGAGATGAGGGAGATGGTGGTGATGATAGTTTGGATGGATGGGGGTCCCCACCACATAGTCCAATGGGGGGAGGATGGGGAGCATTATAATATGCACAAGATACAGGTGAGGTAGTTTCCTTGAGGAAGAAATTATAGCAAGTAGTAGCTCAGTAGCTTTAGGTCATGGCTAAGAGAGATCAGATAGCTACAGAGAGGATTCAGTGAACTGCAGAGTAGACATAGGCTCATGTAGACATAGCCAAAATGGCAGGAGAGCGTGATTCTCTACAGTGGTAATCCAATGCAGTTGGGATGCAAGAAATACTACTATATTTTATGAGAGATAGCATCAAGGCATCCTATTATATGGCTTTGTACCATGAGGTTGTCCTAGAGAGACAGAGGGCTACTCCTTTCAGCCAGTTAGTTGTTATCAGATCAAAATATATATCACAGAGGATCTCCCAATCAGTGAGGTTAATAGAACATCCTTTAGTAAAACAGTCCTTAATACAACATGGGTTAGCTCATTAGAGTGAAGTTCCTTCCACATGTCCATCATAATAGATGTCCCCACCTAGCAGTAAACCTGGTAGTCTAGGCATGGGAGAGAGTCATGGTTGACTCTTCTTATTGATGTACCTGATGTATCTTTTTGATGTACACCTTAATATGAAGGCATACTTTTGAGATGATGTATATGTACTATTTTTTATCATGCCTCATGATGAAGGCACATTTTTTTTATATATGTACTTTATATATTGTTTTTTATTGTGCCTCATGATGGAAGACACACTTTTTACCCATACCCATGATGGCACATTGTATCTAATATGTATCGAGACACATGATTTTATACATGGAAATTTGTTTTATGATGATATATGATGATGATGGAGCATTTTGACCTATCACATTTTTACTATGAGATAACATGTGTAATCCATTTTTTTTGCAGTCTATGTTTGTATCACATGTTTGTTTGATTATGAGATAAAATTTGATGATATCATATTACATGTTGATGAGATAATTTTATTAGACCATGTCTTTATTTTTATATTGGTGTGGGGGGATATAATTTGATTAGCACAACCCCTCTTTCCCCATTGATGATACGGTATGATGATTAGATTAACATACATGTTTGATTTAGACTTAGAATTTTTTGATATATGATGTATATATGTGATGGTAAATGATAGTGATGATAACAAAAATGTACTAGAAAATAAAAAAGCACAAGTTATCAAATCTAATCTAATCATAAAAATTATATACAAGTATGCAAGATAAAATGAACTCAATGCAATTCACAATAGATTAAAGTAACACTCAATCTAAGGAAATCAATGAATCCAATCAACAACACACAACATGAAGAATCAAGGGAATCAAAACTATGTAAAAACCAACAACTAAAGTAAGAAAAATACTACTTTGTTTTTGTGGGACAGTTTTTAAATGTTTTACGTTGTTTTAGTTTTATCTTGAGATAATGTTCTATTTTTTTTAAGTTTTTTACAAAATGTATTTGAATGTTTTGATTTTTCCGACGACTATATGTGAATGTTCAGGATTTTTCAAAAATTTATACGCATGTTTTTGGTATTTTCCAAAAGTTTTTCGAAGCTATGTGAAAGGAACCAAATAAATGCTAATGTCCCCATTGTTAGATGTGATGTACAAGGGTAGAATGTCAAACATATGTTCAAAAATTTAATATGCAAATTTTCCCGCATCTTGAGATAGGAATATACAAAGGAAACCCGTTTACACAAAATTTGGATCGACCAGATCAAATCCAAGATGGATACGCTAAAAAGCATCTCAAATATAGGAAATGACTAGCTTAGGATAAATCCATCACAATCCTACATTTGGAGATGCTTGTGAATAATGGATCCTCTAATAGTGTCGGAAACTATTTTTCACCAAAGGACTCATCCAAAGTTCCACAATTGCGTGGTTTTCACACTTGGATGCATTAATCTTTCTTTTTATTTTTCTATTTTTATACTTTTTTATTTAATTTTATATTTTTTAAGGAACCTCGTACTTAAGCATAGAACCGCTTGATATGCATATCATTTTTAGGCTCTATTATTTCATCACCATATGAGTAGGCAAGCTTGTATGCGCCTAAACCAAATTTTGAGACCAAAACATATGGCCATAACTAGTTTGGTTTGAATTTTCCCTTCTTTTCATGGTCTTTTGTGGTGTTAAATTATTTTTCCTTCATCACAAGGTCTCCTACCTCAAATTAGTGAGGAAACATTCTTTTGTTGTAACTTTGACGCACTCGGTTCTGATACACTTTTAGGTGATCAAGATCGTGAATTCTTTTCTCATCCAACAACTCTAAATTTTCTAGCCGAGACACTCTGTAATCCTCCTATTTATCGAGATACTCTCTCAATTCTATATCCAAATATGGGAGCTCAATATCAAGAGGTAAAATGGCTTCAGTTCCGAATACTAAGGAATATGGAGTTGCACCAGTAGGGTTACGGATGTATGTTTTATATTCCTAGAGGGCTCAGTGAATATGTAAATGCCAGTTGTAGCCAATTTTGGTCACCATCTTTTCCATGATACAGATAAGGGTTTTTTTTGGCCTCAACCTATCTATTACCTTAAGGGTAATACGAGGTTGAGTAATTTAGATTGATTTGAAAATTTTTGCATAACACCTTCACGGTTTTATTCTTGAAATATTTTTCATTTTCTGTGGCAAGGGCCAAAGGGATGTCGTAACGTCAACTGATATGGTTCATAATAAACTTACATATCTACAAACCTATGATATAGGTAAGAGTAAAAGCCTCTTCCCACTTTGTAAATTAATTTGTGGTAGTTATAATAAACATGTGGTCGTCAGATGATGTTGGAGTAAGATTTCCTATAAGATTAAGCCCCCAATTTGAGAAAGGCCATGGTGTCATAATAGGCTGCAAGGATTGCACCGGCACATGAATCATATTACCATATTTTGACACAACAAATACTTCTTTATATACTTACAACAATCATTTTCCATGGTAGGAAAATAGTAGCCTACTTTGAGTATCTTCTTGGCTAGGAATATCCCATTTGTATGGGCTCCACATATACCTTTGTGAACCTCATTAATTGCTAAGATAGATTCATCAACATCAAGACACCGCAACATATTATTTTCATACCCTCTATGATATAAAGTACCTAGAAGTAAGCTATATTAGGCTATACACTGGTTGATGTTTCGTTTATTAGATTAGAAAATGTTAGCTAGGAAGGTTACATCTTGAAGGTAGTTAAAAATATCATAATACCAAGTTGAATGGAGACCAACAACTTCACATACCATGCATGACTTGGGCATGTCATACGCTAGTGCCAGTAAGTGATCAATGACGAAAATTATATAAAATATTTTGGATTCATATCACAGGTTTGATGAATAAAAACTTCTGGATACGCTGCATGGAGAAGATTAACACCAATGTTTTGGTTCACATACTGGAACCATCATTAGGGTGATAATTTTCTTAAGAGAAGAGAATAAAGGAAAACTAGTATAAATAATTGATTGGACAAAAGAATATAATGTTCTAGAAAATATGTGAAATAAAAAGGGGGTTAAAAACAATTAAAAATTAAAGAGAGGAATAAAATCAATTAACAAAAAAACGTATAAAATAAAATAAAATAAAGTTAAAGAGCCCATTGTTTACATAGTGTCTTCCACTCGATTTTGTCCTCTAAGAATATTTCCGAAGGTAATCTTCATGAATAACTCTTTCAATGTATCAACCATATTTTTATAAGGAATGATTTTTTCATCCTTAAATTTATACTCATCTGTGACCTATTTGATAATCAATATAGAGTCTCTAGTCACGTTAAGGTGCCTAATGTCCCAATGTATTCCTACTCCCGAACCACGAAATGTGAAGGATCCATAAAATGACATGTGACATAATGTGGAATCCTTGATATACATGATTGAAGCATCTAGAAGTTACATAGTCAATGGTTATGTTCCTGGTAGAGGGTATTACACTAATTGATCTGTTAGCACCTTCCCCTTGATTGAATTTTGATGAAAAAAATATATATCAAATTCACTTATTAGGATGATCCAATTAGCCACACGTCCTATGAGCGCTGGTTTTGACAATATATATTTCAGTGGGTCCACCTTTGAGATAATCTTGACCTTGTTGTTTGAAAAATAATGACGTAGTTTTTGAAAGGAAAAAACTATAGCCAAACAAGCATTTTTTATTTTCAGATAATTGAGCTCATAAGTGATCAATGTAGGACTCAAATAGTACACAATGTTTTCCCTCTTCTCTCTATCATATTGAGCCAAGAGCTCTCCAATTGTAAATTTTGTAGCAGAGATATACATTAGTAGTGGTTCACTTGTAGTAGGTTGCATTAGCACAGGGGGTATTGAAAGATATTATTTTAGCAAATAAAATGCTTGTTGTTGTTCTTGGCCCCATAAAAAGTTGACACATTTCTTGAGAAGATGTGTAAATGTGTCACACTTATCTACAAGCTAGGAAATAAATCTCTTGATTACTTGAATTTTCCCCTACAAGCTGTGTAGTTATTTTATGTTTGTAGGAAGAGGAATCTCTATGATCACCGAGACCTTTGTTGGGTCTACTTCTATTCCCCTTTGTGATACTATAAATCCTATAAGTTTTCCTAATAGCATGCCAAAGACACATTTATTTGGTTTTAAATGGACTTTGTAGTACTTTAGACACTGAAAGAATCACCACATAATCTCTAGATGATTCTATCTTGTTTTGGAATTTCCTAGTATGTCATCTACATAATCTTCCATTATGTCACTAATCATATCATGAAAGATAACTATCATTTCCCACTAATAAGTTGTGCCTATATTCTTGAGGCCAAAGGTCATGACTTGGTAATAGAAAGTTTCCCAAGGGTTTTTGAAAGTTTTCTTATATTGGTCCTCCTCTACAATCTTGATCTGATTATAACCAAAAAATCCATCCATGAGTGATAGCATTTCATAACCATCCATAGAATTCAAATTTGGGACAATATTTATTGATGTGTAGAAACCGAAATCGTGTCGTAATCACCTTGGTCCCCTAGCACAACCCTATAATCACTTCTTCATCCTCAACACCTTATCATTTACCTCCTACACCCCACACATTTTAATTTAATTAATTTAATTTAGTTAATGCCATTTTCCTCCATATATATTAATTTAATTACTTACATTAAATTAATTCCCTACCCTCACACACCTATTTAATATAATTTCCTTTATTAAATGCACCTCACCTAACCACCCCCATCATTTGACCCATTAACCTAAACCCTAAACCAATGCCCTAAATAAAACCTAATATTAGACCCATCCCCTCACCTCACATTTAAAAGCCTCCTAAGGTCGGTTTTTTCCCCAAGAAAAAGTGGAGACCCTTATCAAATAGTGAAGCAACTTCCCAGGTATTTTTAGGAACAACCCAAGATATCTCACCCAAATTGATGTCGGTTCACCCTACACCGATGTCGGTCCACCCTAAACCGATGCTGGGTATACTGGAATGGACCAAATGGCCTATTTAGACCCATCTACAGCTTTGTAATATGGGTTGTAAAACTTCTGATCTCGAGTTTGATCTCTTTAGACATGATAACAGAATGAAGATTGATTTTGTGATCAACAAAGGCAACCAAATATACTAGCACAATAGTGAAACTTTCTTCCCAGCATCCTCCAACACAACAACTTCTTCATTACTTTTCAGACTTGTACCTCACATAAGAGTAAGTATCCTCCTTCCATTTATTTCATTTTCTTATCATCATCTATAGTATTTTTGGTAAAGGAATGTAGTCTTTTACCCTCTGTCCATTCCCTCTCTCTAGTTGTAGCCACCTTCCATACCTATTCATCTTAATACTTGGCCCAATTTCCTATTTGAACTCCTTCATAGTCTCAAACCTTCACAACATATCTACACCCTCTCTATGATCAATCCCTGCCTTCTGTCCACTCCACTTTTTCCCCAAAACTCCAAAAACCCAGACTGTGTGATTCCACTAGCCCCCAACTCAACCATCATCGGTTCTCTCTAACCATCACCAGTTACAGTAAAACCGTCATAGGTTTTATAAAACCCTGGTCGGTCTCTATGTCACCTAATCTTTGCCAGAATAACAACCTGTCTATGACATATACCTACTTGAACATCTATTTGACCTTCAGATCTGTATCTAACCTAGCCTGTTAGCTTAGATTCACCTACAACCAACCTACTTGACCTTTGGATCTTCTTCTAGCCTAGCCTATTAGATTAGATCTAGCCTATTGCATTTTGTATGAGATTCCTAAATCATATTAAACTATAGTAGGACAACATTTACTTTATTTCAGCATTGAGTTGTTTTAAATAGTGGATTGACAGCCATCTACGAAGTATCATACTTCTAGGATCTAACATATGCTAGGCAGTCCACTGTATATATTGTTTAACTCTCTTTGGTGGTCTTGTTTTGGTTCTTATATAGGTAGTTCCTCCTAGCCAAAAGGAAGGTCTCACAATCACTTTGGTTCAGAATTCAGATACGCGCACATACAACCTTCAACCATCTTAAAATAGGTATTCCTCTCACCACCTTTACCTTATCTATTTTGTTAAGTACTTCTCAAAAAACTAAGAAATCAGGTGAAACCTTTTGGCACACTTGGTGGGACCCATTAGAGGTGCCTTGCATCTTTCTTCATTCCTAGGTGAAAAATTGTGTGTGTTTTTTTCCCTTCTAGTAGCATTCATATTAAAAATTTCTCCTTGGTAACATTCTCTTCTTTCTACTTACTCCGAAAGACACATTTCTTTTGGTGTATTTAAAAAGAACCTTCTTATTCTTGGTTTTTACATTTTAGTGAAAGAGTATCCCTCTTCCTATTCATCTATTTTTGTCATCAAATATCATGCTTTCGATTTGGGTTTAAAACAAGTGCACTGCATTCTGATTTATCTCATTAGCTCACATTAATTGAGGGCAACCTATATGCTGGAAGTCATGACCAGCTGATGGTTGACAAATGAATAGTAGAAAAGCACTTCTATCCTTTTCTCTTTCTCTGAGTCTTACCAAACCACACAACAATTTAAAAGACATACATTCTTAAACAACATCCTACTTGGAAGAAGATGTAGGTGATCACATGATCACGGTACAGTGGGCACCCATCTCGCTGCTTTGTCGAGTCATACTTCAGAGTGAGGCCCGCCCCCACCATAACATTCCTAAAACCTCACCCTTTAGAATTCTTTCTTTGTAGGAAGCCTTCCTCACCAAGAAATTCTATTGTTCTATTCATAATAGTCAGTCCATACAAATAGCATAAGCTAAACAAACGTAATAGAATAGGCACTCTAGGAACGTTATTTCTTAGTGTTATACTTAATTTGTATTTTGAGGTGAGAGCTTTCGATCATTATTTTTGTCTTTCCTTGCACACTCCTAATCATAGTCAGTGTATTCTGACTTCGTCTGAGCTTGTCTGGACCACATCTACATCATTCTCAGACTTCCGGGTTTGATTCAATACCAGATTTTTAAATCACAACCATTTTTCTTATTTTTTGTTTTAATTTCACAGTAACCGGCTACAGTTATCTTTAACCTTCACCGGTTACATTCCAACTGGCATTGGTTTAACCCAACCGGCATCGATTTGAAGTCTTTTTGGATACCTATCCAAAAGACACCTATTTCACTTTCTGAGCTGTAAAAGGCTCCTATCACCTGTCATATTTCTATTACCTCAATCACAGTCACCTTACATCTCATCCTATGTGAAAATTGTCAGTCTGGGACCATCATTTAATAGACTACTGGTTTTTCACAGTAACTAGCACCGGTTAAGCCTAGCTGACATCGGTTTATGCAAACCAACGTCAGTCACCCTGTGCTATTTTACAGCTCACCAGCCAACCTAATTCACTCACAATTTACTATTTTCCTAGTTCTGTTGTGTTATGTGCCATTCATACATAATACAGTCTCTCCAAATCAATTCCTACCCACATGGTGCTAACCCATAGATAGGAAAGCGCCCTCGTATTTCACGCTAGTTGGCTACCACTCCCACCTAGCCCTTCATCACCTAGTCCTTCACCACCTTCCATCTCATCATCCATGGATCCCAATCAACCTATCACAATTCCTATAGGTGACACAGAGTTTGCACGGCTCTTAGATCAAAATCCCACTGCTTTAAGCCACTACCTCACCCATGCCTCCACTCGAGATGCCTCGGGTCAATTGATTTATGGCATACCTGTATCCTTATCTCCATCCCTAATGATCACTTCCACCTCGGCTCCACCTCCTACCATGGTGAATGTATGATGGAAAAGTGACATGTGATCATGGGAATCTACAAGTACCTCTTCCTCATACCTGACCTCCTGAGGTCTTGCCAAGACAACCAGTGAATGTTGAATGTGAATAGATACAGACAAGCTAATTAGATAATCTTATATCCTCAATACGTAAAAATGGAATCTGTGAATCTAAGGCAAAGAAGGCCCTCCTAACCTACATTGGTGTAATGGTTCATTCAGATATTTTATCAGGGTAGTCTATAGTTAGGATGATTTGACCAAAATGTGTAAGCTTTGTCATCTTTGACATTTAACCCTCTCAATTGTTCACTAATTGCTTGTAAGTTTGTTGTTGCTCAAAAGACCTATATCCTAAGGTCTTGATCTATATTATCTAATGTTTTGGGTAGATTTGGCTGAGACACTATGGGTTCAAATATATATTCTCTAGGCTCTCTAGGTCTTGTGATTGTCATACAAAAATGATTTAACTTTTAACTAACATTAATAAACTGATTACAAAAGAAGTATTTACACTATGCAAGAATTCTTCTATTTTTGTATTTTCAATGACATATTTCAATGAAATTAAAGAGTAGCTACTAGTATATTTATAAAATGGACAACTAATCTAGTAACAGAATAATTCAAGCAAAGTGTCTGGTATGGCTATTTTCCTGTGAAGTTGTGATTTTATCCTAAGTATCTAAGAAGCTATTTATTTTGAATTTGAAATACTCTCGATCCTACCTCAGAAGTGAGGAATGAATCATAGTTTCTTAGAAACTATCAATCCCCACAGCTTCCCTGGTGATATCAAGAGAAAATTTTTGACTGAAATAAAATAATTCACTACTCTATTTGACATGTTGTAATTAGAACTTTGATAGCTCAAACCTAGCATTTACAGAATAGTGGCAAATCCAGTTGTGTGTGATTTTGTCCCCTCAGTGTGATCTCCTCATTCCTTCATGTCCTTGTGAATCTATAAAAGCATGTAAATGATAGTATCAACAGAAGATGGTATTTGAACAATGGAATCTTTGGATATAGAACGAATACAATGTGAGTAGCAGAGGGATAGCGCAAGTGAACAGAGCTTGACTATGTAATTCCTAACGGGAATTATTGTGGGAATACAACACAAGTGTACCAAGAGTTTTAGAATCTTTCCTTGAGATAAAACAAAACCTGTAACTTTAATGGATTCTAATCTAGAAATGAAGTTATTCTATGCTAAACTGGTTGTATGGAGCAGCAATGGAACAAGACTGAAACAAGAAGATTGACTGACTTCTAAAAAATAAAGGAAAACTAATAACTGATGCAAAACATGAAGCTAGTAGAATTCTAAGGAAGAAATTCAGAGACTGAATAATGAGATTGAGAAGATGAGGGGCCATTTGTTTGAAAACAAGCTGACTATTTATAGCAAATGCATTTACCAGAGGGTAACTCCCAATTGAACTCTTTTACTATAAACAAACGGAAAACACTATTACTAGGGAACCAAAAACATTAATGCAAGCCAAAGTGGTTGAAGAAAGCGTGTAAAATTGAAGATTTATGTTTGACGTGATCATCAGAAGAATCTGGAAAATGTGTACATGACCGCCACCCTATGCAGGGCAGTGGATATGGGACCGCCGCCCTATCCTGGGTGGCAGTCACAGGACCGCCACCCAGTCAAGGTGGCGGTTTCATCACTAAAGACAAAATGTAAGAAAACAGTGGGGAAAAGGGAAGAAAAAAGCATGTAGAGGCTGAGCAGGGCATGCGGGAAATAAATGTACACTTGGTGAGATTTTCTAGATCCTGAACACCTTGTAAGGAGACTTGTATCATCATTGGGGCATGTGTAACATTGTTTCGATGGTGCAGTACCCTACAATTTAGGGTACGTATAGTGACCTCACCCATTTTATCCCCATTTTTATCATAGCTACGTCCCACGCTAGCTTTGACCACTGCATCTGCCACCTCTATTACACCCGCAGTCTCCACCATACCTTTATCCACCACCCAAAACATAGCATTATCTGCACCTATTGTCTCATAAATACCAGTCACAACACTACCACTCTTGGTGTTGGTAACCTCTACCCCATTTCAAAACGTTGTCCTTTATATTCCCAAATATCTACCTACCATCTCTATCAGGGTCACTATGAGTGTCCCACCCTCACATACCTACTACCAACTGCCTCCTGTTTCATCAGTCATTCAGTCCAGGTATATACACTCTATGTCTGTCTCTCAATTCCTTCCTCCTTATTCGATACCACCATACTCTGGAATGTCATATTCTTCATATGTCCAACAACAAACTCCTTTCACTCTGGGGGTACCCAATCTTCATAGCCCAATAATGAATTTATCAAAATAATGATAGACAAGATGCAGACATTAGAAGCATTTGTTTCTGGCTCCTGTAATTCTCTCACCTATGAAGAGATTTGCAATGAGCCTATTCACCCATCCATTCCCATTCTCCCATATCCTGTACACTAGGAGATGCCTAATTTTAACCACTTTAATAGTAAGGAAGAGCCACAACAACATTTACAATCTATCAAACATGGGTGTTACTTAATTTCCCATGATGATGCTTTGCTTTTGCGAACCTTTCTCATATCCCTAACTGGTCCAGCATTGGACTGGTATAGTGGATTATCTAGAAATTCCATCTTCTCATTCAACCAAATAGCCCAAGCCTTCTTGGATCATTTTTCGATTAACAGTCATCAAGAAGGTTACCATGACCAATATTTATTCTACTTGTCAATATGACGATGAATCTATCGCAGATTTTGTCACTCGTTGGCATAGCCTGATCAACCAACTCACTTTGCAATTACCACAAACTGAGCTCATAGAGCTCTTCACACAAGCTTTTGCTAGACATATATCACCTACCTTATAGGTGTAAACCTTCCAAACATTTGATGAGGCTTTCACCATGGCACGTAAGCTTGAAATTCATGCCATCGAAGAGAAGAAGATACAATTACGAAACAAGAACTCCTCGTTTAAATCACACGATACTTCCTCTTCCTCGAAACCTCAGATGAGTTATTCCAAAGCCAAGGGAACTGCCAATGTAGTGGTACTTAAGGATGGCCCTTCCCATCCATCCAAGGGATGCTAAACGCAATTCATCCAATATGCTCATCCAGATCCAAGCCTTCCAATTCAAACGAGAACAAAAGAAATACACCTCAATTAGAGAACCATATTCATCTATTTTAGAAAATATTATTTAAGCTAATGCCATCACCCTTCCTCCTATCAAACCACATACTGGTTTTGATCCCTCTTCACCCCATACTAGGTTGATACAAGGAAAATGAATATTGTAACTATCACTAGTGTAAATGGTCACATTGACAGCAATTGTATCAGCTTTAAAAAAATTGTTTAAGGAATGCTCGAGAGCGGCGAGTTAGTCCTGGATAACACTAATCCACCTGCCAATCAAGACCTTCATATATTCATGAAACCATTCCCCATCTAATGATCAAACTGGTGATGCCTCACACAACGAAAGTAATACACGTGAGGTACATGTTATCTTTACCGACTTACCACTTGATTCCCAAATATCTCCTACCCCCTCCATTAAGGAAATCCTAGCCCAAAATCCTCTACCCACACAGGAACCTACTTTATCTGTTCCTCTACCCATAGAGGAAAGCCCTTCACCTCCCCCGTACACCTACAAAGGAGTCTCTCATTAGCACCGATATCATTTCCCCTTCAGCTTCCCTACCCAATGAGCCGCTACCAATTGTACCTCCTCCACCCACAAAGGATACCCATCACCTTCTCCACCTATTGAAGATCCAATAGATTTTTCGTTACCACTCGGTGACCACTCTCCATCAGCTACCCAAGATCATGTAGACCTACTTTCAGCTCTACTACCTACAGAGGCCGAAGCTAATGAATTCCCTATTTCTTTGGCACATTTTATAGGAATACCCACTTGCTCCACATCTACCTCATCTACCATAGTGTCATTCTCACATTTGGTTGACCGCCTAGATTATGTTGATAGGTCTTTACTTTGGGGGCATCTCTTACTCCCGGTCTCGACACAAATGCAATCATCTTCCACTGACACTTTGACCATTTATCCAAAGATGTTTCAACAACCCAAACCACACATGAACATAACTCTTGATATATCTTCTATTACATCATTCTCATCTGCACCCGCCCCTCTACTTGCTAGCCGACGGGTTCCAACATCATCTCTTATATCTAAACCCACTAGTGTTCTAGGGGTCACACCCACATCAAACCTTGCACATACTCCTGTCAGGATACACTTGACAACATCTTCCCATATACCTATTGAACCAATCCCTCAACCTAACCAAAAACCCCAACCTTCTAATCTACACACACCGACCTCACCAACTACAAATTTATCACCTTCACCCTTACTATCCATCTTGGGACCTCACCCTTCTACCTTAACAAAATCTAATCTCTCCAGGGGTAAATCTAAAATTCCCTTGACCCCTTTACCACATCCTGCAGCTCTACCTAGGTGAACCTTACGTCCTTCATCACCATCTATAACTTCTTTGCCTCCTATACCACCATTACTTTCTATACCTCCTTCACTACCCATGACATTTTCTTCCACCTCACCTATACCTCCCTCTCAACCTCAACTAACACCTATCATTGCACCTCAGTTGTCCCCTTGGGTCACTCCTCCTCTCCCACCATCTACCTTGCCATCTACATCACGTGCTCCCCCTACACCTCTACCTAAGAAAAATCACCAAAAATCAAAAAAACTGTTAATTTCCAAAGAGGTGGTTAAACCTACCCCTCTTTCTATTGTTACACCTACACCAAAGAAAGTACAACCCAAATTCAAGACTGCATCACCTCAAACTACCACCACAACTACCCAATCTTCCAACCAAACCTACTTTTCACTTCGCATTGTGATCCACTGGTGGGATCATATGCCACCATCTTGGCTAACCTCCTTGAAAGCTCTGTTATCACTCTCCCTCCTCTTAGACCTTACGACCCTCTTAAACCTAAGCCAGAAAGGGTTTGATGATACTAAAATTTGTGCTTACCATCATGTGCTAGGGACATGATGTTGAGACCTGTAAGGGTCTAAAGGCTGCCCTTCATTCAATTATGTCCTTCTGACCCCCAATTTTGATGACGATGACCTCCTGGATGATGAACCTATTTCATCCCCATCCCCTTCTTCACATCTTCCTCCTACACCTATACCACAACCTCCATCTTCACTGCCATGACCTTCCTTTCCATCTCTGAAATTTGAAATTGACATGGTTCAGTATCCATGAGAGCTAGCTCACACCACCACCCAAATGTCAGTGTTGCACACTCAACTACCTCACAAGGCTCTTATCCACCTCCAGATAGGTTTCCCTCACTTCATGGTCATTACCTATCACTGATAACCCTACACCTTCTCCATTTGCCAACTCTCTGCCTCAAATCAACATGGTACACATCACTACAAATGCGTCAGAGGGGCAAAGGGAAAGGCAAAATAGACCCATCCATCACCCAATCCTACGTACCCAACATACCAATCTGCACCCATACCTAAGATAACTATTTGTGGCCCCGCATACTCCATTTTTAATGGCGTCACACATCGCACCATGCTCAAACAACTACACCAATATCCCAGCAAAATGTCCTTATATGACCTCATCCAAACCTCAAAGTCACATCGTCAAGCCCTCATGGAGGTCCTTCAATCTATTGAAGTTTTACCTAATGACCCCACACCTATAGCATCTATTATCACATCTCATCATGTCACTTCTCTCACCAAATTGCCATCTACCTCATCACCTCCACCTGTTCACCAAGTTTTTATCTTTAGTTTCTCGGATGACGAAATTGTCCCCCACCAAACCAATGATCCAGACCCTACACTTTTCATCTCCATCCATATCAATAATATACGCGTTTGATGTGTTATGATCGATGGGGGTGCCAACATTAACATCATATCTTCTCACGCATTTGAACAAATGTGCATACCCAACAACTGCATGCATAAACATCCAGTCATGTTGTGTTCATTCAATGACACTATTACCTCTACACTTAACACTCTCATCCTCCATGTTCGTGTAGGTCCCCGTACTATTCCTGAGTTGTTCTAAATTTTGGAAGGAGAGTTTCAATACAATTTTTTGCTCAGAAGACCCTGGATCCGTGTCATGGGTTGTGTTTCATCTACTTTGCGCCAATGTGTAAAGTTCGAACATGAAGGATGTTCCTATACCATTCCATCTGACTCATCACCTTTCAAAACCTGCAACATGCTTTACTGGCCCAATGATGTCCTTGTACCTGTTAAGGCATCTACCTCCTTGCCTACATCTTCTTCACACACAACCCCATCCACCGGTGTCATTGCAACCTCACCTTCACTCAAATATTTTATTCCCACCACTATTGTCACTTCTACCAGTCACACATCAGCTTCCCAACTAACTGACACCTCCACTGATCTAACTTCTAATGCTTTCTCCATTCCAGCCACCAATATATCAACCACTAATCCCTTAGAATGTTTTTTTCAACACCTCACTATGGGGGAGTATCGCCTGTACAACGTCAATACATTCCTTACTCCACAAGAGTATGGAAACCTTCACCGGCATCCTCACTATGATCAGCGCATAGAAAGGCATCTCCTTTATGGTCCGTCCCACCTTCGTATCCATCTTACCTATGGGGGAATTGATATTTCCACTTACACACCTGAACTGCCATCACAAACCTGACCTTTTTCGGCTGACCTCCAGTTGCTTACCAACTGCCACTTTGCTCACACTTTCCTAAAACGTTGTGCCTGGAAGGGTTCTGGCTTTGGCATTTATGAACAAGGTTGTCACACCATTATTTCATGTGCCATGCTTAAACACAATGATCGTAGTGGAATTAATTTTACCAAACTACCTGTCAAACGGCCCTGTATTGAACTCATTGAAGACATTGACCCCTCTTCCCACTTTTTCACCTACCACACCTTCACCACCTTCACCAACGGAGTCAATGGATCCTAAATCTATCCCTCCTACATTTTTTTTCATAAATACAATTTCCTTGGGGCCTCTGACCTATCACCATGTGATGGCGAGGCTCCTTCCATCTCTTCCTTTCTTATATCCTAACATGATAGGGGACAATACTGCTTCTATTAATGTTGTTCAATGTCAAGATGATGAGTCCATACTCATCTACCTTGGTTCTGAAGACTCTTATATTCACCGATCGTTACCCTCTGAGATGTAAACAATGTTGAATGAATTGACTATCGAAGTCAACATCCACACTCAAGATGACCCCCACATTCTCAAGATTGGCCAATCTCTCACTGTTGCTAAACAAGAATCCCTCACTTATATTCTTAAAAATAATAGCCATGCTTTTGTTTGGTCCTATGTTAACATGCCTGACATTGATCCCATTATTGTGGTCTAAAATATTGTAACCATTCCCACTGCCAAACCCGTAAAACAAAAGTTGAGGAAAATGCACCCTCGCATTGCTCTTCTTGTTAAAGAAGAAATTCAATGCCTTCTCTCAGTTGCCTTCATCTTATCCATCAATTACCCCCAATGGATTTCTAACATTTTCCCTATCACTAAGGTGATAAGGGACTTCACATTTGCACCAATTTCCATGATCTCAACCTTGCTTGCCCAAAAGATGATTTTCCTCTGGCTGGTATTGACCAGTTGGTTGACCTTACCACTAGCCATGAGATGCTATCACTTATGGATGGTTTCTCAGGTTATAACCAAAGCTTGCTCGCTCTAGAGGATCAACAAAAAACCACATTCATTACCCCTTAGGAAACCTTCTACTATTGAGTCATGCCTTTCGGCCTTAAAAACACTAGTGCCACCTATCAGCGGGCTATGACTTACATTTTCCATGACATTATGCACCGTATATTAGATGATTATGTAGATGATCTTCTTGCCAAATCTAAAATTCACGCCAAGCACCTCATTGTCCTTAAAACCATATTTAACCACCTCTTTAAATATTACGTCTGCCTTCAGCCTAAAAATTGTCTTCATGGTTATCTCAGGAAAGCTCCTAGGATTTAATGTTTCCCTCCCTGGTATAGAAGTTGACCCTGCTAAAGTCAAGGCCATTCTCAACTAACCTTCACCAACTTCCTATTTTACAAGGAAAGTTACAATCTATTCATTGATTTATTTCCCAACTCTCTGACCATTTTCAACCATTTCATCACCTTCTCGAAAAGGATGTCTCTTTCAAATGGGATGATGTCTACCACAAAGATTTTAAGGCCTTAAAAAAATACCTTCTCTAACCACCCATCCTTGTTCCACCTAAATATGACCAACCCTTCTACCTATACATCTCTGCTACCGATCACTCTTTAGGGGCTATGCTCACTCACCGTGATGAACAATATAGGGAGAAGGTGGTTTATTACATAAGCTGTACCATTCTAGACTATGAAAGCCGATACACTCACCCTGAAAAATTTTTATTAGTCTTAGTTTTTGTTGCCACCAAACTTTTCCATTACCTACTCAACCAAAAAAGCTATGTTGTGACCAAAACTGACCCCTTACACTTAATGTATCCTAAACCTTACCAAAATCAATGTGTCACATGTTGGCTCATGTTTCTTGTTAACCTAGACCTCAAATTCATCCACCAAAAATCTATCAAGGGCCAGGCCATTACAGACCAGCTCACTGATACGCCTCTTTCTGGGAATCAATCTTCAAACTTTGATTTCCCTGACAAATCCATTACTAACCTCTTTTTGGATAATGACCTTTACCAAATGACCTTATTCTTCAACGGTTCCAAATGTCAGTGTGGCGGTGGTGCAGACATTATCCTCATTCCTCTTGATGGGGAACCAATGGATTTATCATTTAAACTCGACTTCGAGCACACTAACAATATTACCAAATATGAAGCACTCGTATTGGGTCTCATAACTACCTATGCCTTAGATGTCAGATCCATTAATATCTTTGGTGATTCTCAACTGGTAATAAACCAATTCAATGGTGTTTATCAGTGTCATAATGAAATAATTCAAGAAGATTCCCACATTAGAAGGTTCTTGCATCAATCAACTTCACGTAGACCACAAGGAGACATATATTCATCCTGTATAGACTTCCCGCATCGATCAGTCTATCTAACAAAGTAAAAATAAAAAGAAAACAAAAGTAAAATTTTTCATCATGGAATTGTCTATTGTGATCTTGGATTCCTTACCCAAGACATTTTTCTTCATAACATATGACCTTATTACCTTCACCTCCTTACCCATTATATTTTCACTTCATACCTCAAGCAAATTGCTGAACCTATGACATTTGGTGATCATGTGACTAGTCTTCACCTTTTGAATAATCAATCATGCAATGTCTTTAGGGTCTTACGTTCACTAGCCTATTTGTAGATGTGTTTCATATGTTTTGATCCTTACCAATTGGGTGGCTTTCTTGCCCCCTCTTATCTTTTCTCTTCTTCATTACCCTTTGATCTTCCTATATAGGACTAGAACCTCGACACCTGTCTTTTGGTATTTTCTTCTCCCACCTCAATCAACCTAAAATCACATTTACCTATCTACTTATACTCCACCAAAACTTAATTGACCTTGACCTAATCATCCCTCTGACCTGGACTATCAACCTACCTACCTCCTTCTATCTTTTCATATTCTTTCCTAGCTTATGGGAGAACTACATCGGCTTGAGGTCCCTTTTTGCCAAGACTATATAGGCAACACTTCCAGGGCATGGGGCCCTAGAAGGTTAGCTTGGCCACTCTTTACCCTAACCATTTTCCCCACCTTTACCTGATTTCCTGTTCATATCAAAAACCTAGACATCTATCCCATATCCACATCATTCCACCTACATACACTCCTCATGTTTCAAATACTCTTTTACCACTTATATTATTTCACATTTTCATACATAACCAGCATTTTCCACATTTTACACCATCTCATGCATTTATATTGCCATTTTTTACCAAAATACCGAAATGAACATCCATGCCTAAACCAACCAGACTCAATCCATGCCTATGACCTTACTCCACCATGCCTAAACCAACCTAACTCAATCCATGCCTAAACTAACCTAACTCTATCATGCCTAACTCACCTAATCCATTCCTATCATAATGAAAGTAAAATAAAATACACATCCCAACACATAATCAAATGAGCCTCATATATCTCCTCATATACATCTTAGTGTATCAATCATGTAGAATCATCTGAAAAATACATGTGTTTCTCATACCTCACTGGCTCGCAAGCTGATATCCAATACAAAAATATCTTCGGCTCACAAGCCGGTATCATGTACGAAAAACTAATAATAAATACAAAATATCATCAGTAAACAGGCCGGTATCATATCTAATCCATACAAAAATGATTCATCATGCAAGCCAGTCCATAGTAGGTCAATCGTCTCCCCATCTGATGTCCAAGAATGCTCCCTATGACTCTATCTGTCCCAACCCCTCTACCACACCTGTCTTATTCCCAACACCTTCCTCACCTCCTACTGATGGCCCCTCACCTAGGGCTGGCTTCTGCACACTAGTGGCCTCTGCACCCTATCCCTAGGCTCACCGCCCCCCTAGGCTCACCGACCCCCTGTACTCTGCACACTGTGAGTGCGGGATCTAGTTCTCTGACTAGAGGCCTACTGTGCTCTGTACTTGGCATAGGAGGGCACATCTAGCCCAACAAGTAACAAATGATCCTGATAATATCATGCCTCTACTAAGGCATCCCTGAATCTGACCATAGTCATTATCTGTGGCAATGCCATGGGTCTCACTACTTGCGTAGGTACCTATACAATGGGACCCTATCCCTGAACCTACAATGAGCCCTGTGCTGGTATTAGAGCTTGAGTTGGCCCTAGAATCTATACCTATGCCTGTATCTAGGCCTGCAAGGTAGTAATCTGTGCCCATGTTGCTGTCAGCTAGCCCTGCAGACCCGTAACCCACCCCTGTGATGTGTCCAAATGGCCTTGTAAAGCCTGTACCTATGCCTGTAGAGTGGCTATCTCCCCACCATCTCCCATTGCCTCCTCTCCATATCCATCTCCTTCGTCCTCCGTGCCATCCCTTCTGATCCCTCTCCAGCCTCTACCATCCTAAAAAATCCTCCAACTCTCTCTACCAATCACCTCACTCGATCCAATCTCACAGCCCCAACTCTCACCCAATCAATCTTGCCTATGTGGCTCGCTAACCAAGCTCTCTGACGTTCTCTTTTTTCCTCTTCCTATTTTATCTCTTCTTATCCTTTTCTCCTTTTCACAATGCACAAATGAATTTTAAAATGTGGGTTTTCTGCTTGTTATACTCTACCCGACTCAACCGATTTTGGTTAACCCTTGACCGATGCCACTCTATTGCCCTAGCTAACTGCCGTCAATTCCTCTCCACCATCATCGGTTCATACTGATAGCTATCAGTTACCTTACATACTCATTTCCCTCACATTGACCTCATTTTCCTTACCTCCTCTTTCTTTTTCCTCCCCTACACCTACCTGGACCACTTTAGCTTCCCATCTATCCCTCCAACTTCTTTAACCTCACCTCGTTAGCTATTGAAGCCTCATTATTTTACCCCTACCTCAGCCTTACTTGTGCTGTGACCTATCTACCTAGACCCAGAAAATCCCTAGTGACCTTTGAACTAATGTGCTCGCTATACCTTACGGCACTGTTACCTGTGTTAATTGACCTAATCACCTTACCTATCCTATTGCCGTGACTACTTATCCTGACCCTACCTTTGGTGTACAAGAACACACCTAAATGTTCCTACACCTAACCTACGTCATGTTTCCTGACCATATTCTATACCTTGGATACTGGAATCACT
Organism: Taxus chinensis; assembly: GCA_019776745.2. Lineage (NCBI taxonomy): Eukaryota > Viridiplantae > Streptophyta > Pinopsida > Cupressales > Taxaceae > Taxus > Taxus chinensis. The sequence goes on along the minus strand of CM034154.1, from coordinate 465,062,654 downwards.
TCAACCTGGTACCGTGTCATAGTTTATATGTGTGCATGCATTCAACTGCCCCTACCTTTGACCTTTGCCCGTTTACCTATATGCCCAATTTTCCCTTTCGCCCATTCCTCATTTCTCATCATCCTACTTTGCATCCACTTTTATCAAACCACTCACCGATTCACCCTGTCACCTCATCAGTTCCTGGTTTGAGGGGGATCACCTTCACCCACAAATGGGGAAACCACATCTTATTTTTGTTAGCATCACTTACCAATACAAGCTACGGGAAAAGGGGGGGAAAATGTAGACACCAAAATCGTGTGATAATCATCTTGGTCCCTAGCACAGCCCTATAATCACTTCGTCATCCTCAACACCTTATCATCTACCTCCTACACCCCACACATTTTAATTTAATTACTTTAATTAAATTAATGTTATTTACCTCCATACATATTAATTTAATTATTTTAATTAAGCTAATAACCTTTTACCCACACACATATTAATTTAATTAGTTACATTAAATTAATTCCCTACCCTCACACACCTATTTAATATAATTTCCTTTATTAAATGCACCTCACCTAACCACCCCCATCATTTGACCCATTAACCTAAACCCTAAACCAATGCCCTAAATAAAACCTAACATTAGACCCATCCCCTCACCTCACATTTAAAAGCCTCCAAAGGTCAGTTTTCACCCCGAGAAAAAGTGGAGACCCATATAAAATAGCGGAGCAAATTCCCAGGAATATTTGGTAACAACCTAAGATATCTCGCCTAAACTGATGTCGATTCACCCTAAACTAATGTCGGTCCACCCTAAACTGACACCGATTATACTGAAATGGACCAAATAGCCTATTTAGACCCATCTACAACTTTGTAATATGGGTTGGAAAACTTCTGATCTCAAGTTTGATCTCTTTAGACATGATAGAAGAACGAAGATTGATTTTTTGATCAACAAAGGAAACCAAATATACTGGTACAACAATGAAACTTTCTTCCCAGCATCATCCAATGCAACAAATTCTTCATTACTCTTCAGACCTGTATCTCACAGAAGAGTAAGTATCTTCCTTCCATCTATTTAATTTTCTTATCACTATCTATAGTATTTGTGGTAAAGGAATGTAGTCTTTTAACCTCTGTCCATTCCCTCTCTCTAGTTGCAACCACCTTCCATACCTATTCATCTTAATACTTGGCCCAATTTCCTATTTGACCTCCTTCATAGTCTCAGACCTTCACAACATATCTACACCCTCTCTGTGATCAATGCTTGCCTTCTGTCCACTCCACTTTTGCCCCAAAACTCTGAAAACCTAGACTGTGTGATTCCACCAGCCCCCGACTCAACCATCATCGGTTCTCTCTAACCGTCGCCAGTTATAGTAAAATAGTGATTGGTTTTATAAAACTATGGTCAGTCTCTATGTCTCCTGATCTCTACTAGAATAACAACATGTTTATGACATATACCTACTTGAACACCTATTTGACCTTCAGATCTATATCTAACCTATCCTCTTAGCTCAAATTCACATACAACCAACCTACTTGACCTTCGGATCTCCTTCAAGCCTAGCATGTTATATTATATCTAGCCTATTACATTTTTTATGAGATGCCTAAATCATATTAAACTACAGTAGGACAACATTTACTTTATTTCAACATTGAGTTGTTTTAAAAAGTGGATTGATAGCCATCTAAGAAGTATTACACTTCCAGGATCTAGCATATGCTAGGAAGTCCATTGTATATATTGTTTAACTCTCTTTGGTGGTCTTGTTTTGGTTCTTATACATGTAGTTCATCCTACCTACAAGGAAGGTCTCACAATCACTTTGGTTCAGAATTTAGATACGTGCGCATACAATCTTCAACCATCCTAAAACAGGTTTTCCTCTTACTACCTTTACCTTATCTGTTTCGTTAAGTACTTCTCAGAAAACTAAGAAATCAGGTGAAACATGATGTCTCTAAAATCCATACAAATTTGGATACCCACGAGATTTTTTTGTATAGGTACAACATTTGATATCCACTTTGAATAGTTGATAGGCTAAATGAAGCCTACTGCTAATAGTATTTCTATCTCCTCCTTAATCAATAAGGCCACATGAGGATGCATTTTCTTGAGATTTTTATTAATGGGCTTGGCGTCTGGGTTTACAATAACATTGTGCACCACTAATGCAAGATTAAGTCCTGACATGTCTACATAGGACCAAAAAAAGATGTCAGTGAATTCATGTAAAAGTAAGACACATGTCTTCTATTCCTGAGTAGAGAGGGATTATCCCAACTTAACCATCCAATGAACTCTTTTGTGTCGATATTGAATTCAATTTTCTCCTCCACAAGAAGATTATATTCTTCTTCCATTCACATAGAATCAGAGGGGATATTGATATCTGCTTCCAAGGGCATCTTAATGAAATTTTCATCATTAGATAAGTCACTTTATTTGTTCATTTATTTTTCATTTTTTTTGTCTTCCAGTGCCGCAAAAAGGCTGCAATACTTGGAATTATTATTTTTTCAAGGATTATCTGTGAAAATTTTTCCCTTTCTTTTTATTTTGTTTTAATGACTACATAACTTAGCCTCCTCCCCAAAATATGTGCATGCATCCAGGTGGATGGAGAAGAATTTTTTATGATCAATTGCAGGTATATTATCTTAGATATCCATAAACTCACCAACAACTTCATCATTGGAAAAGTATTCTATCAGTACATGTTCTTTGTCCCAGTTCACCAAGGAAGGATAAATGAGGTTTAATTCAAGAATGGGGATAGATAAGGTAGGGGATATAGTCATTATATCCATATTGGGAAAGATATTAGTGGAGGCAAGGTATTCATAAAGAATACACTAGGAATCTATTTTACTTTCATAACCCAACTCACTATATTCATATTCATCAGAGGTAGCATACAAATCTCGTTGAATAGACCCATATGGTTGAATACCAATACCATAGTTACGTAGTTTTCTATGGGGTTTCAGAAGAATTTCCTGCACTCCTTGTTTAAGTGTGCCACAACCATACCATTGGTAGCCCATGGTGTACATCATTTTTTTAGGAATTTCATACTTAGGATCCTGCTAACATGATGCCATTTCATCCTCAAAAGGTGGTATCATAGAGTTAGATAATAGTTTTTCATCGTCTAGAAAACCTCTAGGAGTGAAGGAATCAAAGGGGAAATTATCCCTAGGACGTTAATACTTGTGACATGGCCTTCCACATGATTTAGGTTATAAAGGAAGGTTTTAAATTAAGATGACCTGTTAAATATCATACTCCTGAAAACTAGTTGAATGATTTTTCATCTCCTAGGTAAAAAAGGGAGAAAATGACGTTGAAGCACCATTTTTGTTAGGTTTCAAGGCATTTGGATCAACTCATAAGGTGAGATATTTAGATTGAGCTAGAACAACCATCTATGTGGAAGGGAAATCAAAAAAATGAAGGAAGTAACCTGGTAGTGCTCTTTAATGATAAAAAGGTTGAGATTCCCCCGAAATAGTTATAATTTCCCCTTTATGGTATAGCTTAAGAAATTGGTGATATTTTGAAGGCACATATTGCATGCCATGAATCTATGGGTGACTAACAAGGACATTGTAAGGTAGCTCCAAGTTGAGGACATGAAACTTTGTATCATGAGTATGACGCCCTACTAAAAGCAAACATGTTATCATGTTGGCTGACTGCCGATCTTCATTGTCATATGCCTTAATGGTGATGACATTTGCTTCTAAATATATCTCGTTATGACACAATTTCCAAACTAGCTTCAAGGTACATATGTTAAGACTTGATCCTCCATCCAAAAGCACCCATTTGACCTTCTTATGATTGACAATAACCTATATATGAAAGGGAAAATTGTGTAAAGGATCTTCTGCAGGAATTTCCTTTTGGTTAAAGGTTATATGCTCAATTAGAGAAATTTGTGCTACCATTTCTTGGAAGTGAGTGGAGTCAATATCAACCAAAACTCAAGACCCTTGTAAATTATTGCAAAGGATATCAATCGACACTCAAGACCGTTGTACATTGGATATTTTAAGAATATTTAAGATTGAGATCTTAGTTGTCATTTTCTTAAGTTACTCTAAGACATCATAATGACTATCCTGGGGAGTGGAAGTAGGAGGGGATGAAGGCTTATAGATAACAAGGTGATCATGTCGTGTTTCCATGACATACTCCTTTTTCTTGACCTTGATCATGTTGATATGCTTAGTAAATGGGGTGACACAACCAATTATGACTTTATAAGAATAATTTATTTTGGCACTGTGGTTTTTATTTTTATAGACATAACCAGATATTTTATTATTAGACGTCTGACCTTAATCTGAATTTTCTTTCCATTTTTTTTGTTTGGGGAAAGGTTTTTTAAAGATTCCCATGTCAGCATTGATAGATTTTTAAGGGCCCGCAAAATCCATTTCCACATCACCACTTTCAATGAGGTTTTGGATGTAATGCTTTAGCCTGAGGAACTTATCAAATTTTTCCCCCTTAACATGATGAAAGTTGCAATAACCATTTTCTCTAAATCAAGATGGTTTAGGTGCATATTCGGGATAAGGGTTTATTTCTGGATATTTAACCATATTCACTTCCTCTAAATGTTTAAGTATTGATGACATAGATTTGGATAGAGGAGTAAATGTTCAACATTTATAGTTAGGGGTTGGAGGTCCCTTAGTTAGTTTCAAGGGAGCAAAATTTTGAACCGCCTGCACCCATTTGTAATCTGTAATTCTATATCCTACAAAACTTTTGTTCTTATTGGGAAGAACATTTTGTTTTTTTGCTAGGTAAATTTTACTAGGGATGAGATTTAAAAATAGGAAAAGCATTAGGATCAGGTATTTCCACCGGTTATTAAAATGGGAGAAATCAACTCTTCTAAATTAGTAGGAAGAAATGTGTTCACCTTGGTATCTGAATACATGTCTCCAATTTGGACTAGAAATGTTGTTTATCGATATGAGATGTTAAATCATACTCTTGAATATTTTTACTTGTGCAATGAAATACCCTTAAAAAATGCGGGAGAACATCAACGTGAAAGTATAGAAACTTGGATTACCTATGGTAAATGAGAACAATTCAGTGAATGATCTTGTGAAATCATTTAAAGAGACAGTTAAGAAGGAGGCAAGAGATCCATTCTCTTTCACTAAAGACACCATGGAATATCTTACAGAGATCATATGTGTTATCTCAAACATGAAAAAGGAACATCATACATGGTTCACAAAATGAAAAAGTATCAATGTAACCTCCGAGAATTGGATCAAAGATCAAAGTTTTTTATACATTCCTTAAGAAAAAAATATTACGCCTATAATGACTTGGTTTATTAAGGAGTTCAAGGGGATCAATATATTTCAAGAATCACTCTCCATGAGTCTATCAGTAATTGAATCTTCATCACAAAATGCATCATCATCTTCATAGCTATCTTCTCCCTTCTCTCTTTACCACCCCTTGCTCTATTCTCTCATGTTATATTTCTTCATTAGGGTGTTTACTTTTCACTTTTATTTTATTCATTAAAATGTTATCTATAGTTATACTTTATCATGTGTTTCCTCTAATTAATAAAAAAGGCTCAATTTCTTTCCTAGGAACAAAAAAGGTCACATGTTGTAAAGGTTAGTGAAAATTCATGTGGAGGGTAGGAAAAGAGTCATTTGAAAAAAAAAAAAAATTATGACTCCCTCATTTCAAAACGTTTCCAATTTGTGAATTTATGAGTAGATAGCTAGTGCACTACAAATAAAAAAGAAAAGATAGAATTTCCTTTATTCCCTTTTCATATGTTTCCTCTCTCTCTTTTTGTAGCTTTGTGAATGTGTCAATATTGCATAAAAAAGAAGGGTGAAAAATCTTTTGATGAATGAATGAATGGAATTTTATGTTCATGATTCATTTTTTCTTACCATAACTATAAAAGTTGTTTTTCTTCTAATTGTGTGTTGATAAAATCTGCTTAAGACTTGTAAAAATTCTTCTTGAGCATATTTGCAAGATTAACACCCTCTCTAAATTTTCACTCCTACTATCTCACCTTCCTTTCAAAATCTTCCCTTGCACGAGGTGAAAGAATTTTCCATAGGTTTAGTGGAGTGTGACTATGTGATCCCCGGCCTATCAAAAATTCACAGAGTTTGTTTTATTTGCATATAATAAAGGAATCCTTCCCTTTTTAAAGAAATAAGGTCATAGTCCCAAAGCACTGGTGAAAATCATCTAAGTTTTCTTAGAAACAAATATTTTAACTAATAAGTGGCTAAACTGGGTTGGATATTTATGAGGGAATATAAACCTTGGATCATGATTTTTAAAGCTAAATATATGAGAAATATTAGCTCGTGTGACTTCATATCCTTAGATACTCTTCCTGTTGGTTCTAGTTTTTTTAATATTCTTGTAAAATGTAGGAAGATTCTTATTAAAGAAATAAGATGGAAATTGGGTTCAAGAGAATAAATTTCCTTTTGGGAAGACAGTTGGATTCTCAATTCTCCCTTAAATAGTATGGAAATTTTGTAGCATGTCCAACAAACTCTTAGTTGTGTATATGCGTAAAAAATTGAATGATTGTTTTGAAGAGAGAGAGGGTGTTATGAGATGGAAAATTTTACAGTATGATAATTCTAATGAATGGGAGAAATAAGTGGTCACATATTTACAAGTTCTATTGAATGGGATCCATACATATAACCTGAGAAAGGAGGATGAAATGATATGGGATAGCTCTAATGATGGAGAATATAATGTTAAATTTGGGTATTAGCTCTTCTTTAAGAAGGAAGAAGCAAACTTCCCTTGGTCAAATTTTTGCTTTAAAGCTCTCACTCCAAAGATAATTTTTTTCTTTGGATGTTTTGAGAACATAAAATGTAAGGGATAATATAATCCCATCATTTTATTTTTGAGGTTTGATGTTTCCAGCAAGGAGGGCTCAAAAATTTAGGATATATTGAAGATTGGGGGTTTGGAAGATTTAATGGAAAGGGTACAGGGTCATGAACCTCACATTTATAAATAATTTGTTAGATATTGGAAGAAGAGATGGGTTACTAAAAGAGGGATGAATGTGGAGATAATTGAGGATTTTATAGAACAAGTCATGGGATTGCATGTGGAAGCTATCAAATTTTCTAAAAGGGAAGTGGATAAAATGGAATAATGTAGAAAGTTTTTCTTGGAAGGGGAATGTTTCTCCTCTCTGCAGAGAGGCATTAACCATGAGTCTCTTCCTAAACCCTTTGATATAATTTCCCTGATGATCATAAAATATGCTACCTTAAAAGGGATATTCCATGTGGTGAAAGGGAATCATGTAGTTATTTTGAATCAATTCACGCACTAGATTTCGGTAAGTTTATATTTCTATATTTTATTGTCTTTGGAATCATCTATTGTGGATGTTCATATGGGAAATAAAAGGAATGATAACCAGCTTGTACCAAGCCAAGAAAACAGATGCTAATCAAACACCATGATCAATAAGATTAAAGTAATTCACCAAAATAACTTTACATAAACCTTTGTAAACAAATGAGCAGCAATATCATATATTATGATGGAACTCTATGAAATACAATGAGAATGGGCCTTGCTTATATAGGAAAGGAATAAAAATCTAAGAACCAATCAAGGTCGTAGATCAAGCCATAAATCATGGAAAGAACTAGTCATCAAAGAACTAATTAAGTCCATATATTTAGGAGAGAACTAGACATCAAGGATCTAGTCAATACCATATATTAAGGAAAGAACTATACCTAATAACTAGATAATATATCCTAATTTCTAAATAAGATAAAATAAATATCCACACACATAAATGGGTGAGGATAAAAACAATAAAGGTAAATAGAAGTGGCATGTCCATAGTATGAGTCCCGAAAACTAGACCTGATGAGGTACTCATGTACAATAACTAGGAACAATGGACACCGCAAGGTACCCAAAACCAGTAACAACAAAGTAAAGAGAGTAAAAAACCCACTGCAAGGTATCCCAAGAAGCTCGGCTCAAAAAATTCATACAATGCTGAATAAGTTTGGTGTGCACTATGGTTTGAATCCACTACTCGATCACAAAACTCAAAAACAACTGACACTAGGCTTCACCAAAATAGCTTCATACAAGGAGACTGTCAACGAAGTGATGTCAAAAGTGCAAAAAAAACATAATTCAATCAACTACTGTAAATAGGTATGCCACAATCCAAGAAAAATAACAAAATAAACAAGGCAAGGACACAAACTCCAGAGTGTCATGATCCAAGAAAATCCAAGGTAACAAGTAAGGACATGAAACCCAAAGAAGCAAGATCAATGCCACACCCTCGTATACTGCTGAATAGGTAGAGTGACACTAAAAATCTATATGAGTTTCCCAGAATCAATTACTTGAACATTGAAAAAATAATATTGGACTTCACCAGAATAGATCCCCCACAAGAGATATTGTCAACATGCCAAAAGTGTCGAAAACACAGATAAAAAATCTCTCAACAATTAAGAGAGATACACTACACCTGCTAAAGAAAAATTCTCAAAACAAGAAGAATTACAATGCAAAAGGTATAAAAACTAGAGCAAGAGGCTGAATAGTGGAGGATCCATGCCTATAGAGTCCTCTCAATGAATGCCTATGTCGCTACCACGAGTGATTAGATATCCACCCCAAAACAACATGGATGGATGAAGAAGATGCCTACATATAACTTGGTGTAAAATGCACAATGGGTGCATGCAAAGGAACATCAGATTTTGTGTCAGGTTGATCATGTATGATAGCTAAAATCTCAAGATTATCAAGCCTGAGTGAAGGTGCAGAAATCATGTTTTTCTCACAATCCTCATAAATAGGCGAGCGATCAAAAATATGAGCTCTATCAATGTGTGATCCCAATGAAGTATCTGCTTGAAAATCAATGTCATGGCGAGAATTCCCCTTAACATGTGGAACAGGGGAAACATTACCTTGTGAATGTCTACCAATACCTCTGCTAGTGAAACCCATAAAATAGAGCATACGAGAACTGAATGCAGTGGTATGATTCTCAAAAGAGCCATGCATAGGAGTAGAAGTAGGATACACAACATGTGTTACTATAATAGGCACAGATGTGGAAGAGCATGTAGTAAAAAGCTTCATAGGCTTAGGAGCATTAAGAGCAGTAACATGCTCAAATACTAACATATCAATGTTAGTGGGTACAAGAGAAATAACTATAAGTGGATTAGGAGCATGGACATGGCTGTCCACAATATTATGGCAATGTTGTAGGCTAGTAAGTGTTTTTGCAGTGAGTGTGTTATTGTATCCTTATCATGAATGAGTGATTGTAGAAGAGAATTTTGCTTCTTGAGTGATCTATTTTCTTCCACAAATTATACAATATCCTCTTGAATTCCACACACTTCATAGATAATCATATCATTTTTAGAATCCATGATAGATAGAAGAATGCAACTCCCAAAAGTTTAGGACGTCGGGCTTAGTTGAAATTACATCCATAATTGATTACAACACTCCTCCATATTTGGCACTTTATAATTATAGTGAAATTCTCAAAATAAATATTTAAAATGGAAAGAGCATGAAAAAATAAGCACTTTTACAAAACATGGCACTCAAAACTGAATTACTGATCGAAAGATACTGTGTTCAATGAAAAGTTACAAAAGCCATGGATTTGGGGTAAGAATATCTAAAGAAACCCCAAAGGCCTTTAGCAAGCTAATCAATGGACCATCTGATAAGAAATGAGCAAGGTTTTCTTCTTTACATACATTAATTTGAAGTAAACAAGTAAACTAAGCAAATGAAACTAACCTCTATTCTTTGAAAGCTTGAAATAATGAACCTAAGAGGATCTAAGCATTCAATTGTGTTCTAATAGAAAGAGATCTCCCCATTAATGGCTTAAAGTCCAATGGTTCTTTTATTTTACTCCATATTTGTGCTATAAAATACAAAATAAAATGCTACTAGCTCAATGGAAGAAAATGAAATACAATCTAAAGCCTAAACAAACTATTATAATCTATGCTAGGAAGAAGAGAGAATTCTTAAAAAATGAGGGAGGGGTTCTAGCCCTATTTATAGTTTTCCATTTGGGAAAATGGGAGATTTGGGTGCATGTGGGAAAAATGCAAAAGTCCAAAAATCACTTTTAGCAAGTCAAAGTGAGGTTTGACTGTGTTTAGAAGATATTCACCATGGTTAAAACTAGCTAACCATGTTTAGAGGGTAATTAATCTTACTGGGGGAGGAATTAGGTTTCTAAAGGGCTCTTGAAAGACTTAATCAATCCAATTAAGTGGACTGATACTCTATGGATCTAATAATGGTGGTAAAGAAGAGAATATTAGACAAGAAGAGGTTATTATAACCTATTTAATTAGTCTACAAGAGGAAATATGACCAACAGAGTGTCGTAAGAGGGGAGTTAGATAGAACTAACTGATGAGGTGTCATAAATTTGCAAAGGGGAAGATAGTTAGCAAAATATTAATAATAATAGTGCATTGACCAAATTATAGGTGTCTACATTTTCCCCTCTTTGGGGTGACGTAAATTACGTCACTTCAAAGAAAGTAGACAAACACAAATGAGTAGAAAATTTTTAAAGGGGTGGAAGAAAAATTAATAGGATGAAGGATGAAGGATGCCCCCTCGAGTGTTGATGGGGTGATGAAGAAACTTGATCAACGATCAAAAAAGAGAGTAAAAGAAATAAAATTGCATAGAGAAGATGAGAAACAAGAAGAAAGAGGGATATTGAGCTATCCACAAATCGATTGATATCAATATATAATCATCATAATGCTTAGAATCCTCCTCATCGGTCCTTATTAAAATGTGAGCATGCAATGGAAGCATAAAATGACATGAAAATCCAAGATACAAACAACTATTTTGTATTAAAAATTACCAACTCCATGAAACATACACAAATGCAATGCAATACGAGAAATAAACAATATCACCTAACAGGGAAATAAGTACAATCACAAACACTTAAACTGACAACATTCAAGATAGTTGCACAAATTTTTTGTTGTCAAGATGTAGTCTCAAATTTTCTGATAAACAATAAGGGTGAAGAATGATGCCCTAGGAAAGGTGTATTATGCTAGGGGAAAGATGGAGGACACTTGGTCCCTGTGAAAAAGCAATGTGCACGACGAAAACAGTACCGGGAAACTTATAATGCCCCAAAGTACATTCACAATAAACAACATAGCTTGTGTAAGTGATTGAAGATTTATATGATGTGTAATTCATTGTTTCAAAATATTTGAAAACATCAGCAAGATATGGTATGAGTGCCATGCGATAGACACAAATTTCAGCTACAAATGAATGGTTTTACCAATTTTATTTTTTGGCCATTTTTGAAGTATTTCACTTTTTTTGGTTTTTTCAATGGTTTTACAAAAAAAATTATTTTTATTTTTGATCAGTCAAAAGAATTTCAAAAGATAAAATATCTTCTAAAAGTACGCATGAGGGAAATAGTGGGAAGGCAAGGCTGTCAGAGAGACAAAATATACTCCCACAAGAAGGAAGATGGGTTGGGAATAATTTCTTGTAAAATGAATTAATAAATAATTATCACGATGGGGGAAAATAGATTAAAAATAGAGGAAAAGCCAAGAAAAGGCACCTGAAAGTTTTGTAAATTACCTCAGTGCGACGGAGAAGTAACCACAAGGAGGCACAAAGTGCCCTAGTGTGTGAAAATTAGAAAAAATAATTATTTTAATACAAATATAATTATCACAACGGATAGAAGAAGGTTATAATGATCACGGCGAAGAAAACATGCCCCAAGGGCATTACAACAGGTTAATATACCCACCCAGGGTCAGTAAATCAATCATGACCAATTCATTTCTACTAGAGCTCTTAGGAATTTTTACCACAAGTGAGAGCAACAACCCTAGATTGAGATGACGAGAATACTGAGGAGTAGATGCGCAGATTACATCCGAGAGTTCATGCGGGACATAGCGGATGGACCCTCCATGAGTGGCATATCCCCCTTAGTTAATTACACATTTAACGAATTTTTTAAGGTTTTTATAGGGTAGGTAGGACCAATTTTGATGCATGCACATGGGTTTATGCGTCAGTTTGATGGGTACGCGTACACGTATGTGTAAAAACAAACAGGGACGCATACGCGCATCCGTTGACAGTGAATATGCGCATGCACACCCTTTAGGAGGAAAAGTAGTGGACATGCATGTGTGCACATTGAACCGGGGGTGTCAATGTTATGGGGGTGTGTCTGCATTGAGTGAGGACATAACAGGTATGTTCACGTGCGTGCGCTAAGGTAGGCATGTAGGTTTCACACTGGGCATGTATGCATTCTATGTGGCCTACGATAAATGGAGAAAAGATAGAGGGGGGTTCGTACATGTCGGTAAGGGCATGTATGTGTTGAAACAGGCATGTAGGTGTCAAAAGAGGTGCGTAGGTGTTAGAAAGAAGGGGGAAAACAATTGGCTATTAAAATAGCCAAGTATAGAAGAATATAGACGAGATTAGTTTAGAAGAAAAGAATAATTAGTAAGTTAGGTGATTTGAACAAGCATTTTTTCTTAGAAAAATAGATAGAAGTAAGTAAGTTCCTGACACCTATGTTGATTTTTGCAGTGTATACTACCCATTCTCTAGACTCGTGAGCAATATGGTTGGCTAGTGGTGATAGAGGCCCAATTTAACGATGACAATAGAGTTACCTTAGACAACCTCCTTTACGTTATGGGTTTGGCACATGTGGCTGAGATGTTGTAGATTACATTAGATCATGGCCTCCTGACAGTGATAGCAGAGTGGTGGCACAGTGAGAGCCAGTGCTTTTGGATCCCAACTGGGGAGATTACTATTACTCTCAAGGATGTGTGGCGTATTATGTGGGTCCTGACTCAGGGTCAGCTCATCCAATCTATGAGATGTTGAGCTAATATTCAACAATATATTAAAGAGTTGTTTGGTATTTTGATGATACCACAGTGTGGGATGAACATTAGGTTATCACGGTGTATCGATGATCCAAAGGTAGACCAAGTAGTGGTCTATATGATGGCCTTCATCAGTGGATTCTTACTCCTTGACAAGACTGGTTCTTCATTTTCGCTCGGCCTCCTTGGAGTGATACATGGTTTGGTAGAGGGAGAGACCTACTACTAGGGTCACTGTATTTTAGCACATCTATACTGAGACCTTCACTTGATTACCTAGTACCATCAGAAGATGGTAGGACTAGCTCGTTTGCTTCATATTTGGGCATGGGACCACATTTCTATTGGTCACCCTTTAGGTATTTTGAGAGTTCAGACTCCCGAGGAGCCTTCTACAATGGGTTGGGTCCCGGTAGGGGATGATGTGTGTCCATACATGGGGGATGCATATCACTATCAATGTGAGCTAGATGAGCTATGGTAGATTTCCATGGTATGGAGGCCATACAGACATTTCTAATGGCCTAAGGATGGTTTAGAGCTCAGTACTATCACAATAGAGCATTTTATCTTAGGTAGCCGTAGATATACGTGAGAGTTATACATGGTGGATTGGTGCCAGAGGTAGTTTGACATTACCCAGGATGTTCCTAGGCTAGATAGATGGTATGCTCACAGGGCCCAAGAGTACTTTGATATGGGTCCATAGATTTCTCATGACAGATCACTTGCCATCTTTTGACAGGTGGTACCTATTATGTGGTTGCCACTAAGACAGATTAGAGATCCGAGCACTACACCTGAGTATGGGCCATGGTATCATGTTGTGCTCCCACATTGTTTGACTATTTCTAGGGTGGCGTATAATGTCAGCATGAGAGATCCTACAGTGGGGCCCCCTAGTGGTGGCGAGGGTGGATTCATTGGCGGTGATGATAGTGATGATGATGATGATGGTGGGCCTGATTCACACCGGTATGTTTGGGGTAGAGGACAAGGTCCAACATTATAGCAGCCATAGGGATAGGGCCCCAGACCTAGGCCGAGATAGGTGATCAAGGTAGTTGACATATATTTTCCCGTAGTAGGAATTCTAGCGGGGATATACACCCCTCTCCAGTAGGTACTTCCATAGTAGGGGCCATTACCTCATGCTCCAGAGGGTGGCGGTGATGGTGGACAGTTGGTTGCCCTTCAACAATAGTTACAGGAATTGATTGTTTTGTAGTTATAGGTGGTAAGAGAGAGAGATGCAGCTAGGGCACAAGTACAGGCCCTCACAATAGAGTGAGATTAGGAACACGCTCAAGTTCAGATTTTGACAGTGGAGAGAGATCAAGCTAGAGCATAGGCCACCTAGGGAAATGATAGTACCCTATGGTAGAGTCAGATTAGTGAGATGGCTGCACAGGGGGCTCAAATATTAAGCCTTTTATATCAGTCTCAGACCCAGGTGTAGATGGTTGTTTCTCAGAGGGACCACACCCAGGCACAGTCACATGGCTACATTATATAGAGAGACCAGGTGCAAGTTATTACTACAGATAGAGAACAAGAGGCTTCTGCCTCTAGACAGGTACAAGCTGACATTGGTAGGTTGATAGGTGAGTGAGATGTCACCCTATAGGCAGCTATCACTTCTGGAGATGCTGATTTGAAATGGGATGCCATGAGATTTGGCGGCGAGGCTTTATACTATAGGAATACCTACTTCAAGGAAGTCTCGGTAAAGCAGTGAGTGGTTCCTTTTCAACAGTTAGATGTGAGTACGATAGGCTCTAAGTCACGACAATCAGGCCATTTAGTTAGATCAGTTTGGCAGCCCATTATAGAGTAGCCGGCTGGATAACAGCCATCCAGACAGTAGGGTGGTACCCCTGGTGCTAGTCCATCACATCCACCACTCTTCTGTCGACTAGGACATGGACCCAGGAGCCTCGACGAGGACGAGAGCTGTGGTTGAGCTCTTTACTTCTCCTTTTGTAAATATGTATTGTATACATGTCTCTTATAAAGGATGATTTTGATGTATAGTTGTATGTATCATTGTTTTGATGATGCCTCTTAATGAAAGCTTGATTCTTTTTTATGCATGCCGTTTTTAGATGGCATATTGTATCAATGGTGTATATTTTTAGCACTGAATTAGATATTTTATACATGTATTATATAGACATTTTGGTACACTATATTGTGATTATGCTTTATAAGAATATTGATTATGATGTATGATTTCTCTTTCATTTATGTATGTGACATACCTTAGATTTAAAAATGTGTATGTTTTATGATTTCATATTGATGGTGTATCTATAGATAGCACCACATGTTTTTATATTTATGAGATGTTTCTGAGTTCTTATTCTAGCACTTTCGGATGATACTAGATGATATTGGTTTGGGGGGATAGATTTGTGATCATGCACAACCCCTCTTTCCCCCATTGATGATACGATATGTGATGATTAGTTTAGCATACATGCATGATGTAATACTTAGCATTTTTTTATATATGTGATGTAGTGAATGATGTTAGAAATGTGATGAAATGATAGATGATAGAAATGTGATGAAATTATAGATGATAGATGTGATAACAAACAACTGTGTAAAACACACAAGTAAAATTTAACAAAACTAAACAAATATACACCTACAAACAACACAATAAAATAAAACTAAACAAACACATGAAAATGCTAGCAAGAGTTTAAAGTGGTAACCAATCTAAGCAAGTAAAATGAATTTCTAATATATGCACACAATAAACAAAGAAACCTATAACAATATTCTACAAGTATGAGAGTTCCTAAATGAATGCAATGCAATACACAATCAAATCAAACAAGATTCAATATAAGTTTTCATAGCTATGGTCTTCATTGTCCTCTAAGTTTCCCTAAGATAACGTTGTGAAATGAATGTAGCTTTTTCCCTGAAAAGGGAAATTTTCTAGATGTTTAGGTTTTTTTGTATCTTTTTTTTTAATGTTTTTTTATTTTTTAAGGTCATGTTCTGAAAGCAATGTACAAGAACAAAGAAGCGTGGATGCCCCGAGCGTGATGTGGGAATATACAAAAGGAAAAATGTCATGTGTGTATATATGAGAAGGTTACAATGTGTAGGTTCACTCAGCATTAGGTTGTATACAAAGGTAATGGCCTTCATGTAGATATAAGAGCAAATGAGCTAGATCATAGTACGGTAAAGGTAGCTCTAGTAGGGTTCCTAGACCTAGCAAAGGAAGTCATATCTAGAAAGTGGGGAGGGTTACCTATCTTTTTGTAAGAGTAACTTACATCCGGTGAATCTTCCTTGAGTGCCAAAAACTGGTTTTCACTCAAATACTTGCCCACTGTGCCATAATTGTGTGGTTTTCACATGTGGACGACCTACTTTTTCTTTTCTGTTTTCTCAATTTTCCATTTTTTTGCTTGTTTTTTCTTTATTTTTCTATTTTTTAGTTCTTATATGATACTCTTGTCATTCTTAAGCATAGAACCACTTAAGGTACATGTCATTCATAGGTTATGGAAGCTCCTCATTGTCTAAATATGCCAGTTTATAGGCTCCTGATCCATATTTTGCAATTACTACATAAGGATCTAGCCAATTAGCCTCAAACTTACCTTTCTTTTCTCTACCTTTGACGGTGTTCTTCTAATTTTATTTTAGAACTAGATCTCCTACATAAAATTCCTGATGAATGATGTGTTTGTTGTATCCCCTGGATGCTTTGTTCTGATATACTTTTAGGTGATTAAGCACTCTAATACGCCTTTCATCTAATAGTTATAACTATGTCAGGTGATCAACTTTGTAGTCCTCATCTTTATCAAGATGGTCTCTGAGAGATATTCTCAGGGAAGGAAGCTCCACTTCTAGAGGTATGAAGGCTTCAGTTCCATAGACAAGTGAATATGGGGTCGCACTAGTAGGAGTGTGGATGGAAGTACAATAGGCATAGATGGTGGGATGTATCTATAGGTGCCAATTACAACTGGTTTTACTGACCATTTTCTCCATAATTTGTACAAGGGTTTTATTAGTAGCTTCTTCTTGTCAATTACCTTAAGGGTAATAGGGGGTTGATAACTTGAGTTGGATATGGAAGCGTTGACATAAGGTTTTTACCATTTTGTTTTTGAAGGATTTACCATTATCAGTCACAATGGCTGAAGGGATCCCATAATGGCATATGAGATGGTTCATGATGAATTTTGAAATTTTCACACTAGTGACATAGGTAAGTGGGACAACTTCTACCCATTTGATAAAGTATTTGGTGGCATTGATGATGTGAGTATGACCATTTGAAGAAGAAGGATGGAGCTTCCCTATGAGATCTAGGCCCCATTTAGAGAATGGAAAAGGCATTGCAATAGGCTATAAGGAATGTGCTGGCGCATATATTAAGTTCCCATATTTAGAGAATGGCCAAGGCATGTGCTGGCCCCATTTAGAGAATGGCCAAGGCATGTGCTGGCACGTGTATTAAGTTCCTATATTTTTGGCATAGTTCACACTTATTTATGAAGTTACAACAATCAGATTCCATGGTAGGCCAATAATAGCCTACCCTTAATAACTTCTTAGCTAAGAACATGCCGCTAGTATGTGCTCCACAAATACCACTATGTACTTCTTTAATGGCATAGATAAAATCAGCAACATCCAAACAGTGAAGCAGATTCCTGTCATAGCCATGAAGATAAAGGGTGCCTCCTAGGAGGGTATAATGGGCTATATGGAAGATAAGTGATTTCTTTTCAAAATGGGTGATGTCTAGTGTAATATTTCCATCTTGTAGGTATTAAAAGGTAGGGTCATACCAAGGGCATCAAGAACCAACAACTTCACATGCCAAACATGACTCTGGCATATCATATGTAGGAACTTGTAAATGCTCTACGAAGAAAGGAATCTTACTTTCTCTAGGTGCTATGCATAAAAGAGACCCAATAGTAGCCATAACATATGTGGATCTATTATGCGACCTTGGTTTTTGCTCAAATATGACCTGTGTGAAATATTCCTTCAAGGTTGCAACCATCTTTTTATATGGAATAAAATTCTCATCTTTAACCTTGTACTCATCAGTAACCTGTTTTATGATAAGTTAAGAGTCCCCAATGACTCGTAGTTGTCTGATGTTTCATGTAATAACAAGATTTAGGCTGGAAATAAGTTCCTTGTACTCTGTAATGTTATTTGTACATGGGAATCCCATCCAAAATGCTCATGGATGACATTTCCTATTGGAGTGATGAGGACCACTCTTGCTCTAGATCCATGGAAGGTGAAAGATCCATCAAAATGGACCTTTCATTCTACAGATTCTTCAATATACATAATAGATGCATCTGGTAAATCTAGGCACAAAGGTTCCATTCCTAGGAAAGGAGCTTCTGCCAACTAATCACCTAGTACTTGTCCTTTCAAATACTTCTAATTCACAAAATTGATATCAATTTCACTCAGGAGAATGATCCAATTAGCCATTTGTCCTATGAGGGAAGGTTTGGATAAAAGGTACTTAAGAGGGTTAACTTTGGATATGAGTTTGGTTTTATTGTTCAGGACATAATGGAAAAGATTTTGGAATGTGAAGAAAACTACCGTGAAGGTGTTTTCTATTTGGGGGTAATTCAACTCATACACAATCAAGGTGTGATTGAGATAGTAAACTACTCTCTCTTTATGGTCTAAGTCATATTGGGCCAACAGTGCACCAATAGCAAACTGGGTAGCCAAAATGTATAAGAGGAGAGGTTCACCTGGGGTAGGTGGCATGAGTACAGGTGGACTGACCAAGTACTAGTTTAGTAGTGTGAAGGCCTTCTAAAAGTAAGGTCCCCAATTGAATGTGACATATTTCTTGAGAAAATGGGTAAAGGGGTGGCACTTATCCATGAGTTGTGAAATAAAGTGATGGATTTCCTAAATTTTCCCTTGTAGACTCCTTAGTTGCTTGAGAGTGGTAGGTGGTGGCATTTATGTGATAGTTGTAACCTTTGCAGGGTCCACTTCAATCCCTCTTTTTGAAACAATGAACCCTAGGATTTTTCCTGATAAAACACCGAAGACACATTTCTTAGGGTTCAAGTGAACCTTATGGTCTCGGAGACGCTAAAAAATATGCCTCAATACTCTAGGGTGTTCTTTTCTACTCTTGGATTTTGCTAGGATGTCATTAACATAGTCTTCCATGATGTCACTTATCATATCATAGAAGATAACTGTCATGGCATGCTGATAAGTATCCCCAGCATTCTCGAGCCTAAAAGGCATGACTTTGTAGCAAAATGTTCCTTAAGAGGTGATGAATGTTTTTTTATGTTGATCTTCTTCTGCAATCTGTATTTGGTTATAACCTGAAAATCCATCCATTAAATACAACATTTCATAACCAGCAGTGGAATCAACTATCATGTCAATGTTAGGTAGGGGAAAGTCATCCTTTGGACACACCTTGTTAATGTCATGGAAATCAATGCAAATTCTTATGCCAACAATATTTTTCTGTACTAGGACTATGTTAGAGATCCATTCTGAATAGTCAATAGGTTTAATAAAATCAGTAGCTAACAGCTTTTCCAATTCTACTTGACAAGGAGTACTACCTTAGGATGCATCTTTCTCAACTTTTTCTTGATTGGTTTGGCATCTAGGTGTGCAACGAGGTTGTGCACAACTAGCTCTAGGTCCAAACCAGGCATATCTACATATGTCAATGTGAATATGTCCACGTATTATTTTAAGAGCTCTACAAAGATCTTTTGTTCCTGAGATAAGAGTGAAGCTCCCAATTTTATTATTCTAGGCTGCTCCTCTGAGCCAATGTTGACTTTGATTGTTTCCTCAACAAGCATTTTAGAAGCATCTTCCATCCATGTAGGATCAGGGGGAAGAGTAAGATCGACCTCTTGTGGTAACTCATTATTATATTTAAATGGATAAATAACTTCATCTTTAGACTCTTTGTTATGTTTATCTATGAGTTTATCAAAGATTTTTTCGCTATGAGATTGTCATTTATCCTTCTTGCTAGGTTTCTCAAAAGTGGTTGTAATTTTATTTACAAACTTCTTATTCAAACATCCACACATCTCTTCTTCTTCCCCAAAGTAGGCACAAGTGTCTAGTTGAATCGAAAATCATTTCTTCTGGTCCCCATCTGGGATAAAATCCCTGAGTCCCATGAACTCTATAAATGCCTCATCATTTTTAAAGAAATCTAGGGGCACATGAAGTTGTTGATCCCAATCTATGATTTCAAAATATACAGGTGCTACTTGATATTTTTTTAAGGGGATGGATTCAGATAAGGTAAGGACTGATGAATTTGGGAATAGGTTCATGGAGGTAAGATCCTCGTAAAGGATATATTGGGAATCTACGTCACTATCAGAATGAGATGAAATGTCCCCATGTTTAGAAGAGGTGGCATCATTCTCATAAGGTAGAGTGTTATGAGGCCTTATCCTAAGGCCATGTTTATGAGACTTAAAATGAGGGATGGGAATAGGACCTAGCCAACCTTGTGCATTAATTCCACATCCAAACCCAATATAGCCTTTGAAAAACATCATGCAGTGACCTTTGATGTATTGGGGTGCTTAAGTGCATGAAGCCATGGTGCCTTCTAGCACTCTGCTGATAGGATCCTCAAACCTTTTCTCCTCAGATAGGAGACCACTATGGAAAAATGTTTCCAATGGTTTAGGACATTTCTTGCGAGCACTCTTGAACTAAAAATAAAGCTTACCCCTTGTTCTAGGGGATAATGATAAGTCTAATATCAATAGAGCCTATTCAAGACTTAATGACTTATTTGGGCCATTTTTTTTTATAATGCCTCCCATGAAGAGAATGGGTTGACCAATGAAGGAAAGTTTTGATTGTAAGGCGTGAGGGACTCTGAATCTATCCATTTTTTCATAGCTTTTATTTGTAGGGGGATAACTACATCTGTAGAAGGACACTCATAAGCTACATGAGAAAAATTGTGCAATGCCTTATAATGTGTGAAGGATTCTGGGTCACCCATAATAGTAACCACCTGACCTTCATGACATAACTTAATGCACTGATGAAAATTCGATGGAATAGCTTACATGACATGGATCCATGGGTGCCCCAGGAGTATGTTGTATGGAAGTTTCAAGTCAAGGACATGGAATGTTATGTCATGACACATTGGTCCTACCTCCATGGGAACCACTATAGTACCCATTTATTCTCTTTCTTCATTGTTGTAAGACATGATTGTGATAGTCTTAGCTCCTAGATCTGTTTCTAAACGGCCTAGCTGGTTAACTAGCTTTAAAGTGCAAATATTTAGACTAGATCCCCTGTCTATAAGTACTCTCTTGATTTTGCAATGGGTAACCACCACTTTGAGATACAAGGTAAGTTATGTTTTGGGTTGTTATGTAGGATTACAGTATGATCAAAACTAATATAATCATTGGAGTCTAGGCACGTAATCATTACTTGAAGGTTTGTAGGGTCTAAATCTGTTGAAACCCCTGAATTTTACAAAGTCTTTTCCATTATGTTCTTATGGACGTTAGAGATTTTGAGGAGATCAAGAACAGATATCCTAGTAGGTGTTTTCTATAACTTATCTATTAAATTATATTGACCTTCCTGAGGGATAGGCACAGTATCTTGTATGACTAAGTGGGAACGTCTTATCCCTATTACGCAGCTCTTTTCTAAAATCTAGATGGTGTTTATCTATTCATTAGATGAGATAATACATCTAATGAGGGAATCAAAAGGACTATCATTTGTAGGGTAAACATAGGCAGTGGTTCTATAATCGTTGCACATTTTCCATGATCTGGTTTCCTTTTCTTCTTATCTGTATGATTAGGAAAAGGTTTGTTGTAGATACCCATTTTCTCATTTGGACCTTTCCCAAACTCAGGGGGAGAATCCACAACGATCTTTCCTTCCTTGATGAGGTCTTGTACATAATGTCGTAGTCTCAAACACATATCCATCTTGTGTCCTATAACACAGTGGAAGTCACAATATTCATGATCTTTGAACTAAACCGGTTTTGGAGCATCCTCTAGGTATGGTACCATTGTAGTTGGTTATTCCACCATTTTTTCATCATCCAATTATTTTAGGATGGTATATAAGGACTTCGTTAAGGATGTAAATGTTTGTTTTGTAGGCACTTTGGGACAAGGCCCTTATGAAAGGTTTAAAAGTGGTCTTTTCTATACGGCCTAGACTCTTTTAGAGTCTGTAATGCCATCACCAACAACATGTTTATTCTTATTAAAGAATTTAGGTTTGTCTATGGATTTGGCTTCATGTTTGTTTTTAATGACAAACTTAAGCATTCCCTTTGTAATTAGGGATTTTTCAATTTGACCGCCTTTCTCTATAAATTCTTTGAATTTTGAGCCACAATGCGTTTGAAAGTGAAAGGTTATTTTAGGGTTTAAGTTAGGAAGAAATATGCTTACTAACTATTTTTCCAGTAATGTGCAAGGAAAATGAATAGGTAACCCCCTCCATCATTGTAATAATCCTACAAACATCTCATTGGGTTTTTGTTTTTTATTGCATAAATCATTCATTGTGATGTCACTTTCCATATTATAGTTATAGGAGTAATGCCTTACAAATTTCTCCACTAATGTGGTCCACATTGTAATGGAGCCCTTGGGTATGCTATAGCACCATTCCAATCCCACAATTCCTAGGTTGTGAGGAAAAAGTTGTATTAAGAAATTATTGTTGTATGCGACTTCTTGGAAAGCCATGTAAAAGTCTTTTATATGATCATGAGGATCACTTTTGGATTTATAATTATCAACCTTGGGAGCAGTAAAGTGTTTTGGGAAAGGTTGTTGTAACATGTCCTTATCAAAGGGGTAAGGGCATAGTTCTTCATATGAATATTTTCTATTTTAGCCTACATTTCCCTGTTGTAATGTAGTAAGTGTATATTTCATAGATTATAACTCTTTCTGAATGAGTTACTCATTAGTAGGTGACATTGGTCTTTGTACCTGAGTCACCTTAAAGGTATAGTCTGTGTGTGGATCAAATTGAAACTTGCTAAGTTTATTTTTGTCTTTGTACAGGTTTCTTTTTGAAGAGCCTAAGTTTGCTGGCTTCTGGATTAGCTTCAAGATCTATTTTTGGAGGATCTCCTCCTCAACTAGGGGGTCCTCTTCTTCATCAAATTTTGGAGGAGGGGAAGCTTTATGCTCAATTTTTAGTTTACATGAAGCTTTATAGTGAGGTTTTCATGATGGTTCTCCTTCAACAATAGCTTTATGTTGCCTATAAGTGGAAGTGTATACCATATCAAAAGGATTATCTATGTCTAAGAGATATTTTTGCTCTCCTAGTTTAGGGTTAATGACATTTATTTCTTCTTCGTGCTCTTGTAGAATTTTATCTCCTAATTCTAAGACTCTTGCGAGTACTTTATCTTTATTATAATATAGGATTTCATCACATATTTTTAGGTCTAACCTCTGTTGTTCTCCGGAAGAGTCTGACTCTTCTCCACTATGATCAATTAATAGTTCTATATATTTGACTTGAGAAAAGAGAGGTTCTAAATTATTGCCACTAAATGGGAAGGTCTCGAAAGGGTTTTCTCCTATGTCATGCTCATTTGATTTGGTTTCCATTTTTGTGATTTTAGGCATTACTAGCAGACATTTATATGCAGCTAGGGTGACCCCTAAGTGTATGGTTTCTACAAGCCGCTCAAGGTGATGTTTGAACTATACTACAGTGTATCCTAGATGGAGTGTTATGTAGTTTTTTTTATCAAGGAACACTCGTATGCACACCTAAATGTAATGATCACTCAATTTTTTTGTTACCGAGCCTATCCCCTAAAACAGATAGCGATAATAACATACCAATATGTAGGTCAAGTTAGAATTATAAAAAGGCCTTAGTACTAATGTAGTATTGACGCATTCCCTTGACAAAGTATACTTAAAACTAGTTTGAATGCTGATGAAAGCCAAACCTTCTGAAAAATGGAAATTGAGAAAAGATATAGCATAACAACATCACCATGATACATTAACCAAGCAATCAAGGTGTTAGTACTATGACAACCTTATTACGATATATAAGGCATTATCAACACTTTACAAGAAGATGTAGATGACTTCAAAACTGAAACCAAGTGATAAGTATAATAAGGAGTTTTTAATCATGTGAGCAGCATAACCATGTAATAAAGGGACTTATATCATTTTCTCATAAAAATGAGAATACAATGTAAGTGCCAAGATTGTGCGTCTAGGATGTGAACAAAACTATCAACTTAAGAAGAGACGAAAGATGAACCAAAATCACAGCAGTGAAGATGATCTTGAAATGAAGATGGAAGGAATTTTATCAAAGATAAACAAAATGTATCTATGCACTTTAGATGTTTAACAACCTAGCCACAAACATGGATAATCGTAAACAGATAAAAAATTGGTGAGCACTATCTCTGATGAAAATGCAATGGTATAGAACAAAGGATGAAAACAAAACTAAGCGCCACTTGGGTAGAGTTTCGCCTCGTCTGAAGAAAAGAATAAAACTAAGTGAAAGTGGGACTCATTTTAGTTTTGTGGTGAAAGACACTTAGATCAAACTAACAAGGGTTATTTTCCTTGTTCAAAGAAATAAGGTTCAGACTCAAAATGAGTTGTCACTTCATGATGGCTTGATGTAAAAATGGACTAGTAAAGTGGGATCCAAGATAGAATGGCCTCCTTGATAAGTTCTCTCAACTATGTGTTACAAAGTTGTCTAAGAGCGGGTGTGATTTACCCAAATAATCTCCCTAACTATCTAGGGAGTATCTCAGCTTTTCCCCCTTCAAGTATAGTGGGAAATAAATGCATCCTTTATGTACTCTTACTAGGGTCACGATATAGACAACTTGTAATGCTAACTCACAAGGTGTACTAGTCAAGTGGGTAAGCAGAGTGCTTCCTATTTCATCCACGAGATTACACAACAGTGGACTACTTTAGGGTTCTTGGTACCACCTCCATTGTATAGCTTAAGGCGTTATGCCAAAGGGGTTATGTTCCATTTGAGCAGATAGGGATGTACCCTTTTCTAAAACCTGCAATATTATGTTCTGAATATGGTGTGTTTTTTATCTTGCTTAGCTTAATGTGATTTTAAGTAGCACACCATTTGGAAACCTGTAAGAACACGTGTATTAGAAGTTTTGCATTTTTGGACGTCTTTCTTCCACAAGCATTTGGTCCTGTAGACAACAAGTTTTAGTAATTTTCCATTTCATAGATTGATGTCAAGAAAGAGAATTTTACACTTTGTTTTTGATTCCTAAGATCACCAAAAGGCATGAAGGAAGAGCATATGCAATGTGAAAAATCCTACTAAATCACATGAAGGTTTACTTTATCCTTTATAAAATAAGTGTTTTGAGTGTTCGATACAAGCTTTGTATAAGTTTTTCTAATCTCCAAGATATCTTTTGAAGGTGGGAGGAGAGAGAATACACACTATTACAAACCTATTTTAAGCTAAGAATTGAAAACACTTAACTATGCAAAATGAAATACCCAAGAAAAACTCTTTTTTTAACTTGTTATTCCTAGAAATCTACAGCAAAAGGTCAGAAAAAAAAGAAGATTTTATAGACTGTAGAATTTTTTAAACTTTTACATAGACGCATGTGCTCTTAAACTGACACCGGCACTCCCCAACTGATGGGTGCGAACCTAACTCAATAGAAATGTCTGCAAACAAAAATTAGTGAAATCTAGTATATTAAAACACAAATGTGTCTAGATAGACAAAGATGCGTGCAACTCAACATGGATGCTTGGGTTTCAATGGATACGCACCCAAGCATAAAACATAAAAATTCAAATTTTTACATAGCCTATTTATGAAGACACGACCAGAGAGGTGGAGAAGCGAACCAGTTGACGGAGACGCGCGTGCATCCCTGCAGAGCCAAAAATTTATCAGTGAAAAGGATAGTTAGATAAGTATGCTCTTATTCTGATGGGGGCACTAGGGTTTTAACATGTACATGCCCATTCTTAACACCTGTGCACACCCTATGAAAACCCTACAAAAACTCACGGATTTTCAAATTTTCAAAAGAAAACAAGTTATTTGTTAATCAAAATATCCTATTTCTATATCAAACCCACAAAATACATGTAAATCAAGGTCATTTATCTAGTGATAGAAACAAAAATGAGGAAATAACAAGTGGTTTGACCCAATAAACTTGAAAATAAACTTTGAAGAACTCAAAAGACCTCCACTAATGGAGAATGGACATAAGCATCCCACTAGGCATGCCAAATGTGTTCAATGAAAATTTGCAAAATCCTTGGATTTGGGTAAGAATATCTAGAGAAACTCCAAAGGATTTTAGCAAGTTAATCAATGGAACATCTGATAAGAAATGAGCAAGTTTTTCTTCTTTGCATACATTAATTTGAAGTAAACAAGAAAACTAAGAAAATGAAACTAACCTATATTCTTTGAAAGCTTGAAATAATGAACCTAAGAGGATATAAGCATTTAGTTATGTGTTCTAAGAGAAAGATATCTCCCCATTAATGGCTTCAAGGCCAATGGTTTTTTTCTTTTACTCCATATTTGTGCTATAAAATACAAAATCAAATGCTACTAGCTGAATGGAAGAAAATGAAATACAATCTAAATCCTAAACAAAATACTATAATCTATGTTAGGAAGAAGAGAGAATTCTTAGAAAATGAAGGAGGGGGTCTAGCCCTATTTATAGTTTTCCATTTGGGAAAATGGGAGATTTGGGTGCATGTGGGACAAATGCAAAAGTCTAAAAAGCACTTTTAGCAAGTCAAAGTGAGGTTGACTATGTTTAGAAGAGATTGACCATGGTTAAGACTAGCTAACCATGTTTAGAGGGTAATTAATCTTACTCAGAGAGAAATTAGGTTTCTGAAGGGATCCTGAAAGACTTAATCAATCCAACGAAGTGGACTGATACTCCAGGGAGCTAATAAAGGTGGTAAAGAAGAGAATATTAGCCAAGAAGAGGTTATTATAACCTATTTAATTAGTCTACAAGAGGAAATACAACCAACAACGTGTCGTAAGAGGGGAGTTAGATAGATCTAACTGACGAGGTGTTGTAAATTTGCAAAGGGGAAGGATAGTTAGCACAATATTTAGAATAATAGTGCATTGACCAAACTACAGGTTTCTACAGATACAAGCTTTTTAATATTATGCTCTGCTATTTATTTTAGTTGCCACTAAAACAAAATAAAATTCTCTTGCCTTCAACACACAAATAAAATGAAATGGGGCCGGATTTAAGCACCTATTAGTAGGAAATACAAGATTTAAGCCCTCATATGACCATACCATATGACCAAGGGCTAAGGATTTTTGGTAATCAAATTGTAGGCATCAAAAATGGGTCACACTCCATTTGGTCCCCTTTCAAATAACCAACTCACACATTCACCTAACCATGACCTTTATACCCCACATTAATATTAATTTAATTATCTATAAAAAAATTAATACCCATCCTCACCCCATTATTAATTTAATTACTTTAATTAAATAAATAGACACCTCACCTAGAAACCTCACCATAGACCTATTCATAGCATGTTTCCATAAATTAATAAGACTTGGTCCAAACCTAAAAATCAAGGCCTATTATTCCTCTAACTAGCTTCCCTCTCATAAAAATGTAATGTCCATTCTGATCCATAGATAAAGGAATGAACCTGACCCAAATGATACGAGATATTCCATTTTTAGTAAACCTAGGGAATCCCACCTTAACTGATGTTGGTCATCCTGAAACCGACGGCGGTCAACCAGGAACCATTGTCAGTTACCATTTATTCACCTTAGCAAACTTATTTTTGGGTTGGCACATTCTAAGATAAAGGATACAAGAAAATAACTACATGCAGGTATAACCAAAGCCTTTTTGTACCTACAGACATCCATAACTAACACTAGGATAGATCCAAAGAGATTGCACTCATGGTGACATTCTTGGAAGCATCATTATGGCAAAAAACTCCTTCCCACCAACCAATCATCACCACCATGTAACCATTGGATTTGTATAATAGTAGGTACACTTTTTTACTTGCATCATCTATTTCTACTTCAGTCTATTGGGTCCTTCTATTGTTGTTATCAGTTTCCTACTTGCATTCCCTTTTTCCTTACCATTTACTTGCCTATGAACCAATCATTCCTCCACCCATGCCATAAGACTACCTGTACCTAATCTCTACACATCTTTCAGTGTTCCTAAGATCCCCATACACCTCATTTGGCCCTCTACCATTTCTTCCTGGCCTCAACTCAAACCCCATTAACACATCCTATTGAATCTTTTCAGCCCAACTATACCAATGCCGGTTACCTGTAACCGTCGTCGTATATTATTATTATGAATGAGAAGAAATATCATATATTATTATGTAACTCAATGAAATACAATGAGAATGGGCCTTGCTTATATAAGAAAGGAATAACAATCTAAGAACCAGTTAAGGTTGTAGATCAAGCCATAAATCATGGAAATAACTAATCATCAAAGAACTAGTTAAGTCCATAGATTTAGGAGAGAACTAGACATCAAAGATCTAATCAATACCATAGATCAAGGAAAGAACTAGTGAATACCATATATCAAGGAAAGAACTATACCTAACAACTAGATAATATCTCCTGATATCTAAATAAGATAAAAGAAATATCCACACACATAAGTGGGTGAGGATAAATACAATAAAGGTAAATAAAGTACCTAGGTGAACATGAGCTAAGGTAAATACCTACTCTAATAGGAAAAAGGTGATGCCTCAATGCCAAGCTATGATTTTTCTCATTTATCTCAATGTTCTATAGACTTTCCCTCAACAATTATGGGTTTGAAATTTAAACCTCTAATTGAGGATAAACTTCCTTCTCCCACTAAATGCATTATTTTTAGAAGACAAATTAACTTGGGTAAAATTAGTAGGTGAGAATAAGGATGGGTTTAACCTAGATGTCACAACAGATAGTAGTCTCTTAGATATAAGATAAGAAGGTGGATAATGAGAGTCATGAACTGAACATTGGTATTATGGGGTCTTCTTCACAACATATTTGGAAGGAAACAATTGGTACTTTGAAATTATAAATTCAAATGTTGAAGCGTAAACTTTATCTTATTAACAGTTTAAAAATAATGGTTTAGATTTGTAAATCACATATTAATGCTACCAAAATGTTGATTGAAGAGGCTACAGATAGTCATATGAGCAAAAAAATTAAAGGAGAAGCCCAAAATAAGAAGGAGAAGGTTAAAAATATTATATAGAATATGGTTATCAATATGCAGGTGATGTAAAAGGCCTGTATGGATATGCCTTAAGGTTTTTAATCCATTGTTTGTCTCTAGGCATATCATAAAATGCAAGTTTTTTGTTTTTTTTCTGGTCTTGGTTTCTAGGGGCTTTGTTCTTTTATCCAAGTTTTCTTCTCTAGTTTTATCTGGTTTTATCTTCATGGTTTTCCCTTTTAGATATAATTTTTTTTTATTTGGGATTTCACACCTTATTTTATAATAGGGTTAGGTCCATGCAAATTTCCCCCCTTTAAAAATATCAAAAAACCATGTTTAGATGGTTTTGGCGTGATTCCTTTGTCACCATGAAAATGGAGCAACCCATTTTTGTGCTAGTGGACTATAAATATGTTTTAGAGATTGGTATTTTGTTCATTTGGTGTATAGCCATATGGTTGCATTTAGTGCATGACTTGTAAAAGATTCATGTTAAGTAGTAGATGGCAGCAGGGACCCCCATACATTTTTCATCCTAGATATATTATTGGTTCCCAATGTATAGGCCTATGGGGACAATGTTATTGATATAAAGAGATTCAAAAATGATTCTATAGCAGGAGAGAGGCTCAAAAGTGAGGCCAATGGTAGATTTTAAGAGGTTACCACATGTTAGAAATGATAAGGTAGTATGAGATTCTTATCGAGGGATAGTGGACTAATAACCTAGCTAGCTAACTATAATATCAGTAAAGGATACTTTGGAGATTATAGGTCATTACATATGATGGGTAGAGAGACACCCCGTGGATAGAGAACCATTAAAGTATGTGCATCCATATCATTTGGTGACCCACCTTTCCTAGAGTAGCAACAAATACATGTTAGAGAGAGATAGAAAGGATAATAAAATTGGTGGTAGGCATACCACTATTATGAAAATGTCAAGCGAGGTGTTCCCTACATCTAGGGATAGGAAGCAATAATGGAGAGGATTTTTGGGTGTAGAGGGACCTCGGTTAATGTAGATAGATGACATCCTTGAGAGACAATATTTTGAAGAGGAGGAGAGAGTAGCAAGGCCTCAAGGATGGAACTATGAGTGGTCACATAGAGGTTTGGAGGAAGATATTTTTCATATAAATAGTACTCAAATAGCGACCTAAATGATGGGATGACCATAGTAGAGAGAAGAGGTTTTGATGAGGGAACTCATGATATTAGTGCTACAAGATAGGTGGGCATGGTTGGTTGGGGCTCACCACCCAAGATATAAGGAGGGTGAGTTTTTGGGAGGTAGATAATATGGATTTATCATGGTAGAGCATCCTGTTTAGCTAGGTGATCTATAGTGTCGAGTGTTTTTAATAGCTGCCTAAAATTACCCCTTGTCATTTTGAACAACTCAACAAGAGGACTTAACCATTTTTGTGCTCTAGAAAATCCATGAGAGACTAATTCAGTTTACTGCAAGTATAGTAACTTAGTGTTTCATGGGTTATCCTAACCTATGAAACAAGGGAATCAAGAGTTAGGGAATTAGGTGAAAATTGATGAAATTTAGTGTTGTGTGTCATCTTCTTAACTTTTGTAGCACTGAGGAAATAATTCCCTATTATGTGAATTCAAAAAAATCAATGCCAAGTTTCTTATTCATGGTAAATGGAAGAAATAAAATAATTTCAAAATCCACAAAACATCAACCTATTTTTCTGTAGGTTCACCATTTTTTAATGTTCCACGGGTTTTCTCAAACCGACGGAATGAAAGAAAATATCCATAAGGAAAAAATTCATGGATTGAAGATTTATACCCTCATGGGTGGTATGAAGTATTTCTACTCATCAAGGTGAGAAAGAGGGAATTTTATGAAGGTCCACAAAAGAGGAAATTTTGAAACACTGCGGTGAGAACCATAGGACAAAACAAAGTCACAGAGGGTTTCATAACTACACCAGACTCTAAACATGAGATCCAACTACCACAACCTAAATAATTTAATGAATTATTGTGTCATTTTGTGCATTTTTAATGGCATGTAATAGAATCAAGGGGTCATGTTGTGTTTGGCATTTATCAAGGGCATTCATTCCTATACTACAAGTAAACTTAGTAAGAAGTCATGGTGCCCATATTCATTCAATGTGTCTTTAGGGGAAAAATTCCAACTCAATGATCATTTATCTTGTCTCTTCCTTATATTTCTTCATTACATGAAGTTTTATAAATACAAGTGCTTGCACACTTTATATGGTTTATTCTCCCTTTTTCCTTCCTCAAGCATATTTTTGATCTCTTCTTTATGAAACTTGAAACTTCAAGATATCAACATCTGTAACTTGTCAATGGTGATTCCCTTTCCTTGGATCTATATGTAAGCTATTGAAGATTTATTGATGCAAGAATGGTTTATCTCTTTCCTTCGAATACATTTTTTTTTTATGTGAGTATTTAACCCTCTTGTATGTTTTGTGTCCTTTCATTTGTTTACATTTGAACTGTGAGCATTTTTATGATCCCAATCTTGTGGCTTTACATCTATGTCATTTGGATTTGGGAAATTTCCACCTTCTTTTTGGTGCTATCATTGTTGATGCAGGAGAATCAAGTTCTAAAGCATAATAAGGTCATATAAGACCATAAGACATGTTATCTTAGGTGTCTTAAGGTTGAATGTGTTGTAAAAAGTGTATATGTGCTTGTAAGATGTTAATATGGGCTTGTAAGAAAGTTTTAAGGTGATTTTGACTTGGAAAGAGAGTTGTTAAGCCATTTCTTCATGCTATTTTTTTCTTGTATGGATTACATGAGTGAATTAAGGTGATATCCACCTGATTTCTATGTTGAGAAAGTTGATGAGTCTTATTAGGAGTGTTGAGTTAGGTTAGGAATCAATTTAGGAGGTTGTTAAGACTCTTTAATTAGTAAATGAACACCTATTCATAAGTGATTCTATGGAAATGAATGTAGATAGTGGTAATTGAGATGGAATAATGAATAATTATGATTACAAAATGTCTTGGAAGATGTGATTTAACTCTGTTTGAATAAATTTGCATGTTTCTTATGACTGTGTTGAAGAACCCTAGATGGGAAGTGGGTATAAAACCCTAAATGATGTTTTTGATTTGAATTTCCCTTGACTGTCAATTTGGAAAGGATGTACAGGTGATAGGGAATGCATGCATGATTTTTGTAAGTTTTGGAAATGCTTAATTTGATTGTTATTGCAATTTGAAGGCTCTCTTGCTTGAATTAAGGTCTCCATTATCTTTAAATTTAACTAATGAATTTGTCTACAAATTTGAATTTTTCTCTATCCTGGAATGATCTAGAAGATATCCAAATTTTGTGTTGATTTCTTGTGTACAATTAAAGTTATCTATGACAGTGTTTTCAAGTTTAATGTAAGTAAGCACAATGTACATGTAAAGAGGGAAAATGATAAAATTATCCCTAATGTTTAATTTTCATGACTGTATAATGGTAGAACTGTGAGCTAGAGCACTCTAAGAGATTCTGTGAAAGGTGAAGAAAAAATGCATGAAGGATGAAGGAAACTAGCCAGGTATGAATAACATGTGTGAGTACTTATAGGGAGAATCCTTAAATGATATTACCTTCATTTTTTATAAAACATTATTGTAGGACTGGTAAGCCTGTATAATTCATAGTGTGGGAGTTACAAGGAAGGTGTATTGGCCAAATTAGCTAGACACCTTGATCAAGGTGAGAAAGGTTTAGAACATATGGAACCATGACTTGAAAACCCTTCAATTTCTTTTTTGGTCTTGAATTGAGAGTATATGAGCCAAGAAAGGCTTCAAGGATATTGAGGGTAGAGTTCAACGTTTAAGAGTGCATACTATTGCTAGAGTATTCATCAAAGATCATGAAGCATTAGTTAATGTTAATGTTTTGAACATGCTCAAACAGGTGGAAATGATCTTTTAACCCAATTAGAGGAAGGGATTCATTTTCAAGACAAGGTAGAGCTCATGAAGGACTCACAAGGTATGTAAGATAATAAGCCATGAATGAAATTTATAGTATAAATAAATCTTTCATGTGATTTATAGGAGTTTTTATATTGGGAAACATTAGTGCAGTGATCCCAAAGTGATCACCTCTTATCAATTGACATCAAGTACGCCCTCTAATGGTTTTTATTTCATAAATGATCATGCACTAGGTCTCATTGGACCTCAAGGTGATAAGAACATAAAAACGGTGCTATATAACCTCAAAGGGATATCCTCTAGGTAGGGGTAGATATAGGTCATTCTATATCATGTAAGATTAATCCTTGATATTATGAAACAAATATTGTGCATAACAACTAGTTAAGCTAGAATAGTATAAAGGTCAAATTCAAGCATATAACCCTGCACCAATTGGTATCAAAGATGAGGTTATTATCGTTGAGCACATTTATTTGACAAAATAAGAAGTATATATGTTTGTGCATGTAGGTATCTAGGAGTTATTGAAGGAGAGATAAGTTTTGATTACAAGGAGTAGGATGGTGCAAATGAGAGGAGGAGGAAAATCCTTGGAAGAAATGTTGGAATAAATAATGAAAGATTTTTTGTTGAGATTCGATGATATAGAAGATGGAAAGAGAAGCATAATGATGGAGATAAGAGTCTTCAAGGAAGCAGTGATCAAACCTATGGGAGCATGAGGGTCTTAGGTTCAATAAAAGAAGGCTCTTAATAATGGTAATGTTGTCCAAAGTAATTATTTTAATAGAAAGTTCTTTAGATTTCAGAGATATGCAAGTCATAAAGCTAAAGAGTGTAAAATAATGAGTCAGGGAGTGCATGTTATGAAGAAAAATAGAATAATGGCTTATGGAGGTTAGCTCAGAGGAGGTAAGTATTTTTTGATGAGAAGAATGATGTTTAAAAAAATAATTTGGTGGATCTAATCACTCAAAGAAGGAATTTATTCAAAATAAGATGTAAAGCTCAAGGAAAATGTTGTGATTTGATTATAGATAGTGGAAGTACTAAGAATTTGGTGTCTACAAAGATCGTATAAAATTTAAAATTGAATAAATTCCCTCACCCTACACCATATAAGATGTCTTGGGTGTAATAGGTTCATCAGTGATTAGTGGATGAGAAATGTCAGGTTAAATTCAAGATAGGAAGCTACAAGGATCAAGTAGCATGTGATATTGTTCCAATGGATGTATGCCATATCTTGTTAGGTAGGCCTTGGCAATATCATAGGCAGGAAACTCATAATGTGAAAAATAATGCATATGTATTTGTGAAAGACAAGATTGAACACACTTTGACACCTTTGAAGGGAGAACTCCAAGAAAGAGGAAACATGAGAGTAATGATGGAAATGAAAGAGTAATTGAACAATACAAGATAAACAAAGAGGATCAATTTCATAGAGGTAATTGAGCCTCAAATTTTCAATATAAGAAATGATTTTATATGTAGGTATGTAGGTATGACAAAAAAAGAAGATGACCAGTCCAATGATGGACAAATAATGTTGGATGATACAACTATAAAGAAAGAATTCATGTAAGTTCTAGATGAAAAAAATAACAAGGGAATTTTGGTGGAAGAATAAGTGATTAGGGCATTCTTAGCCTCTCTTTAAGATGAAGAACAAAAAGATAAGGTAGAATTTTAACTAGCTTACCAAGATGGTAGTCATAAGTTTGATAAGGACAAGGAGGAATTGGATAAATGTGTGTTGGAAGAAGAGTTGTAGCTGATAGAAGAGATGCTCAATTCCTAGCACGAAGAAAGGAAAAAAGTGTGAAGAAGGAAAAACTATGGCACAAGGAAGAGCTAAGGAAGCTCAAAGTTTTTAGTTTAATTGTGATTTTCAGTGTGTATTTGTAGGTATGGGAGATGAATCAGTATAAGAAGGAAATTGCATGGCTAGAGGGAAACCTAAATCTTAGACAAAGGATGAAAAACAACATAAGGAAGGAATTGAGATCCTTTAAACTAGAGACAAGAACCAATATGAAGATGGTGGATTCTCAAGACAAGTGATGACAAAAATTAGCCCACAAGATGGAGCAAGAAGAAATGAAAGCATAACATGTCCATGGTGCATAATGACACCTCAAGAGGATGTAAAATTGCATGAAAAATAGGTTAGTGAAGTGATAATCATTCAAAAGTCTAAGGAAATAGCTAGAAACCTCAAATTAGATCAAATTCGGCATGCAAGACAAGTAGGTACAATTTTAAGCATGGAGAACCTTCATTATGCTGGTATAGACCTTTGGAATGGTATGTTATATAAGGATAATGTGCATAAGGATGAGAGGATCATGAGACTTAAAGAGTTCATTACATGAAAAATGGTGAATCAAGTAAATGAAACAAATTTGATGTTTTATAAGCATAAAGAAATGAAAGCAATTCCTTCATATAATCATGAATCTATTGTATATGTAAGAAGGAGAGTTATGAAAGAGAGTAACATCAATTCAATTCTAGATATTCACATAGTAGTTTAGAATAACAAGGATGATGCTTGGAAATCAGACAAAACATGATGTTCAAATAGTCTTAAACAGTCCTAAGGTTACAGTGATGTTCATCTATAGTCATAGGGTTAAATTGATGATCATTAAAGGAGTAATAACATTCCCAACACAAAGAAGGAACTAGGATGGAGACCAATCAGTGCAAGATCAAGGAATGCCAAGTATAGTCAAAATTGAGAGAAATACAATACAATATAGAGGAAAGAATGGTTGTGAGAAAGACAGTGAAAACCAGTTGCATGAAGAGACAAACAAGGAGTCATATAGAGTGGTGCATGAATTACATTTTAGCATAGAATATTTCTATTTTATTGAAAAGGTTGAGAAAGCTTATGAGAAAGCTATAGGTGAATATAAAAAGAAGATGGTGATAAAACAATTTAGGAAATAATAAGGTCCTATATTTTCGTATCTAATCTTGTCATGAATGCATTTAGACAAGAAACAAGAGACAAGTAAGAGGTCATATGGAGGTCTAAGATGGAGAAATTTGAAGAAGACATAGTGAAAAGCATAAAAATAAATACCATGAAGAGAAAGATGAAGAAGGAATAAAACAAGAGGAACAAAATCAAGAAGAGACAATGCAAGAGTAGATGCAGAAGACAAAGTATATAAGAAAATGCAATGAGGATGAACTAGAAGTCAAGAAAGAAGATAAACTATTTGAGCAGGAGCTCAAATTTTTCTCTCAATGGCACTCTGATCTAGGAGCATTAAGGTCCAAAGCACAATAAGGTCATATAATACCATAAGACATGTTATCTTAGGTGTGTTAAGGTTGAATTTGTTGTAAAAAGTGTATATGTGCTTGTAAAAGGTTAATATGAGATTGTAAGAAAGTTGTAAGGTAATTTTTATTTGGCAAAGAGAGTTGTTAAGCCATGCCATCATGTTATTGTTGTCGTGTATAGATTACATGAGTGAATTAAGGTGATATCCACTAGATTTCTATGTTGAGAAAGTTATGAGTCTTTTTAGGAGTTTTGAGTTGGCATAGGAGTCATTTTAGGAGGTTGTTAAGACTCTTTAATTATAAAATGAACACCTATTAATAGGTTATTGGATGGATATTAATGTGGATAGTGGTAAGTGGGATGGAATAATGAAGAATGATGCTTGAAAAATGTCTTGGAAGATGTGATTTAGATATGTTTGAATATATTTACATGTTTCTTATGACTGTATTGAAGAACCCTAGCTGGGTAGTGGGTATAAAACCCTCAATGATGTTTGTGAGTTAAATTTCCCTTGACTATCAATTTGGAAAAGATCTGCAAGTGATAAGTAATACATGCATGATTTTTGTAAGTTTTGAAAATGCTAAATTTTTTTGTTATCTTTAAATTGAGCCAATGAATTTTTCTACAAATTTCAAGTTTTCTCCATCTTGGCACGAGCTAGAAGACCTCAAAATTTTGTGTTGATTGGTTGTGTGTAGTGAAAGTTATCTATGACAGTGTTTTTGAGTTCAATGTAAGCAAGCACAGTGTACATGTAAAGGGGGAAAAGGATAAAATTATCCCTAATGTTTTATTTTCCTGAGTATAGCTTGAGAATGGAGGAAATATCATGTTCATTTATGACATTTAAGGTATTTTAGAGGTAGATCTTAAGGGAAAAGTCATAATTTTCATGAAAATTCTAACTGTACAGTGGAAGGATTAAGAAATAGAGCACTCTAAGAGCTACTGTGAAAGGTGAAGAACACATGCATGAAGGCTAAAGGACATAATCTAGGTATGAATAACATGTTTGAGTACTTCTAGGGAGAATCCTTCAATGAGATTACCTTTATTTTGTGTAAAACATGACTATAGGACTAGTAAAACTTGTATAATTCACAATGTGGGAGTTACAAGGAAGTTGTATTGGCCAAATTAGCCATAGAAAACATATTGTTGGGTCTCAAAATATTGGCCAAGTACCAAAGGGCACATGAGCACACAGGTCCAATAGGAAGAAAGGCGTGTGGGGAGAAGCACACAAGACAAGGGTTTAAGAAAGGTTTAGGATAAACCAGGGAACACGCGTAAGGCAATACATAGGTTCTAAATACTTAGCCATATTGAACATTCTAAAGTCACTTGAGTAAAAATGTGACCCTAATAGGCATGCCGAATGGATAAGGTGCCACATGGAGACTTGGTGGTCAAGAAAATAATATTCCACACATGGAATATTCCTAGGAATTCATCATTGCATAAAGAAAAGAGCTCAAAACAGGATAATCATGCACCTTTGAAGGACCACATGGACACTTGGCATCTGATCTACTCCTGAGAAAAGGCATGGTGGTCGGTTTTCATGATATAAAGAGAGATTCTTGGAATAAAATAAAACACACCGAGGAAGACATAGATGGAGGACATATAGTATGAACAGAGCGAAGATTTGCAGAAAATACTAGGAGGCCCTAGGATTCAGGGTTCTCATTAGAGGATTGTTGGAATGTTATCATGTCTAAGGGATGGATCTGTAAAAAAAATTGATAAGGAAAGCATAGCTACAACCTCTGATATATAGGTTAGATCTCTGTCTTAATACCTTTGGTCTGATATGATCCTTTTATAATGTAATGTGGTTACAAAGACTATGGTCAATATAAATATATGACTTTGTTTTAAACATCTGGTTCAGGGGTACAAACCCTAGTGTTATTTCCTTATATTTAATGCCATATATGTTCTTTGTATTTCATGTCATGATGTTTCTCTTGATATTAAATTCTTGGGTATAAGGACATGATAGCTCATATTGTGTTTTTACATGAATATTCACTTCTCTAAAACTAATCCTCTAACAATGGCAAGATCTTCACACAATGCTCACATAAATGAGGGGCTCGGTGCCTTCACATGCCTTGGGTGAGTCTTCAGTGCCTGCTGGGTGATAGGCCGGTGAGAATGGGGTTAGAATTTTGTAGATGGGTAAAAATGACTACACATATGAAAGGTATTAGACACCTTTATCAAGGTGAGAAAGTTTTAGAACATATGGAACCATGACTTGAAATTCCTAAAATTGCTTGTGTGTTCTTGAATTGATATTATAGGAGCCAAGAAAGTATTCAAGGAGCTTGAGGTTAGAGTTCCAAGTTTAGAAGTGCATACCATTGCTATAGTATTCATTAAAGATCCCAAAACATTAGTTAATGTTTTGAACATGCTCAAACAAGTGGAAATGATCTTGTAACCCCATTAGAGGAAGGGATTCATTGTCAAGATAATGTATAACTTAAGAAGGACTCATAAGGTATGAAAGATAACAATCCATTAATGGAATTTATAACATAAGTCATTCTTTCATTTGATTTATAGGAGTTTGAATATTGGGAAACATTGGTGCATTGATCACAAAGTGACCGCCTTTGATCAATTGACATCAAGTAAGCCCTCTAATGGTTTTTATTTTATACATGAGAATGCACTAGGTATCCTTGGACCTCAAGGTGATAAGAACATACAAACAATTATATATAACCTTAAATGGATATCCTCTAGGAAGGGGTAGATATAGGTAATTCTATATCATACAAGACTAAGCCTTGATATTATGAAACTAGTATTGTGCATAACAACCAATCAAGATAAAAAAGTATAAATATCAAATTCAAGTATATAACCCTGCACCAAATGCCCCTTTAGCTTAGGTATTACCTTCCTTACATCTCTCTCTCTCTCTCTCTCTCTCTCTCTCTCTCTCTCTCTCTCTCTCTCTCTCTCTCTCTCTCTCCCCGGTCCCTTGGAATTTTTAGAGTATGAATTAATTGTAGGAGTAGTTTAACATTAAAATTAGGTTGTGTTGTGTGGGTTTTCCAAAATCCACATAACAAGGAAGCCAAAATTCTCTAGAGTTTTGTCTCAAGCCACAAGTATCACACTTGGAGATAGTCCCATGTTGTATAAAAATACCAAGTCTTAAATTATTCAAGACTAGGTAAAATTTTGAGCTCCAACAGTTTTGGCATGCCTAGTGGAACTTTGATAAGTTTAACTTCATTATTGATTTTTTTTTTTGTACGACTTAGTTATTCAAAATAGCTGGAGACTCTCAAATTTAAATATTCTAGTTCTAAATAACCATGTGCCCATATTAATGAAAAAAAATACATAAAAGGAAAACTACATCAAACAGTGATCCTTTCAAATGTTTGTAGTTGTCACCAAGAAGGAGAAGTGGTAGATCAGTTCAGAGATCACTGTCTCCTACCAATAGAGATATTTCTACTCATCCTCTTGGTAGGCCTTTCTAGTTATCCTTTAGAGTCTTAAGAAACTTTTTATTCATCTCTCATCAAATAAATTTACCCTTTTTTAGCTTTAATGGTATTAGTACTTTAGCTCTAAATTACCAACATGACATACCAATGTCTACCTAGAAAAGTATCCCTTCACTGGTGAAAATGTTTCTACTCAAACTGATCATATTCAAGATGTTTCCAATGTATGCTCAGATCTTTTGGTTACAAAAGATGATGTTGCAGTTAAGATTATTTCTTCTTCATTAAAAATATACATAATTTAAATAATATAGAAGCTTGAGACTTACGTCCATTCATAGTTGGGATAAACTTGGTACCGATATTTTTCAGTAATTGAGGAGAAACAATATAACATATCCTTTCTATAGTAGCTTACCACAATCAAGAACTACCAAAATGAGCTCATGGAATATTTTAACTCTAGATTCCATTGAACATGGGATGGAATTCCATTCCTTCTTAGACTAAGCCCTCAAAGTGCATTTTTATACTTTTTTAGATCTCTAAATTCTAATATAGCTGTAATGATTTAATCTATGGGTATTTTTCAATTACTAAATGCCTATATAATAGCCATTAGGGATGAAAATTGTTTAATCCAAGTAGGAAAATTATCCCCTAGACTTCCCATGCCCATTTCCCTTTAATTGTTGCATGATACCCAACTTGCCACTGCTCCCATTTCTCATCCATCTACTTCATCTTATGATTCCACATCTAGTTCCTATATCAAACATGATGAAATTGAAAGTCTTAGTGTCTAACTAAAAAACTAAACAAATGAGTTTATATCCCTCAAGAGAAAAAAATATAAATATCCAAAAAAACACCCTAACCCTTCTATGGGATATCCGTAAAAAATATTTCAATATCCTAACAAAATATTTCAACAGAATTACCTGCCAAAAAAACCACCGAATGCAAATTTTCAACCCCTGCTAGCTCTAAACTTAAGAAAAGCCATTGTTCTAGTTTAGAATAATATGGAAGATAGTTTTGAATGGTTTTTTCCTTGTTATCAACCTCATAATAAATATACATTGGAGATTACAATGAATTCCTTTTGAAAAAAATCTATCATGGTTCTATTGTCATGAAAATGTGTAGCATAAAAATTCAAACTTTCAAGCATGACAACTTAACCAAATTGTAAACTTTATTGCTCAGTCTTCATGAATCCCTCTCCAGATCATTTTTCCTTTTTTATCATGCTCATACTAACCATTTATGTCCCTCTCATTTACTGAACAATATTTCCCTAATGTTTTAAATGAGATAACAATGTCATTCATCTCATACAAAGAAGTGCTTCCAAAAGTGAATTCCCTGGTAATCCTACAAAGGATAATTATGACCTTTTTCAGGACTTGTGTGCATTCTTTGAAAGGGATTAAAAATCCCACACTCATCCATAGGTTACATTTAATATCTATTAAAATTTTGGAAGATTTAGGGAATTTTTGGAGGCTTAGGGACAAACTGTGTAACAACTGGTTTCTAAGGTGAAAGGAGTGTATAGCTAAATTTGGAACCTAGAATTCATTGGATGATTCTAGTAGATTTGTAAAGAGTTAGGAGTCACAAAAATATTCATTTTAAATCTATAGGAATACTCTACAT
The DNA here is from genome assembly GCA_019776745.2 of Taxus chinensis. Taxonomy (NCBI): domain Eukaryota; kingdom Viridiplantae; phylum Streptophyta; class Pinopsida; order Cupressales; family Taxaceae; genus Taxus; species Taxus chinensis. The sequence continues at coordinate 465,020,870 of CM034154.1, read as the reverse complement.
GTTGTAAGCTTCATATTTCTTACAAGTCATGTTTACTTCTTAAGGTAACTCAATATGTGTAGACACACCCTATTGTACTAAAGAAAAAGGGCGCCATTTCAGGGATTTTAGGGTAGAATTGAATGTTTATTACTATCCCATTTTTCTTGAAATGGTATTGGGATTCAAAATAATATAATTTTTCATTGTAAAATTCCATCTAAAGCTCTGGCAATTGCTTCAAAAATTTATCTCTTGTGCAAGGTAAGTGTTTCGTACTTAGTCATTTTTTGAGATGGACACTTGTCTCCTCCTAGCAACGGAAAATTTTGTGTCCCTATTTTACCAATTCATAAAGGGATAGAGGGGATGTAAAAAATTTACCCTCCTTATCTCTCTTTCATGGAACTCTGTGTGACAAAAAACTATCCCCCATAGTGCTAAACTAGCTAAACCTTGCCTCCCAGGATTTCATCCCTGCTTGAAACTTGGTAGAATCTCCTTGAGGTGAATTTTTGTACACATATTATCAAAATTCCTAAGGGGATAGAGGGGAAAAAAAAAATCCCCTTCTCATCCCTTCCTTATGGTTCTTCATATTCCCAAGTTGTAGCTCCTAGGTGCTCCAGAACAAGCTTTCTCATATTCCTCATCTCGCATCCACAGTGTGACACATGGCAACATCTCCTTGAGGAAATTTTTTGTGCATGTAGTCATTTATTCATGTACTGTATTTCTACCCCAATTTCTCTAGCCTATCACCTAGTGTGCACTGGATGCTCACCCAAGGCACGTGTGGGTGCCGAGCCCCTCCTTTATGTGAGATTCCCGAGAATGATCCACCATTTATGGATAATGAGTTGCAAGAATGGAAATATAGACATTCACTCAAAAATAGAAGATACAGATAATAGATATGTGCACAAATGCATCATAAATGAAAATGAACATTGTAAATAAGCATAATGAAACTAGATTTAACCCAAAATAATATAAAGAACACAACGGTTTACACTTAAGAACATGAATAACTAGAATCAAACACATATATTGATTTATAAACATGTACAATGGCCTCATTACATCATAAGGGTCATAAAAACTTAATACATCAAGGAATATTATCTTAAACCCTACAAATACTCTGCATGGAGAGAGTTCTTAGCTATTCTACCCATTACAACCTTTTCTCATACCCAAACTCATGTATATATGCTCAATAGCATCTTTGCAAGTATTTCTACAACACCTTGTTACTACTTAAAACCCTCTCTATCCCTACTAGAATCCTAACAAAACTTTGTTATTGCTCTCATCCCCTCATTTCGGACCCAAGCACTCCTTTAAATAGGATCTAGATGCACTACCTTGGTTTCCTTCAAGAATAGATCACATGCCAAGTGTAAGTGTGGTCCTCCATGGTCGAATGCCTATGCCACCTTGAAATTGCTTCTACTACATGTAATGATCATCATGGGAATATTCCTTACATGGAATATTACTTTTTTGACCTTCCAGGATCCAAGATGGAACCTTATCCATTCAACATGCCTACTCGGTATTTTCACGTGTTTCTCCTACGAAAACTCCTTCAAAATATTACTAAGTCCTTAAACCTTCCTTCTCCTGCACATGCCAACCTCTTCTCCTGCACGTCTTTCCCTTGCATGTGTTTTCCTAAGTTCCGTCCTACATGCGATGAATCCTTCCTCAGGACTTAGTCAATTCAAGGCCTACCATTACCCCACACTACACATGTTCTCCATTATTTTAAACACTCTTCCCTTCCACCAAATAATAAATAATAAAGGAAATGAAATAATATGTGATTGAATGAAGAATGGAAGAATGGAAGAATCATGCTACTATTGCATGAGAAGTGGGAAAATTTTCTTCACGGGGGCTTCAATATTAACCTAATAATCCACCTCATTCTATTCTTGTTAAAGTAATTCACCCACCATTGCACTAACCTCATCAAAACTCACCTCACCCCCTTAGCATTTAGCATATCTTCAATGATTTCCATCTACTTGCTAAGGTCTCCCAGCATGTCCATCCTACGAGTAACTTGGGGGTACAAATGTTTCAATTTATTTTGAATTAAAACCCTTAAGGTTTTAATCACCTCTTATTTCTTCTCTAACTCAGCTAATATCTTGTCCCACTCTGTCCTATTCCCCTTATTTTTGTCTTTAAATTCTTTAATATCCGCTTCATGGCTAGTAGCTAATATGCTCTCTACTATGTCCCTGTCACCACAGTTGTCATATACAACTTCCTCCATATTCACCATGGTTTTTAATAAGGTAAGGATATTGGAGTATCAATTTAGTATCTCCCCAATCTTCAAATTCTCTTCCTTCTTCTAGCACATAATTACTTCTTCTGTTGATTCTAATGCAAGTGGCTTCGTTTTAATGGTGAGTATGCATGTTAAGTCTTCCAAGCAATACATGGTTGAATTGTACTTCTACTCAGGAGGGGCTAGGTCTGGGTGCTTCAAGATAATGGTATCTAAAATTTCCTCTACCTTCTTGTGGAATTTTCTCATCTTCACCATTTCATCCCTCACCTCATTCATTAAATGAGCATTAATTAACTCCTTTTGATTTATCTCCCTATCCCTCTCAATGATCTCCTCATTATTATTTTAAATTTCCTCCTCCAAGGATTTTATTTTGTAATTTCTCCCTAAAAGTCTTTCCTCCACTTCTACTGACACCTTGTTGAGCACATTGCAAAATTTCTCATCTGACAACTACTAAGTATTTACAAGGGGGTTCATTCCTTCAGTGCCTGGTGTCTCCATCAACTCATCATTATTTACCTCGAACTCAGGCTCATAGACGTGGGACTAAAATACCTAGGACAACATTTTCCTAGTGTATGGTATGCACTTTCTTCATCAAAATAAGACCAAGCTAGGAGTTTTTCTGTGGAAACTATACTCTAGAATCGTGCATGCAAGAATTTGTTTGGACCATTGTTATAAGTCATAGCGTGTTCCTGTGATGCAACTTTGCCCTTCCCACTTGTGTGTGCTATAATTAATAATCTTACTACTAAGCTGGGGTCTCCACTCATGTTCTCATACTACTTTCCTACACTTTATCTCTCTTTAATTTCCTTCAGAACTTCATCGGCACTGCACTCGACCTGTTGGTCCCCTAGATTTCATATAATTCCTTCCACCTCCTTTTCAACTATATCATTTATTTGTTCCTTGGTAGGGGATAGGGTCCTCTGACCATGCTTGTTCACCTCCTCACTTCCTCCTTTGGCATGGAAGCCCTCATCTTACTCCTTCTCCTCTTCATCCCCTTATTCACTAGAATCGTATACATTGTACATAGGAGGATTCAGATCTTCCATTCTCTCTTCATTGTCTCCTTCATTTTCCTCCTCAAAATCATTATCCTTGATGCTCTATGTCTTCTTAAAATCTGAACCTTGCACCACCCTTTTCTTTTTCTTTACTGGTGACTCCAACACAGGGGAATTCTCCTTCTCAGGTGACTATTCTCTCCTAGGAGACTCTTATTTCTCTGGAAAATCCTTCTTGATGGGATACTTCTTTCATCAAATTTAGGTGTTTGTACCTGCACCTTAATCCTATGCCCCAATAGTTTCTGGTGTATGTGCACTTAGAGATTTCTCTGTAGGAGTCTATTCTCATCCTCTCTTCTTAATTACTACTTTCTTCTTTCTTCTGGTGGGATCTTTAGGGATAGAGATGACATCCTCAACATAAGTGCCCTTATCATACTTGGGCGTTAGTTGCACATACATCCTTGTCACAGTCATACCTACAATAGGAAATGTTACCGGTTTTATCATGTGTATGTCATGAGATATATAATTTTCTACATAGGTACACTTCTTGGGATACACTAAGGTCTGACACATCTCGTGATGATCTTGATCTAAAACAATTAGATCAAATCTCATTTTCTTTTCCTCTTTAAAACTATTTACCATGCCTTAAAAATACTACGATGTGAGGGAGAAGGGAAATTTACACCAAGGACTCTTGGAGACATTTAACAAGGTAAACCCGCCGATACAAAATTGCTTGTATATGGAAAATTCAACTTCTCCATCCACAAGTGAAGTTAGTTGTTCCAGTATCCTCCATTCAGCTCTAAAGGCATTATGTATCCATTTATACCATTTATCCAAATGTGCCTTATGAGCGGCCATCATGGTGTCACAAGTATAAGCTTCAAACCTCTTTGTAGGAGAGGGGTTCTCATCTAGGCAATCCCAAACAAAATTATCTATCCCATCAGGCACTCCAATCTTTGAAAAGATAATGATAAGGAGGACATTACCAAACATGATCTTTTCCCTATCGTGGGTGGTATCAATAATCTCCTCTGTAATGAAATCTGAGAGGTTGTAAATGGTTCCCTCTGAGATCTTACAGTAGACATTCAACCAACCCTTGTTTGTTTGTATCAATCTATCTTGCCCTTTCATCTTTTTCACAAAGTGCATGTCCATCCTCATAATAGGACCGGTGATTAAAGTGATGTCAAATTATTGCAAACCCTTCTTATTGTCATATGCCTCAACAATCTTCTTAATGACCTCATTATAACTTAAATCATCATCTAGTGACTTTTCTGTTTACATATCAAGCCACTGAACTTATAAATCAACTATGGGGTTATGTGCATCCACCTTCATGTGAAATAGGAGTAGTCCTCATGTAGGCATGAAATTAACCGCTGGTATAGTCACTCCAATTTTATAAAATAGGGCAACTCATAAAGTTGCAGAAGCCCAACTTTTTCTAACTTCACTTGTACTTCATCATCATATTTAGGTTTCTCATCTAACATCCTTTTCTCCGTTAGGTGAACCACCTCAAGGGTCATCTCCTTTTCTATGGTGTTCATGTAATGATTGTAATCACTCACATCCATCTTCATTATATGTGACACCCACTCTTTCCCTATCAACACACCATCTAGGTACTACATCTCTACATACCATTATTCGTTGAAACTTGTTGACACTGTGGGTTTCACTTTTCCCTTGTCTTTTCCCTTCTTTGATGGAACATTAGATCCTTTCCCTGGTGTCATTTTTCTCTTCTTAGGTCCTCTGTAGTTTCTCCCTTACTTCAAGTTATATTACTACTCAAACCCTTGGCTCTACTTCTACAAAATTTCCATGAAAACCCGTGCCCTAGCTTGTAAACCCTAACCTAGAGTACTTCCTTTTCACAAGACAACATATCCACCTGCAGGAACCCACAAAAAAATCTCCTCCACATATGCCCATGCACTTTGTTTCCACACTAGTTCACAAGTCCTTCGATTTATTTGACTTCACACACTACTCTTCACACTTCTTCATAATAAACACCTTAGATTACAAGAACTTATTCAATAACAAAATGAAAGGTCAAAGAATACTTCTTCCCTGACCTTATATTTATAGCTTTTTACTTTTTCTACACAAACCCCAATGCCACCTACCAATGTAAAAACACATTAAATTCATATTTTTCCAAAGACATTTCTCCACGCATTTTTCACAGCACTTTCCCTCCACATGCAAACCTCCGTGAACACTCATGCAACCTTCTTGCGCATAACTTCCTCGACCATAGAAATATTCACACCTTTTCCCGTGCTAAAGTCAATCTTCCTCTATGTCTTGGACCATGTTATTTCTACTTCCTACCTCATATTTATCTTGTACTTTTTATCCTTGTATGTGGTTTTTCTCAAAGCCTTTTTGAAACCAATCTTCTCATGTTCACCTTTGTTATGCATTCTCTTTTGACCCCATGCGCCTTTGACTTCACAGCCTGGGCCACCACATCAACATTTCTCCAGGAACTTCTTTCAACTCTTACCACATCCTACTCACTTCCCCTTTATGTTCCACCCCACACTAAAAATATGTGCACTCCTCTGCACATAACACCTTGATGATGCAATTAGCCACCAGCGCACACACGCACCCAAAACAAAGAAAATGGAACAAAGAAATGATAAAGGGAAACACAAAGAAAGGATAATGCATTAAGGGAAATCCTAAGCTAACTGGAAATACTACCTTATTTACAAACACCCAGAAGCCTTATTTATAGTATTGCTTCAGCCTACTTCCATTGAAATACCTGGGAAGTTATGTTCTATCTAATGCTTGTACCTAGCAAGTTCCTTAATCAAGTATATGGGTAACATAATATAGTCCCAACCAATGGACCTTGAGCTTCCCAAGGATGGTGCATGAACTTAGAATTATAAATTAAAACAATCTACCCAACCTCAAATTTGTTATTCCTTATGTGACGATCATGTCAGGCCTTTTGTCTCACCTTCTCAGTCTTCTGAATCCACTTAGTAAGTGATTGCCTCTCATCTAACATCATTAGCTTGTCAATGTAATCTTTCAGTGCTTGTTCATTAGCCAATCCTCCTGTTCATGTAATACGTAGAGAGGGTAGCATAAACTCTAACAAAAAAATAGCTTCCATGCCAAACACCAATTGGAATGGTGTGGCTTTATTAAATATCTTGTAATTTTTTATATACGCCCATATCATGACTCTAACTTTTTCATCCTAATCCTTCCTCCCAACATCACAAATATTAGTAAGTGTATGAATCAATATCTTATTAAATGCATCAACACTCCCATTAGCTTGAGGGTGATAAGGATTAGTCTTGTGGTGAGCCACCATGGATTCGACCAAAAAAATCCTGACAGTCTCATTCAAAAATTGAATACCCCAGTCACTAATCAAACTTAGAGGGCACCCATGCCTACTGATTATATTTTTCCATGGGAATCTTACTATTGTGGCTGCCATGTAATCCTTGTAGGTGTTTCCTCTGCCCACCATGTTATATAATCAATGGAATCAATGATATATCATGGACCCCTCCTTCACGTGACAGGTGAAATAGGGCCTACAAAGTAAATTTCCCATTTCTCAAACAGTTCATTACTAACTATTAGTATTAATGGAATTTCATCCCTTTTTCCTAGCTTACTAAGGTTCTGGAAATGATCACAAGACTTGCAATATTGAATACAATCCTTGTAAACCATCTCCCATAAAAGGCCAACTAAGATTATCTTGTGTGCAGACACATTCATCACATAGTTTCCTCCTACAATTCCACCGTGAACCTCTTCCATGATTTTAGTGCACTTATGCTCTAGCACAAATTATCATAAAACCTCATCACGACCTAACTTGTATAAGTCTCCACCAATTAACATACAGGGCACGACGCATATGGATAACTTCTTCCTTTCTAATTCCTTCATCCCTTCTAGTGCCACACCTATTTTTAACAACACAAAGATATCTTCCAAATCAAATGGCATGCTCCGTAATCTAATTAGTGTGCATCTAGAATTATATCCTCAATGCTTTGTGCATCCTCTCCTAAGTCAATCCTTGATAAGTGGTCAAACCCCAAATTACTCTTACTCGATTTTACAACAACCGTAAAATTAAAATCCTGAAACAATAGGACCCACTAGCATATGCGCCCTTGCAAGATGTTCTTATTCACCAAGTAATTTAATGCCATATGGTTCATGTAGAATGTAAAGGGTGTTTCCAAAAAATAATTCCTAAATTTTTGTAGCATGTAAATCATTGACAATGTCTCATGCTTCGTGGTAGTATAATTTGGTTCTCATGGGGTTAGCTTCCTACTAGCAAAGCTCAAGGGATGGTTAACAATTCCCTCTTCAGGTTGTGCTAATACTACTCCAATTTCCATCCCTGAAGCATCAACATATACACGGAATGGCTTATCCCAAGAACTAAAGCGTAATATGGGTGTAGTGATAATCACATTCTTTAATGTGTCAAATTTCATATATTGCACCTCTCCCCAATGAAATGTACTTTTATGCTTCAACGACTCCTCCAATGATGTAGAGATCTTGGCATATATCTTATTAAATTTCTAGTAATAACCCATATGCCCAAGAAATCTATGCACTACGCTTTGGCTTGTAGGCTCCTCTAGAACCACAATAACAACAAATTTGGTAGGATCCAATAGAAAACCTTCTATACATATCATATGTCCCAACAGGGTGTGAAATGGAGTAGTGAAAACACATTTCTTAATGTTGAGAGATATACTCAACTATCAGAATCTCTCAAACATTAGTCTAAGATTGTCACAATGGTCCCTCACCAATCCATATATTATCTACTCATCGAAGTAGAATTGAAGAAACTTATGGATGAAGTCCTAAAATGCCTAAACTACAATGAATGAAAACACATCAAGCACGTTCTTCATTCCAAAAGGCATAATCGTATAGGAAAACATTCCCCATTAAGTGGAAAAAGTTATCTTTTCTTGGTCCTCCTTTGCAATTCTAACTTGATGATATCCTGAGAATCCATGTGTAAATGAATAGATCTAGTGTTTGGCTTCTCCTTCTAGGATCTTCTCAGTGAAGGGGGTTGGAAAAGTATATATGACACACATTGCATTCAAATCCCTATTATCAATGCAAATCCTTATCCTCCCATCATTATTAATGCTTATGACAATTAGACTTATCCACTATGATTCCTCAATAGCCTCAATGATGCCTTATGCGATCATATATTCAATCTCCTCCTTGAATTTTATGTACAGATTTGGATTCATTTAATAAGGTCTCTTCTAAATTTGGTGCACACCCTCCTTCATTTTGATCCACATCTCTTCTAAAGAGTGGTGAAATCCCTTGAGTTCATGGTACCCACATAGAAAAAAATCCTAAAATTCATGTAATAGATCAATTATATTTGAAACCTCCCTTTCTATCTAGTAATCTCCAATAGTAGCTTCCTTAGGTTTTGCCTCCAAGATAATGTTAACCTTCTTGGTTTTCAAAGGTTCATGGTAGGCATGCACTTACTCATCAGAACTATCTATAACCTCATGTGTACTAGCAATATGGTTAACGTATAAGTTTTCCACCTCTTTACCATTTATCATGTAGACAAACTTTCTTTTCTCTTTTTCCATGCAGGAGCGCTCAAGCTGTACTTCCTTTGATTCTTCCTCATTGAAACGAGATTCCAACTCATGTTCTTCGAAAAAATCTAGTATTATATCCTCCACCATGGCACTATCTCCCATAGTTAAGCACTTAACATCCTACAATACCTTATTCATTGATGGCTAAGTACTCTGATACTCAAAATCTTTAATGAGTTCAACTATCAACTCCTACCAGTTTCCTGTCTGACGGTGCATCTCTGAATGAATGTACCAAATGTGCATGAAACCTTGTAAGGTGGAGTAAAGCTTACACACCCATAAATATGGAGGCAAGGATTTTGAAACTTTCATCCAGGCCTTCTCACATGTCTGGATGTGAAATGAGGAGGTTTTCTTCCCATGATAGTATTTTATAGCAGTAGTTGCATTACTTTAGAGAAACCTAATAGAGAACACTATTCTCACCTCATGTCACTCTAGAAGGTTATCTCATTGGGTTTCCCACCAACATGTTGTGGTCTTGAGAAAATTATAGCTAGTCATACTTCTCCTTTCAATCTCACATCTCCACTGGGTCTCCATTACTCACAAGAAAACATTCGGGTTGGCTCCCTCAGTATAACTCAAAAACTATTTTCCTCCCAGGTTCCTGACTAAGTGTGCCTTTGTTACTCTTGTCAAATATCCTCTTAACATCCTTCTGACTAACTCATATGTCCTGTGTGCCCAATTTTCACATGCCAAACTAGTTTTATCACTAATATATTGAGCGTCTTTCCACTAAATAATGTCTTCTTTTGTTGGTTGTATAGCCTTAGGGCCCTTGATAGTGCGCACATAGATTGTGTCTACATCTTATTATCCCAAGGACTCAGTATAGGGTGTTTACTTTCCATCCATCAAAGGAATGATAAAATGTTCCTCCTTGTTCTCAAAACTTATATACCCCTTATTGAAATGTAAGTTAGTATTGTTCTTATAGCACTAAGGGCGCCCAAATAATGCTGTAAATTTTTCTACCTTAGCAAGCACCTAGGATAGTGATATCAGCATCCTCTAAGACATCAATGGGCATTACCTTTGTCTTGTTATCCATATACAACAAATTTGAACATGGCTCTAATAGGGGCCTTCCCATTTTATTCCATGCTTCCAAGGTGAGAACATTAACTTCCATGCCCATGTCAATCAGAATATTACTTAGGAGCCATCCATAAATAACCACATTTAAGGTAATATCCTTATCATAGTCAATACTATGAGGAGGAATATTAGCATGCAATACCTGCCTCTCACGCTCTCCTTTGGTGCTTGGTACTTTTCCTCTCAGCCACTCTTGTAATAGAGGGATGATATTATCTTGTATCAAAATTCTACATAACTCCTTGACTTCATCCAGATCCTTCTATGGAGCCTCATCACTCTTCTTCTTCTCTAACTACCTTGACTTCTCCTTCAAGCATTAGATATCTCCTTGTAGGATTTGAGTAATATCCATGGTTTCCTGATAAAATTCCTTCTAATGTGTAACATCTAGATACTTCCCATGCACTACTTATTCTCTTGTAACTAGTGGTCTCTACTTTGGTATCTCCCTGGCACATGCAACCTCATCTCCTGTCATCACCAATACATGTTCTAACTCTTACTCATGCGCTACCCTTGGCATCTAATTCAGTTCAAATCTCTTCACACTTACCATCCCAGTGACTTTATCCTTTCGTTGCTTTTGGCTCATGTGTTCAAAAAAATTTGGGCATTACTCATACTTGTGATTTTTCCCACACCAAGAGTACTACCAAAACGGACACTCACGCTTGTAATGTTATGTAGATCCATATTTATAATAGGTTCCACGAGGGAATTCAATCCTTCCTCTCCCATGATTTCCATGACCTCTAAATCCTCACTGAAACCCTCTACCTCGACCTCCTATGTCTTCACACCTGTAGACACCAAAATTGGGTCACACTCCCCTTGGTCCCCTTTTGAACAGCTAACTTAAACACTTTACCTAACCATGAGCCTTACATCACACACTAATATTAATTTAATCACTTTAATTAAATTAATACTCATCATCACTTTATTCATTATTAAATTATCTTAATTAAACCAATTTATATCTCACCTAGATACCTCACCCCACAACCTCACCTAGACACCTCATTATAAACCTATTTTAAGTATCTATCTACTCACCATAACTAACTAAGACTTAGTTCAACCCTAAAAATAAATTCCTATTATTCCTCTAACCACATTCCCACTCATTAAAAGATAACATCCATTTTGATCTGTGGTAAATGGACAAACTTGGCCCAAATGATTAGAAATTTTTTCATTTTTAGTAAACCTAGGGAATCCTTCCTTAACCGATGTTGATCATCCTGAAACCAACGCCGAACAACATGAAACCATCGTCGGTTACCATATAACTATTTTGGTAACCTTGTTTGAGGGTTAGACACATTCTAAAGTTTGGGGAGTAAAGGAGATATGCATGTAAGAAAGAACCAGAGCTCTTTCATACACCTAGGCAGCCATAACCCACACAACCATTGATCATAAGGTTTTTGTGTTCACAGGAGCACTCTGGAAAGCACTGCCATGACACTGATCAGCATTTCATCGATCAACCATCACCACCACCCAGCCATTGGAACTTCAACATCAGTAAGTGTGTTTATCACCTATGTTATTCCATCCTTATGTTGTTTTAAAGGTTATTTTCAACTCTATTATCATTTCTACTAACATCTCCATTCCCCCATCACTCACTTTCCTACAAACTAGACCCTTCACCACCATAAAATTAGATCATCTATAAATTACCTTTATACATCTCCAAGTTTTACTAAGATCTCCAAATACTTCACCATTCCCCTTTTTATCTCTATCTAACCTTAGACCAATTTCCATAATCAAATCTTATTGAGTTCCTATCATCCCGACTGTACCGATGCCAGTTACCCATGACCATCGTTGGTTCTCTCTAAACCGTCATTGGTTATATTTGACTAATACAAGTCTCTATGATTTTTCCATCTTATAAATAAAAGAACCTAAGAATATTCACCCAAGCAACCTAAGTGACCCAGAACCCGACCCTAAATAGTACCAGAACCCTAACCAACTACCCCACCTCTAGATTTGATCATAGCCTAGCCTGTTATGTTAGACTTGCTTATTGTATTTGGATGAGATACCTAAATCATATTAGTTACAGTAGGATTCTATTTACTTATGTTATTTCTTGCATTAAATTGTATTAAACAGTGGGTTGACTACCACCGAGGAAGTAACACTTCCTTGATCTAGCACACGCTAGGCAACCCATTGACATATATTATTTAATCCTCTATTTGTGGTCTTGATGTGTATTTCAGGTAGTTCCTCCCAACTAAAATGAATATCTCATAGCTAGCATTGGATCAAGAATTCAGAATGCATGCAACAACCTTCAACCAACCATTACAACAGGTATTCCCCCTTGGCTCACACCCTTATCTATTTCATCTAAAAACTTAAAGAAAATGGTGAAACATTTTGGCACACCTGGTGGAACTCTCTCTTGGGTTCATTGTATTTTCTTCATATAAGGAAATTTTTTTTGTGTGTTTCTTCCATTTCAAAAATTATACATTTAATATTCTCCTTGGTAATATTCCTTTCTTCTAATTGTCTAAATGAAATTTGTCATTTGGGGCTTAAAATGAACCACTTCTTCTTTCTTGCAGTGCATTAGTGAAAAAGTGTCCTTCCTATTCATCATTTACTACATCGAAAATAATATTTTCATCTGGGTATTAAAACACTTGCATTACATTTTTATTTTGTGCATTATAGCTCACATTAAAAATGAGGGCAACCTATACACTGGAAGTCATGCCCACTTGATGGTTGAAACAATTGAACCATAGACAAAAATTGTTTCTCTCTCTTTCTCTTGACAAACTACACAAAAAATTTAATATACACACCTAATTAAATGACATCTTACCTGGGAACACCTATCAATGATCACACGATCAGAGGATTGATAGGTAATCCCCAGCTGGTTATGTTTTTCCACTACCCCATCAGAGGAAGGACTTCCCCTGCCATAACATAACCTGAAACCTCACCCTCTAGATTTCCTTTTTCATAGGATGCCTTCCCAACCAATAACTCTATTATGAATTCACGTGTCAGTCATAAATAACATAAGCTACAAAAATTATAAAATTCACTTTTAAGACTGCATGTTTTCATAGCTTTATGCTTGACTTGATTTTTGAGGTGACAGGATACATTTTCTTCATCCTTCTTTTTCCTTTCACACTCTACCATCATAGTCAGAGTATTCTAACTTTATATGAGTGTGTCAGGGCATCATCCTATCATACCCAGGATTCTGGGTTGATTTCTTCATACAATCTAAATCCATAATACCTCATTTTTCTTTATTCTTTAGATTTCACATTAACCGGAATCGATCCCAAGACCATCATTAGTTTACATCTGACCTGTATCAGTTTAAAAAACCATCTTTGGTTCCTTGTTCTGTTGGATTAGTTTATCCAGAGAACACTCACCTCACCTTCTTTTTTATTTAAAAGTTTTTGTGTGTCACCGTACTCTCCGTATTCTGGTCATAGTCCTCCAATACAGTCTCCCTATCTAACAATCACCAGCTTCTGCTTTATTTTTTAAAACTGTTATTCTTCACAGTAATTAGCATCAATCACTTTGTTTTGATTTTTATCAAAATATTTACCCAATTTTCCCCTCGAAATATATTTTGTCCCATCCCTATTGTCCCTTGTGTCATTTACATAGTACAATTCACCTGATTTACATTGATTCACATGGTGTTGATTCACAACCAAAATAACACCCTTGTGTTTCATGCTAGCCGTCAGCCAATCCCAAATATTCCATCAATGTCATCTATTATGTCACCTATGGATCCAACTCATCTTATCCCCATTGCCACCAACAACGTGGAGTTTGCGAGACTCTTTGACTAGAATCCCACTACCCTCTAGTATTACCTTACTCATTCTTCTACCTGGGATTCCTCAGGACAATTAATATATGGCATGGCTCTAGTCCTCACTTCTACATAAGCTAGCACCCGTTTGGTGCTACCTTCATCCAATTTATCACTTGTGGTGTCTCAGCTAAATCCCATAGCCACTATAATTGCAACATCTATGTCATCAATCACACCCATGACATCGATTGTCCCTTCAACAACCCCTATGATTTTAGCTCCATCTGCACCCACCACTTCCCATATACCCATTACATCGTAACCACCTCCAGTGTCAGAAACTTACACCCCTTTCCAAGACGTCATCCTTTCTATCCCACAATCCTTACCCCAATCACCACTAGATTCATTATGACTACCCCACCCACTTACACATACAACCAACAACCCCTGACCTCATCTATCGCTTATGCTAGCTATGTGCCACCCACATCTATTCATCCTGCATAGTTCTCATATTCAGCACTACCATATACCAACATATCACCTACCTCGTACCTTCTGCATCAACCCCCTTTTTCTATAGGGGGCACCCATTCATCCCAACCTACTAACGACCTCATTAAAATGATGATGGAGAAGATGCAGACCTTAGAAGAATTTTCTTTTGGCTCCTGTAATTCTCTAACATATGATGAAATTTGTAATGAGCATATCCATCCATTTATTCCCATTCATCCTTACCCAGTGCATTGGGAAATTCCTAAATTTCATCACTTTAATAGTAAAGAAGACCCTCAACAACACTTGCAGTGATTCAAACATGGGTGTTACCTAATCTCCCATGATGATGCTTTACTCCTACAAACTTTCCCAATTTCCCTGATAGGACCAACATTGAATTGGTACAGTGGAATACCCCAACATTATAGCTCTTTGTTTAAAAAAGTAGCCCTAGCTTTTCTAGATCATTTTTCAATCAATGTTACTAAGAAAGTCACCATAACCAATCTCTATTCAATCCAGCAGTACGAAGATGAATCTATCATAGATTTCATTGCCCACTGGAAAATTCTTATTAACAAATTGACGTTCCAACTACCTTAGAATAAACTTATTGAGTTGTTCACTAGATCTTGTGCTAGACACATATCACCAACTCTGTAAGTTAAAACCTTCTGAACCTTTGATGAAGCATTCACCATGGCTCGAAAACTAGAAATTCATGCCATTGAAGAAAAGAAAATTAAATTACAGAACAAGAACACCCCATTCAAATCCAATGATTCTTCTTCATCTTCAAAACCCCAAAATAACTATGCAAATCCCAAAGGATCTGCCAACATGGTATTCCTCTAGGCAGGTCCACCTCATCCTTCTAATCAGGTTCAACCCTCTTCCAATCTTTCACATGTCTAGGCTTTTCAGCTTTGGTGGGATCAGCGGAAGCACACTTTCATCAGAGAGCCCTATTCTTCAGTTTTGGAGAAACTTCTTAAAGTTGGAGCCATTACACTTCCTCTCATAAAACCTCATACAGGTTTTGACCCCACTCGTCCTATGCCCGCATGGTATAAAGAGCATGACTACTATAATTATAATCTCCTTAAAGGTCATAGTGATGGATAAATTTTAAAAACATTGTTCAAGAGATGATAGACATTGGATACCTTGTCGTAGACAAACCGAATGTGCCAACAAATCATAATTTGCAAATCTTCAAAAATCCATTCAGTAATCATAAACCATCGTCTAATAATAATAGTGAACCTTCATCCAGTGATAGCAACATCCGTGAGGTTCACGTGGTTTTTGATATCATGCCAAATGTTCCTCAAAACCAACTTACTTCATCTATTAAGGAAATCTTGGCATGGGCTCCTCCACCCATATAGGAGCATACCTCTTATACTCCTCAACCCGTAGAGGATTCCCCCTGATCTCCCCTTGCTCTTCTAGAGGAACCCACACTTTCCACTGATGTTGTGTCATCGTCTACTTCCCAACCTTTTGAACTGTCAACACTTGTTATTCTCCCATCCATAAGAGAATCATTATCACCTTCTCCTCTACCAATTGAGAAGCCTGTTATCCAAAATGAGCCCCTTGCTCATTTTTTTGGCTAACTCCCTTCATTATTTCCTCTCTTGTGCCTCAGTCATAATTTTTTATCTTTTAGGAACTCAAAACCTTCTAGAAATAGAACCATTGGATAGATCTCTTTCTCATCTTTCCAGAAAGGTAAAGTTTTCTTCCTAACTCCATGTATTTTTGAAGTTATGGCTCGATGGAGTTTTTGTGGGAAATTTTCCCTTGACAGGCCCACCGACCAATCAGAAGCTGCCACATCAGCAAAAAGTGGTGGGGGGTGGGGGGAAAAATAGGAATTTTCACTAAGTGTTTGATGGGGCTAAAAAGGAGAAATTTTTCCTAGAGGGACGACTGACGAATAAGATGCTGCCACGTGTCCAGGAGGAGGGAGTTAGGAAAATTTTTCTAAGGTTGGCGCAAACAAATATTCGGCCTTAAGGCCCTCATCCAATGGCATTGTGCCATGTGTCCTTAGGCCGAAGGAATGTTAGAGTGGTGGAGGAAATAGGGAAAAATTACCAAAGTGTTTGGCAGGGGTGCTAAGGAGAAATTTTGGCCCGCAAGGCTCGAGCCAATGGGATCACACCTCGTGTCTCAGGGGGCGTCAAAGCTTCGACCACCAGGGAAAAGTTGGGAATTTTTCCCAAAGGTTAACACAAAGAGGAGTTTTGGCCCCAAGGCCCACAATGAATAGAGACCTGCTACGTGTCTTCAACTAGTAGAAGTGGGGGGAAAATTGGGAAATTCTCCCAAAGAAAAATCAAAGGAAATTTTAAAAGGGAAGTCTCGCCTCCCAAGGCCCAAGCCAATGGAATTATGCCATGTGTCCACGTGGCAGCAAAAAATGCAAGACAGGCCCATAGAGAAAAATGAAGAAGACAGGCCCATGTCTAATGGGGTTGTGCCATGTGTCCAGCTCAAAGAAGATGGTCAAAAACGATGAAAAATTTAAGAGCAGATGCCCATGGTGAATCACATCATGCCACATGTCCTCTAGTCATCCAGCCGGCGGAGAATTTTTGGAAAATTTTCCAAATGTTGAAATGGTGGAAAAAGAAGTAGAAAAGGCCCGCAACCAATCAGAACATGCCATGTGGCACCAAAGTGGAGGGGCATGGAGATTTTTGGAGAAAATTTGCCAAATGCAAAAAGTGGGAAAATTTCAAAATTTTGGCCCGCAAACCCATTTTGGCCCTGTTTTGTCCTAAATTTTCAAATGATCGTAACTTTCGATCCAGAGCTCAGTTTTTTGCGTTCTTTATATCAATGGAAAGCTGGTGAAATTATCTACATGATTAAGGGGTAAATTTTGTGTTTTGATGGATTTTGGAGAGATAAAATTTGAAAACTCCTCTGGCACGTGGAAATCAACAGAAATAACATTTTAACCACCATTTTTAATGAAGAATGGCTCGCATTCTCTCCCAGCATGGTTAAAAATGTCAAGGAATGGACTTTTGAGGGTGCCCAAGTTGTTTTAATACCATTTGGTCAGTGGTTGAAGCTCCTCTCATGTTTTCCCACGTTTCTCTCTCCTGAGCTCATTTTTACATTACAAAAAGCCAAAATGGGCTCATTTTAAAAGAGTTAGACATTCTTTTACCTCTAAAACTTCCCTTTTCTTCCTAATTAAGAAAATTTGTGGAATTTTTACCTTTTTATGCAAATATAGAACCCCTCTTTTCCTCTTGGTCATTGTAATGCACTGTATTGGACCTGGAATGATGATATATACTCTGTGATTAAATTTTCTCAATCCTTTCATATGTTTATTATTGTTTCCTGATCTTTCATTACATTTTGGAAATTTTTGCATGTTTTATGCTATATTTTCTTATGGATTGTGTATGATTTATAGTAGCAGGTGTCTAATACTCCTTTGGTGCATCACCTTACTTAGACTAGGTTTATTTTTTGCATTTTCTCAACCTTGTCTTCTTGGCAAAGTTTGATTAAGTTATAGGTAAACCCTCTACAGAATGTCATGCACACTTGAAAAAAGGAGTTGACAAACTAGCCTCTAATCTGGATATTATTTTACCACTTTTACAAGTCCCACAATTGGGGAAAAGATTCAATGTTGTGTAATCACACTGGATGCTAAAATGTCAAACTAAAAATCTGATAGAACATCCAGAGGGTGTTGTAGATTTGCACTAATAGTTTTGGCATGCCCAGTGGGACCTATGAGGTCTTCATCTTTATTGTAAAAAAATTGATGTGCATTTTTTGCAAGTTTCTTGCTTGAAAGAGCCCTGAATTACACATCTGATGACTCCGAGGGAGAAGAATCAGCCGGTTTTAGTAGTACAGACCTGAAAACTCGTGAGAAGAATCACCACAAATTCAAGAGTTGGAGAAGAATTATTCTTTAATTATCTGCAATTATCTCCAAGAAGAAGACAAAGAGGGAGAATAATTCAAAGGTCTCCATCTCCACCAAATAGAACTCTATCAACTCCTCCACCTAGTAGACCTTTCATCCAATCAACAAGGGTTCTAAGGCCAATCAGAATGGCATAACACAACCCCTATGTCAATTTCACCGATAGTAGTCCACTTGCTCTCAATGCAAAAAATCCAATCCCAGTTGTAGCATTGAATAACATTCCATACTTTACTGGAGAGAACCAGACCACTCCTGGTGATCATGTCAAGGATATTGCTAATATTTGTGTAATTCATGAGATTGATGAGATGCAAGTTGCTATCAAATTGTTGGTGTCTTCATTCAAAGGGAAATATTTGAAATGGTTTAGGAGCTTTACTTCAGGTTATATCCAAAATTGTAACCAGTTATGTATATCCCTCCATGAGAAGTTCGGAGAAAAGGGAGATAACTTGTCCCTTTTGGAACAATTGACAACTATCAAGAGAGATCCCAATGAGAAAATGACTGACTTCAACTTTAGATTTCAAAGTACTTGGGAGAGAATTGCAATGGTAGTAAGGGAAATAGTAGAAGGTGCTTTTCTATATTACCTTAAATATTTAAATTCTTATATTTCTATGTTAATTCAACCCATGGGAGGCACAACTATCCCTGTTGCTTATAGCATTGCCATTAGAGCTGAAAATTGTTTGATTCAACTTGGTAAGCTAGCTCCTAGGCCTCCAATGTCATTGTATCCAAAATTAGAGAGTCCAAGTACTAATCAAGCACCTATTTTAGCTCATATCCCCACTCCTAGAAGCCAGAATTCAAGTGAATCTTCTACCTCATCTTCTAGTGCCTCAAATGAACTTCAAGAAGTCATGAAGCAATTGCAAAATTTAGGTAATGAGCTGGTTAAACTCAAGAGGCAGAAAGCCCAAGGTTTTAGACCTTCTTACTAGCCTCAAGCTCAGGCTAGCAGGCAGCCATGTCAGCCTCAAAGACCACCCCATCCATCTGTAAATCAAAACCAAGCAATACCTCCTGCCAACAAACCATTCCAACCCTATAATCCCAATGTTGCATCTTCCTCTAAAGCACTAGTGCCAGTACAAAACAACATAGCTCAAGAGTATGATTGGTGTTTCCCATGCAATGAACCTCATAACCAGTCTATATGCTTCAATGGTGTCCTAAATCAAGAATTAATGGTAACAACAACTAGTGTGGAGGGTGAAGGGAGTCAAGGACATAACCAACAACAAGAAACATCTGAGCAACAATCAACTCCAAATGATACCACACTTGTAAACTGGTAGGAAGAAGACTTTTGTGGTATGAATCAAACAATATCTCAAAGAATTACAGCCAACACAAGGTCAAAAAGGAGAAATTTGGGTGAAGGAAAGCCATTAGCTCCAAGTAATCCATAACCTTCTACCACTCCACAAACTGTTGGCAAACAAAATGTAGTTCTAAACATGCAAGGACCACCCAAACCAGCTTCTAAGCCAACTCAGATGCCAACTACTACTGCCCATGTGCAAGGAATGAATGTGTAAGCTAGAGGATAGTAGAGGGATGCTCCATCCCCATTCAACATCATTGATCAGATGAAGAAGACAAATGTAAACATATCAATGTGGGAATCACTATCCATCCCAGGCCAAAGAGATTTGCTACAAGCTACCATGAGGGACTGGTCAACTTCAAATCAACAGGCCCAAATGCAAGATAAGGTACTCAAAAATGCTACCCAACCTAAGGGGAATCTTAGAGGACAACAAGGTAAAATGTTGAAGCCCCCTCCTTTCTATGTTTCATTGATAATTGGAAACTAATTAGTACACAATTGCATGATTGATTCCAGAGCAAGTAGTTAAATAATGCCCAAGCAAATAGCTAATCAGTTGGGGCTTCAATATGAATTTATATCCAAAGGGGTAGTGCAATTGGATGGGATAGAAGTGAAAACAATGGGAGTGATTAAAAACTTGACTCTTACTTTGCATGCATGCCCCAACATTGTTGTTTTGTAAGATGTCTCAATGATATATCTTCCATCACTCTTTGCCCTATGTTTTTCAAGGGATTTCACAGCTAAGATTGGAGGTTACTTATCTATTGATTGGTCACACATGTTGTTTAGAACAAGATATGGGACTAAATCCACAATCACATCTAAGCCTATTGCAAACTTTCACATTGAGCCTCACACTCCAAGCCAAATCAATATTAATTGTTCAACGTTTAATCAAGAGGATTATCCAAGAACTGATGAAGCTGACACCAAGGTTGGAAGCATCCCAGATTTGATTCTTGATGAATGGGAAAGCAAGGTGCATGCTTTTGATCATTATCTGGAAATAGAAGAATCTGACCTAGGAGTCTATTACATACATGAAGAAAATCAGCCTATTCCTAGCATCACCAAGCCAGACCACAAGGATGATAACGAGGTATGGCAGTTGTTCTTTGATGGATCAAGAGGTAGAAAATGTGTAGGAGGGGGGACTATACTTATTTCACCTCAAGGATTTAAGTATTATTCAGCTTTTAGATTTCAGTTTACATGTTCTAATAACACTGTTGAATATGAAGCTTTGATACAAGGATTGCATTGGTCAACCAAGAAAGGAATAAAGAACTTGCAAGTATTTGGTGATAGTGAGCTGATTGTCAACCAATTTAAGAGGAAGCATGCTACCAATAATGATCTTCTCAAGTGCTACAAAAATAGGGTGTGGGACCTCATTGAAGATTTTGAGGGATTTAGCATCAAGTCCATCCCTAGAAAAGAGAATCAAGTTGCTGACAGGATTGCAGCAGTTGGAGCAGCCTTTGATGTTTTTGAAAGCATCAAGAAAGACAAGGTATAGCCAAACATTCATGTGATTTTAAATCCTTCAGTTCCAAAAAACAATGTAAGTTGGAAAGTGTTTGAAAATGATCAACAAATCATCCATTTCTTATAAGAAGAGGTTGAGTTCTAAGCTAAAACTTAGGAAAAGTTAGAACAACAGTATGGTGATCAAGTGGTACAACTGAGGACCAACAAAATACCAAAGGGACTTGTCACTTTGGAGTCCATTTTCAATCGTAATGATCAATTCAATAAGGAGAAAGTAAACATCTAAGTTAAGGGGGAAGATTCAGTGCCTGTCTTGGTGGAAGAAGGTAAGTCACTCTAAATTGGTAAAGTGACAACTGAGCAAGAAAGGTATCAGTTCATATAGCTTTGTCAAGAATTCCCTAATGTGTTTGCCTGGAGCTATGAAGATTTGAAAGGTTTTAATCCCAAGTTAGCTCAACACACTATTGAATTGGACCCAAGTGTTAAACCCATCAAGTAAAAACAAAGGCCAGTCAATCCACACATGGATCCTCTCATGAGAAAAGAGTTGAATAAGTTGATAGAGTAAAGTATCATATTCCCTATCAAGCATTCTAGGTGGGTAGCCAACTTGGTCCCAGTTAGAAAGAAGAGTGAAGAAATCAGATTGTGTGTTGACTTCAGAGATTTGAATAGAGCATCTCTTAAGGATCATTACCCACTTCCTTTTATGGAGAAAATTTTACAAGTTGTTGCTGGTTCTGAAAGGTTTTTATTGCTTGATGGCTATTCAGGGTACAATCAGATTATGGTGAAGGAAGAGGATCAATTCAAGACAGCCTTCAAAACCAAATGAGGGACCTATGGATATAGAAAAATGCCATTTGGGCTGTCCAATGCTGGAGCGACATTCCAAAGGGCAATGGACATGACATTCAAGGATTTGATTAACAACATGATGCTGATATATCTTGATGAATGATATCACTATTTTTTCAAAAAATGCAACAGACCATCTCTTTCATTTAAGACAAGTATTCCAAAGGTGCAGAAGATTTGGGGTATCATTGAATCCCAAAAAGTGTATTTTTCTAGCTCATGAAGGGAAGCTCCTTGGCCAGATTGTCTCCAAAGAAGGATTAGCAATTGATCTAGAAAGAGTTGAAGCCATAAGAGCACTGCCATTGCCAAGTCATAAGAAATCCCTTCAAAGTTTATTGGGAAGGATAAATTTTTTTTGGAGGTTTGTCCCAAATTTTGCAGCCCTAGTCAAGCCAATCACCAAGATGTTAAAGAAAAGAATAGCTTTCAAATGGACACCAGAAGGCAAGGAAAGTTTTGAATCAAACAAAGAGGCCATCTCATAAGCCCAAACTCTCATTAACCCAGATTTCTCCAAGGATTTCATCCTCTATGCATTTGGGGGTGATGATAATATTTCTGTAATTTTGGTACAACAAAACAAAGACAATGATGAGCAGCCAATTGTTTTCTTTAGCCAAAGCCTAGAGGACTATGAGGTGAGATATTCTTTCATTCAGAAGCATGTTCTTGTAGTAATTAGGAGCTTGAAGAAAGTTAAGCATCTAGTTTCAAACAACAAGGTTCAACTTTTGGTTTCCCATGTGGGAGTTAAAGACTTCCTCCTCAATAAAGACTTAAATGAAAAGAGAGTAGGGTGGATTAATCGTGTCATGGAGTATGACATTCAAATCAAAGTCACCAAGTTGTTCAGAGGAAAAGGATTGTGTGAGCAGCTGGCCTTAAAGAAACAAAAGGAAGCATGCAATGAGAAAGAGGTTGTTTTGGCGTTCCAAGACAACCATGAGCAAGGAAGCATTCAAGAAGAAAATGATGGTGTCCTCACTCCTTGTTGGACCCAAGACATAATGCACTTCCTACACATAGGCATATGCCCTTTAAAGATAAACAAAACCAAAAGGAGACACTTCAGATTGCAGGCTGTCCCATATGCCCTTGTTGATGGTGTTTTATTCAAAAGGGATGTGATTGGAGTGCTGCTGAGATGCATTGGGACAAATTAGATTCAAAGAGTGTTGGAAGAGTTCCATGGTGGACCAACTGGTGGTCATTTTGCACCAATAGTGATAGCTGTCAAGATCATGAGGTTTGGCTATTATTGGCCCAATTTTTTCAGTGATTGTTATGCATGGATCAAGAGGTGCAAGAATTGTGCATTCTTCACAAGTAAGGAGATACTAGTTTCCCTTCCATTGCATCCAATTTCAGTTGACTAGCCATTCATGCAATGGGGTTTGGACTTCATTGGATTCATTAATCTAAATTCAAGCCAAGGACATAAGTGGATTCTAGCAACAACAGATTACTTCACCAAGTGGATAGAAGCAGTAGCACTCAAAGAAGCAAATGAGTATAGCATCCTAGACTTATATGAAGGGATAGCAACCAGATTTGGCATACCTACTACAATAATATCAGATAATGCATTGGCATTCATTTGGTTGAAGGTAACTGAATGGGCTATTAAGAATGGGATCTACCTAATCACTTCATCAAATTATTATCCTCAGGGTAATGGCCAAGATGAATATACAAACAAGAACTTGTTAAGGATCATCAAGAGGACTCTTGATGAAAATAAGAGGTCTTGGCATACTAAATTGAAATCAGCCTTGTGGGCTGATAGGATAACCCCCAAGAGATCTATAGGTAACTCTCCATTCAAGCTTGTTTATGGAAGAGAGGTAATTTTTCCCATGTCACTTGAGTTACCAACATTGGAACTCATGAAGCAGTTGGAGTTTGGACCCATGGAGGTTAGGTATGTAGAATTGATGGAGCTCCAAGAAATCAGAAATTAGGCATCCCAAGCAATGGAGAAAGATCAAGCCTTGATCAAGAAGACCTTTGATAGAAAGGCCAAGGATAGATCTTTCCAAGTTGGAGATCTAGTGTTAAAGTGGGATGCAGACAAAGGAAAACCAAGGAAGCATTCAAAATTTAATGCCATTTGGAGTGGCCCCTACATGGTCACAAAGTGCAAGGATAACAATGCCTTCCAATTGTCTACATTGGATGGTGAAGAATTGTAGATTCTAGTCAATGGAATCCATCTGAAGCATTGCTACTGAAGGAAATCCTCCACCTTGTACATATTAGCTTAGGTTTTTGTTCCTCCAAGTGCTTATGAACATTATTTTGTTGTAGATTATCTTTGCTTTCCCTAATTGATTTGGCACAAGCTTGTTGTTCCAGGAAATGTGTTTTGCAGGCCTTGCTCCAAACAGATGGTGTTTTACCCTCTATCTTCCTCCTTTCATTCTTCTAATCAGTTGGGGTACCAAGTATAAATTTGATGAATCCATGCCCAATGGATCACTTCAGGCAACTAGTAACTTCATCCAACAAGCAGATGAACCCTTTGAGTTGCCAAAATTGTTATCCAAAATGAGCCCCTTGCTCATTTTTTTGGCTAACTCCCTTTATTATTTCCTCTCTTGTGCCTCAGTCATAATTTTTTTTATCTTTCAGGCACTCAAAACCTTCTAGAAATGGCACCATTGGATAGATATCTTTCTTAGATTTCCGGAAAGGTAAATTTTTCTTCCTAACTCCATGTATTTTTTGAAGTTATGGCTTGATGGAGTTTTTGTGGGAAATTTTCCCTTGATAGGCCCATCGGGCAATCAGAAGCTGCCACATCAGCAAAAAGTGGCGGGGGGTGGGGGGAAAAATGGGAATTTTCACTAAGTGTTTAGTGGGGTTCAAAAGAAGAAATTTTACCCTGAGGACCCATTGACGAATAAGATGTTGCCATGTGTCCAAGCGGAGGGAGTTAGGAAAATTTTTCTAAGGTTGGCGCAAACAAATTTATGGTCCTAATGCCCTCATCCAATGGCATTGTGCCATGTGTCCTTAGGCTGAAGGAATGTCAGGGTGGCAAAGGAAATAGGAAAAAATTACCAAAGTGTTTGGTGGGGTTGCTAAGGAGAAATTTTGGCCCACAAGGCCCGGGCCAATGGGATCACGCCATGTGTCTCAGGGGGGAGTCGGAGCTTCGACCGCCAGGGAGAAGTTGGGAATTTTTCCCAAAGGTTAGCGCAAAGAGGAGTTTTGGCCCCAAGGCCCACAATGAATAGAAACCTACCACATGTCTTCAACTAGTGGAAGTGGGGGGAAAATTGGGAAATTCTCCCAAAGTAAAATCAAAGGAAATTTTAAAAGGGAAGTCCAGCCTCCCAAGGCCTGAGCCAACGGAATTATGCCACATGTCCACGTGGTGAAAAAAAATGCAAGACAGGCCCACCGAGAAAAATGAAGAAGACATGCCCACATCTAATAGGGTTGTGCCACATGTCTAGCTCAGAGAAGATGGTCAACAGTGATGAAAAATTTAAGAGTAGATGCCTGTGGTGAATCACATCATGCCATGTGTCCTCGGGTCATCCAGCCGGCGGAGAATTTTTGGAAAATTTTCCAAAGGCCAAAATGGTGGAAAAAGAAGTAGAAAAGGCCCGAAACCAATCAAAATGTGCCATGTGACACCAAAGTGGTGGGGCACAGAGATTTTTGGAGAAATTTTCCCAAATGCAAAAAGTGAGAAAATTTCAAATTTTCGGCCAGCCAACCCATTTTGCCCCTATTTTGCCCTAAATTTTCAAATGAGCATAACTTTCGATCTAGAGCTTAGTTTTTTGCGTTCTTTATATTAATGGAAAGCTGGTGAAATTATCTACATGATTCTAGGGTCAATTTGGTGTTTTGATGGAGTTTTGGGAGATAAAATTGGAAAACTCCTCTGGCACGTGGAAATCAACAGAAATGATGTTTTAAACACCATTTCTAATGAAGAATGGCTCGCATTCTCTCCCAGCATGGTTAAAAATGTTAGGGAATGGAATTTTGATGGTTCTCATGTCGTTTTAATACCATTTGGTTGGTGGTTGAAGATCCTCTCATGTTTTCCCACATTTCTCTCTCCTGGGCTTGTTTTTACATTACAAAAAGCCAGAATGGGCTCATTTTTAAAGAGTTAAATATTCCTTTACCTCTGAAATGTAACATCCTTATTTTAGACAATAGAACAAGTCAATTTTTTTTTTTTGATAATTGCATACTGGTTCTAAATACATAATTTAGAACTCACAATTCAAATAACCATTTATATAACAGACAACCATATGCAGCTGTAATGACTCGGAATACCTCCGATCTATTCATTCCATGACTCGGTAATCTACCGATCTATTCATGAGTAAAAAGAGTTAGTGTTTTTATTTAACACAACACTCTGGCGGTTCTCTTCCCTAATCTGGGATTCAGAATGCTCTGTCCAAGGAATCTAACTGAATAACTGTTACCATTATTCATCGGCATCTCATCCCTTAGACTAGGTGAATTAGGACAACGCAATCAGCAGCTTGCGATACTTTGGCCAAAGATTTGAAACATACTGTTCATGTCTCGTATTCCTTAACGGCATACTCGTCAAACTGGAATACGTCCTTCACCCCATTCATATGTTATATAGAATGTCTTATACTGACTACTGTCAGTCCTTCCTTTCACAGCTGAATCACTCGGAGGCAGATTAACAAGGTGATAATGTTATATGGATGCCCACGAGGATTAGGGATATGATGACATACTGGTTCAACCTTGCAGTTCAACCAGTGTGTCATGATACCCCAAATCTCCGAGGCAGTCTTATAACATGACCACGTTCTTAATCGGTCCCAGGGTAACTCGTGCGAAATCAAGTGTAAATCTTAGCGATCAATGCAAAGGGTGTCGCCATAAGTCACCTGCATTGTTGTAACTTCGAGAAGATCCTAATCTTCTCAGAGGTACAGCCCTGCAGTCGACTTTATGTCGTCAACCTTTAAATCCGCCTCGAGAAGATCTACCCAATAACAAGCGTTACGCACTTGAGATTAAATTACTTTTAAAGACTTTTCCCTAAGGTTAGCCTTTTTAAATCCCTGGATTCTTTGTCTTAAGACGACCCTCCTCTAAAGGACTCATTACTGGTAGAGGTATTACGGTCACGCTCTCATCAAGGAGTCATTAGAATACACCTGATTCTAAAGCATCAGAATGGGACAATATCTCATAACCTTTACTTGAGATTGCCATCTGAACTCCTTTGATTGCCTATCAGTTCTCTTAACTGAATTTATATCATACTTTTTAGTTTAGAGATATAAATGATTAAGAATCCAATTTACTATTGTCCTGTTATACTTAGGACTAGGGATTAGTAATTCAATCCAACTTGTTTAGCGTTCTCTTTTAGGCTCAATTTTAACCTATCTTCTAGAGAGACAATAATTAAATTACAATATTGCTTTTGCTAGAACAAATTAGAACTACTAAATACTCATAAGAATTTAGTCTAATTACTTACAAGCTTTCATTGTCAATCACAAAAGCATCCATATTATACAAAGATAACTATGCCCCTTCGTTACATAAACCGAAGAAGTTCATCTTTCAGAATAGAATACAACACATAAGTATCAAACACTTATTTTCATTCCTTTCGAAACTCATACAATTACATTTTATGCAACAGCATGCTTAATATAATGCTAACGGAAAAGAAACATCTTTTCACATATAGTACATCTATAAAATCAAGCTGTAATTCTTTATAAATCAAATAAACTATCTGATCAGCCTGCCAGATCTGCATTGTTTTTACCTCTTACGGCAACCATCTGCAAAAATAGTCAACATGAGTCAGTTCAATGAACTGAGCATGATAAGCACTAACTTTTAAAACAATTGCAATCCATCAATTGTTTTCATTAAACACCCTGTTTAAATGAGATCTGATATTCACATAAGTAAACATAATCAGACTATGCCCTTGTAACACAAAATGATTACAAATATGTAACTCTATCATTGTTACAAATAGTCTTAATCACTTTCTAATATTTCATCAAATATTAAGAAACAAGGAACGAATGTACACAACAATCATTAAATCCAAAATCACAACATTGGTCAGATTGTTTCATTCTCCAAAAAAAGAAATAACATAACAATTCGGGATTCCACCAATATGTTACAACAATTTCCCCCTGCTAGTCAATTATCAATAATTTTAAATAAAGGAAGAGAAAGAACTAAACCATTCATACTTCCTTTCTCATAAGTTCATCACTGTACTGCCTTCACATATGAAAACATTCAACCAGTATAAAAATGAACAAGTTAGACAAGCCGCAACCAAGATCACTGTTTAATCAAGAAACAGAAACACAGCAAACTCTTGTACAGCAACTAACACATCAACAAAACATGTATCAACCCTAAGCCTAATGCTAGTTCCTTTTACACAATGAAAGGCATTGACACAAGTTGAAAACAAGAAATACAAGCGTATCACTGAAAACAACAACCTCATTGTACCAAGCAATCGAAGGTTTCCAATGGACTATGCTATGTTGCCCACACGGTATTTCCAAATCATGCACAGTCAAATCGGACAAATTAATTGGAAAAGAACATAGCATACATATTCTTGCTCAGTCAAAAATCGGACTGAAGTAAAAGAAAGGAATTCAGCCAACGATCCTTACCTTGCTGCATACAAGTCTTGGAGTGATATTCGCGACTTACCCAACAAGGTCAGAACACGAAACGGTCATCCATACTCAAGGACCTCAAAAAGTAACAAAGACAGTCCAAGGTCAAGCTCAAAAGGAGACAGAAGTACTAGTTACCTTTCCAGAATTCCAATGATTCAAACGGAGGTATCAATTCAAGCAAATGCATAAGAATTCATACTGACATTCATCAACAAAGCATAACAATAATCAGACAACAAATTACTCTCTGCCAATCATTTTACACTAATTTGCACAGGTCGAAGACATACATGTCCACCTAAGAATCTGTACCTCAAAATCCCAAAAACACGAAGGAATTCCAATCGCAATAACAAAATCGAAATACATGTTATTCCATTAAGTCGCCGGCACTTAAAATACCAACACTTAACTTTATTTGGCTCAAAAATAAAATGAATCATTCAATCGACTCCTCAGAGTCGTCCAAGCCACATTAGTTTAAATCTATATAATCACAATGTAACTGTTAAAGGTTTTGCACTTATAACCTCTGTACCTACAGCAACGTACTATGAAATTGGTGATAAATCCATATATATCACTCATGGCTAACATTCAGAATGAACAAGTGAAACAAATCAAATACCCATTTCAAGCAAGGACAGCAATTGAGCCGCTTCAAACTTTCGAACAGCTTTCTCATAGAAAAGAAAATGCCTACACAGGAAGTCTTTATCCTTTAATTATTTCAAATAAACAGTAGCCAAAAGCCCTGTTTCATCTTATCAGGCTTTCACAAAAATCCATTCACCAAACTTATGGATGAATCTACATTTCCAGCAATAGATAGCAATACGATTCAATCATCGACTCCACTGAGTCGATACAACAAAGTACAGGTGTATTTATATTATACACAGTGCGCAAGTAATCCCGCTAACCTAATAACAAGGAAAACAACTTCCGCTAGGTCGAAAAGACTATGGTAACACTACAGTTGCCTGTTCCAAGCTAAAAAAATTGAAAACAAATGAAACCCGAAAGTATCATTAGTCGCTGTCAACAAATCCCACGACAGAGTTTTCAAAGAAACGATAGTACAATCAATCTTACAGTAATCACCCAAATCATTTTATACAGTTTCAATAACAAGACAGCGACCACGAATCAAAGACATACAGTGGTCTCATACTACACATAGGTATATTCTAAGGGCTCACGCCAAACAGGCCGAACACTCGAACCTTATAAATAAATACCTCACATGCATAAGCCAGAATGAATACTCAAACAAATAGAGTTGAAGTTCGATTTCAACAAACACCCATCAAGAGGAAATTGAAAAATCGAACCAGAAGAGATACAGTGCCAGAAAATCAAACTAGATCTCATAGAAAATTCATCCAATCTTCACAAAACATTTGAACAGAGTTGTTTTAATGAAAGCACTTGAAAAACAGCAAGATATTTAAAGGTTAGGGCCTAGCATGCCTGTATGTTGATCAAATTTCCGAAGCAGACCACAGGAAGAGCTCAAACTCCCTTTTCTTTTTCCACGATAAAGCAACCAACAAAATTTCACTGTCTTCATCGCATATATATATCTTCCATGACAGAGAAAAGAGCTATGGAAGTTCATACATGCCATGCAACTCAAAGAGAACTGGTGCGAAGAACCAGTAAACAAGCAGAGAGAGAGAGAGAGAAGACCAAAAATCGCGACAAGCCAAACAAACCCCCAAATTTCCGCTTGCATGCCTTCTCGCGAGTTCCGAGCTCGACTTCCGAGAGTATTGAATGCCATTAACCAATTTTCCCGCTTAAACTCTACTCCCACCGACCGCCAGAATTGGCAACAGTCCAACTAAAAATTTAAGTCCATTTCCAAACTTAGCAATTGCCAAGTCTGCACAAATTAGCCGCCACTTAAGCCTCCGCCATGACCTGTCCCTCATCCTTATCCCTTACATTTATTGCCATAGAAAACACCGCCATGGTTCGCCACCCTTCATCGGCCCCTTCATAATCTCCTCCAAAGTTAGGTTAGTATCTTAGGTTAGAGTTTAGGGTAATGCCCACACTAACAAATTTATACAAAGATACTAACTTAGGATATTAACAAATAGCCTAGGTCTAGGTTAGACTAACAATAATCTAACCCCTAGGTTAGGTTTTAGTTTTAGGTTACTAACCCTTAATAACTTCATTTGGTCCTCGTCCTGAAAACTCGGAAAGACCTGTATCATACCTTCTAGAGTGGAGTTAGCTCCTGTTCTAAATGCAGAATTGTATGTCAACGAATTATTACCTGGTCTACAATCGAGACCTTCCAGATATACTTTGATATCGGGAACCATTTCATTTCCCAAGATCAGATTAATATTCAGACACAAAATGAAATAAATAAAAGAGTCTATTCATATTTTGACTCAGTCGAGATCTGCAATCTGCCAGAAATTCAGTACATTGCAAGCATGATTTCTGAATCGAGGAACACATCCTTTTACAAGAAATCACATATCAACACTTGAATGCTTAGGGGAAAGTAACAATGTCGTTTTAATACCATTTGGTTGGTGGTTGAAGATCCTCTCATGTTTTCCCACATTTCTCTCTCCTGGGCTTGTTTTTACATTACAAAAAGCCAGAATGGGCTCATTTTTAAAGAGTTAAATATTCCTTTACCTCTGAAACTTCCCTTTTCTTCCTAATTAAGAAAATTTGTGGAATTTTTACCTTTTCATGCAAATATAGCACCCCTCTTTGCCTCTTGGTCATTGTAATGCACTGTATTGGACCTGGAATGATGATATATACTCTGTGATTAAATTTTCTCAATCCTTTCATATGTTTATCATTGTTTCCTGATATTTCATTACATTTTGGAAATTTTTCCATGTTTTATGTTGTATTTTCTTATGGATTGTGTATGATTTGTAGTAGCAGGTGTCTAATACTCCTTTGGTGCATCACCTTACTTAGACTAGGTTTATTTTTTACATTTTCTCAACCCTGTCTCCTTGGCAAAGTTTGATTAAGTTATAGGTAAACCCTCTATAGAATGTCATGCACACTTAAAAAGAGGATTTGAGGAACCAACCTCTAATCTAGAGATTCTTTTCCCACTTTTACAACTCCCACACTTGGGGAAAAGATTCAATGTTGTGTAATCACACTGGATGCTAAAATGTCAAACTAGAAATCTGATAGAACATCCAGAGGGTGGTTTCGATTTGCACTAACAAAGCCTACCTCACCTAACCTATTATCTCTCCTACCCAAGGGAGATTCTTGAAACATGTCACTACCTATCAAGGATAGTTCTCCCCTAGCATCCCAGGACCCTATTGATATGATCTCGACTGTCTTACCTATAGAATCACAGGCCAGAAAATTCCTTGTCTCACATACATAATTTATAGGGATTGCCACCCAACCTATTCCATCCTCTTCTTCAGTAGTCACATTTTCATGGTTGGTCGATCGTTTGGATTATGTTGATCATTGCATGCTCTATTGACACCACCCCTACCCTATATAGAGAGAGTGGAGGACCCCCTCTCTCTATATGGGGCACCCCCCTCCCTATGTAGATCATAGATATGGCTGACCATCAGTCCATGGTCCATTGGATGTTTGGTGCAAGGCCAAAAATTGGAATGCACTGCCACCCATGTTCCTATCCTTAGATTTAGGGTATGTCCCTCAGTGTGATCAGTACTGAATAATGTTGGGTGAGCGGAAAAGCTTACACCTATTAACTGATTGCATTCACTAGGGACTCTTTCCTATTCCCTTTTTTGCATCTTCAGCTCCCCTCTTCTACCCAAATATAAATTTTTCCTAAAGATACTTCCATGATCTACCCAATGGTATTTTTGGAAACCAAAACTACACTAACTGTGCTGATTGAAATGGCTTCCTCTTCATCATCCCTACTTCCATCCAAACTTTTACCCATCACTAAAACTATTCCCAAACCTAAAACCCTACCCACACTTATCTCCCCACCTATATCTAGACCCATCACTACTTTGGGTGTTATGACGACATCAAGCCTTACCCACCCACCTGTGAGATTGGACTTAGCCACATCTTACAAAGACCACAATAACATTATCCTCCCTCCTAAAAGTAAAACCCAACCCTCTAGGCTACATACAATGGTCTCACCTACTACACCAATTTACCCTCCCCCCTTTTGTCCATCCTAGGACCTCATCCATCAACCTTGAACAAACAATCTCATACCCATGGCCAGTAAAAATCTAAACAACCTACTACTGCATCAGGAGCCTTTGTTACACCTCATTAACCCAAAAACCAAACTCCCTCACCCTCACCAGTGCATTTCCTGCCACCTATACCTCCACCAGTTATTGTAACCCCAACCTTGCCTATACAAATTCAACCAATGCCACCTACCCCACCTCTACCAACCACCTCCACTGTAACCCGATATACCTTGTGGGTAACCCGTCCTCTTCCACCATCTTTTTTTCCTTCTTTATCCCGTACTCCCGTGTCACCTTTACCGAAGAATGTGAAACTCAAAGCTAAGAATCCACTACCCTCCACTAAGGTATTCAAACCAAAAAAAACCTTCCATCACTAGCTCTTTTACCCCACCTTTACCCAAATAGATGCCACCAAGACCTAAGACCACTCCACATACCAAACTAGTAGACCAACCCATTCTCCCTCTTGTAAATCCTCTTCCTTCACAATCAACCACACTTGAACCCAAACCCACACTCACCTACCATTATGATCCATTAGTGGGGTCCTACGCCAACATTTTAACAAATCTCTTGTATACTTCCGTCATAACATTACCACCGCTTCGACCTTTCAATCCTCTAAAACCCAAACCAAGAATTGTGCCTATCATTGTGTTCCAGGACATGATGTTGAAAATTATAAGGCTCTGAAGAAAGTTTTTTTTCAACTTTGTCCTCTTGAAAAAAATTTTGACGATGATGACCTACTTGATGAGGACCATGTTCCACCATCACCTGTCACCATACATCATCATCCTTTACCCATTCTAATACCCATATCTCCACCCCCATAACCATTTTTCCCACCTCCAAAATTTGAGATCAACATGGTCTGTATAAGAGAGTTGGCCAAACCACCACCCAAATGTTGATGTGCCCTACTCATTTCACAAGGATCTAATCCACCACTAGGATTTTTCCACTCATATCATTATACCTTTTATTGACAAACCCTCTCCATCCACCTTCCCTCATATTAACATGGTTCAAGTTACTACCCGTGCTCAGAAAGACAAAGGAAAAGAAAAAGTAACTAGCCCATCAAAAAACCCTCTACCCTATATACCATCTACACCTGCTCCAAAAATCACCATCCATGAACCTACATACCCTATCTTTGACAGGGTCACCCATCATGCAATGATAAAATAATTACATCAATCTCCTCTAAAGATTTCTTTGTATGATCTCGTCCAGACTTCTGAATCCCACAGACAAGCCCTTATTGAGGTTTTTCAATCCATTAAAGTTCTATCCAATGACCCCACACTAGTGGCCTTGATTATCACCCCTCACCATGTGTCCTTGATAAAAAAATCAGCTCCTTCTACCCCCATGACCCCTCCTCACTTCGGTGCCCTCAACTTTTTTGATGAGGAGATTTTACCTCTCCAGTCAAATGACCCTGATCTTGCCCTAGTCATTTCTATTTATATTGATAACATACACGTATGACATGTCATGATTGATGGTGGTGCTAGCATTAAAATCATCTACTCCCACACATACAATCAAATGTGTATCCCTTCTAACTATATGCATAATAACCCAGTTATGTTACGCTCCTTCAATGATGCCATCACCCCCATCCTTAGCACTATTATTCTTCATGTTTGCATAGGTCCCCACACTATCCCAGAACTATTCTACATACTAGAGGGGGAACTCCAATATAACCAATTACTTGGTAGACACTGGATTTGTGTCATGGGATGTGTCCCTTCAACTTTATACCATTGTGTAAAATTTGAGCATGAAGGACATAACTACACCATCCCCACTAAGCCGTCATCATTCAAGACCTATAACCATGCTATACCAACCCAACAATGTACTTGTACCAGTCAAGGCATCTGTCACTACCCCCACTTAACCTTCACCCACAAGCCCATCCACCAAGGTGGCCACCACCTCTCCCACATCTAACCCTACTATTCCTACTACCACCGCAACATCTACAGCTGACTCATCTACTTCCCAACCATCTAGCAAGTCATCTATCTCCACTAGCCACATATCAAATACTGATCCCTTAGAATATTTTTTTCAATTCCTCACTCTAAGGGAGTACCACCTATACAATATTGACACATTCCTCACCCCGCAAGATTATGGGAACCTGTGTCAGTACCCTAGTTATGACTACCACGTAGGTGAGGTTTTTCCTTATGGTCCTCCCTACCTTTACACTAATATAACGTATGGGGGACTTGATATTTCCACTTATTCACCCAAACCTCCATCCCAAACATGACCGTTTTCATCTGACATACACTCCCTTACTAATCGTTGCTTCGCTCACACTTTCCTCCTCTGTTATGCATGGGAAGGCTTTGGTTTCAATTTTTATGAATAGGACCACCATACTCTCATCTCCAGTACCACCCATAAAAACAATTACCATAGTGGCATTGGTTTTGATGCACCACCTCCCAAGAAGGCTCACATCGACCTCATTGAGGAATAAAAACCTTCTCCACGTCATTCACCAACGTCACCACCTTCACCCACGGAGTCCATAGATCCTAAATCTATTCCTCCTAACATTTTTTTTTGTAAACACAATTTCCCTAGGACCTCTGAATTATCAACACAATGGCAAGACTCCCTCTTCTCTCCCCTTCCTATATCCTGACATGATCCATGATGATATGCCTTTTATTAATGTCGTTTAATGTCAGGATGATGAGTCCATCCTCACCTACCTTGGTGTGGAAGACTCTTATATTCACCAGTCGTTACCCTCTGAGATGGAAACCATGTTGAATGAATCAACTATCAAAATAAACATTAATACTCAGAATGACCTACACATTCTAAAGATATGCCAATCTTTAGATGCTACCGAACAGGAAGTTTTTTCCTCTTTCCTTTGGGACCATAACAACGCTTTTTCTTAGTCCTATGCCGATATACCTAGTATTGACCCAAAAATCATGGTCAACAATATTGTCACCATTCTTGATGTCAAACCCATAAAAAAAAATCTACAGAAAATGCATCCTCACATTACTATTCTAGTCAAAGAAGAGCTTCAACACCTTCTCTCAGTTTCCTTCATCCTACCCATTGACTATCCCTAATGGATTTTTAACATCGTTCCTGTCACAAAGGTGACAAGGGGACTCCGTATTTGCATGGATTTCTATGACCTCAACCTAGCTTTTACCAAAGATGATTTTCCCCTACCTGGGATTGACCAACTAGTTGATCTCACCACCGGCCATGAAATGCTTTCACTCATGGATGGCTTCTTGGGTTACAATCAAATACTACTTGCTCTAGAAGATCAACAAAATACTACCTTCATCACCCCTTGGGGAACCTTCTACTATAGAGTCATGCCTTTTGGCCTTAAAAATGTCGGTGCTACATATCAACGAGCCATGAATTACATCTTCCATGACATCATGCATCGCATATTAGAAGATTACATAGATGATCTTCTTGCCAAATCCAAACATCGAGCTAAATACCTAACCATACTTAAGGTCATCTTTGACCACCTCATCTAGTATTGTGTTTGTCTTCAACCAAAGAACTGTGTCTTTGTGGTACTTTAAGGAAAACTCATTGGTTTCATTGTTTCTTTGCATGGCATAGAATTCGATCTTGCTAAAGTAAAGGCTATTCTAGAAATGTCTCTTCCTACTAAATTTTGTTCAAATTTGAAGCCTGCAAGGTAAGTTACAATCCATTCATCATTTTATCTCACAACTATCTAACCAATGT
Source organism: Taxus chinensis (assembly GCA_019776745.2). Classification (NCBI taxonomy): domain Eukaryota; kingdom Viridiplantae; phylum Streptophyta; class Pinopsida; order Cupressales; family Taxaceae; genus Taxus; species Taxus chinensis. The sequence continues at coordinate 464,984,048 of CM034154.1, read as the reverse complement.
CAACCATTTCATCATCTTCTCGAGAAGTACATTTCATTAAAATGGGATGATGAATGCCATAAATCCTTTGAAGCCTTAAAACAATACCTTTTTCAACCACCAGTTCTCATTCCTCCTAAGGATGACCAACCCTTTTACCTATATTTTTTCATAACTGACCATTATTTAGGTGTCATGCTTACTCATTATGACTAGCAACAAAGAAAAAAAGTATTTTATTACATAATTCATACCCTTATGGACTATGAAACTAGACACATGCACACCAAAAAACTATGCTTAGCCTTAGTTTTTCATCACCACCAAACTCTGCCATTACCTCCTTAACCACAAAACCTTCATTATTACTAATACTGACCCCTTATACTATATGTATGCCAAACCCTATCAATATCAACGTAGTACATGTTGGATTATGCTTCTTTCCAACCTTGACCTCGAATTCATTCATCAAAAATCCATCAAGGGCCAAGATATGACTGACCAACTAGCAGATGCACCTCTTTCCAAGAATCAACCCTCTAAATTCGATTTCCAAGAAAAATCCATAGTTATCCTCTCCTTATATGAGCCCGCTTACCAAATGAAACTCTTATTCAATGACTCTAAGTGTCAGCGTGGAGGTGGGGTTGGTGTTATCCTCATTCCTCTTGATGGTGAATCTATTCCTTTATTTTTTAAACTAGATTTTAATTATACAAAAAATATCCCTAAATACGAAGCACTAGTATTGGGTCTCCAAGATGCTTATGTCCTAGATGTTCAGTCAATAAATATCTTTGGTGATTCCCAGTTGGTTGTAAACCAAGTCAATGGTATCTACCAGTGTCGTAATGAGATACTTAAAAAGTATAAACATCACGTAGACATACTTTTGACCACCTTTGACCGTTACAAACTTCAAACCACCCCACGTTATACCAATAAATTTATAGATACCATGGCCTGACTTGGCCTCTCAAATACCTGCTTAACCTACTGATTATAAACTATCTTTGTCACCGTACAAAGACTACTAATCACCATCTAATTTACCTCACAAAGTTTACTCTATCAGAGCCATTGCTACCTGACGCTGACGTGACCTTTGGTATAAACAATATGTCAAACTACCTTTCCCTGTTCCATTCTTGCCTCACTGATCTTCACTCGTAATGGAAAACGGGCCTTTCTCAAAAGTGGTCTCTCGTTACGTCATCATAGGTGGCCTCCTCTACAAGATCGCAGCTTTGATACGGTATTCTCTTACGAGTGCCTTACAAGTTTTGAAATTCCTTATACCATTAAGGAGGTTCATGATGGCATATGTGGGGGTCACTTCAGTGGTCTCAGCTATCGACTAAGCGTATTCTTGGCCTAGGCTATTACTGGCCATGACCCTTAACCATGATTGTTGCAACTTTGTTAAGATGTTGTGTAAATTTCCAACAACATGCCAACCTTCATCATACACCCAGTCATGCCTTATAGGTCATTCATGACATTTTCGGCCCTTCTTTCAATGGGGTTTGGATCTTCATCGGAGAAATAAATCCCCATTCTTCCCAACGACCATCAATGGATCATCACCGCTACTGAATACTACAAAAAATGGGTTGAAGCCATACCTCTCATTTCCAAAAAAGTTGAGAAAATATGTGAGTTCATCAATCATCACATCATTTATTGCTTTGGTGTCCCTCATCACCTCATCACTGATAATGGAAAGACAATTCAAAAACAAAACCTTACGTGAAAACTTTGTGACACCTTTGACATCTCAGCTGAGTTTCTCATCACCTTATTACCCACAAACCAATAGCTAAGCCAAATCCACTAACAAAAACCTTGAACAAAATTCTCATAAAAGTGGTTAACGATACTAGGAGGGACTGGCATATGTACACATTCATTTCACCTTGTGGGCATATCCATACTAGTATTTACACTTCCACTGCTGCCACACCTTTTTATCTGGTCTATGGTATCAAAGGTTATTCTTGCCTCTCTGAAGTCTAGATTCCATCTCATGCCACATTTCTCTCCATGACATGCTCAATGATGATGACTTTCGATCAGGACCATTTAGCACAACTTGAATTATTAGATGAATGTCGTGTTAATGCATCTTGACCATCTCTCAAGTTTACTAAAAGCGTATCAAATGTGCCTATGAAAAATGTGTCCATGAATGAACCTTCCAATTTGGTGACCTTGGCCTGAAAGAAAATGAACATCTAACCATAAGTAGAAAAAAGTAAACGGGGAAAATTTTCTCCTAATTGGCTTGGGCCATACATCGTGACTCATACCTATGTAGATCAAGTGCTTATTGTTTATCTTCACTTGACGGTAAACCTGAACCTGAGCCTCTTTAATGCCTTACATCTTAGACCATTATACTATGTGTACATTTTAGTCCTATCCTCACTTTTTTCCTCATTTCCATTGCTCATCCCTTGAGCATTGCTATCACACTTCCATACTGCCCATTTTTGAGGATCCAATGATTAAACAAGAATCATGTGATGTACCCGTCACTTTTTAGCCTTCATCTTGAATATGTGTGCCATGGTGTCTGCTACATAGCATGATTCTCATAGAGACTTTTCATCTTATTAAAGATGGAATCCCATGGTCTTTCATCACTTGAAACCACATATTTCATAATTAACCCCTGTGTACTATGGTTTTTTCTTCTAAAAAAGAATCATATTATTCACTCTATAGTCTAGTCTATGACTTAAACATCCCTCACAAAAAATGGGATCCAACTCCTTGAGTCAAACTTCTAATAAAAAGATGACTCCCTCAAAAAGGGACATCTCTTCTCTCTACAATTGCTACTAAAAATAGACTACTCCATTCGAAGGACAACTATGTAAAGCTCTTTTTAAAAAAGGAAAACAAAAACAAAAAAGACAAGAATCCAGAAGCTTCCTGCATCGATCAGCTTCACGAAGACCTCAAGGGGTTAATTTCCTCATCCCATATAGACTTCTCGCATCGATCAGTCTATCTTAAATCCAAGTCAAAAAATGAAGAAGGTGATGAAATTTTTGTCATGGACTTGCCTATTCATCCTAAACCACCCACTCTCACCTCATTGCCTTTGCATCCTAATTTCCTCTCTACTCAAGGGACTTGCCACAACCGCGACATTTTGTGATCATGTGACTTTCTTCACCCTTAGAATAATCCATTATGCAAAGCCTTTAGAATCTTACGTTCATAATCCCATCTAGGGTACAATAGATTCATTAGGGTTCTTATCAATTAAGTAGCTCTTTTTCCATCTCTCACCATTTTCCTTCCTCATTACTTATTAATTATCCTATACAGGACCAAATCATCGACACCTATATTTAAAAAAACTCAACCATGCCTATGACCTAAATCAATCTTGCCTATGAACTACATTCAACCATGCCAATAACTTGACCTTAACCATGCCTATGACCTAAACTCAACCATGCCTAAAAATTTACCACCCATCCCCCTAATTCATCATATTCTTCCCTAGCTTATGAGAGAACTACATCAGCCTGAGGCCCCTTTTTGCTAGGGCTATGTAGGAAGCACTTAGAGGGCATGGTGCCCTTGAAGGTTAGCTCGACCACTCTTCACCCTAACCTATTTTCCCCTTAATTTCCCTATTCATATCCTACCTTTATTTATTTCCATTTTCTATCAACAATTGGAAATTAAACCAAATAAGAAACAATTTATGAAAATTTTTACCAAATCATTCATTTATCATTTTCACTTTTCCACTATAGTAAATATTTGGAAACTTAAACCATAACATGCATACACACCATCATTTATTTCCCATGTTACCAATGACTTGGACAATAAAATCAAAATTATAACTTGACTCCATCATGCCTATAACCTTAATCCATCATGCTTATAACCTAACTCCATCATGCCTATGACCTGACTCCAACATGCCTAACTAACCTAGCTCAATCATGCCTAATTCACCTAGTTTCCATCATATACACAAATAATAATGGAAATTAAAACAAGTACACCATCTGTACTATAAATATCATCATCTATATAAATGAGAAAGTTTGTGTATACATACATATGTACACAGATACAAATAAATACAAATATTTCAAATCACTCAGATACATCCTCACCATATTTGGCATGTAGGCCATTATATGATCAAAAATCTCAAAAATCTCATATACAACCTCACTCTCTTCAACACATAGTCTGGTATATACCAAAAATACACAAAAATGGAAGTATGTGTAACTATCAGGCATCCCCCCATCAGATATCCTCCATTCCTGTCTCACCTATCTCCTGCTCCTCTACTCCCATGTGGCATCCCGCTAACATAACACCACCCTCCATGGGCCTCAGCCTGACCTATGTTGGTACCTCACCTGGATTTGGCCTTCGTAAACTAGTGGCCTCGCCCTGACCCTGTCTCGGGCCTCACCGAACCCCTGTACTCTCCACGTTATGAGTACGAGACCTAGTCCTATCACTTGAGGCCTATCGTGCTCTATAATCTGTATAGGTAGGGACATATATCCCTATAGCCATCATGTGATCTTGGTAATATCTCACCTCACCTAGGGCATCCCTGAACCTGGCCATGGGTATTGTCTACGGTAGTGCCATCGGCCTCTAACCCTATACTTGTACCATGGGTCCCTGTCCCACCCCTTCCTGTAAAATGGGACCTTGTCCCTTAGCCAATGTAGGTGCATGTGCCTGTAATTGGGCTTGAAGGGCCACAATCTACACTTTTACAGTGGCCAACTGGCCCTATAAACCTACTACTTGTGCCTATAGAGTGATCACCTATACCCCATCTCCAACCCCACCCTATTCAAGTACCTGTCTGTGTAATTCCTGGGCCTGTAGGGCTACTACTTATGTCTGTATCATGGCCACATGTGCCTCTAACCCTATCAGTTGTCCCTACACTATCACCAACTGTGTCATAAGTATAGCCACATGCCCATGTAGGGTGTCCCTCTGAACTGTGATACTGGCTAAGTCAGGCTACCTTGGCCTCAGCAGTACCACCTGTAGCTATGGTGCCAACCACTGTTTATACCTATATGTAACCCCAACATCATCAATCCACTGGTCTACCACCTTCTCCTCCTACTCTATAGGCACTGTCGGCTGTGGTAGAGGCATATGCCTCTCCACATCATCCCTCCTATACTATGGAAATGGTGGAGGTACATCCTGTGGAAACCCAAATGCTGACTGACCCTGTTAAAAGGTATCATCTCATGCTCTCCTACATGGTGCCCCTCTATCCATTGAAGTAGTTGTAGCTCCTGTAGCTCCTCATCCATCTACCTATATGATAGGAATCCCACATATGGCCTCCAAATGATGTCCACACTAGATAACCCCTCTAATACACACCTGTAATATACTACATAGTGTGTAGCCTTGACAGCTTGATGCTCTCCAAAAACATGTACCCATCACCTATAGCCCACCCAAACCAAGCCTGCCTCGAATTCATTAGGTCGGGACATGTCCACTGGATGCACACATACAATGTACTCATATGCCCAACAGTGTAGTAGGAATGTACAACATAAGTTGAAGCTCCGTAGCCTCCCATAGGCCCATAAATATCTGTATAGCTACACCAAAAATGTTGGTGTCCATGCAAACTAGGTTCTATCCTCCATCATTTCGTGAAGAACCCCCATCAATTCTCATGGGAATCTCCCACCCTCCACATCCAGCAGTGCAAAACAACAAACTACCTCCATCATCAGTACCACTAACCTCATCTCCTATGAATGGTCCTGGTACATATCTCCATTACTCATGCTGGCACTATGGAACCTCAACTCCACCATCCCCTCACTAAACACTATCAACATCAACTCCTGAGATGCCTCTAAGGAAATTGAATACACCTGTGTCCCTTTGTTGTGTCTTCAGAGTTGTTATTTTACCTATACCTTGGCCTTACCTGTGCCATGACCTATTTTCCTGAACTTGACCAACTTGGTGTGACCACTGACCTTATGTACTCATTATACCCTACAATGTTGTTACCTATGATGTCTTAGCATAAAAAATATGCCTTGCCTATTACCATGGAGTTTATCCTGACCAAACGTTTGGTGTACCGGAGCATACCTAAATGTTCATGCACCTGACCTACATTTTATTTCTTGACCATATCCTATACCTTGGATACCTTAATCACTTCACCCCTGTTTAGATAAACCTATCGACCTTGGATGATGTAGAGTTTGCAAGATCTTCAAGCTGGTACTGTCTTATAATATTTACATGTGCATGTAATTGATTTCCATTACCCATGACCTGATTTTGACCATGACCTACTACCCATTACCCGAGTTGACTATCACCTTTTCCCTCAATATTTAAACCCTTCCCCACCTATCTTCCCCACCTATACACTTATCAAACCACTCACTGATTCCATCTTACACCTCATCAGTGCTTGGTTTGAGGGAGATCACCTTCACCCACACATGGGACATTCACTTCCTTTTTTGTTAGCATCACTTACCAATATAAGATACACAACAAAAAGGGGAAAAAATGTAGAAACCAAAATTGGGTCACATTCCCCTTGGTCCGCTTTCAAACAGCTAACTTAAACACTTTTACCTACCTTGACTCTATATCACACACTAATATTAATTAATCACTTTAATAAATTAATACTCATCCTCACTTTATTCATTATTTTAATTATCTTAATTAAACCAATTTCCAACCGCACCCCACCACGCTCCACCTAGACACCTCATTATAACCTATTTTTAGTATCTATCTACTCACCATAACTAACTAAGACTTAGTTCAACCCTAAAAATCAATGCCTATTATTCCTCTAAACACATTCCTACTCAATAAAAAAGAGAACGCGGTTTGATCCGTAATAAATGGATAGGACCTCTGGGCCCAAAGGATTGGAAGAAAGATCTGTCATTTGTAGGAAACCCTAGGGACTCCACCTTAACCAATGCTGGTTATCCCCCGAACCCGAACACAGTATGGTCCACAATGAAACTATCATTAGTTACCATATAACCATTTTGGGTAACCTTATTTGAGGGTTAGACACATTCGACAAGTTTTGGGAAGCAAGGGAGGAGTATACATGCAAGAAGAACCAGATCTCTTTCAGCACAGGAACCCAGACAAGCCATAAACCCACACAACCATTGATCAGAAGTTTTTCTATTCACAGGAAGCACGGCCCACGGAAGAACTTCTATAGTGTTGATCACCATTCCACTGATCAACCATAACCACCACCCAGCCATTAGACCTACAACATCAGTAAGTGTGTTTTATCACCTGTGTTATTCCATCATATGTTGTTTTAAAAGTTTTTTCTTCATCTGTGTTATCGTTTATACTCGCATCTCCATTCCCCCACCATTCACTTTCGTGCAAACTCAACCCTTCACCACCATACCATTGGTCATCTATAAACAACCTTTACTATCCAATGTGTTCCTAAGATCCCCACAACCTCACACCATGCCCATGTTTATCTCTGTCTAACCTGAGCCAATTTCCATAATCATTTAATATGGAGTTCCTATCATCCCAACCGTACCGAAACTCTGGTTACCCATGACCATCATTGGTCGCTCTAACCCGTCCATCGTTTATATCTGATCGATAGCCAAAACCAGTCCTCTGTGTTTTGGCCATCTTATCAATAAAAATAACCTAAGAAATCTTAACCCAGTAACCTAAGGACCAAAAATTGACCTAAAACCCGTAACCAAAACCCTAACCAACTACCCCCCACTCCAGTTTGATCATAGCCTAGCCTACGCTTTTTTTATGTTAGATTTCTTATTTATTTTTGGATGAGATACCTAAATCATATCAATTATAGTAGTTCTATTTACTAACATTATTTCTTGCATTAAATTGTATAAACAGTGGGTTTAAAAAAAAAAAAAAACATTAAAAAAAAACAAAAAAAAAAAAAAAAAAAAACAAACCAAAAAAAAAAAAACCAACAAAAAAACAAACAACCCAAAAACAACAAAAACTACAAAAAACAAAAACAACCAAAACAAAAACAAAATTTCAAAAACAACAAACCCCAAACACTAAAAAAACCAAAAAACAAACAAAAAAACAACCCCCCACCCCCCCAACCCCGCACAAAAAACCACTAACACACAACCACACACAAAAAAAAAAACAAGAGCCCTCAAATAAAAAAACGTCATATAAAAAAAAAAAAAATAAAACAAAACGAAAAAAAAACAAAAAAAACAACAAAAAAACAAAAAATAACACCAACAAAAAAACTCTACATACTAAAAAAAAAACCAAAAAAAAAAAAATATAAATACAACAACACACACCAACAAAAAAGACAAAAAAAAAAAAAACAAAAGAAAAAAACACAAAAAAAAAAAAAAAACCCAAAAAACAAACAAAAAAAAAAACAGCAACTAAAAAAAAAGAAAAAAAAATAAACAAAAAAAAAAAAAAAAAAAGAAAAGAAAAAAACAAAAAAAAAAAACAACAAAAAAAAAAAAAAACAACAAACAAAAATAAAAAAAAAAAAACCGAAAAAGAAAGACCAAGAAAGAAACAAACAACCGACAAACACGCCAACACCAAAACAGAAACAAAAAAAAAACACACACCCCAACACCACCAAAAAACACCATAAAACGACCAACACCCGCACCACCACCGACCCTGCCCCACCACCACCAACAACACACCCCGACCCCCCCGAACCACAGCTACTCCGCCACCACACACGACGCAGACCAGAACCCACACCCCCCCCCCCCCCACACCCCACCCCCTCGCCCCCCCACCCACCCCACCCCCCTCCCCCACCAAACCCCACACCCCCCCCCCCCGCCACGCCCCCCCCCCACCCCGCCCCGTCCCCCCCCCCACCCCACACACCCGATACAGCACCTCACCCAGCCCCCCCCCCCGACCCCCCCTTCCCCCAACCGGCCCCCCGGACAAGCGCCCCCACCGGGCCCCCCACGCATCCCCCTCAAAGACCACCAAATGCGTCCCCCCCCCCGACCCCGGCCCCCCACCGTCCCCGCCCTCTTCACGCCCCACCCCCCCCCCACACCCACAAACCACCAACCCCACCCCCCCCACCCCACCCCCCCGCCCCGTGAGATCCCCCGCCGCCCTCACCCACCCCCCCCAGAGAATAGGAATTGGAGAGGGAGTGGCACGGAGCGAAAAGGGAAAAAATTAGAAAGTAAAAGAGTCGGCATAGATCGAGTAACGGGAGGGTAACTGGTGGTCGTCAAAAATGTAGAAAGCACGGAAGATAGCAAATAACAGGAGTGAGGAGAGCTAAAAAATGATTAAAGATGGGTAAGGAGGACGGAAGAGCGGAAGCGTGAGAATCGACCGAAGAAAATAAGAGATAAGACGGAAAAAAGGTCGATGGGGGAGTGCGGGAGAGAGGAGAAAGGGTAGGGAAAGGCTCGCTGAAGAGGGGGAAAGAAAATAGAGGAAAAAATGGAAAACCCAGCCAAAGAAGCGGGGCCCGCCCCATCCCCCCCCCCCCCCCCGCCCCCGACCCCCCAACCGCGGCGTCGCCCCCCCCCCCCCCCTGCCTCGACACTCCCCTACCAACCCTCCCCCACCTCCCCGCCACCCCCCACCCCCCCCCCCCACCCGAGCAGCGCCCCCCTCCTCCGCACCCCTCCCCCCACCCCACCACCCCCCCCCGCCCCACCCCGCCGTCCCCACACCCCCCGCCCCCCACCGGCCCACCCCCCCACCACCCCTCCCGCCCGCCAGGCCACCCACCCGCCCCAGACCAAACCCACCAAAAAACCCAAACAAATACAAAAGAAAAAACACAAGCGAAAAAAAACAACAAAAAAAAAAAACAAAAACTAAAACACACAAACAAAATAAAAAAAACCAAACTACAAAAAATAACAAAAAAAAAGCCCTAAAACAACAAAACCACTAAAAAATAAAAATTGAAAAAAAAAAACACAAAAAAACAACTTCCCAAACCTACAAAACAAAAAGAACGCCTCAACCCACCCCGGAACAAGAAAACAATAACACAAAACACCCCCAATACCGCCGACGCCATCATCCCACAAAAAAACACCACACCCCATCAATAAAAAAAAAAAAAAACCATAAAAAAAAAAATAAAAAAAAAAAAATAAAAACAAAACAACAACAAAAAAAATAAACTAAACAACCAAAAAATAAAATAAAAAAACAGAAAAATAAGACAAAAAACAATAGAGAAAAATATGAAAGTATGACAGAACAAGACAAACAAGAAAAAACAAACATCCACACCGCACCAACCTTTTACCCCCCCGAAAAACACTGCGCCAAGCCGAAATAACCACACTCCCCACCCCACCTGCAGCACCCCCAAACACCTACAACCCCCCCCGCCCCCCCCACCTCCACCCCCAAACACCACCAAAACAGGTGAGGGGATAAGGATAAAAAGAAAATGAAGATGGTTTACCGAAGGAGGAAGGGAAAGGGGAGGTGGGAAGTGTGATGGGGCCCCCCCCACCCCCCCCCCCTCCCACCCCCCCAACCCACCCCCCTCCATCTCCCCCCCCCGTACCCCCCCCCCCCCCCCCCCACCCGCCCTCCCACCCCCCACCCACCCCCCCTTCCCCGCTCGCCCCCCCCCCCCACCCGCCCCCCCCCCCCCCCCCCCCCCCCCCCCCCCCGACCCCCCCCAGCCCCCCCCCCCCCCCCCCGCCCTCCCCCCCCCCCCCCCGCCCCCCCCCCTCCCCGCCGCGCGCGCCCGCTCCACCCCCCCCCAACCCCCCGCCCCCTCCACCACAGCCCACCTCCCCCCCCTCCCCCCCCCTCCCCACCCCTCCCCCCCCCCCCCCAATCCCTTCCCCCCACCCCCACACAACCACCCCTCCCCCAACCGCCTCACCCTCCCACACCCCGTCCCCCCCCCCCCCCTCCCCACCCCCCCCCCCTCCCCCTCACCCGCCTCCACACCCCCCCCCCCCCCACCCCCCCCCCCACCCCCCCCCCCCCCCCCACCCCCCAGCCCCCCCTCCCCTCTCCCCCTCCCGCCCCCCCCCCCCGCCCTACACCCCCCCCCCCCCACCCCCCCCCCACCCACCCAACCCCCCACCCCCCCGTTCCCCCCTCTCACCCCCACCCCCCTGCCCCCCCCCGCCCGCCCCACTCAACCCCTCTCACCCCCCCCCCCCCCCCCTCCGCCCCCCCCCCCCCCCCCCCCTACGTCTCCCCCCCCCCCCCCCTCCCCCCCTCCCCCCCGCCCCCCCCCACCCCCCCCCCCCCCCTCACCCCCCCCACCCCCCCCCCCCCCGCCGCCCCTCCCCCCTCCCCCCAGCCCCCGCAAACACCCTTCCCCCTCCTCTCAGAGTTGTCCCCACTCCCCCCCCCCCCCCCCTCCCCACCCCCTCCCCACCCCCACCTCCAAAAAACAACAAACTACACACAATCACACAAACACTACAACCCCAAAACAACCACCCAACACCCCAAACAACACCAATACACCCACACAAAACAAAACCCACTAAATAAAGAACTCAAATCCACACCCACACAAATAACAACACAACCCATACCAACACCAAACAAAAAAACACTAAAAAAAAAAACAACAACAAAAAACAGAAAAAAAAAACACAAAAAAAAAACAAAAAAATAAACTAAAAAAAAAAGAATAAAAAAACGAAAAAATAAAACAAAAAAAAAACAAACAAATAAAACCCTAAACTAAACAACAAACAAAATAACACAAACAAAAAACAAAGCGAAAAAAACAAGGAAAAAAGCAAAACACATACGAGAAAACAATCTACACGCACACAAAACAAAACCCACAAAACAACCTCACCACCAACCGCAATTAGAAAAAAAGCCTTTCCCCTTCAAACACCACCCCCGACCCAACAACCACTTAACACACACACCAAATCCCCCCAAAAAAAACACCAAACAAAAAAACAAACACAAACAAAAACCAAAAAAAAAAATAAATAGAAAAAAAAAAAAAAACAAAAATAAAAAAGGAAAACACAATAAAAAAACTAAACACCAACCAAAAAACCAAGAAAAAACAAAAACATACACAAAAGAATAGAAAACCACAAATACCAAAAAACGACGAAAAAACCAGAAACAAGTAAAAAAAAAAAACAAAAACACTCAAAGACAAAAAAAACAAACATAAACTAAACAAAAAATAAGAAAAAAAACACAAACAAAAGAAAAAAGAAAAAAAAAAAAAAGAAACTAAAAAAAAAAAACACAAAAAAAATTAAACACAAACCAAAAAAAAAAAACAAACTAAACTCAACAATAAAAAAGCAAAAACCCCACTCTGAAAAAACAAACACAAAAAAAAAAATAAAAAAACACAAACAACACAAATACAACCGCATAACCAAAACAAAAAAAAAAGACACAACACAAACCCTCCCACAAAAACAAAAAACAAAACCCCACAAACAACAAAAACAGAAACCCAACAAAACCGCATACCCAACACCGCAAACGACAAACTAAACAAAAAAACAAAAAACCAACAAACAAAAAAAAAACAAAAAAAAAAAAAAAAAAACAAAAAAAAAAAAAAAAAAAAAAAGAAAAAAAACAGGAAAAAATAAAAAGAAGAAAAAAGAAAAAAAGACAAGAAACAGAACCAAAATCGACAGAACTCAACAACTGAAAAACAACAAAAAAAAACCACACATACAACAAAAACCAAAAATAAACAAACAACACACACAAAAAAAACAAAAAAAATAAAAAAAAAAAAAAACAAAAAAAAAACAAAAAAAAAAATAAAAAACACCTAAAAAAAAAAAAAAATACAAAAAAAAACACAACAACAAAAAACCTCAAAAAAAAAAAAAAAACCAAAGAAAACATTGAATTAGACACAAAAAAAAAAACCAACCAAAAAACGGAACTACAGCAACAAAAACCAAATAAAATAAAACACACAAAAACACAAAAAAACCCACAAACACCCAATCAAAAAAAACACACACACAACACCAAAACAAAAAAATAAACCCCCACACCAACCACCCGAACAACAAAGAACAACAGAAGCGGACAACCCGTCACAATAACCAAAACAGCAACAAAAAACACCTCAGAAAAAACCGGTGTCCAACACCCCAACACAACTGTTTACCCAAAGACCCCACACAACGCACGGAACCCGAAACCGCCACACATCCCCGTCACACCCATCCAAACCCCCACCCCGCACCCCACCCACCTACCCGCCCAACCCCGCCACCCCCCGCCCTCGCACGCCCCCAAACACCACCACCCCCCCCACACACCTCAATCCACACGCCACCCCACACCCCCACCCCTCCACCCAAAGAGGGGGAGGGAAAACTAAACCGCACCCAGCACACCCACCTCCCCACCCCGCCTCCCCCCCCGCACCCCCCCTCGTGGGTACCGAAAAAAAAAAAAAACACAAAAAAACATACTAAAACAAACCCGAAACAAAAAAAAAAAAAGAAAACAAAAAACAAAAAAAAAACAAACAACAAAACAAAAAAAACCAACAAAACCAACAAAAAAAAAGACACATAAACAAAAAAAAGAAAAAAAAAAAAACAATAACAAAAAAGAGTAAAAAAAAAAAAAACTACCACTGAGGAAGTATCACACTTCCTATATCTAGCACACACTAGGTAGCCCACTGACATATATTATTTAATCCTCTTTTTGTGGTCTTGTTGTGTATTTTAGGTAGTTCCTCCTTGCCAAAGGAATCTCTCACAGCCGGTATTGGAGTAATAATTCAGAACACGTGCAATAACCTTCAAATGACCATTACAATAGGTATTCCTCCTTTGCCCACACCCTTATCTATTTCATCCAAAAACTTAAAAAAATGGTGAAACAATGACATTCATAATGATGGCCCTTATCCTTAGAATTTTTGGCAATGCTAGCCTAGCTTACCCTAGTGTTAATGACATCATGTAATTGGTCAATCAATCTACAATACTTCATGTCATGAGTAATAGAGGTGTAAATCTTACAATAGCAAGATACATTCTTCTAAATCACACGCTACAAACATCGGACACCTACTTACATCATGATCTTCATGAAAAATATCCCAGTCCATTGATATGGCATGCACCGAACTTCATGGGAAATTTTCCTTTTTATGACCCTCTACTTAACAATCTATACACCATAACCTGTTATGAGTCTCATCAGACGAGTTCACCAAATAATTTCTCCAGTTACTTTACCATTGCAATAATTGGTCTTCTAAGAATGGAATAACTCTGTATTACTGCTTCCTACTACATCAACGTGCAATGTAGCCTCCAAGGCCTCACATGGATCTATGAAAGTGCCCTCTTGAATGGTGTGATCAGTCCTCTGATGAACAACTGAGCATCCTGCGAAGCGTGAATGTCATAAGACAACTTGGATAGGAGAGTATTTAAACATGTTCCATACTCTTTTACACTCTCCATCATTCCTTATTAAACCTCCTTCAACATGCTAATGTTTTTTTGTTCAAACTTAGGTATGTGGAACTCTACCAAAATGGCATTATATAATGTAATGTAATCCACCACTGTCTGGTGTGGATCATACTTCTTGTACTAGTTATATGCGTGCCCTTGCAACTTGGTTGGAAATTGACTAACCTTCCATTCTGGTGCAATGATACCTTTTAATTCCATAAAAAATCACATTTATACACATATTCCACACCTTTTTAATCAGGTAAATTAAAATACATCTAAAAAATTACCTATTGAGGTTGTTGAGGGCCCTGCCCACCATATCTAAAACCTTGGCCTTCTCTAATTTTTCTACCAAACTCCAGCACCACTAGACCCCCTAGTACCAACTCCTCCAGATCCACCAGATCCTCCTCATGTCATAGGTATAGATCCTAAAATAGTTGTGCGCTATGATCCCACCATCACACTAAACTACGTGTTGACTATCTGTGAAGTTAACCCAATCCAGATGTGTTTCCCATGCCACTTCTAGACAAGATACCAAAAATTTATGAACCCACACCTTGTCCAAATGTCGTACCAGATAGGATACCTCCAAATATAGGAAATGACAATGAAATCATATATGTACCAAATAAAAATTTATACCTCATATGTGTTGCTCAACCTTCAATACTAATACAAACTAGATTATCAAAACTTATCTCAGGAACAAGAAAACTAATATCAAGGGTCTAGTTTCCATGTGGGTTAAGATGTGCACCTAAGAATATACTCCTTTATTAATATGATGAGCTATCTCCAAAAGATGAGGGGGATTCTTTTCTTTGCTTGCTAGGATGGGGTAGCTTAGACTGCTTAGGTTCCATGTCCTCCGTGTGAACCTCGAATCCTTACCACAATGTTTGCCTCCATATATCCATCACTCCGATAGATTTGTGTTTTCTTTCCAACTCCCTCTCTCGAGCTTCATTATACTTGAAATTCCTTTCCTCTCTCTCCATTTCTACCATAAGGTCCATTATCCTCTATCACGATAGCTTCAGTGCCTCACACCTAGAAAGAGTTTAGCTAGTCATGGGAAAGGATTAAAAACTCAAAGTAATGACAAAGATCTTGATATCCAATGGAATAACATGTACTAACGATCCTCTAGGCTCCCTCAAGAACTCAAAATTAGTAATATCCAGGAAATAATACATAGAAATAGTGTATTCCAAGATATAACTAGTTAGCACTCTACTCCACTAGTGACTAACAACACAGATCCATGTCAGATCGGCATTATACAGCCTTTTATACTAATCTTGGGTCCATACATGAGGTCTATAGTACTAGCTTGACCTATATTCATATGATGGAAGCCATTCATACAACTATAATGGTAAACAACATAAGACATTCTCGTAGAGTTTGTGATACAGGTTCTCCTCCACCCATTTTTGTGCATCAAACTTAGATCTAGTATTGAACCTATGAGAAAAATCATCCTCCATGTTTTCAAGCCATGCTTCGATGGTGTCCAAGGTCATATGCTCTGTCATCAGACATCATTCTCACAACAGCTTCAAAAGAGGTCTCGGAAACAGAACTAAAATGTAGTCATTTCTTCATGTACTTTATTTCTACCCCAAGCACATCACCCTATCACCCACTGTGCACTTGATGCTCACCCAAGGCGTGCATGGGAGCTGATCCCCTCCTTTATGTGAGCTTCATGAGAATGATCCACCATTGATGGAGAATGAGTTGGAAGAATGGAAATATAAACATTCACTCAAAAAAAGAAGATACAGATAACAAATCCGTGCACATATGCATCATAAATGGAAATGAACATTGTAAATAAGCATAATGAAACTAGATCTGACCCAAAATAATATGAATAACATAAGGGTTTACACTTAATAACATGAATAACTAGATTTACACACATATATTGATTCATAAACATTTATAGTGGCATCATTACATCATAAGGGTCATACATATTAAATACATCAAGGAATATTATCTTAAACCCTACAAAATACTCTATATGGAGATATTTATTAGTTATTCTACCCATTAAAACCATTTATCATACCCAAACCCATGTATATATGATCAATAATATCCTTGAAAGTATTTCTGTAGAACCTTGTTAATACTTAAAACCCTCTTTATCCCTACTAGCATCCTAACAACACTTCGTTATTACTCTCCTCCCCCTCATTTCAGACCCAAAAACTCCTTTAAATAGGATCTGGATGCACTGACTTGGTTTCCTTCATGAAAATATTGCATGCCAAGTGAAATTTTGGTCCTCCATGGTTGAATTCCTATGCCAACTTACAAATTCCTCCACTACATGTAATGATCATCTTGGGAATATTCCTTACGTGGAATATTCTTTTCTTGACCTACAAGGCTCCTGGATGGAACCTTATCAATTCTGCACTCCTACTCAGGAGTTTCATGTTCTTATCCTATAACAAGTCCTTCAAAATATGGCTAAGTCCCTAAACCTTCTTACTCTTGTGCACACCAACCTCTTCTCCTATGCCCCTTTCCCTTGTATGCTTTTTCCTGAGAACCTTCCTATGCATGCTGACTCCTTCCTTAGGAATTAGTCAATTCAGGGCCCTATAATGCATCTATTTTCCCCATTCCCAAAAGGACTGAGGGGACACAAAAATTAACCCCTCTCTATTCCCCTTAAGGTTATGCATGTGACAAAACTTTAGCTTTTGGGTGTTATGACTTGTTTTCCCATCTCTCCCTCTAATCTAACCTTATGGTGCCACTTGTCATCACTAGATTGAGGTGAAATTTTCTACCTCTCATGTACCCATTACAAAGGGGGAAAAAGGGTATAGAAAAATGTTCCCCGTGTTAAACCATTGAAAAACCTAATTTTCCCTAGTTGCTTTCATCTCTTCCATTATCAAATTTGATTATCGGGTGAGTATCAAAACTCAAAATTACTAACTACTAAGTGTTTTACTCACAAAGCTCAACCAATACTCCATTTTTGAATATTTAAAAACTAAAAATACATTTAAACATAGAAACCATGCTATCAAAATTATTCCAACTCATCCATGACTATAAAAATAATGATCTATTCATAGCTTACAAACCTGAAAATGGAGTTTGGTGAGATTTTCATAACATATCACCATGCTTAGTTCCCTAAAGATCAAATTCTCCATTAATTGATTCCATAAAAAATTATAATTTAAAATTTCTCCCTAGAAATTTTCTTTTTCGATTCCTAATAGTTTCAATAGGCGGAACACAACAAAAATTGAAGCACAAGTTCACAACAAGAAGCCAAATTAAAAAAATGATGTTTCTAATGCAAAATGAGGCCAAAATGGCTAGTTACTAAAAATAGCATATTTCATGCCCATTAAAATTCCAAAAATATTAACTACCTCAAATTTCAAGCTCTAATTACTTTGCCTATCTAGAAACATTGCAAAACAACAAATATGAAAAAATTGGTAATTTTCCCAAAATAAAAACTACGAATTTTTTTTTTTCTACAAATATAAAATTGTTAGAAATAATAAAGCATCATCAATTGAGGTGAATTGAGTTCTCAAGGAGACTCAAAAGATAAAAATTGAGTAAAAAGGGAAAATATCCCAAAATAATAGGTCCTGGTCTGACCTGTCAAAAATAGAAAGTATCAGTTTTTGATGTAAAAAGTTGTAGTTAGCTCTGATTTAACTCATCTCTCTTATTTTTTCCATCCTCACATGATTTTAAGGTTTTTTTACAACTCAAATGAGAAATTTCACCCTTCACATAAATTATGAAGCATCATTTTGTTCACAATTGTGTCAAGGAGTGAGAAGGAAGATAACATGGCACATCAGGGAAAATCTAGTCATTATACGACTGGAAAAGAGTCAAGAGATTTGTTGAAATCCAAGATAAGTGGTTCATTATAACTCATCATTAAAGTTTGTTTCATCATCATCTCTCCAGTAATCTGGTTGAGTTGAGCTAAGTGAGCTGGTTGAGCCAAGTGAGTTGGTTCAACCAAGTGAGATAAGTGAACTAGCTGAGTTGATTGAACTAGTAAAAGAATTTGATAATTCAAGCCATTTTACATGAAGTATCAAGATATCACCCTTTCTTATATGAGATATGCAAGCATCCCTGAATCTGATTTCAGTATAGAGATACTCTTGTGTTGAGAAATTTAGATAAGTGATCTTCACTTAGGGAAACTTGTACGTGAGAATGAGAAACCATCCAAGATTCATTTGATTACATTGGCATAAAAGTGTTCTTAAACACTCAATAAATCATCATATAACATGATTTTTCCTCCAAAGGTAAATCATTACATGTAAGAGCTATTGAGATTGTGTTTTCAAAAGGGAAGATAATAAACAAATACAAGAAAGTGATTCCATATTCCAGGATAGTTTATAAATAGACGAAGCCAATTTTAGATCCCACAAAACTTCTTGGTTTGAGAAAGAGTGATCCATTACACCATCATTATTTTCAAAAGTATCTAGGTATGTATTCCCCAATGGCCATGATTTCCCATAATGACAAACAAGAAGTGATCTTGTATCAAGTTCCTGAAAGTTCTCTGGCAAGAAACATCATGTCAACTCCTAAAAATCCATTCCAATAGATTCAATAAGTGCTCAAAAGTGAGCCAAGTATAACATAAGTTTTCATGTATGACCTCGAAGTAATATTAATAACTTTGAAATATAAGTAAAGTAAGAAGTCCCAGAAAACATCCTACTTCTTTAGTGGTTACTCAGGTAACTAATATGTAGAAGTTTTTAGGCCTAATAATCTAAAGCCTATCGAGGAGATAACTCCATCAGATTACACTTTAATCTACATCTCATTGGGTCAAGCTTTGCATAAGGGTGATTCTCATTTGTTCAAGGAATATTCTTCCCACCTCATTTTTTAAAATTAAGAGTATAAGAAAACAATCAAGAAATTGGAGGAACATGTAAAAACTCTCAGTACTCACATTCAACCCTTCTTGGAGCTTGCTTCAACATATTCTCTTCATGTAGAAGACATTCATCCTATCAGTAGTGTTGATCTTGAGGTGATCAAGAAAGCACAAGGTTTTATGATGCATGGGAAGGCTAACAAGAAGTGGATTTCGAAGATCATCGAGAAAGGTAATAAATTATTTCTAGAGGTCATCTCTCTAATCAGGTACATTTGTTTCACTAGATTCTTAGCAAATTATTGAAACAGATAAGGGTAGTAGGCCAAGGAGGAATACCTATTTGTAATATCTATTAAGGGTCATGCACAAATTCTGATTTCCTGATCCAAGTATACTGCGAGAGCCCCATTTTGGCTAGGAGGAACTACCTATAAATGAAAAATAATACCACCAAATAGAGTTAAAAAAAACAATGAGTGGACTGCCTAGTGGAAGCTAGATCTGGGAAATGTGATGCTTCCTGAATAGGATATCAATCCAATTTTATATAACAATATTAACACTAGTTGAATCATACATGAAGTAAATATCCTATTGAAATTGAAATGATTTAGGTATATCGTAAAAAATAATAAGAAAGTTCAAGTAAAAGGTGATTGAGGTCAAAATGGGTTAGGTGATTAGTTGGTGTTGAGTTACAGGTCTGGTATAGGCTCTGGGTAAGGTTTGGTAAAGATTAAGAATGGTTCTGGGCTATTGGGAAGTGGGTATTTAGCTCACTGGTCTAAGCTATATTGCCAAACACATTAACATATGTCAAATGTATGACTGATTCTGGTTAGGTAGAATGACCGACGTCAGTTGGCAAACTGATGTCGGTAGGAGCACTTAACAAAAAGTTCTAAAAATTGATTTTTAGAATCCCTATGATTGCACATAGGTTGGAAATGGTGAGCATGAGGTCGTAAAATGGTCTTGAAGACTCAAGGGTAAAAATAGGTGATAGGGCTAGGTATGGTAGGGTGATAGGTTGCTGGGAGGAAAGATGTGTACAACTATGTAGAAAGATAAATTACTGAGATGAATAATAAATATTTTTGAAAGAAAATAGGAGATAAATGAAGAGGTGTTAGGTACTTACTAAAAATTATATTTGGAGAACGTAGGTGATGAGGATGGTGATGGTAGAGATCAAGAGAGAAGATCTATTGTATTCATGTTGTGGTAGTTCAAACCTCCATACTTCTCTGTGTGAATCTGTGATCGTGAATAAGATGATGAAAGATAAAATGGTTTTTGTTAGTGCTCTTGTGTGTTTTATTTTTCCTGAATGCTTCAAAAATTTAAGTGCTCCAAGTATCTATTTGTATGAGATCCTGAATCAAATGACCAACCTAGGAAAATTATTTTGGAAATATATTTAACCTAACTAGTGACAGTTAGGTGACCAACATCGGTTGAGATATAACCAACATCGGTTAAGGCAGGAATATCTAGGTTGGCCAAAAATATCCAGATTGTCTCTATTTTTGGCATGATCTCCAACATTCTTTCAAGTCTTAAGGGATGGATCTAGGATAGATAAGTATGAGTCCTTTTTGGTTTGTTAATAGGAGTTAAGTCTAGGTTTAGACTAAGTCCTAGTTCTTTAGGATTGGCTTGAACTTGGTTTTAGGTCATTAATGAGGTTTGAGTGGGTCATTTGAGTGAGGTGGCTAGGTGAGTTGGCCAGGGTGAGGTGGTTAAGTGAGGATCTTAATTAATTTAATTAAGATAATTAATTCAAATAATAGGTACACGAAATCATATGAATGGGTAGGATATGGTTAATTTAATTAACGGGATTTTAATGGAAGTATGACTCAATATTGGTGTCTACATTTTGCCCTTTTTGTTATGTGGCTTTTATTTGTAAGTGACACTAACCAAAAAAGGAAATAGGTATTCTAGGAATGAATGGAGGTTATATATCCTCAAGTAGGGCTGAAGGTTATCCCCCTCAAACCATGAATCGATGAGGTAGGAGATGTAGTCGGTGAGTGGTTTGATAAACAAGTGATTGGATAATGGGAATTGTAGTAGGTAAGTTGTGTGGGAAAGGTGGGTAATGGGTAATAAGTATTGTGTAATAGCTAACGTGTATTGGGTCATAGGTATGGGAAATCGAACATATGCACATGTGAAAATTGCAATACAATACCAGGTTGAAGAGCTTGAAAACTCTACATTGTCCCAGGTCGATAGGTTTATCCAAAAAAGGTTAAAGTGATTCAGGTATCCAGGGTACAAGATATGGTCCAGAAACACGACTTAGGCTAGGTGCAAGAACATTTAGGTATGATCTGGTACACCAAAGGTTTGGTTAGGATAAACAACACAATAATAGGCAAGGTAAGGTCATTAGGTTAAACAACATGGGTAACAACATCACAACGTATAGCGAGTACACAAGTTCAAAGGTCACAAAAAGTGGTTCAAGTCATGGTATATAGGTCCTGGCACGGGTAAGGATGAATTATAGGAATAACAACAAGTCCCTAAATGTAATTAAGGAAATTTAAGGGTAATTGAGGATTATGGGTAAGGTGTAAGATGTGTTGGTAAGGTTATGAGGTATTTGGGTAGTAACATTTGTAGGTAAAAATGGGAAAAAAATAGGTGAAATGGTATTGGTAGGTGACTAATTTCAATTATAAGGTTACGGATGTCATTTTGGTATGACCGACACTACTCATGTTGAGTTAGGGTTAAAAATGAAAAATATATATTTTACAGTTTCATTTTAACTTTTTTTCATTGGGGAAAAGAACAGATAAATAGTACCTTTGTGGAAATTGACAGTATGAGGATTTGAGCTGAGTTGGAGAGACATGTAGCGGGTGATTGGTGTGTAATTGGTGGGTCCATGAGATAGGTTAGAGACGTGTGATTGGTGGATAAATATGAGGTTGATTTCGTCATGGCGGAGGTGGGAGAGGGTTTTGATGGACCATCAGTACAGTGGCCAGACGTGGCATCACTTAGGAGACATCGTGATGAGGTAGGGGGATGTATGTGATGGAAAGGTTTGCAAAGATATGTAATGAGACTAAAGAACCTCAAAGCTTAAATTGAATCACCCACACACCATGAGATAAGATCTAAACAAGAGTTAATCTTATACATGCATCATAACTTTGACAAAAACATAAAAACCTAGCATAAATACTACTCTCTATTCTTTAGATTACTAATTAAACATTAAACCTAAGAAGATCAACTTAGCAATCAAAGGTGTGATTAGTTTGTTATGGTTTTCAAGCTTTCAAGAAGGGATTATCACCATTAATGGCTTTAAGGCCAATGGTTCTCTCCATATTACTCAAAACTTGGTTTAAATATGAAAATGGAGGTTGTTAGCTCAACAATGGAGGAAGGAAAGCTTTAGATCAAATGTTTAATTAGTTTAAAGCTAATAAAAATGAGATCGCAAAGCTTTCTTAGGATTTTTTTGGTTTTGTGTTATGTAAAGTTGTGTTTTTGAATGGGTAGGATTAGCCTTGTATTTAGAGTTTTCCAAATGGAAGAGTTTGAACTTTGGGTGCATGTGGGACTAAAGTATAAAAATCACTTTAGGATTAGGAGCTAAGTAAACATGCTTTATGCTTAGTTAAGCTAGGTTTAGGATGGTTAAATGTGATTAGCAAGTGATTAGAGACTCATTGAGAGTTGGGATGGGTCTGGTTAATCAATTATGACTGATAGATATCCCAAAAGCCAATAGAAGTGATCTAGAGAGAACTAGGGAGATTCTGAATGGTCAAAAGGAGGAATGTTTAGCTAATAAGAGAGATATTAGCCCAATTAGCTGATTATAGGAGGAATAGAACCAAGAAGGTGTCGTAAATGGGCATCCGAGAATGGAGCAAAGAGTGGCTAATTAATGAAGTGTCGTTAATTGACTGAATTAGAGGAAATGCTAAGTGTAAACATATTTAGGTGTCTACATGGGTTCCCTAATTTGTTATTTGCTAAAAGTTCTTTTAAAAAATGAATAAATTGGGGTGGGGGGTTTTCATTGTGAAATGTGGGTGAAAAGTGGGTAAAATCAATATGGGGAAGGCTAAATATAGGATAAATGAGATGAGAAATGAATATAAGGTAAATTGGGGTGGATTGGGGTAGGTGTAAGGGTAGATTTTGGTGAATTTTAGGTGAAATGGGTTATGGGGGATGAGATTCAGTTTTTTTGGTTATCGTGATATAGATTTATGTCAGTTTAGGTTTGGCTGATGTTGGTCATCTTTTTTCAACATCGGTGAGGGATAAGGTGACCAATACTGGTAAAAAGGAACCAGTGACGATAAAGATAAACCAGTGATGGTCAAGGCAAACCAATGCCAATGAAGGTTGAAGAAAAATAGGGGTAAGAAGGGCTAGTTTGGAAAGAAAAGTAGGTGGGAAGGGGTAAATGAAGAGTGTATATAGGGGGATGAGGGTAAAATGTGAGTTTGGTAGGATAAGATAGGTAAGTAGGTTCAATAATGTTAAGATGATGGGTCATGATTGTAAAGGGTAGTAGGCTTGTAGGTAAATTAGGTAAATGGGGTAAGCATGATTGTTGTGGTTGGGTATGGTTTAGTGGGCAAGATGTAATTTTTGGTGTAGGCAAGTCTTGACAATGTTGTGTTTGATGTTGTAGGCTAGGGACCAACTCAGCATGTGGGATAGAGTACCACCATTTTTGGTGTAGATGCAGTCCAGCATGACTACAGAGGAGTGGGAGCATATAACGGATGTTGGACTTATTTGGATTTGACATTATAGGCATATAGCCTAAGATCCTAGATTGATGGTAGCACTCATCGATAGATGGGATTCAGTGACTAACACGTTTCATTTACCGATGGGTGAGATGACTTTCACCCTAGAGGATGTGTACAAGATCTTGTGGCTACCGATTGTTAGGGAGCTAGTCTATTCTATTTCATTAGAGGCATCAATGGAGATGATAGTGGGTGTGTTTGGGGAGGTGATGGGAAAGTTGAGTTACCATATCATGAGATTTAGCTATGGAGATATGTATGTAGCCCATCCTCAGGAGACGAGGCTGGTTGTATTAATGATGGAGGTGGTATATTTTTTCACCTTACCATATACTGAGAGTGGAAGATTCCATGAGCACTGATGGGAGTGATCTAGGATATGATGGAGGAGTGGATCTACTTTTCTTGGGCACCAACATTGCTAGTATAGCTATATATAGAGTTGTGGGCTTATGGGATTTTGCGACACTTTAGTTTGTGTTATACCTTTCTATTACACTGTTAGGCATACAATCATATCATATGTGTGCATCTAGTTGGTTTGACTCAACATGATTGGTTCAGGGTTGGTCGGGTCATAGTTGGATATAGATGATAGGTACCATTTGGTGGGCAGCATAAAGTGGCTAGTGCCACACATGATGTTTTATATTACAGATGGTTACTAGAGGGGATTTCAGTGGTAAATATTGTGTGGAGACCCCACATTGGCTATCCATCATACATGGGTATGATGGAGGAGGTAGATGAGCTTCAGTTTCTGATGTGGATACAGTGGTAGTGTGCTAGCGAGCACAAGTTGATTCCTATAGACAAGGTGAGATGACAGTTTGGGTTGTCATAGGATGTGCCTTAATATTTCCCATAGTACCAAAGAGATGATGTGGAGAGACCCATATATTAATCACATCTAAGTGTGCTGGTAGATCAGGAGGAGTAGCCTCTGGATAGGAAGATTGATGATGCTATAGTCACCAATGGTTACAGGAAGTGGTGGTTAGCACAACTACAAGTAGCACCACCATAATATAAAGGGATACGTTATAGGTTCAAGTAGTTTTACTTAAGGTTAAGATTATACTTTTACAAGGAAATCTTACTAGGCTAGAGGCATGGGTTTCTCTTTTACAGGATCAGGTGGTGGCCCTACAAGCCTAGGTAGCACATGGACAGGTTCCTGCGTAGGGTGGAGATGGAGATGGAGGATAGTTGGCCTCCTTATAGGTGCAGGTATCAGGGTTATAGGGCTAGTTGACCACTAAAAATGCTAATATTTTGGCCTTATAGGCCTATTTTGTAGCACAGGCACCTCCAAAGGCACAGGGACAGGTTCCTATACTACAGGAAGCAGTTGGATAGGGTCCCATGGTAGAGGGAGGAGGATAGGGCTCACAAGGATAGGGACCGAGGCTAGTGCTACTAGCAAAGAGATCAAAAGTTATAGTGAAACCTATGGAACCACCATAGATGGTTCCTATGTTGAGATTTAAGGATGCCTTGAATGAGGCTCGGTACTATCAGGATCACCTGCCGACTGCTGGGATAGATTTCCCAGCCTATGCAGAGTACAATGAATATCAGGTAGTGAGTGAGAGGACTATATATTTCACTCATAGAGATGAGAGCACAAGGGGTCGGTGAACCTAGAGAAAGGGTCAAACTGAGGATACAAGTTCATTGAGGCTAGTCCCAGGTGAGGGTTAGGTGGAGATTAGACCGAGACCCATGGAGGGTGGAGAGATGTTGGCAGGATGCTAGACTAAAGGGGAGGTAGAGACAGATGATACATGTATGGATATCAGGTGGGGTGATGCTTAGTCACCAAATATGATCAAAATATTTATTTTTGATATATACTGGCCTGTGTTCCGATGATAGTGAGGTTGTACATGAGAGTTTTGAGATTTTGAGTTATATACCAACCTGCATGTCAAAGATAGTGAGGATGTATCTGAGTGATTGAGATACCTGTATTTATTTGTATATGTGTATATATGTATTGATACACATATGTTCTCATTTATATAGATGATACTTATTGTATGGATGATTTACCTATATTTTTAATGTCCATTGTCATTGTGTATTGATGGAAACTAGGTGAATTAGGCATGATTGAGTCTAGGCCAATTAGGCATGGTTGATTTTAGGTCATTTATGCATGATGGAGTCAGGTATAGGCATGCTTTGGTCATGTGAATTAGGCATGATGGAGTCATGTTTTTGGTTTTGATTTAATTTCCAAGGTATTGGTAACATGGTAAAATAAATGATGATGAATTTTTTATGTTATGGTGTAAATTTCGGTAATATTTGATATTATGGAAATGTGAAATGATTAATGATGATATGATGATGTAAGAAATAGGTAGGTAGACATATTTATATACGTGTATATTTTTTCCATTTCCAAGTAGTATATAAGATAGAAACTAAGGTAAAGTGTGAATAGAAAAATGGGGGGGATTTGTTAGGATAAAGAGTGTCTGAGCTAACCTCCAAGGGCCCCATGCCCTCGAAGTGTTACCTACATAGCCCTGGTAAAAAGGGGGCTCAAGTCAATGTAGTACTCCCATAAGCTAGGGAATAATATGATGAGGTAGACTAATGAGTTGGTAGGTTTTAGGCATGATTGAGTCTAGGTAAGTTAGGCATGGTTGAGTTTAGGTCAGTTAGGCATGGTGATGTTGGTAAAAGGGGAATTATTAACATGTAGGTGTCGATGGTCTAGTCTTATATAAGAGAATCAAAAAGTAATGAAGAAGGTGAAGGGTAAGAAGTCACTAAAAGAGACGCATAATTGGAGAGAACCATAACAAGTCTATCATAGAAAATATGGTCTTATGAACTTAATACCCTAAAGGAATTTCCTGATTGACTATTCAAAGGGTGAAAAAATTCACAGGATCATGAAATATCACATTTGCAACATGTCCCTTGAGCAGGTAGAAAATTAGGGTAAAAAGGTGATGAGGTCATAATTTTTTGGGTTTAGTGTAACCTAGTGTGAGACAACATGCCTATTTGACAAGATACCCAAGATCAAAATAGGTAAGTCCATGACGAAAAAGTTATCTTTTTATTTGTTCTTTTTCTTTTGTTTTTGTTTTAATAGACTGATCGATATGAGAATTCTATGTGGGATAAGTATATTTTCTTCTTGAGGTCTTCATGAAGTTGATCGATGCAGGAAGCTTCAGAATATTTTTATTTAATTGTTTTACAAGAATAGTCTTCTTATTATGATAGACTATGTACAATATGGATAGCTTGGTATAGTTATCCTTCGAGGGAGCAATCTATTTATAGTAGCAAGATAGAAAGCGTAGATGTCCTTTTTGAGGGATTCATCTTTTTGATGGAAGTTTGACTCAAGGAGTTGAATCCCATTTTACTTTGGAAATTGTTTTTCTTTGTACTTTTAGGTCATGGATAAGACTATAAAGGCAGAAGGCTCTTGTTTTGCAAACAAAACCACAACATACAGAGGCTAACTATGAAAGAGAGGATGTAAGTGATGAATGACCATGGGATTCCATCTTGAAAAAGATGAAAAGTATCTATGAGAATTTTTCCATGAGTAGAGTCATGATACTCATATTAAAGACAACGTTGACAGGTAATGGGTAATCCCATGATCTTGGTTTAGCCATTGATCCTTAAAATAGGTAAAATGGAAGGTAAAAATTACTTAAGGGACAGACACTTAATAGAAAAGAGGTGATATAAGACAATATTCAAGAGTAGAATGGTTGAAGATGTAAGGCATTGAGGGGCCTAGGTTCAGGTTTACCTTCGAGTGAAGAAAAATGATAAGCACCTCATCCATAGGTATGAGTAACGATATAAGGTCTAATACAATTAGGAGAAAATTTACCCCGTTTAGTCTTTTACTCTTTTGTTACATATTGATTTTCCTTCAGGACGAGGTCACCAAATTAGAAGGTTCATTCGTGGACACATTTATCGTAGGCACGTTTAATAATTTTTTGGTAGATTTGGAGATGGTCACGAAGATTGAGATGACATTCATCTAATAACTTGAGTTATTGCAAACTGTCTTGGTGAAAGTCGTCAGCATTGAGCATATATTTAAGTGAGATATAAAGAGACGGACTCTATAGTTCAAGAGGTAGAAAAAACTCTATACTATAGACCAGAGAGAAATGTGTGGCAGTAGTTGAAGTACGAATACTAGTGTGATAAGCCCATAAGGCAAAAGGAATGTGTGTGTGCCAATCCTTTCCAGTATCATCCATAACTTTCATAATAATTTTTTTTAATGTTTTTTTGGTTAATTCATCTTGGCCATTTGTTTGAGGGTATTAGGGTGAAGAAAAACTGAGTTGAATGCCAAAGGAATCAAAAATATTTTATAGGGTTTTGTTTTTGAACTATTTTCCATTATCATTTATGAGACTATGAGGAACACCAAAGCAACAAGTGATATGATGGTTGATGAATTCACATATTTTCTCAACTTTTTTTGAAATAAGAGGTTTGGTTTATACCCATTTAGTGTAGTATTCAATATTAGTAATAATCCATTAATGATGTAGAGAAGAATGAGGATTGATCTCTTCGACAAGATCCAAACCCCAATGAGAGAAAGGCCAAAGGTCTCGTGTAACCTGTAAGGCATGACTAGGCATGTGATGAAGCTTATCATATTGCTAGCACTTAACACAACACTTGACATAATCAAAAAAATCATAGTTTAAGGTTGGCTAGTAATAGACCAGGTGGAGAATGCA
This sequence comes from Taxus chinensis, assembly GCA_019776745.2. Taxonomy (NCBI): domain Eukaryota; kingdom Viridiplantae; phylum Streptophyta; class Pinopsida; order Cupressales; family Taxaceae; genus Taxus; species Taxus chinensis. The sequence goes on along the minus strand of CM034154.1, from coordinate 464,955,073 downwards.
TTTAGTGAAAGCTAAACCACTGAAGTGGCTTCCAAAAATTTTTTCGTGAACTTCCTTCATGGTGTAAGGAACTTTAGAACTGGTAAGGAATCGTAAGAGGATACTGTGAAAGCCACTTTTATAAAGAATACCACCCATGATGAAATAGTGAGAGACACTTTTGAGGAAGGCTCATTGTCCATTGCGAGTAGAATATGGAGGTAGAATGGAAAGGAAAAGGTAATCATTAAATTGCTTATACCAAAGGTCATGTGGGTTAGGGTCAATCGTTCCGACAAGGTTGATATCTCAAAATAGATAGGAAGGTGATTGCATCCTTTGTATTGTGACAAATATTTTTGAGTTGGAGGGCAAAGCGGGTATTTGAGAAGTAAGACATGTCATGGTGTCTGCAAATTTATTAGTGGAATGCGAGGTGGTTTTAATTTCATAATGGTCAAAGGTAGTTAAAATTATGTCTACATGATGCTTATTCTTTTGAAGTATTTCATTAAGACACTAGTATATACCATTGAATTGATTTACAACCAGTTGGGAATCACCAAAGATATTAATTGATTTAACATCTAAGGCAATGGCAGTTTGAAGGCCTAATACAAGTGCTTCATATTTAGTAATATTGTTAGTACATTCAAAATCAAGTTTTAAAGATAATGAAATAGGCTCACTATTGAAAGGAATGAGGATAACTTGAGCACCACCCCCATGCTGAAATTTGGAACCATCAAAGAATAAGGTCATCAGGTAAATGGTATCATCCAATGAGAGTGTAGTAATGAATTCATCTAAGAAATCGAAGTTAGAGGATGGATTATCAGAGAGGGGTGTGTCTGCAAGTTGGTCGGAGATGGTTTTTCCTTTGAAATATTTTTTATGGATGAATTCAAGGTCTAAGTCTACAAGAAGCATGATCCAATATGCAATGTGTTGATGTTAGTAGGGCTTGGTGTATATGTAATTTTAGGGGTCAATATTTGTGATGAAAAAGGTGTATGGTTGAGTAGGTAATGATGAAGTTTAGTGGAGAAAAAAAATAAGGCTAAGTAGAGTTTTTTTGGCATGGGTGTATCTTGTTTCGTAGTCTAAAAGTGTATGGATTATATACTTACTCCCTGTGTTTCTCATCGTGATGAGCATGCATGGCACCCAAGGAATGATTAGTAGCAAAAATGTAAAGGTAAAATGGTTGGTCATCCTTAGGGGTAATGAGCATAGGTGGTTGGAGGAGGTACTATTTTAAGGCTTCAAAGGCTTTGTGGCATTCATCATCCCATTTGAAGGAAACATCCTTTTTGAGGAGATGATGAAATTGGTGGCAACGATCAGAAAGCTACAAAATAAAACATCAGATAGATTGCAAATTTCCTTGAAAGCTATGAATTTGGTGAAGGTTAGTAGGTGGAGGCATTTTGATAATAGCCTTGATTTTAGCAGGATTGACTTATATGCCACACAAAGAAACAATAAATCTTTCTAGAGAGAACATAGAAGACACACTTATTAGGTTGAAGGCAAACACAATACTTGATGAGACAGTCAAAGATGACCTTAAGGACTGTAAGGTGTTCTTTCTGATGTTTAGAGTTGGTAAGGATATTGTCTACATAAAATTTCAATATGTGATGTATGATGTCATAAAAGATATAAGTCATAGCCCATTGATATATAGAACCAGGGTTTTTAAGGCCAAAGGGCATGACTTGATAGTATAAGGTCCCCCAATAAATGATGAATATGGTTTTTTGTTGATATTTTGAGGCAAGTAATATTTTTTTATAACCCGTGAAACCATCCATGAGTGATAACATCTCATGTCCAGTGGTAAGATCAAATAACTAGTCTATACTAGGTAGAGGAAAGTCACTGTTTCACTCGGAAATGCTTCGTTCCTTATAGAAACAGATAAGGTTAGGGTTAGGAGGAATACCTGTAAATGTCGAGATGATGTGCGCGTACCGTAGAGAAAGATCAGGCTGACTGCGAAGAACTCCTTTTTGTCTTGGAAGGACTACCTGCAAATAAGAACACAAGACCACAAGATTTTGATTAGATAATAAATGAGGGAACTGCCTTGGGCCCAGGAAGTATGAAACTTCCTTTCAAAGGTGGTCAGTTCCCCTACTAATATGAATTAACAAAAAATACTGTAGAGTACCAATTAAATTGTTTCGTGGAACTAGGTAGGGAAAAGGCTGTTTTTCTTGGTTTTGATCAAAGGAACCGATGTCGGTTATCTATAACCGATGGCGGTCACTGATAACCGATACCGGTTGGTTCTAGGAACTTCTGGGCTGGTTGTGGTGTTTGTAATGGCTGGTTTTTGGATAGTATTGAGAAATGGGATAGTTAGAAGCTAAGGAATGATGGTTAGAGGCAATGGTACGTTAGGTAATGGGTTCAGGAACGGATTTGGGAATATTACAATTCCAAAAGCACAAGAAATGTTATAATGGAGGACATGCAAGATATAACTTACTGGTTTTTTTGATGAAGGTGCAAGTTGATCTCCTTTGCTGCCAACTCTTCTGGTTTCTTTACTCGTCTCTGCTTGGTTAAGTGAAGTTCTGGACTCTGCTGATCGCTTTGGACTCTCCTTTGATTAAAAATCCTTCGACTGATCTCCCAAAAAATGAAATTCCGATCCGTTGTTTTGGTTTGGGAAGCCCATTTACAGGGAACCGATGGCGGTTGCGTAACCGACGGCGGTCGAGTAGGAACCGGCATCGGTTAGGAAAAAGTAGGCTATTTTTAGTAAAATAGCCCACCTTCCCTGCTTTTCTCCCGAGAGATCAGTTGCGGGCTTGGTCAAGTGGCTAGAAGGTCGGCTTTGGGTGCGAGTAAGGAGGCATTAGTTATGGATGTGAGTCTAGACTAAGTCATGGGTCTTAATTAGGTTAATTTAGGGTTAGGGCTAGGTCATGATGAGGTGGCAAAGTGAGGTGGCGGGTAAGGTGATGTGGATTTATCAATTACAAGGTAATTAATAAATAATTGTGTAAAGTTTAGGTAATGAGGTTAGGTTGCGAAATGGGATGCGGGTCACAAGGGGTCGTAAGACACAATTTTGGTGTCTACATTAGCCCCTTATTGTCGTGTAGCTTGTTCTGTAAAGCTGCGCGGACAATAATATGAAGTGGTTTCTCATGTTAAGGATATAGGTAATCCCCCTCAAATCTAGCACAGATTGAGCGAACGGGAAATCAGGGATAGGGTTGATAAAAGGTAAATGTTGTAGAGAGAATGGTAAGGTGGTGCGGTAGGTCCAAGGAAGCAGACGCATGTTGAAATGCAATAGTACGACTAGGGTACATGATTTGACAAGCAAACCAGCAATGTATAGGCAAAGGTCGATAGTTTATCCAAACAAGGGTGATATAATCCTGGTATCCAAGGCATAGGAAGTAGCTCCAGGGTATATAACAGGTAAGGTACAGGAACGTTTAGGCATGTTCGGCAGTACCAAATGGTTGGTTTGGTTGAGATAAACGTCACGGTCTAGGTCTAGGCAAAGTTGGTCATCAGATCAAGTCAAGGACCCTAATCATGCTAAAACACGAACAGGTGAGCTCTATTGAACAAAAAGCTACATGATGGATGGATAAATTAAAACGGTGATTGTGGGTATGGTATGGTTAATTGGTGCGGCCTTAGGGCGGGCCAAATGGTTAGGTGCGGCCTTGGGTCAGGCCAAATGGGTTGGTTGCGGCCTTGGGTCGGGCCAAATGGTAGGTTGAGGCCTTGGGTCGGGCCAAATGGTAGGTTGAGGCCTTGGGTCGGGCCAAATGGGGTGGTTGCGGCCTCGGAAATGCTTCGTTCCTTATAGAAACAGATAAGGTTAGGGTTAGGAGGAATACCTGTAAATGTCGAGATGATGTGCGCGTACCATAGAGAAAGATCAGGCTGACTGCGAAGAACTCCTTTTTGTCTTGGAAGGACTACCTGCAAATAAGAACACAAGACCACAAGATTTTGATTAGATAATAAATGAGGGAACTGCCTTGGGCCCAGGAAGTATGAAACTTCCTTTCGAAGGTGGTCAGTTCCCCTGCTAATATGAATTAACACAAAATACTGTAGAGTACCAATTAAATTGTTTCGTGGAACTGGGTAGGGAAAAGGCTGTTTTTCTTGGTTTTGATCAAAGGAACCGATGCCGGTTATCTATAACCGATGGCGGTCACTGATAACCGATACCGGTTGGTTCTAGGAACTTCTGGGCTGGTTGTGGTGTTTGTAATGGCTGGTTTTTGGATAGTATTGAGAAATGGGATAGTTAGAAGCTAAGGAATGATGGTTAGAGGCAATGGTACGTTAGGTAATGGGTTCAGGAACGGATTTGGGAAGATTACAATTCCAAAAGCACAAGAAATGTTATAATGGAGGACATGCAAGATATAACTTACTGGTTTTTTTTTTGATGAAGGTGCAAGTTGATCTCCTTTGCTGCCAACTCTTCTGGTTTCTTTACTCGTCTCTGCTTGGTTAAGTGAAGTTCTGGACTCTGCTGATCGCTTTGGACTCTCCTTTGATTAAAAATCCTTCGACTGATCTCCCAAAAAATGAAATTCCGATCCGTTGTTTTGGTTTGGGAAGCCCATTTACAGGGAACCGATGGCGGTTGCGTAACCGACGGCGGTCGAGTAGGAACCGGCATCGGTTAGGAAAAAGTAGGCTATTTTTAGTAAAATAGCCCACCTTCCCTGCTTTTCTCCCGAGAGATCAGTTGCGGGCTTGGTCAAGTGGCTAGAAGGTCGGCTTTGGGTGCGAGTAAGGAGGCATTAGTTATGGATGTGAGTCTAGACTAAGTCATGGGTCTTAATTAGGTTAATTTAGGGTTAGGGCTAGGTCATGATGAGGTGGCAAAGTGAGGTGGCGGGTAAGGTGATGTGGATTTATCAATTACAAGGTAATTAATAAATAATTGTGTAAAGTTTAGGTAATGAGGTTAGGTTGCGAAATGGGATGCGGGTCACAAGGGGTCGTAAGACACAATTTTGGTGTCTACATTAGCCCCTTATTGTCGTGTAGCTTGTTCTGTAAAGCTGCGCGGACAATAATATGAAGTGGTTTCTCATGTTAAGGATATAGGTAATCCCCCTCAAATCTAGCACAGATTGAGCGAACGGGAAATCAGGGATAGGGTTGATAAAAGGTAAATGTTGTAGAGAGGATGGTAAGGTGGTGCGGTAGGTCCAAGGAAGCAGACGCATGTTGAAATGCAATAGTACGACTAGGGTACATGATTTGACAAGCAAACCAGCAATGTATAGGCAAAGGTCGATAGTTTATCCAAACAAGGGTGATATAATCCTGGTATCCAAGGCATAGGAAGTAGCTCCAGGGTATATAACAGGTAAGGTACAGGAACGTTTAGGCATGTTCGGCAGTACCAAATGGTTGGTTTGGTTGAGATAAACGTCACGGTCTAGGTCTAGGCAAAGTTGGTCATCAGATCAAGTCAAGGACCCTAATCATGCTAAAACACGAACAGGTGAGCTCTATTGAACAAAAAGCTACATGATGGATGGATAAATTAAAACGGTGATTGTGGGTATGGTATGGTTAATTGGTGCGGCCTTAGGGCGGGCCAAATGGTTAGGTGCGGCCTTGGGTCGGGCCAAATGGGTTGGTTGCGGCCTTGGGTCGGGCCAAATGGTAGGTTGAGGCCTTGGGTCGGGCCAAATGGGGGGGTTGGGCCTTGGGTCGGGCCAAATGGTAGGTTGTCGGGCCAAATGGTCGGGCCAATTGGTTGAGGCCTTGGTCGGGCCGAATTGGTAGGTTGAGGCCTTAGGTCGGGCCAATTGGTAGGTTGAGGCCTTAGGTTGGCCGAATAGGTTAGGGCGAGGCCTTGGGTAGGTTGAGGCCTTAGGTCGGGCCAATTGGTAGGTTGAGGCCTTAGGTCGGGCCAATTAGGTTAGGCCTTGGGTCGGGCCGAATTTGAGGTCCTTAGGTCGGGCCAAATGGTAGGTTGAGGCCTTAGGGGGCCAATTGGTAGGTTGAGGCCTTAGGTCGGGCCAATTGGTAGGTTGAGGCCTTAGGTCGGGCCAATTGGTAGGTAGGGCCTTAAGTCGGGCCGAATGAGGCCTTAGGTCGGGCCAATTGGTAGGTTGAGGCCTTAGGTCGGGCCAATTGGTAGGTTGAGGCCTTAGGTCGGGCCGAATAGTTAAACAAATGGTGTTCAGCAAAGGTGGATATAGGCGATATGTGGTTAAAAAAGAGGCAAGTGGTAAGTGGGGGCAAAAAGAGAAAATTGGGGGAAAGTTTGGGATTAACACCGATGTCGATTCCACATGACCGATATCGGTTAAGGGACCGATACCGGTTTTTTAGGGCAAAAACGAAACCGACATCGGTTAAGGTCGAAAAACCTATAAAAAGAAAAATACGGCCTGTCATTGTCACTTTGGTTATTTGCAATCCAAATTAACTTGTCTGACGTGGAGAGTTGAGTTGGAGGGGTATTGAGTGAGGTGGAGCTATTTGATTGGCGGAGAGAGTTGATAGTGGGCCCGAATAGTTGAGGAGGCGGCAGGTGATTGGCCGGGGACCCAGCAGATCAGGATTGGAGCCATGGCACAGGCAGGAGGAGCTGGAGGGGCTGGACCAGCTGGACCGCCACCACCCATCCCACCACGACGACGTGTCGTCGTACCGGTAGGTTCTAAACTCTTTAATTTGGTGATTTGGTTGATTTATGGTGTTTTTGGGATTTGGGTAGGAATTTGTATTTTGTAGGAAAGAATGAGTAAATGGGGGTAATTTGAGAAAGGGAGAGGGTAGATAGGTTAGATAGGCTAAGGTGGGTAGGTGGGTAAGTTTTTAGGGTTTTTGGGTGGGTAGATGGGTAGAAATAGGTAAAAAAATGAGTTTGGGGGCCGCGCGGGGGTTCGGCTCCGGGAGAGAACAGTGACCGATGTCGGTCACTAAGCGACCGGCATCGGTCGCTAAAGTTTAGGGAAGGGTACAGTTGTTGGTGACCGGCGTCGGTGATGTATCGACCGGCGCCGGTTGTGGGTTTATGTAGGGGTTGGGTTGGGTTGGGGGGGGGTGGGGGGTTGGGTTGGGGGTTGGTTTGTTTGTTTTTAGGGGTTTAGGGTTGGGTTTTGGGTGTGGGATTGGGTTTTGGGTGTGGGATTGGGTTTTGGGTTGGGTTTTGGGTGGGGAAGGGGATAGGGTTAGGGGTTTAGGGTTTTAGGGTTTTGGGGTTTGGGTTGGGTTTTGGGTGGTTGGGTGGGTTTTGGGTGAGTGGGTTGGGGTGAGTTTGGGTGAGTGGGTGGGGTTGAGTTGGGAGTGGGGGGATGGGTTGGGTTAGGGTGAGTGGGTTTTGAGGTGTTTAGTGGTTTTGGGGTTGGGTTTTGGGTGTGGGATTGGGTTTTGGGTTTTTGGGTTGTGGGTGGGGAAGGGGATAGGGTTAGGGGTTTAGGGTTTTAGGGTTTTGGGGTTGGGTTTCGGGTGGGTAAGGGGATAGGGTTAGTTGGGGTGGGGTTAGATTTTGGGTGTTAGCGTGTTGGGGTGGGGTTAATTTTGAAAAAAAAAAAAAGGGGGGTAGATGGTAAAGTAGATGTGATTATAACGAGTGGGTCTAAGAATGTGGGTTGATTTTGCAGGCACGTCAGCAGTTGACGATGCGTGATAGGATGCCTCCACTATTGAGTCGGATGAGGCCACACATATCTGCGGCGCATTGGGCCATCATGCGCGAGGTGGGGCTTGGCGGGGTCCAGAGGTACAGAGCGATCGACAGAGATCACAGCCTGATGGTCGCCCTCATCGAGAGATGGGATCCGGCGGCCAATGTGTTCCATCTGCCGACCGGGGAGATGACCGTCACATTAGAGGATGTGTATCGCATCCTGCGGCTACCGATCGAGGGAGAGGCCGTTTTCCAGGTGGATTCAGAGACTGCCATGGATAGCATCTTGCAGGTTTTTGGGGATGCAGCCGCGCTTCTTACATATCATAGCGCGAGCATTGGATATGGGGACATGTACCGCGCACACAGACATGAGACACGGCTTGCCGTGTTGATGATGATAGGGGTCACCTGCTTCGCCCTCCCGGATTCAGAGGGAGGTCGCTTCCCACGGGCATTGATGGGGGTGCTACTGGAGATGGTGGAGGAGCACACCTGTTTTGCATGGGCACCAGTATATCTGGTGCAATTATACAGGGAGTTATGGGGCTATCGCCGGAGGAGGCGATTTGGTATTTGTTCGACCTTTTTGTTGCACTGTTGGGCATACGAGCACATCGTATGCATCAGGCCAGTAGGGCTACCCCAGCAGCCAGGGCCACAGGTCGTGTACCGATATGGATTTCAGAGGTGGTTGGGGATCGTGGGCCAGCCACGAGCAGTTGTTGCAGGTCGAGATGTGGCCTACTATAGACATATGCTAGAGGGCCTTACCGCAGTAGACATTATATGGAGACCCTACAGAGGTCACCAGCCTGGCAGAGGAGCCCGCATACAGCTGCGCCGGATCCAGTATACATTCTGGATAGCAGGACGGAGGCCGGGAGAGTACGAGCGGATACCCTTAGAGAGGGTACGCAGGCAGATGGGGCTGCCACAGGACGAGCCACCTCCCTTCCCTCAGTACAGGAGGGATGATGTAGAGGCCCCACTGCCAGCACCACAGCCTTGGGATCCAGACTGGGTAGCGGAGAGACCAGCAGGTGGGGGTGTGGATGATGCCGGGTGCACGGCAGCATACAGGGTATGGTGGGCAGGGCAGAGAGCAGCGAGGATAGTACCGCCTGCGCAGCCAGACTTGGCAGCGGTGACTGCAGAGAGAGATCAGCTCCGGGGGCAGGTGCAGCTATTACAGGGACAGTTGGCTGCTGCACAGGCACATATAGGGGTTTTACAGGGGCAGCTAGCCCAGGCTCAGGTACAGGCACAGGCAGCACCACCACCAGCAGCACAGCCACAGGGGCAGGTACAGATACAGGCAGCCGTACCAGCAGTAGCACAGCCACAGGCCCAGATACCACCACGGCCACAGGTGCAGGTACAGGCACAGGCAGCACCTCCACCAGCGCCACAGCCACAGGTGCAGGTACAGGCTCAGGGGATAGTGGTGTTGGGTGCCAGGGGACCAGCCCCAGTTCCTTCAGTGGCGCGAGATCGCTATATGGAGGTGAGAGCAGAGGCCCGTTATTATCAGGATATTCTTGATAGTACCGGAGTCGATTATCAGGCATATGCAGCTCATAGAGCAGAGACCTCGCGCAGCCAGAGATCTCAGGGAGGGGCAGCCACAGCTGGCGTGTCTGTGACAGGCAGGAGGCGAGAGGCGCCACAGGGACCAGCGGGGAGAGATGCCGAGGGCGGTGGGGAGAGCTGATAGATCCCCGACGTGGTTTTGTATAGGGACACGGGCACCGGTCTGCGAACCGGTTGTATTGATAGAGGCCTGCGTGCCTACATTTATTCATTGTTTTGATTTATTTATTTATTATATACCGGCCTGCGAGCCGAGTACGGGTTGTACATTTGATACCGGCCTGCGAGCCGAGTATATTTTTGATATGAGAGACCGGCCTGCGAGCCGAGTCGAGATTTGTGGTAGGTATTGCGGCTTGCGTGCCGGCTTTGGTATATTATGTGATCACAGAGGCCCCGATGTAGGGCACATTGTATTGTTGAAAATTTGTATATATATATATAGATGATGTTTTGATCCACATGCTGTGTTTAAAATGTGTTGAAATATTTTGTTAATGGTTTGGTAATATATAGAATGTGTGATGAGTTTAATTGACATGTTGATAGATAGATGATGCTGATGTTTTTGTGCGTATATATGAATGACAGGTTATGTGATAAATTGGTGGTTTTGTGACAGTGTGATATATGTAACTGATGAGTTGGATCCAAATGATGTATAGATTGATAGTTTTTTGATATTTGTAGTTGAGGGTTGTGTATTGGTATAAATGATGTTTAATGAAAATGTAATGCTATGTGTGGTGGATGAACAAAATGTGGTAAATTGTGTTGTTTATGCAGGCAAAGAGGCGGGCGCGACAAAAATTTAGATGAGAAATGAAGAAAAGAACCCTGTTTCAAAAAGGAGGGTGTGTAACCGGTATCGGTTAGGTAACCGATGTCGGTAGCTAACAGACCGATATCGGTTAAGCAACCGATACCGGTTATTTAGGTATGGGCTTTTCTAAAAATAAAAAAGCTAGGGTGGCAACTGAAGTTTTAATTTTAGAGCCATGCAAGAGGTTAAAAGCGCGAACGCGACGCGTTTTGACGACTGCGACAGGTTTTTGCATGAGAAATCTGAGTGATAAGGAGAGAAGAGACAAGAAAAGGGAATTGTGATCTGAGATTCAGAAGATAGCAAGGCAGGTTTGAAAAAAAGGTGGTGATAATGGCAGGACGAGGAGAAACATCCAGCAGGCAGGGACAAGAGAGAAGACAAGGGCCACCGCAAGCTACTGCAACCCAAGAGGTAAACGTTTTGGTTGTGATTTGATTTCTGCATGGTTTTGGGAAGAAGATGGGGTAGAATAGGTGGGTAAATATGAGAAAGAAAACATGATAACAAGGGTTGCAGGTGAGGTAAGTGTTACCGGGTAGGCAATCAGGGGTTTCAGGTATGTTTATATGTATAAAAACGAAGAAACGAGCAAATTATTGTCGTAGGTGGTTGTTTTTAAGGAAGGTGTATAAAATTGACAGTGACCGGTAGCGGTTTGGGAGAACCGGTATCGGTTACGCAACCGATATCGGTTACTTATAACCGGTACCGGTTACTGGAGAAATTTCCAGAATGTTTGAAAAAGACCCTAACGGGTTGAATGGTTGTTTGTTGTTTTGGTGTATGCAGGCAGAGACAGAGTTGAGGATGAATGATAGTGTGCCAGCGCTGTTGTCGCGAATCCGAGCGGATGTAACACCAGCGGAATGGACATTGATAAATCGTTTGGGGTTAAGTGGAATCCGTTATTATTCACGAATCGCACGTAACCATGGTATGTTACAGGCGCTGATTGAGAGATGGAATCCTGAGACAAATACCTTCTATCTGCCAACAGGTGAAATGACAGTAACATTGGAAGATGTGTTTCGTATTTTAAGACTCCCTATTACAGGAGAGCCAGTATATCAGGCACTACCTGGCGCGGGGCGGGCAGCGATAACAGAAGTGTTTGGTCCATATGCACGAGACTTAACACAGCGAGGTTTGTCATTCACATATGGGGTAATGTATGCAGCACACCCTGAGGAAACAAGGTTAGCAGTGATGTTAATGATAGCGGTAGGGTACTATGCGTTACCGAGGGCAGAAGGGGGAAGATTTCCGAAGGCATTGATGGGTGTTATTTGGGAAATGATAGAAAGGAACGTGACTTTTGCATGGGCACCTGCATATTTGGCGGAGCTATACAGGGGTTTATGGGCTTGTAGGCGAAATCACAGGACAACGTTGGATTGCTCGTACTTATTACACTGTTGGGCCTATGAGCACATTGTTTGTGTGCGACCAATAGGCCGATCTATACAGGCAGGAGAGACCGGAGTACAGAGGCTGGGATTCCGACGGTGGGTCCAGACAGAACAGGAGGCAAGATCTCAGGCCGTGCCGGGTGACATTGAGTATTACAGGCAGGTATGGGAGAGGGTGACGGTGGCGGATATCTGTTGGAGGCCCTACGGGAACTATATGGTAACCGAGAACATAGCTGAGGAGTTGAGAGGTGTAGAGCGATTGAGGTGGATCGCGGGGCACAGGCCAGGTGAATATGAGAGGATTCCGATAGATCGCGTGCGGCGACAATTTGGATTTGTGCAGGACATACCACAGGCTTATAGACCATATATGAGGATCGATGCCGAGGCAGCATTCTCACCACCCCGGCCAACACCTCCAGAAGGGCCTGAGGAGATAGCAGCCGATCGCAGGGTAATGGATGTAGGAATGACAGAGGCCTATAGATTATGGTGGGTAGCAGAACTGCGAGGTGTACGCGAGCGCCCTGACACAGTGGTGATTACAGCAGAGAGGGATCGTCTGCAGCGTTTGGTTCAGCAGCTCCAAACGCAGGTGAATGAGACAAGAGGATTGTTAGTGGTTGCGGAGTCACGGGCGGCGAGACTAGAGGCTGGAGTTCTCCATGCGAGAGGGCGTATTCATATGTTACAGGAGAGATTGGCAGATCAGTGGGCGGTACCAATAGCCGCGGTACCTTTGAGGACAGAGAGGCCCGGCGAGAGGGGTTGACGATCACGATCATCACCTAGTTCGGGATGAGTTGTGATGGTCTGAGTATATGTTAGCGAGGTATGAGAATAAATAAGGATGCCGACCTGCGTGTCGATGATAAAGAAGATGTATTTGTTTAACATCTAAATAAAACTGAATATGTATGTTGATTTGAGTTATGAGAATAATAAGATTGTCGGTGTTTTGATTTTCGGTGTTTCGAAAAAAGGATAAAGAGAAATGTGATTAAAATAAAAATACACAAAAATATTTATATTCACCACACAAGATAGGTTATGGTAGGGGATGGTCGAGCTAACCTTAGGAGACCCCATGTCTCCGAAGTGCTGCCTACATAGCCCATTGCACAAAGCAAGGAAGGGCCTCAGACCGATGTAGTTCTCCCTTAGGATCAGGGAGAGGTGAATTCAGGCAATTTGGTACGGTTTAGGCAATTGGTCGTTTGGTAAAAAAATTTGATGTTGGTAGGGTAATGTTGTTGGTGCTGGTAGGATAATGTTGTTGGTGTAGGTAGGATAATGTTGTTGGTGTAGGTATAGGTAAAGCAAAGGTGAGCATACCCAAGTAGGAGGGAATAGTGTCCTGATTAAGATCAACACACAATCCTAGATGCGAGGCAAAGCGGAAAGAGTGCTCCGTAGGTGAAAAGAGCTAAACAAACCACACAACGTAGAACGAGCCTGAAGCCCTAAGTGCCGTGCATAGACGAGAAGTCCATAGTTGAAAAGAGTTGTATGATCACAATATATCAGGTGTACGTTACGTCCCTTGAGTTGAAACAAATGGTGAGGTGATGTGGATGATATAGCTGAGGTACAAAGAACTTGTTATAACGAAAGAGAACCTACCCTAAATAGACAAGTCCATGACCCAAAAAGTTCTTTTGAATGAGGCTTTTATTTTATTGAATGTAGACTGATCGATGCGGGAAGTCTATAAGGGATATTGATTGTATTATTCTTGAGGTCTTCACGAAGCTGATCAATGCGAGAAGCTTCTGATAAAGGCTGACTGTGTATAGCTGTCCTTCGGGGGAGCAGTCTATTTATAGTAGCAGAGATGATTTTAGTGCATAGCTGTCCTTCAGGGGAGCAGTCTATTTATAGTAGCAGCAATAGTTTGGCATATAGCTGTCCTTCGAGGGAGCAGTCTATATTTAATTTTAGATGACTAGATGTTCTTTTGGCGTGAAGCATCTAGTTTAGTAGGAAGTTTGACTCAAGAAAATCCCATAAGAATACGGCTTATTTTAATACTTTAAAGTCATGGACTAGACTAAAAAAGGGGAAGGCATTATCAAGGGGAGGTGCGAAGTGATTTTGATTTTATTCGGAGATATAGAAAATAAAGTGTATGTAGCGGTAAATGAGCTCAAGGGACGAGCAGTAGGTAGATAAGGAGTGATATAACACTAGATTCAACAGTAGAATGGTCGAAGATGCAAGGCATTAAGGGGTTCAGGCTCAGGTTTACCATTAAGCGAAGCTAAACGATAAGTGCCTGATCCATAGGTGTGAGTGATTATATAAGGCCCAATCCAATTGGGAGCAAATTTTCCACGTTTGCTCTTTTCTAGTTTGGTTACATGTTGATTCTCTTTGAGGACAAGATCACCAACCTTAAAGGCACGCTCATGAAGTCGCTTATCATAAGCACGCTTGATGCGTTTTTGATAGATTTGGAGGTGATCGAGAGCTGTAAGACGTCGTTCGTCAAGAAGCTCTAATTGGGCTAACCGCTCTTGGCGGAAATCATCGTTGGTGAGAATATCCTGAAGAGATATTCTAAGGGAGGGTATTTGTATTTCGAGAGGCAAAACAGCCTCGGTGCCATATACCAATGAAAAAGGTGTGGCATTAGTGGAGGTACGAATGCTAGTACGATAAGCCCAAAGGGCAAAGGGAATGTGATCGTGCCAATTTCTTCCAGATTCATTGACGACTTTCATGAGGATTTTGGTTAGAGTTTTATTAGAAGATTCAACCTGACCATTGGCCTGCGGATAGTAAGGCGATGAGAAGCTAAGTTTGATACCAAAGTTGTCACAAAGGTCTTGTAACAACTTATTTTTGAAAGATTTACCATTATCTGTTATTAGGCGATGAGGAATACCAAAACGACAGATAATGTGATGGTTAATGAATTCGACAATTTTTTCTTTTTTGATTGAAATGAGTGGAACGGCCTCCACCCATTTTGTGTAATATTCGGTCACTGTGATTATCCAACGGTGACGTTGTGAAGAGGTCGGGTGAATCTCACCAATAAGGTCTAAACCCCATTGTGAGAAAGGCCAAAGATCTCGTGCGACCTGTAGCAGGTGGCTAGGAGTATGTTGAAGATTGGCATGTTGTTGACACATGACACAACGCTTAACATATTCGTAGCAGTCGTTATTGAGAGTAGGCCAATATAACCAAGGCGAAGGATTCGTTTAGCCACGGCAAGGCCACTAAAATGTCCACCACAAATCCCATCGTGTACTTGCTGGATGGTATAGGTGACTTCTGCGCCGGTTAGACAACGAAGGAGGATGCCATCAAAGCCGTTTATAGAGGGAGTTCCTCCCATGACAACATAACGCGAAACACTTTTAAGAAAAGCACGTTTGCCGTTACTAGTAAGATCAGGTGGGAGGACAGAGATTGTAAGGTAGTCAGTGAAATTGGTGGTACCAAGGTATCCTGCGAATTAGTAGACACAGTATTTATCATGCAAACTACCGGGGGTTGAATAGGATGGTGCAAAAAGTTGCTGACCACAACGAATAAATTCGGGCGATCGGACACGCTCCGGATGCGGATCTACGGGACGAGAGGGGACCCGGGGGCGCTAGCGGAGCCGGGATCGACTGGGCCGGGGAGCCGCGGGGAGGGGACTCGGGAGGGTGCAGCAGGGAGGAAGGGAGAAACTGGAAGCACGGGAATGGGATGATACTCCCTTGTCAGATGGGATCTTGGACGACGGTAGGAAACGGGATGGACGCGGAAGAGAGCGGAAACACACCGCCGGGCAAGGGATTCGGAATGGGAGGGGGGGAAAAGGAGGGCCGCGGGACCCGGGTGACTTAGGGAGGGATGGGACGCCGGGACGGGATACGGGACCGCCGGGCCGGAGGACCTGGGCGCCGCTGGTCGCGGGTTGTTGTGGGACCGGGATTTGGCGGGTGGGAAAATGGGGGAACTGGACCGGGGGGGGATCAAAAACTGGGGGATGGGGAGCCTATGGATGGGATCAGGGGAGGAAGCGGGGGACTGTGGGAGACGGGAGAAACCGGTTCCCACCAGGTTTTTTTCCCCTCCTTCCTCTCTTTCCTAACCTAACTCGCTCCTTACCAATATCATTTCTACTTCTTCTCTTCATAGGGAGGGGAGGGGCCGCCCCGGTAGGGGAGGGGGAATGGAAGGGGGGATGGGGATGGGACGACTGGGAGGGACTGGGAAGGGGGGAGGAGGCGGGGGAGACGGAGGGAAGGGACCGGGGAGGGGGAGGGAAGGGAGGGGGGAGGGAGGGGAGGAGGGGGGGAATCGCGAGGCTAAGCAAGGCCATAGTATCGTACCTCTCTACCCTCGTCCTCTCCTACCTCCTTCCCTTAATCCCCCAACTTTTTGTCTTCTCTTCCTATAATTGGACGGGTAGGACGGGGAATGGCGAGGGAGGGTGTGGAGGATCGAGGAGGGAACTCGGGATGGGATGGATTGCGGGGGAACGGGGAGGGAGTGGAGCGGGAGGATAGCCAGGGACAGCGGAACTTGACGACTTGACTATCCCCCTCTCGTCCTTTACTCGTTTCATGCTTCGGGGCCGGGAGGCAAGTGGTGGGGGGGCCGGGGCAAGGGAGTGGCCTTGGCAGTGGAAGGGAGGGAGGGGGGAAGGGAGGAAACCAGATGACTGGGAGAGCACGGGAGGCGGGGTGACACGGGGAGCGAGGGGTGGGAGGAGGGAGGGAACGGGGGGAAGGACGCGCCGAAGTGGTGAAGGGGGGTGGGCGACGCCTGGATGGATATCCGGGACGCCCTTGGGTCTCTCGGAACAGGGAGGAATGGTTCGGGAAATGCTGGAGGGGATCCTCGCGGAGATGGGAAGAGGGAATTCGGGTAGGATTTGGGAGGGAATATGGGGGAGGAGTGATGGGGGGGGATATTGGGGATACTGGGGACCGGATTCTCGGGGGGGAGGGAGGATGGGATACTGGGCGTGGAAGCGTGACGTGGAATGGAGATGGGAGGGGAACCCGGCATGGGACATGGGAACTGGGATTCCGGGGGATGGGACAGTTAGGGGAGGGGAGGGGCTGGGCGCCGGGGGACTAGGAGGGATAGGGGGCTCGGCGAGGGGGCAGGGTGGGGGTGGAGGGAGGGGACGGCGAAAGGGAGGGGATGGAAGCCGGACTGTGGGATGGGATGGAACTGGTATGGGACCTTCTGGCGGGGCGGGGGGGCGTTTCCCCCTCGGGGAGGGGGAAGGGAAGGGAAGGGACGGGGCAATGAGCTGGGAAGTCGGGAGGGGGAAGGACGGGGAACTTGGGAGGGGGATGGGAGGGAACCCGGGGGAAGGAACGGGAGGGGGGAGGGAAGGGATGGGCGCGGGGGAATGTATTGGGGAGGGAGGGATGGAGAGGGAAGGATCGGAATTGGGAGAGGGACGGGGAAGGGGGGAACGCGGGGTGCCGGGAGTGTTTGGGACGGATGGGGGCTTGGGAGGGGGGATGGGAGAAGGGAGGGAGGGAGGGGATGGGAGGGAGGGGGAGGGACGGGAGGGAGGGGGAAGGGAGGCGAGGCTAAGCAAGCCATAGTATCCGCAAATTTGTTAGTGGAGCGGGGAATGGTTGGATAGAATAGTGAAGTAACTAAGGGCTAGAAGTGACTCCACGTGGTGTTTGTACTTCTGAAGTTCCTCTTTTACATTGGTAGAGGCCCATAACTTGATTGACTACCATTAAGAGTCGCCAAAAAATGTTGATAGATTTGATACCTAAGTGTAACGCAACTTGGAGACCTAGAACAAGGGCCTCGTATTCCGCTGTGTTATTAGTGCAGGGGAAATCAAGCCGGAATGAAAGAGGCATAGGTTCAGCGTCAAGAGGGATGAGAACAATGCCGGCTCCTCCGCCGCGCTGGCACTTAGATCCATCGAAGAAGAGAGTCATTTGATACGACACTTCTCCGAGCGAAAGAGTGGCGATGAGTTCGTCGGGGAAGGTAAAATTGGTAAATTGTTCCCCAGTTAGAGGGGCCTCCGCAAGTTGATCTGCAAGAGTTTGTCCTTTGATTGATTTCTGTTGTATAAACTCAAGGTCGAGGTCGGCGAGGAGCATGAGCCATCGAGCGATGCGTTGGTTTAGGTGTGGTTTGGCGTACATATAATGAATGGGGTCTGTGTTGGTGATGACGAAAGTTTTGTGATTCAGGAGGTAATGTCGGAGTTTGGTGGCGACGAATGATAGGGCCAGGCACAATTTTTCTACATGTGTATACCTAGTCTCGTAATCCACGAGGGTACGACTTATATAGTAAACGGCCTGCTCTCGGCGTGCCGGGTCTCGATGGGCGAGCATAGCTCCTATAGCATGGTCAGTGGCGGAAAGATAAAGGTAGAAAGGATGGTCGTCCTGGGGTGGGATAAGCACAGGTGGCTGCAAGAGATATGTTTTGAGAGCTTCGAAGGCTTGGTGACACTCCTCACTCCATTGAAAGGCAACGTCCTTTTTTAGAAGGTGATGAAAAGGGTGACATCGATCCGAGAGTTGGGAAATGAAACGCCGGATGGATTGAAGTTTACCCTGCAAACTACGCAATTGTTTAAGGTTTTTGGGTGGGGGCATTTCTAGGATAGCTTTTACTTTAGATGGATCGACCTCAATGCCACGTAAAGAGACGATAAAGCCCAGAAGTTTCCCCGAAAGGACACCAAAGACACATTTCTTTGGTTGAAGACGGACAGAATATTGTAACAGGCGATCAAAAATAATGGTTAAAACATCGAGATGTTCACTGCGATGTTTAGACTTGCCAAGAAGATCATCAACGTAATCTTCGAGGATAGTGTGCATAATGTCATGGAAAATGTAGGTCATAGCCCGCTGATAGGTCGCACCAGCATTCTTAAGGCCAAACGGCATTACACGGTAACAGAAAGTTCCCCAAGGAGTTATGAAGGCAGTTTTGTGTTGATCGGCAGGGGCAACCAAAATTTGGTTGTATCCTGAAAAGCCATCCATGAGAGAAAGCATTTCATGACCCGCAGTGAGATCAACAAGTTGATCAATACTTGGGAGGGGGAAGTCATCCTTAGGGCAAGCGAGGTTAAGATCCCGGAAATCCGTGCATATCCGAAGTCCCCCCGTCGCTTTCGTGACAGGTACGATGTTGGAAATCCATTGAGGATAGTCAATAGGCAGGATGAAGGAAACAGAAAGGAGTCGTTGGAGTTCTTCTTTGACCAAGAGAGCAATGCGTGGATGCATTTTTCTCAATTTCTGTTTGACTGGTTTGGAATCGGGGTTTAGGGTGATGTTATGGACGGCAATGGTAGGATCAATTCCTGGCATGTCAGCGTAAGACCATGCGAAAGCTTGGTTGCGAGCACGGAGAAAGGTAGTAAAGGCGGCTTGTTCTGATGTGTTAAGGGATTGTCCAATCTTCACTATGTGAGGATCTTCCTCCGTGTGGATGTTGATTTCTATAGTAGATTCATTCAGCATAGTTTGGGTTTCAGATGGTAGGGCGCGTTGAATATAAGAATCATCCGCGCCCAGGTAAGTGAGTATGGAGTCGTCATCCTGGCATTCAACAACATTAATCAAAGGCGAATCCTCTTCGATCATGTCGGGATACAGAAGGGGAAGAGAAGATGGGTCCTCATTATCGCGTTGATAAGTGAGAGGACCTATGAAGATAGCATTTACGAAAAAAAAAAGTTAGGAGGGATAGATTCAGGGTCCATCGATTCTGTGGGAGATGATGGCAAAGTGGGTGATGATGGTTCGGTAGGGGCGACGTCCTCTTCTTCCAGGATACAGCTGACAGGAGGTGTCTCCTGCGTAGGTGTTTCGGAAAAACCAAGACCACTGCGATCATTATGTTTGCGTGTGGTGATGGGGATGAGAGTATGTCGGCCTTGTTCGTAAAGGCCAAAACCAAAGCCTTTCCACGCACAGCGAGTCAAGAAGGTGAGGGCGAAACGACGATTTGTCAAATATTGAAAATCGGATTGGAAGGGAACCACACCAAGAGGAGGTTCAGGGGTAATGGAGGATGCGTCAACACCCCCATATGTTAGGTTAGTGCGACAATGGGGTGGTCCGTAAGAGATTATCTCCCCCACGCGACAGTCGTAGGTGGGGTGTGCATGTAATTGTCCGTACTCCTGCGGGGTAGGGAAAGAACTAACGTTATATAGGCGATACTCCCCCAGCGTAAGGCGATGAAAAACGTCTACTAAGGGGTCGGAGGTTGGGATGTTAGCTGCGGGAAGAGAAGTGGTTTGTGCGACGGTGGTTTCATCAGTTGAAGGCGTAGGTGCAGTTGAGGTGGACGGTTGGGTTGAATGTATGGGTGTCTTAATTGGTATAAGCACATCGTTTGGGCGGTATAACATATTGCAAGTTTTGAAGGGGGGAGGATCAGCTTTTACAGTGTAGGACTTCCCCTCGTACTCAAATTTTATACATCGATGTAATGTTGAGGGAACACATCCCATGGCCCGGATCCAAGGACGACCCAGCAATATATTATATTGGAACTCTCCTTCAAGGACATAGAAGAGTTCGGGTAAAGTACGTGGTCCTACGCGAATGTTGAGGATCACGGTGCCTAAGGTAGAAGTAATAGCGTCATTAAATGACCGCAACATGATGGGATTGGCACACATGCAACTAGAAGGGATGTTCATTTGTTGGAAGGCTTTTGAAGAGATGATGTTTAGGCTAGCGCCCCCGTCAATCATAACCCGACGTACTCGAATGTCTCGGACATAAGCGGAAATGAAAAGGGCAGGGTCAGGGTCTTCTGTACCAAAGTCGATAATTTCATCTTCCGAGAAACTAACCACAGCGGCTTGTTGTTTTGAGACAGAAGTGGTGGGGGAGATGGATTGTTTGGTGAGAGAGGCAACGTGATTGGGTGTTAGAATGGAGGTAACAGGCAGGGTTTCGTTGGGTAAAACCTCTATCCCTTGAAGGATCTCAACGAGAGCTTGTCGATGAGATTCAGAGGTCTGAATGAGATCATATAGTGTCATTTTTACGGGCGATTGATGAAGCTGTTTGATCATGGTTCGGTGGGCAACTCCATTAGAGACGGGATAGGCGGGTCCACGAATAACCACTTTAGGTGGTGGTGTAATCGGGGTGGTTGAAGGAGAAAGAGATGCCGCAGGTGTGTTTTCTTTCGCTTTCCCATTGTTTTTCTGTCCTCGAGTAGCGACACTAATCATATTAATCTCGTAGACCTGAGATGAAGAAGATGGTTGGGATAACTCATGGTCTTCAAGAGGTGGGGTTGTAATAATGATCGATCTTGGTGAGGCGGGGACAGATGGTATAGTAGAGGGAATTGACGCTAGAGGTCTCTCCCTTCGTAAGTTGTCTTTCTTAATCTTTCGATCCGGAAGAGGTGACTGGCGAAGGATGGTTTTTAGAGCTTTGCATCCTTCTACATCATGTCCAGGTGTGCGGTGATAGGCGCAGATTTTAGACTCATCATAATCCACAGGTCGGGGCTTAGACGGGTCATAAGGTCTAAGTGGGGGTAGGGAGATGGTCGCATTCTCCACCAACATAGCAAGGATTTTGGCGTAGGATCCTTTGAGTGGGTCAAAATCAGAAGAAGATGAGGGTATTGATTGTGTGGGTTGTGGTAATGTTTGGGCGTGTTTAGTTCGTATGGGTGGTGGTTTAGTCGAGGGGTGCTGACACATGTTTTTCACTAAACGTGGTTTCTTGGACACAGAAGTTACGTTCAGCTGGTTAGATGATGAGGCTACAGATGGCATGGTAGCGGGAAACAACCACGGAGAAAGGGGAGTGACAGAAAATAAATCCTTTGATGATGGGATTGGTTTAGGGTTGATAGGTGGACCGGATACGCGGGGTAACGATGTTGTGATATCCTTTGATCTCTGTATAGGTGTAAAAGGCGTAGGTCGTTTTGCAGAAAACAAAGGAGGTATGATATATTGATGTAAGGTGGAGGGATGAGGCCCCAATATGGAAGGTGGGTGTGAAGATGAGGGTTTTGATAGAGGCCCGGATTGCGTTTGTCTCCTAGGTGGCGGGGCGGGTTTATTTTGGGATAAATCGAGTCGCTTAGGCGGGTGTGTTAGACTGGGCATTGGTGAGGTCCCAAGCGTAGGGGAAGATCTGGTTAAGTTGATAGAAGTGGACGGGGAATTTGGTAGAGGTGAGGGGGGTGAAGGCGAGAACAGGGGCATTTTAAGCTTCTGTAAGCACTTCGGGTAGATGGTGGAGACATCGGGATCAGTCATTTGCATTTGAGTAGAAACAGGAGTACTCAAACGTTCCCATAGGGCCTGTCTATCTTCTGTGGAATGACAGTCTCCAGGTGTAATTTGTAATTTTGGTACAGAGGAAAAGTGAGTTGTAATTCCAATCCATTGCGGGTGTGACACAGGAGGCGGATGAGGCACTGTATCAGTAGATGCTAAGAGGTCGACGGGTTGTTGAAAAGATTTAGGTGATGAGGGACTAATAGGCAGAAGGGTATGTTGGAGGGGGTCTGTCATGGCTAAAGAATTTAATGATGTTGGTGCGAGAGATTTCTCATCTAAGGATGTCAAAAGGAGTGGCGTACCCTCCTCTTGTGCGGCAAGAGTGGTAGAAGGAGACGTCTGGGAAATGGATAGATTAGACAACATCCGCTCGCAGTCTTGTAGGGATGTGGTGTAAGAAGACTCATTAATGGGAAGGGAAGCCTGGGCAGCTAACTCTTCTATGGGTAAAGGAATGATTTCGCTTTGGCTTGATGGTGGTAAAGGAGGTTCGGGCTCCTGTGTTAGTGAAGAGGCTTGATTCAAAATTTTCTCGATAGAGGCTTTTGGCTGGGTATCGAATACTGCATGGATCTCATGAACACTCTCCTCAGCTAAGATATCTTGGTTTACGTTGCTGCTGGACGAGTGATTCGGGAATGGCTTGTTGAAAATTTTCAGATTTCGGTTAGCAGGGGCGTTAGGATTATCGAGTGTTATATCCCCTGCATCAACCATTTCCTGCACTATGTTTTTCAACATCTTGCAGTTTTCATGACTATGTCCTTTTACGCGGTGAAAGTTACAAAAGTCATTTTCTTTGTACCAGGAAGGTATTGCGCGGGTGGAGTCAAACCCAGAGTGAGGTTTTACAGGGGGCAAGGTGATAGCCCCAGCTTTGAGCAATTTCTCTAGGATGACGCCATAAGTTTCTCCCAAGGGAGTGTAATTAGTGGGCTCAGCTTTGTATTTATAGGTGGTTTTTGGTGGAGTATTGGACGGTGGTTGGGATTTGACCATCACCGCGTGGACAGCTCCTTTTGATTTAGAAGAGGTTGACGCGTGAGGAGTGGTGGTATTTAGTTTATTGGTAGAATCAGGAGTTCGGAAAGTGGAGTTCTTGTTGCGCAACCGCAATTTCTCTTCCTCTAAGGCTCGAATTTCTAATTTTCGAGCCATAGTAAAGGCCTCGTCGAATGTACGGAAAGTTTGAATTTGGAGGGTAGGGGAGATGTGCTTAGCGCATGCCCGCGTAAAGAGTTCGATAAGTTCGGTTTGAGGCAAGGCATACGTAAGTTGGTTGATAAGGCCCCGCCATCGTCCAACGAAATCTGCGATAGATTCGTCTTCGAATTGTCGGATGGCATAGAGGTCAGTGATAGATACTTTCTTGGCAATGTTAATGGAGAAATGATCCAAGAAAGATTGGGCTAGTTGGTTAAAAGAGAAGATTGAGTGCTGGGTTAAAGCACTGTACCACTCCAAGGCAGGCCCTGATAAGGACATGGGAAAGGTGCGGAGTAACAAGGCATCATCATGGGCAATCAAATAACAAGCATGTCTAAATGATCGCAAGTGTTGTTGAGGATCCTCTTTACTGTTAAAACGAGTAAACTTTGGCAACTCCCATTGAGGAGGATATGAATGAAGGGGGACAGAAGGGTGAATGGGCTCCCGACAAACTTGCTCGTATGTCAAGGCGCTACGACTTCCTGAAACGGAAGCCTCCAGGTTTTGCATTTTGTCCATCATTTGCTTGATGAAATCTGTGGTTGGATGAGGTGATGGTGCCACAGAATAGGGATGTCCCATATAAGGTGTTGAGGTTACTGGATACGTGTATGGGAATGAAAAGGTAGGCGGAGCTTGAGAAGGAAAGCTCGTTTGAATAGGTGGCAGAGAGTAAGTCATGAATGGAGTGGTCTGAAAGAGAGACGAGATAGGGGCAGTTGGTGGTGGCGATACGTGGGGTCCAAGATTAACAAAAGGAAAGCTAATCGGGGTCGTATGAACCTCTGCCGCTGTCGGATTGGGAGACGGGGCTAGTGATGCGGGAAGTAAGGTATTGTTATCAGGAGGAGTAGGAGCTAAATGAGCAGCTATACTAATAGGCATGCCCATAAGGAGCTGACCATCAGGCGCACGGTCAGGGGTATGAGACAAATAGTATTGTACAGCGCTGGGATTAGCATCCAGAAATTTGGCAAAGTCCTTGTCTCCTACAGGAATTTGGGGGATCTCACTGGTGTCCGTAGGGTTTCCTATAGAATGTGAAGGGGGTGATTCAGGCAAAGAAACAGAGCAAGCGTGTGAAACCATGGCGGCGGCTTGCTTCCGAGTGATGACAACCATAGACCAGAACACACAGGAAAGTTTCAATCTATCAAGGACAAAAACAACCTCAGAATCGTGAATTTAGCAAGTTGCTGGTTTGTCAGGGGCTGAGAGAGACAGTAACCGATATCGGTTTGGTAACCGGTGTCGGTCACAGGGCAAACGACGTCGGTCTCTTAACCGATGCCGGTGTCAAAAATCTAGAATAAGAAGATACAAAGGGGTTGCTAATTTGATTTTTAGCAACGTTGAGTAGTTTAGCAACTTATTGATCACAGAAGACAAAGTATGACAGAGCAAACAGGATTTGAAAACAAGCAAGAGGCACACGCAAATGCAGAGATTAACCTTAGGGTTAATTTTAATTATTGTGGGCTTATGCCTTTAGACGTAGAATGATGTCAGAATCCTAAACAACAAGACTTAGGGGAAATGTCAAGTTTGTTTTGGCTTATAAGGTTACCTCAATCGGGCGGAGGAATACCGCGGAAAAGGGGGGATGTTTGAGATGTTGTGTTAATTGTGAAGTGATTCAGTATGTGTTGTGCAGTGAAACTAAGGTTAATTTCCTGTCAATACCGTGGATATCACCCCCACGTGTACGACCTGTTACTTAATCTATGTTCACTAGAATTGAAAAACAACAGGCAGGAATGTAATGCATGTGTTTTAAAACCCAAATCGAAAGTGATATTCGATGAAGCAAAAGAGATGACTTTTACTAATGCAAGATGCAAAAACAAAGCAAGTTCTTTTACCAGAATAATAAAATACCCTGTGAATATCTCTAGAAGAAGAAAACAGCAAGTATGCTCCCTATAATAAAAGCAAGCAAGAAATAAAGAAAAACCCAAAATGGGTCCCACCGGGCGTGCCAAAATGTTTCACTCGGAAATGCTTCGTTCCTTATAGAAACAGATAAGGTTAGGGTTAGGAGGAATACCTGTAAATGTCGAGATGATGTGCGCGTACCGTAGAGAAAGATCAGGCTGACTGCGAAGAACTCCTTTTTGTCTTGGAAGGACTACCTGCAAATAAGAACACAAGACCACAAGATTTTGATTAGATAATAAATGAGGGAACTGCCTTGGGCCCAGGAAGTATGAAACTTCCTTTCGAAGGTGGTCAGTTCCCCTGCTAATATGAATTAACACAAAATACTGTAGAGTACCAATTAAATTGTTTCGTGGAACTGGGTAGGGAAAAGGCTGTTTTTCTTGGTTTTGATCAAAGGAACCGATGCCGGTTATCTATAACCGATGGCGGTCACTGATAACCGATACCGGTTGGTTCTAGGATCTTCTGGGCTGGTTGTGGTGTTTGTAATGGCTGGTTTTTGGATAGTATTGAGAAATGGGATAGTTAGAAGCTAAGGAATGATGGTTAGAGGCAATGGTACGTTAGGTAATGGGTTCAGGAACGGATTTGGGAAGATTACAATTCCAAAAGCACAAGAAATGTTATAATGGAGGACATGCAAGATATAACTTACTGGTTTTTTTGATGAAGGTGCAAGTTGATCTCCTTTGCTGCCAACTCTTCTGGTTTCTTTACTCGTCTCTGCTTGGTTAAGTGAAGTTCTGGACTCTGCTGATCGCTTTGGACTCTCCTTTGATTAAAAATCCTTCGACTGATCTCCCAAAAAATGAAATTCCGATCCGTTGTTTTGGTTTGGGAAGCCCATTTACAGGGAACCGATGGCGGTTGCGTAACCGACGGCGGTCGAGTAGGAACCGGCATCGGTTAGGAAAAAGTAGGCTATTTTTAGTAAAATAGCCCACCTTCCCTGCTTTTCTCCCGAGAGATCAGTTGCGGGCTTGGTCAAGTGGCTAGAAGGTCGGCTTTGGGTGCGAGTAAGGAGGCATTAGTTATGGATGTGAGTCTAGACTAAGTCATGGGTCTTAATTAGGTTAATTTAGGGTTAGGGCTAGGTCATGATGAGGTGGCAAAGTGAGGTGGCGGGTAAGGTGATGTGGATTTATCAATTACAAGGTAATTAATAAATAATTGTGTAAAGTTTAGGTAATGAGGTTAGGTTGCGAAATGGGATGCGGGTCACAAGGGGTCGTAAGACACAATTTTGGTGTCTACAGTCACCTTTAGGGAAGGCTAAGTTAAGGTCATGGAAATATGTGCATATGTGGATTCCTCCTGTCACTTTTTTGATAGGAATGATATTAGAGATCCATTAGGGATAATCAATGGATATGATGAAGGAAATCGAGAGAAGGCACTGAAGTTCTTCTTTGACAAGAAGGGCAAGGCGAGGATGAATTTTTTGCAGCTTCTGTTTTACTAGTTTAGCTTTAGGAATAGTTACGATATTATGGACCATAATATTGGGGTCAATACTAGGGACCAAACAAAGGTGTTGCTATGATCCTAGAGAAAAGAAGTAAAAGATTCCTATTTAGCAGTGTGTAAAGATTGGCCTATCTTTAAAATGTGTTGGTCGTCTTCAGTTTTAATATTGATTTCAATGGTCAATTCATTTAACATTATTTGTGTCTCATAAGGTAATGACCAGTGGATATAATAATCCTCTGCACCAAGGTAAGTGAGAATAAAATCATTTTCCTCATATTGAACAAATTTAATAGAAGGTGTATTGTCATCGATCATGTCAGGATACATGAAGGGAAGGGAAGAGG
Source organism: Taxus chinensis (assembly GCA_019776745.2). Classification (NCBI taxonomy): domain Eukaryota; kingdom Viridiplantae; phylum Streptophyta; class Pinopsida; order Cupressales; family Taxaceae; genus Taxus; species Taxus chinensis. The sequence goes on along the minus strand of CM034154.1, from coordinate 464,928,360 downwards.
GAGCCTCACTATTGTGTTGATAAGTCAAAGGTCTAAGGGAAATGGTGTTCATGAAAAAAAAAGTTAGGAGGAATGGATTTTGGATCCATAGAATCTGTGGGCAAAGGTGGTGAAGTTGGTAAATGGGGTGAACATGAGCTTTCTTGGAAGATGGTTTGACAAATCCAATACCATTGCAGTCATTGTGTTTATGTGTGGTACGTGGGATAATCATATGGTGGCCATGTTTTTAGAAGCCAAATCTAAATCCCTTCCATGCATAGCGATGGATGAATGTGTGGGTGAAGTGACATTTGGTGAGGGATTGAAGGTTAGAAGAAAATGGTCACATTTGGGAAGGTGGCTCGGGTGATTAGGTAGAAGTATCAAGTCCCCCATATGTTAAGTTGGTATGAAGGTGGGGAGGACCATAAGGGAAAACCTCACCTATGTAGTGATCATAGTGAGGATGTTGGTGAAGGTTACCATACTCTAAGGGAGTAAGGAATGTGTCAATGTTGTATAGACGATACTCCCCTAGAGTGAGACATTAAAAAAAACCTTCTAAAGGATTGGTAGTTGGTATATGGGTAACAGGAATAGATGAATCACTAGGTTATTAAGAAGAAGAAGCATTGGTTGGTTGAGAAGTATATGGATTAGTGGATGGGTTGGCTACAGAGGCTATGATGGTAGTAGTAATAGAGGAGGTAGGTACATGAGAGGTAGCAGAAACATTGGTTGGTAGGGATGTGGGTGAAGGAGAAGTGGCAGTGGTGGTAGATGATTTAACTGGTACAAGGACATCATTAGGTCGATACAACATGTTACAGGTTTTGAATAATAAAGGGTCAACTGGAATGGTATAGTTATGTCATTCATGTTCAAATTTTACACAATGATGTAAGGTTGAAGGGATACAACCCATGACACATATCTAAGGTTGATCAAGTAATAGGTTGTATTGGAATTCTCCCTCTAAGAAATATAACAATTCTGGAACTGTACGGGGGCTCACAGGAATGTGGATAATGATGGTTCTGAGAGTGGAAGTGATGGAATCATTGAATGAACCTATCATAACAAGGTTATTATGCATGTAATTGGCAGGGATACACATTTGGTTGTACACATGGGAGGAGATGATGTTAAGGTTGGCACTGCCATCAATCATAATGTGTTGAATGCATATATTGTTAATATAGATAGAAATGAAAAGGGAGGGATCATGATCATCTGATTGGAGAGGTATAATCTCATCATCAGAGAAACTGAGAGAAAGTACGTGATGAGTTGTAGGGGTTTTAGAGGAAGGTGATGAATTGGGGAGAGATGCCATGTGGTGAGGGGTGATAATGGATGCCACAGGCATCAGGTCATTAGGTAAAACCTCGATGGATTGCAAAACCTGCATGAGGGCATGTCGATGGTATTTAGAGGTTTGGATGAGGTCATATAAATATATTTTTAGAGTTGATTGGTGAAATTGTTTTATCATTATACGATGGGTGACCCCATCAGAAATAGGATATGTGGTTCCCCGAATGGTGATTTTTTGTGCGGGTGCGGATGGTATATTGGGCATAGGATTAGAGGATGGGTTGGTTGATTTCTCCTTTCCTTTTTCTTTCTGGGCACAAGTGGCAACTTGGATCATGTTAATCTGAGGAAGAGAGGTGGATGGAGAAGGTGTGTCAATAAAATTATAATGACATGATGGACAAGAACCTAATGCAGGGTAAGAACCTTACGAAATGAGTAAGGTGCACTAGAATTTTGGTGGGGTTTTTTCTAGCTCTCTTATACAGACCATATTGATCTTGAATTTTGGAGGTGGATAAAAGGGTTGTGGAGGTGGTGATTCAAGTTGCTGAATAGGTAGTGGGTGAGGATGTGTGGTGATAGGTGGAGGTGGAATTGGGTCCTCTTCTAGAAGATCATCATCGTCAAATTTTTTTTAGGAGGAAAAATTTGGAGAAGAATGGTTTTTAGAGCCTTACAATTTTCTACATCATGTCCTAACACATAATGGTAGGAAAAAAATTTAGTATTGTCAAACCCTTTTGGTTTGGTTTTGAGTGGGTTGTAAGGTCTAAAGGTCAGAAATGTGATGACGAAGATCTCCAACTTGTTAGCTAGAATGTTGGTGTAAGACTCTTCCAATGGATCAAAATCTGAGGTGAGTGTGGGTCTAGATTGAAGTGTAGGTGATTATTATGTGTGAGGTACTATTGGAGGTGGAATTGGAGGTGGGATAGGTTTGAACACTGGTTTGGTAGGTGGTACTATTTTAGGATTGGATTGAACCTTCTTGTGTAAAGGTGTAGTAGATGAACTAGTGATGGAATGTGTTATAGGCTTAACTACCTCTTTGGAGGGTAGTGGGTTTAATTTAGGCTGCACCCTCCTAGGTAAAGGTGAAGGAGGTGTACATGATGTAGAAGGGAAGGCAGATGGTAGAAGAGGATGAATTAGCCAAGGTGATAAAGGAGGTGCGGTGAAGTTTGCTAGAAGAGGAAATTTGGAAGGTATGGGTTGAAAAAAAGTAAATCTCATAGGTATTGATGTTGTTACTATAGATGGTTGGGGTATAGGTGGTAAGAAAGATGTGGGTAACAACGAAGGTGTACACTATGTTGGTAAGTTGGGTGTAATATAGGATTATTATGAAGAGGCGAGTTGTTGCACTTTTAATTTTATGTGTAAGAGGTTGCTTGGACAAGGTAGATGGGTGAAGCCCTAGGATAGACGGAAGGGGTGAAGGTGGAAAATTCATAGTAGGTGAAATTGGTTTGTGCAGCCTAGAAGGTTGGGTCTTCATATTAGGTGGAGGAATGGTTATTGGGTGGGTTTGGGAAGATGTGGATAAATCCAATTTGATAGAAGGATAAACTAGAATTGATGTTAGCATGAAACCCAATGTGGTAATGGATATAGATGTGGGGGGTGTATGTGCATGTAGGTTCTCAAGCATAGGAATAGGTTTAGTTGTTGGTAGAGGTTTGGATGTATGTGAGGGTGATGAAGAAGAGGCCATTTCAATAGGCATGGTCATAGTTGATTGGGTTTCTTGAAATACCTTTAGATAGATCGCGGAGGTATCCGCACGTGACATTTACATTTGGGTTAAAAAGGGTATCCGAAGGCATCCCCAAAGCATGGAATTATCAATGTAATCCAAGAATTCAGACAGGCATGAAAACAACAATGTTATAAGAGGAGCTAACATTGGCTTAGTAGCAATCCTTGTAAAATATGTCTATGAGACAGGGAACTGGTTGGCTTAAGACTATATAGGTAAGAGAGCCGAGAGCAGGTCAATAGGATCCTGGAAGGCTAATGGGGAATTGTCCCCAACAAGAAATGACACTTCTAAAGGATCCCCTATGTGTAAGGGAGATGACAGGTGGGATGAGGTAGGTTTCTATTTTGGTGGAGAGGAATGTGAGCGTGACTCTCTCATGGATAGGAGAGTTAACACCACAAGTTGTTCGTTAGGTGGCAAGGTGGGTGGTGAAACGGTATCAACAAGTATTGTGGTCTCTTTCATGGGTGACAGGGAAGATAAAGGGGAATCCTCTATGGGTGAAGGGGTAGATGAAATAGGCTCCTCTGTGGGTAATGGAGCTCGTGCTAGAATCTCCTTGATAGAGGAAAGAGGAGGAAATTAGGGAAGGGATGGTACGATGTCAAACACAACATGGACCTTACGGACATTACTATCATTAGTTGAAGTTTCTTTGGTTTGGTTTGATGGTGAGGTATGGTTAGGGAACGGATTCTTGAAGATATGGAAGTTTTGATTTGCCGGATGCATTTGGGTTGTCCAGGATGATATCTCTATTATCTAACATTTCTTGAATAATTATTTTGAAGGTTATGCAATTACCATCACTTTGGCCTTTTACATGATGATAGTTATAATAGTCATGTTCCTTGTACCTTGTAGGAATAGGATGAGAAGGGTTGAAATGAGTATACGGTTTTATGGGTGGAATAGAAATGGCTTTGGCCTTAATAATTTTTTCTAATACTCAGGAATAAAGTTCCCTGATTAGAGTGTATTATTTTTTCTCCCATCTTAACTGAAAATATTGAATGAGAGAAAGGTTGAAGGTAGGTTTTGATTGATTATATTGGTGATATTGGCCAACCTTTAAAACTACTGTGTTTGTAGATCCTTTTATTTTGGAAGAGTTTTTTTGTTGATTTGAAGAGGAGGAGGTATCATTTGATTTAAAGGAAGTGTTTTTGTTTCACAATTGAATTTTCTTCTCTTTAATGGCATGAATTTCTAGTTTTCATGCCATGGTAAATGATTCATCAAAGGTATAGAGGTTTTTTACTTGTAGAGTTGGTGAGATGTTCCTGACACAAGTTTGTTGTCCCCTCAAAATTTTCCTTCTTTTTCCCAAGTCTAGACCTATTAATTTTTGAGTTGTCACCCTTTGAAAATGGCCCAGTCTAAGTGTTTTGAAATCTAGAACTTCCCAAGGGATCAAGGATTCTTAGAAACACTTCCATCAGATAGAGAATTCTTCCCCATTTCCAGAAAGGTATGGAACTCCTCTTAACTCTTTGTATTTTACAAGTTATGGCTCGGCGGAGTTTAGAGGGGAAATTTTCCTTGGGATGGCCCAAGGAGGAAATTTTGACACTTAGCCCTTTTGGCTAAAAGGCGTAAAAGTTACAAAGTGTCCCACAGGCATATGGAGGGGAAGTAAATGCATTGGCGGAGGTAGGAGATAAATTTTGCACTTAGCCCTTTTGGGGTTAAAAGGCTCAAAGGAAAATTCTGGCCCGCAAGCCCACAAAGGAAAAAGGTAAATGAATGGTCTTCAAGTCTTTTGGATAAAATGGTCACAATGTTCAAAGGTGAGCTATGATCCTGTAGTAAATTAGATCATGCCACATGTCCTCGCCAAACCAAAGCAGTGGGCCCATGGGAGAAATCAAGATTTCAAACCATTTTTCCAAAAATGGTAAGAATGTTTAGAATTACACAACGACCCTATATCTAGTCAAAGCACGCCAGGTGTCCTTTCTATATCAGAGCTACGGGCCCACAAAGTTTTTTGGGAAATTTTTCCAAAATGTCGAAATTTAAAGTTTGACCCTTCAAACCCTAATTTTGACTCTGTATTTTGCCTTTTTTGCCATAAATCTTTGGAGGTCCATATCTTTCGAACCAGAGCTCGGTTTTTCACATTTTTGATATCAATGGAAAGCTGTTGAAATTATTTGCATGATGGAAACTTCAATTTAAAATTTTGATGGAGTTTTGTGGGAGAAAATTGAGAAAACGTCTCTGGCATGCAAAAAAACAAAAAAAGTTCCTCCCAACTTCGCTCTAATGTTCTCCTGCCACGTGGCTGGCCTGATTTCAAAGCAATTAGGGAAAAGGATTGAATGGTTCATATGTAAATTAGCAAATTGAAATATGAAACACATTTTTACACAGAGAAGCTCATTTTTGGCTCATTAGAAGAATTTTCTTTGCTACAGAGGAATCTGGAAGAGGGGAAATGATTAAATTTGTTTGTAACGACCCAAGATCCAAAGGCATGGAGCAAATCTAATGTCTTATATTCAAACTGGCAAATTGGGTGTAACATTTTCTTGGAGGATCTAGTTTTTGACACGACATGAGAATTTTTGTTTGCAACAATGGAATTTGAAGATGCATGGATAATTTGCAAGTTTGTAACCATTTGAATTTGGGGAATATAATGACCCTTCAATTTCATTCACGGGGCTGGAAATCAAACTTTAAAACTGGAAGCATGTTTTTGCAAATAGATGGACAAAAATGACAGTTAGTCTTCTTCTATTCTCCTCCTCTACATTTTTCTTCTATTCCCACTTGTGTACAAGTTTCAACTCTAAGATCAATAAAAAGGAAGGAATTTTATGTCCCCCGCGATGGAAAATTTGATTGGTGCTTTGTGACCAGCGTGTTTTATTCTGTCTTATGCTAAAAAATTGTAAATTTGTCTTTCTTCTATTAGTTAATGCATGTTATGAAATTTCTGATCAATGCATATAGGCATCTGATATTCTACCCATATCATTGACCTTCTTTCCTTCTTTCCCACTCCCTTTCCCATACATAGATTAGTTTCTTCCCTAGCAAGAAATCACAGGGTTTGCCATAGGTTCAGTGGAGTGCCCATATGGATCTCTGGTTAAAAAACCACCATTAAAATCCTTCAGTTTTACATGCTAAACAATGGGGATTTGAGAACCATTCAAATGTAGAGGGACTTATATTCCCATAGCATTGGCCTGAAATCCATAAATTTATCCACAAGACAAATTTTCTAGCCAACAATTTTTGGCACCCACCATGGGGCAGAGTTGCAGCATCTACACCCAAAAATGACCACAAGGTTTTTTAAAGTATTTTTTTAAGTTTTTGAAGTCTTAAGTTCCTTGTGATCCACATGAATACGAGTATGACTATTCTTGCAAATCCTCCTAGAGACCTTCTTCATTCTTTGATATCAAAGAAGATATCGTTTTAGACTTGAAGGAGGCTATTTGGCATAGTAGGTAGAGTGTAAAACATTACTCTGTTGCTAAAAATATTTTGGACTGAGAAGAAGAACTTGATTTTGAGTTGGAAGAGAAAAAATAGATTCCAGCACCTCAAAGAAGATAATAAGCCTTCAAGTTGATTGATAGAAGGTATACTCAATAGTTGAGGCAAGGAGGAGTGATTGACCCTACTTTTGAGGATTTAGAGAGAGAAGAAGTAGAGGTTATAGCTCAGTTTGACAAAGAGGAAGAGATTAGAGCTCAACTTGAAGAAATGGAAAGACTCCAAGCTACAACATAGGAAAGAGAAGTAACCCTAGCTGTTGAAGAAGCTAGAAACAGAAATAGAATGGATGATAATTAATGTGAAGCACCTACACCCAATGTACCATGGGGAAGAAATGTTGGTCCACTTGCTCTCCCATAAATACTTCATGATCTGCCAAGAGGTTCGAGAAATAATTTTCCTAAATTAAAAGCAGATGGCTCCCAACTCCCTGAAGAACAAGTAGTAGCCTTCATCACTAATTTTGGTGTGTTAGGTGTTGAAGATGAAGACATGTTAGTCAGATTATTTATGGAATTACTTCAAGAAAAAGACACTGAATGTTTTTACATGCTTCCTATAAGATCTATTATTGGTTAGGAAGATATTAGAAAAGCATTGATTCAAGAGCACTGAAGATGGTCAAGAGTTGCTGGTGTAATTAGTCCAAATAAATAAAGAGAGCTCTGAATCTATGAGGGACTTTGTAGCAAGGTTTAACAGATTGAAAGGAAGAGTCCCTGAAGATGTGCTACCTCTTGAGAACCACCTGAGAAGATTCTTCATCAGTTCATTGCCATCGGAAGTTAGTTTCTTCCTCAAAAGATCCCAACCAAACACACTAAGGGAAGCTCAAAAATTTTCCATTGAAATTGATGATGACTTAATCCTCTCTGGAAAGGTGAAAGGCCCAAATGGGAAGCTAGAAGGGTCAGAGTCTGGCTTCAGTAACTATAGATCCTATGTTCTAGAAAATGGAAAATGATCTGGTTGCCTTGAAAAAATAGCTATCCCAAATGACAATGAGAAATGTTCCAAGGAGGCCAAACTTCCATCATAGACAAAAAAATACACCATGTTCTCACCAACTTGCCCTTGAAACACCTCCTATCAATGCTATCTATGACACCAAATAATCAAGAGAAGACGCTGAAATTGATGAGATTGAAGGAGAAATCGTAGAGGATTATGAAGGCTACCTCAAAATTGAAGAATTTGATATGCACAATGGCTTTTTTGAGTTTGTTGAAGATGGGGAAGAAGAAGAAGAAGCCCTAAGCTTCTCATGTGTTGTCTTCACTTGAGCCCAATCCCAGAAAAATGCTCTACCCTATGTGGCTCAAAAAGAAAAGAAAACTAAAGATGATCCCAATCCAGTAGCCACACAAAAGAAGATCATCAGTAGAGGCTCACCATTACCACCCTCAATGGATTCAGCCAAAATGAAACCAGGACAAATGGCTGCTAGAGATATGGTTGTTATATCTAATAAGTCACCTTTTCCTTCTTTTAGCTCACAAGTTCTTAAAAAAACTCCTCCCTCTAATGAATTCTATCCTAAGTTAGCCAAAGTTCCCCTAAGATCCTTACCATGTAAACCTTACCTCACTCCAGGAACCTCCCCCTCATCCAAAATTGTCCCATTTGATTTTGTGGAACATGCAAGTAAGACCAAAGTGCAGCTCTCAGATATTGAATACTTGCAAACACACCCTACTCATTTTGATAGACTAATCAATGTCGTTCAGAGCAGCAGTTCTATACCTTCAAGTTCAAATTATAAAGGTCTGATCCCAACACCATCTACACCACCTGCTAAAAACATGTTGGACCTAAGTGCTTCCAAAATAGATAAGGTGGAACCCTTCTACTTGTCTCTTCTCATGAATGCTTTTGATCTCAACAATTGTATCATTGACTCCGGAGCTTCGGATAATGTAATGCCACTCAAAGTTGCCAATGCTCTTGGCCTGACACTAACCAGGGTTAACAGAGCTTGTTGTTCAATGGAATCCAAGAAAGTACCACTAGTAGGAAGGATAAAATATGCACAAGTGGCTTTGGCTGAATACCCTGATAAGAAAGTACTCCTAACCATCTTAGTGGCAGACATTCCAGCATCTTTTGGCATGCTCTTGAGTAGAATTTTTTGTAGAGACCTTGGTGGAGAGATAAAGATGGATTGGACCTCTATAACTATTCCAGTAAAGGGTGAAATGAAGAAGCTACTTCCGATAAGAAAAATGAAGTTTATAGTAAGAAGTTCCAGTGACCCAAGAGCTAACATCTTCTTTCAATATTGTGGATTAGGAAACTATTTCCTTAATTCATAATGAGAAGAAGACTTGCCACTTTCCTCAGAATCAAAGAAATATCAAGTCTAGACTATGGAGTTTGATGGAAGCCATTCCAAAGTAGGATCAGGGAATGGTGTTGTGTTGTACTCTCCTTCCAATGCGATGTATCATTTTGCATACAAACTGTAATTTGACAACACCAACAATACAACAGAATATGAAGATCTTCTCTTGGACATAAGTGTAGAGAAAGACATGGGAATCAAAAAGCTGAGATTTCTTGGTGATGCAAAAGTGATAGTGAAGAAAATCTTCCAGCAATACTAGGTGAAGAACCGAAGGCTCAGACATTATAGGAATAGATTGTGGGATTGCATTGAATTATTTGATGTATTCTCTATTGAAGCATCCTAAGACAAAAAAATGAAAGAGATGATTGTCTTGCAGTATTAACATCTCTATTGACTCCTCATCCTTCTTTTGGCAAGGAAAAAATAACCATTGATATGTTTTTCAGAACAAGTGTACCTGATAACACAGATCAATGGCAAGTTTTCAATGATGACAATCAGATTTTAGCCTTCTTGGAGCAAAGAGACAACTTCAATAATCTCTTCTTTGAGGGAAGTGTTAATCCACATAGAGAAGTCGTAGCTGAAGATGCATTAGATGAATTGGAAAGAGTGGATGATGAAGGAATGATCAGATTGAAAGGTAATAATGTCCCCAAAGGTCGAGTCTCTTTGGAGGCCCTGTTTAACAAGCATGACATATTTATTCATGAAAAAGAAAAGATATCTTCTCGCTATCCATTTGATTTTGACAAGGAAAACATTGGGACTTTTTAAGATCCAAGGATGGTCAAAATTTGCAAATGCTGCTCACTTGAAGAGAAAAGTAAGTTTGTTGCTTTGCTTAAAAAGTACTTTGATGTGCTGGCCTACTCTTACGATGAGCTCAAATATTTTCAACCAAAGGAAATGCATCATTACATTCCTCTAAAGTAGGATGCTAAGAAATTCATGTAGAAGCAAAGACCATATAATCCAAAGATTGCTAATGTTATCAAGGAAGAAGTGAACAAGATGTTGAATGCTAGAATAATTTTCCCCATTCACCACTCAACATGGGTGGCCAACATTGTAATAGTTAGAAAGAAAAATGGGGAGATGAGAATATGTGTAGATTTCATAAATCTAAATTAGGCATCTCTCAAGGAAAATTACCCTCTTATGATCATGGATCATATCCTACAAGAAGTTACTGGATCTGAGATACTCTCTTTTCTTTATCGCTTCTCAGGGCATAATCAAATCAAAGTGGCCGAAGAATATTATAGCAAGATAGATTTCAAAACTCCTTGGGGCATTTTCTCTTACATCAGGATGCCTTTTGGCCTGATCAATACACGAGCCACCTTCCAAAGAGCCATGGACCTAGATTTAAAATATCTCAAGCATTACATTTTCATATACCTTGATGACTTAACCATGTTTTCAAAGAAGAGAAGTCAACATATATTTCACTTGGAGTAGATTCTTGCAAGATGTAGAAAACATGGAATTTATTTAAATCACAAGACGTGTATCTTTGGAGTCACATAAGGCAAGCTTTTGGGACACATCGTGAATAAGCATGGAGCACATATTGATCTTGAGAGGGTAAGTTCTATTCAAGCACTATCTCTTCCCACCAACAAGAAAGGAGTGAACTCATTCTTTGGGAAGGTAAATTTTCTTCACCACTTTGTCCCCAAATTTACTGAACTTACAAAGCATATCACCTCCATGATGAAGCCTCAAACAATTTTCAAATGGAGTAGTGAAGGAAAATCAACATTTGAAGAAATCAAGAAGGTCATTGTTAAATCTCCAATGCTGGTGTCTCTAGATTTTAGTAAGGAATTCATCATGTATTGTTATGCCTCAAAGCACACTCTTTTTTTTGTCCTTGTTTAGAAGAATGATGAAAGATTGGAAGCACATATTGCTTTCATGAGCTTCCCTTTGAAAAATCATGAACTAAATTATAGTCAATTGGAGAAGCATGCATATGCAGTGGTCGAGGCCGTGAAGAATTTTATATTTTACATACTCTATTCTCACACTGTGGTGATGGTCCCCGGAAGTACAAACAAGTCCATTTTGACACAACAAGATCTTGGAGCCAAAATAAGAAATTGGTTTGCAAGGATCCAAGAGTATGACATGGAGATTAAGCCCTCTAATCTAGTTAGAGGAAATGGTTTGTGCAAGTTGATTTCTAAAGATGAATCTCTCAAATTTTAGCTTGGAGAAAGAGATGACACTTGCCCAACCTGCTCAAAAGATTTCCCACAAGTTCTCTTTGTGAACACTACAAAGGAATGGTATGCAGAAATCACTTTCTTTCTTACCTATTGGGACTTCCCTCCTCATTTAGATTAAAAGAAGTGAAGAACTCTCAGGATGAAAGCAACCAAATATGTGATTTGGAATCATACACTCTACAAAAAAGGGATAGATGGTTGTTTTCTCAAATGCGTTGATAAGGAACAACGAGAAAAACTCCTCAAATCCTATCATGATCAAGCTCGTGGTAGAAAATTTTCAGCCATGGTGACTACCCACAAAATTCTCAGAGGTAGATATTATTGGCCTTCTATTTTTGTTGATACTCAGAGTTAGGTTTCTTAATGCAAAGCATTCCAACAATTTTTTGGAAAACCACAGTTAGCTGCATTTCCTCTCAGGTCTGTGATTATTGAAGAACCATTTAAATAATGGGGGTTGGACTTCATTAGCATTTTGAATTCCCATTCAAGTCTTGGGCATACTTATGTGCTCACTGCCATGGACTACTTCACCAAATGGGTGGAAGCCATTCCAACCAAATAGGCTAGTTCTGAAGTTGTTTGCAATTTCATAAAAGAGAATATCATTGTTCATTTTGGAGTTCCTTAGAAGATTGTAGTAGACAATGCTACCTATTTCTCTTCAAAGGAATTGACTAAATTTTGTTATGGCTTCATAATTTATCTTGCTCATTCTTCTGACTACTATCCTCAAGGGAATGGTCAAGTTGAGTCAAGCAACAAAAATATTGTGACCATTATATGATGAGAATCAAAAGAATTGGCAAAAAAAATTATGTGATGCATTGTGGGCTGATAGGATCACTCCTAAGAAGGAAATAGGCATGTCACCTTTTCAGTTGCTATATGGAGTTGAAGTAGATATTCCTATTACAATTGAAATTCTAGCTCTCAAGTTGCTTCAAACAGTGGAAGAAAACCAATACAGAGATTTGATTGAAAAGAGGATCCTTTTCCTTAAGAAGCCGAAAGAGAGAAGATCCCAGGTAGTGGACAAAATCAAAGAACATCAACTAAAAGTGAAAAAGCTCTTTGACAGAAGAGCCAAAGCAAGGGAGTTCAAAGATGGAGATTTGGTCCTACTTTGGGACAAGAGGAGAGAGCCAAAGGGTAGTCATGGTAAGTTTGATTCTTTTTGGTTGGGCCCATTTCAAATTTAGGAAGCTTTTGGTGAGAATTCCTTTCTCTTATCATACTTGGATGGAACTCCATTGGGATTTCCTAGAAGTGGGCAATATTTGAAGTTGTACCATCAATGAAAGTGAGTTATCTCTCACCTTGTACCATGTTTTTTGTTGTTTCCCCCTTTCTGTTGTCTATGTTTTTGTTTGTTTTCTACCTTGGTGGGGTATTGGTTGGTGTGTTTCCTTCCTTCCTTCTTTCTTTCCTCAGAATTGTACATGACTCTGCAAGGCCCAATGGATAAGGCACTAGTCAACATTATATGTTTAAAAAAAATTAAAAAAACTTGATATTCTATATCCTCGTGCCATGTTTTCTCCTTATTTAATCCATGCCATGTCCCCAAGCTAGAGCCATTTTTGTCCCCTCAAAATTTTCCCCCTTCTTTTTCCCAAGTCTGGAATTAGAAATTTTTGAGTTGTCACCCTTTAAAAATGGTCCAGTCTAAATTTTTTAAATATGGAACTTACCAAGGGATAAATGATTCTTAGAAATGCCTTCATCAGATAGAGAACTCTTTCCCCTTTCCAGAAAGGTATGGAACTCCTCCTAAATCCTTGTATTTTACAAGTTATGGATCGACGGAGTTTGGAGGGAAAATTTTGACACTTAGCCCTTTTGGCTAAAAGGCGCAAAAGTTACAAAGTGGTCTGCAAGCCCACGAAGGGGAAGGATATGCATTGGCAGAGGTAGGAGATAAATTTTTCACTTAGCCCTTTTGGAGTTAAAAGGCTCAAAGGAAAATTATGGCCCACAAGCCCATAAAGGCAAAAGGAAAATAAATGGTCTTCGGCCCATGGATGAATGACAAGGCATCGTGTGCCATTAGAGCAATGGGCTAGCAGAGGAAAGTTAGACTTCGAGCCTTTTGGAAAAAATGGTCATAATGTTCAAAGGTGAGCAGAGACCTCACAGTCAATCATATCACACCACGTGTCCTCACCAGACAGGAGCAGCGGGCCCGCGGGAGAAATCAACATTCAGGCCATTTTTCAAAAATGGTCAGCATGTTCAGAATTACATGGCGACCCCATATCCAGTCAAAGCACACCACGTGTCCTTGCCAGATTGAAGCTGTGGGCCTATGGAGCTTTTGGGGAAATTTTTCCAAAAGGTAAAAATTTAAAGTTTGACCCTGCCAACCCTAATTTTGACTCTGTATTTTGTTTTTTTTTCCCTAAATATTCATAAGTCCATATCTTTTGAACTAGAGCTCAGGTTTTCACATTTTTGATACCAATGGAAAGCTGTTGAAATTCTTTGCATGATGGACACTTCAATTTAAAATTTTGATGGAGTTTTATGGATAAAATCGAGAAAATGTCTTTGGCATGCAAAAAAAAAAATTCCCTCCTGACTTCACTCCAATGTTCTCTTGCTACGTGGCTGGGCGGATTTCAAAGCAATTAGGGAAAAAGATTGAATAGTTCATATGCAAACTAGAAAATTGAAATACGAAACACATTTTTACACACAGAAGCTCATTTTTGGCTCGTCAGAAGATTTTTCTTTACTGCAGAGGAATCTAGAAGAGGGGAAAGGATCAAATTTGTTTGCAACATCCTAACATCCAAATGCATGGAGAGAATGTAACATCTTATATTCAAACTGAAAAATCAGGTGTAACGTTTGCTCGCAAGATCTGTTTTTTGACACGACACGGGTGTTTTTCTTCACAAGGATGGAATTTGAAGAAGCATGGATAATTTACAAGTTTGTAACCATTTGAATTTGGGGAAGATAATGACCCTTCAATGTCATTCGTAGGGATGACAATCAAATTTGAAAATTGGAAGCATGTTTTTGTGAATAGATGGAAAAAAACAATAGTCAGTCTTCTTCTATTCTCCTCCTCTACATTTTTGTTCTATTCCCACTTGTGTACAAGTTTCAACTTTGAGATCAATAAAAAAGGAAGGAATTTTATGTCCCCCCCGATGGAAAAATTGATTGGTACTTAATGACCAACGTGTTTTATTCTATCTTATGCTCAGAAATTGCAAATTTGTCTTTCTTCTATTAGTTAATGCATGTTATGAACTTTATGATCAATGCATATAGACATCTGATAGTCTACCTGTATCATTGACCTTCTTTCCTTCTTTCCCACTCCCTTTCCCATACTTAGATTAATTTTTTCCCTAGCAATAAATTGCAAGCTTTGCCATAGGGTCAGTGGAGTGCCCCTATGGATCTCTGGTTGAAAAACCACCATTAAAATCCTTTGATTTTACATGATAAACAATGGGATTTGCATCATTAAAATGTAGAGGGACTTAGATTCCCATAGCATTGGCTTGAAATCCATAAAATTTTCCACAAGAAAAATTTTGTAGCAAACAAAGCTCTAGTGAACAACTCTTTAAGTGTAGCTTGAGGCAACTGGAATGTTAGCCTATTTATGAGGCTCGACCAATGAGTGAAAAAATTGGTGATAGAGTCATCGTCACATTGTCGAGTTGAGTACAACTCGGTCATGGTGAACTTCTTGATGATATTGATTGAAAAATGGTCCAGGGAGGCTTGAGCCACTTGATCAAATGAGTAAATGGAAATTTTGAGATAAAGCACTATACCAGTCTAACACAGGTCATGTTAAGGACATGGGGAATGTTCTTAGGAGTAAACCATCATCATGGGCGATTAGATAACAACCACATTTGAAATACCACAAGTGTTTATGTAGGTCTTCTTTACTATTGAACTAATTCAATTTGGTAAGTCCCCAATGTGCAGGGTATGGGCGAACGTGAATAAATAGATGGATGGGATCATTACAGATTTGATTGTAGGTAAAGGATTTGTGAGAGCCAAAAACTAATGCTTCCAATGTTTACATCTTTTCCATCATCATTTTAATAAGGTCATTGGTAGGTTGTGATGATTGAGTACCCCTATAGCATAAGGAGGTTGATGATGCATGTACTATGTGGATGACATCCCAGTATATGGTGGTTTTGAGTATGAGAACTAAGTGGGGGGAATAGATGAAGGTGGAAAATATCCTGAATAGGTAAAAGATGAGATATCGGGTTATTGGTGATATGTGTAATTAGGTGGGGTGGATGTAACAATCCTTTTAGTGATTGGAGGTAAAGACTGTGGGATGGAGAGGATGATATTTTGGAATGGGGTATGGGTTTCTGACATGATGGGTGGATGTGATGTAATAGGTATATATGAGGTGGTAGGTGCAAACAGGGCTATGATCAAGGTGGATGATGAAGGAATGGTTGACATGATGGGTGAAATTGACATCAAAAGTGTGACTGATGTTGTAGATGCCACATGTATTGATGGCATCGGGTCAAGTTGGGATACTACGAGTGATAAGGTTGAAGAAGGTAAGCCTGAGTTAGTACTAGCTAACGTAGAAGTGGGGGTGAAGACAATGGGGATTAACACATGCATGCCATATAACAATTGTCTTGATGAATCATGAGTAAAGGAATGGGAGAGATAATGTTGTAAGGTAGTGGGGTTGTGGTCAAGGAGTCTCGCGAACTCCTCGTCACCGGTACTAATGATAATGGGATGAGTAGGATCCATAGGTGATAGTATGGAAGGTGGTGATGGGCTAGGTGGGAGCGGTTGAAGGATTGCATGGAATATAAGGGTGTTGGCTTTACTATGATTCAAAACCATGTGAGTCAACATTGGCTTGGTAATTTGTTCTCTATAAACAACACAAAAATAGAAGAAATGAAGAAAAATAGGTTTTGGGAGGTGAAATTCGTCATTGTTTTAATTAAAAATTAAAACACATGAACCAACAATGGTTAGGTTAATCGATGATGGTAAGAGGGTAACCGATGATAGTCAAGGTGAATGATACCGATTACTGTGGGAAATCAAAATCTTTGCAAATGAGCAATAATTGATGAAAACAAAGTAAAAACTAGATTTTAACCTGATTTTAAAGGTTTAGAGGTATGATGACGTGTCTGAAGACTTCATAAAGAAAAGAAAATGTGGTGAGTGTTGTTTTTGGTAAAATGACCAAAAAAATATGGAAACTGACAATGGTTAGGTAAAATGATAATGGCCAGATTAAAACCGATGACGTTCGTTGGACCGATGCCAGTCTCTGTGAAATTTGAAAATATGGAAGAATCTGATTGTATGTGACTTAAATTAGATAAAATATCAACCCAAAACCACAAAAAGTCGGATAGCCCTAGGTCATATGGTATGGTCATATGAGGGCTTAATGCTTGTGATTCCTACTAGTAGGTGCTTAACTTCAGCCCCCTTTAATTTTATGTGTGGTAAAGGTAACAACAATTTATTTTGTTTTAGTGGCAACTAAAATAAATAACAGAGAAAAATATTAAAAATCTTATAGCTTTTGATTGGTAACTTGGTTTTGAGTGTCGTTTTTTATAAAAGTGCTTCTTTTTTCATGCTCTTTCTATTGGAAATATTTATTTTGAGACTTGCACTATAATTATGAAGTGCCAAATATGGAGGAGTGTTGTAATCAATTATGGACGTAATTTCGGCTGAGCCCAATGTCTTAAACTTTTGGGAGTAACAGTTTGTACCTATCATGGATTCTGAGAATGATATGCTTTTATCTGAAGTATGTGGACTTCAAGAGGATATTATAAAATTTTTGGAAGAAAATAGATCACTCAAGAAGTGAAATTCTCTTCTACAATCACTCATTCACAATAAGGATACAATAATACACTCTCTGTAGAACAAACTTGCTATCCTATAGCTTTACCATCATATTATGGACAACCATATCAATACTCCTAGTCCATTTGCAGTTGTTGCTCTTATACCCACTGACATTGATCTGGCAGTCTTTGAGTCTGAACCTTCTTTTGATGCTTCTAAACATGTGAGGCTTGTTATTGCATGATCTTCCACATTTTTTCCTATTACAGTACCACATGTTGTGTATCCTACTTTTGCTTAGCTGCATGGCTTTTTTGAGAAGCATACCACTACATTCCGTTCTTGTATGCTCCATTCTATGGGTCTCACTAGTGGAGTCATTGGAAACCATTTACAGGGTATTATTTCCTCTATTCCACATGTTAAGTGGAATTCTTTTCATGACATTGGTTTTTGAGCAAATACTTCATTGGGATTAAACATTGACAAAGCTCCTTTTTTTGTTCACTCGACTCTTTTTGAGGATCATGAGAAACAAATGAGTTCTACATCTTTACTTAGGCTTGAGAAACCTGAGATTTCAATTTTCAGACATGATCAACCTGACACACATTTTGATGTTCTTTTACATGCACCCATTGTGCATTTTGCACCAAGTCATATGCAGGAATCTTCTTCATCCATTCGTGTTGATTTGGGGTGGATATCTGATCACTCGTGGTGACAACATAAGAATTCATTGAGAGGATTCTACAGGCATGGCTCCTCCACCATTAGGCCTCTTGCTCCACTTTCTATACCTTCTGCATTGTGATGCTTCTTGTTTTGAGTATTTTTCTTTAGCAGCTGTAGTGTATCTCTCTTGTTTTTTGTGAGATTTTGTATCTATATTTTCAACACTTTTTGCATGTTGATAATATCTCTTGTGGGGGATCTATTCTAGTAAATTCTAGTGTTATTTTGTTAGTGTTTGAGAAGTTGATTTTGGGTAACTCATACAGATTTGTAGTGTCACTCCACCCATTCTGTAGTATGAGAGGGTGTGGTGTTGATCCTGCTTCTTCGGGTTTCGTGTCCTTTCCTTGTTACCTTGGCTTTTCTTGGATCGTGACACTTTAGATTTTGTGTCCTTTCCTTGTTGTTCTGGTTATTATTCTTGGATCATGGCACACCTATTTAAAGTAATTGATCAAATTATTTTTGGTGTTTTTTTTGCACTTTTGACATCACTCTGTTGATAGTATCCTTGTATGGAGCTATTCTAGTGGAGCCCAGTGTCAGTTATTTTTGAGTTTTGTGTTTGAGCAGTGGATTTAGACCACAGTGCACACCAAACTTCTTCAACATTGTATGAGTTTTTTGAGCCAAGCTTCTTGGGATGCCTTAGAGCGGATCTTTACTCTCTTTACTTTATTGTTACTGGTTTTGGGTACCTTTTGGTGTCCCTTTTTTCCTAGTTATTGTACATGAGTACCTCATCAATCCTAGTTACCGGGACTCATACTATGGACATACCACATCTATTTTGGCTCCTAGCTTAACTTGAGAGGGGGTGTTAGAGTACGTATTTACCTTAGCTCATGTTCACCTAGGTACTTTATTTACCTTTATTGTATTTATACTCACCCACTTATGTGTGTGGATATTTCTTTTATCTTATTTAGATATTAGGAGATATTATCTAGTTATTAGGTATAGTTCTTTCCTTAATCTATGGTATTTACTAGATCCTTGATGTCTAGTTCTCTCCTAAATCTATGGTCTTGACTAGTTCTTTGATGACTAGTTATTTCCTTGATTTATGGCTTGATCTATGACATTGACTAGTTCTTAGATTATTATTCCTTGCCTATTTAAGCAAGGCCCATTCTCAATGTATTGAATTGAGTTCCATAATAATATATGATATTACTACTCATTTATTTGCAAAGGTTTTATGTAAAGTTATTATGGTGAATTTCTTTCATCTTATTAATTGTGGTGTTTGATTAACATCTGTGTTCTTGGCTTGGTACGATCTCGTTATTGTTCCTTTCAATTTAAGAAGATGTGTGATTTTATTTTTGTGTAGTTTGGCTAAGAGAGAAGAGAATGTGCTCTACAATTAAATTATGTCAACCATCAGCTAGGTATGACTTCCAGTGTATAGCTTACCCTTAGTTTTAATGTGAGCTAGAAATGAAAACATAGAAATATGAAATGCAAGTATTTTAGAACCCAAATAGAAATGTGATATTCAATGTAAATAAAAAGTGAATAGGAAATGATATGAATTTCACTAATTTAAATGTAAGAAAAGAAATAAGGATTCATTTTAGTAATGAAATACAAATGTCACTGAGACAAATAAAAGAAAGAGAAAATTCTCAGGGAGAAAATTTAATGTTAACTTCGTTTTGAAAAGAAAAAAACATACAATGGTTCCCTAAGAATGAAAAAATGCATGCCAAAATGTTTCACTAGATTCTTAACAAATTAAGGAAATAGATAACGATAGTAGGCCAAGGAGGAACACATGTTTGTAATGTTGGTTGAAGGTTGTACACCTATTCTGATTTCTTGATCCAAGTTGACTGCAAGAGGTGCCTTTTGGCTAGGAGGAAATACCTATAAATGCAAAACAATACCACCAAATAGAGTTAAATAAAATAATGAGTGGACTACCTAGTGAAAGATATTTCTAGGAAGTGTGATGCTTACTGAACAAGTTGTCAATCCACTTTTATATAACAATATTAATGCTAGTTAAATAATACATGAAGTAAATATCCTATTAAAATTGAAATGATTTAGGTATCTCATAAAAAACAATAAGAAAGTTTAGGTAAAATTTGATTGAGTTCAAAAGGAGTCAGGTGATTGGGTGGTGTTGAGTTATAGTTCTTGTACAGGCTCTGGGTAAGGTCTAGTAAAGATTAAGAATGGTTTTAGACTATTGGGAAATTGGTATTTAGCTCGATGATCTAAGCTATATTTCTAGACATAGTAACTGATGTTGACTATATGACTGATGCCGGTTAGGTAGAATGACCGATGTTAGTTGCCTAACCGATGTCGGCAGGGGCACTTAGTAGAAAGTTCTTAAAATTGGTTTTCAGACTCCCTATGATTACATAGAGGTTAGAAATGGTGAGGGCGAGGTTGTAAAATGGTCTTGAAGACTCATGGATGATTAGAAGAGGGTAAAAATAGGTGAAAGGGTTGGGTACGGTAGGGTGATAGGTTGGTGGGAGGAAGGAAGTGTACAGCTATGGAGAAAGATAAATTACTAAGATGAATAATAAATTATACTGAAAGAAAAATTGAGATAAATGATGAGGTTTTAGGTACTTAATAAAAAGTAGATTTGGAGAATGCAAGTGATGAGGATGGTGATGGTAGAGATCCATATAGAAGATCCGTTGTATTTGTGCCATGGAATTTTGAACCTCTGTGCTTCTTTGTGTGAATTTGTGATCGTGAAAAAGATGATGAAAGTCAAAATGGTTGTTAGTAGTGCTCCCATTTGTTTCCATTTTCCTGAGTGCTTCAGAGATAAGTGATGATGTTATAAGAGAAAATATCATGTATCAGATTCTCAGTATTTCATCATGATCCAACCATCGCAAATAGGCTTCCTTGGAAATGTATTTAACTTAACCAGTGATCAACTAGGTGACTCTCACGTAAATTGGGGAAATAATCCCTGAGCATGACGTTACATGTGCAGGGATCGTCTAGGTTGGCCAATTGAATAGCCATGATGGTTTCTATTTTTGGCGCAATCTAACATACCATCTTCCTGAGTCCTTGAAATGATGGATCATGGAAAGCTAAGTAGGATGCAATTTAGGTACCCCGTCTAATAGGAGTTAAGGATAGGATTAGTACTAACATGGTCTTCAAATGGTACATGGATTGGCTTGGATGAATTCCATAATCTTATGATTTCATTAATGAGGAATTTTACCCTGGGTCATCCATGAGTGAGGAGCTCTAGAATAAACTTGTCATTTTAATAAGGTGGGAAGAGTGACCATGATATTCCACATCAATTTAATTAAGTCCACGTATTTTTTTTCATTTAACGATGTGCATCATAGACACTAGTTTCTTCGTATGTCCAACACCCTAGACAGTTAAGGTTGAAACTAAGAAATCTTCTGGTTGTAAGATCCATAATAGCCATACTAGTAGCATCAGTGACCATTGGTAACTACAGAGGTGGAGCTCAAAATCCCTAAACCGTGGGTGGTGGAGTTATTGCCAGGATTTTAATTTTCTTTAGGTAGGGTACCCTTGAAGGATGTATAATTGTGGAGTTTACCTCCAATACCTAAGGAGTGTTCAAGATTCGGGATTAATGGGAGGCACATAAGGTAATCAGCTTTCCTCATCATCCTCATTAACTCCTTGGAGTAATCCATAAATAGGAAGTCCCATAAGCCACTGTAGGGCTGATCCCTGTTAGACCAAGGCCTTATACTTTTGATTCAACACCATTTCTCCAATTACCCTCCAGTGAATCCAAGTCCCACGTCGGTAGCGTCCATACCTACTCCTACCCACAGTGCTCTCGACTTAGCCCTTGATAAAAAGAATGAATGAAGATGTGACTTCCAGTCATTAGAGAGGCAAGAGCCTCAAAGCCAAATATCCCTGCTTTCCAACGTTTCCTGAGAAGCCTCAAGGATTTATCCGTGACTAGCTGATATTTTTTTGCAGATAAGCAGGCTGAAAGTGGAGGGTGATCAGAAAAGGAGGATTTGTACAATAGGGTGGATTCAGATTACATTCAAGGATGGTTGGAGAGCTCGACGGCGCTGAGAAATAGGCTCCTCTGTCTCAGAGTTTTGGTGGATATTAGGATCCTTCAAGGTAAGGAGGATGAGGTGGTAAACGTTGCACAATTTTTTTCAGGTAACTACTATTCCCTAGATTGACCTTATTCTGGAATGCTCATTATGTTCGATCATCATCTGCATATCTGGCTAATGTCAAAATGAATCTTACAACCTTAGATAAAAAAAATGTGGATAGTGGAATGCAGTTTAAGTAGGATCAATCAGGAGTAGATGGGGCATTACAGAGAAAAGGGACTCATTAGGAAATGGTACAAGAATGATCTTCAAGTACCCCTCTCAAGCCACTACGGCATTGCCTTCCTAAAGTGTCTGGTTGTTGTCAAAACCAAAATTGACAGAGCCATCAAGTATTCGGATGTAGTGTAACTATTTTTTGGCTGCGATGTGATGCTGTCCTAGGGTGACCCATTATGGAGATGTATAAAAGAGAGGATGATCTAAAACCATAAGATTGTATGTGAACTATTTTGGTTCCTTTTTGTTCTTGCCTTCTTTTCTATGGATCTTTGTGTGTTTAGATCTTATTTTATCCTTTATTGTAATATTTGGTTGTTAAGCCTTCCTTGGTTGACTATTCTGCCCTTCTCTAGGCTGCTCCTTTAATATTTTCTATCTAGCTTTTGAGCCCTTTTGTATTCAGGGTATAGTCCCCTCAAAACTATTTACCCTTAATAAAAAAACATGTGCACTAGGGGATAACAATGGGTAGGTTATGGTTAATTTAATTAATGGGGTTTTAATGGAAGTATGACCCAATTTTGGTGTCTACAACATTCTTGCCACTTTTTCAGAGGTGAAGAAAGAAAATGAGGATATTTTAACAGATAATATCTACTAGTATGAGATGTTCGCACTTGTGTCCAAGATAATCTCCTTAGAATCTTACACCCTTGTGAGTAAGAATGTGTTTACATCAACTATCAATAAATTTTATCTATTTTGGGTCTACATCATAGATGAAAGATACGTTATGATATTAGATGCCATCTTTGAAACTGAATCTTGTGGACAACATGATTTTAAGATCTTAAATGAAGCATGTAACTATGTTTAGAAAATTGGGTTCCCTAATCTCATTGATAATTCATCATCAGAAAAACTCATTGTTTCCTTCTAGGAGTTGGCCAAGAAAGAGGCAAGTGACTCTCTCTCTCATTCAATGAAGATACCTTATAGTCTATTTCCAACATCAGAGACTCCATTTATAAAATTATAAAAATATCAAAAAATATGGATTAGTCAATGCAAGAAGATAAATTATGTTCTTGGGCCATAGATCAAGGTGTTGAGTTGCGTTCACATTCAAGATGAAGATAAGGTGGTATTTGTGGTATCTCAATTTAGTAATGAATTCAATGAGCATGAGGCCTTTATGAAAAATCTTCCTCATAGATCATGAATAAGAAATTTATTCATTATAAGGATCTCGTTCATCAGATCAGGAAACTTCTTCCCTCTTCTCTCTTTCTCCCTTTTTCTTCTCTCCCAATTTATAATTCATGATTGTACATAATCATGGTAATTTGTCTCATTCACTTATGTGACTTTCTAAAGTTAAATTGTAAACTTCCCTTTGATTTATAAAAAGGGAACTTATAATCTTCACTTACTAGGAAGATGTAAAGTCACAAATTGAATTAGAACTTGAAGAGTCATGTGGGGTTGGGGGGTAGATGAAGAGGAAATTTGTAATGCTATAAATTATAATGGCTACAAAATTATTAAAGGATCCTAGATCTTGAAATTTTTTCTTCTGAAACATTTATGGATTGTTTTATGGTTATTAAAATTTGTATCACCATTACATAAGACATAAGAGATGAATTTCTTCCATTCCATTTACTTATATTTCCATCTATTTTATCTCTATTCTATAACTTTAAAAGCATAATGATCTTGAATAACCAAGAAGGAACTTGGTGTCCTTGATCGAAGAACCTAAATAAATGTGTTTGTGGTTTTTTGTTCTTTCTTAAGGCCTACATTGTTTCTTTCCTCCAATTGAATGTTTGAAATTCTCTAATTATTGTGTGTGAACTCTTCTATTACCTACTCACAAAAATAACCTTATCTTTCCTATATCCTCTCCTTTACCCCTCATTACTGAAAATTCCTCCCTTGCACCCCATATAAGTACTTTAGCATAGGTTTAGTGAAGTGTTCATGTGTGATACCTGACCTATTTGGCCATTCCACAACATTTAGATAGAATCAAAATAATTTAAATTAAATAATGGGAGCCTTCTCATACACAAGAAGGAGGGGCATAACCCCTTAAGCATTAATGGAAACACATAATTTACAACACAATAAATTATTTCACTAATAGTTTTTCGTGACTCCACTAGGGAGAGATCTGCCCTCATACATCTGTATAGATCTCTACAAAATAAAAAAGTATATAATCTAAAAAACAAAAAAAGGAGGTTTCAAATAAAAATCATATTTTGAAGGTGAATCCATCAAGGAATGAATCTATGTCACAATCATTTCCCACATTACAATGAAAAAGTCTCAAGATTGGTGTCTGAAACCAATGAGTGACAAAAATGAAGAAGAAAAAGAAGAAGAAAACCCTGATTTGCAACATTTTGATCAACCATCATTCTAAAACATCTCTTGCAAAAGTAAAGGTCTTGTTGTAACGAAAAAGTATTTTACTTCAAAAAAACTCGCAATGAGCTAAGGGAAAGAAGGTTAGTACCTTTTCTGTAGAAGTCACAAAAATATTGTCAAGAATGGATAAAATTATTGCTTGTGAAGATCCTATAATCAAAATATGGTGGCTCTAATTCAAGTATAATACTACTAAATGAAAGAGAATGGTACTTTCACTGATTGATGATCGAGAATCCAATAAATGAATGAAGAAGTTTCATAAGAGATATGAAATCTTGTATGAAGGGAACGATCGTAAAAAATATACTAAAGGTAACATTTTTAACTTCACGCACCTAACTAAAAAATTAAGAACATTGTCTTTCGTCTCCCTTCCTCGAGATGATTTTATTGCATAAAAATATGAAGAGATGGATGTATTGATAAGAGTGTTTGTAGAAATTCTTATAATTATGAAAGAACGACATTATGATCCCAAATCCTACCATGAAATTTTGAATTATGCATTGGCCTTGAAAAAAAATATGAACATCTTGAAGAACTTCATGATGTTGAAGAAGAAGAAACTTATCTTTAAAAATAAGATCCTCATGATTGTCCACACTATGAGACATTTTTCTCTAAAATATTCTTATGCACCTATAATTAATTCCATATCCTTGAACCTTGTGATGAAAATAAAATCAACACCTTTTCGTATGATGAAGAAGATACTATAAGTGAATCTTCATTCATCAATTCATTTTGTACTGAGGGTCAACCCATTAGAGAAATAATGGATCCGAGAGATGAATATTATTGTTCTATGAAATATAATCTAGAACTTTCCAAGGAATCCACCAACAATGAAGAAGTAAAAGAAATAAATCCTTCATCCTAGACTCAAGATTATGAATTCGAGGTAATTGTGGATAATCTCATTTCCAATTTTGACTTTTAAATTGATGGAAAAATGTCAAATCATGAAATGGATATAGTTGAAGAATCAAATTCCCTTCCTAATTTAATCTTGGATGAATAAATAGAAGATCCCATTCTCATTCTCAAAACTAAGGTGGATGAACAAATTTAACATGTTCTCTTTGAGGAGCTAATTCCCCTGGAAGAGTGTAATGTTGATTACCACAACAAGTATGGATTTTTTCTTTTTCCTTGTGAATAAGAATATGCTATAAGGAATGATCAGGATGGAGTTAAAGATATCTCCCATATTACTACTCCAATATTGTATTCTCCATCACATCATGAGGATGATTTGATGTATCTTTAATTGAAAGGCATACCCTTACCACTTAGCATGGATCTCTTCTCATTATCTGAGAAAAAACCAACTATGTCAGGTCTTGCAAGAAGGTGAGCCCAAGATGAAAAATAATATAGAAAAAGTGAACAAGGATGTTTTAAATCAATTTTTTCCATGTGTGGATCAGATCCAATCACCTCATTAAGGTGCAATGCAAGGACTCTTCTAATAAATATGATAATGATTATATGGAAAATTTGAAATATTCAAACATGCAAGACATCTTGAGGACTGCAGAAGAGATTGAATACCTTCAAATAAATCTTGATATCCTGACCCAGGCCATGAAGATGCAAGATAAGTGTGATTCAACATATCTCTCTCCTTCTGACAAACCAATTCCTGATAATGAGATAAATAAAATGGATGAGCTAAATGCTTTATTCACAGCCCTGACAGATGAGTATGAATGTGGAGGTAAGCTTTCACCTTTCTCATTTTTTTAAGAAGAATGCATTCATGATAAAAAGAAGAGGAAGGAAAATATTGAATCTCTTATGGATATTTTGAATCTTGAAGACAACACCTCTATCATAGAAAATGATGTCAAGGACCATGTAGATCCAATTTGTATTGAAATAAATTGTCCCAGACAACAAAGTGAGAATGTGCAAGAGTATTGCGTACAGGTTCAAAATAAGATTACACTCAACATTTTGAAATCCCTTGTTATTTTTGAACATAAATCCATGTTATGATGTTCCCTCAAGGATTATGAAGACCTTTTTACCAATGATGTGGACTCTTTTTTAAAAGTAATTGTACACAACAACAAAGTGAGAGGTTCAAAGAAGTTGTTAAATGTAAAGAGAATCAATATTTTATCACTTCCTCTAAGTGACTCACTGATCAAGGAATGGTTTCATGTAACATCATCCATTCAAGGATAATAAATTTTTCCATGAAAAATAAATTATTTCATTTTTTAGAACATGGAGGAATGTCTACAGGAATTCACAAGCATCAAGTTGAGGCTATAAGAAGCAAGGTTTCGAAGTAGGTAACAAAGTGTTCATTGAATGAATTATTTTTTCAGTGTAATATAAATATGAAGATGGAATAATTATCACTCTCCTCCTTCTCAAATATCACGGAGCCATCATGAGAGCATGTCATGATTAGATAAAAAAATTGAGCTTCGAAGGTCCAAATTCAATTTATTATTCCATGATGGTATGTACTTATTGTTGATGCAAAATCACAACACCCCTGGATGTTGATTAGATTTCTAGTTGGATCACTCTAGCATCCCGTGTGATGCACAACATTGAATCATTTCTCCAAGTGTGGGACTTGTAAAAATGAGAAAGTATTCTCTAGAGAAGGCTGGTTCCTATTCCTCTATTCAGATGCACACAAAAAACGCAGAGGGTTTGCTCAAAGTCTAATCTAACTTTCCAGGGAGACAAGGTAAGAAGATGCCGAAAAATAAACCTAAAATAATGAAGGTGATGCACCGAGGAATGAAGAACACCTATCTTTCCAATAAACACAAGCCATTAAAATGTGATGCAAGATCATGCACAGATAACAAAATTTGCAGTGAAAGATCAAGAGGATGCAAATGAACACAGAGAGGGTTGGGAATCATCCACAGAAATGCATTATTTACTCTAAAGATTGATACTATACACTAAAAAATGCCAAGAGGTAGAGTCGCATTATAGTTTAAAATGGGAGGTTTGAACTCCACAAATTCACCTGATAAAGAGAAGAAGGGAGGATCAAAATAGGAATGTTCGACCCTTAGAAAGAAGCCCCTCTTTACAATATATAGGAAGAATGAGAGAGGGAAGAGAGAGGAAAGTCAGATCTACCCCAACCACTTCTAGTTCACATTTAGTTTATCTCATTATGGTAGAAGTAGCGAATCCTGGAAAAATGGAAGACTGTCTAGTAGAAACGGCGAACTGTCTGTTGTATTAAAGCTGGTTGTTGAAACACCACTTCTGTCTATTATTACGTGCCAGATGCATTTCTCAATTTTCTCTCTCCAAACTGAACCAAAATTCAATATTGACCCTAGAATCGTGTAGATAATTTCTCCAGCTTTCCATTGATATAAAGAACGTGAAAATCTGAGCTCTGGATCAAAAATTATGGCGATCTGAAGATTTAGGGCAAAAACAGGCCAAAACAGATCGGCGGGAAAAATATTTGAATTTTTGCCACGCACTGCCACTTGGATGACACGTGTTGGGCTCTGATTCATCCATGGGTTCATCCTCTAAAAATTCCTTTCGGGCATTTAAACTTGGACATGTGGCACTGTTTTATTGGTTCGGGCCTGAGGAGCGCATTTCTTCCTTCTGACATGTGGCACGTTCTGATTCGTTGGCAGCTCTTTCAGCTCTTCTCGTCCCTTTGGCCCGGTTGTCTCAAACTGCCTGGGACAAATATCTCTGAACCACCTGATTCGGGCCTCCTTGTTCCTATTTGCAGTGAAGACACGTGGCAAGATTTCATTCGCTCTTGGCTCCTTCGGCTTTTCGCGTCCCTCGCGTCCCTTTGGCCCAGATGTCCCAAACGAAAGTCCTCTGTTTTGGCCGAACCAGCCAGTTCACATCCTTCACGTACATTTGTCCCAACTGTTCTAGACTGTCTGGGACAAATACCTCCAAACCACCCGATTCAGACTGACTTGCGCCAAACCGGCCAATCCGCGTCCTCCACGTACTTTTGTCCCAACTGTTCCGGACTGTTTCAGACGTAGACTTAGATAATTTTCTTCATTTTTTCAGCCGGTTCAGCTTTTCGCGCCCTGCACGTCCCGATGTCCCAATTGTTCCAGATGCTATGTAGACCGCCTCACGGATTTTTAGTTGATTCACGCCCCGACGTCCCAACTGTCTCTAGTGCTGCCTGGGCTAGGAATTAGCTGATTTTCTCTGTATTTGGCACCAAGCTTGGCTTTTGCAAAATTTTCACATTCTTAAAACTTGCTGGGTTTTCTTCTTGGACAGAAGAGTTAGAAAGAAACCGAGGAGACCCCAGAAACATGATTTTTTGCCTTGAATCAATCTAACTGCTTGGGATTGAATAATCTGATGCATGTTATCAAAATTACCTTGGGGGTGAATTTTGGATAACAGTTTTGGCGACTCAGCGGGGTTATCTACCTACTAGATGAATGATCAATAGCCTGAAGCAATCCATTGGGCATGGAGTCATGAGTAGTAGCCTGCAAACTAATCTGAACTTTGAAAACCTCCTAATACCGCAACTCATTCTTCGAGAGCACTCTAAACTATAGAAATTCAACCTGAGAGTGACAAAACCTGTGCCAAAGCACTTAGGGAAAAGGAAACCTAACTACAACAAGAAAATGTGCATACGCACTTAGAGGAATTGAAATCTAGGCTAATATTTATAAGGGTAAACCTTTTCCATTTTAGTAGCAATGTTTAATATAGATTATGTTAACTAGAATCGGGAGTTCTTCTCCATCCAATGCAGACAATTGGAAGGCAGTACCACTTTTACATCTCGTGACCATGTAGGGGCCACTCCAAATGGCATCAAACTTGGAATGCCTTCCAGGTTTCACCTGATCTGCATCCCATTTCAGAACTTGGTCCCCCTCCTGGAAGGTCCTTGCTCCTACCTTCTTGTCAAACCATCTTTTTACTAAGGTCTGATCCTTTTCAATCATCAGAACTACATGTTCTCTTATCTCTTCCAATTCCATCAACTCTGCGTACCTGGCCTCCATTGGTTTGAACTCAGACAACTCCAACTGCTTCATGAGCTCCAATGCTGGAAATTCTAGTGATATAGGCAATACTGCCTCTTTCCCATAGACCAATTTGTAGGGAGAACTACCTATAGACCTCTTTGGTGTTATCCTGTCAGCCCATAATGCTGATTTTAGCTTGGTATGCCATGTCCTTTGGTTTTCATCTAGAGTTCTTCTGATGATCCTTAGCAACTTTTTGTTCGTGGACTCTGCTTGTCCATTACCCTGTGGGTAATAATTTGAAGAGGTGCTTAAATAGATTCCATTCTTGACAGCCCATTCTGTAATCTTGGAACCTATGAATGCTAATGCATTATCTGATATGATAGTGGCCGGCACATCGAACCTGGTCACTGTTTCTTTATAAAAGTCTAGTATGTTAGACTCACTTGCCTCTTTGAGCACTACTGCTTTGGTCCACTTTGTGAAATAGTCCGTCATCGTGAGAATCCACTTGTGGCCTTGGCTTGAGTTTGGGTTGATGACCCTGACGAAGTCCAATCCCCATTGCATAAATGGTTGGTCAACCAAAATTAGGTGCAATAGAAGCACTGCTAGTCTTTCCTTTCCCATGAAGAGCACACATTTCTTGCACTTTCTTATCCATGTATAACAGTCACTGAACACTGTGGGCCAATAATACCCTACCTTCATTATCTTGAGAGCTGTTACTCGTGGGGCAAAATGTCCTCCGGAATCTCCATCGTGAAAATCTCGTAACACCCTCTCAATTTGACCTATCCCAATGCACCTTAGTAGAACTCCATTGATGTCTTTCTTAAACAAAACACCATCAACAAACACATATGGAATGGCTTGTAATATAAAGTATCTCCTCTTTGCTTTGCTCATTTCTGGAGGGCATAGGCCTGTCTGTAGGAAGTGTATCATATTCTGAGTCTAACAGGGAGTGGACACATCATCATTTTCCTGTTCTTGACCATCCTGTAGTACAAAGATAGCCTCTTTTCCATTACCTGCTTCAACTTGCTGACTCAAGGCTAGTTGTTCGCATAGTCCCTTCCCACGTACTAGTTTGGTGACCTTAATCTCTATGTCATATTCCATGACACGGGTTATCCATCCTACACGTTTCTCATTCAAATCCTTGTTTAGGAGGAAGTCCTTGACTCCCGCATGAGAGACCAATAATTGATCTTGTTGTTTGAGACTAGGTGCTTGAATTTCTTTAAACTCCTGATCACTACAAGTACATACTTTTCAATGAAAGAGTACCTAGTTTCGTATTCCTCCAAGCCTTGACTAAAGAAAGCAACTGGTTGTTCTAATCCTTCTTTGTTTTGTTGTGCCAGGATTGCAAAAATTTTGTCTCCACCACCAAAGGTGTATAGCATGAAACTGTTGTATATATTTATCCCTCGGGTAAATATAGATCAACACACAAGAAGCATGTTGGAGGGGTTCCAAAACCCGACACAAAAGAAATTCAGGTTTAGGGTTTCGGGAAAAATGAAACATGAGACATACAGATCGTAAGGGATGTCCCGATGCTTGAGAGTTCCTCAAACCCGAAACATTTCCTAGGTGAATCGGGTCTTGGAGTCGGGGAAACATGTCGGGAAAGCATGTGGCGAAAACATGTCAAGCCATCCTCCAAATCCGATGCACATGCAGGTCCATTTTCTGACCCCAAAACAAAGGAAATCTTGGAAATACTGGTGGAAGCAGGTTTTAGGAAAACACAAGCATAAAACACATGTTGAGGCATCCTCCAAACCCAATGCAAATGCAGAGGATAACCCCGAACCCGACAGGCAGAAGACCCTGACGCGAGAAATATTCAAATCGCCATAACTTTTCACTGGGAGCTCGGATTCATGCAAGGTTGGACTTTTTGGAAAGCTTACAAGGTCCTCTGTCCAAATAAAATTGGATATATTTAATTGGGTGAGAAAAATTTCTTCAAAAATGCAAGATACAGTTCGTCATTTTTTGATTTGTTGGGGTTCTTACCTACCGCCATAATGAGATGAGTTAGGTGCAGCCTTGGAGGTGGTTAGGGTAGAATTCGAATCATTCTCTTCTCCCTCATTTTTCCTCATATAAATTGAAGGGAGAGGCTCTTTGTAAATGGTTGGACATTCTTGTTCTTTCCCCTCCCTTCTTCTCTTTGGCAGGTGGAATTGTGGAGCTCAAACCTCCCGTTAAAAATTGTAAATGCAAATTTTCCTCTTGGCATTTTGTAGTGTTTTGTGCCAATCTTTGGAGCAAATAATACATGTTTTTAGATGATTATCAACCCTTTCTGTGTTAATTTGCATCCCCTTGACCTTTCACTGTGAATTTGGTTACATGTGCATGATCTTGCATTGCATTTTAATGGCTTGTGTTTATTGGCAAGACAGTTGTTCTTCATTCCTCGGTGCATCACCTTTGTAGTTTAGGTTTTATTTTATGCATTTTCTTACCCTGTCTCCTTAGCAAGTTAGATTAGGTTTTTAGTAAACCCTCTACATTTTTACGTATGCATCTGAATAGAGGAATAGGAACCGGCCTTCATCCGGAGAGCTTTTCCATTTTCGCAATGTCCCACACTTGGGAAAAGTTCCATGTTATGAAATCGTACTGAGAGTCTCAACCCATCATGTTGCAGACATTCAGGGGTGCTGCGATTCACCATCAATAGTTTTGGCACTCCCAGTGGGGACCAGAGGTCATTTCATAAAGATTTGAAGGAGTTTTCATGAAATTTGGACTAGAAGATTGTAGTTTTTACAATTTCGGATTTTGCACCTTCCAGGTTGAACTCCGAAATCAATTTTCAAGGGCTTAACTTACTCAAAACAAGTCAAAATTTCACCAGTCAGTGGATCTGAGGGTAATATTCAAAAGGGTATCCTTAGTTTTTTGAGATTTTGATTTTCAAAATTTCATGGTTTTTAGTGTTTCGAGTTTTCGAGGTCCGAGAACATCAACAGTCATTTCAGGTTTTAGCAGATGCATTGCATGGTCCTATTCCCGACAGTAGTCATTTCAGGTTTTCTGGAGTTTCGAACATGTCCCAGGTTCCGACACATAGCAATTCGAGTTTTGTGAGTTGCATTGCTTGACTTGAGTTCCGCCTGTACCTTTCGGGGATTCGCAGCTGTACAACAAGACCCAAATTCTGAATTAAAGATTTTCTCCTCTGAGTCCTTCAAAGTTTAAATTATATTTTTTAATATTGTCAATTTTGGTGTGTAACTTGGCAAAATCTAGTCTTTTGAGGCTCGTTCTCTAACACATCTGGCAACTCCGAAGGGATAGAATTCAGTGGTGTAGTAGCACAAGTTGCCCAGGCACATGAGAAGAATTCGAACCAGGTCTAATACTCAAGAAGAGGGGATATTTTTCCACTTACAACTATCACCAGGAAGAGGGAGGAGAGGAAGAAGACCACAAAGATCACCATCTCCACCTAACAGGACTTTGTCTACACCTCCACCTCGTAGACCTTTTCTCGCATCGACTAGGGTTCTTAGGCCAATCATAATGGCACATCTACTACCGAATCCCTTTGTCAATTTCACGGGTAGTAGTCCACTTGCCCTAAATGCTTAGAATCAAATTCTAGTTGCAGCACTAAAGAATATACCCTATTTCATAGGAGAAAATCATACTACTCCTATTGATCACATCCAGGATATTGCTAATGCATGTGCAATCCATGAAATAAATGAAATGGATGTTGCAATCAAGTTGTTGGCTTCATATTTCAAAGGCAAGGCCTTACAATGGTTTAGGAGCCTAGCAGCAGGGTCTATTACGAATTGGAACCAACTTTGTTCAGCTCTTTACAACCAATTCGGGGAGAGGGCGGATAATTTGTCTTTATTGGAACAACTGACAACAATCAAAAGGGATCCTAACAAACAAATGACAGATTTCAACTTCAGATTCCAACGGACATGGGACAGGATTCCAATAGCTGTTAGACCAACCGCCGAAGGTGCATTCCTTTATTTCTTAAAGGCTATAAATTCAGACATAGCCATAATGATCCAATCAATGGGAGGGACAATGCTGCCAGGGGCCTATGACATAGCTATTAGAGAAGAGAACTGTTTGATCCAAGCTGGTAATCTTGCACCAAGGCCACCAATGCCTCTCTATCCGGACATGGGAAATCCTACAACCAGTCAAGCACCAGAGTTGAATCCCATTCCAACTCCTAGAAATCAAAGCAATAATGAGGCATCAACTTCTTCAAATACTTCAAAGGAATTGCAGGAGGTCATGAAACAACTGCAAAACCTTGGAAATGAGCTTGTGACTATCAAAAGACAACAAGCTCAAAGTGCTAGACCATATCAGCCTCAAGCACAGTACCAGGCTAAGCCCCCATACCAAAAAAATAGACCACCAGCTCAGGCTACAAATCAAAACCAAAACCAAGGACAGCCTCAAGCTGCCAGACCATTTCAACCGTATGACCCAAATGCAATGATGCCCTCAAGAGCCTTGGTTCCAATACAAAATAACATGGCACAGGAGTACGACTAGTGTTACCCTTGCAATCTACCCCACAATCAGTCAGCATGTTTCAATGGTGCACTGAATCAGGCCTTGATGGTGTAAACCATTGGTGTGCATCAAGAACCAAGCCAGGAGGAGAATCAACAGCAAGAAATGCAACAAGAAGGACCTCCAACAGAAACCACATTGGCCAATTGGCAAACGGAAGACTTCTGTGGAGTTAACCAGCAGCCTTTTCAAGGCGTGGCTGCCAACACACGGTCAAAGAAGAGAAATATAGGAGAGGGACAACCGTGTAATCCATTTGTTCCTCAGTCCACTCCTACACAACAAGGGGTCAGTAGACCAAACGCAGCTCCAAATGTGCAAAATCAACCTAAGGTACCTGTTGTAGCAACACATGCACCTGTTCAAGCTCCAGAAAAGCTTACGCCGAGTAAGGGACAACAAAAGGACAATTCATCCCCTTTCAACATCATCGATCAAATGAAGAAGACACATGTGAACATTTCCATGTGGGAATCACTTGCGATCCTAGGGCAACAAGATTTATTACAAGCTACAATGGCTAATTGGTCCACCACAAACGTATCAAACCAGGGACATGAGAAAGTTCTCACTAATGCAGTGCAACATGATGGGGTCCAGACAAGAAAAAATTTGAAGCCTCCACCATTCTATGTTTCGTTGATTATTGGAAACCACTTGGTACACAACTGCATGATAGATTCAGGAGCAAGTAGTTCAGTGATGCCGAAGCAAATAGCGGATCAACTGGGTTTGAAGTATGAGCTAGTGATGAAAGGAGTAGTGCAACTAGATGGAATGGTAGTAGGAACAGTTGGGGTCATCAAGGGGTTAATCCTAACACTACATTCATGTCCTAATGTTACATTTCTGCAAGATGTGTCTGTGATTGACCTTCCGCCACTCTTTGCGTTGTGTCTATCAAGAGACTTCACTGAAAAAATCAGTGGATATTTATCTGCAGATTGGTCACACATGATTTTTAGGATGAGGTATGGAGCCAAAGCAACAATCAGGTCAGAACCAATTGCTAATTTCCATATTGAGCCTCATGTACCAGGTCCTATCAATGTAAATTGCTCAGCTTTTGATCAGGAGGAGTGCTCAAGTGATCTAGAAGTAGGTACTAAGGTTGAGGGAATTCCTTATTTAACTTTAGATGAATGGGCAAACAAGAGTCATGAATTTGACCCATACAAGGAAATTGAAGAATCTGAATTGGGCGTGTATTGTATACACGAAGAAAATTCACCCATTCCTGACATCATTCAGCCTGAACAAAAGGATGAAAGCAAATTTTGGAAATTATTTTTCGATGGTTCGAGAAGCAGACAAGGTGCTGGAGGTGGTGCAATGTTGATTTCACCACAAGACATCAAATATTTTTCAGCTTTTCGTTTCCAGTTTTCTTGTTCAAAAGACACGGCTGAATACGAGGCATTGATTCATGGACTTCATTGGGCCAGGAAAAAGGGCATAAAGAACTTGCAGGTGTTTGGGGATAGCGAGCTAATCATCAACCAAGTCAGGGGACAACATGCTACAAAGAAAAACTTACTGAAGAGCTACAAGAATAGGGTATGGGACCTCATTGAGGATTTCGAAGCTTTCAACATTGTGTCCATACCCAGGAAGAAAAATGAAGTCGCAGATAGGCTCACAGCAGTTGGAGAAAATTTTGATGTGGTTGACAACATCAAAAGAGAAAAAACAAAACCACATATCCATGTGATTATGAGGCTAGTAGTTCCAGATAATAACACAAGCTGGCAGGTGTTTGAGAATGATCAACAAGATGTCAATTTTTTAAAAGAAGAGGCTGAATTCTTAGCTAGAAATCAGGACAGGCTAGAGTAGCAGTATGGGGATCAAGTAGTGCAGCTACGGACAAACAAGCTTCCTAAGGGTTTATTGACATTGGAGTCTATCTTCAACCCTAACGACCAGTTCCGTAAGGAAAAGGATAACATACGGGTCAAGAGAGAAGATTCAGGGCCAATTCTGGTTGGGGAAGGCAAAACACTTCAAATTGGTAAAGTGGCCACTGAGCAGGAGAAATCACATTTCATACAGCTTTGCCAAGAATTTCCAGATGTCTTCGCTTGGAGCTATGAAGACTTGAGAGGATTCAATCCAAAGTTGGCACAACATACCATAGAATTGGAACCAGATGCTAAGCCCATCAGGTAGAAGCAAAGACCTGTTAACCCTCACATTGAGCCTCTAATGAAGAAAGAGTTAAACAAGCTAATAGAGACAAGCATTATATTCCCAATCAAGCACTCAAGCTGGGTTGCAAACTTGGTTCCGGTCAGGAAGAAGAGTGGAGAAATCAGGTTGTGTGTGGACTTTCGAGACCTCAATAGGGCATCTCTCAAAGACCATTACCCACTTCCTTCAATGGAACAAATATTGCAAGTAGTATCTGTTTCAGAGAGATTCTCTCTCCTAGATGGCTACTCGGGGTATAATCAGGTGATGGTGAAAGAAGATGACCAATTCAAAATGGCTTTCACCACCAAATGGGGGACCTATGCCTACAAGAAGATGCCATTTGGGCTATCAAATGCTGGAGCCACCTTCCAAAGGGCAATGGATATGGCATTCAAGGGGTTGATCAATAAAATAGTTCTAATATATCTTGATGACATCACTGTATTCTCAAAAAATGTAGTGGATCACCTCTTTCATCTAAGGTAGGTATTTCAGAGGTGTAGAAGATTTGGGGTATCTTTGAATCCCAAAAAGTCCATATTCTTGGCTCATGAGGGAAAAATTCTAGGCCATATTGTTTCAAAGGAAGGGTTGACGATTGACCCAGAAAGAGTTGAAGCAATTCAAGCATTGCCATTGTCAAGTCACAAGAAGGCTCTTCAAAGCTTCTTAGGAAGGGTCAACTTTGTCCGCATGTTTGTTCCAAACTTTGCAGCTCTTATAAAGCCAATAACATTGATGTTAAAGAAGAGCATGGCATTTAAGTGGAAATCTGAAGGCAAGACAAGTTTTGAGGCA
Source organism: Taxus chinensis (assembly GCA_019776745.2). Lineage (NCBI taxonomy): Eukaryota > Viridiplantae > Streptophyta > Pinopsida > Cupressales > Taxaceae > Taxus > Taxus chinensis. The sequence continues at coordinate 464,891,323 of CM034154.1, read as the reverse complement.
ATAAAAGAGGCTATATCTCAAGCCCCAACTCTCATCAATCTAGACTTCTCCAAGGATTTCATGCTATATTCCTTTGGCGGTGGAGACACAAGTTTTGCAATCCTAGTACAACAAAACAAAGAAGGATTAGAACAACCAATTGCTTTCTTCAGTCAAGGCTTGGAGGAATACGAAACTAGGTACTCTTTCATTGAAAAGCATGTCCTTGCAGTGATCAGGAGCTTAAAGAAATTCAAGCACCTAGTCTCAAACAATAAGATCCAATTGTTGGTCTCTCATGCGGGAGTCAAGGACTTATTTCTAAACAAGGATCTAAATGAGAAACGTGTAGGATGGATCACTCGTGTCATGGAATATGACATCGAAATTAAGGTCACTAAGCTAGTACATGGAAAAGGACTATGTGAAAAACTAGCTTTGAGTTAGAAAGTTGAAGCAGGTGATGAAAAAGAGACTACCTTGGTACTGCAGGATGGTCAAGGACAAGAAAATGATGACGTGCCTACTCCTTGTTGGACTCAGAGTATGATACACTTCCTACAGACAGGCCTATGCCCTCAAGAAATGAGCAAAGCAAAGAGGAGATACTTTAGATTACAAGCTATTCCATATGTGATTATTGATGGTGTTTTGTTCAAGAAAGACATCAATGGAGTTCTATTGAGGTACATTGGGACAGGTCAAATTGAGAGGGTGTTATGAGATTTTCATGATGGATATTCTGGAGGACATTTCGCCCCATGAGTAACAGCTCTCAAGATAATGAAGGCAGGGTATTATTGGCCCACAATGTTCAATGACTGCTATACATGGATAAGAAAGTGCAAGAAATGTGCACTCTTCATGGGAAAAGAAAGACTAGCAGTGCTTCCATTACACCCAATTTTGGTTAACCAACCATTTATGCAATGGGGATTGGACTTCATCGGGGTCATCAACCCAAACTCAAGCCAAGGCCACAAGTGGATTCTCACGGCAATGGACTATTTCACCAAGTGGACCGAAGCAACAGTGCTCAAGGAAGCAAATGAGTCTAACATACTAGACTTTTATGAAGGAATAGTGACCAGGTTTGGTGTGCCGGCCACTATCATTTCAGACAATGCATTGGCATTTATAGGTTCCAAGATTACAGAATGGGCTATCAAGAATTTAATCTATTTGAGCACCTCTTCAAATTATTACCCACAAGGTAATGGATAGGCAGAGTCCATGAACAAAAATTTGCTAAGAATCATTAGGAGGACTCTGGATGAAAATCAAAGAACATGGCATACCAAGCTAAAATCAGCATTATGGGCTGACAGAATAACACCAAAGAGGTCTATAGGTAATTCCCCTTACAATTTGGTCTATGGGAAAGAGGCAGTATTGCCTATATCATTAGAACTGCCTGCATTGGAGTTCATGAAGCAGTTGGAGTTGGCGGAGTTTAAACCAATGGAGGCCAGGTATGCAGAGTTGATGGAATTGGAAGAAATTAGAGAACATGCAGTTCAAACAATTGAGAAAGATCAGGCCTTAGTAAAAAGATGGGTTGACAAGAAAGTAAGAGCAAGGACCTTCCAGGAAGGGGACCTAGTTCTGAAATGGGATGCAGATTGGGCAAAACCAGGAAGGCATTCCAAGTTTGATGCCATTTGGAGTGGCCCCTACATGGTCACAGGATGTAAGGATAGTAATGCCTTCCAATTGTCTACATTGGATGGAGAAGAACTCCCGATTCTGGTTAATGGAATCCATCTTAAACATTGCTACTGAAAGGAAAAGTTTTACCCTTGTAAATATTAGCCTAGATTTCAATTCCTCTAAGTGCGTATGCACATTTTCTTGTTGTAGTTAGCTTTTAGTTTCCCTAAGTTCTTTGGCATAGTTTTGTTGCTCCTTGGTTGGATTTCTACAGTTCAGTGTGCTCTCGGAGAAGGAGTTGCGGTACCAGGCTTGGGATCAGATATCAGGATGGTTTCAGGTTATTGCTTATGACTCCATGCCCAATGGATCACTAAAAGGCCACTGATCTTCTACGTAGCAGCCAGGTAATCCCATTGAGTCGCCAAATTGTTGTATATATTTATTCCCTGGGTAAATATAGATCAACACACAAGAAGCATGTCGGAGGGGTTCCAAATCCCGACACAAAATAAATTCGGGTTTCAGGTTTCAGGAAACATGAAACATGAGACATGCAAATCGCAAGGGATGTCCTGATGCTTGAGAGTTCCGTAAACCTGAAACACTTCCTAGGTGAATCGGGTCTTGGAGTCGGGGAAACATGTCGGGAAAGCATGGGGCGAAAACATGTCGAGCCATCCTCCAAATCTGATGCACATGCAGGTCCATTTTCTGACCCCGAAACAAAGGAAATCTTGGAAATACTAGAAGAAGTGGGTTTCGGGAAAACACAAGCATCAAACACATGTTGAGGCATCCTCCAAACCCGATGCAAATGTAGAGGAGAACCCCGAACCTGACAAGCAGAAGACCCTGACGTGAGAAATATTTAGATCGCCATAAAATTTTCACTGGGAGCTCGGATTCATGCAAGGTTGGACTTTTTGGAAAGCTTACGAGGTCCTTTATCCAACTACGATTGGATATCTTTAATTGGGTGAGAAAAATTTCTTCAAAAATGCAAGATACAGTTCGCCATTTTTTGATTTGTTGGGGTTCTTACCTACTGCCATAATGAGATGAGTTAGGTGCAGCCTTGGAGGTGGTTGGGGTAGAATTCGAATCATTCTCTTCTCCCTCATTTTTCCTCATATAAATTGAAGGGAGAGGCTCTTTGTAAATGGTTGGACATTCTTGTTCTTGCCCCTCCCTTCTTCTCTTTGGCAGGTGGAATTGTGGAGCTCAAACCTCCATTAAAAATTGTAAATGCAAATTTGCCTCTTGGCATTTTGTAGTGTTTTGTGCCAATCTTTGGAGCAAATAATACATGTTTTTGGATGATTATCAACCCTTTCTGTGTTAATTTGCATCCCCTTGACCTTTCACTATGAATTTGGTTACATGTGCATGATCTTGCATTGCATTTTAATGGCTTGTGTTTATTGGCAAGACAGTTGTTCTTCATTCCTCGGTGCATCACCTTTGTAGTTTAGGTTTTATTTTATGCATTTTCTTACCCTGTCTCCTTGGCAAGTTATATTAGGTTTTTAGTAAACCCTCTACATTTTTACGTATGCATATGAACAGAGGAATAGGAACCGACATTCATCAGGAGAGCTTTTCCGTTTTCACAATGTCCCACACTTGGGAAAAGCTCCATGTTATGCAATCGTACTGAGAGTCTCAACCCATCATGTTGCAGACATTCAGGGGTGCTGCGATTCGCCATCAACAGAAACCCTTGGAGAAGTCTGGATTGACAAGAGTGGGAGCTTGAGATATAGCCTCTTTTATTACCTCAAAACTTGCCTCGCCTTCAGATGTCCACTTAAATGCCATGCTCTTTTTTAACATCAGCGTTATTGGCTTTACGAGAGCTGCAAATTTTGGAACAAACCTATGGAAAAAATTGATCCTTCCCACGAAGCTTTGAAGAGCCTTCTTGTGACTTGGCAACAGCAACGCTCGAATTGCTTCAACTCTTTCTGGGTCAATCGTCAATCCCTCCTTTGAAACAATATGGCCTAGAAGTTTCTCCTTATGAGCCAGGAATATGCATTTTTTGGGATTCAATGATACCCCAAATCTTCTCCACCTTTGAAATACCTACCTCAGATGAAAGAGGTGATCCACTGCATTTTTGCATAATACAGTGATGTCATCAAGATATATTAGAACTATTTTATTGATCAACCCTTTGAATGCCATATCCATTGCCCTTTGGAAAGTGGCTCCAGTATTTGATAGTCCAAATGGCACCTTCTTGTAGGCATAGGTGCCCCATTTTGTAGTGAAGGCCATCTTGAATTGATCTTCTTCCTTCACCATTATCTGATTATAGCCTGAATATCCATCTAGCAATGAAAACCTTTCTGAACCAGCTACAACCTGCAATATTTGCTCCATGGAAGGGAGTGGGTAATGGTCCTTGAGAGAGGCTCTATTCAAGTCTCTGAAGTCAACACACAATCTGATCTCTCCACTCTTCTTTCTGACTAGAACTAAGTTGGAAACCCAACTAGAATGCTTGATTGGGAATATGATTCTTGACTCAATCAGCTTGTCTAATTCTTTCCTCATGAGAGGCTCCATGTGTGGATTGACTGGTCTTTGTTTCTGCTTGAAAGGTTTAGTATTTGGATCCAATTCGATGGTATGCTGAGCTAAGTTGGGATTGAAACCTTTTAAGTCTTCATAGCTCCAAGAAAACATGTCAGGGAACTCTTGAAATAGCTGTATGAACTCATGCCTTTCTTGTTCAGTTGTCATCCTTCCAATTTGCAATGGTTTGTTCTCTTCTACCAAGATGGATACTAAATCCTCTCTCTTGCCCTGAATGTTTGCTTTCTCCTTTCTAAACTGATCATTGGGATTAAAAATGGACTCCAAAGTGATAAGTCCCTTGGGCAGTGTTGTCCACTCAAAATTCCCCGCTCTGATAAGAGTAAAATTTTCAAAATTTTGAGTTTTAGGGTTTTTCTCTGAGGTGCCTAAGTCGTGAAATTGAAAAAAATCTCTGTTTTGGGTCATTTTGTGTGATTTTCGGGCCTGTCGGAACTTTTTGTCCCATCTATCTCAAGTACGAAAGTGCATTCTATTACCCGACCGGCCGAAATCCCCGAAGCTGTCCCATTTTCGGGCCCGTCGGAGAGTTTTGTCCCAAGTGTCCCAAAACTTATTTCACATGTTGTTCCAATTTCGGCCGAATCATCCTTCCTGCGTACTTCGCACTTTCCTGTCCCAAATGTCCCAAAGTTAAAAAGTGCGAGCTTTCCCATTTTCGGCCGATTTGCCTGAACCGCGTCCTTCACGCAATTTTGTCCCAACTGCCCCATTTTAAAAAGTGTGAGCTTTCCCAATTTCGGCCGAGCCGGTCAAGTCGCGTACTTCAGAACTTTTTGTCCTGAATGTCCCAAGTCCAAAAGGGCCCTTTGTTCCAATTTCGGCCAAAACACCCGAATCGCGTACTTTGCACATTTTCGTTCCATTTGTCCAAAATGCATTTATGCGTCCTCTCCGTGTTTCACCCGAACCAGCCGAGCCACGTGTTTCACGCATTCGCGTCTCACATGTCCCAAGCGTACCAAGTGTTATTCACACTTAGTTTTTCCCGCTCACTCCGAGTATGATGCTTTTCAAATTGGTGGTTGTGTATTCAATGCGCATTAAAGTCATTCCTCTCTCCAAACGGCTATATAACGAGCATTCCCCTTTGCATTTTTCGCATTGCTTCCATGCTATCTTTTGCTCGAACCCTTGTAATTTGAAAACCTACGCAATCACCCCTCCATTTGCAAATTCCTTCCAGAAGTCTAGGTTGCAGCTCCGATGCTATCAATATGAAGATCAAGTTCCAGGGACAGGAGCAAATTTCTCCACTTGAGTCTGCTGTTAGCAATATAGGGGACAGCAAAGCTCGTCATCTCGACTTCGGCAATTTTTGGGCAAGAATGACAGATACAAACCCTACACCAATGGCACAGATGATTAATGATAGTGGTTTAGCTTTTGTCGGAGGATTCCCAATCTCAATACAGTGTGCTGATACAGTGCTTTCATGTGGAGCTCACTTCGACCCCGCTTCGAGTGAATTGACAAATGTACATGGGGAACTCATTGCCAAGCTGGACGCTACCACCATTGGCGCTGCTCTGAGGATTCTGGAGATGGACAATGCTATAGTCGTCTCCCGGGATCAAGCACAGGCTATGTTCGACCAAGACAGTGACAAATATAAGACGCGAGCAGTGAAATCTTGGTTGAAGAACCCTAAGAAAGGTGCTTCTCGCCTAACCAAAACCCTCTTCTGAGTAGATTTCAATGAAGAACTGTCAGACTTCATAATCCTACTGGCTCGAGTTATGGGTTTGCCCTCCACCAATGAGTTTCATTTCTGGATGTGCCCGCTCATCAGCATGGTGTGTGAGGGAACACAAAATATCAACTGGGTAGAGATCATCAGTATGAATTTGGCGGAGCAGCTATCCAACGTCCAGCAAACAAAGAAGTTCTATATGACTTCATACCTGATGTATACCCTAGCAGCATCCAGGCAGTGGTTTGGTTTCTCCTATATAGATGCACACAAAGATGATCCAGTGTATGCCTATTGCCCACAGTTCACCTTGGAGACCAGTAACCGCAATTTCAGAAGGGTCAATGATGCTTTCACCATGTACATGGTCAGATTGCTCGAAGGTGATACTACAAGAAGGTTTTCAGATGAAGCCATGAACCTGATATCATAGTATGGAGCCTATTTCATTCAATTCAGGAAATTTTCCTATATCCGGCTTGCTGGCTATGAGAACACCCCTCTGCAGCTTCCCATGTTCTGCAATGAAAAAATGGCCTTGATTGAAATATGCAAGCAACTAGACAAGTTGCACAGAACTTGCAGAGACAAGAAGATTTCTGGCTTGCACATTCCCATCTCTCTGGGAAACTACACATGCAAAACAGCTCTGGATGCTCAGAACATAGAAAGAGCCCTGGTCCCTATCACTGTTCATTTCCTCAAGCCAAGAACCTGTTATGACTTGAAGAAGTTCATTGAATAGAACATCAAGATAGTCTATCATCATAGGGAAGATACAGAAGACTACTGGGTTGACTGTGCAGATGATTTTGAAGCCAGAAGAAGGCATTGTGGCAGGTTCTCCCTGCAATTGATCCAAGAACTCAGTCTGTACCAAGTTCCTGAAGGTCTCCAGGATGACAATTCTGATCTATACTCTTATGAGTATGAAAATGTGATTAAGCACACCCCTCTGGAGGACCTGGATTGGAACAGGAAAGAGAGAGATGATTTGGCTGAGATTCTTGCTCCAGTCTTAATCAGGACTAGGGTCTGGTTCAGTAAGAAGATCCGAGAATTCAAGAGGCACTCAGGAGAATCTAGCTCCAAGGATGATTCGACACCCATAAGAGAGGCATCAGTTTCAGAGTCTGGAACACCAGTGAAAACCCCTCCTGCCTCAACATCTCAGGGACCTGTAGAATCTACTCCTTCTCTATCTACCCAGGTATACAGAAAGAAACTCAAAGAGGTAAAGAAGGAACCTGCAGAGAATGATCCTCCAAGAAAATAGGTAGAATTGCCTATAGGGCCAGAGAACATCATTGTTCTCAGTGAAAATGAAGAAAGTGAGATGCCCACTCCTGCAAATGTTATTGAAGACCCAGCAGATAAGGACAAAGAGGTCCAGATCACTGAACTTCCGGGTGCTATTGATTCTTCTACTGCCATTGCCTCCAGTGCTCTACTCACGTCTCATCTTGAGTCAACAGCTGCGCAAACCCTAAGTGTCATGAGCTCCCTGTCTCTTGGTCCCCTTGCCCCTCCTGCAGATTCTTCTTCCTCTTTTTCTTGGGTGCAACCTCTGGTTGACAAAAGGAAGAGGAAATCCTCCTCTCAAAGCTTGGGACCAAATTTTGATGCTGTAGCTGCCTTGTTGGGCACCACTCCTTCTCATGCCAAGAAAGCCAGAACTACTTCCAGAATAGTGTCTGATGCCCAAGGTCAGCAATTCTTGGAGATTGCTAAGCCTACAGTAGAAAAATCAGAATCAGACTTGCTGATATCTGACTTAGAGCTTTCAAGGATCCCTATGGGAGAGTCTACTCCTGAAGGTGAAATTCACAACCTCTAGGAAACAGTCACGAGAGTCATTGGAAGGGTAGAGAAAGGGCAGCAGACTATTGAACAGCTGGAAGAACAAGCCCAAGTTCTCACAAGTTTTATCAAGTCACTTTTGTCTAAGGACAAAGTTTTGGACCCTACCCCCTTGACTGCTCTACCGCCTCCCGTGATTCTAAGCCAAGATGAAGTGTAAAGTATTAAATATATGCACAAGTATTCTGTCTATGGCAGGGCTATTGAAGCCATGGTAGATGACATGCTTGTTGCTGGGCTAAACTTCATCGATGAAGCTTTTAAACTACATGGAAAGGTAGACAATTTGCAACAGAAGCTATCCTCTGCTATTGGGGTTATGGATAAAGAGCTTAAACTCTGGAGCAGTTGCATTGTAGACCTTCGCCTCATGGGACAGATAGATGAGAACATCTTACTGGTGAATAAGATTTTCGATGATGTTAAGGACAATCTATCAAAATCCTGGGTCTACAGCGTAGAGTGGAAAATCAAAGTCCTGGAGGAAGCTGTGGGAGAAATGAAGAACAGCTGACAGAAGGGAGAAGCTTTCAAGACACTGGCAACTGCTACTTTCAAAGATATACATTGTCATCTTCAAGATGAAAACTCGGGTGTTTTCTTGTCCTTGTAAGAAATCAAAGCTCAGTTCAGAGCTTTTGTCAAAGATCATCTATTCAAGGAAAGCTCCATCTCTAAGGAAAAGATGAAGGAAATTTTTTCTCTTCAGTCTGCCATTGAAGAAGCAAACAAATGTTATCATACTCACGTCAAGTTTGATAAAGAGATGGAGAAGTGTCTGGGATTTTGGACTCAGTCTGCGGCCAACACGTCAGTCCCTCGTGGCAGAGATATAGCTGAGTCATTGAAGAAATTCAGGCAGCGGATTCTAAAGACAGTGGGCCCCTCCCAGTAGCTGGCCACCTGTCTCCTTTCCCTTTCTTTTCTCTTCTTCCCTTTCTTTTCGTATTCTTTGTAATTAGTTAAGGTATTACAACTGGCGGTCCTTAACTATTCTTTAGTTAAAAGAAACGGTTATGAGGAGTAACTGTCTTGTAAGCTATATAATGGCCTTTCCACGCCATTTTAAAAAGGAGGAAGAACTTGGATATTTGCTAAAAGTGTAAATAGACCTTAAAGAAATCAATACAAAAGGTCTTTCCATTCTTTGTCTATCTAATTCTTGTTATCTCTGTGTTTTCCTTTAATATTGTGGAGATCATTTTGTTCCTAACTCATTAGTCTCTCTGATTGCATACTGTTTATTTTTGCAAATACAGTGATCTTGTACAACCAAGAAGGAACTTTGTGTCCTTGATTAATAAATCTGAAGAAGGTTATTTATAGAAATTTGTGTCTTTAAATTTAATCTCATTCAGCCAACGCAAATGATCTTGTCTTAAATTTTTTGAAGCTTCGCATACATGAAGAATTATTCTACTATTTATAATTCTGAATGTTGCTATTCTGCTCATCTCCTTATTCCCTTTCCTCAGTCCTTGTGTAATTGATGATCCTTGTGGAAAACACTTTCGTAAAATCCAAGTTTGACCATAAAACAATGTTCTGTACATTTGTAAATAAGTTCGTTTCTGAATAAGGGAACCTCTCCCATTAAAGAGGAGGGACTTCTTGTCCCCTGACTGTTGCTCTTCTAAAAAGTCCTATTTGACGACCAATAGTTTTTGGCGACTCCGCTGGGGAAAATCGCATTCCAGTACTGCAATTTTTCGATCATCCTTTGATCTGGCGACTCCGTGTTTCACTCGAGGGAGAAGGACCCTTGGTATCGAAGATTCTCAGTTTCAGCTTTTGGAGCAACAGGGTTTTCCTTTCCCTTCAAATAGAAGAACTCGTTCGACGAGCACTCCGCCTGTTTAAGATAGAAGTCCTACAGGTGGTATTCCTTCAGAACCTGCTAGTCCCAATCTACGAGCTTTGATCCTAGCTGGTGCTACAGTTCCCTTCCAAGCCGTATTTCCAAGAATGGCGGCACAATTACCATGGGGTTAACATGTCGGGCCCCTGGACCTTACTCAGCCTTTGTATGAGTTACCTAGAGGTAACCGAAAGAACTTCCCCAAGTTTAGAGGAGATGGCAAAGTACACCCTAATGAACACATTGTAGCCTTCATAGTTGCATGTGGAGTCTTGGGAGTTGAACATGAAGACGTCTCAGTAAGGCTGTTCATTGAGACGTTATAGGATAATGCTGCTGACTGGTTCTATCACCTTCCAGCTGGTGCCATCACCGACTGGAATATAATGAGAACTCAGTTTGAAAGCCGTTTCAAGTCGGCAGAAGATGTGCATGCCCTGCTTGCCCAAATTTCTCAGATAAAGAAAGATCCATCAGAACCCATGAGAGAATTTGTGGCTCGGTTCAACAGACTGATCAACAAAATTCCTGTAAATACTCGACCGGTTGATCAAATTCAAAAATATTTCTTTCTAAATGCTCAAACGCCCAAAGTCAGTTATGCTCTAAGAAGGGCTAATCTTGGAACGTTAATTCTGGATCAAGAACTGGCTGTTAGTGTCGAGGATGACCTGATCATGTCAGGGAAGTTGAAGAGAGATCCTCCCAAATCTAAATCTGCTGCTTCTTCCTCTTCCACCTCTAGACCCAATACTGATCCATTAGTCCAGAAACTTGCAAATGATCTAGTAGCTATAAAGAAACAATTGGCTCAGCATGCCCCGTATGCAGATGTTCCAAGAAGAAATTTTCAGCCCAGAAATCATTTGCCTGCTCCTCACACAAGACTAGCACTTGAAGGACCTCCTGTCAAAGTTCCTATGAATGCAACCTGTGAAGTTGAAGAGCCCGATGATGATGTGGATGATGAAGCTCGTGAGGAGTTCCTGGAGGAATTTGATGATGAGGTAGAAGAACTCGAAGGATCTTGGGTTGATTTCTTTACCACCGAAGGCACTGATGATGGAGATAACTATGATGAAGTGGTAGCAGATATGAACAGTGAATCATTTGCTGTCATGACTCGAGAACAGACAAGGCAGAAGGAGAAAGTAACACAGCCCATGAAGAAATCTAAGGAGCAGCTGGTAACTATTCCTGTAATTGCCAGAAGAGGATCTCCTATCCCTACCTCATCTGCACCAAAGGTAAGTACTGTCAATCCTGCTACCAAAGTTGCTTCTTCTTCTTTTTCTCCTAAGGTTGATAAGCCTATAATTTCAAATGATGATGGCCCATCCACCTCTGGATCCTTTGATATTGTGGATCATCTAAAAAGGACTAAGGTTCAAATTTCAGAAGCTGAATACTACCAAACCCATCCCAAAGCTTTTGCCAAGATGATCCAATTTGTTAATTCCCATTCCAAGACCACCTCTAAAGGCCTTTTGCCCACTCCTCCTTATACACCATAGCCTAGTCTGGTAGCTGCTGTCACCTCGCCTGGTGACAAAATCAAGCCTTTTTATGTAACACTTCTTATAGCTGGCCATAGGCTCAGTAACTGTGTCATAGATTCTGGAGCCTCAGATAACGTGATGCCTGCCAAAGTAGCTCATGCTTTAGGCTTGACCCTCACTCATACTTATGGATCTTGCTACTCCATGGAAAGTAAAGAAGTGCCTTTGGTTGGAAGGATTAAAGATGCACAAGTGGCTTTTGCTACTTTACCTGAAAATAAAGTCTTGGCTACCATCCTAGTAGCAGACATTCCTCCTTCTTATGGAATGTTGCTAAGTAGGAACTTCTGTAAAGATGTGGGTGGAGAGATTCAAATGGATTTGTCACATGCACTTATACCTATCAATGGACACATGAAGAAGCTGCTGCCTGAGAAACAATCTGAGTATATTGTGTAGAAAACGGATGATCCTAAGGCACAAATACTCTATGAAGACATAGGTCATGGTAATTACATGATTCTATCCCCTGATGAAATCCAACCCTCCAAAGTATCACCCAAAGATCCCAATGGTGTTTGGATTTTAGAATTTGATGGAAGTTGTTCCTCAGTTGGTTCTGGAGCTGGTGTCCTACTAGTGTCACCTGAAGGCTGCCTACACCCTTTTTCGTTTAAGTTGCAGTTCGAAAACACTAACAATACAGCAGAGTATGAGGCTCTCATTCTTGGACTGCAAGTGGCCAAAGAATGAGGTGTAAAAAGTCTTCTGGCTCGTGGTGATGCAGAGCTGATTGTGAAGCAAGTCAGAAGTCTTTTTCAGGTAAAAAATGGGAGGCTGAAGCATTACTGGAATCAGGTTTGGGATTCAATTGAATTCCTTGATGCTTTCTCCATTGAAGCAATACCCAGATAAAAGAACAGCAGGGCTGATTCACTGGCTGTCTCAGGGTCATTACTGATTCCCCATCCTGAATTCTCTCAGGATAAGTTCACTATTGAAATGGTCCACCGGCCTAGTGTTCCTGACAATACTAATAACTGGCAAGTTTTCAACGATGACCAGCATTTGCTTTCCTTCCTGGAACTCAAGGGGAATTTCGAACAACTATATTTTGAGGGAAGTGACAACCTGCCTCGTGAGAGTGTGTCCTCTGACCAAGCTGTCACCCAAGGAGAAGAAACAGATCAGGAAGGGTGCATTGAACTCAAAGGAAACAAGATTCCCAAAGGTTTAGTGAGTTTGGAGGAGTTGTTTGATAAACATGACAGATATGTAAAATCTAAAGCTTCTACTGGACCTCAGCAATCAGCTGAGTATGATAAGATTGATATAGGGATTTCTACTAATCCCAAGCTGGTAAGTATTGGGAAATGTTGCACAACCGACGAGAGGAGAAAAGCAATTGATCTTCTAAGGAAGTATAAGGATGTTCTTGCATATTCTTATGAGGATCTAAAAGCCTTCAAGCCAAAAGACATGCAGCACTCTATCCCTCTCAAACCAGGAATCAAGCCTTTCAAGCAGAAACAAAGGCAGTATAATCCCAAAATAGCTGACACTATATTTCAGGAGATTCAGAAATTGTTGAAGGCTAAAATCATTTTTCCCATTCACCATTCAACATGGATTGCAAACATTGTGCCTGTTAGGAAGAAGAATGGTGAGATCTGCATCTGTGTTGATTTCAGGAACCTGAATCAGGCTTCTCTGAAAGATAACTACCCTCTTCCTATGATGGATCAAATATTGCAAGCAGTAACAGGATCTGAAATGTTATCTATGCTTGATGGATGCTCGGGATACAATCAGGTAGAGGTTGATACTGCAGATCAACACAAGACAGCCTTCACCACTCCTTGGGGTACCTTTGCCTACAAGAGAATGCCTTTTGGGCTGATTAATGCTGGTGCCACTTTCCAGAGAGCTATAGATCTGGCTTTTGGAAGCTTGAAAGGTAAATGTATTGTCATATACCTTGATGACCTGACAGTGTTTTCAAAGACAAGAGCGGATCACTTTGACCACCTAGAAACGGTTCTGCTGAGATGCCGAGAGCATGGGATTTCTTTAAATCCTAAAAAATCTGTCTTCTGTGTTACAGAAGGAAAAATATTAGGGCACATTGTCTCCAGCGATGGTATTAAGATTGATCCTGAATGAGTTCAAGCCATCCAGCAGATTCCTCTCCCAACCAGTAAAAAAGGCGTGCATTCCTTCTTCGGTAAGATCAATTTTTTAAGAAGATTCATCCCCGATTTTGCTGAATTAACTTTGAATATTTCTCAGATGATGAAAGGGAAGCAAGCATTTGGTTGGTCTTCTGAAGGAAAGGAATCCTTTGAGGGTATCAAGAAAGCTATTGCTAAAACTCCAGTTTTGGCCTGTCTTGATTTCAGCAAAGATTTCATCATCTATTACTATACTACAGACAATACCCTGGCTGCTGTCTTAGCCCAAGAAGATTCTGATAAACATGAGCTAACAATTTCCTTCATGAGCTATATCCTGAAGAATCATGAGCTAAAATACACCATGATGGAGAAGCATGCTTTTGCAGTAGTCAAGGTTGTCAAGCAGTTCCGGTTCTATATCCTTAACTCTCACTCTATGGTGCTGGTTCCAGATACAACTGTTAAGTCAATTCTTACACAGCAAGAATTTGGGTCCAAGAGAGGAAACTGGGTGGCTAAAGTCCAGGAGTATGACATTGATATCAAACCAACCAAGCTGGTTCGTGGAAAAGGTCTTTGTGAGCTCATTGCTGAAGGAGCCAAACATGAGTTGCTGGAGGAGAAAGCTGACATTCCTACTGTTCTATTCCTTAGTTCAGTTGATGAATGGTATTCTGACATTGCCCATTTTCTCACCTATGGGGAATGCCCCTCTCATTTAACTACCAAGGAAAAGAAGACTGTTAAATTGAGATCAGCGCAATATGTACTGTGGGAAAATGCCTTGTTCAAGCGTGGTTTGGATGGGAGATTTCTGAAGTGTGTGGACAAGGAGCAGTAGAGAAAGTTGCTCTCAGCTTTCCATGATCAGGCATGTGGAGGGCACTATTCATCAATAGTCACAGCTCACAAGATACTCCGAGGAGGATATTACTGGCCTTCTTTGTTCAGAGATGCATCCAAGTGGGTGGATAAATGTGAAGCTTGTCAGACCTTTGTGGGAAGACCTAAATTGGCATCTTTACCTCTCAAGCCAGTTGTGATCGAGGAACCATTTCAACAATGGGGTCTAGACTTCATTGGTACACTGAATCCTGTTTCTAGTGCTGGTCACATGCATGTGCTAACTGCCACTGACTACTTCACCAAATGGGTGGAAGCTATTCCAGTCAAGAGCACTACTTCTGAAGTTGTATGCAACTTCATCAAGGAGAACATCTTGGTAAGGTATGGTGTACCTAACAAGATTGTAACAGATAATGCTTCGAACTTCTCCTCAAATGAGATAATGGATTTCTGCTACGGGTATGGCATCTCTCTGGCTCATTCATCAGATTATCATCCCCAGGGGAATGGACAAGCAGAATCCACCAACAAAAATCTGGTGACTATCATAAGGAAGTTGGTCAATGAGTCTCAGCGAAACTGGCATAAGAAGCTTTATGATGCTCTTTGGGCAGACATGATCACACCTAAAAGAGCCATTGGAATGTCTCCTTTTCAAGTGGTGTATGGAGTGGAAGCTCAATTGCCAGTGACAGTGGAACTGCCAGCCTTGCACCTGATGAGGGCCATTGAAGATACTAGTTTCAGTGATGCTCTGGATAAAAGAATCATGTACCTGCACAAACTGAATGAGGATAGATTGGAGGTTGCTGACAGGATATCTGCTTACCAGCAGAAGGTAAAGATTCTGTTTGACAAGAAAGCTAGGTTCAGAGAGTTCCAAGTTGGAGATACCGTGTTGTTATGGGACAAAAGACATGAACCTCGTGGCAGCCATGGAAAATTTGATTCACTGTGGCTCGAACCATTCAAGATAAGACACTTTGCTGGTAAGAACTCTTTCTATCTTGATTACATGGATGGTTCTCCCCTCCCACTTCCTTATAGTGGGCAGTATTTGAAGTTGTTCAAGTCGTAGGTGACTAGGGAGTCCCTTTGTATATTCTGTACAGTGTTTTTGCTTTTCTGCTTTCGGTGTGTTTCCCCTTCTGTTGTTGTGTGTGTTGCCCTCTGTGTTGGTTTGTTTTTGACTCCTTTGCCCAATGGATAAGGCACTGGTCTGCTTCACCGAGTTTGTCTTAAGTTCTTGCCTTGTCTCATTCCGAGAATTTATACCAAGTCATCCCCAGAAGGAGCCAGCTGTTGTCCACTCAAAATTCCCCGCTCTGATAAGAGTAAAATTTTCAAAATTTTGAGTTTTAGGGTTTTTCTCTGAGGTGCCTAAGTCATGAAATTGAAAAAAATCTGTGTTTTGGGTGATTTTGTGTGATTTTTGGGCCTGTCGGAACTTTTTGTCCCATCTGTCCCAAGTACGAAAGTGCATTCTGTTACCTGACCGGACGAAATCCCCGAAGCTATCCCATTTTTGGGCCCGTCGGAGAGTTTTGTCCCAAGTGTCCCAAAACTTATTTCACATGTTGTTCCAATTTCAGCCGAATCATCCTTCCCACGTACTTCACACTTTCCTGTCCCAAATGTCCCAAAGTTAAAAAGTGCGAGCTTTCCCATTTTCGGCCGATTTGCCCGAACCGCGTCCTTCGCGCAATTTTGTCCCAACTGCCCCATTTTAAAAAGTGCGAGCTTTCCCAATTTCGGCCGAGCCGGTCAAGTCACGTACTTCGGAACTTTTTGTCCCAAATGTCCCAAGTCCAAACGGGCCCTTTGTTCCAATTTCGGCCAAAACACCCGAATCGCGTACTTCGCACATTTTTGTCCCATTTGTCCAAAATGCATTTATGCGTCCTCTCCGTGTTTCACCCGAACCGGCCGAGCCACGTGTTTCACGCATTCGTGTCTCACATGTCCCAAGCGTACCAAGTGTTATTCACACTTAGTTTTTCCCGCTCACTCCGAGTATGATGCTTTTCAAATTGGTGGTTGTGTATTCAATGCGCATTAAAGTCATTCCTCTCTCCAAACGGCTATATAACGAGCATTCCCCTTTGCATTTTTCGCATTGCTTCCATGCTATCTTTTGCTCGAACCCTTGTAATTTGAAAACCTACGCAATCACCCCTCCATTTGCAAATTCCTTCCAGAAGTCTAGGTTGCAGCTCCGATGCTATCAATATGAAGATCAAGTTCCAGGGACAGGAGCAAATTTCTCCACTTGAGTCTGCTGTTAGCAATATAGGGGACAGCAAAGCTCGTCATCTCGACTTCGGCAATTTTTGGGCAAGAATGACAGATGCAAACCCTACACCAATGGCACAGATGATTAATGATAGTGGTTTAGCTTTTGCCGGAGGATTCCCAATCTCATTACAGTGTGCTGATACAGTGCTTTCATGTGGAGCTCACTTCGACCCCGCTTTGAGCGAATTGACAAATGTACATCGGGAACTCATTGCCAAGCTGGACGCTGCCGCCATTGGCACTACTATGAGGATTCCGGAGATGGAAAATGCTATAGTCGTCTCTCGGGATCAAGCACAGGCTATGTTCGACCAAGACAGTGACAAATATAAGACGCGAGTGGCGAAATCTTGGTTGAAGAACCCTAAGAAAGGTGCTTCTCACCTAACCAAAACCCTCTTCCGAGCAGATTTCAACAAAGAACTGTCAGACTTCATAATCCTGCTGGCTCGGGTTATGGGTTTGCCCTCCACCAATGAGTTTCATTTCTGGATGTGCCCGCTCATCAGCATGGTGTGCGAGGGAACACAAAATATCAACTGGGTAGAGATCATCAGTATGAATTTGGCAGAGCAGCTATCCAATGTCTAGCAAAGAAAGAAGTTCTATATGACTTCATACCTGATGTATACCCTAGCAGCATCTAGGAAGTGGTTTGGTTTCTCCTATATAGATGCACACAAAGATGATCCAGTGTATGCCTATTGCCCACAGTTCATGTTGGAGACCAGCAACCGCAATTTCAGAAGGGTCAATGATGCTTTCACCATGTACGTGGTCAGATTGCTCGAAGGTGATACTGCAAGAAGGTTTTCAGATGAAGCCATGAACCTGATATCGCAGTATGGAGCCTATTTCATTCAATTCAGGAAATTTTCCTATATCCGGCTTGCTGGCTATGAGAACACCCCTCTGCGGCTTTCCATGTTCTGCAATGACAAAATGGCCTTGATTGAAATATGCAGGCAACTAGACAAGTTGCACAGAACTTGTAGAGACAAAAAGATTTCTGGCTTGCACTTTCCCATCTCTCTGGGAAACTACACATGCAAAACAGCTCTGGATGCTCAGAACATAGAAATAGCCCTGGTCCCTATCACTGTTCATTTCTTCAAGCCAAGAACCTGTTTTGACTTGAAGAAGTTCATTGAACAGAACATCAAGATAGTCTATCATCATAGGGTAGATAGAGAAGACTACTGGGCTGACTGTGCAGATGATTTTGAAGCCAGAAGAAGGCATTGTGGCAGGTTCTCCCTGCAATTGATCCAAGAACTCAGTCTGTACCAAGTTCCTGAAGGTCTCCAGGATGACAATTCTGATCTATACTCTTATGAGTATGAAAATGTGATTAAGCACACCCCTCTGGAGGACCTGGATTGGAACAGGAAAGAGAGAGATGATCTGGCTGAGATTCTTGCTCCAGTCTTAATCAGGACTAGGGTCTGGTTCAGTAAGAAGATCCAATAATTCAAGAGGCACTCAGGAGAATCTAGCTCCAAGGATGATTTGACACCCATAAGAGAGGCATCAGTTCTAGAGTCTGGAACACCAGTGAAAACCCCTCCTGCCTCAACAGCTTAGGGACCTGTAGAATCTACTCCTTCTCCATCTACCCAGGTATACAGGAAGAAACTCAAAGAGGTAAAGAAGGAACCTGCAGAGAATGATCCTCCAAGAAAATAGGTAGAATTGCCTATAGGGCCAGAGAACATCATTGTTCTCAGTGAAAGTGAAGAAAGTGAGATTCCCACTCCTGCAAATGTTCCTGAAGACCCAGCAAATAAGGACAAAGAGGTCCAGAGCACTGAACTTCCAGGTGCTATTGATTCTTCTACTGCCATTGCCTCTAGTGCTCTACTCACGTCTCAGCTTGAGTCAACAGCTGCGCAGACCCTGAGTGTCATGAGCTCCCTGTCTCTTGGTCCCCTTGCCCCTCCTACAGATTCTTCTTCCTCTTTTGCTTGGGTGTAACCTCTGGTTGACAAAAGGAAGAGGAAATCCTCCTCTCAAAGCTTGGGACCAAATTTTGATGTTGTAGCAGCCTTGTTGGGCACCACTCCTTCTCGTGCCAAGAAAGCCAGAACTACTTCCAGAATAGTGTCTAATGCCCAAGGTCAGTAATTCTTGGAGATTGCTAAGCCTACAGTAGATAAATCAGAATCAGACTTGCTGACATCTGACTTAGAGCTTTCAAGGATCCCTATGGGAGAGTCTACTCCTGAAGGTGAAATTCACAACCTCCAGGAAACAGTCACGAGAGTCATTGGAAGGGTAGAGAAAGGGCAGCAGACTATTGAACAGCTGGAAGAACAAGCCCAAGTTCTCACAAGTTTTATCAAGTCACTTTTGTCTAAGGACAAAGTTTTGGACCCTACCCCCTTGACTGCTCTACCGCCTCCCATGATTCTAAGCCAAGATGAAGTGCAAAGTATTAAAGATATGCACAAGTATTCTGTCTATGGCAGAGCTATTGAAGCCATGGTAGATGACATGCTTGTTGCTGGGCTAAACTTAATCGATGAAGCTTTTAAACTACATGGAAAGGTAGACAATTTGCAACAGAAGCTATCCTCTGCTATTGGGGTTATGGATAAAGAGCTTAAACTCTAGAGCAGTTGCATTGTAGACCTTCGCCTCATGGGACAGATAGATGAGAACATCTTACTGGAGAATAAGATTTTCGATGATGCTAAGGACAATCTATCAAAATCTTGGGTCTACAGCGTAGAGTGGAAAATCAAAGTCCTGGAGGAAGATGTGGGAGAAATGAAGAACAGCTGGCAGAAGGGAGAAGCTTTCAAGACACTGGCAGCTGCTGCTTTCAAAGATATACATTGTCATCTTCAAGATGAAAACTCTAGTGTTTCCTTGTCCTTGTAAGAAATCAAAGCTCAGTTTAGAGCTTTTGTCAAAGATCATCTATTCAAGGAAAGCTCCATCTCTAAGGAAAAGATGAAGGAATTTTTTTCTCTTTAGTCTGCCATTGAAGAAGCAAACAAAGATTATCATACTCACGTCGAGTTTGATAAAGAGATGGAGAAGTGTCTGGGATTTTGGACTCAGTCTGCGGCCAACACATCAGTCCCTCGTGGCAAAGATATAGCTGAGTCATTGAAGAAATTTAGGCAGCGGATTCTGAAGACAGTGGGACCCTCCCAGTAGCTGGCCACCTGTCTCCTTCCCCTTTCTTTTCTCTTCTTCCCTTTCTTTTCGTATTCTTTGTAATTAGTTAAGGTATTGCAACTGGTGGTCCTTAACTATTCTTTAGTTAAAAGAAATGATTACGAGGAGTAACTGTCTTGTAAGCTATATAATGGTCTTTCCACGCCATTTTAAAAAGGAGGAAGAACTTGGATATTTGCTGAAAGTGTAAATAGACCTTAAAGAAATCAATACAAAAGGGCTTTCCATTCTTTGTCTATCTAATTCTTGTTATCTCTATGTTTTCCTTTAATATTGTGGAGATCATTTTGTTCCTAACTCATTAGTCTCTCTGATTGCATACTGTTTAGTTTTGCAAATACAGTGATCTTGTACAACCAAGAAGGAACTTTGTGTCCTTGATTAATAAATCTGAAGAAGGTTATTTATAGAACTTTGTGTCTTTAAATTTAATCTCATTCAGCCAATGCAAATGATCTTGTCTTAAATTCTTTGAAGCTTCGCATACATGAAGAATTATTCTGCTATCTATAATTCTAAATGTTGCTATTCTGCTCATCTCCTTATTCCCTTTCCTCAGTCCTTGTGTAATTGATGATCCTTGTGGAAAACACTTTCGTAAAATCCAAGTTTGACCATAAAACAATGTTCTGTACATTTGTAAATAAGTACGTTTCTGAATAAGGGAACCTCTCCCATTAAAGAGGAGGGACTTCTTGTCCCCTGACTATTGCTCTTCTAAAAAGTCCTATTTGATGACCAATAGGCAGCTTGTTAGTTCTCAGCTGTACCACTTGGTCACCATACTGCTGTTCCAATTTTTCTTGATTCTTGGCTGAGAACTCAGCTTCTTCTTGCAAGAAATGGATGATTTGCTGGTCATTTTCAAACACTTGCCAACTGACATTTTTATCCAGCACTGAAGGCCTCATAGTCATGTGGATGTTTGGTTGTACATTGTCTTGTTGAATACTTTCCACAATGTCAAAGGCTGCCCCTACTGCTACAAGCCTGTCAGTAGCTTGATTCTCTTTCCTAGGAATGGATTTGATGCCAAAACCTTCAAAATCTTCCATGAGGTCCCACACCCAGTTCTTATAGCACTTGAGTAGATCATTCTTGGTAGCATGCTATCCCTTGACCTGATTTACAATCAACTCACTGTCCCTAAAGACTTGCAAGTTCTTTATTTTTTTCTTGATTGCCCAATGCATCCCTTACACTAAGGCTTCATATTCAGCAGTGTTGTTGGAGCATGTAAACTGAAATCTAAAAGCTGAATAGTACTTTACTCCTTGAGGTGAAAAAATCATGGCTCCACCTCCTGCGCCTTGTCTACTCCTTGATCCATCAAAAAACAGCTACCATACCTCATTTTCATCCTTTTGGTTTGGCTCGGTGATGCTAAGAATAGGTTGATTTTCTTCGTGTATACAATAGACTCCCAACTCAGATTCTTCTATTTCTTGATAAGGATCAAAAGCATGCACCTTGCTTTCCCATTCATCAAGAGTTAGATCCGGGATGCTCCCAACCTTAGTGTCAGCTTCATCAGTGCTTGGGTGATCTTCTTGATCAAATGTTGAGCAATTGAAATTAATCTGACTTGGAGTGTAAGGCTCAATATGGAAGTTTGCAATAGGTTCTAACCTGATTGTAGCTTTGGTTCCATACCTCATTCTGAACAACATGTGTGACCAATTAGCAGAAAGATAGCCTCAAATTTTGGCTGTGAAGTCTCTTGACAAACATAGGGCAAAGAGTGGTGGAAGGTCTATGACCGATACATCTTGTAAAACAACAACATTTGGACATGCATGCAAGGTAAGACTCAAGTTTTTAATCACTCCAACTATTGCTACTGCTGTCCCATCTAGCTGCACTACCCCTTTGGATATTGTTTCATACTGGAGCCCTAGCTAATCAGCTATTTGTTTAGGCATTACTGAGCTACTTGCCTCGGAGTCTATCATGTAATTGTGCACTAGCTGATTTCCAATGATCAATGAAACATAGAAAGGAGGGGGTTTCAACATTTTACCTTCCTGTCCTCCATGATTTCCCTCAGGCTGGGCAATATTTGTGAGCACTTTGTCTCGCATCTGAACTTGCTGATTTGAAGTTGGCCAATCCTTCATGGCAGCTTGCAGCAGATCTCTTTGTCCTGGGATGGATAGGGATTCCCACATTGATATATTGACATTTTTCTTCTTCATATGATCAATGATACTGAATGGTGATGAAGGGTCTCTTTGTTGTCCCTTTGCTTGTACATTCACTCCTTACATGTGGGCAGCAACAACTGGCATTTGAGTTGGCCTAGGGGCTGTTCTTGGCTGCCCTTGTGCATTTGAAATTGGATTTTGCTTGCCAACCATTTGTGGAACCATGGGAGGTTGTGGATTGGTTAGGACCAATGGCTATTATTCACCCAAATTTCTCCTTTTTGACCTTGTGTTGGCTGCAACACCTTGAGAAACTACCTGGTTCATGCCACAAAAATCCTCTGCTTGCCAATTTACCAATGTGGTGTCATTTGGGGCTGATTGTTGTTGGAATGTTTCTTGTTGTTGGTTGTTTCCTTGACTGCCCTCACCCTCCACACCAGTAGTTGTCACCATTAATGCTTGATTGAAAGCACCATTGAAGAACGTGGATTGGTTATGAGGCTTGTTGCATGGAAAACACCAATCATACTCCTAGGCAATGTTGTTTTGTGTTGGCACCAATGCCTTAGAGGCAGATATGGCATTTGGATTATAGGGCTGAAATGGTCTATTGGCAGGAGGCCTTGTTTGATTTATATTTGCAGCTAGATTAGGAGGCCTTTGTGGTTGGTATGGCTGCCTATTAGGCTGACCTTGGGGTTGATAATAAGGTCTAAAACCTTGGGCCTGCTGCCTTTTGAGAGTAACCAGCTCGTTGCCTAGGTTTTGCAATTGCTTCATGACTTCTTGAAGCTCATTTGGGGCACTTGGAGATGAAGTGGAAGCTTCATTTGAACTCTGATTCCTAGGAGTGGGACAAGGAGCCAAATTAGGTGCTTGATTGGTGTTTGGACTCTCTAAACTTGGGAACAGTGGCATGGGAGGTCTAAGGGCAAGTTTGCCAGCTTGGATCAAATAATTTTCAGCCCTAATGGCATTGTTATAAGCCATAGGGATAGTTATGCCTCCCATGGACTGAATCAACATAGAAATATCAGAATTTAGAGCTTTGAGATAGTAGAGAAAATCACCTTTTGCTGTTGGCCTGAATGCCACTGGAATTCTCTCCCAAGTCTTTTAAAATCTTAAGTTGAAATCGGTCAGCTGCTCATTGGGAGTTCTCTTGATGGTTGTTAGCTGCTCCAAAAGAGACAAGCTGTCTCCCTTTTCTCCAATTTGCTCATGAAGTGCTATACACAGTTGATTCCAATTTGTGATAGAACCAGCTCCAAGGCTCCTAAACCATTGCAATGCTTTACCCTTGAATGAAGATGCCAGTAACTTGACAGCCACTAGCATCTCATTGATTTCATGGATTGCACAAAGGTTGGCAATGTCTTTAACATGATCACCTAGAGTAGTCTGATTTTCTCTAGTGAAGTATGGAATGTTATTCAAGGCTGCAATAGGAATTGGATGTTGTGTATTGAGGGCAAGTGGGCTTCTGCCTGTGAAGTTAACATAGGGGTTGTTTTGTGCCATTCTAATTGGTCTTAAAACCCTTGTTGACTGAATGAAAGGCCTACCAGGTGGAGGAGTTGAGAGAGTTATGTTTGGTGGAGATGGAGACCTTTGAATCCTCCTTCCTCTTTTCCTTCTTCTTAGAGATAATTGCAGGTATTCAAACAACACTTCTTCTTCTCCAACTCTTGACCTTGTGGTGACTCTTCTCATGAGTTTTCAATCCTGCACTGCTGAACCCAGTTGATTCTTCCCCTTGGAGTCACCAGATATGCAAATAATAGCTCTTTTCAAGAAAGAAAATTGCAGCAGATGCACATCAACTTTGCTGTAATAAAAATGAGACCTCTAGTGTCCAACCCAGCATGCCAAAACTATTGATGCAAAATCACAGCACCCCTGGATGTTGATCAGATTTCTAGTTTGATCACTCTAGCATCCAGTGTGATTACACAACATTGAATCCTTTCTCCAAGTGTGGGACTTGTAAAAATGAGAAAGGATTCTCCAGAGAAGGTTGGTTCCTATTCCTCTGTTCAGATGCACACAAAAAATGTAGAGGGTTTTCTCAAAGTCTAATCTAACTTGCTAGGGAGACAGGGTAAGAAGATGCAGAAAAATAAACCTAAACTAATGAAGGTGATGCACCTAGGAATGAAGAACACCTATCTTTCCAATAAACACAAGCCATTAAAATGTGATGCAAGATCATGCACAGATAACAAAATTTGCAGTGAAAGATCAGGAGGATGCAAATGAACATAGAGAGGGTTGGGAATCATCCACAGACATGCATTACTTGCTCCAAAGATTGATACAATACACTACAAATGTTAAGAGGTAGAGTCTCATTACAGTTTCAAATGGGAGGTTCAAACTCCACAAATTCACCTGATAAAGAGAAGAAGGGATGAGCAAAACAGGAATGTTTGACCCTTAGAAAGAAGCCCCTCTTTACAATATATAGGAAGAATGAGAGAGGGAAGAGAGAGGAAAGTCAGATCTACCCCAACCACTTCTAGTTCACATTTATTTTATCTCATTATGGCAGAAGAGGTGAATCCTGGAAAAATGGTGGACTGTCTAGCAGAAATGGCGAAATGTCTGTTGTATTAAAGCTGGTTGTTGAAATGTCACTTCTATTTTTTATTACGTTCCAGAGGCGTTTCTCAATTTTCTCTCTCCAAACTAAACCAAAATTCAAGATTGACCCTAGAATCATGTAGAGAATTTCACCAGATTTCCATTGATATAAAGAATGCAAAAATCTGAGCTCTGGATCAAAAGTTATGGCGATCTGAAGATTTAGGGAAAAAACAGGCCAAAACGGATCGGCAGGAAAAATATTTGAATTTTTCCTGCGCACTGCCACTTGGATGACACATGTCGGGCTCTGATTCATCCACGGGTTCATCCTCTGAAAATTCCTTTCGAGCCTTAAAACCTGGACACGTGGCACTGTTTTATTGGTTCAGGCCTGAGGAGCACATTTCTTCCTTCTGACACGTGGCACGTTCTGATTCATTGGTGGATCTTTCGGCTCTTCGCGTCCCTTTGGCCCGGCTGTCTCAAACTACCTGGGAAAAATATCTCTAAACTACCCAATTTAGGCCTCCTTGTTCCTATTTGTGGCAAAGACATGTGGCAAGATTTCATTCACTCTCGGCTCCTTCGGCTTTTCGCGTCCCTCACGTCCCTTTGGCCCGGATGTCCCAAACGAAAGTCCTCTGTTTCGGCTGAACTGGCTGGTTCGCGTCCTTCACGTACATTTGTCCCAACTGTTCTGGACTGTATGGGACAAATACCTCTAAATCGCCTGATTCGGACTGACTTGCGCCAAACCGGCCGATCCGCATCCTCCGTTTACTTTGCCCCAACTGTTCCAGACGTAGACTTAGATAATTTTCTTCATTTTTTTAGTCGGTTCAACTTTTTTTGCCCCGTGCGTCCCGATGTCCCAACTGTTCTAGATGCTACGCAGACCACCTGGTGGCTTTTTGGCTGATTCACACCCCAACGTCCCAACTATCTCAAGTGTTGCCTAGGCTAGGACTTAGCCGATTTTCTCTGTATTTGGCACCAAGCTTGGCTTTTGCAAAATTTTCACATTCTTAAAACTTGCTGTGTTTTCTTCTTGGACAGGAGAGTTAGAAAGAAACCGAGGGGACCCTAGAAACATGATTTTTTACCTTGAATCGATCTATCTGCTCGGGATTGAATAATCTGATGCATGTTATCAAAATTACCTTGGGGGAGTGAATTTTGGATAACACTTATCCCAACCCATTTTTGGGTATGTGTAAATTCTTCCCCCACATTTTTAAATATCCCATCTTTGTAATATATTTTCTCTTTCCATTGTGTGTTTTTTTCTAGTTTTGGTATGTTCACCTTTCTTTAATGTGTTTTTTTGGAAGAAATGACTTTGTAAGCCCAATGGACAAGGCACTGCTCCATGTCGTGTCTTGAGATTATGGGGTTCCTCCTTGTCTTATCCTCATTTCACTTGATCCATAACAAGTCCCCAAGATAGATCAATATTTTTTCATGCGAATTTGTAGCATACAAATTCAAACTTTCAAGCATGACAACTCAGCCAAATTTGAAAAGTTGCTCCCGAGTCTTCCCAAATCCCTCTCAAGATAATTTTTCCTCCTATATCATTCTCACCATGAAATTTTAGGTCCCCATCATGTAATTTAAAATATTTCCCTAATGTTTTAAATGAGGTAATAATGTCATTAATATCATATAAATAAGTTCTTCGAAAAGTGAATTCCTCAGTAGGCCTAGAAAGGCAAATTATAACCTTTTCAGGACTGATGTGCATCCTATGGGAAGGATCGGAAATCCCAAAATCATATGGAAGTTTTATTGAAGATCTATGAACATTTTGGAAGTGATTTTGGAAGATTTAGGGAATTTTTGGAGGTTTAGGGACAATCTATCTAACAACGAGTTTGTAAGGTACAAGGAGTGTATAACTAAAATTGGAACCTAGAATTTACCGGAAGCTCCTAAGGAGTTATGATTCAATTAAAAATTAATTGGAAATATATAGTAATTATCTACATGTTATAATTTTCACATTTCTTATAAGGCATGTTTACCTCTTAGAGAATCTCAATCTGTGTAGACACACCCTATTGTCCTGAAGAAAAGAGAAACATTTCAAGGAGTTTTAGAAAAAATTGAAGTTTAAGATGCATCCCATTGTTCTTTAAATGGTATTAGGAGTCAAAATAATATACATTTTTCATGGGAAAATTCCATCTGGAGATTTGGAAATAGCTTAGATAAGTTGTCTCTCTTGTGCAAGGTAAGTGGTTCATACTTAGTCATTTTTTTAGGTCAACATGTGTCACCTCCTAGTGAGGGAGAATTTTTATGTCCCTATTATCCTAATTCCCAAGGTGATATAGGGGAAAACATAAAATTCCCCTCCTTATCTCTCCTTCATGGACCTCCATGTGACCAAAAAATAGCCCCTGAAGTGTTAAATGAGCTAAACCCTGCCTCCCAGGGTTGTACCCTGCTTAATATTTGGAACAATATCCTTGAGGTGAATTTTTGTGCACTTATTTTAAAAATTATGAAGGGGATATATGTGACATAAATATTTTCCATTTCTCATCCCTTCCTCATGGTCTTCTTATTCCCAAGTTGCAACTCCCAGGTGCTCTAGAACAATCTTTCTCATCTTCCTCATTCACATCCACAGTGTGGCACATGGAAACATCTCCTTAAGGAACCTTTTTTTTAACCTAATTTACCCATTCGTAATGGGATAGAGGTGAAATTTTTTTTTTCCCATCTCTATTCCCCTTTCAAGGTTCTGTATGTGACAAAACTTTAGGTCCTGGGTATTATGGCTTGTTTTCCCATCTCTCCCTCTCATCCAACCTTGTGGTGCCACTTATCATCATCAAAATGTGGTAAATTTTTATACCCCTCATGGCCCCATTTCAAATGGGAAAAATGGGATATAAAAATTTTCCCCATGCCAAACCATTAAAAACCCTAACTTAGTCCTAGTTGCTTCCAGCTCTTCCATGATCAAATTTTATTGTCGGGTGAGTGTTAAAAATAAAAATTACTAACTGATAAGTTTTTTTATAATAAATATCAAACAATAATATGTTTTTGAAGATTTAAATACTCCAAATACCTGAAAACATAGAAACCATGCTTTCAAAATCATTCTAGGGTATCCATTAATGTAAAAACAATGATCTATTCATAACTCACAAACCAGAAAACGGACTCTGATGAGATTTTCACAACATATCACTCCATGAAAGTTAGATAATCTATTAATTTATGAAATAAAAAATTAATACCTAAAAATTCTTCCCTATAAATTTGATTTTTTGTATTTCCAATAGTTTCAGCGAGTGGAACACAACGAAAATTGGAGCATGAGATCGCAACGAGGAGCCAAATTCAATAATGATGTTTATGATGTAGAATGATTCCATAATGAATAGTTAATAAAAATATCATATTTATTTCCAATAAAAATGCTAAAAATATTAATTCCCTAAAATTTCAAGCTATGATCACTCATCTCATCTTGAAACAATGCAAAATAATAGGCAAGACAAAATTGGCAATTTTCTCAAAATAATAGGTCTAGAAAAGGTAACCTTATAAAAATATAAACTTTCTAAAAAAATAAAGAATAATCAATGGAGGTGAATTGAGTGTTCCAGGATACTCACAATATGAAATTTAAGTAAAACTGCCAAATATCCTAAAATAACAGGTCCTGGTCTAACATGCCAAAAATAGAAAGTCTCAGTTTTTGATGTAGAAATTTTGAAGGTGGATCCAATTTCTCTCATATCATTTATTTTTTCAATCCTCACACAATTTTAAGGTTTTCGTATATATCAAACTAGGAATTTCTCCCTTTACATAAATCCTGAAGCATCATTCTCATCACAATTGTGTCAAAGAGCAAGAACGAACATATCAGGGCGCAGTAGGTAAAAGATAGATTCATTGTGAAGTTAGAAAAGATTTGAAAAGATTCAAGAGATCCATTGAAATTAAATATGATCAGATCATTGTAACTCATTAGTTAATTTTTATCCATTGTCATAACTCTGGTGAGTTAGTTAAGTTGAGTTGAGTGAGCCTCAAGTTTAGTGAGATGGTTCAGCCAAGTGAGTTGGCTGATCCAAGTGAGTTAAGTGAGCTCATTGAAATAGGTGAAGCATTTGAGCATTAAATATATTATACGAAAAATATTATGATCTCACCCTTTCCCATATTATGTACGAAATTATCCCTTAATATGATTTCATTCTAGAGATACTCTTATGTTGAGAAATTTAGATAACTGATCTTCACTTGGGGAACAATGTACATGAGAGTGAGAAACCATCAAGGATTCATTTGACAGAATTGGCATAACAATTTTCTTAAACAATCAATCAAGTAAGTAATATCTATTAAGCATGATTTTTTAAAAGGGAAGATAATGAACAAAGAGCACAAAGTGATTCCATATTATAGAAGATTTTGTAAGCAGATGGAGCCAATTTTAGATCCCATAGAAATTATTTGAGTTAAGTAAGATTGATCCATTATAGCATCCTTCTCTTAAAAATCATCCAAGTATGTCTTCCCTAATTTCCAATATTTCCCACAAAAATGAACAAGAAGTGATCTTGCATCAAGTTCCTAAAAGTTATCTGGAAAGAAACATTGTGTCAACTCCTAAAAATCCATTCTTATGGATTCAAGAAATGCTCAAAAGTGAGCAAAGAACAATACAACAAGATTTATTTCCTGAACTTGAAGAAATATTAAGAACCTTGAAATCCAAGTGAAGGAAGAAGTCCCAAATAACCTCATGTTTCTTTAGTGGCACCTCAGGTAACTAGTGTGAAGAAGTTGTTAGGCCTAACAATGTAAATCCTATAGAGGAGATGACTCCATAAAATTACAAGTTGATCCACATATCATTAGGTCAAGCTTCACACGATGTTTATTATCATTTGTTCAAGAGATCCTCTTCCCACCTCCTTGCTCATAATGAACTGTAACAGAAAATAATTGAGAAATTGGAGGAATAGGTAATAACTTGCAGTACTCACATTCAACCCTTCTTGGATCCTGATTTAAAATCTTATCTTCTTGTAGAATACATTCCTTTGATCATTAGTTTTTATCTTAATTTTATCAAGAAATAATAAGGTTTTATGATGCATGGGAAGGATAATGAGAAGTGGATTGAGAATATCATCAAGAAAGGTAAGAAATTATTTCTAGAGGTCATCTCTCTAATCAAGTACATTCTTTCCACTTTTTCAGAGTTGAAGAAAGTGAAGAAGGATATTGTAAAAGAGAAGATCCATTAGGATGAGGTGTTTCACTTGTGTCTTATATGATCTCCTTCAACTCTCACACCCTTGTGAGTAAGAATTTTTTTGTATTATCTTTCGAGAAATTTTCTTTATTTTGAGTCTACTTCATAGATGAAAGATAAAATATGATAACATATGCCATCTCCAAAATTAAATCTTGTGTAAAATATGATTTTGAGATCTTGAATAAAGTTTACAATTATTTTTAGAAATTTGGGTTCCCTCCACTCACTGATAATTCATCATCAGAATAACTCATTTTTTCCTTTAAGGAATTGGTCAAGAAAAACGAAGCTAAATTTCTCTCCTTCAATGAAGACACCTTAGATTCTATTTCCAACATCATGGAATCCATTTATTAAATTAAATAATATCACCAAATATTTCTCATTCAATGCAATAAGATCAATGATGTTCCTGACACATGGATTAAGGTGTTGAGTTGCATTTGCATTCTAAAGGCAGATAAGGTGGCACCTATGATAGCTCAATTTAGTAAGAAATTCAAGGAGCAGGATCTCGTTTTGGAAACTTGGATCTTGAATCAAAAATTTATTCATCATACATATATCCTTCATCATATAAGACAAATTCTTCCTTATCTCTTTTTCCCTCTTTATTCTCTTTCCCTTTCTAATTCTTCATTGTACGTAATCATGGTAATTTCTCTCATTCACTTAAGTGACTGTCTAAATTTTAATTGTAAAATTACATTTAATTTATAAAAGGGAACATATTTTCCTCACTTCCTATGAATATGTAAAGTCACGAGTTGAATGAGAACTTGAATAGTCATTCATGTGGGGGATAGATGAAGATGAAATCTGCATTGTTATAAATTTTAATGGCTACTCCATTTTGAAGGATCCTAGATCTTGAAAGTTTTTCTTTTGTGGAAATCACAGTTATTGTATGGTTGTTGATATTTGTATCACCTTTACATAAGAAATAAGATCTACATTTCTTCCATTCCCTTAATTATATTTCCCTCTATTTTCTATTTATTCTGCAACTTTGAAAGTATAGTGATCTTGAATAACCAAGAAGTAACTTGGTTTCCTTAATTGATGAACCTAAAGAAATGTGTATGTGGTTTGTTAGTCTTTCTAATGGCCTACATTATTTATTTCATCCATTTGAATGATTGAACTACTCTGGTTATTATGTGTGAACTATGATATTTTCTACTCACAACGATAACCCCCTCTTTCCTAAATTATCTCCTTACCACTCGTCACTAAAAATTTCTCCCTTGTACCCCATAAAATAACTTTTCCATAGGTACATTGAAGTGTTTCCATGTGATACCCAACCGAATAGGCTACCCCATAAAATTTATATAGAATTAGGATATTTTACATTCAATACATGGAGCCTCCCCATACACAAGCAGGAGGGGTATAGACCCATGAGCATTGGTGGAAAAACATAATTTGCAACATGAAAAATTATTTCACCAACAGGTTCAAACCTCATTTTTTTAAAAATAAAAAATTGTGGTTCCTTCAACAAAAAATACATATGAGGCTCAAGATTTTACCCATGAATCCAACTTTATGCTCTTTAGACCTGGATAATTCTTTGTATTTAATCAAGTCGTGGGCTGATCAATCAGGTCACAAATTCATGTGGCAGACAACATAAGGTCCGAGAAGGGGGAAATGAGCGTGAACTATCCTCTTCATATTTCCTTAGTTCTTCATGACACTTATAATTAATCTGTAGATGTAAGAGGAAATTTAGATTCATCTAGTCTATTATAGGTCACTTAGTAGCCTCAGAATGAATAATTTCCATAGATCATTCCAAATCCATTTATAAAAGAGATTTCACAGATTGTGCAAAGGAGAAAAGATCATGTCACTCCTATATTCAAAATATTTGTGGGTATTCTCCTTAACATTATGGAACAAATGAAGAAGGAAAATCTGAATGTCATAATGTGGGAAGATTTTTATATCACATCTCAAAGGGATCTCTTGTAGGAAGCTCTAAAATATATTCCACCTCTAGAAATTTCCATGCACAAATCAGATGTTGTATTCAACATATGCCAGTTAATTAGAAACAAGTAAGTTCAATTGTCAAGCCTCCTCCTTTCTTCATGTCTCTCATAGTTGTAAAACACCTCATTCACAATTGAATGATAGATTCTCTTTCTATTACTTTAGTCATGCCAAATAAAATTATTGATATCTTGGAGATTGAATACAATCCAAATTCAAAGGGTGTATTGAAACTTGATGGATTAAAATTGCAATTCTTGGGCATGGTTAATGATCTTAAATTAACTCTATATGTTTTCCCAAGCATAACCATAATGTAGGACATTTTTTTGATTGACTTGCCACAATTTTTCTCCATTTTTCTCTCCAGAGATTTCTCAGCAGTGGTGGGTGGATATTTTTATTTAAACGAGTCTCATATGATTATGAGGATAATGTATGGAATTAAATTTACTATTAAGTCTAAACATATTTCAACTTATCATGTGGAATTTTATAATCCTCACCCTATCAATGCAAATTGAATGATCCAAGGATAAACAAATAATGATCTTGAACTAGTTTAAATAATGCATTTATCAGTTTTAATTCTTTATCTTATGCTAGATGAATGGGCCAAAAAGAACTATGAATTCAATCCTTATAATACATATTTTGAAAAACTCTTGGGCATTCATTACATCCATGAGAAGAATTTAATCATCCTTGTTGCACACAAAGAATAAGATAGTGATGTTTGTAGACTATAGAAGATATATTTTGATGGTTCCATAAGTAGAATTAGAGATAGGGTGGGTGTAGTTCTTTTCTCCCCCAATGAGTAAAAAATTATTATTTTCTCATAGGTTACAATTTGCATGCTCCAAAAATGTGGTGGAGTATGAAGAATTATTCTATGGTCTGTTGATTACAGAAAATAAACAAATAAAAGCTATATAGATTTTTTGGGGACACTGACTTGGCTATCCATAAAGTCAGAGGTAGATGCATGAATAAAAACTATATTTTGAGAGATTACAAGCACCAAGTTTGGGATCTCCTTAAAAGTTTCAAAATTTTCAACCTTCAGGTTGTGTCGTGAAAGAAGAACAAGGATGTGGATAAAATTGTAGCCATTGGTTCTCAATTTTATCCTACAGAATATCTCATCCAAGGAAATCATAAAGTTAAGATGGTTGTAAGGCTATCCATTTCTAATAATTATGTAAACTAGAAAGTTTCGAGAATGATGAGAAATTTTTTTAGTTTATTTAAATTGAAGTTGAATTCTCTTCAAGCTTTCATTCCAATTTAAAAGATAATTATGGTGATTATATCATTCAGTTGCAGATAAAAAAGTTACCCAAAGGAATGACTACCGTTGAAGGAATATTCAATTTTTATGATGAGACCAAAGGGAAAAGTAAAAAAATGTATGTGAGTTAGGATGATCATAATCCAGTTACCATCACACAAGGAAAATATATTTTTCTTAGAAATTTATGCATTGCTAAAGAAGAACAAGATTTTTTTTCATTATGTCATAATTATCATGATATATTCTCATGGAATTATGAGGATATAAAAGGTTTTGTTCCCTATATTTCTCAACATGTTATTGATCATGATCCTGCGGTTAAACTAGTGAGATAAAAATAAATGCCTACAAACCCCAGGATTAAGCTCGTTATGAGATATGCGTTATCCAAACTCATTGAATAAAAACTAATATTTCCAATCAAATACTCATCTTGGTTGGAAAATTTGGTCCTTTTTACAAATAAAAAAGGATAGATAAGGCTTTGTGTGGATGTCAGGGACTTGAACAAATCTTCATTAAAGAGGTATAATCCTTTCCGCTCTATTAAGAAAATTGTTCAAATGATGGTTGTATCTGAAAGATTCTCCATGCTTGATGGTTATTCATGATTTAATCAAATAAAAATCAAAGAAGAGGATCAATACAAAACCACGTTCACAACTAAGTGGGGAACATATGTATATCATAAAATTCCTTTTGGTTTTTTGAATGTAGGTGCCACTTTTTAGAGAGCAATGGACATTGATTTATGCATACTCATCAACCAATTTTTCCTAGTTTACCTAGATGATATCACTATCTTTTCAAAGCAGGTCCAGTAGTATATGGATAATTTAGAGAATTTTTTTAAAGATGCAGAGAGTTTTGAGTGTTGTTAAACCATAAGAAATGCATTTTTGTTGTTCTGCAAGATAAGTTATTAGTTCACCTTATTTTAAAGGATGGAATTTTAGTTGACTCAGAAAGAGTCTCTTCCATCCTCTACCTCTCATTTCCAACTCCTAATAAGTATCTCTAGTATTTCCTTGGAAATATTAATTTTGTTAAGAAATTCATTCTAAATTTACAAGACTAGTCAGGCCCATTACTCTGATGTTGAGAAAAGACACTCCTTCAAAATAGACAACAAAAGGAACAGAAAGCTTTGACAAGATCAAATCTGTAATAGCTCAAGTGTTAACACTCATCAATTCAGATTTTACAAATGATTTTATCCTTTATAATTATGGTGCGGATCTTAGCGTAGCCATTGGTTTTCACTTAGAAGACTTGGAGAATCTTGTGGCCTTCTTTAGCTAAACATTGAAAGGCTTAGAACTTAGGTATAGCCACTTAGAAAAGTAGGTTTTTACCATTTACAGGATCTTAAAAGATAAAGGCCGTGCTAGACACCAATCACATCAAATTCTTAGTCTCACACCCAAGTGTGATATATTTTATCATGGGGGAAAAATTTAGTGAGAAGAGAGTCGAATGGGTAACCAAAATCATGGAGTTTAATGTGACCATTAAGGCCAAAAATCTGGTGAGAGGAAGAGATTTATGTGATTAGCTTACTTTATATACTTAGGACAATCATGAACCTTGTTTCTTCATAGAGAAGGGATAGGAATAAACAATAGAGAACCCGCACAATATAGGTGACCCATAAGACAAATAAATTTGACCTAGACGTGCTAGTTGTACAGATGACATGGAGATATTTCTAGAAATGGGTGGCTATCCACCTAGTATGAGAAAGAAAAAAACAAGATATCTTAGGTTATAATAAATTCCTTATGTTTTGATTGGTGGAATTATTTTCAAAAGAAATATGGATAGTGTTTTACTAAGGTGCATAGAAGGAGAACAAATAGATAAAGTATTGATATAAATCTATGATGGCTTCTCTAGTTGACATTTCTCATCCAAAGATACAATGATGAAATCCTTAGAGAAGGATACTTTCGTCCCACACTATTTACAGATGCATATCAATGGGTCAAGAAATGTAAATAATTTCCTTTTTCATCAGTAAAAACAAAATGGTGTCCTTTCCCCTTCATTTTCTTCAGGTGGATGAACACTTTTCTCAATGGGGGATTGATTTCATAGGCATGATTAACCATCCTTCAAGTGTAAGTCACAAGTGGGTCTTGACAACAACATGTTATTTCACCAAGTAGATAAAGGCTAAACCACTCAAGAAGGCCACTAAATTAGTCATCCTTGATTTCTTGGAGGACATTACAAAAAGGTTTGGGATTCCTAAAACCATCATTTTTGATAATGCTAAGGAATTTTTTTAGGATCTAAGGTTTCTAGTTGGGCTCTTAGAAATGGATTATATTTTAAGAATTCCTCCAATTATTACCCATAAGGTAATGGTTTTGTGGAATCAACTAACAAGAACCCAATTAGAATCATGAAGCAGACTATACAGATCAATCATAAACAATAGAACACTAAAGTAAAGAATGCTCTTTAGGCTGACAGAATCACTCCATAGAAAGCAATCAGTAATTCCCCATTTCTACTTGTATATGGAAGAGAATCTAGGATCCTATAGTCACTTGAAGTACCTTCATTGGATCTAGCTAAAGAGTTAGAATTTGAGGGTGCATATTAACGAAATATCAAAATGGAATAACTAGTTGAACTTGGATAAATAAGGTAATATGCCATTGATAGATTAGAAAGACACTAAAAATCAACCAAGAAGTTTTTTTAAAAGAAATAAAAGATACATATTTTCAAAGAAAGATATTTGGTCCTCAAGTGGGACACAGACAAAGATAAACCAAGGTGGTATTCCAAGTTTTATGCACTTTGGAGTGGGCCATATATTATCACTTATTATAAAGAGGCAAACTTATTTGAGTTATCCAATCTTGATGGAGAGGTATTGTAAATCCTAGTCAATAGGATATATCTCAAACACTCCCATTAAGTTTTTATATTACATCTTGTAAATACTTGTGTTTTGTGTTGTTGGAGGTTCCCTCTTGTTGTTGTGTTGATAACAGAGTGGGTGCTTTTTCCGTAATCCTTTTGGTGATCTCTTATTTTTAATAAGTGTTTTGCATTGTCTTAATATTCCACTTGAATCATGTATGATATTCCATTTTTTTACATAATTTTTGGAGCCACTTGCATTCATGCGTGGATAATCTCAGAGACGGATTTCAAGGTAGAAATCAGATAATTATAGTAGATTTTAGTTTATATCATTCATAACTCCATATACCATATTTAATTCAAACGTTAAGTTTTTTGGCCCCAGAAGACAAGGTTCTAAAGATTAAATCAATTTATTTAAGATATATTTGAATTCATGCCAAAAGGATCCTTCAAGGAATCCAATGTTCATAATCTAGCAGGAAATTTTCCCTAGAGGTTGCCAAACTATTTTCCAAAATTACCCCCTTGTAATTTTAAACAACTCATTAAGAGGATTTAACCATTTTTGTGCTCTAGAAAATCAATGGGAGACTAGTTTTGTAATGCCTCTAGCATGACAAGTACCTAAGATGACTTCTAATTTAGAAGGTACAAATGTTGACAGGTGATTTTGTCTTAAGATGGTGTACTCTTGTGACTTTGGAAATCATGTTTGTAGTAGGAAATAATTCATCTATTTAACAGGTACATTCTGTCGTATTTTTTCTTAATTAAAAATGAAGCAATCCATCTCTGTTATGCAGGATAAATTCATTTCACGGGATTATGAATTTGAGTTTCAGTTTTAATAATTTAAGAGGAATCAAAAAAACATTACCTTGGATCCATTCCGTTGATCCAAGGTACACTTCTAATTTACATGTCTTGTTGACATGAAGTCCACTTTGGATAGATGGAAGAGTTCTAGATCTGAAGTGTGTGAGGGATGTAAATGACCCTCTTCATGGATATCTGCTTCGTATTTTATCCACTAACAATGTTGGTTACTCTTTTCTATTATATTTAGGATGATATGTCATTGGAGGACCTTGGACCTAATATATCTATGTTTTAAAACTAATGACTCTATCCTATGGGTTAAACCTAAACTAATAATATGGACCTATCGATGGAGCTATGTTGATTTCTTAAACTAAAGTTAACCTAACTTAAAGTATGGATAACCTAAAGGGGGCATATGGAACGACATGGACATTGGGTGGTCAGTGGCATCAGTTTCTAGATATTAAATGGGATTTAATGTTGTCTTAACTCTTCCTATTGCCAACTTTGGCATGGGCATTAGAAAATTTAGGGGAGGCTGAGTTGGAACCTCCACCAAGTTTGGTTGCATGAAAAATTTAAATTTATTCTTCACCAAAAATGGAGATGGAAATGGCGTGGAAAAAGAAGGGAACTGAAATTTCTTCGCATTTAATGTTTTTTAACTTGGAAAAAATTACCTAGAAATATGCATGAGGGGTTTTGGTTGTTTTGATCTTTCAGTTCATTTTCGAGCTAGATATTTTCATGATGTTGTTCAATTATTTGAACCTCCAATTCGATTTTTTCATGAATGGTTATTTTTGCATTGCATAAAGCTATTATTGGACTCTATAAAAACTATAAGAAGAAGGGATAAGTGTTGAAGGTTGGTTGATGTTTCGTGGAGAAGAAGTTGTTGAAGTTTTGCTAGGAAATCTTCTACAAATTAGTGAAGGATAATCTCTATCAAGCATGATAGGATCTACCCATCAAGTTGTTTTGATTTTACTTAAATGATTAATTAAAAGAACTCTGCTCTTGGGAATATATTGTTTTTTTAGATGATAAGATCTTTACATTTGATTCTTGTGATATATGTTGTGAATTTTTTTTCGACTCCACTCATATGGTGGAAATTCTGGTTTGGGGTTTTCATTTTATCTTGAATTGATTTGATGGGTTATGCTTTTATCCTTCTGTGTGATCCAGAGATGAAGTCAAAACTATTGGTGATCTAGTTTGGAAATGTGTAAACTTTTAAGTAGATCGGTTGCTTAAATTTGTGGGACTTGTTGTAGAATATCTTATTTCACCACCGTGGAAAGACTCCAGGTACTAATTTGTTTAAATATCTTAATTGATTGTTTGACCTTGCATGAATCTATGTGAAGGATGAACTTTTGGGACTCTATTTTTAATATATTATGCTGAGTTATGTTGGAAGGCTCAAAAAATTATGATCGTATCTAATTCCTTATCACTTCTGTGATTGTGATTTTTGGTTCTCATTTTTACCCTCCCTGTTACAATCATTTGTTCCTATGATTGTTGAGGAAATATAACTTGTTCAGGGTTTTTTCATGGAATGGATTTTTCGTCTGTTTGGGCTTGCTAGAAATTTTTTGTTCTTTAATTGAAGTTCTGGTAAGTATAATCTTGTTATCTCCTTGAAAGGAATTATTTCTTACAGAAGTATAATTTTCTTGGAATCCCTGTAAGGGAAGAGTTATTCTTTTCTATTATTTTGAGTATTTGGGTAACCTCTGTAATTGAGGAAAATGTTGCTAAGAAGGAAAAATTATCTTGGGTATTGGCATAGTGTTTTACAATTTCTATTGTCAACTTGAATGTCTGGATAGTTCTATGGAAATTTTTTGATGTGTTTAGTTTTCATGATTCTTTTCCTTGGGCCATTGAACTCGGTTTCAGTTCATTTAAATTTCTAACAATAATGTATTGATGAAAAATAAGGGTGACTCCTTTTTGGTTAAATCACATTATATACTTCCTTCCCCTTATTATATACTTTCTTCCCCTTATGGATATAAGTTAGGAGGATTTTGTAGACTTACCCTTCAGATAATCCTCTTCCTTTCTCCACTGTGTCTGTTAGGAAATGGTTACTATACGATGGAAAATTTACATGTGAGAATGAGAATCTACAAGTACCTCTTCCTCATACCCAACCTTCTGAGGTTGTGTCGAGACAGTTGGTGAATGTTGAATGTGAATAGATTCAAACAAGCTAATCAAGTAATCTTATATCCTCAATACACAATAATGGAGTCTGTGAATCTAAGATGAAGAAGGCTCTCCTAACCTAAATTGGTGTAATGGTTCATTCAGATATAATTGTTGTTCAGAGGCTCCAATCAATGTCGATATCTACCGAGATCTTGTTTCTTGGTTGTTGGATACGTGGGAAGTGACCTATGGGAGCTTCGTATATATCTCTAGACAAGGTCATCAAATGGTGATGGGTGATTTAGTGGTTTCGCAGTTAACTATGGGTGGATTTCTAGTCTAGCCCAAAAAATATTAGATTGATTGGCTTCTATGTTTAATACGGATAATTGTACTATAATATCTAGTGGGAGTGGTGAATATCTAAATACCAGTGTTCATAAGCCAGTGTCAATACTTAACTAACTTGTAGGCCCGTTGGGTTATGGTACTTTGGGATCACAACTGTGAGTTCATGGTTGTTGTGGACTTGTTATGGTCATGTGAAGAATCAATCCCTTCTCCCAACTATCCAATAATCATATTCCTTTTCAGCCTCTATGTTTAGAACTAGAAGTTGTATGATTTCCTCTGAGTACCTAACAGGTGTTCCAGTAACTTGAATACGTAAGCTAGTATCTATGTCAACGAGGAGGTCTCCTGTGTCAGGTTTTGGAACCAAAGGATCCCAACCAAATGTTTTCTCTCGTTTGAATCCTGGCATAGTCATTCAGATGTTTTATTAAGGGTATCTATAGTTTGGATGGTTTGACCAAAATGTGTAAGCTTTTTGTCTTCGATGTTTAATCCTCTTAGTTGCTCACTAATTTCTTGTAAATTTTTTGTTGCTTGAAATACCTGTATCCTAAAGTCCTTATCTATATCAGCTAATGTTGTGAGTAGATATGGCTGAGGCACTACGGGTTCAAATATATACTCTCTAGGATCTCTAGGTCCTGTGATTGTCATACAAAATGATTCAACTTTTAATTGTCATTAATAAACTGATTACGAAAGATGTATTAAACTATGTAAGTATTATTCTATTTTTGTATTTTCAATGATGTATTTTAATGAAATTAAAGAGAAACTACTCTAGTATATTCAAAAAATGAACAACTAATCTAATAAAACAATAAAAATAAGAAATGTAGCCTGGTATGGCTATTCGCCTATGTAGTTGTGATCTTATCCTAAATATCTAAGCAACTATATGTTTTGAATTGAAAAGAATCTCAATCCTACCTCAGAAGTGAGGAATGAATCATAGTTTCTCAAAAACTATCAATCCCCATAGCTTCCCTAGTGATATCGAGAGAAATTTTTTTGACTGAAGTAAAATAATTCACTACTCTATTTGATATGTCATAACTAAAGTTTTGATAGCTCAAACCTAGCATTTACAAAATAGTTGTAAATACAGTTGTGTGTGATTTCATCCCCTCAGTGTGATCTCCTCATTCCTCTGTGTCCTCGTGAATCCAAAAAGTATGTATATGATCGTATCAACAGAAGATGGTATTCGAACAATGGATTCAAACAATGGAAGCTTTGGATATAGACCAAATACAATGCGAGTAGGAGAGAGATAGTGCAAGTGAACAGAACTTGACTATGCAATTCGTAGCAGGATTTATTGTGGGAATACAACAAAAGTGTACCAAGAGTTTCAGAAACTATCCTTGTGAAAAAACAAAACCTGTAACTTTAATGGATTCTAGTCTACAAATTTAGTTATTCTATGTTAAACTGATTATATGCAGTAGCAATGGAACAAGACTGAAATAAGAAGATCATATGACCTCTAAAATACCAACAATGGAAGCAAAACATGAAACTAACAAAATTCTAAGCAAGAAATTGAAAGATTGAATAAGAGAATTGAGAAGATGAGGGGCCATTTTCTTGAAAACAAGCTGGCTATTTATAACCAAAGCATTTACCAGAAGGTAACTCCCATTTGATCTCTTCTACTATAAACAAAGGAAAACACTATTACCAGCGGACCAAAAACATTAATGCAAGCCAAATTGGTTGAAGAAAGCATGTAAAATCCAAGATTTATGTTTGACGTGATCATCGGAAGGATCTGGAAAATGCATACAGGACCGCTACCCTATGTAGGATGGTAGTTATGGGATCGCCACCCTATCCTAGGTGGCGGTCACGGGACCGCCATCCAGCCAGGGTGGCGGTTTCATTATTGAAGACAAAAATGTAAGAGAAAAGGGGGAAAAAGGCAAAACAAAGCATGTGGAGGCTAAATGGGGCATGCGGGATACAAGTGTATACTTGGCAAGCCTTTTTGGATTATGAACACCTTGCAAGGAGACCTGTATCATCATTGGGGCATGTGTAACATCGTTCTGATGGTGTAGTACCCTACAATTTTGGGTACATACATATTGCCCCCTTAGAGAAGCGTCTTAGCCATAAAGAGGTGTAAAATGGTGGATCCGAGTATGGCGGTCCCAAAATGGGGAGTTAGCAGTTATACCTGACACGCCCATGTGCTGGAAAGTCACCATCCAAAGTCCCACTATTTGTAAAATAAAACAAGGGACTGAAGTGCAGCTAGATAAAAATTTTGGAGAGATAAGGCTAAATTGATAAGAAAAAGAGGACTTATCATCTATGCGAGGTTTAGAACTTACCTTCGTCGGTACTCCGGCCCTGCGAAAGACATTAAAAATCAAATTAAGGGGGCTATTTATATAAAATGAAGTCATTTTACTATTCATTTACGTGGATTGATTTGATATATTTTTGAGCTCTAGGACCCACGGTGATGGTTTCCGATGAGAGTATAGTCAAAACGTTCATGGTGAGATAGTGATCATGCCTTCGAGAGTGGAACATCGACCCACGAAGTCTCAAGTTAGTTCTTCTCGATTTATTGTTTTTAGACCTAATATGTGGAAATGATGAAATATTTCTCTTGGGGGGGTCATTTTTGAAAATTTTAGTTTTAAACGTGTGTTTAGGGGGGGTGCCCATAGGGTAGGTTTTATTTTTTTTTAAATGGTGTTTTTGCTTGTTTTTAAGCATTTTTTAGGGTATACGACCCGTTTGACATTGCGGGATAGGACCGCCACCCTGTGTAGGGTAGCGGTTATGGGACCGCCACCTTAGAAGGTGGTGGTTATGGAACCACTGCTCTACACAAGGCGGTAGTCTGTGACAGAGGACCAAAACAATACAAAATTTAACTTATTTTTGCATGTATAGAATTTTTATGTGTTTTTAATAGTTTTTCCAACTGGGTTTCATTACTAACTTATTCCCTTTTTTGTGTTTTTGGGTTTATACAGAAGGAGTATATTAGATGGAGTTGAGAGAGGGAGTGTGATTGGCTCCCAGCAGTGTTAGAGGCACTCTCCTAGGAAGAGCGGGATACTCTCTAGAGGGCTGGTATTTGGAGGATTGCCAAGGTCCCTCGCGTTGCACCTATCAGTCACATATTGTGTGACTTATTTTCATACTGGGACGTGGATCAGAACACCTTCTGATTGTTAGGAGTTAGGGGTGAGTGGTCCATCACCCTAGAGGATGTTTACCATATACTGGGGGTTCTGATCCTTAGGTGGTGGTTGTCTCTTAAGACAATAGTATCTAGATCATAGGTGGTTCAGTGGGCCACCTACATGGGAGATGCACTTGTATTGATGGGATTGAAGAAGGGTGTGAGGATCCACTCTATTATTGATTCAAACATTCCCTTGCTCCGCAAGGCCATCATGAGCATCCTTGCATCCAGAATGATCGGGGATAAGGGAGGGGATACCTTCTTATATTGTTGGGCCCCCATTATTACACAGATTAAGGGCCATGAACGTGTCTATGCTTGGGGAGTAGATATCCTCAGGACTACCTATCATGATTCATACAGGGTAATTTGATTACAGGGAGAGTCACTAAGCCACCCAACTCTTGTCATGAGTTGGGTGTATGAGTATATCACCCTATATGGGAGAGGTGTAAAGGTGGAGGATCTCGGGGCCATCAAAGTAGTGAGGTGGAAGGGGATGATAGTTCTTAGAGCACCCCACTAGCTAGTGGCCTCTTTGACCACTGCAGACATGGAGGCCACTCCTTATCAGGCCATGACAGGGGTATGGTGAGAGGATACCATTACACTAGTTCCTTTTCAGACTACCAGCCAGTTGATAGACAGGGTGGGGAAGTTGGAGATACACCAATTTGATAGAGTACCATAGTAGTTCAGCCTCCCCTATAGTGACATGCTTCCTCTAGCGGTGCCCATGTATAGATCTATCCACGAGGCTCAGGGAGGTCCTAGAGGCCAGGGTTGGACTATTGTTACATCTGGTGTACCTATTGTGGCCAGGAGGGTGGTACGTGCATGAGGGAGAGCTGATGCTCCTCAGGCACCCTTACTTCGGATTTCCACCGGTCCAGCCTATAGCAGTGATGATCCCATTGATGTGGACTCCGAGTCTGAGGAGTTCACTAGGGGAGAGACTGAGGAGACAGAGGAAATGGAGATCAGTGAGATGGGTGGGGGGGATGATAGTGATCCTGAGTGGCATGATACCCAGGAGATCCTACAGGATGAGCAAGTAGAGCAGAGCACAAAGAGGGTGACTATGGTTTTAGAGGATTTTCTCTCTCAGGAATTAGGTGGAGATGGTGAGTCTATTGCAAGCTATCATGTTTCCCCAGATGTGGGCGAGGGGCACCACTCAGTGGCCATGTCAGTGGCGGGTGTGGATCCTAGAGATCCTTCCTGGAGGCTTGGTGATCTGAGTGAGTTGTCACTCTTCTCTTGACATTTGTTTTAGTTAGAGTTTCCCTAGTTTGTTGTTTCTTTTTATTTTGCTTACTCTTGGTTTTATCGTTGATCATTTTCTAACTTGTTTTCTCCTTTGTTTGCAGTGACCGTTGATGAGGGGTGAGACTTGATTCACTGAGTGTGTACTGATACCTTGCTTCTCCCCTTAGAGAAGACTCGTGCTGAGCTTTCCATGGACATGGGGGAGCCTTCAATAGCTAGTAGGCATACTGATGTTTTTTCCTTTTTCTGGCATGTGGTGAAGATCATGAATTCTCTCCACACAGAGGTAGCTAGATATAGGAAAATTGAATGCTTGATGAGGAGGAGTCATTCTCGTAGCGAGATGAAAACTATTGGTCGTGACTGTGAGCCCTCAGTACATTCAAAGCGTTGGTGTAGCTGGAGTCCTAGGCATGGTTGTGCACCCTCTGAGGGATCCCATAGGGATTGAGAGACTATTTTGTAGAATTTTGTTAGATATCCATATGAGTGCTTTTGTACCTTTCAGGCTCATTGAGCGTTTTGACCATGCCTAGGGCATGATGACATTGTATATGAAACTTGATCTATATATATATATATATCTTTTTGGATCTAGACTCTTGGCATCTAGAATTTCGTGAATTGTTTCCACATGTGTACTTAGATATTTTTAGAATATTTGTTTTCATGTTTTCATAATGTATGCAATGGATAACAAATGATAGTAAACAGAATGTTTTACTTTGTATGTTTTTATAATGCTTGATATCAGATGATACTAACATATGGTAGTACTAAAATTTTGAACTCTTTGGGAAATGTTTGTAATTTCTTCTTATGTTGGCAAAACATAATGAATGCATAGTGATAAACAGATGAACTTGCCCCAATCCCTATTCCATGCAACTAGTAAGATGCGAGGGCTCAACACCAAGAGTTAGGAAGGGTACAAGTTGTATGAGCTTGATTGAATGGAATGATGAGAGACAGAAAAACTAGTAACAACAACCAAATTTGGACCTACACACCTACCCTACTTAGAACTACTACCACACTTA
The DNA here is from genome assembly GCA_019776745.2 of Taxus chinensis. Taxonomy (NCBI): domain Eukaryota; kingdom Viridiplantae; phylum Streptophyta; class Pinopsida; order Cupressales; family Taxaceae; genus Taxus; species Taxus chinensis. The sequence continues at coordinate 464,846,610 of CM034154.1, read as the reverse complement.
GAAGGAAACTTACTTTCTAGTTTATCTATACTTAGATTCATAAATGGCAACTTGGTTGACAAAATCTGGTTTTGAGGATTTGATCTCTTTGGAATTTGGATATTTGGATATTTGCTTTCTCTTAATAGAATTTGATTTTTGTTTTTAGCATACCAAGATTTGTTCATTTGTGTGACTAGACCCCCAACACCCTACCTCATGCCACTAGTAAGAAGCATGGGTTTGTCACCAAAGGAAAGATATAGGCGAGTAAGGGAATTTCTTTCCTTTCCCAACCTCACACCACCAGTAAGAAATGCGGGCTTATCACCGAAGGTTGATGGGGCAAAGAAGTGTGTAAAATTAAATATTTTGTTTTCTTGGTGCTTTGAATTTCATTTTATTTTGAAATTTATGATCTATGACTTTGGGATATCCTTTTGTTTAAAGAGATTTAAGAGGGATAGATGTGACACCAAGAAGCTTCTAAAATAGACCGTAGGCAAGGAAAACATCACCTAGTAGGATGAAAGAGAAAAGCCAAGTATACAGGTCTTGGTATGGTTTTTGTCAATTTTTTTCTATCGAACTTGATGAAAAGATTTGAAAATAGTTGTTGATGTTTGAAGAGATGTGTTTCGAATGCTTTTTCCTATACGTTCAGAAATTTGTAATAGATTGTTTAAGAACAAGTTCCTGGACTACCATTTTTACGAAATGGACAGAATGAAGTAGCTAAAAGACTAAAGCAATGTAGATAACTATAATGTACAAGTGGTGATTTTGATGTTCTATGCGTAAAACCATTTAAGATGCAAGGAATTGACAGTTTCACTGAATTCCTCACCTTCTAGTGTACACTAGAGATATGTACCATTTCCATAGTCTTTCATGACTCGGTATGGGCCTAACCATTTGGGCTGGAGCTTTCTTCCTTCATCGGTTTTCTTATCGATCTGGTTGTCTAGTCTTAGAACTAGATCTCCCTCATATATTTCTCACTCATATAATTTTTTGTTGTATTTCCGGCACATCTGGTTGGCATAGGCTTTGTGCCTTTGTTCAGAATTTATCCTGACCTCGTCAAGGATTTCTAGTTGAGAGAGGCATGCCTCCTTGTAAGCTTATTCATCTAGAATCCCTTGTAATGAGATGCAGAGACTGGGTATTTCAACCTCGAGTGGGAGAACTGCTTCTGCCCCGAATACTAGTGAGAAAGGAGTTTCTCTTGTTGGTGTTCTTACTGAGGTTTGATGGGCCCACAAGGCTAGATATAGTTTTAGATGCCAATCTCACTTATTTTCCTTGACTATTTTGAGGAGAATAGCTTTCAATGTTTTGTTTGTCACTTTGGCCTACCCATTAGCTTGAGGGTAGTAAAGAGAGGTCGTATGATGGTTTATCTTGAACTTGCTACATAACTCATGGACTTCGTTGTTTTTAAAGGACATGCCATTATCTGAGATAATGACTTGTGGGACACCATACCTGTAGATAATTTGGTTCATAATGAACTTGGTAATTACTGAACCTGGTATAGTGGTGAGAGGCATGGCCTCTACCCATTTGGTAAAATATTCCATGGCTGTAATTATAAAATTATGGCCATCAGTTGATGAGGGAGAGAACTTCCCTATCAAGTCCAGGCCCCATATGGAGAAGGGCCATAGAGTCACTATTGGTTGCAGGGATTGTGCTGGCATGTGAATCTCGCGAGAGAATTCTTGGCATTTGTGGCACTTACATACAAATTCCACGAGTGGGCCAAAAATAGCCCATCCAATGTATTTTGTGAGTAGTGGCGTGACCACTGAAGTTGCCTCCACATATCCCACTGTGGGATTCATGAAGAATCTTCTTGGATTACTCCATATCGACCCATCTTAGAAGCATACCGTCAAAGTATTTACGATAAATTACCTGTTCTAAGACAACATACTTACTGGTAATAATGCATAATTGCCTTCTTTGTTGTGACATGACACCTTTTGGGTATGTATGGTCTATGATGAAATTGATGATATCAATATACTAGGGACATGTGGAGATGGGAGGCCTAGTTTTGATGAAGTATATACACTCATCAGGAAAGTCCAGATTTACCAGATTACCTCCATCTAGTGGGTTGTTGGCTAACCAATCTACAATGATTTTTCCCTTAACAGATTTTTGGTTTACGAACGTCAACTCAAATTCATCCATTAAGGTTATGAAGCATCCAACCTTTTTAGATAAAGACCCTTGTGTAAGGAATGTTCGTAAATGATTTGTTTTTATAATGACCTTCATTTCTTGGTTTAACATGTAATGTCTTAAACATTTTGTTACAAAGACTATGGAAAGACATTCTCTCTCTACTTGTGTGCAACATGTTTCATAATCGAGCAATGTTCGGCTGATGAAATAGACCACACATTCCCATTTATCATTGTCTTCTTGAGCCAGCATGCAAACCAATAAGACATGAGTGGCTCATGAGTATAAGATCAAAGGGCATTCTATTTTACAAGGCATTAGCGTGGGTGTAGACAACAAGAAGTGTTTAACTTCTTCGAAGGCCTTGTTGCATTCTTCAGTCCAAGTAATGCTATAATCTTTCTTTAATAGATTTTTGATTGGATGAATGGAAAAGTTTAGATCTGGGATGAACCTGTGGATTGCACCCATTTTCCCAAGAAATGACCTGACTCCAAACTCATTCGATGGTGGGATCATTTCAAGAACAGCCCATATTTTGGCTGGATCAACATCAATCCCTCGTGAAGATATAATGTAGCCCAGAAGTTTTCCTCCTGTCACACCAAACACGCACTTCTTTGGATTTAATGTGATGCCAATTCAATTAGTCATGAGAGGATGATACGGAGCACTTTTGGATGATCACAAAATTTCTTGGACTTAGCCAACAAGTCATCCACATATGATTCTACAATTTTATGAATAAGATCGTGAAATATATATGTCATTACCCACTAATATGTAGCACCAGCGTTCTTAAGACCAAATTGCATGACAACGTAGCAATAAGTTCCCTAGGGAGTTATGAATGTAGTTTTGGCTTGATCCTATTCAGATATTTTAATTTGATTATACCCTAAGAATCCATCCATGAGGGATAATATTTCAAATCCAGTCGTTGCATCAATGATGATGTCAATGGACACTAATGGGAAGTCATCCTTGGGACATGCTTTGTTAATATCCTGAAAATCTATGCAAATCCATATCTTCCCATTATTTTTGAGGATAGGGACAATATTAGATACCCATTGTGAATATTCAATGGGCTTGATGAATCCTACTTGGAAAATTTTTATTACTTCCTCTTTTACCATGAGAGCCACTTTTGGCTTCATTGGTCTTGACTTCTATTTAATTGGCTTTGCATCTAGTTTAGTGACAAGATTAATTGGCTTTGCATCTAGTTTAATTGGCTTTGACTTGTGGTGCAATGCCCATCATTTCTTTATAATTAAATACAAAAGCATTTTGATGTTATTTGAGGATTTGGGTGTGTATTTCTATCTCCTCTGGAGTTAACAAGGATCCCAACTTTAAAAAAATTTGGTTCTTCCTCCGTTCTAATGTTTATGTCAATGCTTTCTTCTATTAAAGAAGAAACACCTTCTTCAAATTCAGGTGGGGCTAGAGGTAGTTCCAAACTATCTTTGTCTTCTATCTCATAGATATCGAGATCCTTCTGTGGAGGAGACTCTATTATGGAATTTCCAAAATAGGAAGAGGAATGTGGTATTAAGGAAAAATCAGCTATACGGTGAGTAAGGTTTAGTTCCACATAGGCGTTTAGATATTTAAGAGTGACTCTATCATCATCAAAGTGATCTATGATGGAAAAATCATCCCCATCCTCTCCATGAGTTAGGAGTGAGTTTTTTGGTATTTTTTGCACTAATGGCTCGGTACGAAGTGTTACCATGAAATTGGTATCCTCCAACTCACTATTTGGGGTGAAACAGGGAGCTGAGGTTGTTATAAAGTCTACGAGAAGGTTATGCTCTCGTGGGATTGCTTCAATTGATATGAAGCTAAATCCCCTTACTTAGATCTAATACTATTGTCTTATAGAGTTGTAAATGCTCAGCTCTAGTTTCATATACCTCACAGACTTGGTTTGCAACCAATTTCGAGTCTCCTAGTACTCTAATGTAGTCGACACCCATTCTTTTAGCTAGAATGAGGCCAAAGAGGAGAGCTTCATACTCAGCCCCATTTTTTGTACATTCAAATTTTAATTTAAAGGTGAAAGATAGGATCTTTCTCGTAGGTGAAGTAAAGACCACTCCCGCCCCAACTTCAAAGTGACATCTAGCTCCATCGAAGTGGAGAGTCCAATACTTTTTTGGAAAAATGGATGTTGGGATATATGTCATATTTGTTTCTTTTGCTTCATTTACTTCTACCATAAAAACTTTTTCTGGTGGAAGAGAAGCAATTCCCAGGGTGTGTCTCATACCCATGGAATCAAATGGTAGGAGAATAGGTAAATCTTTCTCTAGCAACTCGACAATTTTGGCGGTAGTCCCTAGTGACACCGTTTTTATAACATTGGTCTCATTTTTGAATGCTGGAATGTCCTTGAATGGATTTGTAATCTCCAAATCTGTGGTGGGTATCAAATATTCTTTTGGTTTTGAATTAATTGGTTTGATGAGTTGATTTTTTATGAGTTCAAACTTGGAATGAACACCTGGTATTTTCTTCAAATCATCTAGGTGTATATCGAAGGGTTTCGGGTTACCTTGTGCCATGAATATTTTCCCTAAGTGTAGAAATCTTATTTCTTGGAATAGCATGGAAGGGATTGCCTTCATGCGGTGTATCCATGGCTGACCAAGGATCATATTATAATTGGTTACCCGATCTATAATGTAAAAATCAGTGAGGACCAGCTTGGGTCCTAAAGTGACTGGTAAAACTATGGTTCCAATCGAAGTGGCTTTGAGGATATCATAAGCTCTTAGTGTATTTCACAGTATGGAACAGTTTGTCTCTCCATATCCTAAATTTTGAAGAAAAGTGAAGGGGAATATATTAACTGCTGCCCCATCATCAACAATTACACTTTTAACATAATTATTGTAGACCCAAACTTGTAAATGTAAAGTTGGGTCACCTCTTTATGTAATTTCAGCCTCTGTTGGCATTTTTCTTATATTGAATATAATTTTTGTATCCCTATATGGTTGCCCGCGGAGGATAAACATCAAAGTCCACATGGTTTACTTGCGTTTCTGGGGGAGGAGTGATGTTGATTAAATGACCAAGGCCTAATGCTTCTAAGAGAGCAGCACTATGGGTGGGAGAGTTCTTTAACAAATCCAAAAAAGTTTTAGTTAAATCATTAATTAAATCATAGGCACCTATTGGTTTTACCAGCATTTGTTGACTATTATCTGGTTCCAATGGATAACTTGGAATAGGTTGGGATGAATAATCCCATGTTCTTGTTATGGTTTCTATGGGTAGCTCGGTGTCTAACTCCACTAAACCAACTATCTTAGTTTGAGGTCGAGTTCCTAATTGGGGTGTGATTGGTGGATTTAATGAAGTTGAAGCTTCATGATCATTGTTTCCTATCATGACACTCTTGTTAGTTCCATTAGGATCTAGCCTATTATTTTTAGAGTGGTTTGGGAGTGGATCATTAAAGATCTTGAGGGGTGCATTTTGAGGGGAAACTGCCCCTGCATAAGCGTTTGGCGTGGGTACTATAGAATTTGCTAAAAACATATCTATAAAGAGTTGTTTTTGATCTTCTGGAAAATGTTGCATGAATTTATTGTATTCACAAAAAGTCCTAGTATCATGGCCTTGAATCTTGTGGAAGCCATAATATAGATTGGGATTGTAATTTTGAGGCTATTGATTTAAAACCTGTTGTGGCCCAAAACTTTGATAAGGTTGCTGGTTGTTAGAGTTAAAATTTTGAGGTTGTTTCCTTTGGTTTTAACTCTAATATCTAGTTGGGTTTTGATTTGGATTTTTCATCATTATTGTTTTCATGGTGGATAATTAAAATCCACCACATTGACTATTGGAGTAAAATTGTTATTTCATTGATTATTGAGAGGTGGTGAAATGTTTACATTTTTTGCCCTTTTAACTTGGTCAGTTACTCCATCTATTGTAACCTCGCATTTCTTGTTAAGGATTTTAGGTCCTTGATTAGCGTTCCCTACATTAGAATAGGCCATGGTGTTTTGATTGGGAGTGGTTAATTTCCCATTTGTCCCATATGTCTTACGACCACTATCTATCGCTGCTTGGTCGATTCAAAGAGCACTCTCGAGTACTTCATCATAAGTTCTTAGTGGGAACTTCTGAACTTCTTATTTTATCTCTCTATTGAGAGAATTGAGGAATAAATCACATAGCTCCATTTGATTCATATTCAGAGCACTCACCGATGAGTAGAGAACCGTATGCCATCTTTGAATGAAATGAGTAGTGGATTCGTTAGGTTCTTGTTTAATATGCAAGAAATCTCTTATTCACGTTCTTAACAATTTGTTCATGTCGAAAGCTTTGATGAATTCTGACATGATTTGTTTAAATGAGTGTATTGATCCTTTAGGTATTCTGTAATACCAATCAAGGGAAATACCCTCTAAGGTTTTAGGGAATATTTTAGCGACAATCCCATCCTAAAGGAGTAACTCTCGTATGGTTGTGGCATAGGCCTTAATGTATGCGTTTGGGTCCCCTTCCCATTTTTATTTGGGTAATTCGGGGAGAGGTCTTGGAAACATAACACTTCATATGGTGAAGTCGAGGGGATCTTTTAAATATTCTGAATAAGTCCCTACTGTGTAGGCCTCAACCATTGATGGGGCTTGCTAAGGGGGTTAAGGTGGGATGGTTTGTTGATATGGAATAACATATGTGTTTGTAGGGACATAAGGGAACCCTTGTGGTTGAACGAACATCCCGAGAGAAGAGAACATGTCCCCTTGTGGTGACTTTGAGTAAATTTTTAAGTAAGGAGGAGCATTGTTATGGTATGGGTTGTTTGGTGCCAAGCTGGGAGGTGTCATGTTTTTAGCTGGAGTGGCATTTGAAAATGCAGTCCTAGTTGGTGTTTGTTGTGGGTAACTATAAGGATTTATAGAAGGCATGCCTAACATACCTGTTCCTATAAGAAGGTCAACTTGACTGGGATGATGCTAATGGTTGGGGATTCCTGCTTTCCCAAAGTATGAATTTTGGTTTGCTTGAGCAAGTTCCAACCCTCTAACCTTTTCAACTAAGGCTGAAATGACCTCCATTGGTGAAGACGCAGTGCTTTGCCTTAAGGGTGTTTTTTGTATAGCTTGAGGTTGTAAAGGGGTATGATACCCTACTATGAATTGGTCGTTACCCTGCCAAGCTTCACCGATGGTATTTCCCATAGGTGGAGGAATGGGGATGTTTTCTTGGAACATGGTATCAGACTGTATTTACAAACTTCCTATTGGTGGATACATGTTTTGGAAACGTTGTTCACTTTTGGTGAAGCGTGCTAAGTATTCCTCATCCAAAAAGGGGAGTGGATCTAACTGTCTATTGATATGTGGTTTGAACAAGACCTGAGGAGATGAAGCAGACTCTCCAGTAAATGTCATATTGTTAGAGCCTAATGGCTCTGGCTGTTGTGTTTGTGCAAACTGATCAAACTCGTCAATTCGGAACAAAGAACTTGAGCTAGTTCTTTGAGGGGAATTTTGAGATGACAAGTAGTTACTTGAATATTTATCTACCCATGCAGAAAGCGAGGGTGATGGTTACCTATTTGTTTGACTATAGTTTGTTTCAAGACCTGAGAGAGGTCTACCATATGCATCATATCCTGACATATTCAGGGGGTATATGAATACCCGCAGAATAATCAGAAAGAGTGAAGGTGGATGAGAGAAATGAAGAATAATAAAAGGAAGAACTGTTTGTTCACGTCAGGTTCACCAATTTTGTATGATAGAAAAGTGACATGTGAGCATGGGAATCTATAAGTACCTCTTCCTCGTACCAAACCTCTTGAGGTCGTGTCGAGACAGCCAGTGAATTTTGAATGCTAATAGATTCAAACAAGATAATTGGGTAATCTTATATCCTCAATACACAATAATGGAATCTATGAATCTAAGGCAAAGAAGGCCCTCCTAACCTGAATTGGCATAATGGTTTGTTTAGATATAATGGCTGTTCGGAGGCTCCAATCAATGTCAGGCTCTGCTGAGATCCTATTTCCTGGTTATTGGATACGTGGGAAGTGACCTATGGGAGCTTTGTATATATCTCCAGACAAGGTCATAAAATGGTGATGGGTGATTTAGTGGATTCATAGTTAACTATGGGTGGTTTTCTGGTCTAGCCTAGAAAATATTAGATTGATTAGCTTCTATGTTTGATACGGATAATTGTGCTATAATATCTGGTAGGAGTGGTGAATATCTACATACCAACATTTGTAAGCCAGTGTCAATACTTAACTAACTTGTAGGCCTGTTGGGTTGTGGGACTTGGGGATCACAACCTTGAGTTTTTGGTTGTTGTGGACCTGTTATGGTCATGTGAAGAATCAATCCCTTCTCCTAACTTTCCAATAATCATATGCCTTTTCAGCCTCTATGTTTATAACTAGAAGTTGTATGATTTCCTTGGAGTACCTAACAGGTGTTCTGGCAACTTGAATACGTAAGCTACTATCTATGTCAAGGAGGAGGTCTCCTGCATCGGGTTGTGGAACAAAAGGATCGCAACCAAAAATTTTCTCTCATTCAAAACCTTGCATAGTCATTTAGATGTTTTATCAAGGCAATTTATAGTTTGGATGGTTTGACTAGAATGTGTAAGCTTTGTCATCTTTGATGTTTAATCCTTAGTTTCTCACTAATTGCTTGTAAATTTTTTGTTGCTCGAAAGACCTGTATCCTAAGGTCCTGATCTATATCAGCTAATTTTGTGGGTAGATTTCGCTGAGGCACTACGGGGTCAAATATATACTCTTTAGGCTCTCTAGGTCCTGTGATTGTCATACAAAATGATTCAAATTTTTACTAACATTAATAAACTGATTATGAAAGAGGTATTACACTTTGCAAGTATTCTTCTATTTTTGTATTTTCAATGACGTATTTTAATGAAATTAAAGAGCAGCTACTCTAGTATATTTCTAAAATGAACAACTAATCTAATAACAGAATAAAAACAAGCAACATAGCCTGGTATGGCTATTCACTTGTGCAGTTGTGATGTTATCCTAAATATCTAAGCATCTATATGTTTTGAATTGAAAATACTCTTAATCCTACCTTAGAAGTGAGGAATGAATCATAGTTTCTCAGAAACTATCAATCCCCAAAGATTCCCTGGTGATATTGAGAGCAAAATTTTTGACTGAAGTAAAATAATTTGCTACTTTATTTGATATGTCATAACTAAAACTTTGATAGCGCAAACATGACATTTATAGAACAATGGCAAATCCAGTTGTGTGTGATTTCATCCCCTTAGTGTGATCTCCTCGTTCCTCTGTGTCCTCATGAATCTAGAAAGTATGTATATGATCGTATCAATAGAAGATGGTATTCGAATAATGGCATCTTTTGATATAGACCGAATATAATGTGAGTAGGAGAGAGATAGCGCAAGTGAACAAAGCTTGACTATGTAATTCCTAGTGGGATTTATTGTGGGAATAAAACACAAGTGTACTGAGAAATTCAGAAACTATCCTTGTGAAAAAACAAAACCTATAACTTTAATGGATTCTAGTCTAGAAATGAAGTTATTCTATGTTAAATTGATTGTATGCAACAGCAATAGAACAAGACTGAAACAAGAAGATCATATGACCTCTAAAATACGAACAATGGAAGAAAAAAATGAAACTAACAAAATTCTAAGCAATAAATTGAAATAATGAATAAGAGAATTGAGAAGATGAGGGGCCATTTTATTGAAAACAAGTTGGCTATTTATAACCAAAGAATTTACCAGAGGGTAATTCCCATTTGATCTCTTCTACTATAAACAAAGTAAAAAAACTATTACCATGGGACCAAAAACATTAATGTAAGCCAAAGTGGTTGAAGAAAGTGTGTAAAATCTAAGATTTACATTTGACACAATCATTGGAAGGATCTAGAAAATGCGTACAGGACCACTGCCCTGTCCTAGGTGGTGGCCATGGGACTGCCACCCAAGCAGGGTTGTGGTTTCATCACTGAAGACAAAAATGCAAGAAGAAAGGGGAAAAAAGGGGAAAAAAAAGCATGTGGAGGCTGAGCGGGGCATGTGGGATACAAGTGTATACTTGGCGAGCCTTTCTGGATTTTGAACACCTTGCAAGGAGACCTGTATCATCATTGGGTCATGTGTAACATCGTTTCGGTGGTGTAGTACCCTACAATTTTGGGTACGTACAGTTACTTTTTTTCTTGTGGATTTAAGTGTTATATTTACTATCCCTATTTAATGATGAAAGGTAATGGATGTTATGGTTCTTCTTTTCTTCCCTTCGTCGGTACTGTTGTCATTTAGTATGATCCATGATTAGTTCTATGTTTGGGATTTTGGTGTGGGGCAGTAGAGACTGATCTTGTCTGTATATGTTCTTGGTTAGCTCATGTTATCTTTCTAATTGTGCTTAGAACTATGAGTAAGTAATATCGCTCTCCCTCCTTTAATTTTCTTTCTGTTTCAAACTTGGATAAGGTGTTTTCCTACTTGGTTTGCTTCGTTATGCAATCTCTCAGACCTGTATTGTAGAATTAAGTTTAGGTTGTGTTAGGGCAGTATAGCTAAAGCAGATGTTAATTGGATGGATGATTGAGTTAAATCTAATAGTTAAACCCTTTCATTCCACTCTTTTGACTTAATGTTAGTAATGTAGTATCTCTTTGGGGATTGTTTTTGTAGTCTCAATTGCATGCTAATTTAATTTTACCCCTGATGAGATTTGTTTAGTTGTTGGAATTCAACTTAAATTTGGTTCTAATTCTGAATTTGAGTATTAGGATACTTAAATCAGTAACACATTTAAGTTATGTGATTGGGTTCATCCTAAACTTATTCTTATGTTTTTTTATTTGATTATTGGCATTTCATATTTTAGGATGAATTTAGGTGAATGATATGTCAAGATGGAAGTACTATTGTTTTATCCATTACTGAACTATTCCTAAAAGATAGTTAGGATAGTTATCTTCTTATGTTAAATAGGTTTAACTGAGAAGTGAATCATGTAAATTAATGTATGAAAATAATATTGGGATTGTGATGAAATATTACTTATCTGAATTAATGTTTTAATTCTTTTTATGAAAGACAATAGTATGGAAGTTTGAAGTTGTTTATATCATGATCTATTCTTAATTATGTTATGGTTTATCACTCTCTCTCTCTCTCTCTCTCTCATTTGTGTATGGTAACTCCTTTTGGTATGCCTTTCTGACTTACTTAGGATTGTTTCATAACAATAGAGTTCTCTTTATGAAACAATTAGCTGAAATGACATCGTTTTAATGTTTAGTTCTTATCATGCTCAGTTCAATGAAATGAACCGTGCTATCAATTTTGTAGATGGAATTCGTAAGTGATGAAAGGAGAAAATATGTATAGGAAGTTACATTTGTTTACCAAAGAGAATGGATCTTTTATGATGAAATATGTTCATTATTGAAATGTATTTGATGGAAAAAGAAATTTTTACTTGTAATTGATCTTGTTATTGTTGTTTGACATTAGAAATGTTTGAAGTGTTGGACTTATAATGTATGAATCATCTTGATGAATGAAAGATTTGTGGACTTTCTTGTACTTGATGTGCAATCCTTTTTGTGTATTCTTTGAATGGAAATGTTAAGTATTTCTCTAATTTATCTATTAGTAACCTACCCTCTTGGGTTGGAACAGATTAAATAGAGATCCAAGTGCTAGATTTTCTACCCTTTCTAGTGAAAATGTAACTTAGTAAGTTGTCATTATTGTATGGTTATCCAACTATAACAATATGACTATGTTTAATTCAAATGTTTGAATGGAGATAAAATTTGATGTTAATTTACAATGAGCTATGAGGTCTTAAATGAACATTAAACCTCTATAAGGGAAAATGGAAGACAACTATCATGTAATTAATCATAGACTTGGCTTAGGACCTTTTGGGAATGAATCTGAATGTTAACTTTGGATAGTGGAAGGTGTGCTTCCTCTTGAAGAATTCCTTAAACATAATAGGAATGTAGGAAAGGAAAATAAATGGGATTAGAATTCGTTCTATTAAAGTCTAATATAAAAATAACTTACTCAAAACTTAAGTAAGCTAAGGTTTGAGTAAGTAAGTAAGCAAACATCTCTTTAAATGTGTGATGGATATGTTATGTAAAATATAAATCAGAATGTTAATGGTATAAAAACATAACTTATTAAATTATTAGGGAGAAGATGTATCTGCATACCTACTTATACTTGTATTTTTTAACTTGGAACCCTAATGTTTAATGAACCTAGTTTCTTGATAGGGTAATTGTAATTAACCCTTAATAAGGAAAATTAGTAAGTCATTAACTTCTTTCTAAGGTATGTTCATCTAGATGAGGAGAAATTAGACGGATTTCGACACACGCCAACTACAGTGCAGTAATTTTGTGAATACTTCGGTCTTCATGAGGATATTGTGTTGCAGTTGACATGTTGCAACATCCTTCAGAGTTTAATCAGCTAGATCTATATAAATTCTGACTTGATCATAGTTCTACCCTAGGTAAATTTAGGGGCATGACCTAATGTCAGGTCAACTCACAATGACTTAGGATAACTAGACACACATAATCAATTTATGTTGATTGAGTATGTCTATGTACCCTTAGTCATTGTGAGAAGTCCCACACACTATTCTATGTTGCTAATCATGTCTATGGTTAAACTATGAAAGATTGGAGTGACAATAGTCAATAAGGGCCATTTTAGATAATAGATTGAGTGAGGTGAAGGACTTATTCTATTTGACGTGTATGTCATCTAGGAATATAAACATGAACAATATGTTTAAAATCTTTGGCCAAAGTATCACAAGATGCTGGTTGCATTGTCCTATGTCACCTAGTTTAAGAAGTGGGATTTTAGATGAATATTAGTAACAGATATTCAGATAGGCCTATTAAAAAGAACACTTAATACCCCGAAAAGGGTGAAGGAACCAAGTATACATAGTATACAAATTATTAAGTTAAATTGAGGGATTGGTATGATACTAAGTCATGAAATGAGAGATCAATGTTCCACCGAGTCATTTACAACTACATATGGTTTTCTGTTATGAGATTGATTGGCTATGAATGTGTGTTCTAAATTATGTTAATTTAGAATAGAGAACATTATGTAAAAAAAAATTCCCTTGTTTCTAAAGTCTTAAAATGGGAATGTTACAAATCTAGTTTAACACAAAGTGCAGGAAATTATTGTTATGTGGGTTCTCCTAACCTACAAAATAAGGGAAACAAAAGTTAGGGACTTATGTGAAAATTGATGAAATTTAGTGTTGCATGACATCTTTGTAACATTCGTAACACTAAGGAAATAAGTCCTTACTAATTTAATTCAGAAGGAGCACCAAAAAATTTATTATCTATGGAAAATGGAAGAAGTTGGCTAAGTTCAAAATCTACAAAATATAAACCTAGTTTTCGGTGGGTTCACTAATTTGTAGTGTTTCGCAGGTTTTTACAAATCTGTAGAATGAAATAAAATATCCATAGGGACAAAAACTGATGTAGAAGCATCAATGTAATTAGGTCAATTTTGGTTTGGTTAGGTTCTCAAGGGATACTTAGGGTGTCTTTGGTCCCATTTAGTCTATATGGACCCCCTCTTGATGTAGTAAATGACATTTTGGAGGTTTCCCTCCAAAATTCATATTTAAATACTCAAATGTGCCTAGTTGTGTAATCTAGCCTAGTGTTTGTAAGTTAGACCTCTAGGTGTTAGATATGCATAAAATGAATGTGAAGAGATGTTTTTTTATGTTAACTTACTCTCTTATCCCTTTAACCAAGATGTAAACTCACCTGGAGTTAGTGAAATCATGTATGGTTAGGTAATAGAAACCTAACTACCTCCAAGATGCTATGAAAAGGCTATGCATTCAAATAGAAGAGGGATTTTGAAGTTTGAGAAAGGTTGTGAGGGGATCATATTATTGTGAAAGATCCTTCATGGCTCAGATAAGCTTATAGAAGATCATTTCCTAATCAATTAAGAAGATTATTCAATGTAAGATTGTGTTAAAGTATATATTATATATAATGTATTTGTCATTAATGAATGATTGTCTCTACAGGAAACTGAAGTGGCATAATATTAATTAGAGTAAATAGATGATGGTGGAAGGGAAAATAACAAATACGGTTAATGAGTGAATATATAACCGAGGTAGGAGATGAATTATACATGTCATATCTATGCATGAATTGATAGACATTATAGAGGGTTTTAATTAATGTTTGATCCTAGTTCTATGAAAGATTTGATAGCATTTATGAGATAAAGTTGTGTAATTACATGAAGAAATAAAGGTTGAGTATATAATTTTCTAAGACTCAGATAGAAAATATTAGAATTCATCATATGTTTGTAAGAATTCTCATGTGAGGAGGAGTATGGAAGATTCAAGGTAAAGTTGGGGGAACTTCAAGATTTCAAGGTAAAGTTGGGGGAACTTCAAGATTTCAAGGAAAGAGTTTATAATTCTAAATTAATGATATTGATTCTTAAAAATCTCCTTTGGATTTGAAACCCTAATTTGAGAATTCGATGACTAAGTCTGTTGTTTTAAACATATAGAACCCTAGAAACCCTATGATAATAGATGAATAAGGACTGAGAAGGCATAATAAGGTGTGTTCAAAGTCTTAGGGAGAGAAAGATGGAAATTATAGGACAAAATTTTCAGCACAAATAAATATGTACACTATTTTGTTCTAAACAAGGACATGTAAAGGAAAAGGAAACAATCCTAGAAATTAGTTTGATTAGTAGTCAAGGGTTCTTTATTATTTTTAACAAATGAGAATGTATAGGGGAATAGGTTGATATGACAAGATATTATCAAAGGTGTCTTTAAGACCTAAAGGTGATGACATAGTCTTAACTTTGTTAGAGGGAAAAATTAATAAATTACAAAGGAAACTAGTTAAGAATGTTTGTTGAATACTTATATGAGATATGTGAATACCATAAAGGATGATAAGCATGATGATAAAGGTGATAGACTTAGGGAAAATGAGAAACAAGTAGAACATTGAAGAAGATTATATATAAAAAACAAACTCACTCATCAGTAAGATTGTTACAATCATGTTAACAAATTGGTGAGTGGAATTGAGTTAGTTTATGAAAAAATGGAAGAGCTATAATTCAGAGCAGTAGTAAGTTATTAAGTGACATAAATTCAATCTTATGAAGTATGACAATTAAAGTTGAAAAAAATCTAGTGTGGCCTAGCTATGTTAAGCATATATAGTGAAGAAATCATTTTATTTACTCCTTCTTTTCAATAAATGGTGTATAGAAATTTTGAAATTTGTTTATAAATGAAAATATAAGTAATTATCTCATTACATAGAAAATACATATGGAATAATTCTTGGTCAAACTACTGTGAAAGGTGAGGGTTTGGAGTTTATCCCTGTCATTTCAGGACAATTTAGTGGCAAAAGAGAAAATTTACAATGGTAGAGGCATAAAGGAACTCCATTAACAACCCAAACATGTTTGTAAGGTCAATATAAACCTTGAGTTCAATTTAAAAGGATTGAAAACAAGAAAAACCAACTTATAGTGATTTTCCTCTTCTCGAGCTCATGGTGGAAGTTAGTGAGTGAGAGTGCTAAGGTTTTATTTTTGAGAGGATAAATCTACTCATTTTGTCCTAAAATTTCAAACATACCATGTTAACTCCATGTAGAAAGAGAAATAGGAATAAAATTTAGAAACTAAGGTTGAAATTTCTTGATGTCTGTGACAGTCTGAGGAAGAACTTCAAACACAGTAAAAAAGGCTAGTTGAAAGGTGATTTTTTCAAAGGAAGTATATGTAATATTTGTAGTTGAGTAATTATAATTTTAGGGGAAGGTCAATTACCTTAATATATTCCTAAAATTTAATTCTTGTGGTTGGGAAATCATTGGAGGAGGAGATAATCATGAAAAATTTCTTTAGGAAGACGTAATGAAGGGTTTATAGACCAAATCACAAAAAGACACCTACAAGAAATTGTATGAAGAGTTAAGACTTGAGATTTTAGGGAAAAGTTTACATAGAAAAATGTGAACTAATAAACCTAGTAATACCTCTTATATAGCTATGAAATAGTGAATGCATGGTTAGAGCAAGAACTAGGTCTTAAGGGCATATAAGGTCAAAAATAAAAATGATGTCAAATGGAGTGGTGAAACTAATTTGGTGATTTGAATAGGATTAATTGGTGATGTTGAACATTATTCAAGTATTTTTAAGCTTCGGTATAGTATTCTATTACATTTTGGCATTTTTAGCAATTTTTAGCAAGTATGGGCTATTAAAGAAAATAGAAAAAGAGAGAAAGAGAAGAATGTGGGAAGAGAAAGAAGCAAGAGAGATAATAATTTTGGAGCATCTTGAGGAGTTAGAGAGAAAAATAAGAGAAATGCAAAGACAAGTACAGAAAAAAGAGACAAAAATAGTGATAAATAAAGAGGTAAAGTGGCCATTGAGGTCACTCATAAAGAATAAAATCAAGATAGTAGAAGAGGAAGAAAAATTGAAAATGATGGAGGTGAAGGAAAAAAATAAAAAGAATGAAGAAATTAGAGATGAGAGAAAAGAAGCATTCAGTTTTAAAGAAGAGTTCAAAGGAGAGAAAATAAAAGATGATTTTCAATTTTTCTACATGGATCAAAAATAACTAGACGATGAGTTATGGGCACTTGAATGTGGTTCGAAAGATGAAGAAGTGAAATGTAGTGAAGAAGAAGTTGAAGAAATGGAAGAGAAGAATGAAAAAGATAAAGAAAGAGAAGAAAAAGAAAGTGAAGAGACTCAAAAGTCTCTTGTTTTAAAAACTAAGGTTTTCTTTGTTTGTCAATGTGCAGGTAAGACAGAGGAAGAGATAAAGTACATAAAAATAATAACTCATTTGAGAGCTCAAATGAAGAAAAGAGAACATGAAGACCTCATTTTTTAGGATAAAGAAGATGAAGACAAATAAAGTAGATTCAAGTAAGAATGAAGATGAAAATAATGAGGAAGATGCAACAATAAAGAGAATAACACTACAAGTTGAATCTAATTGGAAGAAAATAAATAAGGAATTTTTGTATATACTGGATTTCTCTCCACATGGGGAGTATGATGCAGGAGCATGTTGTTGACATAAATTTGACTGACTACTAATCAAGCCTTTTACCTATCCTAAAATTTTAAGTCACAATCAAACCAATTTTAATCGTATAAGGGACTATAAAATATTATAAGCGTAGGGTAGTTTATATCTTAAATCATTTATAGAAAAAAAAACCTAAGATTCTAAGAAGATCCTTTAATTCATTAAGAAAAAGAGATATTATACAAACAAGAAAGAAACAAATAAAAGACAAGCAAACAAGAAAGACAAGAACAACAAAGAAACAAAACCAATAATATGCATATTATCAACCCTATCTGATATAGTGATATCTATTAAATAGATAAAATCTTGGAGGGAAGAAATAAATCTTGCAACATACTTCATGCATACATTGTAAAAAAAAATCTTGCATATAATATAAAATAGACCTTTTAACTCCCAATTATAAATTATCCTTTTAAATCCAAATTTCATACAATGCATGCATAAAATGAAACTTTAATCAATGCACTCTTTATTTCAGATTTATGATTGAAAACAGTAACATGTGAGTAAAAGATCATTAGAGTATACAACATATATATAGTAATACATAGTCATAAGAGACCAACATGAATTTTATATTAAGATGAGAAACTGATTTACAAATGAGAAACAAAAAATCGTTGAAATAAAATTTAATCAATAATCGACAACACAATAGCCAAAAGGAAAATTTATAAAACCAAATGCTTAGAAATTTGTGTAAACAACCTTCATGATATCCTAATTCTTGATTATAGATTAGACACAAAAAAATAACATTTAGATAATCAAAATAATAGTAATATAACTGATATACATGTTGTATCTAATGTTTACACTAAAATCCTAAAACTTAGGTTATCTAAATCCTTTATATAGAATGAAATGCACTAAACTCAAATGAAAATTATTAATCCATTCTTCCTCTGAAAAATATCCATTCTTCTTCCTTTATTTCCTTCTCCCATAAAATAGTTATAACTGATCTCATCACAAAAAATGACACTATAGAAATAATCTTTTAATAATGCCACTTAACTAATATAATATCACATGATTGAGATCATTGATTAAATTTATGATAGATGATTAATAATCATATCATAAATTGATATGGACAAATAATAATAATGAGAAACAAATATAAGGGCAAGGGACCCACAATATTAAAGTAAAACATTAATTCTAAATCATCCATATAACCATATCATTTACATTAAAATTTCTAAACCATATTAATCAGCATTAAAATATAGAGTTTAATCTTTTCTAAACATCTATATGTATATATGAAACTTCATAGATTAAACATTCTAATTACAAAATATAATAATATCACAATATAGTAATATGTGCATCCAAATCAAAATATAACCAAGTCAAATGCCACCAAGTCGAGATAACAACTGTCTCAAAATAACAAGTTCCAAAGTCTAAATCCAAGTATCATAATCTTATCATCTCCAACCAAATAAAGTATTGTGGTACCATCAACTGCTCTAAGTTCTGTATATTCATATGATTCCAAATTTTAAAATTTGTGTGTCATAGCAGTATACTTGTTATCCAATTCCTATTTTACTCTCTTGACAGGATGTAACTCCGTTAGTATGGTCAAAGAGGACCTAACCCATTTAGGAGAAGTGCGAGGTCCTTCCACATAATTCCTCAAGGTATGCAATGGTGGATAACTCTCTGCATTATGTGGAAGAGAATTGGAGTGGGTTGGCATGCGAGAGAAAGAATTGGCATGATCAAAATGAGACCAATGATGTAAAATATGAGGGCCATTTACTTCTGGTAGGATGTGAGCAGGCTGATTATTTGGAGAGTCAATCATTTACAGAACTTCTTGAAGGATAGGCTCTCTAGAATCAAAATGGATTGAGACACGAGTAGGACCACTTCGGTGAACAAAATTTCCACAACCATGAAATGAGTTAGAACCTCTTCTTCCACCATGAGGAGAATCTCTGCATGGTGAGAATCTATTGCTATCAGGACAACCTGCATTGGATCGAGAACCCTGTGGAGTTCCCCATCCATTCCATCCAGATCTAGGCATATGTTCAAAGTAATCATTATGGAAATTATCATTTTCTGAACTATTTCATCCCCAAAAATATAGGTTTTGTTGGCCTATTTAACCATCACTGTATACTTCAAAGGAAACATCATTTCTTCCATGTATGTCATATTTTCAACTCGAAAATCCAATACCAAATTTTAGCAAACCATATTTATAATACATATGCTTATGTAAACATGTTTAGCAAACCCTTTGTATTTTATAACCAAATCATCATAATATGAGAAATCACAGTGAACTGAACAAATATTCCAGATGACATAGTAAAAAAAATTTCATTATCTTCAATAGAAATTTTGTGAAGTCAATAATATGTACTCACATAGAATAATTTCTTTCAACAATACTAACAAAAAATAATTATCCCAATATGACTTGAATGCAAATGCCCTTTCAAAAATTGCTTTCATTTTAAAATATTCCACTGAAACAGAGATATGTTTGCATCATCTTTTCAAAACAAACAATACTGCAAGTTCAAATCCTAGGAAGACCTCAAAATATACTAAGAATGGTATAGTTTATGATAAACATTTTCTTTTGTACACAAAAGACTATATTTTTCAAAATATGTTTTCCATAACAAAATACAACAAATGGGTAGGTTAAAGAACCAAAACAATTTTTCAATAAACTGCCTCATGAAAAATTTATAAAAAAACTACACATCTTATCATTTCATTACCCATTAGGATTCTTGACTACCAATGAAATTTCTAAAGTCGTGAGCCTACAATATTTCATTTTACAAACTAACTCAAAAATTAAAAAGAATTCCATACCATTCAAAACTTATAACTTCCATTCAACAATCACATTCAAATCGACATACTGAAACCAACAAGAATGCACACTATAATCTAATTAATAAAACATTATTTTCATAGTGCTTCATCAAAGCCAAACTCCCGTGCCTTCATTCAAACTCAACATTTCACCAAATCACCCTTTTAGCTCCATACATTCTTCATAAGAATGATAATTGAGTAAATGAAATCAAATAAACAATGGAATGATCACATTCAGTCAAAGGAACAACCAAAACTTCACATAGTCCTAAAAATGCTCAAACCCAGCTCCTAAATAGATCAAATAATCTCAAAAATACATGTAGGCATGATATACAACCATCATAGAATCAACCTAATTTATAAAATGAGTCTGCATGCATGAAAATAAAGCATCTATAGAGGGATAAGGAAAAACATACCTTGCAAGATAGATTGAAAACTAAAGTTAAACTCCCAAATTCACTTCAAATCCAACAATGGAGGACAAAAAAAAATTTAGAAAAATTTAGCAAGGCTTCGCCATAGAAGAGAAAAAAATCAAATGACCGACTAAACTGGTAGTGATGGAAAGAAGGATAGGCTTGAATCTGAGCATTAAATTCTTGAGGTACATTTATCTTAGTGCCATATACATTACCTTAATTAACTTTAAATGACCATAGTCCCAGATTTCCTACTTCATGACCAAGGATGCTACTTGGCATTTCTTCGAATAAAACAACGAAATCAACATTCACTTTCTAAATTGCTAAATAAGCTTGTTCACTGTTATGTTTAAATAATATCAAATATGATTAAATTACCATGCCCCTTAATCCTCTTTATATTATCAATTCCATTGAGGGGTCTAATCAACTAGTTCAATAATCCACAATCAACGAAGTGGCAAAATATATAGCACATGTTTTGAACAAAATTATATCCCAGAGTCCCAAGAATGCCATCATGATACCAAAACAGTAATTCAAGACTGTCATCCCATTGAAATATCCCTGAAGCAACTGGGTTTACTATCTTATAATACAAAATTAGTGCAATCAAAGACACCGACACTTACCAATACTCTTACTATCACCACCGAAAAAATATATATACAAAAAACGAGCTTGGAATTTGAAAATAGTTAATGTAAGCTGGAACTCAATCCTCATCTTTGATAAACTGTGATCATCAATTTGTAAATTTCCTAGGGTAACATCTTATATCAATGTGAACATCTAAATATATTAATGTCAACATGTAATTGTTTTGAAACCACTTTAAACATGAAATTAAATCGAACTAAAGTTTTAAATTAAACAAAGTGGCCCACACCATATATTTGCAAAAATTAAAGAAAGAAGGGACAAGGAGGACACTTAGATGTGATTGAATTTGTTTTTAAAAATGGGGTAGTTAAAATTTGAGGTATAACACTGGTGACCATACTGGATTTCTTCTGTTAAGAGGGAAGGATGGATTACAAAAACTAGCTCAAATTTAAACTCCAAGAGTGCAAGAAGGCTACTTTTTTCTTGGATCACTCCATACAAACCTCAAAAATGATGAGTAGGAATATGAGATGCATGTCTAGATGAGCATGAATAAAGAAAGGGAATAAAGAGATTCAGAACAAGAGGGCAAAATGAAGTCAGATTACAAGAAAAATTTCCTAATATTGAAAAAGTGAGTACAAATTCGTCATCATGAATATCCAACATTACCATAATAAATTTTACCAAATAATCAATTTTGAATGTATAATCTGAAACTGAAAGCATCATAAAATCTTACCACCCATGAAACTAAGATATCTTTCCACCAATTCTGAGCATCTGGGTCAATAAACAACCAAAAAAAACAAGAGACAAACCAAAACATCAAAGGAACCAAAATGCAAACAGCTGAAAGCAAACACGTGAAAGAAAATTATAATACATAAAGAAAAAGATGACTTCATCTCTAAAAATTCTTCAAATGTTGACCATTGACTGTGAAATGTAGCCAATCACCATCAATTTCATGTAAATAAAAAATCATTATTACCTAAGATAACAACAATATGGTAAGATCCAAGCTAAGGAGAGTCAAATTTATGATACTTTCTTGGGTTTTCTTTATCCTTATCCCAACAGAGCACCAAATCTCCAAATTTAAAGATTTTGACAGTGGCCTTTTTGTCAAACAGTTTCTTCATTTTCTCTTTAACTTTCTCAATTTTTTCCAAGGCTGTAAATCTAGCTTTGTCCAAAGCATCAGATCATCTAAACGTAACTAAATATCATCAAGATAATTTATTCCATAATTTAACTTTGTTTTAGCGGATGAAATTTACAACTCAATTGGCATGATTGCTTCAAAACCATATGTAAGTAAGAAAGGGGAGAATCATGTACTTGACTTGACAGTTTTTCTATCAATCCATAGAGCTTAAACAAAAATTAAGTGCAAGTCCCTTTTATTCTCTCATATAATCTTTTTCATTATATTAATGAGATTATTATTTATAGATTCTTCCTGACCATTACCCTATAGGTAGTATTTGGAAGAATGATTGGAGATAATGGAATATTTACCAAGAAAAGTCAAATATTCATTAGATATAAACTATGGACCATTTTTAGAGATAATTTCATTATGAATCCCAAAACAAGAAAAGATCTTATTTTCAACAAAAATTATAAATTCAACAGACATAGAACGTTTTAACGCTAACGCTTTTGACCACTTTGTAAAGTAATTTGTATCAATAAAATATACCTATACCTAGCAGATGAAGGGGGTGTATATCTAAGATAAATTCAATTCCCCATTTTCAAAAAAGGCCTATCTGGAATAATTAGATTTAAAGGCATAGTGGGAAAACGTTCACGACCTGCAAAGATTTGACAAGGCATACAAGATCTGACAAGATGATAAACATATTTAAACATAGTAGGCCAATAGTAACCAACACGTAAGATTTTATGTGTTGTTGTTTTTGCAGCATAGTGACCACCAAAAACTCCTTCATGACAACTCCTAAGAACCCTCTCGGTCTGATTATGAGTTAAGCACCTAAGGAAAACACCATATCGATTCTTGTAAAACAAGAAGTTTTCCACCAATAGAAATTTAAGAGCTTGAAAAAATAATGCTCTACGTTGTATTTTATCTAAATGCTCAAGACACGATTGATTTTGGAAATAATATATCAAATCATGGTACCAATCATCTTGAGATAGAAAACAGTCATAATCCTACATTGTTAAGCCAATATTAAATTGTGTAGAAAATTTGTAGTTTTTAAGGTCTAAAAAATGCGGAACAACATTTAAATTTTTGTCAACATTCAAAATTAAAATGTTTATTTCAGAATTTGCATTTTCAGCTAAGTGTTTCACGAGTTCATTTCCTTTAATAGTCTTACATTTCTCAAACTCAAGGTCAAACTGTTGTATTTTAAAGATCCACTTGGCCAATCTTCCATCGATGATGGGTTATTTAAGTAGGTAGGATAAAATAGGTACCGTGGATCGAATGATCACTTGATTACCCATCAACAAGTGTTTGTACTTACCCAAAATAGATATTAGCATGAAAACAAAAATTAATTAAAAGATACATGATTTCAACATGTTTTAGTGTTTGACTGAAGTATGCAATTGGTTTCTCTTCTCCAGAAGAAGTGTATTGAGTGATCACAACGCCCATGGCCTTGTCAGTTGCATTAAGGTACAAGATGAATGGTTTATTTAAATCAGGCTTAGCCAAAACAGTAGTTGTAGCAATAACATTTTTAACATCATCAAAAGAAGAATCAACATTAGAATCCCATATAAAACCATGATTTTTCTTCAATAAAATATGTAAAGGAGAAGCCTTATCAAAAAAATCAAAAATGAATTTCCATACAAAATTGATTTTACCAAAGAATGATCTAAGGTCAGACTCATTTTTAGGTGGGGCTAATTATTTGATGGCTTGCACTCTTTTAGGATCTATCAAAATACCATCTTTTGAAAATAATATGACCCAATACCTTTCCTTCTGTTATGCCAAAAATAACTTTATTAGGATTTAAATAAATCCCATACTTATGATAGTGAATGAAGATTTCATGAAGGTGTTCTAAGTGTTTCTTTCTCTTCATTGAATACACTGTTAAGTCATCTAAATAGATCTGAATTATAATTCCAATCAGATCATCGAAAGCAACATGCATTGCTCTTTGAAATGTAGCACCTGCATTAATTAAACCAAAAGACATTCGATTAAAAGAAAAGGTACCTCTTCATGTTGTAAACGTTGTTTTATGTTGGTCTTCAGGATTCACATAGATCTGATTATATCCTGAGAAACCATCCAGAAGGGACATCATCTCTGAACCGGTGACCTATTGTAAAATATGATCAATATTTGGCAAAGGAAAGTTATACTTAACACTCGCACAGTTAAGATCTCTAAAATCAACACAGAGACAAATGTCTCCATTTTTATTTCTAAGTGGAACCAGATTGGCTACCCAATCTGAATATTTGACAAGAAAAATGACACCACCATCCAACATTTTATCGAGCTCCTTGTTGATGGTGTCCTCCAACAAGGGGCTCACTCTTCTAGCTTTTTGCCTTACGGGTTTGATACCAGGTTTTATAGGAATGTCATGTATAATAATCCTAGTGTCATAACCCTTTAAATATTTATAAGACCAAGCTAAAATTTCAATAAAATCTTTCAGCAATTTAACATAAGCTTTCTTTTCATTTGTTGAGAGACGGGCACCCAAATAAACAAACTTTGGATCATCATCAGTACCAAGATTAACAGCTAGTGTTTCCCCTATAATCCTTCTAGAAGTTTCGACAGAGGAAAAGATCTTAGGATGATCCTGAGGTGAAAACATGGATTCTTTATTGACCAGACCAACATGTAATTTATTTCTAGATAGCTGCAAATAATCACTGCAATTCAAAACATAGTCATCAGAATCAAAATAATTAACTTTAAGAAACAATCAATATGCTCATCACACTGAAAAATAGGCCAATTACTTTTTTTATCAGGCATGCAAGGTATGTAGACCTCTTCAAGGTTGCAATCAAGAAAAATTGTCTGAAACTAAAGGGTTTGCAACAAAAACAACAATTTTATCAGCATCAACATTAAATTCTTGAAAGACGTGTGATATTAAATGCTTCAAAATTTTCTAAAAGAGACCAAACCTTTTGTGTGTATCTATGTAACCTAGTTTGGTTCTTCTTATAAATCCTTTTGACCTGTCTTATAACCAATTTTGAATCACCAAAAATCATCAATTTCTTAATTTTCAATTCAAGAGCTTTCTGCAATCCTAGACAAAGGGCTTCAAATTCATCAGTATTGTTAGTTGATTCGAAATACAATTGATAAGCGTAACACAAATTCTTACCCAAGGGATATTTGAAAACAATTCCAACACCATTTCTGACTCAAGAACAAGCCTCGTCAAAGTACATTGATCAATTTCATCTTGTGGGACAGTCCTAACATGTTGAAAATATATATCATCAAAAGTATTAATGTCTGGATATTTTAAACCATAAGTACCCATGTCGGTATCTATGAGGGAGATAGAAGATGTTGACATACCTTCGATAGGAGTTCTTGTCCATTCCTGTCTTTGTAAAAAGACAATAGTGTTACCTACAGGAGCCCATGTAAGATCTCGACCAACATAAGCATCGATGTATTGGGACCAATCTCTTCCTAACAACATCAAATAATTGGTAGGGATATCTAGAATATGCACATTTCCCATAAATTTAACTCTTTCATCTTGTGCAACCTTAATAACAATATCCCTAAATTTTCAGCAACATTTCGTTTGTTTGGAATAAAATCCAGTAAGCTTCCTATTATCAGTTTCATATGGTATGCCTAACTGATTAGCAATAGACTTAGGCATTATATTTTTGGAAGCACCCGTATCAACAATACAGTTATGGATGATTTTGTTCTGAATTTTGACAGTAATATAGAATGGAGGTATATAATCCGGAGTAGGATTACTAGATGTATTCAATACCTCATCTTCTTCATTACTTTCATCTTCTTGCAAAGCTACTGCATTTTTTGATTCAGTCCTATTTTTATGAGTAGCAACTAACTTTTCAAACTTTCTAGGCAGATTTAGACTTTCAAACATAGTCAAATTACTATGAGAGTTTTTCATATCAGCAACAATATCATAACCCTCAGAAAATAAACCAGATTTAATGTATGATTTGGGTCTATAATTATGATACTAAGAATTATTTAATCCAGAAGGAGCATCTACATTAGGTACAAGGCTAGATGTTGTTTGGTTTTGAGGTTTGGTCTTATCCACATCATTTGACTTATACTTTCCTACATCAACAGATTTGGACTTATCATAATCATTATATGTCTTAGGTTTTTATCCACTAACATCATTGCCTTTACCTTTATCTTGGATAACATCCTTCTTTGAATTATCTTTGGCTCTCATTTGAATGACATTTACCTCACAATCAACAAAACTACACATGTCCTCAAATTTTTTTCCTTTAATGAATTTCCTATTTTTTTAACAACACAAGTAGAAGGATCATGATCTTCTTCACAAATCCCACAATACAATTCTTTGGATTTTGATTTTAGCTTACCTGAGGCTTCCTAGGATTTTGAACTAGAAGGTTGGTCATTTAATTGTCGCTTGATAGTGACCAGCTCGTTACCTAGACTGTGGATAGCATTTAAAATTTCTACATTATCAGCATACATACCTATAGAAGCTTTATCTTTAAAACCAATCCTTTTGAGCTTCTTCTCGTATTCAATGCAAAAAGTAATGGTTTATTCAAAATTAGTGATTTCTCTATCTTCAAGAGCTAACCTATATTTCAAAGGCAAGGAACTGCAGTAATAAATATGAGCAATCTTTTTAGGGGGTCTAACATCTCCTGGTATTTTCTATCTGAGCTTAGTGAAATGAATGGTAAAGTGGTAAACCGTTTCTCCAACATCCATCAAAATATTAGAAAGCTCATTAAACAATTCATACTCATCTTTGTCTTTACCAAAACAATCATCTAACCATTCTTCTATTTCAGACCAAGATGAGATGGATTTGGAAGGTAAACTGACAAAGAATTTATAAGCTCTTCCTTAGAGAGTCTAAGAAAACAACCTAAGGAATTTTCTTTCATTGGTAATGCCGATAGCAACACCAATCAATTTAAAAGCATCAAGGTGATCTTCCCATGACTCACCCACATCTCCTGAAAACTTAGGTAAAGTAATGCCTTTCAAGGAATGTAATCTAGGTGGGTTTCTTCTGATATCTATTGGGTTACCCTAGAGGCATGAGTTCAATTCATCATCATAATCTTCATTATCAATTACATTTCCCATGTCTCGATTATTTTCAAACCTAGGTATATGCCTATTATTTCTCCTTCTCATATCTTCTCTATTGTCATCGTTGTTTTGGAGGAGGTTGATTTTCCATTTCAAAAATATAAAATAGTAAATCAAAGATATCAGTAGAGATGTTTCAACAAAAAATATCGTTTTCAGGGTCTAAAGGTAATACCTTATGGGTTTTAACTGTTTTAAGAACAACCTCTTTTTCTTCCTGAATTTGCTTTTTTTTTCAAGATATCTCGTTGTGTTTGTAACTGATTTCTAGAAAGGTGATCAATTTGGAGGGATTTATCCTCTTCAGTATCAAGGACAACAACAACGTTGATGAATTGTTCAAAATCTTCGTTAGTATTCCAAGTGAAGGATCTAATTTCGGCACTAATATCTAGTTGTACATTCTCTAAAGGAAGGCCTAGTTGTATGAATAGTGTAGTGTCTGTGATGGTTATTTGGGAAATGAACACCAAACGAACAGATAGTTAGAAGAAAATTGTTCGTGAAAGAATGAATTAGAAGAAAACTCCCTAGCGGAGTCGCCAAATTTGTTGTCGACAGAAAATTGACCGACAACTAATCAACCCTTTTACCTATCGTAAAAGGTTAAGACAAAATCAAACCAACTTTAATCGTATAGGGGACTTAGAAAATATTCTAAGTGTAGGGTAGTTTATATCTTAAATCATTTATAGAAAAAAAACATAAGATTATAAGAAGATCCTTTAATTCATTCAGAAAAAGAGATATTATACAAACAAGAAAGAAACAAAACAAGACAAGAAAACAAGAAAGACAAGAAAAACAAAAAAACAAAACCCATAATTTGCATACTATCAACCCTATCCGACAGCATGATATCTATGAACTAGATAACCTCTTGGAGGGAAGAAATCAAGATTGCAACATCCTTCATGCATACATTGTATTTTGTTACATAAAAATATGCTTGCATATCATTTGAAATAGATCCTTTTAACTCCCATTTATAAATTATCCTTTTTACTCTAGATTTCATACAATATAGAAAATGAAACTTTAATCAAATGCACTCTTTATTCCAGATTTTTGATTTAAAACAACATGTAAGTAAAAGATCAACAAAGCATACAATAGATACATAGTAATACAAAGTCATAAGAGACCAACATGACTTCTATATTAAGATGAGAAATTGATTTACAAATGAGAAGCAAAAAATCATTGAAATCAACTTTAATCAAGATCTGACAATACAATAGCCAAAAAGGTAAATTTGTAAACCTAAATGCTTAGAAATCCATAAATTCGTGTAAATACAAATCTAATTCTTCATTATAGATTCCCTTATTGATATCAGAATAGATCTAATTCTGATGTATCTAATGTTTACACTAAAATCCTAAAACTTAGGTTATCAAAATCCAAAGCCTCATTCATATTTCACTATAGAATGAAATACACTAAACTCAAATATTACCTTAATGTCCTCCTCTTTCTTTATTTCCTTCTCCCATAAAACAATTATAATCGATATCATCATAACATAATGGCACTATAGAAAAATATTTTAATAATGCCACTTAATTGATAGAATATCAAATGATTGAGATCATCGATAAAATTTATGATAGAATATTAATAATCATATCATAAGTTGATATGGACAAATAATAATAATGAGAAACAAATATAAAGGTGGGGGACCCACAATATTAAGGTAAAACATTAATTATAAACCATCCATATAACCATATCATTTGCATTAAAATTTCTAAACCATATCAATCAACATTAAAATATAGAGTTTAATATTTTCTAAACATCTATATGTATATATGCAACTTCATAGATTAAATATTATCATCACAAAATATAATATTATCACAATATAGTAATATGTGCATCTGAATCAAAATATAACCAATTCAAATGCCACCAATTCGAGATAACAACTGTCTCAAAATAGAAAGTTTTAAAGTCTAAAGCTAAGTATCATAATCCAATCATATCCAACCAAATCAAGTACTGTGGTACCATCAGTTGCTCTATGTGGAAGAGGGTTGGAGTGGGATGGCCTGCAAGAGACAAAATTTTCATGATCAGAATGGGACTAATGATGCAAAATATGTGGGGAATTTAATTCTAGTAGGTTGTGACTAGGCTAATTATTTGGGCAATCAATAATTTTCAAAATTTCTCAAAGGATATGCTCTTTATAATCAAAATGGATTGATATGAGTACGAACACTTCGGCAGACAACAGTTCCATGGCCCTGAAATGAGTTATAACCTCTTCTTCCACCATGAGAAGAATCTTTGTGTGGTGTGAATCTATTGCTATCAGGCCAGCCCTTATTAGATCAAGAATCATGTGGAGTTCCCCATCCATTTTATCTATATTTAGGCATCTGTTCCAAGTAATCATTATGGCAATTATCATTTTCTGAACTATTTCATCCCTAAAAACAGAGATCAAATAGTTATGAGATCATATAAAAATATCATCAAAAGTATTGTTGGCCTATTGTTACTGCATACTTCAAAGGAAACATCATTTCTACCATGTATGTCATATTTGTAACTCAAAAATCCAATACCAAATTTCAAAGATAAATCCAATTATCAATGTTCAATTGAATTCTCAGACCACATTTATAAGACAAATGCTTATGTAAACACGTTTTACAACCCATTTGTATTTTATAACCAAATCATCATAATTTGAGAAATCATAGTGAATTGAACAAATACGCCATATGACATAGTGAAAATTTCCTCATTATCTTGAATAGAAATCTTGTGAAGTCAATAATATGCAATTGCACAGAATAATTTCTTTCAACAATATTAACCAAAAAAGTGTTTCGAAATACAACTCGAATGCAAATAACCTTTGAAAATTGCTATCATTTTACAATATTCAAATGAAACAAAGATATGTTTGCATCATCTTTTCAAAATGAAAAATACACAAGTTCAAATCCTCTGAAGACTTGAAAACATACTAAGAATGACATAGTATCTAATAAACATTTTATTTTGTACACAGAAGAGAAGATCTTTGTCAAATACACTTTTCATAGAAAACTACACCAAATGGGTAGGTCACAAAACCAAAACAATTTGTCAATAAACTTCCTCATACAAATTTTATTAAAAAACACATCTTATCATTTCATTACCCATTTGGATTCTTGACTGCCAATGAAATTTCTAAATTCGTGATCCTGCAATATTTCATTCTACACACTAACTTAAAATTAAAAATAATTTCATTCCCTTCAAAAATTCAAACTTATATTCAACATTTGCATTCAAATCAACATACTGAAACCAACAAGAATCCACACTATAGTCTAAATAATAAAACATTATTTTCAAAGTGCTTCATCAAATCCAAACTTCTCTTCCTTCTTTCAAACCCAACATTTCACCAAATAACCCTTTTACCTCTATACATTCTTCAGAAGAATGATAGTTGAGTAAATGAAATCAAATAAATAGTGGAAAATTCATAACTTCACATAGTCCTGAAAATGCTCAAACCCAACTCCTAAATAGAACAAAGAACCTCAAAAACACATGCAGGCATGATATACAACCATCATAGACTAAACCTAGTTTATGACCGACTAAACTGACAGTGATGGAAAGAAGGATAGGCTTGAAGATGAGCATTCAATGCTTGAAGTACATTGAGCCGTGTGCCATAGATATTTCCTTAATTAACCATAAATGACCACAATCCCAAATTTCCCACTTTGTGACCAAGGATTACACTTGGCATTTATTTGAATAAAACAATGAAATCAACGTTAACCATCCAAATTTCTAAATTAACTTATTCACAATATATATGTTAGGTTTAAATAATATCAAATATGATTAAACATCCATGCCCTTTAATCCCCTTTATATTATCAATTCCATTGAGGGATCTAATCAACTGGTTCAATAATCCACATTCAATGAAGTGGAAAAATATATAGCATATGTTAGAAACAAACTTATATCTCAGAATCCCAAGAATGTCAACATGATACCACAACATGAATTCAAAAATATCATCCCATTGGAATATCCTTGAACCAACCAGGTTTAATTTCCTATAATACAAAATTAGTGCAATCAAATACAATGACACTTACCAACACTCTTACTACCTCCAAAGAAAGAAGATATATACTGAAACATGAGTTTGGAATTTGAAAATAGTTGAGGTACGCTGGAACTCAATCATCATCTTTGATAAATTTTGATCATCAATTTGTAAAGTGCCCAAGGTAACATCTTATATCAATGTGAACATCCAAATATATTAATGTCAACATGCAAATGTTTCAAAACCACTTTAAACATGAAATGAAATCGAACTAAAGTTTTAAATTAAAAAAATGGCCCCTACCATATATTTACAAAATTTAAAGAAATAAGGGAAAAGGAGGACACTAGATGCATTCAAATTTTATTTTAAAATGGGGTAGTTAAAATTTTAGGTATAATGGAGCATCAATGTAATTAGCTCAATTTTGGTTTGGTTAGGTTATCTAGGGATACGTAGGGTGTTTTTTGTCCTATTTAGTCTATATGGACCCCCTATTGATGTAAAAACATCAAAGGTTGGAGGTTTCGCTCTAAAATTCATTTATAAATACTCAAATGTGCCTAGTTGTGTAATCTAGCCTAGTGTTAGTAAGTTAGACCTCTAGGTGTTAGATAGGCATAAAATTAATGTGAAGAGGTGTTTTTTATGTTAACTTACTTTCTTATCCCTATAAACAAGATGTAAACTCACCTGAAGTTAGTGAAAGCATGTATGGTTAGGTAATAGAAACCTAACTACCTCCAAGATGCTATGAAAATCCTGTGAATTCAAATAGAAGAGGGATTTTAAAGTTTGAAAAAGGTTATCAGGGGAGAATATTACTGTGACATATCCTTCGTGGCTCAGGGAAGCTTGTAGAATATAATTTCATAATAAATTAAAAAGATTCTTCTATGTAATATTGTTTTGAAGTATATATTGTATAAGAAGTATTTGTCATAAATGAATGATTGTCTCTACAAGAAACCAAAATGGCACAGTCTTAAAGAGAACAAGTAGATGAATGTGGAAGGGAAAATAACAATGAGGGTCAATGAGTGAATGTGTAATAGAGTTAAGAGATGAATTATGCATTTGATATTTTTACATGAATGAATAGAAATTATAGAGGGTTTTAATTAATGTTTAAGTGTGGCTCCCTAAAAGATTTGACAACATTTCTGAGATAATGTTTTGTAATTACATCAAGAAATAAAGGTTGAGTATACATTTTTCTAAGAATAAAACAAAGAATATTAATATTCATCATATTTTAGGATGAATTCTCATGTGAAGTGGACTATGGAAGAGTCAAGGTAAAGTTTGGGGGGACTTCAAGATTTCAAGGAAGAAGTTTATAATTCTAAATCAATGATATTGAGTCTTAAAACCATCCTTTGGGTTTAAAACACTGATTTGAGAATTAGATGACTTATTCCACTTTTTAAAGCATATAGAACCCTATAAACCCTTTGATAATAGATGAATAAGGACTTATAAGTCATAATAAGATGTGTGCAAAACCTTAGGGAGATAAGGATGGAAATGAGAGGCCAAAACATTAAGCACAAATAAATGTGTACATTGTTATGTTCTAAGGAAGAAGGACATTTAAAGGAAAAGGAAACAATCCCATAAATTAGTTTGATCAGTAGTCATGGTTCTTTATTATTGTCAAGAAATGAGAATTTATAGGGGAAGAGGTTGATATGACAAGATATTGTCAAAGGTTTCTTTAGGACCTAAAGGTGATGACAAAGTCTTAGTTGTGTTAGAGGGAACAATTAATAAATTAAATATGAAACCAATTAAGAATGTTATTTGAATACTTATATGAGGTCTATGAATACCCTAAAGGATGATAAGCATGATGAGAAAGGTGATAAACTTAGGGAAAATGAGAAACAAGTAGAACATTTAAGAATTTTGTATATACGAAACAAACTCAGTCATAAATAAGACTATTACAGTCATGTTAAAAATTGATGACTGGAATTGAGTTATTTTATGAAACATTGGAAGAGCTACAAGTCACAGAAATAATAAGTTATGAAGTGATATAAAGTCAAGATTATGAGTTATTAGAATTAAAGTTGCAAAAAATCTAGTGTGGGCGGACTGTGCTAAGCATATACAATGAAGAAAGCATTTTATATATTCCTTTTTGTCAATAAATGGTTAAGAACTCTTTTGAGAGTTGTTTATAACTAAAAATATAGGTAAGTGTCTCATTACAGAGAAAAGAAATATGGAATAATTCATGGTCAAACTACTGTGAAAGGTGAGGGTTTGAAGTTTAACCATGTCATTTCAAGACAATTTAGTGGTGAAAGAGAAAATTTGCAAAGGTTTAAAGGAACTCCATTAACAAACCTGAAATGTTTGGAAGGTCCATACAGACCTTGATTTCAATTTTAAAGGCTTGAGAATAATAAAATATGATTTTATAGTGATTCTACTCTTCTCGGGCTCATGGTGGAAGTTAGTGAGTGAGAGTGCTAGGGCTTTGTTTTTGAGAGGGTAAATCTACTCATTTTTTCCTGAAATTTTCAACATACCATGAAAAATCCATGTAGAAAGATATAGAGGAATAAAATTGATAAACTAAGGGTGAAATTTCTTAATGTTTGTGACAGTCAGAGAAATAACTTCAAACACATTAAAAACACTAGTTGAAAGGTGAATTTTACAAAGGAAGTATATGCAATATTTGGAGTTAAGTAATGAAACTTTATGGGAATGTCAATTACCTTAATATATTCCTAAAATTGAATTATTTTTCTTGGGAATTCATTAGAGGTGGATATAATCATGAAAAAGTTCTTTAGGAAGACCTAATGGAGGGTTTGTAGACCAAATCACAAAAAGAGACCTATAAGAAATTGTATGAGAAGTTAAGACCTGAGATGTTATGGGAAAGTTTGAATAGCCAAATGTGAACTAATGAGCCTAGTAATACCTCATAGATAGATGTGAAAGAGTGAATACATGGTTATAGTAAGAACAAGATGTTAAGGGAAAATGAGGTCAAAAATAAAAATGATGTAAAATGGAATTGTGAAATTGATTTGATGATTTGAATGAGAGTAATTAGTGATGTTGAAAATTATTGAAGTTTTTTAAAGCTTCGGTATAGTATTCTATTACATTTCATAATTTTGAGAAACCTTTAACAAGTATGGGCTATTAGAGAAAAGTGGATGTAAATGTTGTTTTCATGACTCCTAAGTAAAAATTTTGGATGAATGAAGCATGTATGCAGGGTTCTTATATAAAAACGCATGGATTGAAGAGTTAGAACCTTGTGTGTGGTATGAATTATTTCCACTCATCAAGGTGAGTGAGATGGAATGTTGCAAAGGTCTATGGAAGAGGAAAAATTGAAACATCAAGGTGAGAGCTTCCAGACAAAGTAAAGTCATGGAAGGTTTCACATCCACACCAGACTCTGAACTAGAGAGACAACTACCCAAACCACCAAAATTTAATGAAGTATGATGTCATTTTTTGTAGTATGATGG
Source organism: Taxus chinensis (assembly GCA_019776745.2). Lineage (NCBI taxonomy): Eukaryota > Viridiplantae > Streptophyta > Pinopsida > Cupressales > Taxaceae > Taxus > Taxus chinensis. The sequence continues at coordinate 464,811,377 of CM034154.1, read as the reverse complement.
TATGCAATAGACTCAAGGTTTCATGTTGTGGTTGGAATTTATCAAGGGCTGCCATGTCTATACTACAAGAAAAATCTGCAAGAAATCATGGCACCCATATTGATTCAAAGCATCTTCAGGGGAAGAATTATAGCATGGCGGTATTTTTGACTCTCTCTTCCTTATCTTTCTTCATTCAATGAAGTTGTATAAATGTAAGTGTTTGCGCACTTTATAGGGGTTCTTCTCCATTTTTCCTTCCTCAAGTATATATTTTGAGCTCTTCTCTTGAAACTCAAAATTTCATGCTATCGACCTCTATAACTCATGAATGATGATTTACTTTCCTTGGATCTGTATGAAAGCTATTGAATATCAATCAATGAAAGTGTGGTTTATCTCTTTCCTTTAAATACATTGTGTTTGATGTGAATATTTCACCCTATAGTCATTTTTATACCCCTATAAAAACAGTCTAATCCCATGTGCACCGGCCTATCACCCAACGGGTGTTGGGTGCTCACCTAAGGCATGCGTGGGCACCGAGAACGTCCTTTATATGAGTCTTGTGAGATCTTGTAAATAACTATGATTTAATAAAATAAAAAAAACAAAACATTACACAGTAAAATAATGAAACCAGAGATATTGTAATTCATTCGTGAAAAGCTCCCAATGGAGAGATTACATATAAATAGCTCAATGAAATCCTATAAGTAAGGAGTCAAGGCTAATCTCTAAGTCCTCTCAACTATGAGTTGTGCATTACAACTTTTTTGCACACTCATAAATTATTTTATAAATATTAAAAACTATTACTACCAAATAGCCCAAACCACTCCTAAGTGTTCACACTATAAACAATTTTTCTGTAACATGAGAATACATCCTTAAGGATAGATTTAGATGCAGGAAAGAAAAGAACCATGTGTTCATTCTAAGAGCTTAGTATGAGTTATCATATAAATGCATCCATTTAGATAGCTAAAGATAAGTACTAAACAAAATATAGAACTGATTCATAACACAGAGGAAATGCACTAGTATTTATGCTCATAAACAACATATATTCTTTGTAACTGAACCTTATATTAATGTTAACAAGTTTAATAACCACATTACATTCATTAAGGCCATAACAAACCAACATATCAATGCAGATATGCATCATGATCCTAAGCTATACATCCCACATTACAAAGATGGTTACAGACCCAGCCCTCTAAACAAACCATCACTCCTACAGTTATCCTAATCCCAACCCAAAGTATTCTTCATTATTCCTACAAATATTTACCTATCCAATGTTATATGAGGCTACTCTTGGTGTGTGTCTCTCCCTCTCTCTATGTCTTCCTCTTATACCCAAGCATCTCAATATATATCTTTAGTCTTCACCGCCATGCCTTCCTGAGATAACAAATCAGCTACCAAGTGTCCATGTGGTCCTCTAATGGAGCATGCTTCCTTTGATCCGAGATCTCCACTCTTTGCAATGATGTCTTTCTGGATCCTTCCATCGCATGTATGGAATATTCCATTCTTGACCATACAACTTCCAGGCTTTCTCCTTATCCACTCTGCATGCTAGACATGTCATGGTTTTATTGTGTGCTACTTGGAATGCCAAATATGGGTAAATCCCAAAACATGTCTTGTCTTATATGCACGCGTTGTGTGTTCTACAAAACCCTACTAGAACCATTCCCTACTTTCCTTCACCTTGTGCACCATTATTCATATAGTCCATGTGTGCCCACATGCCTTCTTGCACTCATCTAATATTTTTAGGTCCAACATCACACCACACTATGCTTGTTCTTTGTCCTCGAAAACATTTCTCTTTAATGAATAAAGAATGAAGGGCTCTGAATAGTGGGGAAAATAATGAAGGAATGAAGAATTGGGAGAAAGAATGAAAGAATTTGGAAAGTGAAAGAGAAAAATGCTTATTTTTTAAGGAGGAGAGGGAAATCCTTCCCTATTTTTGCCTCTAGCTTTTCCCAAGCGTCAACTTCACTCTACACTTGTTGACAGAGGTCTCTAAATAAGGTTCTCACCTCATCAAAACTTAGTTCCTCCCCTTTAGAACTCATTGTCTCAATAATAATTTTCAATTGTTTACCCAAGTCATCAAGGGTGTCCATCCTGCGGGTGATCTGGAGGTATAATTCCCTTAGGTGGATTGTGATCGAGTCTGGAAAGTTCTTGATAGATTATGGCTTCTTCTTTACCTCAGCCAAGATTTTATCCCTTTTTGTCATGTTCCCCTTATTCTTTTCTTGAAACTCCTTAAGTTACATTTCATTTGTAGGGACCAAGATTCTTTCCACTCTATCTCTATCAGCGCAGTTGTCATATGCAACTTCAACAACTTGTGCGGTGGCCTTTACCTCTATAAGGAGTTTGGTATATCAGGAAATGATCTTGAAAACTTTTAGCTTCTATTCTCTCTCTTGGCATGCCAATTTTTCTTCTGTAATCTCTAAGGAAAGTGGCTTCCTTTCCATCATAAGGATATGGGTCAAATCCTCCACACATTATAAGGATGATTAATATTTTTTCTTAGGAGGTGCTAGGTCAAGATGTTTTAAAAAAATAGTACCCGTAATCATTTCAATTTTCATGTGTACCTCATGCACCATTGATTTCTCTGCTTTAAGTTCACACCTTAACTGTGCACTAATAAGTTATTATTTATTCAATTCCTTTCTCTTCTCAACAAGATCCTTCTTTTCCTTCTCTCTAATTCCTCCTCCAGGAATATTACTCTATCATTTCTTCTTAACAGTCTGGCCTCAATCTCAAATGAAATTTTTTTGAGCACGTTGCAGACCTACTCATCTGACAACTATTGATCATTCACAAAGGGATTTACTCATTTTCTCTTTGGAACCTTCATCAACACTCCTTGACTTACTTCAAACTCAGGTTCATCCACGTGGGACTTGAACGCCCAAGATAGCATCTTTCTAGTTTGTGGATAGGCACATTCTTCATCAAACAAATTCACAACTAGGATTTTTTCTATTAGTACGGTGCTCTAGAAGCACACACATAACACCTTGCTTGGATCATTAATGTAGCCCATCCATTTCCCTTGTGTTGCTACTACACCCTTCCCACCTATTCACGTAGCCTTTGGGAAGCTCACCACCAAACTAGGATTCCCACCCATGCTGCTGAAAGAGCATGTGCAAATCACACAAAAAATATTCTTTTCTATATATTGATGTTCAGATACATTTACATGTATATAGGACATATAATTCCTATATTTTAGGAGGCAGCCTTAACTACTTCTCCCACAAATATCTCCCACACTCTATATATGTGAGTGGTTAAAACTCACCAACAAATAATTGTTGTATGTTGTTTTATATAATAACCATATAACATAATAGACTAACTTAAATAAATATTACACACAAATAAAGGAGCACTAATAAATATATTTCCCAACATTCCCCCCCTTAGTGCAAACATGGGAAAAACCTGCCTTTGTACTTGCACCTTCTCATGATCTGGTGATTTTCACAGGATGATCACAAACCTCAGGGATGGTTTTGCAAACTGTTGACCAAAAACTAAGAGTGGTGGTTTTGCAATTGGTTTACCACAAACAACAAAGTGATGGTTTTACAAATGGATTACCAATAACCAAGAATGGTGGTTTTTCTATTGGTTTACCACAAACCAAAAATGAAGGTTTTCAAGTGGTTTACCTACAACCACATCATGATATGCCAAGTACTATTCTCAGCCCTCATCAATATCTCACTGCAAGGAATAACATAGGAAATTCTACTGAAATATGATGCTAATGCATAAACTGAAAACTAGAAAAGGAACATTGAGATCATGTTCCCCCCCTCAATGTGAAATTTCCACTTATTCAATCACGAACACTGTAAACAGGAACATTGATAATGGAACACGCACTAAAAAATGCCACCAAATCATCTGTGCGGCCCCGTCGTTGGTGACCGACGAGAGATCGCTGATTGACCTCCTTCCTCTGTTTTCCTCCATCCTCCGATCAATTGCTGCTAGCTCAGATGAATTTGAATCAAGTATCAATTATATGCCTAAATCAAATGTTGGGTTCAACCAAAAATGCATTCGTAAGGCAATTTTTATTTTATTTTATTTTTTTACGACTACAAAATGACGAAAACACTGACTTTAACAAAGAATCTCCTTATGAAACTTTCAAATAGACATATAACTTGAATCTTTTGACAATTTTATACTATAATGACTATTGACTATAGTCATATCATATTAATGGAATTTATTTTTTACGTGACTACTCTTTTACAAAGACTACTTTATAACAACACTTTGACACAAAAGTATACAATAGGCATATTTACAAAGACAATGTAAACTAGAATTTGATATAAGCCCTAAACAGACACTAAACAAAAATACACACTTATTACTCTTATAGTGTGAAGAGAAATATCTCTAACTAAATAATTAAAAATTGACTTATCTCCACAAAATGACAATGAAAGGCAGCGAACTTTAGAATTTTATCACACAACTCGCAAATAATACTACCTATCGACTATACAAGCAAGCAAAATTCGACAACCAAATTTTAACACAAACGATTATAAATTTGCAAAACATATTCAACATGACTTTGACTAATTATGTCGTACCTTTGAATAAATATAAGCATGAATTAATGCATAGAAACATGGAAAATGGTTTGGGTGACATTACATAGAAGATGACAACGGTATGTCTTCATGGAGTTGACAACTTTCTATTCAATGTTGAGTCGATGGTGGAAGCGTGCATGTGATTCTATGAACATGAATGTGAAAGGTTCCTGGAGGTGAAATATGACTCCCAGACTGATGTTGTAGATGTATAATCTGCCAACAATGAATCTGATGAAGATAGAAATTCTGCCTATGATTCAACCAACATGTAAGTGATGAGTGTTAGAGTTGAATGTAGATTTGGGAATGTACTATTAGGTTGTGGAAGCATTGAGAGTGGATCAAGCCGTGGGGGAACTATCGATGCGTTGTGAAAGTAATTTAACTCGAGCAGAGATCAATGATACACATTGAATGCAAATGCCAAGGAAAGTTGGTGCCAAAACACCTTAAACCAAGTATTTCATGTAACTCGTTGATATTGCTATGATAGTTGAGAAAATTAATTAGAATATAAAACTCAAAATATGCACAAAATTTTCAAATCAAATCCTTGTAAATAGGTTGATCCAGAAAAATGTAAATTCTAATGTTTGAAATCAAACCATGGCAGATGCATTGATCACCATCACTATTTTTCTCCTATGATTGCTTAGATTTAGAACTATACAGATTTTTTGCACGCAAATTCAATGCATTTCCCTCTTAAGAGATATTCATGTCTGATGAAAAGAGTAGATGTACGTGATAATTGGGAGAGATAAGCACACGAATAATAACAGGAATGACTCCAAAGCTTTGAATCACATAGCTAATGTGAACATAACTCCAAATATTCTCATATGTCAGGGCTAGAGACTTGAATAATCACCCCTGCCAATTCTCAAGATTCCATCGCTCTGGTACCAAATGAAAGAGCACATGCAAATCACACAAACAATCTTCTTTTCTATATATTGATGTTCAGATACATTTACATATATATAGGACATATAATTCCTATATTTTAGGAGGTAGCCTTAACTACTTCTCCCACAAATATCTCCCACACTCTATATACGTGAGTGGTTAAAACTCACCAACAAATAATTGTTATATGTTGTTTTATATAACAACCATATAAAATAATAGACTAACTTGAATAAATATTACACACAAATAATGGAGCACTAATAAATATATTTCCCAACAGCTGCCATATTCTTTCCCAATGCTCTCTTCTTCCATTTCCTTCAAAATTTCATTTGCACTTTACTCCAATTCTTGCTCCACCAAATCTTTAATGATGCCCACCACTTCTCTTTCCATGGATTTTTCCACTTGTTCCTTGGTGAGGCTTGGTGTTCCATAATTTTTGGTGCTTACTTCTTTGCTCACCCCCTTCCTTGATCTTTTACTTCCTCCTCGTCATTCTCCTCTTCATCTTCCTCCTCCTCAGATTCATGTACATTATATACTAGATTTTCTTGACCTCCTTTGGGATCATCATCATCCTTGTCACCAATGTAGGCCTCTAGGGTCTATGTTTCCTTGGAGTCTGAATTTTCTACCACCTTTTTCTTCTTCGTAACTAGTGATTCCAATATAGGATATTTTCCTTCTCTTTCTCCTTAATAGGTGATGTATTCCTTGGTAATTATTCATGTGTGAAGGGTCCTTCATGCTCTGGTGCCTCTTCTTCTAGGGTATTTTCCTTGACTGAGGATTTCTTCCTACGCGTGTAAATCCTAGGCTTAACAATTACTTCTAGCACGCCCACCAATTATGTGGTCTGCACACTTGGTGCCTTCTTCTCCTGCACCTCTTCTCTTTCCATTTTCTTTAGCACAACCTTTTTCCTCCCTGTGGGGTCTTCTAGAATGGATACATCACTCTCTAGATAGGATCCTTTCTCAAACTTAGGCCTTATGCATAGATATACCCTAGCTGAAGCCCTTCTGGTGATCAGAAGCATTATTGGCTTCATCATCTGTACTTTATGGGAGACATACTTATCCATGTATGCATGCTTCTTAGGGTATATGAAATTTTAGTGAAGATCATGGTGGTCTCGGTCTACCTCACTAAGGTTGAACCTTATCCTTTTGGCCTCCTTGAACCGGTTGACCCCTACTTGGAAGTATTGCATGGTGAAGAAGAAGGGTAGCTTACACCATGGGCTCTTAGTTCCATTTGTCAATGTAGACCTATCAATGTATAAATGTTGATAAACTGTAATCTCTGCCTCTCCATTCACAAGTACGAGAAAATGCTTAGGGATCCTCCATTCTACTCTAAATGTGTCATGCATTCACTTGTACCACTTTTCTAGGAGTGCCTTCTGTGAAACCATCATGGTTTCACAAGTATACTTCTTGAACCTTTTCACAGGCAAGGGAATGTCTTCTGGATACTCCCGAATGAACTTCTCTAGCCCATTGGGAACTCCAATCTCCGAGAATATGATGGTGAGGAGAATGTTTCTGAATAGTATATTTTCTCCTTCCTGCGTGCTACTTATGATCTCATCCGCAATAAAGGTGGACAAGTTATAGATGGTTCCTTCTGAGATCTTCTGGCATATATTTAACCATGCCTTGTTTACTTACATCCATATTTCTTTATCATTAAGCTTGGTGACCAAGAACACAACCATCCTCATAATAGACTCTAGGATTTCTATGATGTCAAAGTACCACATACCCTTTTTGTAGTCATAATCCTCCACAGTTTCCTTGATGGTCTCTGTATCAGTTAAATCGTCATCTATGGATTCCCCTTCACAATTTAGGCCAATGAACTTGGATATCAAATGAGGTGTTATGTGTATCTTGTGGCCTGCGGCCTGCAAAGTAGAAGTGGTCTTCATGTACACGTGACATCAACCACTGATATAGTTGCTCAGCCTTGCCAAAATAAGGAAACTCATATAGTTGCAATAGCCCTACCTTCTCCAACTTTACTTTCACCCCGTCACTAGACATTGGCATTCCATATGGTGTCCTCTTGTTATTTGGATGAACCATCTCCAATGCCATTTTTTTCTCTATAGTTCTCATTCAGTGGTTGTAATCACTCATGGCCATTTATCTTGAGTGCGACACCAAATTATTTCTCAACAATACTCTATATGGGTACTACATTTCTGCATACCATTCCTCATTGGAGATAGCAATGATAATGGTTTGTTTTCATTTTCCATTTCCTTATTTTTTCTTTGGTGAAATGGTCACCTTCTATGGTGTCATTCTTCTTGTTGGGTTAAAATTTAAAACTCCTTATTGATCCTCTCTACTACTCTTCTCAATTCTAAGGCTTAACTCTATGAAGAAATCCTTCTCTTTCCGTGCCCTAGCTTCCAAACCTTAACTAGGAAAACCATTCCACAAGATGACATACTTAAAAAAAGCTCTACCCACACCCGTGAACTCCTTCCACCATTGTTTGCAGATCCACCCTAGTCACACACTTAGATCTCTATGATTCTTCTTCCTTCACACAAATCTCTTTGGATGCCCTAGTTTGCAAGAGTGCTTCAACTTTGTAATAGAAAGGTAAAATAATGACTCACCCAACCTTATATTTATAGTTTTTTCTCCTCTCTAGCAATAAATTTTATACCACCTACCAACATACTTAGCATTAAATGTGGCTTTTTCCACTAGGTTGACCTTAAACGCCCTTATCCACTTGCCCAATGCTACGCCCTTAACCTATTTCTTGTATTAGGATATGAGTAGCCAACTTGTGGCTTACCATGTCATTTTATTATATAATTTATACTTTCTCATGCTTAGTAGGTCAGCCTCAGTGATGTCCATAACATATTAATAGTATATATAGGGGATTGTAGGTAGTATTTCATCATCATTGGAGTATTTGAGTATTATTGTATGGTTTGGGGGTTGCCCCCTCGAAGTGGTGAAGCTATTATAATTGCATATTGAAATAATTTATTATGGAATATTGTATTATTTGGTGTTATATTTCTTCTCATGATCTGAATTATACAAGTAATTTCATTACAAGTGGTATCAGAGCTACGATCTGGGCCAAAATTAGGGCAAAAAACCTATTTTTTTATTTACGCCATATATTATGAACCAGAGTGAATTGGTGGGATATATATTTACGAGAGTTGTGAAACATTTCAGGTAAGGTTCCCTGAAAATCTAAGACTTTTTTGATTTATTTTTCAAAATATATTAAGAATTTATTGTTTTTCATAAAATCACTCCCTAGGGTGTAAATTGTGGAATTTTTTCAAATTTGTTACATTTTCAGAAAGAAAAAAATAAATTATTTGGGTTTTTTTCTTCAATTTTTTTTATATTTGGCCAAATTCTTATCAAAATCCAAAACCCTAAAAGTTGATCATGATCCCTACATCCTACTATTTTGGGACATCATGGCAGGGCCTTCCACAAGAGGAAAACATAATCCCATCACTCTAGGTAAAACACCAGAAAAGGATGAGATAGTAGTAGAGGAGTTGGAGATAGAATATATAACTACAGATTCCTTAGGGTTTGGGTTTACTTCGACAGACCATAAAATAAGCCAACTTGAGTTTAACCTGAGAGACCTCAAATCTAGGGTGGCTAATAAAGAAGATGCGGATAGGATTGGACAAAGATTGGAGGATTTCATGCAAAAATTTAGTACGCATATGATGGGTAATCATACTTATGTCAATCAAGGTGGATCCTCAGATCAACATAATAGACACATGAGCCAGAGTGGTTCTTCGAGTGTGCATAATCCAAATACGAGCACTCTGCAAGCCCGTACTATGTTTCCAAAAGTGGATATGTAGAAGTTTGATGGAAAGGATCCACTCAATTGGATCAACCAAATGGATAATTTCTTTGAACTACATCAGATTCCATCAGGACAAAAGGTGACCATGGCAGCTTTGTATCTCAAACTTGACCAATTCATCTGGTATCGATGGTTATGTGCTCAAAGGAAGAAGAGTGGTCTCAATGTTACATGGAAATTATTCATTGAAGAGTTGCAATTAAACTATAGTTCTAGTGTGTCAGATAATTACTTCAGCCAATTAGTAAAGTTGAGATAGACATAATCTATTAAGGATTACATTCATCACTTCCAAAACCTTTCTCTGCGGGTGGAAAATATTACTGAAGAGAATCTAAATGACGTATTTCTTGGGGTTTTAAGGATCACATTGAGCATGAGGTGTGTATGTTTAATCCTCAAAAGGTTTCTGATTCAATGATTATGGAAAGAAGGACAACGGATAAAATTGTTTCAAGTAGGAGACAACATTGCACTTATACCAGAGATCGCAACACCTTGGCCCTAGCACTCCCTCAGTCAGTTAGATTGACACCTCAACAAATTGAAGAAAAAAGAGAAAAAGGCTTATGTTTTAATTGTGACAATAAATTTGGACCCAGACATAAATGTGATGAAAAAGAAGTTGTTCTACATTGATGGGCCTAAGGAAGATGAAGAGAATAATGAAGATGTAGAGTCAGAGGTCTTGGTTGAGCTAGAGGAGGAGTCAGGAGATACTTAGCAAATGATCTCATGCCATGAAATTTCAGGTATTAGCACCCCCAAACCCTAAAGGTGGTTGGATTCCTAAAAAAATAGAGGGTCACATTGTTGATTGATTCAGGAAGCACTCACAACTTTATCAATCATAAGTTAGCAGTGTGCCTAAACTGTTTCATTTATCCAGCTCATGAATGTCAAGTAATGATTGTTGATGGAGGTACTGTTACTTGTTCTGGAAAATTCCATAGCATTAAGCTTTCCATGGGATATTACATAATAAATAGTCCCATGTATGCCATTTCTATGGGAGGAGCAGAAATTGTGTTAGGGGTTCAATGGCTTACCACTTTGGGAACCATTGAGATGAACTTCCAAGACTTGTTCATGTAATTTCACTCTGAAGGAAGGAATTTTGAGCTAAGATTATTAAGAGAAAAGTATCCACAAGTAGTAAGTTCTCATTAGATGCACAAAATGATAAAACAGGGTGTAGAGGGATTTGTGAAAAAACTCTTTTCATTGGAGGCTCATCATTCTAGGCACATTATACCATCAGATATGCAAGCAGTGTTGGATGCACACTCTGTTTTATTTGAATATATACCAAAGGGATTACCTCCAAAGAGATATCATGATCATGCTATTCAGTTATTACCAGGAATTCAATTGCCTAACATCAGACCTTATAAGTAATCATATGTACAAAGGAGTGAAATCGAGAAGATTGTACAAGAAATGTTAGACGCATGAATCATCCGCCATAGTCAGAGTGCTTATTCTTCTCCAATAGTGATGGTATGGAAGAAAGATGACATGTGGCACATGTGCCTTGATTATAGGGAACTTAATAAGTACACAATCAAAGATAATTTTCCTATTCATGTTATTGATGATTTACTTGATGAGTTGCATGGTGCTATTTATTTTACAAAGCTTGATCTTTGTTTGGGATATCACCAAATTAGAATCAAGGACGAGGATGTTCATAAAACCACCTTTTGGACACACGAAGGCCATTATGAATTCCTGGTAATGCCTTTTGGACTCACAAATGCACCTTCTACATTTCAAATTTTGATGAATTCTATTTTTAATTCATTCCTACAGAAGTTTGTCTCAGTGTGTTTTGATGATATATTAATTATAGCAAAATAGGGGAGGAACATTTGCATCATGTAAATAAGGTTTTGGAAACCCTTGAGCAACATAAAATTTATGCAAATCCCTCTAAGTGTTCTTTTGGAATCAAGGAGGTTGAATATTTGGGTCACTTTGTCTCTCATGAAGGGGTTAAAGTGGATCCTAATAAGATCAAAGCCATGATGGATTGGAAGGTTCCAAAAACCCTAGAGAATATATGAGGATTTTTGGGGCTTACATGTTATTATTGAATATTCATAAGGCATTATGGAAGCATAGTTGCACCTCTCACAAATTTATTAAAGAATGAATCCTTCCATTGGAGTGAGGATGCAACCAAATCATTTGAGCAAATAAAGGAGGCCATGTGCACCACTCCAGTATTGGCCACTCTATATTTTTCCAAAACATTCATTGTTGAATGTGATGCATCAGGGATGGGTATGGGGGTAGTTCTCATGCAAGAAGGCCATCCTATTGCATTTTTGAGCCATCAATTCAAAGGTAAGAATATTTCTAAGCCAACTTATGAGAAGGAAATGCTAGCCATACTTCATGCAGTAAAGCAATTGAGACCATATCTCATAGGAAGACACTTTAAAGTGAAGACAGATCATGATAGTCTAAAATACTTCTTGGAGAAGTGTTTATCATCTGAAGAACAACAAAAATGGGTCTCCAAGATGTTGGGATATGATTTTGAGATTATCTATAAGAAAGGGAAGGAGAATGTAGTTAAGTATGCAATGTCGCAGAAAGATGACTCAACTGCATCCTTGTTATGTGCCAAGTCCATATTACAAGAAGATTGGATAGATGAGGCAAGGTTTGAATGGATAAATGACCCAACCACACAAAACCTCATTCATCATCTCCAAAAATGATCCAAGCATGTCTGAAATTTTTTATTGAATTTGGATTCTTTATGGTATAAAGATATATTATACCTATGTAATAACTCCACTCTTAAAAATAGGATTCTATCTGAGCTTCACTCTTCTCTAGTAGGGGGCACTCTGGATTCTTGAAGACTTATCATCGATTCAAACAAGATTTCTAGGAAGGGCTCAAAGGGGATGTCCAAAAATTTGTGGCAGAATGCATGGTTTGTCAGCAAAATAAGGGTGAAATAGTTCAATCCCCAGGTCTTCTACAACCTCTATCTATTCCTAGCTAGCGGTGGGAAGAGGTTTCCATGGAATTTATCATAGGATTTCCTAAATCTGATGGAAAAAATTTCATAATGGTTGTGGTGGATAGACTCACCAAATATGCTCATTTTTGTGCCTTGGCACACACATTTGCTGTAAGCACGGTAGCAATAGCCTTTATGGACATAGTTTAGAAGCTTCATGGGACACCGAAGATTATAGTAAGTGAGCGAGACCCTATATGTACTAGTCATTTTTGGACTGATTTATTCTCATGATTGGGTACTTAGTTAGCTCATAGCTCTTCTTATCATCCCCCATCTAATGGGAAAATAGAAGTTGTAAATAAGTGTTTGGAGGGATATCTCTATTGCTTTACATCTGATAAACAAGTAAGATGGGTCCAATGGTTTCCACTTGCAGAATGGTGGTATAACACTTAATTCCATATTTCATCTAAAATGTCTCCTTTTTTGGCACTCTATGGGTACCATCCACCATCCATCACATCATCATTGAGAGGACAACCGTGGGTTAGAGTAGTAGAAGAACACATTCAGTATCAACAAGAGGTCCTCTCTTGTCTAAAGGAGAACTTGGTCATGGCACAAAACCTCATGAAGCAATAGGCTGATCAACACACGGAAAGGAATTTTGAAGTTGGTGATTGGGTTTTTGTGTGGTTACAACCATATAAGAAAATGTCTTTAAAACAACAACAAAAGGATAAAACAATTTCACCAAAGTATTATGGCCCCTATCAAGTATTACAGAAGATTGGTACTGTAGCATACAAATTAGAACTTCCACAATCAACTAGAATACATCCAGTATTTCATGTTTATTTCCTAAAGAAATTAATTGGACAAATATTATCAACCCAAACAGTCTTACCTGATCTTGATGAGGAGGGGAGGGTCATCTTGGAACCTGAATGCATCCTTCAAACATGCACTAAAAGATTGAGGACACAGGTTATTACTGAGTACATGATTAAGTGGAAGAATATGGACAGTGAAGATGCAACATGGGAAGATATGACATTCCTATAGTAGCATCCAGAGCTTCTCAACATTGGGGATGATGTTGATTTGAAGGGGAAGGGCATGATATGCCCTTAACCTATTGCTTGTATTATGATATGAGTAGCCGACTTGTGGCTTACCACATCATTTTATTATATCATTTATAATTTCACATGCTTAGTAGGTCACCCTTAGTGATGACCATAACATATGAATAGTATATATAGGGGATTGTAGGTAGTATTTCATCATCATTGGAGTATTTGATTATTATTGTATGGCTTGGAGGTTACCCCCTCGAAGTGGAGAAGCTATTATAATTACATATTGAAATCATTATTCTGGAATATTGTATTATTTGGTGTTATATTTATGCTCATGATATAAATTATACAAGTAATTTCATTACACCCAATCCTGCATGAAAAACCTTCTACAACCTTCTTGCATGCAAAAACCCAATCTGACCAAAGACTCTTACACACATGTCTACTGTGCAAAAGGCACTTCTTCTGTCCTTTACCTGATTTTTTCCCTTGCCTAGCTCATGTTTTTCCTGCACTCTTCATTATTTTTGCATGGTATTTGTTACAGCCTTCATGACACCACAATTCATTATCCACTGTTTCCCCATGTGCTTTCTCAATCTTACATGCTTCCTTCTACTATGCCACTCAAATTTTACTACTGTATTATAATTTACTTTGTACTACACCACCCCACACTTGAAAAAGATGCATGGTCCTCTACGCATACACAAATTTAGAAAATAATGTGGTTACCGACACACAAGGTGAAAAATGGAATAAAAAGAAAGGAACAAGCAACGAGAAAGGGAAACACAAGAAAATAAAAAGCGTAAAGGAAAATCCTAATCTAACTAGAAATACTGCTTTATTTAACAAACACCAAGAAGACTTATTTATAGTAGAGCTTTAGCCTACTCCCATTGAAATAACCTAGTAATCATGTCCCATATAGTCCTTGTAACTGGCAAGCACCTGAATCAAGGATGTATAAGATGATGAAAGGTCCTAGCCAATGGGATTTCAACTTCCCCCTCATGGTACATAAACTTGAAATCATACAACAGAACCATCTACCCAACCTTAAATTGCTTTTTGTTAATATGATGATCATGCCATGCCTTTTGTCTTACCTTTTCTATCTTCTAACTACATCTAGGAAGTGATTGCCTTTCGTCTAAATATATCAACTTCCCAATCCTCTCTTCCAGTGCTTATCCATCATCCAACCCTCATGTGTGTGTTATACGCAGCGATGGTAACATGAATTAAACTGGGAAAATAGCCTCTATGAAAAACACCAATTGAAATGGTGTGGCCTTGTTCAACCTCTTGTAGGTTATCCTGTATGCCCATAAAATGGCTGATACTTTGTCATCCCAATATTGTCTTCTGACGTCATAGATCTTGGTCAACTTGTGACTTAGTATTTTATAAAATTCCTCAGTAGTTCCATTTTCTTGTGGATGATAAGGGGTAGTATTTTGATGGGCCACCATAAATTCTGCTAGTAGAATCCTAACCGTTTCATTTAGAAAATGTGTAACCTTATCACTAGTCAAGCTCAAAGGACAACCATACCTACTGATTATGTTCTCCCATAAAAATCTAGTAGTTGTCATTGTAGTGTAATCCTTTACAAGCATTGCCTCTACCCATCTTCTTAGGTAATCAATGTAAGTAATGATATAATGAGAACCATTCATTCACGCAGCTAGTGAATTCAGCCCTACAAATTCAATTGCTCATTTTTCAAATGGTTCAGCATTAGTTATTAGTCATAAGGGAATTTCATCCCTCTTTCTAGGTTTTCTAAGGCATTGGAAATGGTCATAGGCCTTGCAAAACTTAATAAAATCTTAGTAGATGCTTTCCCAACAAATCCCTGCTAATGGAATCTTATGTGTGGTTACATTTCCTGCATAGTATCCTACAACAATCCCGCTATGTGCTTTCTCCATAATTGCCATGCACTCATGTTCCAATACACATCTGCACAGAACCTCATCACGTCCTAACTTATACAAATATCCACTAGTCAACATGTAGGGAGCGACATGTACTGCTAACATATTCCTCTCTAGAGTCTTCATCATGTCTAGTGCCACACAAGTTTTTAAGAATACTATGATATCTTCCAAGTCTGAGGGCGCGCACCACAACCTAAATAGTTACGTGTCCGAAATGGTATCCTCAATTCTTTGCATGTTGTTTTCACCCTCAAAAATCCCCTCTTTTGAATTCAAATTTTGGGAATTTTGAATTGGTGCCTTGGAGAAATTCGTGTTTCGAAGTCGTGGGTGTTTGGTTTTAATCTCGCCCTTTCACTTGAAAATTATTCATTCTTCATAGTTAGAAGTATTTTCTTTTTCCCTTGTCTGGATGCTTGAAAATATTTTACTTCATTGGAATGTCATTTTCAATCCTTCTATTTGGCTATGGATCATGTCGATCCTGGTATTGTGTGTAGTTTCTCAATCCATGGAGAACAATTTGAAATTCGGGTGTAAACTGTGGAGTTTTCCCTTCCATTTTCATTTTTCCACAGTTGTGAATGATGGGTGTCAAATTCTATCCTGATGTCTATGGATGCGTGGACATCTCTGATTGGATGCGGTCTGAAGGGTTTATCTTTTAAACTTGTGACTTTTGTTATTATTTTAAATAGTTTCATTTTGTCCCTGTGGCCCCTAGAGGATCACAATTGGTTGAAACAAGCAGTGGTGGAAAGGCGGGCCCTTTTTGTGTTTCGATGCTTTAAAAGGTCAAAGGCGGAAAGGTGGGTCCTTTTTGTGTTTTGAGGCATTAAGGTGAAATACGTAAAATGTAAAAATAATTTCTAAGGCCTGCAAAGGGACACGTGGCCATTTGTAAAGTCAAACGTGGAGAGGCAGGTTGTTGGGACACTTTAGGAATTTTACCTTTGTTTCCAAAACGACATAAAGTTATAAAGTGAAGCGCAACCCCGTTGATACCCAGGTGAAGCCACATGTTGATGCCTATGTTGAAAAGTCAAAAGCAGAGAGGTGGATCATCAGAGCACTTTTTGAAATTTGGTTTTATTTCCAAAAGGGATTAAAGTTGTAAAATGAGTCGCAACTCCACTCATGCCAAGGGATAAAGTCAAATGTTGAGCCTGCATTAAAATTCAAAGCACAAAGATGGGTCGTTGGAGTGATTTGGGAATTTAGGTTTTATTTCCAAAAAAGAGGGTTAATGTGTAAAAATGATCCATGACTCCATTGGGGTTTTGAGCCCACGTTGAAAAGTCAAAGCGGAGAGCTAGGTCAGTGGAGATATTTGAGTTTTTGAGTTTTTTGTTAAAAAGAGTTAAAATTATAAAAGTGAGTTACGACTTCATCGTCACTCAAGTGAAGCCACATGTCAGGCCTATATCAGAAGCGGATGGGTGAGATGAAATGTTCCAAAGTTCCATTTCTCTAAAAGGCACAAAATATAAAAGTTTTCCTCATGCCCTCTTCAGTTTAAATATTTTCCACGTGGACGACTCATATTTGAAGTTACAAAATAGGTTTAACGGCTGCATTACATAGCATCATTTTTTTTCCACCATTAACACTTCTGCAAGAACCAAGAAACCAAATGTAACCATTTTTAAAGATTATTTAATGGCTTCTCTACACCATTGGTGAAGATTAGATCCTGACATTCTTGAAATTTTAATAGATTTGAAAGTAATCAATACAGAAGTTTTTCCCTTTCTTCCTTTGCAATTCCTTATTTCCCTATTCAAATTTGTGAATCATCTGTCTTTGCATGTTAAGAAACTTTGCGTTCTTGTTAATATGATTTCAAGAACTTTGTGTCTATCAAATTATATCTGTTATAAACGTGAATGATTATATTATACATCTCCTTTGTTCAATACGCATAAGGTTATACTCTACTATCTATTTTTCCTAAAAGTATTGTTATGTTCTTCCTCTCTCATCTCCTTAGTTCTTCCATTCTTTCGTATTGATGATCTTTGGGAATAAAATCTTTCAAAGTATCAGGAATCCACACTTTGAAAGTTATACATTTGTATATAAGGTTTGTTGCTTTATTTCAATAAAGGAGCCTCTCCCATTAAAGAGGAGGGAATTGTTGTCCCCTGACTGTGGTTTGTTAAAGTACTATTTTAAAACCCAATGAGCATCCTCCCCTGATTCAATCCTTGATAAGTTTTCAGGTTCTGAATTAGTTTTTCCTAGTCTTACAACCACCAAGAACTCAAACTCTTGAAATAATAGGACCGAAAGACAAATGCGCCCTTTTGAAACATGATTGTTCACCAATTATTTCAACACCATGTGGTTTGTATAGAATATAAATGGTGTTTCCAATAGGTATTTTTGGAACTTATGCAGCACATAGATCATTGACAATGCCTCGCGCTTAGTATATATGTTTATTCTTCTTAATTCCTAGGTAAGGACATTGTTATGATCTAAAAATCTTAAGGATAAGAAGACAAAGGTGCAGGAAATATACAATAAGATGGAGTTTATCAAGAGCACCATCATTTTACAACACCCAGACCTAGCACCACCCGCACAGAAGTATGCATCCACTCTAGAATGCTTAGAAGATCTAACACGCATCCTCACCATGGAGATACAACCTTTGGCCCTGAAGTCTATAGAGGAAGTGGATGGTTGCTTAAATAAAGAGGAAAAGTTAAGGGTGGTAGCGCTCATTGCTGAGTATAGCAAGGTTCTCACAGAGGTTAAAGTCACTACCCAATTTTCTGAGTCTGCATGTCATACTTGTGTAGATAAGGATAAGGTAGAAATCACCTTGGTCACCACACATGAAGCAGAGCTAAAGGAGTTCCAAGAGAAGAATAAAGGAAACAGGGAAGAGAGGGACAAGGTTCTTACCGAAGTAGAAATAAAATATGAGTTAATTAAAACATTAAGGGGTTCAATCAAGGCCCAACTGAAAGAACTATACCCTTAGATTACAAGGAGGATGGACACACTCGAAGACCTGGGAAAGGATATGGAGAATATCATTGACACTTTGGGCACCCAGGGAATTGATCTAAGATTTGACAAGGTGAGCACCCTGATCGGTGAACTCTGTCAGATGGCATAGGGCGAGGTCGACGTATGGAACAAGTTAGAGGTAGACTTGTAGAAGGATTTTCCTAGCTTGCTGAGTTAGTGTCCCCCCCATTATTTCTTCTCCCCCAATTCTTCCATTCCTTTATTCTTTTGCAAAATTTAAGACTACACCTTGGTTCCCTAAGGTAGCATACATCTTGGTTAAGTGGAGTGTTTCCGCGGATGAAGAACAGGCGTAGTGTGGGGTGATGTTGAATCCCTAGAATATTAACCAAGTATGAATGTGCGTAGGCATGCAAGGTCCCAGTTATGGAATGGAGCACAAGGTAAAATCATGTGAGACACATGAGGATAGAGCCAAGGGTTCGGGACTTAATCAATATTGACATCTGGAGTAGAACACATGAAAAGCATGACCCTATTACATGTGGATAAGGTGCCGGCCTGGTGATTGGTTGGCCCAAGAAGGAGCACGCTAGAACCTTCTAGAAGTGCATCATGGGATAAAGTGGAAAGCTCAGTCTTAGAGAAGCATGCTCACATGGAGGAGGACATTCAGACACTTGGCACTGGATCTGAGGGTGTTGGAGGGTGAGTTGGCAGTCCAAGAAAGCTATAAATACAAGCACCAGTAGAGTAAAAGGAGAGAGACGAAGAGTATGGGTGGAGATCTGCAGAAATACTATGAGGACTCTGTTAGTGGATAGTTGTATTCAGGAGAAAATGAATTATGCGTAGGGATTGTAATTTTCTTTTTAAATAGCTTAGTTACATAAGTCCAGTTGCAACGTATGACCGTGGTATGCTTCTCTGTGACACTATGTAATGGCTCAATGGATGTAATGAGGTTATCTATTATATATATACATGAATATCAGTGATTTTGATACATACTTCTCTCTCATGAGTTCTCTTTCCTTTCATGTAAAGTAAGGATTCTTGTATGTTTCTTTCTATCATAATACATGTTATGGATTCTGTTAAGTATTCGGTCTGAAATGACTGCAAGGATCTAGAGGCCATTCTGAGCCCTATGGTTTTTGTATGTCCTAACTTCCCTTCTGAAATCTCTTACATAAATCATAGATGATATTTCCCACTAAACTCACATAAAGGAGAGACTCGGTACCCGCGCGTGCCATGGGTGAGTGCCCAAATTTTGTTGGGTGATAGGCCGACGCACATGGGGTTCCTTTCTTTATGTTAAGGGTAAAAATGACTACATATTGGTTCCATTTCTGGGACCACTTTTTGAAGTAGTAGTGGGATTTAGCATACATCATGATCTGTGTAATGAGTAATGAAAGAGAAATTAACATTGGAAAGTGTTAAATCATGGTTCAAAAGCACAAAGGATGAATTTTCTATGAGATTCGACACTGGACCTGAGTTTGATGAATGTGGATGGGTAGAAGAGAATCTCTACCATGATTTGTATGAGACCTTTTTATGTTGTTTCCCAGTGGATTTGTATGAATGCCTCTCAGACTATGGATCTAGATCAGGTTTACATTATGGATCGCATGTGTGGACCTAAGAAGAATACCAAAGGTTGCAGGATGTAGATTTGACATGGACCCATGTTGTGGATCATTGGTGGAAAGGATTATTGGCTAGCTACACTCTAGAGTACACCATTTCCACATATTCTTGTCAGGAGGTTGCTGAGTTTGAGTTTCTGTGGGAGCCCAGAGGATTGTTTCTATGTGTTGTACCTATGGCTTTGAAGATCTTGATGAGTTTAGAGGCATTCCCAATGGCCAGCTAAACCATTTTGAGTGTTGGGTGAGAAAGATATGGTGGAGGAAGATGGAAAATGCCACAATGGAGAAGGATAGGGAGGAAAGATGACTCAAGTATGGTGAAGCGTATGAAAGGGAGATTGTTAGACAAAGCAAGGTTACATATGTGATGGATGTATGGCGGCAGACATTGTGGGAAGAATTTGAGGTTCACGGAGAGGACGTGGAACCTGAGTAGTTTGTGTGACCCCATCTTGGCAAGCACATGAGAGAAACCCCTTCGGCTTCTGATGAGAGTTCGTCGCGCAGAGAAAGAAGAAAATTTGGCATGCATCTAAGCCCACCTAGTGACCAGACCTGGCGCTTGGTTTTCCAAATTAGGGGGATAATATTGCTAATCCAGTTGGTTACAGTGGAGGTGATTGGTCTACACCCAGGAGGTATAATTTCTTGTTTGGGACTTCTATTGCTGCAAACACCAGCCCAGTTTTAGGAATTTTCAAGAAAGGTATAGGCACAGAAGCATTTGGGCTCACATCCTGGAGTGGAATGGGGTATACTATTGGAAGTGGGGAATTATCACAGACTTTATGTGCACAACTCAATGGAACTATGGGGACCCTTGTAACGACCTCTTCACGACCTAATGGGCCTAGTGGATTTGGTGGTTTAGGAGAATTAGGAGTTGGCAGGTCTAGTGGATTTGGTGGTTCAGGACCTGGTGGGCCTGGTGGATTTGGTGGTTCAAGACCTGGTGGACCTAGTGGATCAGGTGGTGGAGGAAAACAAGTAGAAACCAAGGCTATGGCTCAGGAGGATTTGAGCCCCAACCACCTCCATAAGTTTTCTTTGAAATGCGTTTACATTTTTCTGATTATAGAGGTATTGAGGATGCTGCAAAACATGTTCACAAGTGTGAACTGCTATGGCACCGGAAGGGTATCACAAACCTAGAACAGAAGGCTAGTCATTTTATAACCACGTTGTCAGGGCATGTGCATAGCTGGTATAGAAAGTATGACCCTCATCAAATAGTGGTGGACTATACTACTTTAAATAATGCATTCTTGGTAGAATTCCACATTCCTGAGTTTGAGTAGAAGAGCATCAACGCTTTGAAGGAGATTCAGTAAGGAATGCCAGAGAGTGTGTGGGAGTATGATGCATGCTTTAAAACTCTCTTGTCTAAATTATCATATGATATTCACTCTTCACAGTATGCTCAGTGGTTTGTTGGGGGGTTGATCACTCCTTTTAGAAGGGCTTTATCTCACAAAAATTTTACAAACCCGTGCGAGGCATTGGAAGCTTCCCTACATGCCGAAGCTATCGGTAGTGTTGATACTAGAATTAGCCCATTCCTAGAGGCTCAGATTACTGCTATGGCTAATATGTTGGAAAAGTTATCCCCAAACTTAGCCCATGAGACTCGCAGTGGTTTTTGGTGCATAGATTGTGAAGTAGAGGGGCATGTTAAGGATAATTTCCCCTTGAGGATAGTACATGTCATGGCAGTAGATTGTGAAATTTTTCATATGGACCATAATGTGAGTAGGAGCCCCTTGTTGCAGCATGCAATCCATAAGAATGTATCTTGTTACTACAAAATTTGCACTTCTACAACCCATGATACTAAGTACTATAGGCTCATTGATTAGATCCATGAGGCCATTGATCATGGGGTGCATCAAACTAGTGTTGCCAGTGGTTCCAAGGGTGAGGATTGCCATTATGAGGAGCGTGTAGATGAAGGTGTGCATGAAAGATGTTTTTAAGGAGGGTTCCATGGTCATGAAAACTACAGAGGAGGAAGGAGTTAGTTCCTGCATAGAACCTATTTCAATTGTGGATCTACAGAGCATTACAAATAAGAGTGCCCATACTTGTTATAGTGCTCGTGGTGAGGAAAGAAGCATAAGTATGAGGAGTGTCTGGAATTGTTTGAGCATATGAATCAGTAGCATCGAAAGGACAAGGGAAATGTAATGGTCAGTATTAAGAAGGCACACATATAGTGGATGCCTTGGGTAGCATAGGATCCAGGTTTGGAGCTTGTCTTGGTAACAATAAGGGTAGAAGCCACGTGCATAAGAGAGATACCAAGACAGAAGAACCTAGTTTCAAGGGAGGAGGTCATTCATGGAAAGTATCCAGACCCCACACATCAAAAGGAGGTATATTAAGACACCATGGATGTCAATCAGAGGTTACAAGGGGAAATCTAATGTCTAAGGGAGAAATCCAAGAGGGAGGAACAAGGAAGGAGAGTCGAGGTTCCGAAGGATGACTTGGACAAGGTCAAGGAGGTGTGTAAAATGCTAAGGCAGGAGAATATCATTCCCTTGCTAGGATCATGGTTGAGAGAGAAGGTACCACGTGCTAGATGAGAGCACAAGATGCAGATATTACATGCAGAACTTCCCCTCATAGCCTTGACTATGACAAGGAGATCACATTGAATGCAATTGTAGATGGATGGCTCCTCAGTAATATCTTCATTGACACAAGTGCAAAGGTTAATGTTCTAAATTTAGATGTGTGGCATCAGATGGGAAGACCTGTGTTACAACCATCTTTGAATGTGTTGTATCCAGAAAACAAGACTAAGGTAATACCCATCAGTGTCTTAAAGGATGTAGCTATTTCTATCGAAGGAGCTAAGTTTACTAGGGACTTTGAAGTCTTGGTGCTCACTGAGGTAGACAATTTCCCAATGCTACTTAGGTGACCTTGGTGTTACAAGAACAATGCAGACCTTTAGTTCAACAAAGGTTACATCAGCTTCAAGAAAAAGGAGGAATGGGTCATTATACTGTTGGCTGATGGGAAGTTGACACCCTATATTGAACCATTGGGGAAAGAATTTCTAGATAGGATATATGAGTGCTCAATCAGAGACCCAGAGATGATACACCCTACTAACGGGGTTATCCAGTTTGAAGATGCTTAGTCAGTGAGTGATACCACCAGTCTAGCATGGGAAAATTTGGTGAATGGGACTTATGAATTGATGGGATGGTAGTTGAGAGGGTAAGTGACCAAGGTAACAAAGGTGCACATGGTTCGGCACCTTGGAGGAAAAAAACTTCACAAGTATTTTGGAGGAGCCTTCCTTGAGATATTTCTGTAGGAAGTGGAAGCTCAGTGAAAGGATGAGAAGGAATGGAGAGGGATGTTAAGTTATGTCTTTCTTAGCACAATGGCATGGTGGTGGGCTACACATCAGGAGAGACTTTTAGAGTGGTGTGAGGTAAGAATTGCTCTTTGTCAGATTTTCTAGGAGCAATGTGCCCACCATCATCAAGGACTACCATGGGAAGGAGTCTGCATCTTTCCATATCCAGGAGTGTGAACAGGTCTAGAGAGAAGGCACAGAAGCTTTTCCACCATCCCTCTAGGTGTAAAAGTTTTATTCTATATAGTAGTGTTACGTGTGTGCATGGTATATTCATTCAGAGACACGCCACCAGACAAGGAATTGGCAAGAGCTCGCGGCTGACCTTATTCAAACCTTTGAGTATCGGAGTACCAAACCATTAATTGATAAGGCCTTTTAGGGTATCAAGTGCCTTACCATGGGGGATAGTGCCATGATGGAAGATAGGCTATTAGAATTACTAGGTGAACTGAGGATTGGGGGTGCGACTTTGAAGAAGAAGTAGAGGAAACAGAAGAGTTACAGCTTGAGCACGCGTGTTTGGAAAAAGGAAAAAGGAAAGTTGGTGTATGTGATTGATGGAGAGGAATCAGAAAGCTTGGATGTTAACCATTCTATAGGGATGCATGAGGTAGTGGACATTGTAGATACTCATGGGCATGCGCCTACCATGAACCCTTAAAGACAAAGAAGGTTAACATCAGTTCAGGAGAAGAACCTAAGGAAGCTATTATTGGAGACTACTGGTTCAGAGAAGGAATTTTCTAAGATCATTGATCTATTGCACGAATTTGAGGATTTATTCCCACACGGGTACCATGATCTCAAAGGCATTCACCATTCCTTGGGGGAGATGAAGATAAAACTCAAGGATGGTGCGCGCCCGGTTAGGAAAAGGACCCTACCAGATGAATCCCAATTTGCGCATGAAGGTTAAGGAGGAGATAGAAAAAATGATAGCTTCTGGGATCATTGAGGCAGTGGAAGAATCGAAGTGGATAAGTTTGATGGTAATCAACATCAAGAAGGATGGGCGGATTAGGATCTGTGTGGATTATAGGGAATTGAATGTAGTTTGTGTCATTGATCCCTTTTTGACCCCCTTCACTGAAGAAATTTTGGAAGGAGTCACTGGGTGCAAAATCTATTCCTTTACGGATGGATTTTCAGGGTACCACCAAGTCTGGATTGCAAAGGAGGACCAGGAGAAGACAACTTTTGCCACTGAGTGGGGAATTTTTGCATACATGGTCATGCCCTTTGGGTTGAAGAATGTACCTATTTTTTTCTCACGCATAGTGGTGCAAGCATTCCAAGATTTCATACATAAGTTTCTTCAGGTCTATTTGGATGATTAGACAGTGTATGGTCTAGTTAAGGACCATTGTGACAATTTAAGGTTAATGTTTGAGAGGTGTAGGTAGTTGAGGATATCCCTCAACATTAAGAAGTGTGTGTTTAATACACCCTTTGGGACTTTATTAGGGCATATCATATGTAAGGAGGGCTTGCTGGTAGATCCCACTAAAGTTGTAGTTATTGTGGGGTTAGGGGAGCCTACTAGCTAGAGCGTAGTGCACAAATTCCTTGGGCATACAAGCTATTATAGGAAATTCATTAAAGGATATGCCAAGATCACCATGCCTTTAGAGGAGCTGCTTAGACATAAAAGTGCCTTCCATTGGGGAGAGGTGCAGTAGAGGGCATTTGATACATTAAAAGATAGGCTTGTCACCACACCTATATTACATTTTCCCTCTTGGGACAAGCCCTTTCATGTCCATGTAGATGCCTCAGGGACCTTCATTGGAGCAGTGCTTGCACATCCAAGTGAAGGGATTGTTGATCACCCTTTGTGTTTTGCAAGCAGGAAGCTGACACTAGCAGATCAGAACTATACCACAACTGAGCACAAGGTATTGTCAATGATCTATGCACTCTTCAAGTTTAGACAATATCTACTGGTAATACCCTTTGTGTTTTACACCAACCACATGACATTAAAGTATTTAGTAAACAAGCGTGTTCTACAAGGATGCATATGTCGGTGGGTATTGTTGTTTCAAGAGTTTGAGTTCACCGTTGTAGTGAAGCCTAGGAAAAGCAATTATGGACCTGATCATCTATCAAGAATTGATTTAGGGGAGGACATGCAGAGTATTGAGGAAACAATGCCAGACACACAACTATTTAGGTTGTGGCATGCCCTTGGATTTGGAAGAGATTGTAGTATTTTTAAAGGAAGGTGTGGCGCCGAAAGGAATGAAGACATTAGAGAAAAATTAGTTGGCCATACACACCACGCCCTACATGTTAATCAGTGGAGACTTATACAAGTTGGGACATGATGAAGTTTTGCACAGGTGTGTATTAGAGTATGAGCGCCTAGCCATCATGGAGGAGGCACACATAGGAAGTGTGGGTGGGCATTATGTAGGTGATGCCACCATGCGTAAGATATTAATGGTAGGTTTGTGGTGGGAAACCCTGTACAAGGATTGTAAAGACTATTGTAAAGCATGTGACCATTGTTAGTGCATTGGCAAATTGGGAAAGAGATATGAAATGCCTTTGCACCCTATTCCTAGCAAATAACCTTTTGAAAAGTGGGCAATAGACTTTGTAGGCCCTATTACACCAGTGGTGTGTAGGACTGGGTCACGTTATGTCATCACTTGCATGGATTATCTGACAAGGTGGGCAGAGGCAACCCCGACTAAAGATTGCACAATAGCCACAGCAGAAAGGTTCTTGTGGGAGAACATTATCACAAGGTATGGATGCCCGTTGAGTTTGACCAGTGATAGGGGTACACATTTCTTGAATGAGACCATGAGGATCCTATTATCAGAGTTCATGGTGGCTCATCACAAGACTATGCCCTATCACCCACAAGAAAATGGAACCGTGGAAGCATTCAACAAAATACTGAGTCATACCTTGACCAAAATTTGTGATGTCGGAAGAAAAGATTGGGATGACAAAGTATCGACAGTATTGTGGGCTTACAAGACAATGTATAAAAGGCTGAACAAAGCCACACCATTTCAATTGGTGTTTGGCATGAAGCTATTTTTCCGGTTGAATTTATGTTTCCTTCTCTATGAATAGCGTGCATAGGAGGGTTAGCTGATGAACAAGCACTAGAAGAAAGGATTGATGAGTTAATGAAACTGGATGAGAGACAATCACTCGCCAGGTGGAGCCAAACAATAAAAAAAATAAAGTAGAAGGCTTGGCATGATCACCACATTAGAAACAAGAAGTTTGAGGTTGGGCAGATGGTTTTACTATATGATTCCAAGTTTCTATGCCACCCCGGGAAGTTAAAAGTCCATTGGTTGGGTCCTTACACAATCTCGTACATCCTTGATTCAGGTGCATGCCAGTTACAAGCACTGGATGGGATGAAGTTACCTAGACACTTCAATGGAAGTAGGCTGAAGCCCTACTATAAATAAGTCTTCTCAGTGTTTGTAAATAAGGTAGTTTTGCCAGTTAGTTTAGAAATTTTCCTTTATGCATTCCCTTTCTTGTGTTTCCCTTTCGCATTGTTGTTTTGTTTTGCGTCTTGGGCACTGGTAACCTTATTGCTACTTTGGAGAATTTGTGAGTGCACAGAGGACCACACATCATTTTAAGTGTGGGGTGGAGTAATGTGAAGGAGCACATGGTTAGAGTGCCAAGGAAGTGTATGTTAAAAATCCCTGTTGAATGGCCCGGTTGAAAGAGGTGTATGGAGAGAAAATATGGAAGAAGGATGGTTGGTGCCAGGATAAAGATACTTTTAGATCCCACGTACTAAGGAGGAGAAAGCACATTAAGCAACATGAGGTAGGCGAGAGAAAAAATTAGGACAGAAGAAGTGCCTTTGGCGTGGGTTTTACATGCATAAGAGTCTCCTGTCAGGTTGGATTGGTTGTGTGCCAGAAGGTTGATTGGAGGATTTATTTGTGCATGTTGGGCATGTGAGTGAAAGTGCTGAAGATGGGCTTTTTTGAAAAAGCCACATTAAATGAAAAAAGTATGGTGGTAGGTGAAGTAGCATTTAATGCTGATAATGGGAAAAGATATAAGTAAAGGGTCGAGGCAATTTCATTTTCACTTTGCGAATAGAGAGAGAAGTGATTTTTACATCTATTACAAACTAGGGTTTTCAGATTTGATCATGTGAAGAAATATCTAAGAGGTTAAAGCATGAGCAGCTAGTTGAGATTTGCAAACTAGAAGGAAGGGGTTTTACAGGTGTGTGAAAAGTTGTGAGGAGGCACCATCTTGTGGAAGTTTTATCCTAGTTAGGGTTTGAAAAACTAGGGCATGGGTTCAAGAGGATTTTCATGATAGGTTTGAGATCTAAGGCTAGAAGAAGTGGAAGATCAGAGTAACAAGGAGGGAGTGAAGTGATAGGAGGACCTTGAAAATGGCACCCAAGAAAGGAAAGGGCAAGGCCAAGGCCAAGCAACAAGAACCTGACGTGAATACGAATGAAGAGTGGTATGTAGAGATGCAGTATCTAGATGGGGTAATGATGGGTAAGGAGTGGGAGTCCCACCTGAGGAACATGCCTGTGAGTGACTATAACCATCGAATGAACATGATCGAGAAGGAAATGACACTAGAGTTAGTGTGCCCCATGAGTAAACGGACACCAGAGGGCTTGCCCATCTACAATGATGATGTTAAGGTCAATATGGAGAAGGCATGGTTGTTGCAACTCTATGAGTTGCCCTATTTTGGAAAACTAGAGTGCCTATACCAATGGCTAATGTCGTGAGTACATGAAGATTACTTCCATTTTGTAGGGCGCAAGATGTGCATTACTCCTCAACTCATCTCACAGTTCACAGGCCTCATATGTGAAGGAGACAACTTGGAGGATGACCTGGGTGACAAGGAGGCAATTTAGGAAACCATCACCGAATATGCCTGCAAGAAGGGGTCGAGGTACTACTGACATCTCTAGACATCAAGGACCCAGTGATGAAGATGGCCACACATCTGGTAACAAAGCTGAATGGCCAGGAGAGATGGACCCAGGTCAATAAACCCTGGTTACATGTTCTATAGAAAAATTGCAGAAGGCACCATATATAACTTGTCTGCATACATCACAGAGGAGATTGTTAGTTGTGTGAAGGAAGGTGACATAATCCTCTTCGGAAACGTCCTACTAACCATCATGTTTTTAGAGATTGGAGTGCCTAACACATCATAAAAATTTGTATGGGAGTACCATGTCAAGGATCCTTCGCCCATGAAGACATTCGAGAAGTATGTGTGCAACACAATGAAATCACCCCACAAGGTGTGACTGGAGAAGTGGTATACATGTCTGAGGAATGCGTTCGGGTTAGAGTGGAGGATCGCTAAACAACTGCCAACAGTCACTGAAGGAGAAGCTTAATTTGCAGTATACCAACATTTCTACCTGGGTAGGTTCAGGCTAATAGATGAATCATGGAGCCCATGGTGCAAGCTTACCTTCACTTTCATAGCTCAATACTTCCAAGTAGGAGTAAACAGATTCAAGGAATCCAAGAAGCTGAAGTTAGAACTTGGAAGCCTGGATCGGGACCACAAAGAGTTGCGCAAAAATTTTAACTACCCCGACAGCAAGTGCACGTACATAGAAAGATACATATCACATGAAGTACAAATGAATAGACCAATAATGTTTCCCATTGCAGGAGGATCCATGACACATGTATACCTCCACATAAGACCAAAGTTTGAGAAAAGAATGTGCACCTGGAGAATGATGTCTCCATACCTAAAGATCCCATGGGTAGGAAGAGGCCCCCGCACTCAAGAAGAGGGGAAGAGGTGAAGAAGCACCAAGTGTGTAGACTGCTCAAATGGTAAGCATGCCATCAATGAGCACCAAGCATAGCACCTATGTAGGAAAAAATAAATCACCAATAAAGGGAAAGACACAGGAGGAAGAGGTGCTAGAACAACCCCTCACCAAGGAGAAGTCACCAGAGAAAGAAGAGAAGGTTGAGTCATCGATCAAAGAATCACCTCTCAGGAAAAAGTAGAGGATGGAAGAGGAAGTTGACTCAGAGGAGACCGATAGCTTGGAGAAGTACATGGGTGGAAGAGAGGACAAGAGTGAAGAAGGTGACAGCGAGGAGGAGGATCCTAAAAGAGACCAGGACCCACATGTCTTCAGCATGTACGATTTAGAAGAAGAGAGTGGAGAAGATAAATAGGAGTTCATGTTCACACTACGCAAGGGCACACAAGATGGGGAATGCACCTAGGACATGGGAAGGAATGAGAAGATTGGCATAGAGAATTAGGAGCTCATAAGCTTCACAAAGGAACAAATAATAGAGGTAGTAAAGAGAGAGAAAAATAAAATGCTCGAGGCCTTAGTAGACCAAGAGTTGGAGCGCAACACTAACATAGTGCTGGAGGAAGGAAAAGAGGAAAACATTAAAAAGGAGCATGAAAGCATGGGAGGAGGTCCCGCTCTAACGGTGATTTTTCCCAAAGGCACGTTCTCAAGTAGGAGGACCCTTGATATAGAGAAAGGACAAGTGATGGGCCACATTAATGACTCAAAGAAGGTGCTACGTGTGTAGTTCCAGATAACTGTACCCACAGAAAGTAATTTTATCCATGGGGTCATTTGAAAAGGAGGGCGCATACCCCAAGATGAAGAAGATGCTCTCTTGGGTGTTTGAATCCTACATTGATGAGCCAAACTTTGAAGTATGCCAAGGAGAAATCATAACAGTACTAGAGTCTAAGGGAGCCAATCCCTTGGTAAATTCCCAGGAACTCTCAGATGAGTAGGTCTGTAATGCACTCAACAAGGTCACAGTCGAGATAGAGGCTAGGATCTTTGTGCACAATGACAGAATAAGAGTACTAGAGGGAAAGCTAGGGAAGAAAGAAGAGGAGTTGGATAAGAAGGCCAAGAGTCTGAAGTAAGAACAATTGATCAGCGCGTAGCTGAGGCATGAGCTAAAGGATGAGAAGACAAAGGTGTAGGAAGTATACAAGAAGGTGGAGTCTATCAAGAGCACCATCATTTTAAAGCACCCAGACCTAGTGCCACCTGCACAGAAGTACACATCCACTCTAGAATGCTTAGAAGATATAATGCACATCCTCACGATAGAGGGATGACCTTTGGCCCTGGATTCTATAGAGGAAGTGGTCACACACTAAAAGAAAGAGAACATGTTAAGGGTGGTAGTGCTCATTTCTGAGTATAGCAAGGTGCTCCCAAAAGTTAAATTTGATGTCCAATCTACTAAGGCCACATATGATGTTTGCACACACAAGGATAAGGTAGCAAGCACCTTGGTCATCACACACAAAGTGAAGCTAAAGGATTTCTAAGAGAAGAATAAAGGAAATAGGGCAGAGAGGGATAAGGTTCTTGCCAAAGTAGAAAGAAAATCTAAGGTAATTGAAACATTAAGGGGTTCAATCAAGGTCCGGATGAAAGAACTATACCCTTAGATTACCAGGAGGATGGACACACTCAAAGACCTGGGAAAGGAGATGGAGAATATCATTGACACTTTGGGTGCCCAGGGAATTGGCCTAAGTTTTGATGAGGTGAGCACCCTAATCGGTGACCTCTGTCAGAAGGCACAGGGCAAGGTCGGCATATGGAACAAGCTAGAAGAAGACTTGCGGAAGGATTTTCCTAGCTTGCTGAGTTAGTGCCCCCCCATTCTTCCTTCTCCCCCAATTCTTTCATTCCTTTATTATTTTGCAAAATGTAATACTACACCTTGGTTCCATAAGGAAACATACATTTTGGTTAAGTGGAGTGTTTCCATAGACAGATAATAGGCATAGTGTGGGGTGATGTTGGACCCCTAAAATATTGACTAAGTATGAAGGCGTGTAGGCACACAAGGTCCCGATTATGGAATAGCGTGTAAGGTAAAAGTGCGCAAAAGAAGCACGCGCGATGCATGAGGACAGAGCCAAGGGTTTGGGACTTAGTCAATTTGGATGTCTAGAGAAGAACACATTAAAAGCATGACCCAATTGCGCATGGATAAGGTTCCAGCCTGGCGACAAGGTTTCCTAGGAAAGAGCATGTTAGAACCTTCTAGAAGCGTATCATGGGATAAAGTGGAAATCTCAGGCCTGGAGAAGCATGCTCGCATTGAGGAACACATTCAGACACTCGGCACCAGATCTAAGGGTGCTTGAGGTTGAGTTGACAGTCTTGGAAAGCTATAAATACAAGAGCCTATAGAGTAATAGGAGAGAGACGAAGAGTATGGGCGAAGCTCTGTAGAAATACTATGAGGACTCTGTTAGTGGATAGTTGTATTCAGGATAGAATGCATTATGCTTAGGGATTGTAATTTTCTTTTTGAATAGCTTAGTTACATAAGTCCAGTTGCAATGCATGACCACAGTCTGCTTCTATGTGACACTCTGTAATGGCTCAATGGATGTAATTCAATTATCTATTATATATATATATATATATATATACATGAATATAAATGATTATGATGCATACTTCTCTCTCATGATTTCTCTTTCCTTTCATGCTAAGTAAGGATGCTTGTATGTTTCTTTCTGTCATAATACACATTATGGATTCTTTTAAGTATTGGTCTGAAATGACTGCAAAGATCTAGAGACCATTATGAGCCCTATGGTTCTTATATGTCCTAACTTCCCTTATGAAATCTCTTACACAAATCATAGATGATGTTTCCCACTAAAATCACATAAATGAGATACTCGGTACCCGTGTGTGTCTCAGGTGAGCACCGTGCTTTCATTGGGTGATAAGCCAGTGCACATGGGGTTCCTTTCTTTATGTTAAGGGTAAAAATGACTACATGGATGTCTCTAGCTTGCAATCTATTAAGGAAATTAAGATATTTTGAAAGAACCTAATATTCTTAAAGCTAACCATGGTAAGACCTTGATGGTGACTCATTCAAGGAGGAATAGTCATAAGACCATAGAGTGACTCATTCAAGGAGGAATAGTCACTAGACATGGACTATCTTGTTATGGTTTTAAATTTACGTTAAAAACAAAAGAAAGATACCCTACTCTAATATAGAATGCTTGGTGAGCTAACTCACTACATCCACTACACAGTCGTATCTGTATGAGGACAACTTTCATTATTTGGATACTTCTACTTAGTAGTTGTGTGGAGTTGCCTCTTCAAGAGGATAGATTGCAGTAGGGAATTGAAATAAGTACAAACCTTGATAGAGTTACAAACACAGATTTGACCTTCTGATTACGCACCTTATATCAAATTATGATGGCTATGGGAGGGGAAGTAGTCTTGTAGAAAGGTGAATTGTTATGAAGACACTTCTTTTCCCATAGGCATCATAGGTTGACATAGAGGTACATATTTGTGTGGATTAAACTGGATCTATACCTTGTTTAAGAATTGTATCTGTTTACAACATCTACATTTCTGAATCCATATAACTGAATAAATGATTAAGGTGAAACAAATTTTTTTCTAATGACGAGTGTTCCATGGTGGAATTGAGCATGGCATACATGACTCAGAAACTTTACACAAAGTGGTGTAAGTTATTGATTACATAGTCAATATTTCCCTTTAATCTCATTTGTCGGATACTTGAGGAATTCATAGGTGGAACCTAGGTAGACACTTAGGAGTATTCACTTGTATATCATGTATTGTAAAGGAGAACCAAGGATATATTTGATGTATAGGCTCGTATAGAGCATTGAGAGAGAATGAGTAAGTTCAGTATTCTCTCATACAGCTGCACATGGTTCATGCCAGTTATCAGAAATGGATTACACTAAGGTTTATGTATATTTAAATATATGGGTATTTAAATTAGATACATACAAAAAAAAAAATCTAGATGAGAAGTAACAAAGTGGATGTTACATTTTGGTATCAGAGCTGAAGATTGCAGCTCTTAGACCTATTAGGTCCTTATGCTTACTAAATTCTGATATTTATTAGTAAAATAAAATGAAGGATAAAATGATTTACCAAGAATAATGAACCAGACCAAAATAATTCTCTAGGTTCGATGGTAGGTTAGTTCTTAAAAAAAAATAACAATACTTCATTGCACACTAACTCAGATAGATGCATGGAGCAGCTGATAAGTGTGAATTAGATCAGCTAAGATAAATAAATTAAGATGAATGATAGTAAGCATCAAAGGATCCATTTCATGGAATGAATTTTCTCAATGACAAATTCAAAGCTTAAGTATAAAATGAATTATAAATCCTCTTAGGATAGAATGAAGTAGATAAGAAATAATTATCTACAAAAGTAGCAGCAAACAAAAGGAAATGGGAAAACCTTCTTAAATGAAACCTTCACTTTAACAGACTAAATTTTGGAATGATTTGGTAATATATTGAATTATGGGTCATTGAGGTCAAAGAAACCTGGAAATTTACACTAAAATTCTAATGAGTTGAATAAAATTGATAGTGAGCATTAAAAGGAATCTAGATCCTTGGATATGTTTCTAGGAGAAAACCTTTTGGGTGACCTTCTTGGTCAGGAAATAGTGAATGCTTTATGTTATTAAAAGATGAATACCAACTCAAGGATATTATCTACTATGAATGGGAAAAGATAATCTATATTATTTTTAGTCTTTCATGCACTTTGTGTACCTTATGGGATATAAGAAAGGAAGGAATGGATACCAAGCATAAGATTTGTATTCTTAGGAAAAAAGGTGGAATTGAGACCATTTCTTATGACTAATTGACATATTGCAAGTATGTTTAAGTTTTTTTTTTGCAAATTCTTGATAATCATGAATTACAGGTTGGTAATCATTTGAACTAATAAGTATGCATGGATTGTCTCTTTTCCTTCTTTCTACTTATTTCATTTTTTTCATGTGTGAACAAAATTACTTTCATTATTATGTTGGCAGCCTTGTATAACTATTCTTAATATGAATGATGATGGGGATCTGCATTCTCATTCTATGATCACCCACTAAAAATTTGGGCATCTAAGTTATTGGCATGAGTGTAACTCTCTTGTTTGAATAATGTTATTTAGTTGTCGGTTAACTATGAGTATGGTTGATCATTATATAGATTGCAAAATATTGAATATAATAATTTAGATATGACTAACTACTTTGTGATTTAGTAGTCATGCTCTTCTATTTTATACAAAAGTATATACATGTTGATACTCCTGAGAGTATATGTAATTCGATGGGTATCACCCAATAAAATTAGTTTTGTTTTTACAAAATTGTAACCTCGAGGTCAAATACTTGATGAGGATTTTTGAGGTCGATTTCTTTCCTTTATAAGGTATTACCTAGTCAAACCATTTTGTGTCAACTCCATGGTATTTGGGATGGATAAAAGTTTGATCTTTCAGCTCATTGGGGATTTCTTGAATAATTTCAAATTACTAATTCTCCTTCTTGATACAGTAGATGCATCAATTATATTTATGGTGAGATTGGGCCTTGGACAAACCCGTAAGATATGTGGTATTGTCTTAGTCTCTATACTTAAAATAATACCATAGCATATTATCTTGTTCAAAAAAAAGGAGTGCATTCCTTTTCCTTCTTTCTGAGACTTGTTGGAATAGTAATCTCACCTTCATTGAGTAATCATGGTAATTTATACATATATAAAAACCTTTTATGAGTTCTTCAACCTGATTCTCTATCGTGAATAATAGAATATAAGGATAGAATAGGTAATAGTGACAGATTTACTGTCCCTTTAAGTTTTTGTTTGGAAGTAAATTTCTTGTTAAATGAATGGCATTCATTGATAAAGGCCCGAGCATGACCTCAGACACAGATAGGAGTAAGTCTTATATAAATTTGCAACTTAGTCTTTCTATTCTTATATGTGGATTCCATCCACTAAAATGATCTTTAAACAATTTACTTACATCCTACTGGAAATATTGTTGTTGGCAAGTTCTAAAAGATATAAAGAACTTTATTCTTGACACCTTGTAAGTTTTAAAGGTAAGCAAGTTGTAGCGGAATTCTACAATCCTCTAAACCTCTTTCTTTAGGATAGGAAAAAAAATCTATTAATACTTGTTTGTGAGCCATTGCTTGTTAAGAGTTCCTTAATAAACAATGTTGATGGCTCATTATGCTGGGAAAACCAATTTAATGGTGTTTTTGATCAAATAAGATCTTTGAGGTAGAATGAGAAAGTTATGGAGAGGTGGTAGATAGCTGATATATGAAATATCCAAGTTATAATTCAATGAACGGTTGATTATATCTTGCTTCTAGAATAAAGATTACGAAGCCTTGACCTGTTAGTAGGGAGTATATATCTAGGAAAGCACATTTTTAATGTAATGATTAAGTGTTGGGTGATCAAATACAAGCACGTGACTAAGAAGTAAACACTTAGTCCTTTATGATTCTAATGTCTGAATAAGATAAAGGACTCATAACCTCCTTATGAGGTAATTATCTGATTAAGTAGGCATCCTTTCTCTCTGAAGAGATAATTGAGTATGAATTATATCATAATGGATGCTTGGCGTATGCCAGATACTATAGAAGGCTAGGAAATTCTAGACTTATATATAGTTATAAGTATGATCAAGTATTGGCTATGGCTTTACTTAAATTTGGATCTTATTGTGACGGATTGTAATAAGAAGTAACTCAAATGATAGATTGTATTAAACATTATACAAGTGTTCATATTGAGCTAGGAAGTATAACTGTCTTAATTCATATAAGTTATTATGGTTTATAACTTAAAGGTTTCTGATGAAAATGAATATACCTTATGCGGGTATTAATGGACTAACTAGGAATAAATAGATTGGTGAAGTCATGGTTATAAACTTCTACATATTGAAAATAATGATACAACAATAGGTGTAAAGTCTTCAAGGCTATAATATTGTTTGTACAGTTTTGATTCTTCTTGAATTGCTGGTAGTTAGTTGTGATTGAAGGGATAATGGCTATTTCTTTCTTTTAGCCCAAGGAATACATTATAAAACTAGCTGATAATTCTTTTCTAACACCTGCTTAAATTGATATGATGAGAAATGAATCTTCTTGTTGAATAAAGTGGAATCTTGACTGATATAAGAAAATTGGAAAAAAAAGTTAGTAAAGAAACAAAAACAATAGTTTGTTGTTGATTTCAGATTATAAAAACTTGTTTTCGATTTATTCTGGTGTGTATATTTCAGTGGTCGAATGATATGACTATTCGTAAAGGATAAGGATTTTGAATGAAATTCTAATTGAATGAATGGTTTTCCATTAAAATGATGTTAAAAGCCAATACATATGAATTTCATATCTGAGAAATTATAACTCTAATGAGAAATGATGAATGGTTCTCTAATGTATTATTGATATAACTTGTATATGACTATTTGATTTTGACTATTAGGATAAATCATCAGGATGATGATTCATTAAGGGGGTAGGTATGTAATACCCCTATATTTTTTTTTTCATGTTTGGAAATTGTGTTATGATATTGAAGGAGTGTCGAAGGTGAGACAATAAGCCTCGTTGCATAGCTATGTGCATAGTTGCATGCATGGATGTATGTCCTTGGAAGGGTATACACACATACATGTAATTACACACGCAACCACTCAACATTGTTTATTGCCTAGCAATCGCACACTTAATTAAATTGACATTCTCATCTTAGCTTTGTTTCTGGTAGGAACGTAAAGAATACAAACGTGAATAAAATATGAAGTTGGCAGTGTGATGTTGTTATCTCTTTGCTAAACTTTACTGATTTATGTAATCATGGTTTTACATCAATGGCTAATGGCCACCTACCTTGCCATAAAAGATAACCTGATGTAAATTGATATCTTTATTGATCATTGTTTGTAATGATTGACAATGATAACTTCTATTCTTTTGAGTATTGAATTATTAAGGATGACTAGAATTACTCTTTGCTAACAAAGTGTTATGTCACCAAGAAACAAGGTTAAAGCTAACTGGATGACCGATCTTGGGAGGAAAGCTACAACCCTTGTATGTAAATACTACATGAGTAATCCGGTTCATCAAGTGTAAAAATATTGTGTATGGTTCATCTGTCTTGGATTATCATTATTTTCCTAGTGGTTCAATGATGTTTGCAACCCATTCAACTATCATTAAATTGGGAAAGGACGAATTTATAAACAAATACTTCGGTATATAGATTTTCTGTGAAAGATGGGTTGGCTATCGATTTTGTTAGCCTAAATATTGATAAACCTAAAATGGAAAAAAATTATTCTTATTTAAATCATTGGTCAACCAAGGCCTTTGAGTGAATTGTTATTCTTGTAATTATTCCAATCTCGGAGCAGGGGCTTGAACTTTATATGGGATATAAGACATGTAGTTTTGGGAAAGTTTGATTGATTAATGTGAACAGTAAAATTGGTCATTTTAGACCCATGCATTACTAAGGCTTATGTTTTAATTAACCCTCAACCTTGCAAAGAATTTAGGCATGCAATAATTGGTAGAAAATTATGGGTTAAAGACAACATAGTCATCATGTGAGTATACTTGATTTAAAATATTTTGTTCCATGCTAAACATTGACTATGCATTGAGTATTATTAGATTTCTCATGCAAAACAAATAAAGTATTTTATATTAAAAACCCCACTAAATTTAGGGGATAAATCTGGCGGTGGAGTATTTGTAAAACTGCCAACCATGCATTGTGTTATTAAATGCATTTAGTGTGCATTTACTTCATTGGGAATGATGAAACTTCTTGGTGAAGCCAACAACATGCATTCCATTTGGTCGTTCTTGGTTTTGGTTTGAGACATTAAGTGGAATGAGGATAACTATAGTCGAACTATGTAAATTTTTGAGAGGAGACTCAAGCTCCAACTCCAGCCTTTTACATGCAATTATAAATCTATTATGAGGTCATTGACTTGTGTTAAATACATATTTTAGGATTGTTTTGGGAGATGTGAGTAGATTTCAGTCACCATTTTTGTGCAGAGCTTGTGAGATGATTCATTGGAAGAGCCGCTCAGCCTAGATCATTTTGGGTGAATAGATTGATAACATTTTCTAGGCATGATAAATCTCTTTCCCTTCTCTAACAGTTTGTTCCATTGCAAATTTATGTAAATGAAATTCCTTGCATAAGTTTTGAAAGATTACAATAATTTGGGTTTTCGGGTTTCTAAGTTATTGTTATAGTTATGTCAGGTATGTAAAAGAGTTTCTTGATAATATTAAACATGTTGTAGTTTATAGAAATTCTTCTTCATATTCACCCTTGGTCATGTGAATTCTTGTACTGTTAGCTTTAGCTGTAGTTAAATAGATCTGTTGCTAGGACTATGGTAACAGTTAAGAAAATATCCTGAAATATTATGTAACTACTTATAATTAAAAGGTAGTATTTGGGTATGTCAGGTGTGCACATTTTGGATGGCC
Source organism: Taxus chinensis (assembly GCA_019776745.2). Taxonomy (NCBI): domain Eukaryota; kingdom Viridiplantae; phylum Streptophyta; class Pinopsida; order Cupressales; family Taxaceae; genus Taxus; species Taxus chinensis. The sequence goes on along the minus strand of CM034154.1, from coordinate 464,772,479 downwards.
AACAAAACCATGTTGGGAAACGTGGTAAATACATGAATCTGGGTATTATCCTCAATAGCCTGATTAATGTATGATGGAAAATGAGACTCCAGAATGAAATATATGTGGAACCTTGGTTATTTATTTACTAAGATTTTAGAGTCAATGATATGAAATAGAGTTACAATATATATTAATAAACAAGTTGTAGCTAGACTGTATACCACCAGTGAATACACCTTGGTAATGTGAGTTAATGATTTATTCCATTACTATAAATAATTTTATATCCAGTACATGGATGGGTATGTATTTACGCTTTTATGGTTAAAATAATCCTTTGGTAAGGGAATATGTTGAATTCCTGATCCTGGGTCTTTATCAAAGATTGTTTGATAAGTGTTTGGAGAGGGAAGGAACTCACACAATGACTTACCATATGGATCATGGTTATGGTCGTACTATGATTTAAAGTGTTTAAAAATATGTTAATAAAATTTTAAGAAACCAAAACCATGATTCAATTATGAATTGATTAGGATCTTGGCATCCTAAGCGTTGTTTTGTAATTTTTTCATCTTTGGTTTCCTTAAACCGACCTCAGAGATAGTTGTCTCTATCAGTTGGAAGTAGGTTAGAATTAAAAAATGTGTCCTACTCACCATTCATTATGATGTGAGAAGTGTTTGGAAAACATGATCTCGTAAATTTTACTGGTTTGAGAACCCTAAGGGATAGTGAGTATTTTTCCCTCCCTTGGAAGAGGAAGCTCACAAATGTCTTGGGGTTAATAGGAAACTAATAAATCCCTATTCTTCCATACTATCTTATGGTGCTAAAAGATTGTGTAATATGGATATGGGGAGCTAGTTCCTGATTTTGTGTTTATCTTTAATTATTATGTGATACATATATCTAACATAATATTATGACTTTTGAAATTACCAAACTGGTCATATAGAGTTTTGTGGTTAAAAGAAAGGGAGCTACTTTTAGCTGACCCGACGGATATGAATCATCCCTAAATCTAATTAACTCAATTTTCATAACCTTCTGGAATTGTCGAATATTTAGTACTTGTCTGATAATGGATATTTGTTTGTAAGTTAGTAGCAAGAACCTTGGTGGTTAGCATTATGTGGCATGATTTAATCTGTACTAATCTCATGGTCTACTTGTACTATAGGATAAGTTATTAAGTAAGTAAATCAGAACTTACTTATATGGAGTACTAATTTAGTAGAGAGAGTTAGAAAATAAGGAAATCAGAAATCGTATAACTTACTTAGATGTAGAGTAAGTTATGAAATAAGTGAATCTGAATAAAACTATATGATTTACTCAAACAACATAAAAAGGTAAACATAATTACTTCAAATACCTAAGATAATAAAGATGGAAAGGGGTAAGCTGAATAAATTTTTTGTTTTATCCTCTTATTCCTATATGAGTTATTAGTTGTTTGATGAATGAATAATTGATTGGCTATGGGTTATTACTAACTTGTCCTTTTGTGTGGATTGTATGAATTAATGTAATGTAACTTTTCATTTATTTAAATGATGAATGACATTAAATATTAGGCATGGGATAAATATTTGTCATGCTCAGTTCATATGAACTGATAGGTGCTAACATGTTTTGCAGATGAAGTTCTGTAAGTTGGAAGGAAGACCAAAGTTGAAAAGTTATCATTATGAAAAAAAAATACTACTTCTAGAATTGTAAACTATTGATTTATCACTGATTTTTCATGCTATTACAACAAGAATGATTTAGATACTTGGTTGTAATTATACAGATGGTAATAAATGAAATATGAATGTTTTGATCTCTACTAAGTCTTGATTTATGCTATGAAATAACAAGGTTAGCAGTAAATGAGGGAATTCAAAGGAATGAGTGTTTATTGTAACTTTGATTGTTGTCATCATGATAAGGGTTCAATGAATGAATTAGTAAGTCAATGTGATAGTACTAATTGGACTGCATCATGACTGTACATCTGTCTGAAAAATAGAATGATTCAATAACAATGAATATGACTTAAGGATATTCGTAATACAAGATTGTTAATGAAAGGATAAGTGGTAAATTGTCCTATGTGGAATTGAAAAATGAAATATTATATCTTTAATGAGAAAGACGTATATAGCTGAGATAGATACTAAATCATATTAAAGGTCTGATACGAGTCTTGTTGTGACAGAGCATCGATGAGTCAAATTGCTATGTGTAACGAAGTTGACTTCATTATTATGGTTACTTATTAACTGTTGGTAATACTACAATTTAATGGATCAGATAATGATCAAAGGAAAATTATTCCAATGTGATTATGAGGATGTCCATCATATATATGTTTATTCTTCTTAATTCCTAAGTAAGGAAACTGTTATGTTCTAAAAATCTTAAGTATATCATTTCTTTGTAAGCCCTTATTTTATTGGGCATATGACTTTTGATTCAACATTTATATGAAACTTGGGAATGCAAGGTTACCTAATCAAGAGTGAATACTAATCAAGTATTAAAAGAAATAAGGTTCTTTTTAAGGAAAAGGATTAAAAGGAACCATGATGATCTCTTAGATGAAATATTATGATTTAAGTTTAAATAAAGGGGAGAATCCCTTAAGGGTGGGTAAGTCTTAGGTGTTGAATCCTAAGGAAACACTTACACGCTATGAACTTATCGCAAGTATCGATAAAATTTTTATAATAAGTATGCTCAATTGAATGATTATAGTTAAGCATAAAATAAGAAAGATGTTGTACTCAGGAAGGAAGGGTAGATATCCTCATTTGTATGAGGAATTAAATAGAAGGATGATACGTCCTTATACCTCCCCGTGATAAGTGATTGCACCTTATACATTTGTAAGGAATATCGAAGTATGATACCAAAGCTTCACTGAGGTGATATAGATATATTAGTTACATATAATGGAAATAATTTGGTAAGAAACATAGGCTTAATGGTAAAGAAAAGAAAGTAACTAATTGGAAATAATGAAATTAAAACAATTATTGCTTCGATTCCATTTATGGATGTCTCTAGCTTGCAATCTATTAAGGAAATTAAGATAGTTTGAAATAACTTAATACTCTTAAATCTAACCATGGTAAGACCTTGCTGGTGACTCATTCGAGGAGGAATTGTCACGAGACATGGAATATCTTATTATGGTTTTAAATGTATGTTAAAAAAAAATAAAGATACCCTACTCCAATACAGAATGATTAGTGAGCTAACTCACTACATCCACTACACAGTAGTATCCTTGTAAGGATAGTTGTCATTATTTGGATACTTCTGCTTAGTAGTTGTGTGGAGTTACCTCTTCAAGAGTCTATATTACAGCAGGGAATTGAAATAAGTACAAACCTTGATAGAGTTACAAACACATATTTGACCTTCTGAGTACACACCTTATATCAAATTATGATGGCTATGGGAGGGGAAGTAGTTTCGTAGTAAGGTGAATTGTTACAAAGACACTTAATTTCCCATATGCATCATAGGTTGACATAGAGGTACATATTTGTGTGGGTTAAAATAGATTTGTACCTTGTTCAAAACTTGTATCTGTTTACGGCATCTACATTTCTGAATTCATATAACTGAATAAGTGATTAAGGTGAAATGACAAATTTCCTTATGACGAGTGTGTCATGGTGGAATTGAGCATGGCATACATGACTCTGAAAATTTGCGCAAAGTGATATAAGATTCCAATTGCACAGTTGAGATGTCCCTTTAATCTAAGTTGTCGAATACCTGGGGAATTCATAGGTGGAACCTAGGTAGACACTTAGGAGTATTCACTTGTATATCATGCCCTGTAAAGGAGAACCAAGGATACATTTGATGTATAGGCTCATACAGAGCATTGAGAGAGAATGAGTAAGTTTAGTATTCTCTCATACAAATACACATGGTTCATGACAGTTATTGGAAATGGATAACACTAAGGTTTATGTAGATTTAAATATATGGGTATTTAAATCAGGTGCATAAAGTAAAAAAAAATCTAGACAAGAAGTAATAAAGTGAATGTTACATTTGGATGAGAAGTAACAAAGTGGATGTTATAGCATACTTCTCCTTTCTCCCTAATTTTTCCACTGAGCCTCCATTTCCCATAAGACATCATTAGAGCTTTCTCCTTCAGAGTAACTTGGTAGTTTCTTTCTTCACAGGTGCTTGAATAAGTGCACCTTTGTTACCCTTGTTACAGACCCTCTCAAATGTCACCCATTCAACTCATAAGTCCCATGCACCCAATTTTCACATGCCATGCTAGTGGTATCACTCAAGGACTAAGCATCTTCAAACTAGATAACTCCCTCCATGGGATGAATTATCTTAGGATCTCTAATGGAGTGCACATAGATTTTGTCGAGGATTTCCTCTCCTAAAGGCTCTGTATAGGGTGTTGATTTCCCATCCATTAAAGGGATAATCACTCTTTCTTCCTTATTCTCAAAAATGATATACCTATTGTTTAAACATAGGTCAAAATTGTTATTATAACACCAAGGGCACCCATGTAATGTTGGGAAATTATCTGCCTCAGTGAGTGCCAAGACTTCAAATTCCCCACATATTTCAAGACTCCAATGGGAATTTCCTTTGTCTTGTTTGACATATACAACACATTTGAAAATGGCTATAATGTGAGACTTCCCATTTGATGTCATGCAGCTAAGGTAATAACATTGACCTCTACCCCTATGTCAATGAGGATATTACTCAAAAGCCAGCCATCAACAACTGCATTCAAGGTAATCTCCTTATCATAGTCAAGGATGTGAGGAGGAAAGTTTGCATGTAAAACTTACCTTTCATGATCTACTCCAAAACCTGGTACATTTTACGTCAGTCATTACCCTAGCAAGGGAATAATATTCTCTTTCCTTAATATCCTACGTACTTCCTTGAATTCATCCAATTCCTCCTTTGGATCCTCTAGATTCTTCCTTTTCTCCAACTACTTTGAATGCTACTTTAGAAATTGGATATCCCTTTGTAAACTTTGAATCACATCCATAGTCTCTTGATACATTTACTTCTAATGAGTAGGATATGGATACTTCCCTTGTACTAATTCTTCCCTAACAATCAGTTTCTACCTCAGCATCTCCCTTGCATGTGAAGCCTCTACTCGCATTATTACCAGTACAGGTTCTAATCCTGACTCACATGCCACTCTTGGCATCCACTTAGGGTCAGCCTTCTTTATACTTACCATCCCAACACCTATATATTTCTAGTGCTATTGGCTCATATGTTAAAAAAACTCTGGGCACTCCTCGTACTTATGTTTTTTTCCACACCATGAGCACTGCAATAGGTTAGGACACTCATGGTTATAATTCTCTATCAATCCACAATTATAATAGGTTCCTCACAGGAACTTACTTCTTCCTCCACTACAGTTATTGTGACCAAGAAATCCTTCATAAAAAAATCTTCCATGTGCTCCTCCATCTACGTGCCCTTCATAGCAGTTATCATCATCCTTGGAACTTCTTGCAAGACTAGTTTGGTGCACACCAAGATCAATATCATCATGAATTTGGTCAATCAATCTGTAATCCTTGGTATGATGGATCGTAGAGGTACAAATATTGCAATAACAAGAAACATTCTTATAGATTGCATACTGTAGCAGAGGAAACCTATTTGCATCATAATCCCCATAGTAAATCTCATAGTTTACCACCATGGTGCGTACCAAATATCAAGGGAAACTATCCTTTACATGCCATTCCACTTCATAGTTTGTACACCATAGACCACTATGATACTCATGTGCTGAATTCACAGAGAGATTATCCAACTACTTGTCCATTGCAGTAATTTGAGCCTCAAGAAAAGGGCTAATGCTAGTATCAATGCTTCCAATAGCCTCAGCATGTAAGGAAAATTCCAAGGCCTTGCGCAGTTCTATGAAAGTATTTTGTGACATTTCCCTTCCGAATGGTGTTATCAATCCTCCAAAAAACCATTGAGCATGTTGAGAAGGTTGAATGCCATAGGATAGTTTTGAAAAGAGAGTCTTGAATTGTGTATCATACTCCTAGACACTCTCTTACATTCCTTGTTGGATATCCTTCAGAGTGTTGATGTCCTACTCATATTCAGTGATATGGAATTCTTCTAGGAAGGCATTCTTCAGTGCATTGTAGTCTACCACCGTTTGATGGGGGTCGTACTTCCGATACCAACTATGTGCATGCCCTTGTAATGTCATTGTAAACTAACTTGGCTTCCGCTCTGGGGTAGTGATCCCGTTTGTGCGCTATAGTAATTCACACTTTTGCACATGATCTACAACATCTTCAATATGCTTGTAGCCTAGTAAGTGCAAAGAAATCTCAAAAAATACATGAGGAGGTGGCTATGGGCCTTTTCCTCCTGATCTAGAGCTTTGGCTCCCTCTGGTATTCCCTCCTCTAATAGATTCACTAGATCCACCAGGTCTTGTTCCTCCTGACCCACCAAATCCTCCAGATCCTATACTACAAGATACACCTCATGTGGCCGGAAAATGTCCTAAAGTGGTCGTGCCTAGTGTTCCCAACATCCCACTGAACTACGCACTGATGGTTTTTTATATTATCCCACTTTGAGTTGTGTTTCTCGTGCTTCTTCTAAATGTGATACCCAAACCATACATATTTGTACCTTGTCTAATAATTCTTCCAAATACCAGAATGGTTTGTGTAGCCATGGATGTTCCAAATGAGAAATTATATCTCTTGGGCGCATATCATTTATTACCACCAATACCAACTGGGTTAACAATACTTCTCCCTTGATTTGGAAAACCAAGTTCCATATGGGTTTAGATGTGCACTGATGACTCTCCTTTATCCATGTGATGAAATCTCATCAGAAGTTGAAGGGGCTTCTCTCTCACGCTTACCAAGATGGGTTAACATAGACTGCTTAGGTTCCACATCCTCTGTGTGAAACTCAAATATTTCCCACAACGTCTACCTCCATAGATCCATCACACTTATAACCTCACGTTTTCTATTCATCTCCCTTTCATGAGCTTCACTATACTTGATTCGTCTCTCCTCCCTTTCCTTTTCAGCTGCAATGTCTACCATCTTCCTCCACCCTAGCTTCCTCACCCAATGGTTAGAGAAGCTTATCCATCCATAAGAAATGCCTTTAAACTTAAGGTAATGATCAATATCTTCATAGCCAAAGGGATAACACAAAAAAATGATCATTTGGGCTCCCTCATAAAATTGAACTTAGTAACCTCTAGGCAAGAGTACATAGAAATGGTGTATTCTAGAGTATAACTGGTCAACACTCCTTTCCACCAGTGATTAATAGCACACGTCCAAGTCAAATCTACATCTTATAGCCTTTGGTAATCATCCTAGGTCCATATGCATGATCTATAGTACCATCTCGATCTGGATGCATATGCTGAGAGCCATTCAAATAGTTCTACCAGAAAACAATAGAATAATGTCTCATACAACTCACGGTATAGGTTCTCTTCTATCCATCTACATGCATCGAACTTAGGTATAGTGCTGAATATTTGAGAAAACTTGTCCTCCATGCTCTTGAACTATGCTTCAACACTTTCCAAGGTCAAACATTCATTCATCACACATCACAAGGACCAAGATGTATGTCATTTCTCACAACAACTTTGAAAAGAGTTCATGGAAATGGAACCAAGATGTAGTCATTTTTATACCCCTAGAACAATAGTATAATCCCATGCGCACCATCCTATCACCCAGGGGGTGCTGGGAGATCACCTGAGGTATGCGCAGGTGCCGAGCCCCTCCTTTATATGAGTCTTGTGAGAATACATCCTTAAGGATAGATTTAGATGTAGGAAAAAAAATAACCATGCATTCATTCTAAGAGCTTAGGATGAGTTATCATATAAATGCATCCAATTAGATAGAAAAAGAGAAATATTAAATAGAATATAGAACTAATTCATAACACAAGAAATGCACTAGGATTTATGCTCATGAACAACATATTTTCTTTAGAACGGAACCTTATATTCATGTTAACGAGTTCAATAACCAAATTACATTCATTAAGGCCATACGAGACCAATATAATAGTACAGATATGCATCAAAACCCTAAGCTATACTTTCCACATTAAAAATATGGTTACAGACCCATCACTCTAAATATGCCATCACTCCTATAGTTCTCCTAATCCCAAACCAAATGATCCTTCATTATTCCTGCGGAGCTTTTCCTATCAAATGCTATATGAGGTTGCTCTTGGTGTGTTTCTCTCCCTCTCTCTATGTCTTCCTCTTCTACCTGAGCATCTCTATATATAGCTTTAGTCTCCACCACTACACCTTCTTGAGATAACAGATCGGATGCCAAGTGTCCATGTGGTCCTCCAATGGAGCATGTTTCCTTTGATCTGAGCTCTCCACTCTTTGCAATGATTTCTTTCTATATCCTTCCATTGCATGCATGAAATATTCCATTCTTGACCATACAGCTGCAAGACTGGTACCTTATCCACTCCACATGCTAGATGGGTCACTCTTTTCTCATGTGTATCCTAGAATGCTGAATATGGCTAAGTCCTAAAACTCATCTTGTCTTACGTGTGTGCATTGTTTATTTTGCTAAAACCTGCTAGAACCATGCCCTGCACACCTTCAAATTGTGCACCCTTCTTCATATAGGCCATGCACACCCATGCACCTTTTTGCACTTAGCCAATATTTTGAGGCCTAACATACCCTCTTGCTTGTTTTACATTTTTATGATCCCAACCTCATAGATTTGCATTTTTTCATTTGGATTTGGGAAATTTTCATCCTCTTTCTGATGCTATCACCATCCCTTTAAATTAGGTTTTACCTTCCTTACATCTCTCTCTCTTTGGTCCATTGGAATTTTTAGAGTAGGAATTAGTTGCATAATTAGTTTATCATTATAAGTAGGTTGTGTTGAGAGGGTTTTCCAAAATATGCATAAAAAGGAAATCATCCTTCTCTGGAGGATTGTATCAATCCACAACTCCCACACTTGGAGATAGTCCTATGTTTCCTAAAAATCCCAAGTCCTCTATGTTTGAGGACTGGGTACAAATTTGAGCTCCAAAAATAACATAAATTTTTGATTTGGATAGATGTCTAATAGGTTGTGTGGTTTTCTTGTTTGGTAGAGAAGACCATAGATAAGTGTTACACAATGATTGAGGGAACACACCATATGATTTTGGATGGTTTCTTAGATGTGATGGATATGAATGTGATGGTGGATCCGGTGTTAGCAACATCCAGAGACTCAGTGGGTACTTTTAAGATTTTATGGGAGGTAGGTCACAATATTCAGATGCATAGGGATGCTTTAGAGATAGAGAGTGTGGGATAAATGACATCTGTTATAAAGGGCCTTCTGTAGGAATAGACAAAAATTGTATGGGAGTAGGTGATGAGATTCTCAACTGCATAAGGGTGAAAACACATTAGGTAGAAAATTTGACCGGTATAGCGGTATTGGAGGTTCATGTGGCTAGAGTAGAGGGAGAGGATTTGGAGGATTGGTCTAGTGCTACACCTTTGGCATGATCCCTATGTGCGACTAATCAGGAACCATCAACTTATGGAATTTTTTGACCTCCATCTGATGGAGGGGATGCTTCAATTTATTTTATGAGATATATGATGATGTATAAAATAATTCATTTTGATATATATATATATATATATATATATATATATATATATATATATATATATATATATATACATATATGAGATGTCATTGTTTTATCAATACTTTGTGTTGATGTTGATGTATGATTTCTTTTATGAATTCATTTTATTATGTATGCATAAATTCATGGATATTTATGATTAAGAAAAATTCAATGATTTTTAGGATTGATATAATAGCAATTGTAAATAAGATAGGACAAGATGGGGAACAACGATAAGGCCACCCAAGAAATGAGAGATAAACCTAAGTGAGATATGAGAGGAAAGTGGTGACCATAGTATCCAAAATGGGAATCCTTAGCTATATAAACCAAAGGATGATAGATGAATCCAAGTAGGAGATGAATAGGAACTGGAAAAGTATCCACCATAGGAAGCAACATCCATATAAATCCAAGTGGTATGGATGAACCAAAGTAATAGATTGATAATAATTACCAAATTATCCAAGATAGGAAATAATGACTAGATGAACCTAAGTAAATTGGATGAACCCAAGTAGGAGATAAGAAAGAAGAGATCAAGTAGGATAAATTGTCTTAATGATCATGTTTGAATTATTGGAATACATCATTGATGATGTCATCTATATTGTGCAGGTTTGTTATCAAGTATGAATCATGAGGTCTTCAAGGTTGTCTTGAATGATTATAATATCTCATTGTACTTATAATTGTGTGGAAAAGAGAGAGATATATATCTTTTTATAGATCTATGTGAGGACATCATGACGGATATTATCAAGGGAAGGGTGAGGGAGAAAATGATGAGAGTTATAAGTTGGCATAGAGTGCCATGATGGGGGAGATCGGGCTCAACGCTTAGGCACATGAGGAGAATTTGTAACAACCTATAATTTCAAACCCAATTTAGTAGGATTTTGTTTTATTTAAACAACATATAGACATTCCTCTTCATTACAATCAGATTACTATCTACAACTAGTTAATGCAGCAAGTTATATTATCTTAGCAATGAGCAAACATTCATCTGCATAATTAATTTAGGAAACTATCTAAACTAGTTTATGTAGAAAGTCTTAACAATTTAATCCATCCTATAACAAAGTGATAAACCTTGTGCAACTGTAAGGGTTAAATATCCTTGATCTTCACGATGACCCTTAACAGTTTTCTCAATGTTCATAATTAGCCTTGCTAGTTTTACCACTCTACGGTAGTGATATATTGTGACTGATCCTTTAATGTCTACCTAGAGTTTTCTTAGTAACTCCATCCTACATCCTACACTTCAAGCACATTACTTTGGCCAATTTTTTCTAGTTGTATTGTGCACGTTTAGTATAGAAGAGTACACAAAATGCCTAAACATGTCTTCCCATCACCTCACTATTGTCTCATCACACTTATCTAGATTCATTAAGATTAAGGAGTTGAACCTATTAAGACTCACTTAGTTCCTAACAAGTTCATTTAGGAAAGTTTGAGGAACCACGAATGCCCGTTATTGGTTACCTACAGGAATGCCTATCTGCTACTTAATACATTATCGTATTTGGTAGATGAGGGGATACTTGTAGGAAACCTACATCATTCATTGATAATTTTGTTCCTGTTAGATTTATAGCACTCAAGTATAATTCACTACTTATCAGATATTAGTAAAAGTATTTAGTTACCTTCATTTGTAGGTTAGGAACACAGAGTGATTAACACCTTGCTGCCCCACTTCATACATTCTCAACACTTTATTGGAAACAGATATGTTAATACCTTAATCAAGGTTCCCATTAAGTAATACTAGTTCTAAATAGTTAGGAAACAATTTATCTAGAATTTATACCCACTACACGAGGTGACATGAACATTATTTGGACTGCACTCACATCTTAATCTTGTTTAAGCTAGATAGTTTCCACTTATAAAATACTTCTTTTGTAATGAAGGGTATGATGTTATTCTTAACATGATATTCTATCTTATAGATAGTAAATTAAATTTTCAGGATAATCTTAATATGTTAGTCCTTAAATTTATTTCAACTAGGTTAGACTAAGAAAATATCTTTTAGGTTCAATATGTTTGTCATTTTATGATTAATCCCATAATCAGCCAACCAAAAATTATAACATATCATGGTTGCTATTAATAATTAACTTATCCTTCCCTAACTTTAGAATATATTAAAAAAACTTCTTTACATAAGGCTCATACACACCTTTCTTGGTTAGACCTTAATGTCGTTAACTTATATTGTAGTCCCATTTGATATTGATTCTTAGGCATACAGTAGTCCTTTTATCTAGTTTTTATACATACTTGCTAAACCTTATTTCTACCTTATTTTAAATCAATAAGGAAATAGATTGATAGATAACTATGAGAAAAGATTTAGTAACATAGATCATATCAATTTATTCTTATTGACAAAAAGTATGAGGAACCTTAAATCCTATTAAAAATAAGACTATCTTCACATGATTTTCCCTTCAATTTTAAGTTTCATATATCACTTTATATTCTTTCCATTTACCCATATTAATTTTTTACAACCATGGAAAGCTAACTAGATAAGAGATACATTTTTAGTTTCATAATTGTAATCATTTAAGGCATAAGATATATAACTATAAGATTCCTTAGCTTTATTTATTAACTCGTATGTTTCCCAACCCGTAGTACAAGAAGTATTTAGACATAATCCAATAAGCCATTTCATTTACATATAACAAATATCATCCATTAAAGGACTATTACAAGGTAAAATTTTATCAAGGAAAATTTATTTAATCATAAGTAATATTGCAATTGGATCTAAGATCCGTAGTATAAACATCCATTCTAACACAGATATCCAGAAACTGGAGTAAGAAGCTCCAATCATCGTTACTAAACCTACGACAATGTTTGTTTGGGGGGTGTCAGTTTAAAGAAGTGGCAAGAGTTATTCTACTTGTTAAACTAATTTTTTGACTCATAAAGAAGATCAATTAATGAAACTTAGTTCATCTACCTTGCAGTAGTAATGCTTTTGTAACAGTTAGGGAGTTGGAATCTTCCAACAATCCCATAGCTGGTAAAGGAAGAAATGTGGGAAACATATGTGAATTTCTCCAGAAGGGCCACTCTGCATATATTCCTCCCACTTCTTCAATCGCAAGATGTGTGATTGATGGAGGTTACTAGTTTCTGAACTGTGTCGGATCTATTACTAATGCACACATAAATAATCCAACCAAGGAATTTAAACTACAAAATTCAACGAAATGAATTTCTTTTTTCTTTTGAAATTATTGTGGATTAATTATTCTACCATACAAGTCAACCATATATTTTTAGTCAAAAAAATTACGAAGTATAGAATAATCGAAAAAAAAAATCCATAGTTTTCCCTTGTATTTTCCACTTTTAAAATTTTCCAACAATCAAAAATAAAATATTTTGAATCAAAGAATGAAATAAATTCTTTAAATGAAAAGATAAGGATCATGTTGTCTAACCCCACGAGTTAAAACTATCGAGAAAAGTAAAGGAAAATGAAATAAAATAATGATAGGAAATATACTTATCCAACTGATCCTATCAACATTCATTTACCTTTATAACTTTGTAAATCATTACCAAATGTCCCTGTAAGAGGATTACTTGAATAACTAATTTAAAAAATAACTACATATTCTTTTACTTCACTCTCAAGAAACAAGTTAGTGCACCATTATATCATTTCGAACTGGACTACAACAAATCCATCCAAACCTTTTCCAAACAATAAGCGTCATTAGTTCAATAATCACTATAGCAACAATCCGTTGATGGCATAATATTCCATTTCCTAAGCAAAATAACAACACTCAGTATACATAGTAACCATAAGTTAGCATGATTCATATTAATTTATTGGAAAGGAGCACATTTCAGGTTTGTTTTAGTCTTATAGTCTAGAGGTTCTTCATTCACTATCAAATTACGATTGGCACTCAAATGAAGGTAAAATGATCTAACTTGGAGTTAGCTTTAACATAAATGGATTTATTCATGCAATGTTCACACTCACAAGTTTTATTTCCATCAACTTGAAATATACTAATAGGGAAAGAAAAGAAGAACATGTAAGTATCTTACCCGCAATTTCTGATAAATGATTCTATTTAAAAAGAACGCATGTACAACTAATAAATTTTATAGAAAAATCTTAAACAAGAACAACCCCAAATTTATCTTCAGGTTAATTTCCAACCCAACAGCTATACCACTTGAAAACATGCATACATTATTGTAAAATAAAAACCCAAAAACTTTATCAAATAATTTTCTCAAACCCTAGCCATGGTTTTCACCAAACTCTCCAAAAATAAGAGAAAAATATTTTCATTTTAGCTAGAAATAAACTATATGAGAAGCAATTTGATTTTACAAAGAGAATAATATTTTATAAATGGATTGAGAGATCATTACACAAAACCAAACACAACCATCAATTTCATGAAAAATTTATTAACAGAATACCACAAAAATATATTTGCCTAACCAAAACATCAAACCCACTTTAGCCATAAATTTTTTTATTGCTAAATTTTCCAGATGCAGACCAAAAAAATTGATTTCAAGCTAAGAATAATAATAACCATCTCAACCATTAAATTTTTTGCCAACAATGTTAACAGAAAACCACAAAATTGATTTACACAACCAAATAAATGAACCCACTTCTTCCAAATAATTTTACTACAAGATCTCAAGCAATAAAACTAGATCCAAGCATTATTTTCACACATTTCATTCAACAAATGAAATCGGACCAAGAAAAAATATCTAATCTCTTTAAAAATCAAAACTCAGAGGAGCAAGGTGAAAACCTTTTCTTGAAACAATTACCCACATATTTTTTTTCTTCAGCTGCTCTAAACCCTAGCTAAAATCAATTTCACAGTGCCACTTCCAAATTTACCACAAGATTCGAACTTAGCCCACACAAAACTCGCACATTTTTCATTCTTAGCAATAAATATAAAATCCTCCAAGAATATCAATTCCCCTCATGCAAAAAAATTTGTCAGAGTTCCTCCATGGGTGGAGCTAACTGGTTGTGCAAAAATGAATAAAAACTACACAACTTCACTTATTTTCCCCCTTCATAAGTCCTAAACACCATTCCTAATATTTAGTCATGCTAAGCTTCTCTTACATCAAGTTTTGGAATTCAGTCATTTTTTGATCAAATTATAGCTGAGTCAATCAACATTGACGAAAGTATTTTTGAAATTGCTCGGATTGAATAGAAGCATAATCCAATCCCAATTCAACTTTCTTGTTATTTCACCATAACGATACTTCTTGAGAAATCTTAAAATCTCCCTAGACTATTTTAGTCTCCTATAAGAAGTATCTTATTTAAAAGTACTTCTCCATTTCACTCAACCATGATTCAACCCCATCTCCCAAGGTTGTTCCATCAAACTTTGGTAGAGTTATCCTCTTAATATCACGGGACAATTGTGTTGCCATCCATGCCTTTTTGTTTTCATGTTGTTCATCTTCATCATGGTGTTATTCTTGAGGTTCATCCTCCATAACCAGCTCCTCTTTAGGAGGATCTTGTTCACTAGTAACTTGTTGTTCTAAAACAACCATACGGTCCCGGGTGTCTAGGAGGAGTTCAAGAATTTCTTGTAACTGCTCAGCAGGTGGAGGGCCTATAGTATTTCTTGAGGCTTCCCCTGCAACAGTTCCTTTTCCTTTATGGGCCATCTGTCCCTGATAAAGGTAAAATAATTTTGCATTAGTGAAGTGGACCAATAAGGTCCAAGAGCTGAAAACCTACAACTCTGATACCAAATGTAACAACCTAGAATTTTAAACCCAATTTAGTAGGATTTTTTTTTTTTAAATAACATATAGACATTCCTCTGCATTACAATCAGATTACTAGCTATAACTAGTTAATGCAACAAGTCATATTATATTAGCAATGAGTAGACATTCCTCTACATAATTAATTTAGGAAACTAGCTAAACTAGTTTATGCAACAAGTCTTAACAATTTAATCCATCTTATAACATAGTGATAAACCTTGTGCAACTGTAAGGGTTAAATATCCCTGATCTCCATGATCACCCTTAACATTCATTTTGAATGTTCATAATTAGCCTCGCTGGTTTTACCACGTTGTGGTAGTGAGATATTATGATTGATCCTCTAGTTTATACGTAGAGTTCACTTAGTAACTCCATCTTGCATCCTACACTTTGGGATTGAGGAATCATGGTGATTAGACAATGTACCCAACAAGCACATTACTTTGGCCAAAGTTTTCTAGTTGTATTATGTACGCTTAGTATAGATGAGTGCACAACATGTCTAAACTTGTCTTCCCATCACCTCACTATCGTCTCATCATAGTTATCTGGATTCATTAAGCTTAAGTAGTTGAACCTATTATGACTCACTTATTTCCTAACAAGTTCATTTACACAAGCTTGAGGAACCCCCAATGCCTACTATTGGTTACCTATGGGAGGCCTATCCACTGTTTAATACGTTTTTATATTAGGAAGCCGATGGGCTACTCATAGGCAGCCTACATCATGTATTGATAGATCAGTTCGTGCTAGGTTCGTAACACTCAAGAATAATTCACTACTTATCAGATATAGTATAAGTATTTAGTTACCTTCATTTGGAGGTTAGGAACATGAACGAAGTGATTAACACCTCACTTGCCCCCTTCATACATTCTCAACACTTTATTGGAAAAAGATGTGTTAAAACCTTAATCAAGGTTCCCATTAAGTCCTACTAGTCCTAAATAGTCATGACACATAGTTTATCTAGATTTTATACCCATGACACGAGGTGAAAAGAACTTTGTTAGGACCGGACTCACATCTTAATCTTGTTTAAACGAAGTATTTCCCACTTATAGATTACTTCGTTTGCAATGCGGGGTATGATGGCATTCTTAACATGATCTTCTATCTTATAAATAGTAAATTAAATTTTTTGGATAAGCTTAACATATTACTCCTTAAAGTTCTTTCAACTAGGTTAGACTAGTCTAGTATCTTTTAGGTTCAAGATGTTTGTCACTTTATGGTTAATCCCATAATCAGCTAAGGAAAAATTCTAACCTATCATGGTTGATATTAATAATTAACTTAGCATTCCCTAAGTTTGGAATAGATTAAAAACTCTTCTTTACATGAGGCTCATACACACATTGTTTGGTTAGACCTTAATGCCCTTAACTTAGATTGTATTCCCATTTGAAATTGATGCTTAGGCATGCACTAGTCTTTTTATCCATTTTTATACATACTTGCTAAACCTTGTTTTTGCCCAATTTTAACTCAATAAGGATGTAGATGGACACATAACATTGAGTAAATATTTAGTAACACAACTCATATCAATTTATTCTTAGTGATAAAAAGTATGAGGAACCTTAAATTATTTATAAAGATAAGACTATCTTCACATGGTTTTCCCTTCAGTTTTAAGTTTTATATATCACTTTATATTCTTTCCATTTACCCATGTTCATTCTTTACAACCATGGAAATATAACTAGATAAGAAATACATTTTTAGTTTCATAACTGTAATCATTTAAGGCATAAGATACATAACAATAAGATTAATTAACTTTATCAATTAACTCATACGTTTCCCAACCTGTAGTACAACAAGTATTTATACATGACCAAATCAGCCATTTCATTTATATATAACAAATATCATCCATTAAAGGAATATTATAAGGTACAACTTTATCAAGGAAAATTTATTTATTCATAATACTACTGCAATTGGATCCAAGATCCATAATATATAACATTCATTCTAACGCCGATCTCCACAAGCCGGAGTAAGAAGGTCCAATCATCGCTACCAAACCTGTGACATTGTTTGTTTGGGGGTGTCAGTTCAAATAACTGGCAAGAGTTATTCTACTTGCTAAACTAATTTTTTGACTCATAAAGAACATTGTCATCAAAACTTAGCTCATCTACCTTGCAGTAGTAATGCTTCCGCAACAGTTAGGAGCTGGAATCTTCCAAAAATCCCATAGCTGGCGAAGGAAGAAACATGGGAAATATATGTGAAGTGCTCCCAAAGGACCACTCCACATATATTCCTCCTGCTTCTTCAATCAGGCA
Source organism: Taxus chinensis (assembly GCA_019776745.2). Lineage (NCBI taxonomy): Eukaryota > Viridiplantae > Streptophyta > Pinopsida > Cupressales > Taxaceae > Taxus > Taxus chinensis. The sequence continues at coordinate 464,754,633 of CM034154.1, read as the reverse complement.
AGTTGTGTATTTGATGGAGGCACACATACTCCAACCAATGAGTTTTCCAACTGTGTTGTAGATCCATTACTAATGCACACATAAAAATAATCCAACCAATGAATTTAAACTAATTAAAATTCAATGAAATTAAATTTGTTTTTCTTCTGGGGTCCAGTTTGCACATTATTGTTTAACTCAGGATTAATTCTCTCTCCCATACAAGTCAACCATATATTTTTAATCGGAAAAATAACTAAGTATAGAATTCTGGAAAAAATTTTCCAGAGTCTCCCTTTGTATTTTCCACTTTTAAATTTTTCCAACAATAAAAAATAAACTATTTTGAATCAAAGAACGAAGCAAATGCTTTAAATGAAAATATATGGATCAAGTGATATAACCCTCAGAATTAAAAATCTCAAGAAAAGTGAAGAAAAATGAAATAAACTAATGACAGGAAATATACTTATCCAGCTGATCCTATCAGCATTCATTTACCTTTACAACTTTTTAAATCATTACCAAATGTCCCTGCAAGAGGATTACTTGCATAAATGACTTAAAAAGGGATTGCATATTCTTTTACTTCACTTTCAAGCAAAATCTTAGTGCACCATTATATCATTTTGAACCGGAAAACAATAAATCCATCCAAATATTTTCCAAACAATAATTGTCATTAGTTCAATAATCAGTGTAACAACAATTCGTTGATGACATAATATTCCAATTCCAAGCAAGATAAAATCACTCAGTATACATAGTAACCACAAGTCAGCATGAGTCATATTAATTTATTGGAAAGGAGAACATTTCAGGTTTGTTTTAGTCTTATAGTCTAGAGGTTCTTCATTCACTATCAAACAGCGATTGTCACTCAAATGGAGGTACAAGGATATAGCCTCGAGTTATCTTTAGAAGAAATGGATTTTATCATTCAATTTTCACATTCACAAGTTCTATTTCCATCAACTTGAAATATACTAATAGGGAAAGAAAATAAGAACATGTAAATATCTTACCTGCAATTTCTGATAAATGATTCTATTTAAAAAGAACACAGGTATAGTTAATAAGTTTTATAGACAGATCTTAAACAAGAAAACCCCAAAAAACTATTTTCAGGTTACTTTCCAACCCAACAGCCATACCACTTGAAAAGATGCATGCATTATCGTAAAATAAAAACCCATAAAATTTATCAAATAATTTTCCCAAACCCTATCGTGGTTTTCACCAAACTCTCCAAAAATAAGAGAAAACTCATTTCATTTTAGCTGGAAATTAACTATATAAGCAGTCATTCAATTTTACAGAGAGAATGCCATTTTATCAATAGATTCAGAGATCATTACACAAAACCAAACCCAACCATCAATTTTATGCAAAAATTATTAACAGAATACGAAAAAAATCAATTTGTCCAACCAAAACATCAAACCCATTTCAGCCATCAATTTTTTTTATTGCTAAAAATTCCAGATGCAGACCCACAAAATTGATTTGAACATCAAAATAATAATACCCATCTCAACCATTAAATTTCATGCCAACAATGTTAACAAAAAACCACAAATTTGATTTTCACAACCAAATAAATGAACCCACTTCTTCTAAATAATTTTTGTTGCAAGAGCTCAAGCAATAAAACCAAATTTGAGCATTATTTTCACACATTTCATTCAACAAACGAAAATAGACCAAGAAAAAATAACGAATCTCTTTAAAAATCAAAACTCATAGGAGCAAAGGTGAAAAACCCTTTCCTGAAAGAAAATTTTTTTGCTTCAGCTGCTCCAAGCCCTAGCTGAAATCGATTTCATAGTGCCACTTCCAGATTTGCCACAAGATTCCAACTTAGCCCACACAAAAATCCCACATTTTGCATTCTTAGCAATAAATAGAAAATCCTCCAAGAAAATCGATTTCCCTAATGCAGAAAAATTCACCAGAGTTCCTCCATGAGTGGAGCTAACTGGTAGTGCAAAATGAATGCAAACTACACAATTACTTCCTTTCCCCCTTCCTCTCCATGCATCCCAACAAACCCTAGCTCCTTATCTCCTCCATCCGCCAAGTGGATGGTTTGGAGAGTCCAATTCCAACGCGGGGAGGGGCATTCCAAGTCAAACTTGAATATGTAGCAAATAATTTCCTTTTTTCCCTTTTCATTCACGTGAATGTCCACTTTGTGGACTTAATAATTGTTAAAAAAAATTCATTGCCATATCATGGCATTTTTTTACCTTTTCCAATTGACTTATAACTAAAAATAATAACCTTAGAATATGCTTACCCTCATGGTGTTCAATCACCATGTATTATTTTGAAGTTAAATAAAATTCAATTCAAATTTTCTTATCAACCATATGGGGGTGGCATTATGCCCCCAAATTTTAATAACAATAATATTAAAATAGGCCACAATTTAATGTTATAAAGCCATTCGACTAGGCTTATAAGCCTTAGGGTTTTTTTCCAAAATAAGCCAACTTAAGATGATCTCCGTATTCATTAAATAATTATAACAATGACACATCCAGCATAATGCAAAAAATACCATAATAACTACATATTGCATTAAATAATACCAATAGGCGGTATTTGGTTATTTGAGTACTTAATCTTTAATTAAGTACTTAGATAACTAAGTACCGTCAGACTATATTATTATTTAATTAATCAAATAAACATCCATTTTCCATTTTTCATATTTATTTGATTAATTAAACTACTGATAGAACATAATAATGATGCAGTAGAAGAATATCATGAGGCCTTGTTTTATTAGTATCACCTAACATATACCTCGATTTTTCTGCATATTACATATATAGGATCTATAATTAAAATATTTATTTCTAGGAGCCTAATGCCATGTGTAATATGAATCAGCTATGGGTGGGCTAGGAGCCATAATGGTGAGAGGAACTAGTGGTGATGTCATAGAAGATAAAAGTATAGTGGTATGTGGAGAAACAAGAGGGGAAAGAGAGGGAGATGTTATAAGAGGTACTATGGAAGGGATAATAGAAGGATCATACTACATCTCAGGCATCGAATCATTAATGAGGGGAGTGTAGTTCATAAGCTCATCCTTGGAGTGAAATTCAGAATAGATATATTTTTCATACATAAGATCATCATCCTCCAGATCAAAGGTAGGATGTACATCTTGTGTGGATACGATGATAGTATTAATGATATGATTAAAGGTAGAGCATAGAGTGTCATGGTAACAAATGATTTATGTATTCTTATCTTGGGCATAGCCTACTAAGAAGGATTCATTGACATACTAGCCATCATCATAATGAGGTGTAGTAATATTGATGCCATATGAATTAATAATAGTATTAAGCTGGATCAGATGCTCTATAGGAGGATGTTGGGTGTGATTGATGGTGATAGGGATACAATCAACATCCTTACATGATTTTTATTTTAAAATGGGAGGTAACTAGTAAATAATGACATCAGGAAGATCATAGGTGTGAATTCAAAGGTTAATTTAATCTATATTTTCATTTTTAGAATCAAGAAGTTTGGGTAGAGTAAAACCCATAACCTCGGGATGAAAAGAATATATCAAATAGTTTAGGTGTTTAAATTCATTAAATGGGATGGTAGTAAGTTATTCAAGGGTAGGAAATTGTAATGTCTCATGTTGTTGAAATATGTCAAATTTCCAAGGGTTTGTGTCACCTTGCACATTCTAGATAGCTCCTAGGTTTGAAAACTTAACACATATGAAGGAAGATAATATTACTGCACACATGAAATGAGTCCATAGTCATCTTAAGATGATGTTATAAGATAAGGGAAATTGAATACCATGACTTTGATGTTAATGGTGTGAGGAGGAACAATGAAATGGAGCCAAATGGAACCCATAAGGAAGAATATGTTCATGATCATAGCTATAACACAAGCTCCAAGTATATTTTAGATTTTCTATAGAGTAACATAGTGTGTTGATCAAGTCAATATAAGCAATATAAATTCCAAAACATTCTTCTATGAGGGATCTCTTAATCATACTATGGCCAATATAAATTGAGATAAGGAGGGTAGGATCTTCAACATGAAATAGGATCTCATCAAGGATTGTGGAATCAATAGGAAAGTAGATACATAAAGAAAAATCAATGTAAGGTTCAGTGGAGATGGATAAATATTTCTATTGTTCCATGATGCTCACTTCTTAACCAAGTAGGGAAGGTTGTTTCCCCAAAGTGGGTGGAAAATTAATGTTCATAACAAAGAGTGTAATCATAAGACACTCTCAATGCTAGGGTGAGGTACATAGGATATCTAAAAATGGGATTTGACTAGGGGGATTAAAAGTTCTACAAGAGGATCTAAATCTTCAAGGTTGGGTTGTGCTATAGTCTGAACCTGGGAATGATCAATCAGAAGAGGTTTTAAAAAAGAGGGACTAGTAGAAATATATGGAAGTGAATTTTTCACTACCATTTCTATGAGATCTTCCATGGTATAAATGTTACCATAAGGGTTAATTGTGTATGAATATTTAGGAGCTAAGATAAACAAGATCAATCTTATAGGAATGTACACATAGGGTCCAATGGCATTTACCTAAACTGAGGATCTAAGTATGGGAATTATTCATGAGGTATTTATCATGAGTAACAAGAATAAATGGTCTTGTAGGAATTATTTTGAGATACATGAGGATAATAGGGTTCAATATAAGAAATAATGTGTTTAAAGCCATCCATATGAACTACACTTTTGGTAGATGCACTAGTAGAGGTATATGAGGTGTCAACAATGTTGGTAGCTACTTTACCGACATAATTGGTGTTATATTTTTCAGGTTTGGAATGATTAGGAATGGGGTCATTATATATATTTTTATGTTCATTAGCTTGATGAACTGCTTTATGTCGATCATTTTGTTGGGATTTCTCACTTTCCTTGAAGGATTCATTTAACCTTTCTTAGGTGATAGCTCCTTGATCAAAATTGTTACCAAGGAGAAAGGTGTAGGAAAAGGATTGAAGGGAAAACATTTTATTATGAATGGCCCTAATTAGCATGCCACTAATATAATTTAATCTTATCATATCATTGAGGGTGAGGGAAAGAGGGGTCTACCACCATGGTGAATGGGGGAGGTATAAGTCATTACAACTCTTTTGGTGACACTCAGCATTGGAGGAGGTTGAATATGATTGGGTAGTAGATCAATCAATGTTATGGATGGTCTTATTATAGGAAGTGCCTTGATAAGGAGTATTTATGACTCTGTCATTAGTGGCATTCTTGTTTCTTCAACATGTGATGACTTAGATGGTCTTAGGGGTTGGCTATTTTGGAGAATTATTTTCAAAATATTTCATGAGATAATATTAGTTCTTAGCTTGTTTTAATGATTCTTCCAAAGAGGTAGGAAAAAATGTTCAAACCTTGTATTAAATGTGGGGCTCAATTTATCTAAGGAATAGTTGGAACAAGATCCCATTAGGAATATTATGTTCATCCCTGGTGGATAATTTTTCCCAATGTTTGATGAAGTCTTTGGTAGATTTTTTGTTCATATGATTGCAGTGTATGAAGACATTAATGTTGTTTTCAAGAAGATTGTGATATTGGAACTTGTTAAAAAGGGTGTTTATCAAAATTTCAAACTTGAAAATGGAGTTGGATGGGAGGGTTTGATACCACTCAAAGTCATATCTTGTAAGGGTCTTAGTGTAGACACAAAATCACGCACATACTACTATTTTACTATACCACAAATTATTTATTTATATATGGATCTTGTGTAAGGAAAGTATTCACTTATGGCCCATTGTCTAATATGTTTGTTTGTCTTGTTTATTTCTATTGTTTTATATTACACACTTTTCATTCATACACCCAGTTATAGTTAGGTCACAAGGATCCTTGTCTCTCATTATTCACACATTTGTCATCAGTTTTCTTTAGACACTAGTGCCCAAGACTAGACAATAGTGCTTAGGTGCTCCTGTCCATCCTGGGTGCCCGTGTCCTCTTTTTTTAAAATTTTTTTAGAAATTTGAGGTTAATGTTTTTATTTTTCCCACTCATACCTCGAGGTACTAGTCGACATGTTGTATCATTAGTGTTGAAATTCAAGCAAGATATCCCTATATAAATACAACATACATACCATTATAATGGGGGGGAAATTTCTATCAAGGGCTATCTATCTACATATCGAAGGGAATGCATTTTGGGATCATTCATCTACATACACACTTCATAGGAAGGGGAAGTTCATTTTTTCATCCCACACATTTTCATTCTATCTAGCTACCACTCACTATCTTGGCGTCATCAGTGCAAGGGAAACCTAGGAGCACTATTACACACATAATCACAAAGAACTACATTGGGTATGAGATGTAGTGAAACACTCATTCATAAGTTCACTAGTTGAAAAATGAGTATAGTCTGAACCCTCATTTTACATCTTTATTTTTTATGATTTGATGTACTTTTAAGGGTTTTGTAGGAGGATATTTATGTTGTAGGTTTACAGGTAATCTCGTAGTCAAAATGTGACTTTAAAGCAATTAGTGGTGAACAAGTGAAAAAACCTAGTGATAGCGTCGGAACTAAATCCCAAGATGTTTTACAGTCTACAGTGCCTACCAGAGGTCTAGTTCATCTGCAGGTGCCCTTGCTCTTATGCAGGACCCTGTGTTCACGTGTTTCAAACACCCCTACATTTTTCTGAGTGGATTTGTGATGGTATGTTTTTTTGTTCAATCACATTCTCCAGTACAGACACACTTCGGGATAAGAAAAATCAAGGTAAGTGCCCTATCTCTTGTATTTTCTTTCATAAATAAATCAAATAAATTTTTCTAACATTTGTATTTCATTGTATATCAGTTGTAGCAGTAATTTCTTTCATATTTTAATAACATATATTCAGATTTTATTGAATCATTTTGGTGAACCCTAAGCTTAGAAATCCTTTATGTAGGATTCACTAAAACCCTTATGGATAAAAATATCTCTTCTCCTCCTAGGAAAGTCATGCCTCATATGAGTGTTAATCCTATTTATGATGAAGAAACTATAGGTGAACTTAACACTCTCTATAACAATAATGTTCCTTTAGATGATACTTAAAGGTAATTGTTGGCTAATGAATGCAATGTTCCTACTAAATTTGGTCATTCTACTATTAGCATTGTTTCTGATCCCACAATATTTTCAAGTTGTAGAATTTTCTATGTAGTAATCCATACTCCACCCTCTTCTATTTCTATTGAGATTCTAGATGATGTTATTATCCATTTTATGCTTAGTCTTGATGATGATACCTTTCTATAAAAAACATGATGAAAATATATATGTACATGATGTTATTCAGGAAGATTCTATAGTTTTATCTCATACTCCTTGCATTTCTAAAAATATCTCCAATGATTGTAATGATACATCTCATACTAGTTCTCCTCCTACTTCATTGTATGTTAATGATATGCTTAACAAAATCCTTTCCTCTAAATATTTGTCTGATATTGATGATGCACATACTAGTAATGATTCTACTTCTTCTTATACTACTGAATGTGAATTCTTTACTTTGAGTTTGTCTTCTTATGAGATTGTCTCTTGTAACATACATGTTGTTTCATCTCCTTATATTCATTCATTTCCTAATAACTCTTTTGATGTTATTCCTACTATTTCTGTCAAAACTCCATGTTCTTCACCACCTATTACTTCTTTAACACCTACATCTAGTCTGACTTTAGCATTGGATTATTCCACTTCTTCTATTGAAATCCCTATGCTCAATCATAATGGTAAGCTTTAACCACACAATAAACCATTTACATATTCTACCATTCCCTCACATGACATCTTATCACCCATGCATATTATTGGCTAATTACAATCTCGGGACCAATCCTTGAAATAAAATCCTATTATGATTATATTGATAATAATTATTTACATAGTGATCGTATTCCAAAAAATATTCCCAATTCATAATTTCGTAAGGATTTCATCATGCCTACATTTTGATGTTTTGATGGTATTGGAAATCCATATCTACATCTCAAGTATTACTTTCTAGCTATGGCTTCCTACTCCAATGATATATTATTGCTAAAATATTTTTTCTATACTATTACTGATGACTCTCTTCAATGGTACACACATCTACCCTTCAGATCTATTAGTACCTATTCTAAGATGGAAGAGGCCTTCCTTCACTTATTTATACTTAACAAAAAACCTAGAGTAATACATGATCACTTGCATGTCTTACATCAAGGCAAGAAAGAACCTATTATTGATAACATTCTGCATTTCACATACTTGCATGCATAAATTAGTCTTTCAACCTATTAATTTAGGAAAGAAATTCATCTTTTGTCATGGCTTGATTCTTTCTTCACAATAATTCTTGTAATATGATACATGCGAATTATTCACACTCTTATGATATAAATTCATTGATTTAGAGATAGATCTCATTGTTATACATGTCATAGATCCTCCTCATAGTTCTGATAATGTTGCTTCATCTATTTCTTCTCCTCTTCCATCTATTCAGCATCCTCCTAGGTCTCCATATCCTCCACTCCACAAGAAAATTAAGTATTCTCCATCACATAACTATCCTTCATATCGTCCATCACGTCATTCTTTTCCTAGGACTTCTCCATCTCCTCTATGAGAGTCATTACACTTTTCTTATGACACTAGACCTCATGATGTGCTATGTGTTTTTCTTGATAAGCACTTGATTACTTTATCTCTAATCAACATCATCCACCTCACCGCTTACAACACAAACGTGATCAACCTTATTATAAATATCATTGTATCAATGGCCATCATGACAATGACTTTTGTTCCCTTCATGATTGATTACAATAATTAGAACACAAGGGTGTCATTACCTTTGGCCCTCATTCTTGTGAGTGGTCTATGTATCAAATTCCACACAAAAGTGCATCTAGTTCAATTCACTTAGCTCCTACACATGATCCTAAGGTCACTATTTGTCCACCACCATAGGTTATTATTCATGCATGCTCTTCATCTCATCCATCAGCCTGTACACTAGCTCATCCACCGTGCAGTTCTCCTACTACACATTGGCTTCCTAAGCCATCAACATATGTGCTTCCCAATACTACATCACCTATCATTGGAAATATCATTTAAGATTCAGTTCATTTTATACACTCTAGTGTCCAAAATATTTCACTTAGAAATTTTGGGGCACCCCTTTAAAATTTTAAGTCTTCTTGCCTTGTGAAGATTTGTGTTCATGTTTCTTCTATCCCCATTTATGTCTTAGTTTTTTTAGGTTTTTACCTTAACTCATTTGGATTTAAGGATTTCTCTAGAACTATCTAAAAGGTTGTAAGAGGTTATTTAGAAGTAGTTGGAGAAATACCCATTTGCCCAAAAATTCCTGAAGTTCTTAAAAATCTAAGTACTTATCCTTTAAGAAATCATGTTTCTCATATTACATTACTTCAAAGTTGCAATAAGTTTCCCTCCCACACCCAATTTGCATTATCTCACATTTTATCAGTTTCCTTAGTTACTTTAATTATTAAAACGAGTTAAGAAAAGTAATTGCTAAACCCCGCAAACCAAAGAAGATTTACTTTCTTATTTACGCTAAATTAACACCACTTTACTTATGAAAAGTAAGATAAGAAGTTTCTCAAACCTGTATAAATAAGGCCCTCAGTATATCAATTTTTTCAATCTACTTTACTTACTCCATAAGGAAAATTAATCAATTAAATCTATGTCATAAACCTGCCGACCAAATCTTGTTCATTGCGTGTTTTTCAAACCACTTTACTTCTTAAAAGAAAATAAGCTAAGCTAACCCAAAACACCGCTCTACTCCCTACCCCACGACATAATCGGGTTTGCGACTACTTGTTGCTTAAAAATTCAAAATAAGCCAAGTCATTTTCCAAACCCGCATTTAATCCAAGTAAATAACTCAGAGAGAAGTAATTCAACCTGTGAACCCCGAGCAACCACGTGCTTGTCGATTAGAGAAGTTTTTGAGAAATTCGACTTCGACCCATTTGCAGGAAAGGTATGTTTTTTGTTTTTCTTCCTTATATTTAGGATTTTTTCTTTCCTCTTAGTTGTTATTTTTTGAGTTTGCTTCTCCATTGTGTGGATGTTTTCTCCTTTCTGCAAAGTCTATGTTTTTTGAAATCACCTAGAATATAGGTCATATTTTTTTGAAAGAATACTAGGGTTTAAGTAACATAGATAAAATCATGGGTTTCTTGTACCAAAATTCTTGAAATATCATCTATGAAATAAGTCCTAATGTTTCCCTAGTTTGAGTGGAGAACTAAAATGATTTTTCTTACCACGCTTTACGAAGATGTGACCCTACACAGATCGAAACCTAACATATGTGGGATTTTAAAACTAATTTAATCTCCTTTGTGTTGCAGGAACCCGTCCCCTAGTTACTTTCTCAATAAATTGCATGGTTTCGAGTAACTCTTACTTCCTACACTTTGTATTGATCCGAACTACTCCTACTACCTCATGTTTTGCAGGAAACTGAGATTATTTTACTTCCCCATTCCTTACGGGTTTCCCAATTTCCATTACTTCTAGTCAATGCTTTATCGGTTTCTTGATTGTTGTTGCTTAAGAATGGTTCTTTTCGGGTTTATGATCCCTGACTGCTTCTTCATTTGTTTCATATTTTCAACTACTTACTACTTCAACTGTGTTATGCGCTAAATCAAGCTCCCATTACTTAAGAATTGTAATGATAAGTTGATACTACTTGAGCTATGCAAATAACTAGTGAATCTACATGACCTACAATCAGCACTTCATAGGGAAGTGGTTAGCTTCCCAATTGTAATTGGACATTATCATTGTGCTATCATTCATAAGGCCAAGAATATTTTGAAGGATATGTTTCATCGTTATTTCGAAGGAAATTTTTGACTTCAAAAATATTACACAAAAGATAGAAAAAATGGACTACATGTGCCTCCCAGCACTTGAATAGTTCTCGATTGATTGCAAGGATGAGTTTGAAGTTAGAAGAAGATACTATAGCAAGTTGACAATCTGGTAGATTATTGAATTTTCCTTAACAAAAATTCCTAATAATATTCATGATAATGGGAATGTTTTTTCTAATTCATACAATTAGATGAGAGGGGATACTACTCCACTCCCATCCATAAGAAATAAAACTAAAACATTAGAGGATAGAACATCAAGGGTCATGGTTTACACCTCAAATCGGCTCCTTAAAATAGGTTATTGTCTTGAAGAATTAGTAATGAAAAAAATGAGTGAAAAGAGAACCAAAAGGAAAGAAGGATCAAGTGAAATTAGAAAGGGACCTAAGAGGTCACATAACACTCATCATCCAAGAAAAAATCAACCCCTAAATTCACTCTGAGTGAGGTATCTCCCTCATAAGCAAAAATGGTATCCTCATCCGTTGCTACCACTTCAATGAAAATTCCTTTTGCACAAGTGGGGGTTATCATACCACCCTTAAATCCTACCAAATTCATTCTTACCCTAATAAGGGTAGATATTCCATCTCCCCATCCACCTCCTTCCTCTCCACCAAGAAATCCCCCTCCACCATTAGATGATTATTCTAGTACTAAGCATGAGTAGGGACAAGATTCTATCATGGAGAGCTCTTCACTTCATGAAGTATCACAATCACAAAAGAAAGGTAAATCTTCAATGGAAACTGGAGGAATGAAAGAAGGATAAATTTAGAAAGAAAGTGAATAGCACACTTAGCCAAAGACCATACAGAATCCGCAAGTGCACAAAGAGTTTGAAAAGGGAAAATAAATTGAATTGGATTCCAACAAAATAATAATAAAGAGAAGGAGATTGAAAATTAATTAGTGATTCAAAAAATGGATGAACTGGAAAAAGTATTCTTACAAAGTACTACAGCTGAAGTACTTGAATCACAACAAGAAATGGTTTCACACTCTACTACAGTTGTGATCAGTAAAAATATGGTGGTATACTCAGGTACTATAGTATCTTTAGGACAAGAATTATCATCATGGTTAGCATCCTAGGCACTTCCAAACACAAATAAAGTAATTAATTTAGAATAAATGGATCTACAGTTGCTAAAAAGTATTAATAGAAAAGGGAAGAGGTCCAAAACAACTAAAGTAACCTCTAAGCTTATAATTGAGCCATCAAAATTGAAATTTTTCAAATTTTCCACTATAGCAAAAGGTAAGAAAAAGGATGAATTAAATGAAGAACAATTGGTTGTGACAAAATTTCCTCTGGGGGAAATAAATTCAAAAGGACTCAAACAAGACACCCAAACCATGATTAATAGTCTCTTCCTTAATATCAATGAAGAAAAATCCAAGAATGTCAAGCGAAAATAACATAAATGTAGATTGTGTGAAATTATTGTAAATGTTTCTTGTTCTTTCATTCAATTTGTACTAACAAGATAATAATTCACTCCCCAAGTCATCACAATAATGGAATAAATAGGGGATAAGGCTAAAGCCATAAACAAATGGATAGCACAAATATCTAAAATTGCAAAGGAATAATACATAGAGGTCCTAATTAAAATGAAATATTGTCAGGACAAGTGGGATAAATTAAAAAGTAGAAAACTAAAGGATGACAATGAATGTGGGATCACAGAAATTCAACTAGAAATTCTAAAAGCAGTAGGCTCACTACCATAAAATGTGTTGACTGAATAGAATATCATGTCAGAAGGATCAATAAGGAAAGGTAAACAAGAATATTTGAATCTCTCTTTCTGCAGGAACATACTCAATAGAATGATGGAAAAAATGAAGCTACTGGAAGGAGAGGTAAAACAAGTTATGGATGAGCTGGATGATTACATTTATGATGTCAAAAAATACACTCTTTCTAAGCCATCAAAAGATATATAAGAGTTCCTTTATATTTCTCAACAAGAAATTGATAATGTTATTACTCCCTTCACCTGTGATTCAATGGAAAACTTTCCAAAGATTTACCAAGATGTCAAGTATCTTAGGTCTAGTCTAGGGAGAGTAGGAGGTTTTAGTAAAAATTTTGAAAGGGAATTACTCATATATGAAATAGAAATGCAATCCATTTTAAAAGCTGATGAAAATGTGATAAATTATATTTTGGATCATTATGCCAAATATCAGGAGAAGAACAAGGTTGGGACTGAGGAGGAAGGTCATACTGAAACTGAATTCCTACAGTTGGAATAACTCCTCTTATTTTTCTTCTTCTTCTTCTTCATGTTCTTATTCTTATCCTTCTTTCTTTATTCTCCTCCTCATGGTTTAACAATGTAATAAAGTAATGAAACTTCATTGTAAAGCTTAAGTAATTTAGTTAAACACCATTACTTCAAGTTGGTCAAAAAATTAAATTTTTTATGAATATCTAGCTCAATACGAGAAGTAGTTGAGGTCATGTAGGATTGAGGATCATTCTAATGTTGGGTGTGCTAATCATTGAGAATTTCAAGGAGAGAAATGCTCAAGTTCTTGCAGTTTTTTAGCTAGGCACATATGAGAATGTAATTAATGAATTCTATTTTTTTTCCTTTTGACTACTATAAATAGAGAAGGAGGCCTATGAGCCAAGGGATCAGAAATTTTCTAGCAAACAACTATTATACCTTGTGCATTATTACTTCAAAATTTATGTTAAAGTAATCATATGTTCATTTTTGTAAACCATTTCGAATTGAATAAGAAGAAGGAAGATTTTTTGGAATTTTATGTCTTATAAATTCTTGTTGTGCGCACTATGGATGTTGATGGTAAACTTTGTTTTATCTTGAATTTTAATTCAAATGCATTTCCTTTCATTTTCTAGAATTCATGAAAATCAATAAATATTTATTTATTGTGTGTGGCTGTAACAAGCTCTGTAATCTACTTGTTAAGAAGAAAGTGTATTCTATATATTTGTTGTTATCCTCCCACATTATCTTTTCACCTCTCTTAATTGCTACTTTCCCAGACAGTTGCTACTTTCTTCAGAGTTGTTTGGCTATGGTTCATGAGTCATGAAATCAAAGTAATACCCATAATATTAATTAGTAGAATAAATAAATACATCACATGAGATATTCATGATTAAATGAAGGGGATTTATCCCATGACTTCCTAGGTTTATGCATATAACCGAGTATAAAATCAAGCCAACAGTTTTTGGCAAATCCGCTAGGGATGAACACATAAATGCTGACCTATGCTTTGCTCGTAATAATTAAAAGAAATAAATTTGAGTTATTTTTAGCTTAATTAGATTTCTTATATTAAAGCATTAAAACCAAATGCCTTAATTTAATTAAATATGAATTTTACATGTACAACCGGATGCTATGTATAACACATTTTACTAATTTGAACATACTCTTCATTTAAATTGGAGTTATTACATGTTATTGTTAAGATTAAAATATAAATTAGTTACATATTGAACTTCTTTGCACCTTTGGGTTGATTCTTCTTCGTATAAATTTTTTTTTCTAAAGCCCATCCATATTTGTTATCAATCTTCCATTTTGGAAAATCATCCATTCGTATAGGCTAGTCGAGCTCAAGGAAGAATTGGTCGTTTCTTCCATTTACAAGAGAAATTTAATTGTAATCATCCTCCTCAAGTAAGAATACGTAGAGCAAGTATTTTTCCTATGGGAGGAGATCAAACTTCACCAAATTTGTTGCAGCACAACCCAGTAGCTGTTATTATCCAACCATTTAGTCCTTAATCACTTATTCCTCTCTAGATGGCTCAGCAACCTCCTGTCCCATGGGGTGTGGTATTTTTCCCTTTGAATCTAACGCCTCCTTTCCATGATTTACCTAAAGGTTCTAGGAAGAATTTACCTAAGTTTTATGGAGATGGCAAGAAAAACCTGGATGATCACTTGGTTTGTTTTCTTTATATCTTGTGGAGTGCTCTCTGTGGAACATGAAGATGTATTGATTAGACTCTTTATAGAGACTTTGCATGAATTAGCTAGAGAATGGTTCTACTGTTTCACTCTAGGTACCATAAAAAATTGGACTACCATGCATGATCAATTCCTAAAAATATTTAAACCTATTGAACATTCAAGTACATTCATCATTTAGCTGACTCATCTTAGAAAGTAACCTCATGAAAATATGAGGGATTTCATTACTAAGTTCCAAATAATACTATATAAAATTCCTCATACTGGTGCTCTTAGTGATGAAAATAAAAAGGTGTTTTCAATAATGATTTATTGCCAGAAGTTGGATATCATTTGTGTAGAGCACATCCTGCTAACTTGTTGGCAACTGATAATGTCACCATTAAAGTCAAAGATGATCTTATCATGGTAGGTAAAATTAAACACTCAAATCTTAAAGATGAAGGTACTGATTTGACCAAAATGTCTAATCTATTGCTAAAAATATTGGCCAACGACATGTTGTAGATAAAGAAATAAATGGCACAGGGAAGTAGTGCTACTCCTCTCAGGAATGCACCTCCATGAAACATCAACAATAAAAATAAAAACCATAATTGTAGTCATTTTTACCCCCATCACAAAGGAAAGAAATCCCATGCATGCTGGCCTATCACCCAGTGGGTGTTTGGTGCTCACCTGAGGTACACGCGGGTGTTGACTCTCTCTTTTATGTGATTTTTAGTGGGAAACATCATCTACAATCCGTGTTTAAGATATTTTAAAGTAATTAAGACATAAAAGCACCATAGAGCTCAGAACGGCTTCTAGATCCTTGCAGTCATTCTAGACAGAAAGTGCTTAACAGATTATAGAACTTATACCAAAATAGAAATAATTTGTACAAGCATCCATACTTAGTTGTAAACATAAATGAAAAAAGAACTATGAGAAAGATGTATATATCAGAATCATCAATGTTCATATTCATGTAAGCTGGTAACCTCATTACATTCATGGAGCCATTATAGAATGTCATAGAGAAGCAGACCGTAGTCATGCATTATAACTGGAATCATGTGGCTAGGCTCTCAAAATAAATTTATAATCCCCATACCCATGATACATCCTTTCCTATGCATAATTACCCAAGCTAGCAGAGTTCTTGCAATGTTTATACAAAGCTTCACTCTTTCTCTATTTCTCTCTCTATCTTTTTCCTACAACTTCTTGTACATATAGCCTTTATGGACTACCAACTCATCCTCCAGTGGCCTTAGATCCAATGCCAAGTGTTTTAATGTGGTCCTCCATGCGAGCATGCTCCTCCAGGCCTGAGCTTTCCAATTTTTACCATGATGTGCTTCTAGAAGCTTCTACCATAAGCATGCTCCTTCATGGGCCAACCTATCGCCAGGCTAGCAGCTTATCCACTCCGCATACATAGTCGGGTCATGCTTTTCATGTGTCTTGCCTAAAATGCCCAATATGGCTAAGTCATGAACCCTTGGTTTTGTCCACGTGTGCACCATGTGTTTCCTTAAACCTTGCCCTTCGCACTTTATCGTTGCTCATATTTCTTCAACTAGGCCTTGCATGCCTACACATTTTTTTTACTTATTCACTATCTTAGGGGCCCAACATCACCCCACACTATGCATGTTCTCTATCTAGGGGAACACTTCTCCAATGAAAAGAAAGAACATAGTAGGCTTATGCCTTGGACCAAGAATAAGGGGATCGAAGTGATGGTATCACTGCAATAAGCTAGGAAAATATTTTTGCAAGTTGGTCTCCAACTTGTTCCAGGCATCAAATTCATTTTGCACTCTCTAACAGAGGTCATCGACTAGGGTGCTCACCTCCCCAAAACTTAGTCCATTTTCTTGTGTGCTCATGGTGTCAGTAATTTTATCTAATTCCTTACCTACATCCTCCAGTGCGTCCATTCTTCATGTAATCTGTGGGTACAGTTCCTTGTTGCTTTCCCTTGCCCTTTCCATTCTTAGGTGTGCTAACTTGTTTCTTGGGTGCCATTGTCTAGGTCCTCTTACCACTTCAATCACTTCTTGTTACTCTATTCTTCCACTCTTTCCCACCTTAGATCTCGAATTTGTGAAGAAAAATCCTTAAACCCGTGCCCTAGTTCTTCAAACCCTAGCTAGGATAATTCCTTCACAAGATGGTGCCTTCTCACAACTTCTCTTATACCCATGAAATTCCTTCCTTCTAGTTCACAAATCCAAACTAGTCATTCACGCTCAATCTCTTCAAAATTTTCTTCACATGAATCTTTCCTGGAAGCCCTAGTTTTCCAAGATGCAAAAGCACTTCTTTCTTCTTATATGTAAAGTGAATAATGAAATGCCTCAACCCTTTATTTATAGTTTTTCCATTTTTAAGAATTAAATTCTACTTCACCTAAAACCATAATTTTCATGTTTAATGCATATTTTTCAAACAAAGCATGACTTTTGAGCCCTAACTCACACACCCAAACCTGTGTGGAAAATATTCCAACCTGTTGGCGCATAGCCACTCCATCTAGACAGGAGACTCTTATGCGCGTGTCACCAGCACTGAAGTGACTTCTTCTGTCCTAATTTTTACTCTCACCTACCTCATGTTGTTTATGCAATTTTTGCTTCTTTATACGTGGGATCTGAAAGTAGCCTTATCTTGACACCAACCATCCTTTTCCATATTTTCTCTTCATGCACCTCTTTCAACAGGTCCATTCAACTGGGATTTTCAACACAAACTTCCTTGGCACTTTACCCATGTTCACCTTCACATTACTCCACCCCACACTAAAATGATGCATGGTCCTCTGAGAACTGAAAAATCAGCAAAAATTAATAAGGTTACTGACACCCAAGGTGCAAAACAAAACAAAACAACACGAAAGGGAAACACAAGAAAGAAAAATGCATAAAGGAAAATTCTAAACTAACTGAAAAAACTACATTATTTACAAATAACAAGAAGCCTTATTTATAGTAGGGCTTTAGCCTACTCCCATTGAAGTTTCCATGCACTTTCATTCCATCCAGTGCTTGTAACTGACACGCACCTGAATCAAGGATGTACGAGATTTTCTAGGGACCTAACTAATAGACCTTCAACTTCTCAGGATGGCAGAGAAACTTAGAATCATACAATAAGACCATCTACCCAACCTCAAACTTCTTGTTCCTAATGTGGTGATCATGCCATGCTTTTTTATTTTCTTTCTCTGTTGTTTGGATCCACTTGGCAAGCGATCATCTTTCATCCAGCTTCATCAATTCATAAATTCTTTCTTCTTGCACTTGCTCATCAACCAGCCCTCCTGCACACGCTATTCATAGAGAAGGTAACATGAACTCAACTGGAAGAATAGCTTCCATGCCAAACACCAATTGAAATGGTGTGGCTTTGTTCATCCTTTTATAAGTTGTATTGTAAGCCCATAATACTGTTGATACCTTGTCATCACAATCTTGTCTTCCGACATCACAAATTTTTGTTAGTGTATGACTCGGTATTTTGTTAAATGTTTCCGTGGTTCCATTTTCTTGTGGGTGATAGGCTGTATTATTTTGATGAGCCACCATGAACTCTACTAATAGGATCCTCATGGTCTCATTCAAGAAATGTGTAACCCTATCGTTGGTTAAAATTAAAGGGAATCTGTACTTCGTGATAATGTTCTCCCATAAACATCTTGCCGTTGTGGCTGATGTGCAGTCTTAAGTTGGGGCTACCTCTGCCCACCTTGTCAAATAGTCTGTGCAAGTGATTACATAGCGTGATCTAGTCCTACACGCTACTAGTGCAATAGGGCCTACAAAGTCTATTTCCCATTTCTCAAAAGGTTCAACACTAGCAATAGGGTGCAAAGGCATTTCATCTCTCTTTCATGGCTTTCCAATGCACTGACAATGGTCACACACTTTACAATAGTCCTTCCAATCCATATACAGTGTTTCCCACCAAAATCCATCCATTAATATTTTACGCGTGGTGATGTCACCTACATAATGTCCACTTGCACTTTCTCCGTGTGCTTCCTCTATGATGGCGAGGTGCTCATGCTCTAGTACACACCTACACAGAACTTCATCACACCCTAACTTGTATAAGTACCCACTGATTAACATGTAGGGCATGGCACGTATGGCTAGTTTCTTCTTCTCTAATACCTTCATCCCTTTTGGTGCCACACCTTCCTTTAGAAATACTACAATCTCCTCCAAATCTGAGGGCATGCGCCACAACCTAAACAGTTGTGTGTCTGGCATTGTCTCTTCAATACTCTGTGCATCCTCCCTTGAATCAATTCTTGATAGATGATCAAGTCCACAATTACTCTTTCTAGGATTCATAACTACTGTGAACTCAAAATCTTTGAAATAACAACACCCATCGACATATGCACCCTTATAGAACAGGATTTTTCTCTAAGTACTTTAACGCCATGTGGTCAGTGTAAAATATAAAGGGAGTTTCCAGTAGATATTGTCTAAACTTGAAAAGTGCATAGATAATTGACAATTCTTTGTGCTTAGTCATAGTGTAATTCTACTCTATTGGTGTCAACTTCCTACTTGCAAAACACAGGGGATGATAAAAAATTCCTTCACCCGGTTGTGTAAGCAGTGCTCCAATGGTGGTTCTTGAGGCATCTACATGGACATGGAAGGGCTTGTCCTAAGAGGGAAAATGTAATATAGGTGTGGTGAGAAGCCTATCCTTTAGTGTGTTAAATGCCTTCTATTGCGCCTCTCCCCAATGGAAGGAACTTTTTTGTCTGAGCAATTCTTCCAAATGTGTGGCGATTTTGGCATACCCCTTGATGAATTTCCTATAATAACCCATATGCCCAAGAAATCTGTGCATTGTACTTTGGCTAGTAGGATCCCCCAACCCCACAATAACTTCAACCTTGGCATGATCTACTAGCAAGCCCTGCTTACATATGATATGCCCAAATAAAATTCCAAAGGGTGTAGGAAAGACACATTTCTTAATGTTGAGGGATATCCTCAACTACCAACACCTCTCAAACATCAAACTCAAATTATCACAATGGTATTTTACTATCCCATACACCATCCAATCATCCAAATAGACCTAAAGAAATTTATGGCTGAAGTCCTAGAATGCCTGCACCACTATGCGTGAGAAAATGGCAAGCGCATTCTTTAACCCAAAGGGCATGACCATGTATGCAAAACTTCCCCACTCATTGGAAAAAGTTTCCTTCTCTTGGTCTTCTTATGCAATTCAGACTTAGTGGTACCCCAAAAAGCCATCTGTAAAGGAATAGATTTCATGCCCAGTGACTGCCTCCAAGATTTCTTCAGTGAAGGGGATTGGAAAAGGATTAATGAAAAAAACTACTTTTAACTCTCTATAATCCATGCAAATCCTAATCCACCCATCCTTCTTGATGTTGATTACCATTAGACTTATCCATTCCAATTCTTCCATAGCTTCAATGATCCCAAAAGCTATCATTTTTTCTATCTCTTCCTTTACCTTCATGCGCAAATTGGGATTCATGTGGTAAGGTCTCTTCATAACCAGGCACGCACCCTCCTTTATATTTATCTTCATCTCCCCTAAGGAATGGTGGACACCTTTGAGTTCATGGTACCTGCGCAGGAATAAATCCTAAAATTCACACAAAATATCAATGATCTTAGAGAATTCCTTCTCTGACCAGTAATCTCTAATGATAGCTTCCTTAGGTTCTTCTCTTGAGATGATGTTAACCTTCTATCTTTAAGGGCTCATGGTAGGTGCACATGTGAGTATCAACACTGTCCACTACCTTGTGCATTCCTATCAAATGGTTAACATCCAAGCTCTCTAATTCCTCCCCATCAATAACATATACCAAATTCCCTTTTTCCTTTTCCAAGCATGCATGCTCAAGAGGTATCTATTCTATTTCTTCTGCCTCATCTTGAAAGTGCACCTCTAAACTTGGTCCACCTAGCAACTCCAACAGCCTATCTTCTACCATGGCACTATTTCCCATGGTAAGGAAATTGACAACCTACAATGCCTTATCAAATGATGGCTTGGTACTTCGATACTCAAATTTTTGAGCAAGGTCAAGCACTAGCTCTTTCAAATTCCTTGTTTAGTGGCATGTCTCTGAATGTATGTACCATACGCACATGCAACCGTGTATTATAGAATACAGCTTGTGTACCTAGAGGTATGGTGGAAAATATTTTTTGCCTTCTCTCCAGACCTTCTCACAAGCTTGGATGTGGAAAGAGGCAGGTTCCTTACCATGGTAGTCCTTGATGGCAGTGGGCATGTTGCTTGTAGAGAACCTGACAAAGAGAGAAATTCTCACCTTGTGCCATTCCAAAAGGCTCCCTTGATGTGTATCCCACCACCATGTTGCTATGTCGAGTAGGACATAACTTAGCATCCCTCTCTGTTCCTTCTCCTCCTTCCACTAAGCTTCCATCTCCTGCAAAAATATCTTAAGGAAGGCCCCTCTTGAATAATTAGGTAGCTCCTTTCCTCCTAGGCACTAGACTATATGTGCCTTTATTACTTTTGTTACTAATCCTCTCAACTTATGTTTGATCAATTTAGAAGTTCCATGCACCCAATTATCACATGTTAGAATGGTGGTGTCACTTACTGACTGAGCATCCTCAAACTAGATAACTTCGTCGGTAGGATGGATTATCTCTGGGTCCCTGATTGAGTGCACATATATCCTATCCAAGACCTTTTCCCCCAAAGGTTCAGTATAGGGTGTTGACTTTTCATAAGCCTGGGGTATAATGACCCACTCCTTATTTTCAAAGCTGATGTACCCCTTGTTAAACCGAAGGTCTGCATTGTTCTTATAACACCATGGATACCCAAGTAGTGTTAGGAAATTGTTTTCCTTGGCGAGTGCCAAGACTTTGAAGTCCCCAGTAAACTTAGCTCCCTGGATAGTGATAAATGCATCCTTTAAGAAAATGATGGGCATTGCCTTTGTTTTGTTTTCCATATACAACACATTCGAGGATGGCTATAATATAGGTCTCCCCATATGATGCCATGCATCCAAGGTTATAACATTGACCTCTGTTCCTATGTCAATGAGGATATTACTAAGGATCCATCCATCTACGAATGCATTTAATGTGATCTCCTTGTCATAGTCAAGGTTGTGAGGGGGAAGGTTTGCATGCAAGACCTACCTCTCATGCTCTCCTCTAGTGCATGGTACCTTCTCTCTCAACCATAATCCTAGCAAGGGAATAATATTCTCTTGCCTTAGAATTTTACATACTTCCTTGACCTCATCCAGGTAATCCTTTGGCACCTCGACCTTCCTTCCTTGCTCCTCCCTCCTAGACTGCTCCTTTAGACAATGGATTTCTCATTCTAAACTTTGAATGAAATCCACGGTATCTTGATATACCTCCTTTTGACATGCAGGGTCTGGGTACTTCCCATGTACCACTTCTTCCCTTGAAACTAGGTCCTTCAACCTTGGTATCTCCTTTGCATGTGCAACTTCTACTCTTGTTGTTACCAAAATAGGTTCCAAGCCTGCATCACGTGTCACCCATGAAATCCATTGTATGTCTTCCTTCTTAATGCTAACCATTAAAGTGCCCTTATCTTTCTGGTGCTGCTGATTAATGTGCTCAAATAACTCATGGCACTCCTCCTACTTGTGCTTCTTCCCACACCATGAGAATTACAATAGGTCTAGGTACTCTCATTTGTAATGCTTTGTAGACCCACAATTAAAATAGGTTCCATGTGGGAACTCACTCATTCCTCCCCCATGGTTACCATGACCACAAAATCCCCTTCCGCGTGAGCCTCCATCTACGTGCTCCTCATAATGGAGATCATCACTCTTAGAACTACTGGCAATGTTGGTCTGGCGTACCCCATGATCAATGGCCTCATGTATCTGATCGATGAGCCTACAATCCTTAGTATCATGGGTTGTAGAGGTGTAGGTCTTACAGTAGCAACACACATTATTCTGAATTATGTACTGTAATAAGGGGTATATACTTGCATCATGGTCCCCATGACAAATCTCATAGTCTACTGTCACAGTGTGTATTGTCCTCCGAGGGAAACTATCCTTGACATGCCCCTCTACTTCACAATTTGTACACCATAAACCACTACGAGTCTCATGGGCTGAGTTAGCAGACAACTTCTCTAGCTACTTAGCCATAGCAGAAATTTGAGCCTCTAGGAATGGGCTAACACTAGTATCAACACTACTAATATCCTTGGCATGCAGAGAAGCTTCTAACGCCTCACGCGAGTTTGTAACAGTTTTATGAGATAAGGCCCTTCTAAAAGCTATGATCAATCCTCCAATAAACCACTGATCATGCTATGAAGGGCGAATATCATATGATAACTTAGACAAGTGAGATTTAAAGCATGCATCATACTCCCGCACACTCTCCACCATTCCTTATTGAATATCCTTCGTGGAACTGATGCTCTTCTGTTCAAACTCAAGGATGTGGAATTCTACCAAGAAGGCATTCTTTAAATCAGTATAATCCACCACCATTTGGCAAGGGTCATATTTCATATACCAGTTATGCGCGCACCTTTGCAACATCATTGTAAATTGACTAGCCTTATACTCCGGGGTTGTGATACCCTTTGCATGCCATAGTAGTTCACACTTGTGAACATGTTCTGTAGCATCCTCAATACCTCTGTAATCAGGAAAATGTAAAGACATTTCAAAGAAGACTTGAGGGGATGGCTGGGGCCCATGTCCTCCTAAGCCAAAGCCTTGGTTTACTTCGGTGTTTCCTCCGCTACCAGATCTACCAGATTCATCAGGTCTTATGCCTCCTGACCCACCAGATCCATCCAATCCATGAGGTCCTATTCCTCTTGACCAACCAGATCCTGTAGTGGTTATGCCAAGGGTCCCCACAGTTCCACTGAGTTGTGCAACGATGGTCTATGATAATGCCCCACTACCAATAGTGTACCCCACGCTACTCCCAGACATGATACCGAAAGCTTGCATGTCTATACCTTGCTCAAAAATTCCTCCTAACACTGGAATGGTGTTTTCAGCCATAGAAGTCCCAAATGAGAAATTGTATCTCCTGGGTGTAGACCGATCACTTCCAATGTAACCAACTAGACTAATAATATTTTCCCCCTGATCTTGAAAACCATGTGCTAGGGTTTGGTCACTAGGTGGGATCATATGTGTGCCAATAGTTCTTCTCTCTCCATGTGACGAACTCTCATCATAAGCTGAAGGGGTCTCTCTTACGCACTTGCCAAGATGGGGTCACATAGACTGCTCAGGTTCCACATCCTCTGTGTGAACCTCAAATCCTTCCTACAACGTCTGCTACCATATATCCATCACACCTGAAACCTTGCATTGTATAGAAATCTCCCTTTCAAGCACTTCATTATACTTGAGCTATCTCTCCTCCCTTTCTTTCTCCATCGTAACATCTGTGATCTTCCTCCACCCTAGCTTCCTCACCCAGCACTTAGAACGGTTTAGCCAGTCATTCGAAATACCTCTAAACTCATGGTAACAATCAAGATCTTCATTTCTAGAGGGATAACACATAGAAATGATCCTCTAGGATCCCACAGAAACTCAAACTTAGTAACCTTCGGACAAGAATATGCGGAAATGGCATAATCAAGAAAGTAGCTAGCCAGTACTCCTTTCCACCAATGATCCACAACATAATTCCACATCAGATCTACATCCTGTAGCCTCTGGTATTCTTCTTGGGTCCATACACACGATCTATAATACCAGCTCTATCTAGACACATAGGCTGAAAGCCATTCATACAATTCTACTGGGAAGTAGCAGAAAAAAGTTTCATACAAATCATGGTAGAGGTTCTCTTCTACC
This sequence comes from Taxus chinensis, assembly GCA_019776745.2. Taxonomy (NCBI): domain Eukaryota; kingdom Viridiplantae; phylum Streptophyta; class Pinopsida; order Cupressales; family Taxaceae; genus Taxus; species Taxus chinensis. The sequence goes on along the minus strand of CM034154.1, from coordinate 464,729,806 downwards.
CATCTACGTGCATAAAACTTAGGTCCAGTGCTGAATCTATGAGAAAATTCATCCTCCGTGCTCTTGAACCATGATTCAACACTTTCCAAAGTTAACCACTCTATCATTACTCATTGCAAAAATAATGATGTATGTCATTTCCCATTACAACTTCAAAAATAGGTCCCGGAAATGGAACCAAGATGTAGTCATTTTTACCCCATCACAAAAGAAATAAATCCCATGCATTTTGGCCTATCACACAATGGGTGTTGGGCACTCACCTAAGGCACACGCGGGTGCCGAGTCTCTCTTTTATGTGAATTTTAGTGGGAAATATCATCTACAATCCATGTTTAAGATATTTGAAAGGAAGTAAGACATACAAGCACCATAGAGCTAAGAATGGGTTCTAAATCCTTGTAGTCATTCTAGACAGAAAGTGCTTAACATATTATAGAACTTATACCAAAACAGAAAGAATTTGTACAATCATCCATACTTAGTCGTAAACATAAATGAAAAAGAACTATGAGAAAAATGTATGCATCAGAATCATCAATGTTCATATTCATGTAAGTTGGTAACCTCATTACATTCATGGAGCCATTACAGAATATCACAGAGAAGTAGACTGCAGTCATACATTATAACTGGAATCATGTTGTTAGGCTCTCAAAAGAAATTTATAATCCCCATACCCATGATACATCCTTTCCTATGCACAATCACCCAAGCTAGAAAAGTTCTTACAGTGTTTCTGTAGAGCTCCACTCTCTCTATTTCTCTCTTTATCTTACTCCTGCAAGTGCTTGTATATATATTCTTTCTGGACTTCCAACTCATCCTCCAGTAGCCTCAGATCTGATGCCAAGTGTCTGAATGTGGTCCTCCATGTGAGCATGCTCCTCCAGGCCTGAGCTTTCTAATTTTTACCATGATATGCTTCTAGAAGCTTCTACCGTAGGCATGCTCCTTCCTAGGCCAATATGTCACTAGGATGACACCTTATCCACTCCGCATGCGCAATCAGGTCATGCTTTTCACATGTCCTACCTGAAATTCCCAATATGGCTAAGTCCTGAAACCTTGGTCCTGTCCATGTGTGCACCATGGGTTTCCTTAAACCCTTCCTTAAACCCTACCATGTGTGCTTTATCATTACGTATGTTTCTTTAACTAGGCCTTGCGTGCCTACACACCTTCTATACTTAGTCAATATTTTAGGGGCCCAATAATAATCACATTACTGATACTCTCTAAAGACTGGAAATTGAAGCTACACCAAGGAATAATGTATAAATGAATGAGGAAGATCAAGCTACTAATAATTGTGATCCACTTGAAGATGAAGATTTTGTAGACCCTGCGTGCGACTCCAACATTGGTTACCTAGAATATGAAACAGATAATGACCACTATGAAACTTTTGAGCATGATTATGATCACACTTATGTAATTTTTACAAGATATTATGAAAATCAAATAGGTGAAGCATTATATAGTGGAAAAATAAGGTAAATAGATGAACCAAGACTAGATGTAATCACACTCAAAAGAGGTAGCCCTCTACCTGCTTCTCTATCTTGAAGAGACAAACAAGTAAGTTCTTCTTGTACTCAACCTCACAGGTTAATGATAAAGGTTCATGAAGCCCATTCAAATGTTTCTATACATTATTTTGACATCATTGACCATATTAAGGAAACTAAAATTCAGATTTTAGAAGAAAAATATCTTAGAGTTTTCCCTGAGACTAGTTAAGTATGTTCAGAGTAGTGGATCAAATAATTCACCTTATACTACAAAAAAAGGAATTTTTCCTAATCCCAAGGATACCCCTCCTCATAATAACGTTGAAAATAATGCTACCACATATTTTGAAATAATTGAGCCATTTTATGTATCTTTTCTTATTAATTATTTCTAATTGAGCAATTGCATCTTAGATTTAGGGGCTTCTGATAATATTCTACCACATAAAGTTATAGATGCTCTTGGGATCACATTCAAAAATAAAATTGGTAGATGGTATTCAATGGAAAGGTAGGTACCTTTGATTGGACAAATAAAAAATGCTTAGGTTGTCTTGGGAGCTTTCCCTAATAAGAGATTGAATATGACTATTCTAGTAACAAACATCCTCGTGTCCTATGGGATGTTCATAGGTAGAAATTTAAGCAAAGAGTTGGGTGGAGAAATAAAGATGTATTGGCCATGTATTCACATCCCAATCAAAGGAGTCAATCAAATATTATAACCTGAAAATAAATCAAAGTACACAGTCACAAAGTTAGAAGACCCAAGGTCTGAAGTTATTTTCCAAGAATCAGATCATGGGGTATATTACTTAGAAATAGATGGAGAATTCTAAGAGCCAAAGATTCATGATATACCTTTAGAAGAAGAAAACTTATGGTTAGTAGAGTTTGATGGTAGTTGTTGTTCCTTTAGATCATGTGTTAGTATTTTTTTAATATCTCTATAATGGAAGGTGCACCTTTACTCCCATAAGTTAATGTTTGAAAATACTAAGAATATAATAGAGTATACAACGTTGTTGTTAAGAATTGAATAAGCCAAGAATATGGAAGTCAAGTTTCTCCAAGAGTAGGGAGACGTTGAGCTTATTGTGAAATAAATAAGAGGCCAATATCAAGTAAAAAGAGAAAAATTGAGTTACTACAAGGATAGAGTATTGGAAGATACACTTGACTTCATGGATTTCTCCACTAACTTTATCCCCAGAGATCAAAATTATAGGGATGATTCATTAACAGTCACAACTGCACTTCTTAACCTAGATTAGCCACCCTCAATTTTTCGTCAAGGTAACCACAAAGTAGATAAGGTGTACCACCAAAATGTTCTAGACAATGTTGAGCAATGGAAAATTTTCAATGAAAAATAAAAGATAGCTACATTTCTGGAGAATCAAGACAACTTTAACGATTTATACTTTGAAGGAAGTAACTCATATCCACACCAGACAACAATTAGTGAGACTGATCCAGATCATGATGATGGTAAGGAGATTATCTAGCTAAAAGGTAATAAAATCCCTAAAGGTTTGGTCTCCTTAGAAGAATTTTTTATAAGCATGACCAATTCTTAAAGAAAAATAAGGAGTATGGTGAAAGCTCTTCATCAAAGGTTTAGCCTTTGAATTTAGGTCTAGAAGATGAGACCAAGATTGTAAATTTTGGGAAGTCTTGTTAGGAGATAGATCAAGAAGATTTTACAATTTTTTTAATGAAGTATAAAGATGTCTTCATATGGTCTTACAAATACCTAAAGACATATCAGCCAGAAGAAGTGCAACACTCTATTCCATTTCATCCTAGACAGAGACCTTTCAAGAAAAAGTTACAAAGACATAACCCAACTATTTCAGGTATAATTTACACTGAAGTTTAGAAATTGCTTTATGAAAAAAATATTTATCCAATCCATCATTTAGAGTGGTTGAATAACATTTTACATGTTATAAAGAAGAATGGAAAAATACGCTTGTGTGTGGATTTTCTAAATCTAAACCAGGCATCACTAAAAGATAAGTACCCAATCCCCATCATGGATCATACTCTTCAAGAAGTTACTAGATCATTAATGCTGTCTACATTAGATGGTTTGTTAGGATACAACTATTCCTGTGGTAAAAGAAGACCAATACAAAAAAAAATGACCACACCATGGGGAAAATTCACTTACCAGAAGATTACTTTTGGGTTGATCAATGTAGGAGATAATTTCCAAGGGGCTATGGATTTGGAATTTTATCACCTAAACGACAAGAACATATTGGTTTATCTTGATGATTTGAATTTCTTCTCCAAGGTAAGGGGTAATCACATTTTTGACTTAAAATAAGTCTTTATTCAGTGCATGAAGCATGAGATATATTTGAATCTCAAGAATTCCATATTTTCCATGACTGAGGGGAAGATTCTGGGCCATATTGTTTCAAATGAAGGAACTAAAATTGACCCTGAAAGAGTGCAAGATATTTAGAACTTTCCCCTACTATATTATAAAAATGGAGTCCACTCTTTCTTTGGTAAGGTTAACTTTCTTCAAAGGTTCATTCTGTATTTTGCTGAGATGACTCGTTATATTTTTGACATGATGAAAAAAAGATGCAAGATTTCAAGTGGAATGAGGAGGGAAAAAATTCCTTCGAGAGAATCAAAGAAACTTTAATAGGAGTTACAGTTATGGTATCACCAAATTCAATAAGGAATTTATCCTCTAATGCTATTCTTCTGAGAACACCATATCGACCATATTGATGCAGAAGAATGATGAAGGAATCAAAGCACCCATAGCCTTCATGAGTATTCCTTTTAAAGGTGTATGAATTAAAATACACCCCAATGGAGAAGAATTCATACGCAGTTGTTAAAGCATGAAAAGATTTCAAGTATTAAATTCTTGCTTCACATACCATTATATATATACTAGATAATGCAGTTAAGTCTATCCCAACACAAAAATAGATGGGGTTGCTGAGATGCACTTGGGTGACCAAAGTGCAATAATATGATCTGGATATAAATATAACCAATCTAGTAAGAGGTAGAGATATTTTATAGTTGATGATGGAAAGGAAACGATATGATTAAGATACAACAATTTCTTTACTCCAAGAAGGACCTGATGAAGAATTACCTATAGTTCTCTTTGTGAACTTAGTGGATGAATGGTATGGTAATATTTCCTACTTTCTCACATACAAGGAATGCCCAGATCATCTTACAGGTAAATAAAGATGAACCATCAAGTTGAAGTGAAAGGAATTTTTCATTTGGGATGATGGTTTGTATAAGAAGGGGATTGATCGTGTCTTTCTTCGATGTGTTGATAAATCTCAAAAAGAAAAGATACTTCAATAGTTCCATGATAAAGAATGCAGAGGCCATTTCTCATCCAGGTTTATTGCACATAAGATCCTTTGGAAAAGGTATTACTAGCTGACTCTTTTTCAAGATATTATAGAATGGGTCACTAAGTGTCAAGCATGCCAAAAATTTGTTGGACATGTTAAGTTACCGAAAATTACTTTGAAACTAGTTGTGATTAATGAACTATTTCAATATTGGGGGATTGATTTTATTGGTATGTTGAATCCTCCCTCAAGTGTTGGTCACCATTACATTCTCAAAAAAACTAATTATTTTAGTAAGTGGGTAGAATCCATCCCTGTCAAGCACGCTACTTCTGAATAAGTGTGTAAATTTATCAAGGAAAATATCATTGTAAGGTTTGATGTCTCATATCACATATGTACAAATAATTATACTAATATGTCTTTTGAAGATATTTTTGACTTTTGTTACACATATGGAGTTCATCTACCATATTCTTCTAATTATTATCATTAAGGGAATGGAAAAGCTGAGTCAAGTAATAAAAACTTGATAATAATCATTCGGAAGCTAGCAGATGAGAATCAAAGGACCTATCACAAGAAGATATTTGATGCGCTCTAGGCTGATATGATCACTCCTAAAAAGACTATAAGTATTTCACCTTTTCAATTACTATATGGGATGGATGTTGAATTACCTATCACCATTGAACATCTTGTTCCTCACTTGACCAAAACCATGGATAATGCTACTTACCATGATGCACTTGAAAAAAGAATCATGTACTTATCTGAATTATAAGAATCCCATGTTTAGGTAGCTGAAAGATTAGTTTAGAATCAAAGGAAGGTCAAGGTAGTATATCAAAAAAATGACAGAGATAGAAAATTTGATATTGGAGACTGGTTCCTCTTGTGGGACGATAAAAATGAGCCAAACAACATGCATGGGAAGTTTGATTCAATGTAGAAAGGACCCTTCATGATCACGAGAGCTACTAGAGCTAATAGTTTTATCATTTCTTACCAAGATGGAGTTGATATTCCACTACCATACAATGGGTAACATTTTAAGCTCTTTAGGAATTGATTTTTCAGGGTAAACTAATATATATACAAATAGAATTTCAGTTTTTTGTGTTGTGTATGTTTTGTTTTGGGTTTCCCTTCTTGTGACCCCAAACCTAATGAAAACTACTTGAAACCAAAGATGCTAGGATATCATATCCATTTCTTACATTCTATCAGAAACAAATATTTCCACAGATAAAGCCAACTTATGTCCCCAATATTTCAAGTAGAAATGTTTTGGTACACCTTTAAAATTTTAAGTCTTCTTACCTTGTGAAGATTTGTGTTCATGTTGTTTATGTCCCCATGTGTGTATTAGTTTGTTTAGGTTATTACCTTAACTCATTTGGATTGCAATATTTTTCTAGAACTCTCAAAAAGGTTGCAAGAGGTTGTTTGGAAGTAGTTGGAGAAATACCCATTTTCCCAAAAATTTCTGAAGTTCCTAAAGTACTTACCCTGTTAAGCAACCAGGTTTCTCATATTAATTTACTTAAAATTTTTAGTAACTTTCCCTCTCATAACCTATTTGCATTATCTCACATTTTGTGGGTTTCCTTAGTTACTTTACTTATCAAAAAGAGTTAAGCAAAGTAGTTGTTGAACTACACGAAACAAAAAACCTTTACTTTGTTCTTTGCACTAAATTGACACCAATTTACTTATGAAAATTAAGTTAAGAAGTTTCTCAAAACCGCATAACTAATGCCCCTAGTATATCGGTGTTTTCAAGCTACTTTATTTTCTCCATAAGGAAAAGTAGTCAAGTAAATCCATCTCAACACCCTGCCGATCAAATCCTATTCATTGTAGATTTTTCAAACCACTTTACTTCTTGAAAGAAAATAAGATAAGCTAACCCAAAAAAGTAAACTACTCCCTACCCCATGAAATAATTGGGTTTGTGACTACTTGTTACTTCAAAAGATAAAATAATCCAAGTCATTCGCCAAACCTGTATTTAATCTAAGTAATGATGTGGCATCCGTACCATGCATATTAATGAGGTGGAATATTTAAAAGGCCAAGTTATTCTATGCCATTTCTACTCATCCTAATAACTCAGAGAGAATTAATTCAACCTACAAACCCTGAACAACCTCATGCTTACCGATTGGAGAAGTTTTTGAGTAATTTGACCTCGACCCATTTGTAGGAAATGTATGTTGTTTTTTTTCTTCCTTCTTTTCAAGATTTTGTCTTTCCTCTTCATTGTTATTTTTTCAATTTTATTCTCCATTGCGTGGATGTTTTCTCCTTTCTGTAAATTCTATGTTTTGTGAAATCACCTAGAAGTTAGGTCAAATTTTTTTGAAATAAGACTAGGGTTTGAGTAACATAGTTGAATTCATGGTTTTCTTGTACCAAAATGTTGGGAATATCATCAGTGAAATAAGCCCTATTTTTTCCCTAGTTTGAGTGGAGAACTAAAATTATTTTTCTTACCACACTTTATGGAGATTCAACCATGTATATATCGAAACCTAGCATATGCAGGATTTATAAACTACTTTACTCTCTTTTGTGTTGTGGGTGAAAGAGGGATTCGTGAGAACCAATGTTGAAAAGTGATGCACCACAATGAAGTTGCACTCCAATGGTAACATCAAGCCAATGTAATACACAAGATTCAAAACAATGGAAAGAATATTACAAGTAAAAAGAATGGGTCTGCTCATGCTCATAGATCAAAAATTAGGAAGCACAAATAGGGGTGTTGTGTAACCCCCATGCCTAAACATGGAAAGAAACTCAATGACGCCACTAATGCATATGACGTTGACTGACGCATATGACGCCACTAGAAGAGGAGTTACAATTCCAAATAGGGAATGTAACTCTTATGACGTATTGATGCAAATGACAATGTCAGATTCTATGAAAGAATATGACACTTGTCATTTGACTTCCTAATACCTATGACTCTCGCAAGGTGAGATGACTCACCTAGGTGATGTGGATGATGACTGGAGCATCACACACACCAACACCCCCCCTTCATCGAAGCCAAGGAAGAGGTCAAGGTAAGCTAGAACAGAAAAAGAAGACTCCCCTAGATAGCTAAGAAAGATGTGTCAATGGGCCCTAGCAACTAAAGGCCTGATAAGGTTCCCATGTACAAACAACATCTTTCTGGAAAGAATAAGAGGAGAAGAGGAAAAAAAGGAGTGCTATCTAGCTCCCCTGGAAGATGATTTCTAATGGAATCCTAATGAATCTGAAGGGACCAAAGGTCTATGATCAGAAGGAGGAGGAACATGGAGAGTCTTGGAAGGTGGCCCAATATGAGAAGGATATAATATATCAAGAGAAGCGGTGACAATCTTTTCAATCTCCATAAGGTGAGAGTCTGCAAATATAGATATATCATCAAGAGAGCCCTGAAGGGGAAAATGAACCTTCTGCGGTGGAGAGTCAGTAGAAGCTAGTGGGATGGAAACTCTGATCTCGTAAGAGGTAGTAGGTTGAAGAATATGTTGCACTGTGATGTCAGTATCCTCGAGCATATCATCCAAGTCTGAGTCAAGGAAATCAATGTCTTGTTGTGGAGGATTATAAGAACCCTTTGAACAAGCAATCCCAAAGTCTCTGGAAGTAACAGGGGATGGTAGAATCTCTAGGATAGAATCAATAGAATCAGTAGATGCTCATGATGGGGAAAACCTGAGATCTAAGGCAGCATGGTGTGTAGGAGAGAATTCAACCGAAGAGTCTTGTGGAGGAGAGTCACTAGAAACTATGATAGGAGTAATACTAAGTTCTGAAGGAGCATGCATAGAAATATGTGGGGGTGGCCCTTCATAAGAAAAAGTATCAGTGAACTCACTTTCCTCTATGGATGCAAGATCATCAGAAGATCCATAACCAGATGAAGGAGGATCAAAGTCTCCATGAAAATTCTGAATGAAGATCCAAGCTCTGTGCACAAACTCAGTGAATTCTAATCAACGTTGAAGGTCCTCTGGTATAGTAAGACAAAGAAGCCCATATGCCATATCATTCTCATTCAACCAATTTTACTTGCAATCTTCTTTCCATTGTTTTGAATCTTGCATATTGCGTTGGCTTGACGTTACCATTGGAGTGCAACTTCGTTGTGGTGCATCACTTTTCGACATCGGTTCTCATAAATCCCTCTTTCATGGTATTAGATCCATTTCCAATGGGCATACATATGATACCTTTTGCATGCGTTTAGGGAACTTTTTTAATCTGTTTACATGCTTATTGGATTTTTCTCATCAGTTGCAGGAATTAGTTTTTGCTATAACTTTTGACTCGTTGCTCGGGTTTTGAGCACTTCTTTGGTCAAAGTTGCATGTTTTTTCACACTATAGATGATGGGATCATTAGATTTGTAAATTAACTAATTTTATAAAGTGCTGCATTCTAGGGGGTGTCTTTATATTGTTTAATTCTGCTCTTTTTTTCTTGAGCCTTGCTCTATTCCTTTTCTTGTGGACTTGTGAGCGCGCCCGCCACAGTCTTACGACAAAGGGATTATTTCATGTGACATGAGACAATATTTCTCACAAAGCTCTTTCTTCCCCCTCTTGCTTCTCTCTTTCTGTGTTTGCTTGCCATGTCGATCTTTTGCGCCATACGAACCTTGATTGTTGTCTCCACCATTGTGCGTTATTACGCTAATTGCAAGGTGAGTGACAAACTGGTTCTTGGAGCACAATCACATCTAGTTGTAATCAACGCAGTGGATTATAAAGTGCCACAAAATGGGGGGGTTGATATTGTGTTCCTTGGAGGCTCCTCTCATCATGGAAATTGAATTTCATCGCTCCATTGTTCAACTAGGACCAGGAAATTACCTACAATGGAAGATTGGGATACTCAATCATTGTATTATGTACAATTTGTTACCACATCTTCTTTTGTTGGCACCTGAACCTATTGACCACATTCATCACCAAAATTTAATAGGGGTGGTGTGTAACCCCCATGCCTAAACATGGAAAGAAACTCAGTGAAGCCACTGACGCATATGACATTGACTGACGCATATGACGCCACTAGAAGAGGAGTTACAATTCCATATAAGGAATGTAAATCCTATGACGCATTGATGCAAATGACAATGTCAAATTCTATGACAGAATATGACACTTGTCATTTGACTTCCTAAGACCTGTGACTCTTGCAAGGTGAGATGACTCACCTAGGTGATGTGGACGATGACTAGACAGTCACACACACAAACAACGGAAACCCAACCCCTATTTATATCCTCAATACATTTCCTGGTTTCGAATCACTCTTATTGCTTACACTTTTCGTTGATCCAAACTACTTCTACTTCCTCATGCTTTGTAGGAAACAAAACTTCTTTTACTTCCCCATTCCTTATGGGTTTCCCAATCTCCATTACTTCTAGTCAATTATTTGTGGGTTTCTAAGTTGATTTTACTACCTTCAATTCATTTTGGATTTCTTGGTTATTATTTCTTAAAAATAGTACTTTACGGGTTTACGACCCCTCACTACTTCTCCGTGTGTTGCAGTTTTTTGACTACTTGCTACTTCAATTTTGTTATATGCTAAATCATACCCCCATTATTTAATATTTGTACTTCATTATTTTTCAAATGGCCATTACTGCCCATGTTTTGCATTATTTTGAAACATGGTTACTTATTACTTCTTTCAGGGAACCAAACATCTCTTAGTTACTTACTCAAAACTTTAAGAAGAAGCACCTTGAAAGCCAACACTACATTATAAAATCAATTTTCTATACTAGCTTTCTTGCCATAAGCTTAGAACTTCATTTGTAAAAGGTCTTTTGTATAATTTTGTGACCAGATTAACTCTGGATGTTCTCATAGATTTGAATCCACTTATCTTAACTTTAATTATAAATTTTAAGTAGGGATTATTGCTAATATTACAGTAGTTGGCACACATTTTTCACTTGAAGAAAAGAAAAGAAAATGTCTGAGGCAAGAGAGGGATCACCCAAAACAAGGGAAAAGTCATCATAAGTTGAGGAAGTTTCCATTATTCAGGAATATCCTAATCTTTACGTTGAAGAAATATCCAAGGTTAGGAAGGGAAAAGGAAGAGCTATATCCAAGCTAGTTAGTGAAACACAAGGGGGTAAAATGAAATATGAATATAAAGGTTATCCAGTTGAATCTTGAGTTACATCTAATCTTATTGAGATCAGTGACACAAATATGGGGCATGATTTCAAAAATGAGCTTATAGAAATATCTAAGGCCATAAGGCAGAACCTCTTATGTAGGCCCAAACTAATCGTGGATTGATACAGGCACATATATTTCCTAGTGTTTCTCAGTTAACTAAATTTTTTTTTTAATGTGTTAAGTATTATGATCCTCTAACAAGGTCAGTTAAGGATACCTCAGGAAACCTAGTGGTGAGACTTGACGCTCAATTTTACAATTATAGCTTAAATATCCCCACAAAGGAAAAGGTGTTGGATGTAGATATGAAAAATGCCATTAAGAAATGGGAAGATAATCTAGGTGACTCTATTACAATTATGAATCTTAATTGTTTGAAGAAACCTAAGCAACCTTCTATGTTTCTTAAAACCATTGTGATGTCAGATCTTGTTCAAGAGGTTAACGAAATAACTCATTTGTTATGTAGAATAATGGAGAAAATAATGCTAATAATTTCTTCACTGGGATGTATTATTTCCTTAAGAAAAATGAGACTAATAAGACTAGTACATCGATTAATTGGGATAAGTTAATAAACATCAACATTGATCATCAGTTAGAGTAGGTTAGATAAAATTTACTTTCAATATGAATTCTTATCTAGTGTATGCTACAATAGAAAATACCACTTTTTCAAGGTTACATAGCAAAGGAATTATGGATTTAGAAACTATTTATGAGTATTACCCTCAATTGGTATTATCAGAGTATTTTAAGAAATAAAGGAAAGTAAATGATTTCTTCTTCTATGACATTATTTTCAATATCAATACCAAAGTAAGAGAAAAGAGGGTGACCAATGTAGTGTGGGATACAATTTCCAAATATGGGTGTATCTTCATTCAATTCTCTACTTTTACTTATCTCAGAGTTTTTGGTTACTTAGGCAAACCACTTAAACTCCTAACATGTCCTAATGATAAGTGTATACTACTGGAACTATGAAGATAGCTAGTGAAACTACATGACCTACAATAAACACTTCATAGGGCAGTGGTTAGCTTCCTAATTATCATTATCCATCATCATTGTGTTAGCATTCATAAGGACAAGAATATTTTGAAAGATATGTTTCATCGTTATGAACAAGAAGACTATGAAGCCAGGAAAAATTTTGACTTCAAAAATATTACACAAAAGACTATCACAATGGACTACATGAACCTCCTGGCACTTGAATATTTTTGGATTGATTGTAGGGATGAGTTTGAAGCTAGAAGAAAAGACTATAATAGGCTGCCATTCTGGAAGATTATTGACTTTGGCTTAGAAAAAAATCCTAGAAATATTCATGATGATGGGAATGTTATTTTTTATTCATTTAATCAAATGGGAGGGGATAATGCTCCACTCCCAACCATAATAAACAAAGATAAAACAATTGAGGATATAAAATCAAGGGTCCTAATTTAAACCTCAAATTGCCTCCTTGAAAGAGGTTATTGTTGTTAGAGATCAAAAGCACTGAGAGGGGGGGTGAATTAGTGTAAATTAGAACTTTTTCCTTAATGCCAAATTTAAAGCCTTTAATAATGTGTGGATTTAGACTATAATTAGTCGATCAACCAAATGTCTTGTACAATAACACAAAACACATAAATTACTATAGGAAACCCTTTTTGGAGAAAACCCACAAAAATTGTTGCTTATATTACACAAATCAAGGACTCATAAGAATATAACACATCTTTCAATATTTTTTTAGTGAGGCACCAACCCCAAAAGGATCACCAAACCCTATAGCTCTATTGATATTATGCACAACAAAGGAATCAAGTGAATATTACGCATCACAGGAGATTTATTTTACAGGCACCCACCTACAAGGAAGATACAACTCCCTGAATGTGTTAAGGTACAACTTAGACTTGATTTACATACATTCTAATCATGTAGTTACAAAAATTTCTAATACAATGAATTATGATCACTTTCCTGGCTCTATATGTGTTCTTATTTTCAATCTCTTCTTCTCATCTAGTTTGATCTTGTTTATTGTTCAATCAATATTTTTCTCTTGATGCTTCTCACATCTGATAAATCAATGCATCATCGATCTAATATTCTCTTTCCTCTCTCTTTTCATCTGCAACTCTTGTTCAGATAGATTTCATCATATTAATTCATGTACTACTATTATTTAGCTCGATGGCTTATTTCTTTTTCATTAAAAATTACCAAAAATAGTTCTAAGTTCGAACTATATCACAATCGACCCATTCTTACACTTCAAATTACATGTCGTGCTCCTTATTTCTTGGTATCATGAGAACTTGTCCCATTAAATACATATAGCTAACTCTAGATCTTGTTCCTCTTGTATTCGGCTTGATTACACTATTTCCATGCACCTGCTAGAGAAATTTATTAGTCGTTACTAAAAATACATTTTCCCTCTTTTAATAGTTTGCATCATGATAAAGATGAGCGAGACATTTCCTTCACCATATATTGTTTTTCCTTGAAACTCAAGATCACATAGAATATTTCAATTGAATATCCATAAGGTCAATGATCATTAAATGTTGACAGCTAAAACTATGGATTTCTTTGTTCTTCATGGAGTTCAAGTTGTGCACTTGGCCACAATTACCTAACAATCAAATCATCATTTGTAATGCCTCTACCTTGGTTGTTATCCTTGATCACTTACATAATTAAAATAGCAACGTTGATAGGTGATTTTTATTTTAAAGACAAGTACTCTTTAAAAGTAGTTAATCATGTTGTTGTAGATGATATGTTGTATCCTCTAAAACTGGATAACTTCATGTCATGAAAATTCTGAATTTACTAATCAAGTATTTATAAAATTTTATGCTAAACTTGTTTTTTTTCAGTATGATGATTGCAATGTCCAGGATTAATCACCTTGGATCAATTGTCCTAATCCAAGGCATGTTTGGGATTTTTTGATGTTTTGAACATCTTGACTAAGTCAATCAGAATATCTGATTTCTACACATAGGCTTGCACTGGTGTCATAGGGGCGTCCTATAGCATTTTTGGATTTCACCCTTCATGGTGATCTGGTTTGCCATTTTGATGAACCGTGGAAGGTAACGTTTGTTAATTAAATTTTACCTTATTAATCTAAGTGTTTGTTATAAACCTATCATATCCTAAACATATGTTGATGTTATTATATTTATTTGTTGATTAATTCCTAAGTAAGATAATAAGGAAAATATCCTAAGTTTGGACACTAATTAACCCTAATCTATTTGGAACTATGCCTAAGATCCTAAACTATGGATTCTAAACTATTATTAAGGGGACATAACCTATTGGACATCAACATAATCTATGGAATTGGGGTTAGATTTGTAAGAAATTGGTTTGAATGGTGGTGGAACCATTCTATAAGCATCAAAAATTTTAAATGTTGCATTTAAAATTAAGTACTGCCAAACTTGGCCAAGTTTTGGGGGAGTTAGGAGGTTGTCGAGCTAGCAACACTATCATTTTCAGAAAATGAAGATTTTTTTAACTGTTAGTTATCAATAACAAAGAATAAATATGGTGGGAGTTTTTGGAGGGACTCTGTTAGTCTTGTTGGCATTTATGATCCTCAACTCGAGTGAAAAACACCTGGGGAATAGTAAGGAGGTTGGAAGAAAAATAAAGATTTTTATTTTTATTGTTTCACTTGGATTTTTTGAGCCTTTGAGCTCTGCATGTTGTTTCCCATTTTTTGAACCTTTAGTTTGAATCAGTTTCATGAATGATTTCTCCCTTACATGGCGGAAATAATGGAAAAATTTCAACATTAAAGCTATAAAAAGATAGCGGGAAAACTTTCAGTGGATTGTTTTGGTGTTATTGTTAGAAATCTTGTTGTGGGAGTTTTTCATGAAGGATTTAGGACAGGAAAATAAGACAAGAGCACTACCAAGCATGATAGGCCCTATCTCTTTAAAATATCTAACTTTTATTTAACGTTTTCATAAAATGATCACTGCTCTTCATGAAAATGTTTCTAAATATTTTCTTATGTGAATAATTGCTCCTTTCTTGCTTATATGTGTTTTATTTGAACTTGGTTTCTTGGATTGGTTATTTATGTTAAATAATGGTGTTTTATTAGAAAATCATGAGCTTGTTTGAAGATTCTTCTTTTTAATGTATATGTATATATATGTTATGTATCATTTGGCATTTATATGTTTTGCTGGGATCTTGCTGAAAATAATCTTAAACATTGGAGTTTTGCAGGTTATAGTAAAACTGGGTTTGGTTTAATAGTCAATAGGTTGACTTTGTTCACAGAATGAAATTGTGCCTGAAATAAAAATTTTGTTTCAGAGATGGTCTTACATTTTGGTTATATTATCATTTAATAGTGATCATTTTTTCTTGTAGGCCTATTTTGTATTTTGTTTCGGTTATATTGACCTTCATTTTGGCTTAATTTTATTTCAATATTTTGATATTTTTATTGTTTTATGGAGATATTTTTTCAACTCTCACTGGGTAAAAAAGAAGGTTCATTTTGAGCACTGTAAGTGCATGCTGTATTGGTGAATGATGGGGTATTTGTCTCTTCCTTTTTCAATTTGTATCGTATTTTAGTTTACCCTTCCTAGGTGATATTGTTTTGGAAAACTGGACTGGTAATATTCCATCCTTCTCTCTTTTGTGGGTTGGATCTTCATTGTCTATTTACCCTTCACGGGTCAGCTTAAGCGTATGGAACTTGGTTGTTTATTTTTAGAGAGGACCCTGGGTTGTAATACCCTCGAGTTGGCTTTGTTTTCTTAGTTTTATATTTCTGTGATGAGTTGTAGGCTATGAAGTTCCATGTTTAGGTATTGTGTTTTGGTTTCATATCTTGTATAGCTTTGGAGTTTATTGATTGGAATCGTCATTTTTTTCTTAATGATGATTACTCATTTTGTTAGGTGTTTGATCCTATGAAATGTCTCCTTGAGACTATTCTCACCTATTGGGATAGTTTATCATGTTTGAGTGTAATCTATTGCTCATATTGTGATTTCTCTCTAAAATGATGGATGGTATGAGTTATGTTTGTTCAATGTTAAGAAGTTTTTATTTCTTAAATTTGGCACTTAGTCATTTTGGATAAAACAGTTCTTTGCATTTATTTGGTTCTTTGAATCATTCTGTTTACATTCTCCTTAGCTAGAATGTAGAAGATTTTGAGTATCCCATCATGGATCGTTTTTTTTGTGAGATTCATGACTATGATGGTTATGTTCTATTCAAATAAGTTGTGAACATAGTTTTTGTATACAACATATCCTTTATGAACTTGGTATTGTGTGCTTGTTTTGACTTATGAAGGTTTGAACAATTATATTATAGAATATTCAGTGTTTATATTTTGTATTGTCGAGATTGCTATTTTGTTAGATACCCTCTTAGTTAGAGGTAGGAATTTTTTTGGCAGGGTTGTTAGGATAGTTGGTGTCCATATTGGATCATTCATTTCTATTCAACCTTTTATTTTTTTATATGAAATCATTTCTATAGTAACAACATTATGCTCTTATTAAATCATTGCATTGTTAAATCAATTCATTTATTGATTGATTGATTGGGAACTGTCTCTGCTTGTGGAAATTTGCTTGGTAAAATAAATTGAACCCAATATGGATAAATCATGACTTGAATTAATTCTTTTCTTAATTGGTTGTATTTGATTGTTATCATGTTGAAATGACTACTAATATTGTGACATAGATGCAATTAGAGCATGATGAATTGTTAAACTTATTATACGGGAAATTTTTATTTAAATTGATTTATTGAATTCTTGTCTATTATGGCATTGTGACTTTTTGGGCATTTTATATTATTTTTCTTATTTTATGTACTTGGAACCTTTTCTTAATATAAGGGTTCCTTTTACAAAATGGTTAGATAAAAGTATATTGTTTTAAAGTTATTGCACCTATCATGCTCAGTTCTTGTGAACTAACCCATGCTAACAAATTTTGTATATGGATTTCTTGAAAAGTGAAAGGAGAAAGACTTATAAAAATTTACATTTGTTTTATTAATGAAATCATTTTATTCATTCAGATGTTTTCTATATTGATTTAATCGCGAAATGAATTTGTTGGAAAAACTAAAGATATATTAAAATTATTTTTGTAATGATGAAAGATGTTTCTTATGAACTTATGGAATATTAATTAAGTTGAGAGAAAAGTGACCTCTCTCTTTTGATATGTGAATTTTTGTGAAGGCGGTTGATGATTTCTGATTTACTCTAAAGTCTTGCATGACTTAGATTTTTTAATATTCCTAAATTATTAATATGCATGCATGTATCTTATCAATGTACTTAAAATTTAACAAACATAGATTAATGGAATATAAGCTATAGATTAATGCATGTATAAGGGATTGTTTATATATATACTTCTGGTTCATTTCATTTTGGGAATTGATATAACTAAGATGATTATGAATGTTATATTCTCTTTTGGAAAAAGGGAAAAAGGTAGTTATATGGATGAATGTGGAAATATTTTATGATTCTAAACCATATGTTTTCTGATTTCATTATTAGGGCTAAAGTCCTTAATAAGAAAGAAAAATGATACTTCCTTTTATCATTAAATCAAAACTATGTATGTAATATAGTTGTGTATTAAGTTTAAATCATAAAGGGTGATTGGATGTATGCTCTTATTTGTAAACAACAGATGGAAATAGGAAAGCTTAAAATAATTAATAAGATGAATTTAGATAATAAGATACAACTAAGTCTAATGTTTAAGCTTTCAATCAGGATTTTTTACAATGTTAACTATACCAAGAAAAATTAATGGTTTTACATACTTATTATCAAGTTTAGATATATCAATAATTTAATATAATGGTTAAGACTAAAGTGTTCATTGGTGTAAAAGTACCTTTTAGATCCTTCTTTGGATAAATTGTGATTAATGAGCCTTTAAGTGCTTTGTTAAATGATAAATTAATCAAGATAACAACTTGAAGGATTGATAATCTATTTTTTTTAAAGTATGTTGGTTTGGTTGAAGGAACCTAGTAGGTTGTTGGACTATAGTGGGTTCATCAAAGTACCCTCATAATGATGGAATTCATTAAGAGGATACTGTGATGTAGCTATGCTCCAACACCCCACTTTGTTTAATCAACTCGATTAACATAAGTGGAAAATTCGGTTCATAGTTCTACTCTAAACAGAGATAGACACATGGTCTAGTGTAGTGGTCAACTCATGTTGACTTAGGGTATCTAAACAAAATCAATCGATGAAATTTTATTGATTATGTTTATGTATCCTTAGTCACCAAGAGTATTCCTCCACACCAGTGCATGTAAGTTTCCCTTGTTTAGTGTGAAACGTTGACTCGGGTTTGGTTGAAAGTAGTCAAGGAAGACCAATCTAGATAACAGTATGACTGTGGTGAAGGACATATTCCTATTGATGAGTATCCCATATATGAATGTAAAAATGGTACACATGTTTAAAACTTTGGCCAAAGTATTGCAAGTTGCTAGTTGCATTGTCTTATGTCACCTAGTCTAAGTTGTAGGACTTTACATGAATATCGGTAATAGATATTCAGATAGGCTTCTTCGACATAAAACTTGTGTGACCCTTGATGGGTAAAAGAATAAAATTATACACAGTATACACTTGAAGAAGTTAAAAATTAGAGATCGGTTTAATACTGAGTCATGAAATGAGATATCGGTGATTCATCGAGTCATTACAGTTGCATATGGATTTCTATTATGAGATGGACTGACAATGGAATGTGTGTTTTGAATTATATGAATTTAGAATAAAGAACATTATGTAAAAAAATATCTTATTTCAAAGTTATAAAATTGGATGTTACATCATCGATTTTAGAAAACCAAAATCTTACTTGTTCATGTTTAAATCAATTACATTGCCTTCAACACTTTTCAATCCATATTCTCTCATTTTGTGTCTTTGCTTAGCTCCTCTAACTTTCTCCTTTGTATCATAGATATTTCCTTTTTTGGAACATAATGATTAAGTGGTCTGGCCAACCCTTAATTAATATGGGTCCATCACTATTATATAGGTTAAATATTTAATAATATGAAATAATTTTCTATTATTAAATATTTATACCTAGGTAATATACATTAGGTAAGTATTTAATAATGTGAATCATTTTTTTTAATATTTATTAAATATACTCACCTAGGTATATGTGTCAACCATTTTAGGTTGAAAAGGAGGGTTGGGAGACATACCTAGTTGCCTTATATAAAAAGGACTCTAGGTCCTCGTTTGATATATTCAGGAAATATATCAAAGGTGTGCAAATCAAGTGATTTGGTTTTACCCTTGGTAGATATGGTTTTAAGGAGGAGGTGATATTACTGGATATAAAATAAGTTCTCTGAAGTAAAAGGTTATTTTCAAAGTGGTTTTTACCCTATTAGGGTTTTCCACTATAAATACTATGTCACATGTGTTGTTTATTTCTTGTAAGTATTTCTTTATTTACTTATGTTATGATGTAATGTTTATTTAAATATTTATTGTAACATTATATAATATGTAATTTGATTAAATCCATATTTATTAGAATCCTCAAATTTTAACATGGTAACAGAGCAAGGTAAATTAAACATATTAAGATCAAATGTTTTGTATTTTATTTATTTAATTTGTACGGTTTTTTTTAACCAATCGAGAAAGGTAAAGTAAATAAATTAATATTAAATGTTTTTTATTTTATTTATTTAATTTTTATGGGTTTTTTCAACCAACCCAGAAGGGTAAATTAAATAAATAAAGATCAAATGTTTTATATTTGATTTATTTAATTTGTATGGATTTTTTTAACCAATCTGGAAGGGTATTTACACTAACCGACCCCTTCTTTCCATTGTGCAACCTAAAAAAAATTCTTTGTGAAGAATCAAGGTGAATTCACATGTGGAAAATTTGGAAACTTCTTACCTTTCGTGAAAACTTGTGTAGAGGTAAGGGTAAAATATTTGCAATATTTTTTTCTATAGTTTTAATATGTGCAGGTTGAATTTTTTCAATGGTAAATTAAGGAGGAGACAAAGCTCCATCAAAATAGGATTTGAATTTTTTCCATTGGAAGTGTGAAAAATGTTGTCTCCTCTATAAATTCTAAGGTTTATGTAGAATTTAAAATTACATGGCCTGGTAAATGTTTTTAAAAAAATTCATGAGGGGCCCCTATAATAAAGGTTATATGTGTTTTGTTTAAAGTATATATACTATAGTTTAGAATTTTTTATAGACTATATGTTGTTTTTTATTTAAATTATATAAACTATATAACTTTTTTTTAAGTGAATATATTTTTTACATTATAAATTATAATAGGTTAATATAATGTATTAAAATATACAAGGTTAATCTAATGTATTAAAATATATCCTCCCTAATATTATATAGAAGATGAAATTCTGGAAATACATAAGAAGTTTTGACTCCAATAAATTTGATGGTCAAATTACCGTCATGATAGACCAAACATAAGGTAGTACGACAGTCATTTAGACGTGAAATTTAAGTTGGCCGAATATTTGTCTACATTATTTTTTTCCAAAAATTTGAAGTTGTTTTGCATTCTTAGGGGTTTCTTCTTCACTTCTATATGGTTATAATTTTATTATATATAAGTCTAGGGTATAATGTAAAGCCCTTTATATTGCGGGTTATTTTTTTTATCATGGGAGGTTAATTAATATGCATTGTAATGACAAAACTAGTTATGATTAAATATTTTACGTAGATCTATAAAATTTATATTTGTTTCTATTAAAAGTGTTATTTTTTATAAATATGTATCTAACTCTGTGGTATATTGTATATTATAATAGGGTGTGTTTTATAGGTTGAGGAAAACAATGATGTCTAGCTATTTATGTCTTGACAAAACCCAGATCACGAATGGAACCAACTACAACATTTGGAAGATTAGGGTCAAATCATAACTTATGGCGAGGAAACTCTAGACAATTGTTTCTGGATCTGAGGCTGCTCCCACCGGTCATCAAGTAACTGTAGATAACATGAATGCAAGAGGCTCTTTCTATGATTTTGTGTAATGAGAACAATGAGTACCTTCTACACATTTATAATATCAAACATCTGAAAAAGGTATGGACGCAACTAGAATCCATGCATGAAGGTATGAATTTATCTAAAATTCTTAAATTAGTTTTAGAATTGCTTACAACTCCTATGAAAGGAGATGAAAAAGTAGTTAATTTTTTAGCCAAAATTAAAAATATTAAAGCACAATTAGATGGATGCAATTGTGATTAAATTGGTGAAAAATTAATCTACTTTATTTTTCAATTAAATATACACGAAAGATTTAGGAATTTTATTTTTATCTTGAACTCTAAATATCAAAACGAAAATGATCTACCTGATTTAAATACCTTAAGTTCACTTTTGATAAAGGAAGAGCAAGTGATTATTGAATTTGACTCTAAGGAGAGCGCCTCTTAGGCACTTCTTGCTCAAAATTCAAAGTTAAAACCTCACAAGCCCTTCTCAGATAAAAAATTTAGATCTAAATCTTCTTTTTTTGATAAGAAAAGTTTTTCTTCTGATCAATTACGTGTTATATTTAGTGGTAAATGTCACAAATGGGGTAAATTTGGACATAAAAAGGAAGATTGAAAAAATAAGAAACCTATCCATAAAAATAAAAAACAAACTATTTCTTCTAAATACAATTTAAGGAAAAAGGATAGATCTAATGATATTCCTAAAAATGTTGCATTATATGTTGTGTTGTATTCTTCCTCTAATTCTAAATGGATCTTAGATTCAGGTGCATCAAATCATATGACTGGTGTTTCAAATTCTTTATTTGATGTTGTGAAAATCAATGAACGTGTGTATCTTGGTGATAACTCATCTTTAGAAGAAATAGACAAAGGAAAAGTACAATTTACTAATAGTGTGTTGAATAATGTTTATTTGTTCCTAAGCTCAAAAAGAACCTTTATCATGTTCTCAATTAACTCATGATGGTTTGTCTATTCAAATTTTGAAAGATACTTGGTATATCAAGGATAGTAATGATAATATAATAGATGAAGAAATTCAAAGAAATGGTCTGTATATTATTGATGATTTCTATTTTGTATCCTGTTTTGTTTCTCAAAGTTTGAATAATTCAAAACTATGGAATGAAAGATTAAGACATGTTAATTATCAAATTTTATATCAAATGGCTAGATATAATCTTGTGAAAGGTTTACATGTGTTTTCTTATTCTCATGATGCGTGTGAAAGGTGTTTACGCTCAAAACAAAGTGCTAAACCCTTTCACCAGGATGATTTGGTCATATTTTCTTAAAAATAAATATGATGTACTTGGAAAATTTAAGGAATTTAAAGCATCTGTTGAAAACTCTTCAAATTATAAATTTAAGAGACTTAGAACAGATAATGGGGGTGAATATGTTAGCAAAGAATTGAATTTTTTTATTGATTGTGGCATTTAAAGGGAAGTAACTTCTCCTCATTCTCCCCAATTTAATGGTGTTGTAGTACGTAAGAATATGACTATTTTAGATATGGCTCGCACTATGTTTCATTCTGCTAGTCTTCCCAAATTTTTGTGGGCAAAAACAATGAACACAATAGTCTACATTCTAAATAGGGTTCCCACCAAAGATATTCATCTTTCAACTCCTTTAGAAAAATGGTCAAATAAAAAACCAGATATTTTTTATTTAAAAGTTTTAGGCAGTCCTTCTTCTTTATACATTCCTAAAAATAAAATAAATAAACTTGATATGCCTTCTTTCTCTTGTGTTTTCATTGGATATGGTATTAACACTACAGGTCTAAGTATTTACGACCCTGTAAAAATGGAAGTAACTGAAAATCGCAATGTGGTGGTTTTGGAAAAATATTTTTGTTCATCTAATAATGGTAAAGATGTTCCTAACTTTATCAATATTTCTAATGATGGTTATGATTCTGATAATGAGAATATAGTAAATGGTCATGATGATATTTCTTGTGATGATACTATATATGCTTCTGAATCTCCTAACTCCCTAGTTAAAAAACCAAAATGGGCTCAATATGTGTTAGAAAGTTCTAATCCTATTGATCTTAGGAAAATGACCAAAAGTCATCATACATACCATGAATTAATGACCTTGTATGAACCTGAGCCAAAAAGTTCTGAAGAAGCTTCTTATGATGATAAGTGGATCAATGCAATACAAGTTGAATATAATTCCCTAATTCAAAATGAAACCCGGGAGTTAGTTCCACCTCTAAAGAAAAGAAGTATTATAGGGTCTAGGTGGTTATACAAAGGAAAATATCATGTAGATGGTAGTATTGAAAAACATAAAGCTAGACTTGTTGTTAGAGGTTTCACTTAGAAACCTGGTATTGATTATGTTAAGACATTTTCCCCTCTAGCTAAAATGAGTATTGTTAGGACTTTATTTGCAATTGTCACTCAATTTGGGTGGGAAATCCACCAAATGGATGTGAAAAATGTCTTTTTTGATGGTGATTTGAAAGAATAAATTTACATGTCTCAACCTAAAGGATTTGAAGAAACTGGTAAAGAAAACTATGTTTGTAAATTGAAAAAATCTTTATATGGTTTAAAGCAAGCTCCTAGATCTTGGTATGTAAAAATTAATTATTTCTTTAAATAGTTAGGATTTGTTAATTGTTCTTCTGACAATGATCTATTCATTAAGCAAGAAGGATCACATATTATCATTGTTTGTATATATGTTGATGATTTTCTTATGACTGGTGATAATCCTCCTTTAATTTGTAGAATTAAAGAAAAATTGAAACAATACTTTGAAATGACTAATTTAGGTATCTTACATAATTTTTTTAGCATGGTTGTATTTCAAGATAAACATTTTATTGTAGTTTCTCAAGAACAGTATGCAACCAATATAGTGAAATTTTTTAACATGATTGATTGTAAACCAATTTCTATTCCTATGGAAGTTGGACTGAAAATTGATCCTAAACCTGCATGTGAAAAATTTGATCCTACTTTATATAGATAGTTTTTTGGTAGTTTAATATATCTAACTATCACCAAACTAGAAATTTCCTATGTAGTAGGAATTGCTTCTAGGTTTATACAAGAACATTATAGAGATCATTGAAATATTTTAAAAAGGATTCTTAGATATATTAAAGGTACAATCAATTATGGGTTGCATTATACTAAGAATGAAAATGCTAACTTATATGCATTTTGTGATTCCGATCATGTTGGTGATGTATTGGATAGAAAATATACTTCTGGTTATGTGTTTAAATTTGGTGTAGGTGCCATTACTTGGTGCGACAAAAATCAACTAACTATTTTTATTTCTTCAACATAAGTTGAATATAGAAGTGCAATGGAAGCTGCAAAAGAGGCTCTATGGCTAAAGAGATTGTTCAATGAGATAAAGATGAATGATCCATGCAGTATTCCTTTGTTCTGTGAAAAACAAAGCACCATAGCTCTTGCACATAATCCACTATTACATCAAAGGATGAAGCACATTGAGATACATATACACTTCATCTGTGAGAAGGTGCTAAGTGATGAGATAGATCTCAAGTTCGTGCCAAATGAAGAGCATGTTGCTGATATCTTCACAAAGCCCCTGAATGCTACAAAGTTTTGTCACTTTCATGAAAATCTTGGATTTTCAGAGTTTCCATTAAAGGGAAGTGTACATGACAATGTCACCTCCTAATGTAACTTAGTTTTTGTAAAAAGACCTTCGAGAATTTGTAAAAAAAGACCTTCGAGAAAGTGTAAAAAGACCTTCGGGCATGTATATCTCATCGAATTATTTTTTAGAAAGAAGTGTAGAAAGATCTTAAAGGCAATCTTTAGTAAACTCTTTAGTGCTATTGAGTTTATTGGTAAAAATCCAGTACAAGCATATTATTAAGGAGGTCCTTGGTTATAAAAGACTCCTATATGCTTGGGTTCAATAACCTTATATGAGAACCTGTGAGAATATGTAAAACTCACAAATCATACTTAGCCACTAATCATGGGATGATCTTTGGGATTCCAAACCTTTTTTTACCAAAAGGTAACTTGAGTATGATGAAGGTGTTATAATTCCTTCACCTGATATGCTAGCCTAAAACATTTATGGTTTAAGGATTGTAAATCCTATAGTGTACCACAGGCAAGTAATCTATTAGCATATATTATCCCACTTAACATTAAGGGGGAGTGTTGTAATATAATGATTAAGTGTTCTAGAAAACCCTTAATTAATATGGGTCCATCACTATTATATAGGTTAAATATTTTATACTATGAAATATTTTTCTATTATTAAATATTTATACCTAGGTAATATACATTAGGTAAGTAGTTAATAATGTAAATAATTTATGTTTATATTTATTAAATACACTCACCTAGTTATATGTGTCAACCATTTTAGGTTGAAAAGATGGGTCAAGAGACATACCCGATCACCTTATATAAAAAGGACTCTAGGTCCTCATTTGATATATTCGGGAAATATATCAAAGGTGTGAAAATCAAGTGATTTGGTTTTACCCTTGGTAAATAGGTTTTTAAGGAGTAGGTAATCTTATTGGATATAAAATAAGTTCTCTGAAGTAAAAGGTTATTTTTGAATTAGTTTTTACCCTATTGGGGTTTTCCACTATAAATAATGTGTTAATTGTGTTATTTATTTCCTGTGAGTATTTCTTTATTTACTTATGTTATGATGTAATGTTTATTTTAATATTTATTGTAACATTATATAATATGTAATTTTATTAAATTTGTATTTATTAGAATCCTCAAATTCTAACATCCTTTATTTGGTGGTGTTTCCACTTACTTGGCATATTTTTAGTTATCCACAACTCTTTTATACTTCTCATGGCATTCACAATGTCTTGTGGCTATCCTCCTTATTTTTTTCCTTTCTACGGATTTGTTCCACGTCCACAACTTTGTCTCTTCTTCTTCCATCTTTTGAAGTCTTCTGTAACTTACACAATTCTTTACAACTTTTATCTTTATTGGTGGCTTTTCTTATCTCTTTTGCAGCTCAACCTTTTATTTCATGTAGCTTCATGACTTTATCCTTTTATGCATGGAAACCAATTACCTTATGTGACGTTCTCTAGCATTCCATAGCTTTGTGTAGAATTTAGCGACTACTCCAAGTCTTCAACGTCTATGTCTACACTTTAGAAGCTATCACCCCATCTCTATGGCTTGAAAAAATATTTACTAAGTACCTTAGAACTTATCCTTTATCATCTTGAAGCCTTTGTGTGCTAACACTACCACTCAACCTTCATCTTCTTCACATGCTCACTTTACCAATTGACTCCTTTTGCCATCAATGCAACTTGATATCAACTCATCCATCTTAACATAAATGATAACACATATAACAATGAAAAATAAGCAACAATCTCCCCCTTTTTCATTAATGGAAACACTCCATCATAGAGAAACATGATAACCTTTTGATGGTAAAATACTTCCATACATGTATCGTCCTTTCTCTTGTTCTTCTATATCCATAGCATGGTTTGTGGTTTCTTCATTTCTCCCCCTTTGAAAATGGTGAAAAAGGGCCATCTATGCCACACAAAAATGAATGTACTTATAAGATATTTTATTTATGTTATCACTTTAAAAATCTCCCCCTTCGACTTATTCTTCTTAACCATTTTCTCTGGTGAGTTTGCGGCAATGATCCCCTTCAGTTAATACATATTTTGATGAATTTGGGATAAAGGAATAAATCCCCATCACTTTGGCACTATTTTTTGGAGTGGATAATACCTGAGAATACTCCCTTCCTTCTCTTCACATCTTCTAGTTGTTGGCGGGATCAATAATTAATCCTAATTCATTCCTTAAGTACTCAAATGTTTCTTTTGGTAGTGGCTTGGACATTATATTTTTAATTTCTTGTTTAGTGCTCAGATATTCCAAAATGATATTCCTTTCATTCACTTTTTCCCTAAAGAAATTATATACAATTGGAATTTGCTTTATCTTCGAGTGGAACATATGATTCCTAGAGACACTAATTGCACTTTTACTATCACACAATAGAGGAATTGGATTTTTAGATTTTATCTTATAAGCCTCTAATGTCTGTTTCATCCACAGAACTTGAGTGTAATACATTTCAGAAGTTATATACTCTACTTCACACATTGAGAGAGCTACTGATGATTTTTTCTTTCTTATCCAACATACCAAGAAATATCCAACAAATAATTCTCCTCC
The DNA here is from genome assembly GCA_019776745.2 of Taxus chinensis. Lineage (NCBI taxonomy): Eukaryota > Viridiplantae > Streptophyta > Pinopsida > Cupressales > Taxaceae > Taxus > Taxus chinensis. Next base: position 464,702,420 of record CM034154.1, on the reverse strand, counting down.
ACTTGTAGTCTTCTTGTCATCAACACTGCCTACCCAATAAACATTTGTATATGATTTGATGTTGAAATCATTGCTCTTAGAGTACCATAATCTATATTCAGTTGTGTCCATGATGCATCTTAGGATTATCTTAACTTCCTCAAGATGTGTTTCCCTTGGATCTTCTTGAAATATTCTAACAAGGCCTACTTCCTACATGATATCAGGTCTTGATGTTGTGGAGTAAAGTAGACTTCCTATCATGGATATGTACGTTGTTTTTTCTACCTTAGGTGAGTCATCATCTCTTCTCAGCTTGCACCTAAGTTCCATTGGTGTACCAATTGGTCTACATTCTTCCATTTTGAACCTTTTCAATATTTCCTTGATATAGTTATTATAGGATATGAATATACCTTGATCTATTTGATTGATCTATAATCCCAGAAAAAATGAAATATCTCCAAGCATTGACATTTCGAACTCTTCTTTCATTACATCATAAAATTCATATGTCATCTTATCATGGTCTCTGCCAAATATGATGTCATCTATATAGACTATGACAATGAGCAGATGTTCTGATTCTTCCTTGATGTAGAGATTGTTGTCCGCAACACCTTGCTCAATGAGGTACGAATCCAATCTTTTGTACCAAGATTTGAAATCTTGTTTTAGTATATACAAATCCTTTTTCAACTTGCACACATAATCCTTATATTTTGTTAGATAAAATCCATCATGTTGTTCAATATATCCCTCTTCATTTAGAAAACCATTGAGGAAATTTGACTTCACATCCATCTAGAATACTCTAATTTTTTTGTATGCCACGTAATCCAGAAGCTATCTTATTACTTCCATTCTTGCCACTGGTACAAATGTCTCATCAAAATTAATTTCTTCATTTGCACATATCCTTTCCACACTAGCCTTGCCTTGTCCTTTCTTATTCAATTTATTTTTGAATATCCATTTAGTGCCAATCACATTCTTGTTTTGCAATCTGGGTACCAGTTCCCATGTCTCATTCTTTTCAATATAATACAGCTCTTTATTTTGTATACCCAATGTTGATCATTGCTTTCTTCTATAACATTCTTAGGTTCCATCATTGACAGGAGTGTTATATTTCATGGTTATATTGTTCTCTTAGCCTTCTTCTTGTGATAATGTCACCATATTTGTTTCTAATGATCTAATTAGAAGGATGGTATTTTTTACTTGCATGGAGGGTTCCTTAGTGTCTGGTCTTTCTTCTTATTCATCTCCTTGTTCATGCGGACTATCTAAATCTTTATAATATTCTTGCTCTTCATAACCAATATTGTGTTAAGTGTTATTTTTGGCATATTATGTCTCATTAACCTTTACATTTGTGATTTAAGAAAAAAAATAGCCACTTATTATAGGCTTATTTACTATAATCTTTTGATTTGAATGACCTCCTTGTTTGTTTTCCATGTAAATAAGCCTTGCATAGTGTATCTATGGGTTTCTCAATCTTTGGAATATGTCTCAAACAACCTTTTGCATTTAATTTTGATTGATTTTCAAGCATCATGTGCCCCGATCTCCTATTCCATAACTAGTTGTAGTAAATATTGCTTATGAAGCATTTATCTTTATTTATCTCATTATGAACATACATTTTGTTTTTTTCCTCTTGGTCTTTACAACCTTATTTCCTATTTTTTAGTTTATAATATCAAAACCTTTGTCATGAAATATCACATTATATCATCTTTTGCACATTTGACTCACACTCAATATATTATGTCTAATACCTTCAACATATAAGACATTTTCAATTATATTTTTTCCATTATCTAGACTCAAGGTTCCTTTCCCAACTACGTTTGTTGAGTTGTTATCACCAAATCTCACAACACTAGATGCATTGTTTGAAATAGTAATAAACTTGTTTTTTTCACTTGCCATATGGCTAATGCATCCACTATCCAAATATCAGATTTTATATTCATTTTGCACATGGAATGTAGTCTGTACTATTGAGCATGACTCTTTTCTCTTGTTCTCATCCTTCTTTGCCACATATACCTACTTATTTTTATTTGGTGTTTCTTGTCTATTTGTTCAAACCCTACTACTCTTCTTATCATAATTTTTTTGGACACTATTATAGTTTGATCTAGTCTAAAATAGGCCAAAGTTTCTTCTATAGCCTCTAGATAATTTCCTACACTTGGTGGATTTATGTCCAAACTAATTACATGAATAACAGTAACCATAAAAATAAAGTGTGTACCTCATTTCATATGTGATCCTTAGTGCAGTGCCACTTCTTCTCACTAATTTTTTGAATCCTTTGTTTGTAGTAGAGGAGGTACTTGGTGTTGTTGCAGATTTGTTTCCTTCATTCTTAGAAAGATCCTTTTCCTTATTTTCTCCCTTGAAGCCAATTCAATATTTATCTGTTGTGTCTCGTTGAATTTTGAGTGTGTTAGTTAACACATTTGAACTTTTATCTTACTTTTCATACATTTCTAGCTTGTTGGTCAGTTGGTTCATCTCTGATTTTGGTTCCTTCATTTTTGAGTTCAATTTTGTGCACTCATAGTCCTTTGACTTGTAGGAGTTTGAAATATTTTCCACCTTTGTTTCCAACTCCTTGATCTCATTAGTCTCATCTTCTTATTTCAAACTTTGTCTTCTCTCAAAGATGCAATTTTTTTCTTCATAGTCTTTTAATGTACATCTCGATTTCTGATTCTTCTTCTTGCACAATTTTAATTATTTAAGAGTACATACCAAATCTAATTCTAGATTCACTTCAGTTTATTCTTCATCTGAATCTTCATACTCAATTATGTTCTACCCTATGGAATTCAATTCTTTAAATATGCCCATAGCCATAAACAAACACTCTATCTAATCTTCATCATTTTAATTTAGAGAGTTACTTGACTCTAATCCACTTGATTCTTCCTTTGAATAGAAGTTTCTTTTGTTTGTAAAGAACTTATTTTTGTCACTTTTCTTCTTATATTCATTTTTTCTTTTTCTATTTTTATGACTATCCTCTTCATGCTCATAGTGATTGTCTTTATTCTTGTTCGGAAACCTACTAGTAAAGTGACCTAATTTTCCACAAGTAAAACATTTGAATGTGAATTTTCCTTTATATTAACTTGGTCCTCTTTTTAATCTTAGTATGAACATGGCTTTAATCTTTTAATCATCCAACTAATCCCTTAAAGTTAATTCTTCTTATTTTTTGCACTAATTGAGTTTATTTCTTAACCTTGAATGCTACTTCTTTCTTGGTGGCTTTGGATCCAATAGTCCTCATTTTTTATGGTGGAAGGGTTCTCTACAATTCATCCATTGTGAGAGTCTTCATGTATTTGGAGTCCTCTATGGCTGAAATCTTTGCATCATACTTGTTGTTTAGGGATCTCAGAACCTTTTTGATAATAATAGATTATTCCATCTTTTCTCCTAAGCCTCTAATCATATTTATGACTTCATTAGTCCTTTTCATGTATACGGCTATTCTCTCATCATCCTTCATCTTCAAATTCTCAAACTAAGCTCTATAGGTCTACAATTTTTCTAGCTTGAATTGTTCATCACCTTCGTAGATACTCTGTATCTTGGTCCATATTTCCTTTACGGTTATGCAATGCATTACTTTGAAAAAATTTGTTTCAGTCAAGCTGCATAGAATGGCATTCATAGCTCTTGAGTTACATTCATATTCTTCCTCATCCACGGAAGTAGTAATTGGAGTGGCTAGAGTAGTATAACCTTTCTCAATGCATTCCCAGATGTCAAAACTGAGTGACATCAAATATGTCTTCATTCTTATTCTCTAGAATGTATAATTTTTACTAGTAAAGAGAGGTGATCTTGAAAATGACAAATTGCCTTGTGCCTAATTTGCGGCCATGCTTGTGATAGGAGGATTTCCTTGAATATGTTAAGCTTCTACAATAAGGACATTTCTCTGATACCAATTGTTATATATCAAGAGCACTGAGAGGGGTGGTGAATCAATGTAAATTAAATTTTTTTACTTAATGTCAACTTTAAACCCTTTAATAATGTATGAATTTAAATGATGATTAGTTGATCAACCAAATGTCTTGCACAATAACACAAAACACATAAATTATAGTGGGAAACCCTTTCGGGAGAAAACCCATCAAAACCATTTCTTATATTACATAAAGCAATGAATCATAAGAATATAACACATCTTACAAGATTTGTTTAGTGAGGCACCAACCCCATAAGGATCACCAACCCCTACACCTCCATTAATATTATGCATAACAAAGGACTCAAGTGAATATTATGCATCACAATAAATTTATTTTACATGAACCCACCTACAAGGAAGCTATAACTTAAACTTGATTTATATACATTTTGATCATGTAGTTACAACAATTTCTAATACAATGAATTATGATCACTTTCCTCGATCTTTATGTGTTCTTATTTTAACTATTTTCTACTCATCTGATTTGATCCTACTTTTTCAATAAATTTTCCACTCTTGATGCTTCTCTCATATGATAAATCAATTCATCATCGATCTACTCTCCTATTTCATCTCTCTTTTCATCTTCATCTCTTGTTAAACTATATTTCCTCATATTCATTCATGTACCTCTCTTCTTTAGCTTGATGGATTCCTTATCTTGCTTGAGAAATGACCAAAAATAGTTCCAGGTTCAAACTTTATCACAGTAGACCCATTCCTTCACTTTAAATTATGTTTTGTGCACCTTACTGCTTGGTCACCTGAGAATTTATCCCATTAAATGCATACAACTAGCTCTAGATCTTGTTCCTTTTGTATTAGGCTTGACTACATTGTTTTCCATGCACATGCTGGAGAAATTTATTAGTCATTGACAATTATATATTTTCCCTCTTTTTATAGTTTACATCCTGACAGAGATGAGCGAGCCATTTCCTTCTCCATATTTTATTTCACCTTGAAATTCGGTATCATATAGAAAATTTCAACTGCATTGCCACAAGTTCAATGATTATTAAATGATGATAGATGAAATAATGGATTTCTTTGTTATTCATGGAGTTCAAGTCGTGCACTTGGCCGTAATTACCTTACAATCGAATCATCATCAATTTTGGAAAACAAAAATCTTACTTGTTCATATTTAAATCAATTTCATTTCCTTAAAACCTTGTTCAAACCATATTCTTTCATTTTGCGGCTTTCCTTAGCTCCTCTGAGTTTCTCCTTTGTATTGCATATCTTTTCTTTATTTGACATAATTTCACCTTACTTTGCGGATTTTTAGTTATCCATGGATATTCTATACTTGTCACAGAATTCACAATGTCTCATGGCTATCCTCCTTGTCCATTTCCTTTCCTTCACTTTGTTCCACATCCACAATTCTATCTCTTCTTTTGGTGGCTTTTGGAGTCTTCCGCGGCTTCCAAAGTTCTTTGCGGATTTTCTCTTTATCGATAGCTTTGCTTATCTTTTTTGTGGCTTGACCTTTGACTCCATGTAGCTTCGTGAATTTATCATTTTATGTGAGGAATCAAATTACCTTCATTGGTGTTATCTAGCATTCTGAGGCTTTGTGCAAACTATGACAGCTACTCTAAGTCTTCAGCAGCTATGTCTAGGATTTGGTGGTTATCTCCTCATTTTCATGTCTTGTACAAATATTGATTAAGTCCCTTAGAAAATATCCTTTAGCATATTGAATCCTTTATGAATTGATACTACCACTCAACATGCATCTTCTTCACATGCTGAATTTACCAATTGAATCCTCTTTCCATCAATGCAACTTGATATCAACTCATCCATCTTGACATCAATGAAAACACATATAAAAAAAAAGCAACAATTGTCTTGAAGAATAAGTAATGAATCATATGAATGAAAAGAGAACCAAAAGGAAAGAAGGACTAGGTGAAATCAGAAAGGGACCTAAGAGGTCACATCTAACCAAGAATCCCATAACATAACGCCCATCATCCAAGAAAAAATCAACCCCTATAGTCACTCTAAGTGAAGTCTCTCACTCATTAGCATAAATTGTATCCTCATCTATTTTCCCTTCAATGCAACTTCCTTTTTCACAAGTGGGGGTTATCATACCACCCTTAAATCCTACTAAATTTATTATTCTCCCAATAATGGAAAATACTTTTTCTCCCCACCCCCTCCTTTCTCTCCACCAATCAATCCTCCTCCACCATCAAATGATTAGTCTAGTACTCAACATGAGAAAGGAAAAAATGCTATCATGGAGATATCTTCATTTCATGAAGTATCACAATCAAAAAATATAGGTAAATCTATAATGGAAATTGGATAAATGAAAGAAGGAGAAATTGAGAAGGAAAGTGAAGAGAACACTCATCCAAAGACCATGCAAAAACCCCAAGTGCATAAAGAGTTTCAAAAGTGAAAATAATTTGAATTGGATTTGAGAAACAAAATTGCTAAAGATAAGGATATTGAAAATCAATTGGTGATTCAGAAAATGGCTGAACTGGAAAAAGTGTTATTACAAAGCACTAGAGTTGAAGCACATTAAGCACAATGAGAAATGGTTGTACACTCTACCGTAGCTACGACCAGTCAAGAGATGGTGGTCTACTCAGGTATTCCATTCTCTTCAGGATAAGAATTATTATCATGGTTAGCATTCCATAAAATTCCAAACACCAAGGAAGTAACAAATTTGGAAGAAATGGATCTAAAGTTGCTAAAAGGTATTGATAGAAATGGGAAGATGTCTAAAACAGCTAAAGTAACCTCTAAGCTTAAAATTGAGCCATCAAGATAGAATTTTTCCAAATTTTCCACCCCATTAGTAGGTAATAAAAAGGATTAATTAACTTAAGAAGACTTGGTTTTGACAAGAGTTCCTCTAGGGAAATAAATACTGAAGGACTCAAACAGGACACCCAGACCATGATTGATATTCTCTTGCTTAATCTCGATGAATAAAAATCCAAGAATGTCAAGCAAAAGGAAAAGACATCTAATTTTTTTGAAATTAATGTAAAATTTTCTTGGTCTTCCATTCATTTTGTACTAACAAGAGATAAATTTAATCCCTAAGTCATCACAATAATAGAAGAAATAGGGGACAAGGCTAAATCCGTAAACAAATAGATAACACGGATTTGTAAAATGGATAAGAAAGAATACACAAAGGTCCTAATTAAAATGAAATATTGTCATGACAAGTGGGATAAATTAAAGAGTATAATACTAGAGGATGAAAATGAATGCGGGATCATAGAAATTCAATTGGAAAGTCTCAAAGCAATAATATCACTACCAAAGAACGTGTTGATAAACGGGAAGAGCTGACTCTCTCTTTTCATAGGAACATACTCAATAGAATGATGGAAGAAATGAAGCTTCTAAAAGGAGAGGTAGAACAAGCTTTGGATGACATAGATGATTGCATTTATGATGTCAAAAAATACACTCTTTCCAAGCCACTAAAATATATATAATATTTCCTTCAACTGTTTCAACAAGAAATTAAAAATTCTATTACTCCCTTCACATGTGATTCAATGGAAAATTATTCAAAACTTGACCAAGATGTTAAGTATCTTGGGTCTGGTCTAGGGAGAGTAAGAGGTTTCAGAAACATTTTGGCAAGGGAATTACTCAGATATGAAATAAAAATGCAAGCCATTTTTAAAGATGATGAAATGGTGATAAAGTATATGTTGGATCAATATGCCAAATGTCAGGAAAAGAATGATGTTAAGACCAAGGAGGAAGGTCATACTGAAATTGAAATCCTACAGTTGGAATAACTCGTCTTATTTTTCTTCTTCTTCTTCTTCTTTGTGTTCTTATTTTTTTACTTCTTTCTTTCTTCTCCTCCTCATGGTTTGAAAATGTAATAAAGTAATAAAACTTCATTGTAAATCTTAAGTAATTCAGTTAAACACCATTACTTCAAGTTGGTTGAAAATTTCAATTACTTATGAATATGTGGCACAATGCAAGAATTAGTTGAGGTTATTTAAGATATAGGAACATTCAAATTTTGGGCGTGCCAATCATTGATAATTTCAAGGAGAGAAATTCTCAACTTCTTGCGTCTTTGTAGCTAGGCACATATGAGAATGTAATCAATGACTTCTATTTGTGTTTTCTTTCTGACTGCTATAAATAGAGAAGGATGCATATGGGCCATGGGATTAATTTTTTTTGGAAAATAATTGTTATACCTTGTGCATTATTACTTCAAACTTTGTGTTGAAGTAATCATATGTTCATTTTTGTAAATCAGTTGGACTTGAATAAGAAGGAATATTTTGTGGAAATTTGTGTCTTATAAATTATTGTTGTACAAACTATGGATGTTGATAGTAAACTTTGTTTTATCTTGAATTTCCATTCGAATGCATTTATTTTCATTTGACAAAAATCATGAAAATCATTGAATATTTATTTATTGCATGTGGCTGTAACAAGCTTTGTAATCTACTTGTTGAGAAGCACGTTTCTTTTATATATTTATTTCTATCCTCCTGCATTCTCATTTCACCTCTCTTAACTGTTACTTTCCCATACAACTACTTGTTGAAAATTTCTTTAGATATGGTTCATATCTGTGTAATTAAATTAATACCCCAAATATTAATTAGTAGAATAAATAAATACATCACATGGGAGATTCACCATTAAATGAAATGGATTTATCCCACAACTACCTATGTTTATGCGTATAAATGAGCATAAAATATATCCAACACACTCATACTTCTTACACTCCACATGCTTCCACCAATCCATACCCACTTAGTCTTTAGTAGGTGATTTAATCAGCTTACCCCCTGATGACACACTCATGTTTTTATGGTTCTTACATGACATTTGAGTGATATGTTACAATAAGAAACTTGTTACATATTTGTGCTACACATTATATTGATATATATATCTAGTGTACACTACTATATCACTTCCCGGTGACACACTCATGCTCTATTGTTCATACATGACTATTGAGGGGTATTCTATAAATGAACCTCATCCTACCATGCACACACTGAGGGGCATCAATCTTTCCCCCCTTTCATCTTACATACAATATCATACCACATTATACATATTTATCACATCATCTTATGATTCATTCATTTTATCTATATACATATATTCCCATCACATACTATCTAGCCTCAATCATACATACAATCAAATTGTCAAAACATTACTCATTATCATCTATACCACATAATAATTTGTGCTACGCAAATCAAACATCAAACATCCACATACAAACATCAATCATAGCATTACAAATAAATCAACATTAATACAACACACATATGTCAATCGTCCACACACACACAAACATATATAAATCAAAATCATAGTTACAAAAATGCCAAAAATGTAGGGAAATCCCTCATATATAGCTACATAAATACATATCATACATCATCATCACTATCTTTATATACAACTGCGGGAGCTCTAGAACTATAAGCTTCACTGCTCAACCTATGCCACTAGTCGCAGCCCCTATATCTCTCTACATGTCTATGTAATAAAGTCATCTCAATCAAATTATCTACAAAAAGACCATGTAGCTCCATGAACTTCACAAATATGTCATGTACTAGGGGACCTTCACCCACAACCTCTCTCACTTGTTGCATCTCCTCTCGTACCTCATCCCTCTCACTCAATAGTATGGTACAAGTAGCCACCGCCATTACCACTGAATCAAACATATGATCATGTTCACCCATAATGACATCCACTCACTCTAGCATCCCACCTCCAATGAGCACATTGGTGGGAACATTCCTTGTCAATCTGCGGATCGAAGTATTAATAATCAATGACTAGTAAGAATCCCCTATAACAATACAAAAACATAGCATCTGCTGAGATGCATAAGACTGTAGACACACAAAATTTGGATGATACCCTCTAGGTCACCTTTTATTACATACCCCTTACCATGACCCCTTTCACATATTTTTATTAATGTAATTACCTATATTAGATTAATTATTACCCCACCCTCCACCTCACCTTAGAACCATTCCAAGCCCATTTAATAACTAATATTGATTCATCACTCCCCCTAACCAAATGAGGATTCTTCTAAACCCAATATTAATTCCCAACTACCCCTCCCACAAATTTCCCATGTGATTTAATTAGAATCAAGAATCCTAACCCATAACCATTCTTGACTCATGCAAAAGAGGGAGAGAAAAGGCTATTTTTAGCAAATAAGACTATTTCTCCCTAACCAACACTGGTTATTCCTTAGCCAACATCGGTCAAGGAACCACCATCGGTTCCTTTAAATAATAATTTTCAATTCTTTTCCCAGGTTCTTCTTTTGCTTGGCATTCTTGGATATCGTATATTTGGAATTCAGTCGACACCCTGATGATCAAATGAGCACCAGAGCATCAACTCTCCACCAAGAACCAATCTATGGCTTCATAGGCTTAAATCATTCACATGGATAAGCACTCAAACTTCCTTTCTATGGCATTAGACCTGGGCTTGTCTCTCCTATGCAAACCCGCCAACCACCATCTTATACCAAACTCCAGATCTTTCATAAGTGTTCTTAACCACGTTATTGATTTCATTGGATTTTTGTTTAAGATCCTTTATCTTTTTCTAATTACCTCCTCCCTCTCCCGGATACCTTCCGTAGCCCATTCACTTGATGCCCTATCAACTAGAACCACTCTTCCCTTTCAACCACCCCTTTTACCCCTGTTGTGTCTTCACCTAAATTCCTACACCCTACCTAAGAAATCCCAATACTCTGTGGAAACATAGAGAGCCCAAATCAACCTCCTTTCTACCTTTAAAACCCAATTTCCCCTACCTTTATTGGTTACCCAACTGATCTTGACTATAACTAGTGACCAAAAGTAGTTCCCTAACTGTCATCTATCTCTGTGTCTAGCATTTTCCCATTAGACTAGCGAGCTCATTTCTCCACCCAGAATTCTCCAAGACCTCCCAAGACTTTACTCAGACCTTCTTTCTACCCTCTATCATACCTATAGATGTTGATAACTAACCATTCTCATAGATATAATCTTGTATTTTGAATTTATATTAGATTTAGACTATTGTGTTGTGTGAATACAAGATTAAATCTATGGAAATTCCAAATCATATAACAACCATAGGAATTTCCATTTCATGATATTTATCAACATTAATTTGTATCAGGACGTGGATTGACAACCTTCAAGGAAGCATCCCACTTCCCGGATCTAGCTCACAATAGGCAATCCACTAACCTATGCTATTAACTCTATTTTGTGGTCTTGATTTTCTTCTCAGGTAGTCCTTCCAAGACAAAAATGAGTGCTCTACAAATGGATTGGTCTTCAACAATGATGTGCAACTTCTTCACAACCTCTAGGTATTCCTCACATACCTTACCTTCACCTTTTAAATCATTTTTTCATACGGTAATCCTATGTAGTGAAACATTTTGGTACGCTCGGTGGGACCCATAGTCATTTTTGGGTTCCTTATATTCATTTAGGATTACATTTCTGATTGTTTCCTTTCTAAAATATTCACTAAATCTTTCTTAAAGTCACACTTAATTTGGTGAAACATAAAATGAATCATTATTTCTTATTTCTTGTTTGCATTAGTGAAATTCGTATGCTATTTCTATTTACTATTTCTTTCATCCAATCCCAATATTTCAATTTGGGTTTAAAATTATTGCATTGCATCTTATGTATTCTTACATTTAGCTCACATAGTCTAATTAGAAATCAAATATAATGGAGGTCATGACCAAATGATGATTAGATAATTAAGTGTAGTCTACTTTTGCACACACTTTTCCAAATAACTAAAAAAAAAACACATTTCTCAAACATTCCCCAAATCCCAGGAAGAATCTATAAAGGATTTAAATACCCATTAATGCTTGGCCTCAACCGGTGTTCTAGCCATACTGTCATATTGTTGGTCCTCAAAATATTGGCTAAGTACCAAAGGTCATGCATGTAGAGGACCAATGAGAAGAAGGGCACTCAGGGAAATGCACATAGGAAAAAGATGTTTAATAAGGGTTTAAGAGAAACCAGGGCGCGTGTGGAAGACAGAACATGTGTTCAAAGGACTTATCCATATTTGGCATTCTAAAGACACTTGAGGAAAAATGTGAGGATTCAAATAGGCGTGATGAGTGGATAAGGTGTCATCTTAGAACCTTGAAGGCCAAGAAAAGGATATTCCATGTAGGGAATATTCCTAAGAGACATCATTACAAAGAGTGGAGGGTTTGTAAAGGGATAAGCATTCACCATTGGAGGACCAAATCGACACTTGACATGTGATATTTTCATAAGAGGAGGTATGATGGTGGGTGATGTTCCTATAAAAAGAGATGCTTGGACTAGAGAAATATATAGATCAAACATCAAAGGAGAGGAAGAGAAGAGAATTCATAGAGATTAAGATGTTGAGTAACAGAGTGTTGCAATAATGTTAGGGTTTAGATAAGTTAGTGCTAAGAGTTTTGAGGGATGTCATGATCCTCTATATGAAACTAAAATGTGTAATATGGGTTAGAATGGAGGGTCATAGCTAGGGTCTCATACAAGGGAAGATTAGTAGGATTTGGGTCTGTATAATTTAACATGTATGGTCTCTGATGACCTCTTTTGATTGTAAAGGTGGCTATCATAACTATTCTAAATGAGTGTGGGTGTGGGTGTGTTTGTGTGTGTGTGGGTTCATTCTATATATCATGTTTAAGGGTGTAAAATCTCATGTTATATGACTACCATGGCTCAAATATGGTTTATTATTCTTATTACATTGTTACTAAGTTATGTAATACATTAATGTGTGGATCTGTAAGTTTTTCCTTCCACTTTTCTTTTAACTAAGTAAATGTACTTCTCATTCTACAATTCATCCTTCACTAATGGAAGAACCTTCTCAAAATTCTCACATAAAGGAGGGGCTCGGCACTCACGTGTGCCTCAGGTGAGGGCCCAATGCCCACTAGGTGATAGGCTGACGCGCTTGGGGTTAGAAAGTAGTATTGAGGATAGATAAAATGACTACATCTTGGTTCTATTGCTGGGATCTCTTTTCAAAGCTATGTTGTGAGAATGGTGTGTGATGATATAAGTGCTTGATGCTTGGACAAGTATTGAAGCATGGTTTAAAAGCATGGAAGGATGAGTTTTATCAGAGATTTAGTACTAGACCTGAGTTTTGATACACATAAATGGGTAGAAGATCAAATTGTATCATGAGATGTATAGGAGACATTATTTTGATTGCTTTTTAGTGGATTTGTGTGAATGGATTTCTAGCGTATGCATCTAGATCAAGCTAGTACTACAGATCTCACGTGTGGAACTAAGATGAGTATCAAAGGCTACAGGATGCTGATATGACTTGGACATGTGATGTTGATCATTGGTGGAGAAGTGTGTTGATCTAGTTATACCCTAGAGTATGTTATTTCTACATATTCTTGTCCAAAGTTTGCTGAGTTTGAGTTTTTGAGGGATCCTAGAGGATCATAATTAAATGCTATCCCCTTAGCTATAAAGATCCTAATAATTACACTGAGCTTGAAAGAATTTCCTATGGCCAGATAATCTTCTTATAAGCATTGGGTGAGGAAGCTAGGGTTGAAGGAAGATGACAGAACTTACGTAGCTAAAAAATAGATGGAAGAGAGACGACTCAAGTATAATGAAGCACGTGAAAGGGAGTTGGTCCAGACAACGTGAAATTTTGTAGGAGTGATGGATTTATGGAGGTAGAACACTGTGGGAAGGAATTGAGGTTCACACAGAGGACATGGAGCCTGAGAAGTCTATGCTAACCTCATCTTGGCAAGTGCAAGAGAGAGGACCCCTTCAGTCTTCTGATGAGAGCTTGTCACTTGGAGAAAGGAGAGTCCATCAGTGTACATCTGAATCCACTTGGTGACTACCCCTTGTGAACTTAGTTTTCCAAATCCAGAGATAATTATTGCAAAACCAAGATAAGTATTGTAAACCCAGTCGATATTGGAGGAAGTAACCAATCAACACCTAAGAGGTATAAATTTTCATTTGGAACGTCAATGGCTGCATAATCATTTATTGTGTTTGGAGGAATATTGTCTGGAGTGTCATTTGGGAAAAGTATTGGTAAAAAAATATTGGGTATCACATGTCTGGAAGTCGGCATGCAGGACATACATTCTGGTAGTGGTGCAATATCACAAATGTTTGGTGTATAGTTCAACACAGATGGTAGGGACACTAGGCGTAACCACTTCAGGACCTTTACCAATTATGGGAGGTGGATCTGGTGGAATAGTCAGCTAGTAGACCTAGTGGACCTAGTGGATCTAGAGGATATGGTGGATTAGAAGGGATAGGCACTAGTGGATCTGGTGGTGGAGGCAACACCAGAGGGAATCAAGGTATTGGATCAGGTGAGAACAAAGGCATTAACCACCTCAATAAGTATTTTTTGAAATGTCTTTGCATCTACCAAAATACAAAGGTGTTGAGGATGTTACAGAGCATGTACATAAGTGTGAGCTTCTATGGCACATGAAGGGGATCACTACCCCAGAATGGAAGGTAAGTCAATTTGCAACAACATTGTAGGGATGGTCACATAGTTGGTACTAGAAGTATGACCCCCATCAGACAGTGGTAGATTACACCACACTTTTGAATGCCTTATTAGCTTAATTTCATATCCCTAAGTTTGAATAGAAGAGCATTAGAGCACTGAAGTAGATTTAACAAGGTATGGTAGAGAGTGTGCAGGAATATGATGTGCATTTTAAGATACTCTCTTATCAAAACTGTCTTATGATGTTCATCCTTCACAACATGTTTAGTGGTTTGTTGGAGGGTTGATAACACCTTTTATGGAGAGTGACTTTCACACAAGAATTTCACATACCCATGTGAGGCCTTGGAGGATGCCCTGCACGTGTTGAGAGTTGTAAGAAGCATGGATACCGAGGGTTAGCCCTTTTCTTGAAGCTCAGATTTATGTAATGGAAAAGTAGCTAGAGAAGTCTATCTACAAACTCAACACATGAGATTCACAGTGGCCTATGGTGCATAGATTGTGAGGTAGAGAGGCATATAAAGGAAAATTGTCCTCAGAAGATTGGTACATGCCATACATGACAATGGACTGTGAGACTTTACCATGGACATCATGATGTAATTAGGTGCCCACTACTATAACATGTGATGCATAAGAGTGTGTCTTGCTATTGCAATATTTACACCTCTACTACTAATAACACCAAGGATTGTAGATTTATTGACCAAATACATGATTTCATTGATATTGGTGTGCACCAAACCAACATCAAAAATAATTCCAAGGATGATGGTCATCACTATGAAGTGTTTAGGGATGGAGGGGCACATGGAAGAGGTTTCTAAGGAGGATTTCATTGTCGTGGCAACTGCAAAGGTGGAATAAGTGAGTTCCCTTATGGAACTTGTTACAACTGTGGATCTACAGAGCACTATAAGTGTGAATGCCCTGATTTGTTACAATGCTCTTGGTGTGGAAAGAAGCACAAGTATGAGGAGTTCCCAGATCTATTTAAACATATGAGTCAATCAACACCGAAAGCAAAAAGGTGCACTGAATGGTCATAGCGTAAAGAATACTGAATCACAATGGATGCCAAGGGTGGCGCATGCGAGTTAGAAATATAGAACCTGTACTTAGTGATGAAGTGAGCTGAAGCTATGCATGCACATTAGGGAGACACCAAAGTAGAAGCCACTAATTACTAAGAGAAGATGTAGTCTATGGTAAGTATCGAGACCCTATCTCATCAGAAAGAGGTATATCAAGAGACCATGGATGTAATTCTAAGCCTACAAGGAGAAATTGAGTGCCTAAATGAGTAGTCAAGGAAGTTAGAAAAAGAAAGAGTATTGAGGCTCCTTAGAAGGATCTAGATGGGGTTAGGGAAGCATGTAAAATGCTGAGGTAGGAGAATATCATTCCTTTATTAGGGTAATGGTTACGGGAAAAACTACCGAACGTGGGAGAAGATAGTGAGAGGTAGGTTTTTTCATGTTAACCTTCCTCCCAACAACCTCGAGTATGATAAGGATATTACCTTGAATGCGGTTATGGATGGATGGCTCCTAATAAATATTATGATTGACATGGGCATGGAAGTCAATGTTCTCACCTTGAGATGCCTAGAACCAAATGGGAAGGCCCCCATTACAACCATCTTCAAATGTGTTATATATGACCAACAAGACAAAGGAAATGCCCATTGGTGTTTTAAATAATGCTTGCTATCACTATCCAAGGGGTGAAATTCACTGGATATATTCGAAGTCTTGGCACTTAGCAGAGGCAGACAACTTTCCAGCATTACTTGGGCACCCCTGGTGTTATAAGAACAATGTTAACATGTGGTTCAATAAAGGGTACATAAGATTTGAGAACAAGGAAGAACGAGTAATCATCCCATTTGATCAATGGGAATTCAATGACACCATATACTGAGCCCTTGGGAGAATAATCTCTCAACAAGATCTATGTGTGCACTATCAGGGACCCTGAGGTGATTAATCCTACAAAAGGAGGACATTCATTTTGAAGATGCTCAATCTATGAGTGATACCACTAGTGTGAAAACATTTAGGTACAACGGGACATATGAGTTGATTGGAAGGAAATTGAGAGGCTCTTTGTGATAAGAGTAACAAAGGCACACTCAGTCAAGTGCCTAGGAGGAAAGAAGTTTCCAAGTTATTCTAGAGGAGCCAACCTTGATGTTTTCTTATGAGAAATGGAGACCCAGTGGAAAAGTGAGATCGAAAGAAGAAGGATACTCAACTAAAAATTTCTCAGGACCATAGTGCATTGGTGGGAAACACATTGTGATAGCCTTCTAGAGTGGCATGAAGTAAGAATCATGTTCTCTATTAGGTTTTCCCAGAGAAATGCACCCACTATCATACAAGACTATCATGGGAAGGAACCCACCTTGTTTCACATCCAAGCATGTGAGAAGGCCTGGATGGAAGGTGTGGAAGCCTTGTCACCTTCTTATGGGTGCATAAGTTGTACTCCACTTTATATGGATGTGCACGCACATGGTACATTCACTCATAGATGTGCACGTATCAGACAAGAAATTGGCATGAGTTGATGGATGACCTCCTTCAATATTTTGAATATCAGAGCACCAAGCCATTAGTGGATAAGGCATTGCAGGTTGTTAATCATCTAACAATGGGATATAGTGTCCATGGTAGAGGATATAATACTAGAGTTATTGGGTGAACCTAGATTTGGAAGCATGTACTTTGATGAGGAAGAATCAGAAGAGACATAACTTGAGAACACATGCATGGAGAAAGAGAAAGGAAAGATTGGTCTATGTGATAGATGGTGAAGAGGTGGAAAATTTAGATGCTAACCATACTAAAGGTATGCATGAAAGTTATGAATAGTGATGATGAGAAAGCACGCTGCCTACCATGAACCCCTGAAAACAAAGAAGGTTAACATTGGTATCAAAGGAACGAACCTAAGGAGGCTAATATTGGGGACTATTGATCAGAAAAGGAGGTTTCAAAGATCATTGATCTATTACATGAGCTTCAAGACTTATTTCCATACAGGTACCATGAGCTTAAATAGCATCCACCACTCCTTGGGGGAAATGAAAATCAAGTTAAAGGAAGGGTGCACACCTGATTTCAAAAGAGACCTTACCGAATGAATCCAAATTTACACGTCAAGGTCAAGGAGGAGATAGACAAGATGATCACATCAGGACATCATTAAAGCTGTGAAGGAATCATAATGGATAAACCCTATGGTCATAAGCATTAAAAAGGATGGAAGGATAAGGATCTATGTTGAATAGAGGGACTTAAATGTAGTATGTGTGATTGATCCTTGTCCAACCCCCTTCACCGAGGAAATCCTGGAAGGAGTATCTTGGCATGAGATCTATTCTTTCATGAATGGATTCTCTGGGTATCATCAAATTATAATTACATTGTAAGACCAAAAAAAAAAAATTGTCACTGAATGGGGAATTTTTGCCTATACGGTCATGCCTTTCGGACTAAAGAATGTGCATGCTGTGTTTTCGCTCATAGCGGTTTAGGCATATTAGGATTTGACCCATAAGTTCCTTCAAGTCTACCTTGATGACTGAACAATGTATGGACTAGTTAAATACCATTGTGAAATTTTTTGGTTGATGTTTGAGAGATGCCAATAATTGCACATATCCCTCAACATCAAGAAATGCATATTTTCTACTCCATTTAGAACCCTGTTAGGGCATATTATATGAAAGGAAGGATTACTGGTGGATCTCACCAAAGTCACCATTTTTGTGAGATTGGGGAAACCTACCAACCATATCATAATGTGTGGATTCCTTGGGCATACGGGGTACTACTAGAAATTTATTAAAGGGTATGCCAAAATCATTGCGCCACTAGAGGAGTTACTAAAACATAAAAGTGCATTTCACTGGGGAGAGGCACAACAGATGACATTTAATGTATTGAAGAATAGGCTTATCACTGCACCCATATTATGCTTTCCCTCTTGGGATAAGCCATTCCATGTACATGTTAATGCTTTGGGGATGGTGATTGGGGAAATATTAGCACAACATGTAGAAGGGATTGTTGACCACCCCTTGTGTTTTGCTAGCAAGAATTTGACACCAGTAGAGAAGAACTATACTACTACTGATCGTGAAACACTATCAATTATCTACGCACTACAAAAATTTAGGAAATATCTATTAGTAACACCCTCCATATTCTGCACAGATCACATGACATTGAAGTAGTTGGTAAAAAATATCATTTTATAAGGTACATATGTTGGTGGGTCTTGTTGTTTCAAGAGTTTGAGTTTATAGTTGTTGTGAAACTAGGAAAGAGCAAGTCTGGGCCTAACCATTTATCAAGAATTAACTCAGGGGAGGAAATGTAGAGAGTGGAGGATACGATGCCAGATGCACAACTATTTAGGTTACAGTGCGCACCCTCTGATTTGGAAGATATTGTTTTGTTTCTTAAAATGGGTGTAGCACCGGAAGGAATGAAGACCTTGGAAAGAAAATAGTTAGCCATACCCATCGCACCCTACATGTTGATCAGTGGAGACTTACACAAGCTAGGTCGTAATGAGGATTTACAACGACACGTATTAAAACATGAGCGTGTTGTAATCATGGAGGAAATACATGGTGGGATTGCAAGAGGACACTATGCAGGATTTTTCACCGTGTGAAAAATTCTAATGGTAGGGATTTTGGTGGAAAAGCATCTACTAGGATTGTATTGAGTTTTGCAAGGCCTATGACCATTGCTAGTGCCTTGGAAAATTAGGAAAAAGGGATGAGATGCCCTTGAGGCCGATAGCTAGTGCATAACCCTTTGAGAAGTGGGCCATTGATTTTGTAGGACCAATTTCACCTACCACGTGAAGGACTTGTTCACGCTATATCATCACTTGCACTAAATAATTAACAAGATGTGTAGAGGAAATTCCTACAAAGGACTGGATAATGACAAAAATAACTAGGTTCTTATGGGAAAACATAATCAACAGATATGGATGTCCACTAAACTTAACAAGTGATAAGGGTACTCATTTATTGAATGAGATAGTTAGAATCTTGTTGGCAAAATTCATGGTATCCCATCACAATAATACCCCATATCACCCACAAGCTAATGGAATTCTGAGGCATTTAACAAGATACTGAGCCACACACTGACCAAAATTTTTGATATAGGAAGACATAATTGGGATGACAAAGTCTCAGTAGTACTATGGGCATATATGATGTCCTACAAGGGATTAAAAAAGACCACACCATTCCAATTGGTGTTTGGCATAGAAGCTGTTTTACTAGTAGAATTTATACTACCATCCCTATGTATTGTGAATGCAAGAGGATTAGCTAATGAGAAAGCACCACAAGAGCACATGAAGAAGTTAATATAGTTAGATGAAAGGTGATCACTTGTTACGATGAGTCGGAAGAATGAAAAGGTGTGATAAAAAGCATGACATGATCACCATATTAAAAAAAAACAATTCAAGGTTAGGAAAATGGTCTTACTTTATGACTCCAAAATTTTGTGCCTTCCTAGGAAACTAAAAGTCCATTGGTTAGGACCATATATCATCTTGTACATCCTTGATCTAGGTGCATGCTAGTTACAAGCACTGGATGGGATGAGGTTACGAGGCCATTTCAATGGGAGTACGTTGAAGCCTTACTATAAATAAGTCTCCCTTGTATGATTAAATAAGGCAATATTTCCATGTATCCTAGGATTTCCTTTAATTCATTTCCTTTCTTTGTGTTTCTCCTTCTCGTTTCTTGTTCCCTTTATTTTTGTTGTTATGTGCATGTTGTGCACTAGTAGCCACTTAGTATTTTTCAAAAGTTTTCTATGTGCAGAGGACTGTGCATCTGTTTCTATGTGAGGTGGAGTAATGTGACAAGTAATATAAGCTGATAGTAGAAGCTATGTTTTTATGCCTTGTATTGAAGGATAAAAAATGCGTAGTTTGGAATAGCGCATGTAGGAAAGGTGGAAATAATGAGTTTGGAAGACCACATCCCGTATAAATATGAGAAGCACATGAACACCATGAGGTATGTGATGTCAAAAATTAAGGTAATAATAGAAGTAGTGCCTTCGGCACCGTAAGTGCATGCGAAAGGATCTTCGGTCAGTAAGGATTTTTCACACCATAAGGTTGTAGGAATTTCACACAGGATTAGGCGTGGGGGTAAAAGAACTGAAGGTTAGCTTATGAGGAAAAATCCACATTTATTGCAAAGGTACGATGGTAGGTGACATTACATTTATTGTAGGAAAGAAACAAAAACTATAAGTAGAAGGTCAGGATACATTATCCTTACCTTCTATTTGTGATATTGAAGAGCTCTTATGAACTAAGGAATCCTTAAGAGAAGTTGTGTGAAAGAGAGTTATGAAGATTTAAATGCATAGCTGGTTTGATCAACAAACTAGAGTGAAAAAATAGTACACGAGCGTGAGGGAGAGGGTTGTAAGAGTTTTAGAAACCCACAAGTGAAGACGTTATCTTGTGGAAAGAAGGGTTTCCAAGTTAGGGTTCCACAGCTAGGGCATAGGATTAAAGGGATATTTCACTTAAGAATAGAGCCACAAAACTAAGAAGATCTAGGATTAGGAGAAAGGACTTTGAGTAGTCTAATAAGAGAAATGACACCAAGGGAAGTAGCCACTATTTCACCAAAGAAGGGCAAGGGGAAAGGGAAATAAGATATTTCCACTAGCTTCAATGAGGAATGGTACACAGAGATGCAATACCTAGATGTCCTATTGATTGGAAAGGAATGGGTGTCACATGTGAGAAAGATGGCCGTAAGTGACTAAAACCATCGAACAAACACCACAGAGAATGAGATGGCATTGGAACTAGTTCACCCTACAGAAAAAAGGACACCAAAAGGAATGCCTATCTATGATGATGAAGTAAAGGGTGAAGATGGAGAAGGTTGGGTTGTTGCAACTCTATGAGTTACCCTATTTTGGCAAGTTGGAGTGACTTTACCAATGGTTGATGTCAAGTATGCATGAGGACCATTTCTATTGTGCAGGACGACAAATGCGAATAACTCCCCAATTAAACTCTAAATTTACTGGTCTTAACTATGAGGGCGAAAGATTCATTTGATGAAGACCTAGATGATAAGGAGTCCATCAAGAGGACCGTGGAGGCCCATGACTATAAGAAGGGGTTGCATTACTTTGACATTTCTATGATTTTTGACCCTATAATGAGGATGGCCACATGCTTGGTCACAAAACTGAATAGACATGAGAGATGGACATAGATCAACAAGGCATGGTTGAACATTTGTTGGATGATCTCAGAGGGGACCATATATAACCTTGTAACGTTCATAGTAGTGGAAATAATCGGTACCACATGTGATGGGGAGAAGATCATGTTTGGTAATGTCCTTCTTACCATCATCTTTTAAGAGATTGGAGTTCCCAATGGGCCAAATAATTTTTTATGGGAATACCCAAATGAGAACCCTTCACCTACCAAAATATTCAAGAAGTATACATGTGACACCATGACAGCCACCCATGAGGCATTCCTAGAAAAATGGTACAAGTGAATGCGTGATGCATTCAACATAGAGTGGAGATACTTGAGAAGTTACCAGTTTTACTACAAGGTGAGGCCAAATTTACTGTGTACCAACATTTTTGCATTGGCAGGTTTACTCTAGAAGATGGCGCGAAGGGTCCCTGGTGCATGTTTCCATTCTCCTTCATAGCACAATAATTATAGGCCGTAGTTAATAGATTCAAGGAGACAAATAAGCTAAGGTTTGACCTCAACACGGTAGACCAAGATTACCATGAGCTGCACATAACTTTGATTTATCCAAAGAAGCATGCCTATGTGGAGAAATATGTCTCCCACATCATGCATATGGTGAAGCCCGTAACATTACCCGTTGCAGGGAGAACCACAATAAGGGTATACCTACACATAAGGCCAAAGTATGAGAAGGGCGAATACGTGGAGGATTATGTATCAATACTAGAAGAGCCCACCTTAAGGAAGAAGGCTGCACCAAGGAAGAGGGAGAGAGAGGAGGCACCTGAAAATAAGGCACCAAGTATATAGAAAACACAATCTATAGGTGTGTATGAGTCAATCTAGTGAAAATCCAAGAACCTATGCACATAGGGAGAAGTACCCTATAGAAGAAAAAGAGAATACACTTGAAGAAGAGGCACAAGATTATGAAAATCCTCCTAAAAAAGAAGAGCCACCTAAAAGGAAGGAGTCACCTACTAAAGAAGAAAAGGAAGAGTCTCCTATATTGAAATCACCAGTTAGGAAGAAGCATAAAGTATCAGAAAAGGTAGACTTAGAAGAAAAAAAAAGCATGGAGGCTGATGAGGATGATAATGAGCATGATGAGGCTCAAGACCATTCTGTATATGATGTACTTGACTCAGAGGATGAAAATGAAGAGAAGGATGAGGACGAAAGAATTTCTCACGGAAAGGGAGAAAGTGAGGAAGTCAACACAAAGAATCAAAGGACTCCAAGCCTGACCAAGGAGCAGATAGATGATTTTGCGAAAAGAGAGGTAACATGCATGATAAAAGACCTGGTGGAACAAGAGGTTAAGTGTAGCACCGAAGAAGTGCTCAAGGAGGTGGACGGAAGAGAAAGCATGGAAAAGGAGTATGGTATCATGGGCAGCAATCCCAACCTTGTGGTAAGCTTCCCAAAGGTAGAAAACATAGGAGGAAATAATGTGGTAGAAACACATGAGCAAGGAAAGAATTATATCAATGATCTAAATAAGCTACTATGCACACATTTCCAAAGCACCATGCCTACAAACCAACTCCTTGCATCATCTTCATTCGAAGAAGAGGGTGCATACCCATGCACACAGAAGATGATTTCTGTTAGTGCAAAATCACAGCACCCCTGGACGCACATCGGGCTTCTAGGTTGATGTTCAGGCATCCAGTGTGATTGCACAACATGGAAACCTCTCTCCAAGCGTGGGACTTGTGAAACCGAGAGAGGAATCTCCAGATTAGAGGCTGGTTCCTCAAACTCCTCTGATTTAGATCTATATTTTGCAAAACTACAGAGGTTTAGATCCTAATCCTATTCTAACTTGCAAGGAGACAGAGGGAGAGAAGTGAAAAAATTGAAACTAACTAAAGATGGTGATGCACCAAAAGGAGAATGTTGGACATCTATCAAAACTCCCATGGGACAAAGAGAGGTGAGCAATGGGAAGGATGGACAGATGCATCACAGGCCCAAGGATAGATTTCACACACAACATGTCCCAAAACTCCATGAACACAGCTCCAGACCTGCAATGAACATTCAAACATGCACAAATACCTGCAATGAAGAGAGGCAAGAAGAGAACAAGCAAAAACGAGGAAGGATGGACAGATGCATCACAAAACACGTTTTGTTGCTCCAGAAGTTTGCACAGAACATCATTCCATTAGCAAAAGGCAAAAAATGCCATTACAGAGCAAGGGAGGAGGTTCGAACTCCATTTTCAACCCTAGAGAAGAAAAGAAGGGAGGGCAGAGCAGAAAAATGAACAACCTCTCTTTTTTTTTTAATGAGCCAAATCTGGCTTTTACATTGCATGGGTCGAGCCCAGGGGACAGAAAACGTGGGAAAACGTGCAAGCCCATTCCTCATTGACTGCAGATGCATTAAATCAGCATGGAGGATCTTACCAACCCATACCCTGTCACTTTGAGTGATTTTGGAGGAGAATGCGACCCATTCTGCATTAATTTGGCCGCTAAAATGTCACTTCTAGCCGTGCAGAAGAAGAATGCGACCCATTAGCATTAAAACAGTTGTTGAAAGGTCGCTTCTGGCCATTACCACACGTCAGAGCTGTTTCTTGATTTTCTCTCTTCATACTGCACCAAAACTCGAGATTGATCCCAGAATCATGTAGAGAATTTCATAAGCTTTCCGTTGATATAAAGAACGTGGAAATCTGAGCTCTGGATCAAAAGATATGGCGATCTGAAGATTTAGGGCACAAAACAGACCAAAACGGAATTTTGAAATATTTCCCACGCTCTGCCACTTGGATGACACGTGGCAGGATCTGATTGGATGAGAAATTCTCTCTCCTCCATCTTTCGGCGGGCTTTCCTTTTGAAATTTCCTTGTGGGCCCTAGCTAGGACACG
Source organism: Taxus chinensis (assembly GCA_019776745.2). NCBI lineage: Eukaryota > Viridiplantae > Streptophyta > Pinopsida > Cupressales > Taxaceae > Taxus > Taxus chinensis. The sequence continues at coordinate 464,677,635 of CM034154.1, read as the reverse complement.
TGGCGCCATTTCATTGGTTCGGTTCAGCGCTCGATAACTCGCCCCTTTGACTTTTTGACTTTTCTCTTGTGAGGACACGTGGCAGTTTCTGATTGGTCTTCGGCTCCTTCGCGTACTTCGCTTCCATTTGTCCCAGATGTCCCATTTGATTTTGGGCCCTTTGTGCTCATTTCGGCCGGTTCGGCCGGTTCGGGCATTTGTCCCAGATGTCCCATGCTTCGACTTGACTCTTTTCGGCCGGTTCGGCCTTCGTGTGGCCCAGATGTCCCAATTTTTTGACTGGCTCGGCCGATTCGGCCGGTTCGGGCATTTTTGGCCCGAACTTGTCCCGAGCAACACTTAGCCAATTTTTCTTCCTCCTTCGGCTGGATCGGCTTCTCGCGCCCTCCGCGTACTTCTGGCCCGATTGTCCCAAATGCAATTTGCGGCCGCCTGGAGGCTTTTCGCCGATCCGCGCCTTTGTCCCAAATGTCCCGACTGCCCCTTGGACTAGGACTTAGTCATTTTTCATGATTTTTTCCTAGATCAACCTACTTGCCTTTCTGCAACCTTTTTCACATTTTCTCAGAGCTTGCTCTTTTCCTTCTTCAGACAGGGAACTTAGAAAATATTCCTGAGGGGACTCTAGCAACATGATTTTTGGCCCCGAATCAATCAATTTTCCTGGGACTTGAATATTCTGATGCATGTTATCAAAATTACCCAGGGGGGTGAAATTTTGGACAACAGTTTGGCGACTCAGCGGGGTCATCTGCCTGCTAGATGAATGATCAGTAGCCTGAAGCATCCATTGGGCATGGAGTCATGAGTTGCAACCTGCAACTAATGATCTGAACTTTGAAAACCTCCCCTCTGAGCCACTTGGAAACCCATTGAACCTGGAGTGTCTTCACCAAGATGCCACTGAAATGAACTGTGCAAGAGCAGAACCAGCAACACCAAAACTATGTACAAAACTGAAAATCATACATGCCCCAAATGGAACATGCAGAGTGTGCACAAGCACTTCTTCTACTGAAAGCAAACCTAGCTACTCTACTCTAACTGGAAGCAAAGGCAAGCTAAACAAACCCTGCAACTGGTTGTGCAGAAATAGCTTCCTTTCTTCAAAATTGGCAGCCATGCAATTGATTTGGCACTGATCATGGCTGTTTGGATGGATGGAAAATCAACAAGAAGCTGGTCTTCTATCCAAATCATCAAGGTATCAACTGAAAACAAATCCAATACCTCTTTTAGTTGCTCTGCATTTGGATTGAAGAGGTATGGCAGCTGATCCTTGGTACTTTGTAGCTCATCCTCATGCTCAGAAGCAAGCATGACTGGTTGTGGCTTCTCCTTTGGCTCCAATGAAGCCAAATACCTGATTGGGCAAGGTCTGATCCGTTTGATATGCCCATAGCTCTGATTTTCAACTCCAAGAATGGAGTCTTCTTGTAGACCCTCTTGAATGGATGGTGTGGAAGAAATGGTGAAATTCTTCTGTCCTTTCTCTTCCTCCAATGAATAACATGGAAGATAAAAATCTTCCAATCTTGATCCCAAAGAGGCTGCTGTAAGATGCAGGCTGCTGCAAATGAAAGCTCTCCTTCATGGCAGCAGGCTTTGGTGTTTGGAATGTGGATGATGAAAGAGAGAAAGGTGAAAGCTCAACCGGCTCTTCTCCATCAAAACAGTCCTCCAAATCTGACAGGTAAACTGCCTCATTGCTGTCCTGCTGCTCGTGTTCAACTTCCTCCATGGTGTCCTCTTGATCTGCAACTTGACCACCATGGTTTCCTTCACTCTCCAATATTGAGTTTGAGAGATCAAACTCCTTTTCAGTACTATAACTTGAGAGAGAGGGAGTGGAAATAAGAACTGAAGGTTCTCCTGTAGCCTGCTTTGTGCTCAAAGCCCTTGGATCTACACTTTTCTCCTCCACAGCTAGAATGTGCTCCTCTTCTTTTGGATTTGGAGCAATTTCTCCTTCCTCTAATGTTTGAAGGCAATCTTGCTCTTGATTGAACTCCTCCTCCAGCATGAAGTTTGTCAAGTCAAACTCTTCAATTTGCTGCTCTAGAGGACAAGTTGGGACTGCAAGATCTTCTTCTTCAACAAAATCAGTCCTCACCACCATTTGTTCAACCTTAGCCTCTTCTGTAGGCTTAACCATCAAGGGGATCTTTGTCATCCCAAATCTAAGAGCCCAACTCTTCAGACTGTCTGTCATTTCTTTTTTGTTTGGGCTCTCTCTTCTTGCTGTCCTTGATGACTGATTTTTTCAATTCCTTCTTCCCAACATGGATTTGGGAATGCAAGAGGAGGAATGGGTTGAAACTCAACTGATTTTACACTTTTTTGTGGTGGTGGAGGCAGTGAAACCTCTTGTTTCTTTGGAGGAGGGGGTATTTCTGTTAGCTCTTGTGGAGGGGATGACTGTTTGGAAGGGAAAAGAAAAGAAGAATCGAGATGGGGTGGAAGACTAGGGGATGGAGGGATGGATTCAACACTTGGGACAGAAGATGGAGGGTTTAAAACTTGACACTGCTGAAATGATATAGATTGGGAAAGAGGAAAAGAAAAGGCATGAGATGGTGTGCTTACCCGTTGACAAGGTTGCTGAATACTTCTCTCATACACCTCTATTTCTGCTGTCCATTGTGCAAGTTGGGGCAGTATCTTTATCATGAAGTCCAGCTTCTCCTGAGGGCTGAAGTGTCTTGGAAAAGGGCCTCCCCATGGACAAGGAGTCCTGTAACCAATTCCGAAAGCTCTCATTTGAGCTGTTGCTCTGGACTGCACCATCCCCACCTCCATCTTTTGGATTTTCTCCAACAGACCAGCATCTTGGATCTGATTGTCTTCATTGTATGCATACTCTTGCTCTTGGAAAGCTCCATAGCCAAACTGACTTTGGCACTGCTGTTCATATGGGTATGCGTACTGATCTTGAATCTACTCAAAATGCTGATTTGGAGGATTTGTAAAACGTGTTGGAGGTGGAATATACTGCTGTTGTTGATGTGAAATCCATGATGGAAATGAAGTCATGATTGCACAACTTCATGGAATGGAAAAGAATGAAAGGGATGGAAAGAAAGATGGATGAAAATGTATGGAAATGACGGGTCTGCAAGCTCAGAGAAATGGGTTGTTGATCAGATGGAGTCGCCAGATGTGTTTGCAAGTGCCTCCAAAGGCTGAAATCTTCACAGGAACACACCAACCTGCAAAAGATGAAGTGAAAGACCTCTAAGGTCCCACCAGGCGTGCCAAAACTGTTAGTGCAAAATCACAGCACCCCTGGACGCACATCAGGCTTCTAGGTTGATGTTTAGGCATCCAGTGTGATTGCACAACATGGAAACCTCTCTCCAAGCGTGGGACTTGTGAAACCGAGAGAGGAATCTCCAGAGAAGGCTGGTTCCTGCTCCTAAACTACCTGCCACAAGCTATTCCAGTGCAGGCAAGCTAATCTAATCCTAATCTAACCATGCCAAGGAGACAGAGAGAGAGAGAGAAGAAGGGAAAAATTGCAAAAGCCTACACTAAAATGGTGATACACCAGAGAAGGAGAATGTTGAACATCTATCAAAACTGCCATGGGACAAAGAGAGGTGAGCAATGGGAAGGATGGACAGATGCATCACAGGCCCAAGGATAGATTTCACACAGAAAATGTCCCAAAACTCCATGAACACAGCTCCAAACCTGCAATGAACATTCAAACATGCACAGATACCTGCAATGAAGAGAGGCAAGAAGACAACAAGCAAAAATGAGAGAGGATGGACAGATGCATCACAGAACACGTTTTGTTGCTCCAGAAGTTTGCACAGAACATCATTCCATTAGTAAAAGGCAAAAACATGCCATTACAGAGCAAGGGAGGAGGTTCGAACTCCATTTTCAACCCTAGAGAAGAAAAGAAGGGAGGGCAGAGCAGAAAGAATGAACAACATTTTTTTTTTTTAAAATGAGCCAAATCTGGCTTTTACATTGCATGGGTCGAGCCCAGGGGACAGAAAACATGGGAAAACGTGTAAGCCCATTCCTCATTGACTGCAGATGCATTAAATCAGCATGGAGGATCTTACCAACCCATACCTTGTCACTTTGAGTGATTTTGGAGGAGAATGCGACCCATTTGTATTAATTTGGCCGCTAAAATGTCACTTCTGGCCGTGCAGAAGAAGAATGCGACCCATTAGCATTAAAACGAGTTGTTGAAAGGTCGCTTCTGGCCATTACCACACGTCAGAGCCGTTTCTCGATTTTCTCTCTTCATACTACACCAAAACTCAAGATTGATCCCAGAATCATGTAGAGCATCTCAACAGCTTTCCGTTGATATAAAGAACGTGGAAATCTGAGCTCTGGATCAAAAGATATGGCGATCTGAAGATTTAGGGCACGGAACAGATCAAAACGAATTTTAAAATGTTTTCCCGCTCTTCGCCATCTGGACGACACGTGGCACGTGCTGATTGGACGAGCAATTCTCTCTCCTCCGTCTTTCAGTAGGCTTTCCTTTTGAAATTGCTTGTGGGCCCCTTAAACTTGGACACGTGGCACCATTTCATTGGTTCGGTTCAGCGCTCAATAACTCGCCCCTTTGACCTTTTGACTTTTTCTCCTGTGAGGACACGTGGCAGTTTCTGATTGGTCCTCAGCTCCTTCGGCTCCTTCGCGTACTTCGCCTCCATTTGTCCCAGATGTCCCATTTGATTTTGGGCCCTTTGTGCTCATTTCGGCCGGTTCGGCCGGTTCGGGCATTTTTGGCCCGCTTGTCCCACTTTGCTTCGGATTGACTTGACTCTTTTTGGCCTGTTCGGCCGGTTCGTGCCTTCGTGGCCCAGATGTCCCAATCGCTTTTTGACTGCTTGTGCTCATTTCGGCCGATTCGGCCGGTTCGGGCATTTTTGGCCCGAACGTCCCGCGCAACACTTAGCCAATTTTTCTTCCTCCTTCGGCCGGATCGGATTTTCACGTCCTCCGCGTACTTCTTGCCCGATTGTCCCAAATGCAATTTGGGCCGCTTGGAGGCTTTTCGGCCGATCTGCGCCTTGACGTCCCAAATGTCCCAATTGCTCCCTTGAGTAGGACTTAGCCAATTTTCACACTTTTTCCTGGATCAACCTACTTGCCTTTCTGCAACCTTTTTTGCATTTTTTCAGAGCTTGCTCCTTCCTTCTTCAGCCTGGGGAGTTAGAAAAATTCCTGAAGGGACCCTAGAAACCTGATTTTTACTTTGAATCAGTCAATTGCCTTGGGACTTGAACATTCTGACACATGTTATCAAGTTTTACCCTGGGGGGGTGAAATTTTGGATAACAGTCAGTTTGACCCTAGATCATTTGCAGGCCATTTATTTTTCTAGGGTTTGATAGTTTCCTATTGTATTACAAGAAGTTATTGTCCCATCTCATCCGACATATCTAGTGCGACAAACTGGAAGCATTCCGAGGAACCTTGTGACCATACCAAAATTAGTTTGCCAAGCATTTATAGAGATCACAAATTCCTAGATTGCAGACCAGGAGTAACCCATGGATGCATATCAATATAATCCCATGGTTGCCCCCAGTCATTCTCGAATATCTTCTAGGGGACCGTCTACAACCTCTCGGCAGGGTCCATGAGTATTCGAAATCATACATTTCCATGCATGATGGAGATAACCTACATGTTTGGTCACTTCCAATAAGCTAAGCCATTTCTTTCATTTCTCTTGCATAGATTAGAGATTTCTATTTGACTTATAATGTATTGTACTTGCATGTATTCCATACTGTTTTTAGTCCTACCCTACTACAATTTTTTAGTCGTATACCTAATTAGATTAACTAGGGTTACTATTTCTTAGCCATATAGTTCTATTTTAGTTAATCATAGTTTAAATACTATGCGATGCAAGCAGTCTATACCCTTGGATTTTAACATATGTAGAGTTAACCTATGCCACTTTGTTGATTTCCTAAAATTTGTTAGTACTTGGCGAAGCCTCCATTCTCCATATACATTCTAACATGTATATGCCTTGGCAACGTAATTATTGATATGAAGATGGCGCCAAGGGTCCCTGATGTAATTTTTCGTTCTAGTTCACAACATAATACTTCAATTTCATTGCTTAATAGATTAATATGAGGTAAATAAGATAAGTTTTGACATCAGCACGAGTAGACTAATGATTAGTCACAAGATCTTCATAGAAAATTGATATATCTAAATAAGCACACCTATGTGAAGAATTATGTCTCCCATGATGTGCATATGGTGAAGATCCTAATATTTCTTGTTACTGGGGGAGCCACAACAAGGGTATACTTGTGCATAAGGCTAAACTATGAGAAGGGCACTTATTGAAAGGTTGATGTATCTATCTCCAAAAGACCCACCATAAGGAAGAAGGTTACGCTAAGGAAGAGGGAGAGAGAGTTAGACGTTGAGAAAAAGGACATTAAGTATACATACATAGCGTAATCTATAGGTATTTTAATTATAGATTTGGATTCAAAAAACTCAAGTCACCTATACATGGAGGAATAATTACTCCCACATAAGAGAAAGAGAAGATACTCGTGAGGAAGATGGTGCTAGAGCAAGAGAATCCCCTGTGAAAATATGAAGATTCACCACGACAAGTAAGGAGTCACCTAAACTACAAGAAGAAAAATAAAAAATCTCCTATACTGGAATACACCAGTTAGGAAGAAGTAACATGAGTAATAGAAAGGGTAGACTCAGAAGAAATAGAGAGAATAGAGTATGTCAAGGTAAAAAAGGAAAATGAAGAGCATGGTGAGGCTCAAGACCATCCTGTTTACGATGTACATTAACTTAGAGGAAGAGGGAAATTAAGAGAAGGATGAGTGATGAAGGATATGCTCACAGACAAGGGATTTCAAAGTGATTTTTTAAGTTTAAAACATGAAGGATTAAATTTACTCCAAGCCTGACCAAGGAGAAGATAGAAGATGCTAGCCATAGAGAGGGAGGTAGTCATATATTATAAAGAATTTAAGTGGAAAAAATAGGTTGAGTGTAGTAACCGAAATTAATTATATTCAAGGAGTTGGAAGGAAAGTGAGAGCAGTGTGGGAAATAAGTATATAAGCATGGGTGGAGATTTTTAGCTTAGCTAGTAAGCAAATTCTAAAGGCATACACATATGGGAGGAAAGAATGCGTAGGTAGCAAGCATAGGAGTCAATGAAATTTTATATTAATGATCCAAATAAGGTTTTCACCACATATTTCCAAATTAACATGCCTACAAACGTGAAATCCTTGCATGGTCCTTCTTTCTACAATTGAAGAGGGTGTATACCCATTTTCACATGAGGAAAATGTTACATCTTGGGATCATTTGATATCCCATGTTGATGAACTCAATTCGAGGTCAACCAAGAATGGTACTGATGAAGATACCAGATGCTAAGGGAGTAAACCCTCTAGTGAATGCTCAATTAACTATCAAATGAGAAAGTTGTAAATGCTCAACAAAGGTATCAATGGTGGAGTTTGAGGTGATAATTTTTGGGAAAGGAATGATAAATCAGATATATTAGGGTCTTGGAAGAAGAAGCTTGAGAAGAAAAATGAAGAGATCCTATCAGAAAGAGACAAGGAGCCATATAAGTTAACATAAGGAATTACATCAGTGCATAACGTAAGGAATGAATTAAGGGATGAAAAGCCCTAAGGAAGTGATGAGATTTCATAAGAAAATATGAGAAGATTTCAGACTGCCATAATATTGGGTCGCACCCAGACCTAAGCCCCTTTCTTTAGCATAAAAGACAAGTTTCAACCATGTAATTAATTGGAATCAATATTGACCTACCATCCTCACCATGGAAATGTGCACCTCTCCATCTCACATTGGATTCAGTCAGAAAGAGGTGATTTACATGCCAGAAGGAGGAAGAAATACTAAATATCAAGGAAAGATTTACTTGCTATTCCAAGATCTTTCTTAACCTAATGTTTATTGACCACCTTCATCAAATGGCCGCAGTATATGTATGAAAATTGCACTGATAGAGACAGTGTAGTAAGCATACTAGTTGCTACGCATGAGTCAGATCTAAAGGAGTTTCTAGAAAAGAACAAGGAAAACAAGGTAGAGCTATGATAAGATCCTAGCCGACGCAGGTTATAGAAGAAGTTGGAATCAATCGAAGCCTTAACCATTGGTTTGATTAAGAATCATCTTCAGGAGCTCTTTCCCCCAGGTCACTCACAAAGTGGTACACGTTTGGATGATTCTTAGCAAATTAACATTAGATTGAAGTATTGTAGATACAATGAATTCTAAGAGCATGAATTAAGTTTTGAGGAAGTGAGTGCTCTTTAGCTCCATGACCTACTTCACAAAGGGAAGCACAGATGTGAGGTAGATGGCACTAGATCTAAAATATTGAGGTCCCACAATTGTCCCAAGAAGGAGTTTCCACTTCTCCTACAGTAGTAGAAGATTCTTCCATTATTCCATTCTTTCATTCTTTATTCAGTTGTCTCTATCCCTCTATCCTTTATTCTTTGAAGGGGCAGGATTTTTATGAGGACATATAACATGCCCTAGTAACTTAAGTGATACCTTGGGCCTTTCTAATCATATTCACCCTTGCTAAGTACCAAAGAGGCAACACGTGAGATAGGACCAATGAGAACTCTAGGGCACTCAAAGGAAATAAACGTAACCTCGCACTTTGGACCTAAGGGGTTACAGAAGGATTTAGGTTAGAAACCAGGGTACACGACTGATGAAGGACAGAACATGGGTTCCCCAAGGAGCATTAATCTCATATTTGGAATTCTAGAGAAACTTGAGGAAAAACATGAGGACCTAACTTAGGCATGACCCAGTGGATAAGGTGCCATCCTAGAACCTTGGAGGTCAAGAAAAGGATAATATTCCTACAGACCTTAATATTCCCAAAAGACATCATTAAATTTAAGAGTGGATGGTTTACAAAGGGATAACTCATTCACCTTGTGGAGATACCACATCGAAAACTACAATGGACATCAATTTCATGCTTAGAGATGACATGGTAGTTGGTTTTAATCTTATATAAAAATAGATACTTGGGACTAGAGAACATATATATCCCAGATAGATAGATAAAGAGGCAAGACAAAGATAGAATGACATCAGTGAGTCTTGATGTTAGAGTAACAGTTAGTGTTGCCAGTAATGGATTAGGGATTATAGATCACTTAGTGCTAAGATGGTGTGAAACCTGAATTCATGAGCTATATGTATGGACTCACATACCCAGATCTGTAATTTAAGGGTTAAAATGGGAAAAGGCATAGTTAGGATCTCATACTGGTAGGAAGATTTTGGCAGGAGTGGGGTCTCTCATCATTTAATACATGTGGTTTGTGATGGACCTCTTTTGATTCATAAAGGATGGCTATCAGAACTCTGTTTCCTTTCTAAATGAATCATTAATATATATGTGGTTTCATTCTGTATATCTTTTATTGTCTCTAAGGGTGTAAACCCTTCATGTTATATGAATTAAAATGGCTAAGATCTAGTTTATTGTTCTTCTTATATTGTTACTTAGCTTATGTAATACATTAATGTGTAGATATGTCATAGTTGTCTCTTCCACTTCATTCTTTTAAGTAAGTTAAATGTAATTCATCATTGTATGCAATTGCATCCTAGCTCACATAATGGTAGAACCTTCTAAAAATAAGGAGGTCATGATAAATTGGGTAGGGGCTCACTATTGCACACACTGTCTGTGCCTCAGGTGAGCACCTAACACCCATTCTGCAAATGATAGGACCAGGTGCACTTGGGGTTAGAAAGTAGTATTAAGGGTAGAGTAAAATGACTACAGTCACACATGTCATATCCCATTGAGCTTGGACCTCACATATTGAAAGGTATATCGAGGATGCCCCTATGCTAGAAATATTGGGAGCTAAAACAATCCATAGTTGGCTTTTAGGTACATTGCATCCATTCCTTTCTATATATTCATAGTCATTCCTAAGGATTAAGCCATCACAACACTAAAATTTTATTCCTAGGATAACATGTTTGTTAGTTTTTGAATTTCTTTCTTGTCTTCTTCTATTTGAGGTGTGAGATCATATTTCATCACTTTTTTTCCTTTACTTTTCACACTCATTTATCATAATCTATTTAATTTTGGTTCTTTGAGTAAATGTTAGATTAGAATTGATATACAGAACCTCTTGCTTCCACTTCTTTTGACCAAAATCTTACTTAGAAATTTCAAATTTCTTCATTTTCAGAGTTTCAACATCAGATTACCTTTCTAATCAGCATTGGTTCAGCAACCAATATCGGTCCTATTCATTACTAAGTCGAACATCGGTTCAAAAACTTGGTATCGAGTCTCTGTGTTTATATGAATTTTTGAGAAAAATAAGTGAGCTATTTTCAGCTTCCATAAATTACTTTCAAAAGTTTTTTTCTAAGTTTTATATCAAATTTTTACAGATCCTAGAGGGTACCTATTACTCCACCTTTCGTATGGTTTAGAATCACCAACATGTGCATGAGCTCTTACTTTTAATGCACGAGTTGTATACCTTGTTGACCTTACCCCCTCACCACCTTCTGATTTTCATTTCATCTCTAATGGATCCTAATTATTATCCGTACATACCCATGAGGGTGAAGAGGAATTCAATATATTCCTTGATCATAAAACCAAGGCCTTGGAGGACAGGCTACCTTGCTAACTTCTTCTACCCACATTGGGACTCATCAGGTCATGCCATTTTAATGGAATGCCCACTTCCATGCCCCTCATTTCTACCACCTCTGCCATATTGGAAACTTTCTAATGAAGCTGGACCCAAACTACTCTAGTGTCGACCACAATCCGTTATCACAACCACCCACTTCTCACAAGTAACCTTTACATCCTTCACATATTATATCCCACTAACATCTATAGTACCCATATCCACTTCCCCATTTAGGTTGTCATCATCAGTCTTTTGTAAATTATTCCTAGGAGAAACATACCGGTTGATGGGATTTGACCTCTTCCACTTCCATTTACAGAATTTGGTGGTTTGATATTCCCCAAATTGTTCCACGCTATGGCTGCGAGGATATTTCCACAAGCTCCTCCCATGTTGTACACCTTACCTATAAATGCAACTTATCTCCTCTACTGTAATATTTATTTAAAGATATATTCCCTCCTCGTCTACTTACTTCTATACATAACTATGTCTCAATTCTCTTACTCGCAACCACAACATATGGGTATGATTTTTATGACCCATTCATCTTATCAATCCCCTTATATCTTGAAACGTGGTATATCCTCAATCAAATCCCACTGAAATATCTCATTAAAATTATGATGGATTTTTTCATGTATATGCTTGAGGCCTCTATTTCTAGCTCTCGTAATGTATTAACCTATGATGATATTTGTAATGCAATCCCATTCAATCCCTCTATACCTATTCATCCATTGATCCCGTGAAATGGGAGTTACCTAAATTAAACCATTTTAACAATAAGGAGGACCCTAACAACATTAAATTTGTGCATTGTTTAACACATGGCTTATTATGGTTAATAGGCCAGGATGATGCCTTACTCCTTTGGAAAGTTTTGGTCCATGTCCCCCTGTTGGGACCTGCCTTAGATTAGTAGAGTGGTTTTCCCAGGCACTCAATATTTTCCTTTAACCAATTGGCTGCTGACACTTTCCTTGATCAATTTTTGGGATGAATGATCTCTAAAAAAGGTCTATATGACAGATTTATATTCTATTCACCAATATGACGATTATGCCTTGAATCAGGGTGAGATTTTGTCGCATGGTGGAAAATCCTAATCAATCAGATTTCCTTCTCTCTCCCATAACCTAAGCTCATATATTTATTTATGAGGATGTGTACTAAAAACATTTCCTCCACTCTTCAAGTTCAAATGTTTCATATGTTTAATGAGGATTTTACCATGTCTAGGAAGCTTAAGATCCGCTCCCTCAAAGAAGACAAACTAAAACTACGTACAAAAACCATCACCTTTAAATCAAATGATTCTTCTTCCAAACCACCCAAAAACCATCCCAAGCCAAAATGATCCGCTAATGCGGTAGTTCTAAAATTTAGCCTTTTTCATCTAGCCAATCAACCTAAACCTCCTTCCAATCTCTCACCGGTGTAAAATTTTTAATATCAGTATGAACAAAAGAGTTACACTCCCATTAGGGAGCCTTATTATTCCATATTGGAAAATTTGTTAAAGGATGGAGCCATTACTCTTCCTCCCGATAAACCACATACTGGTTTTGATCCTTTTCACCATCCACTAGCTTGGTATTGTTTCACCAATGGGTTGCATACGTATAAGTAAAATAGATAAGGTAAGAGGTTATATACACGAGGAATACCTAGAGGTGAGAATAATATTGCGTGCATTTTAGAAGATCAAGCCGATTGTGAAGATATAATTTTTGTATGGGAGGGACTACCTGAAAAGAACACAAGACCATAAGATAGAATTAAAAATATCAGTTGGCAGATTTCCTAGAAAAATATAAATCTGGGAAGCAAGGTACTTCTTCTAAGGCTATCAATCCACGTTTGAAAACAAGTTAAATACTGATAATAACATGAAATAAAGAGTCCTATTGTAGTTGTATAATTTAGGTATCTTACACAAGCACAGTAAATCAAATATAGTATAAATAATGAATACAAGACTATATCTAAAGAGGGTGGTCGGTTATTGAGGTCTTTAGGTGTGGCAGAGGATGTTCTAGAGGTCTGGATAAGGTTTTTGGATGTTTTGAGAGGTTTTGGGTACGTCAATTATCTTGTTGGTCTGAGGGAAATTGTCATGCACAGAGACCAATGCTGATTAGGGGAACCGATGCCGGTCACTAGGTTAGCCGGTATTGGTTGGCTAATTGATCACAATAGAGAAAATTGGGTGAAAAATTAAAAAATTTCTTGGTTCAGGATCTTTTTGATTACACAGATGGTTGGGGAGGCTTAGGCAAGGTAGTAGGATTTATATGAAGGTTTCTCATGTTGTAGAAGATAAGGTAAGAGGTTGGGTACGTGGGGAATACCTAGAGGTGAGAAGAAGGTTACACCTATTGTATAAGATTAAGATGTTGAGTAGATAATGTATAACACTTAGCATAAGGTGTACATAAGATTCACATGGAAGAGAAGAGTGTGTTCAAAGGTATGGGAGGATCGGGAAGGAATCGCGCGTGGAGGATAGAGACAGATTCGGGACTTAGCCATTTTCACGATTATGATCTATTTTTGGAAGATGGCGTCTGGAGCACATAAACCAGGAAAATAATTACACAACATGCATTGGTTATTCTTGGAAGAACAACGATGGAGTGATTTTCATGGATACGGGCTAAAGATAGAGTTGCTACTGCCAGTTAACTATGAGAGGTCTTTTGTTAGCGTTCTTGCATGTAAGCCTAACATTGTAAAGGTGCATGGATATTCTTAGCATGTGACCTATTTTGGTATTAGATAAACAGTGAAGGGAAATTACCCACCCTTATAAATATGTAATGAACTGCGTAGTATAGAAGAGGTATGTAAGAATTGGATTACTGTGAGATTATGTTGTCAGATCTGTTATGCACATGAGCAGATGATACTATTATTGTAATAAGATTCTATGTATTAGCTGATTCAGAGTATTAATCTTGAGTATGATTGGTTATTTCATGCTTAATTTCATCATGTTTATCATTTAAGTTTGTTATTCTTTAGATCTAGATCTTAACATGCACTGTAGAATGATGTATTAATTATGGATCTGAATGCATTAAGTATTCATCATGCTAACATCCTATAATAGCAACCCTAAAGAGGGGTCTAGTACCTTTCCACTCTTCAGGTGAGCACTCAATCTAGGCTGAGTGATGTGCTAGAGCACCTGGGCTTTTACTAGTGAATTATAGGTTGTATCATTAGTTCCATTTCTGAGACCTATTTTTCAGTTTTTTTCAGGATGGTTCACGATGAAGACATACTGGTTGACCCTAGCAAGTGTTGAGGAGTGGATATATGACCTACAAGAATAATACGCATGGAGGTTCAACATTGGATCTAAGTTTGATGCACGCACATGGGTGGAGCAAAATTTGTATGACTATTTGTACAAGAGATTCTTCACTATCTTTTAGGTATTATTGTATGAGTGGCTGGTTTCTTATGCATATAAATGGAATTGGAGGTATTTCACAGTTGTCTAGATGCAGGAATAATTTTAACCCTTTATGATACTGATATGATTTAGAATCACGCTATGGATACGTGGTTCTATGGTGTTTTGAACAATTATATCTTAGAGTACTCAATTTCATCTTATTCATGCCCAGAGGTAGTTGAATTATAATTTTTACGATATCCCAAGGGAACCTACCTACAAGGCATTCCACTGGTGATCAAAATTTTGATGGTGAACCTGAACTTGGAGAGTAAACCGATGGCTAACTAAACCCCACCATGTGCGGGGGCAGGGGACAGGTTTGGTGAAAGATGGCAGACCTAGTGATAGAAAGGCATAGAGAGGAAAGGTTGCTTAAGAATAATGAGGCATGAGAGAGGGAGATAGAAAAGCAGTGGGATGTTATAGAGAAAATGGCATTGTGGGGAGAGATGGTTCACGAATAATTTAAAGTTCACGCAGAAGACGTGGAACCTGAGCATTAAGAACTCCCCCATCTAGGAAAGCATGATAGGGAACCCCCCTCAGCCTCACATAGAAGCGCACCAGTAGAGACAACCTGGGCCCCAAGAACGCATTTGAATCCACCTAGAAACCTTTCCCTTATGCTTGGTCTTCCAGTATCTAGTACAATAAACAGTCAACAAGCTAATTCAGGTAGTGGGAGAGCAGGAGTGAGTCATATAAAAAGCACATCACTGGCAGTGAAAACATTTTCATTGTTATATGGGAGTACCTTTTCAGGTGTATCATCCACACAAAATTCAGGCGTGTAGACTTTTGGACTATCTTATGAGAGCAATAACACTTCGTAGACTGTCAGGGTGTAGTTCAGTACTACTATTGGGATACAGGGAAGTGCATTTTTTGGTCTGACTCTGGCTACATGTTGGGGATCAGGAGGTATAAGCGGATCTAGTTCTAGTGGATCTAATGGTTTTGGAGGGAGAGGAAACACTAGAGGTTCTAGATTAGGTGGGTAGGGTTCGCACCAACCCTAGAATATTTACACGGAGATGTCTCTTCATCTTTTTGATTATAGGGGTATAGAAGATGTTGTTGAACACATGCACATGTGAGAAATACTATGGTGCACAAAATGAATCATGGCTTCTGAGCACAAGGCAAGTCAATTCACTACTACATTACAAGGGCGAGCACAAATTTGGTACAAAAAATTTGACCATGATTAGACTTGCGTAGACTATGCAGTTTTAAAAGATGTTTTCCTTAAAGAGTTTCACATCCCTGAGTTAGAGAAGAAGAGCATAAGCGCACTCAAGGATATTACGTAAGACACTACTGAGAGTGTTAGACAGTATGATGCTCACTTTAAAATGTTTTTAGCTAAGATTTCTTATGATATTCATGCAAGATAGCATGTGTAATTGTTCATTAGGGGCTTGATTACACCTTTAGAAGGGCACTATCACATAAGATATACACTGATCCACATGAAACACTTGAAGAAGCTTTATGTGCTGAGGAAGTTGCAATAATAGACACTAGGGTGAGCCCATTTTTAGAGGCATATATCACAGCTATGGAAAATAAGTTGGATAAGCTATCGACAAATTCAACGCATGAGATGCGTATGGGGATTTGGTGCATAGATTGTGAAGTGGAAGGTCACACAAAGAATAGTTGTCCCTGTAGATCAGTACGCTCATTGATTTTGGACTTTGATATATTCCATTTAAACCATGATGCTAGCCTCTTCCCATTACTACAACGTGTGATAAGGAAGAATGTTTCACACTACTATAAAATCTTCAGGTCCATGACTCATGACACGGAAGACTATCAACTGATTGGTCAGATCCATGACGCTATAGATATTAGGGTATGATCGATAGGATTTTTAGATAACTCTAAAGGAAAGAATGATCATTAGGATTGGGATCATAATTAGGCATGCTATGATCAGAATGAAGGTCATTTTGAAGGTGGTTGTGGCAGAGCTTTAGGATACTGTACGTACCCAAAATTGTAAGGTACTGTACTGCCGAAACAGTGTAACAAGTTCCCCAATGATGATAAAGGTCTCCTTGTAAGGTGTTTGGGATCCAGAAAAGCCCTCAGAGTATGCGTTAACATCCTGCATGCCCCGCTTAGCCCCGGCGCACTTTTTTTCCCCTTTTTCCCTCTTTCCTTGGCCTCTTGATCTTCAGTGACGAAACCGCTGCCCTACAGGGCGGCGGTCTCGTAACCGCCACCCTGATCAGGACGGCGGTCCTGTAACCGCCACCCTGCTCAGAGTGGCGGTCCTGAGCACGTTTTTCCAAAACATTCTTTTGACGCGACTCACGTGAAATATCACGATTCACTAGCTTTTCCTTGCCAACTTGAGCATGCATTTATGTTTTTGGTCCCCTGGAATAGTGTTTTTCCTTTGTTTATTGTTTAGGAGTTCAGTTTGGTTTTGATCTTTGGGTGATTGAATTCCTATAAATGCATAGCTTGTGCTGAGGCAAATGGCCACCATTTTCCTTGTTAGAGTCTTCTCATTTTCAGTGGTCTATTAGTTTGCTTAGGATTGATAGTATAATTCATTTCATGCTTGGTTAGCATTGTCCAGCTGTTGGTAAGCCACATATTCAGCTTGTGCAAACAGTGTTGTTGTTTTATCTAATCCGTTAGAGTAGAATAGCTTAGGAAGCCATTAAAGTTGCAAGTTTTGCTCTTCAAACAGGATAGTTTTAGGTTCTAGACGCATTATGTTGCATGATTTGTAGTAGATCCCGATAGGAATTGCATAAGCCAAGCTCTGTACTCTTGTGCTATCCCTCTCCTATCCGCATTATATTCTATCTGCATTCTGAAGGTTGTCCCTTGTTCCAACACCTATTCCTGTTGATGCAAGCATTACACGCTTTTCTGGATCTACATGAGCACAAAGAACAAAGAGATCATACTGAGGGGAGTAGACCACGCATACCATCGGATTCGCCACTATTCTGCGGAATCCAGGTTCTAGCTTTCAAAGTTCTAGTTAGAATCATATCAAATAGAGGAGTTAATCACTTTATTTCAGTAAATTCTATTCTTGATATTGCCAGGGAAGCTGTGGGGATTGATAGTTTCTGAGAAACTATGATTCATTCCTCAATTTTGAGGTAGGATTGAGAATCTTGCAAATAGATTAGTTATTTCATTGTTTAAAATAGATATACAAATTACACAGACAAATAGCTACACTCGGCTATTTTGTTTGTTTTAAATTATTAGTTTAGTTGTCAAATTCTAAATGTTTTAATAGCTGCTTTCTTAAATTCATATAAATCATCAGAAAATACAAAAAGAAGTCATATATGCTATAAATACGTTTCATATATTTAGAGTTCACTTTATTGCAGTTTGTCTATATTATTGCTTTCGTATGACTATTACGGGACCTAGGGAGCCCAGAGAATACATTTTCGAGCCAACCGTGCCTCAACCCAATCTCACAACAGCAATAACTGATATTGACCATAATCTTAGAATCTAGGTTTTCCAAACAACAACAGACTTCCAACAGGTCAGATCTCAGTTAAGAGGATTAAACATAGAAGACGACCAGGCACATGCATTTTGGTCAAGTTAGCCAAACTACAGATTACCCTAGAAAAACATCCACATGACTATAAAAGGGTTTGAAAGAGAACAAACATTCGGGTGCGATCCTTTAGTTCCACATCCAGATGCTGGAGACAACCTCGTAGATATAGATACCAGCTTAAGAATCCAGGTTGCGAGAATGCCTGTGAGGTATTCTGAGAAGATTGCACAACTGTTGGTTCTAAACATAGAAGCTGAGAAAGCATATGATTATTGGATACTAGGAATCAGGACTTGATTATACGTATGACCATAGCTGGCCCACAACAAACACAAACCTACGGTTGTGATCCAAAAATCCCGCAACCCAATGAATCCATAAGAGAATTAGATATAGACACTGGCCTATGCACACTAGTATTTCAGTCCACTCCACTTCCACCTATTATCATTGAATAATTGTCCTTACTAGATATAGCGGCTAACGAAGCTAGAGAATTCTGGACTAGACCAAAGAATCGTCCATAGAGTCAATTATATTTACCATTCACCATATGACCCTATCTGGAGAAAGATACGAAACTATACCGGGTCATTTTCCACGTATTCCACAACCCATAGATCGAATCACGCTAGAGCTCGATATTGATTGGAGCCTTCGAGCAGTCATCCTTGCCGATCAATCTATCTCACCAATCCAAGTTAGAAGGGCCTTCTTTGCCTTAGATTCACAAATTCCACTAGTGCGTGTCGAAGACATTAGACTGCCTAACTAGTTTGTTTGCATCCCACGCATATTCTACCCCCACCGGCTGTCTCAGCACGACCTCGAGAGGTCGGGTATGCGGAAGAGTTACTTGTAGATTCTCACGCTCTCCTGTCGCTTTTCTGGAGTAAAAAATTGGTGAACCCAACGTGAAACAAATGAAATTAGTGAAGCTGACATAAAACTTCGTACTTTCTCATTCAATATCATAATATCATGTTTCCTTTCACAAATCACCTTCGCTCCTTCCCATTATTCTACGGGTATTCATATACCCCCCGAATATGTCGGGATTCGATGCATATGGCAGACCCCTCTTGGGTCTTGAGGCATACTACACCCAACAGAATAGGAAATCATCACCCTCGCTCTTAGTATGGGGTGACAACTATTCAACTAATCAGTTGTCAACACAAACCCCAAGAATCAGATATAGTTCATCTTTTCAAATTGAGGAGTTAGATCACCCCCCTCGAATGCAACAAATAGAGCCTTCAGGTTCAAACAATATGACGTTTACCGGAGAATCTAGTTCATCTCCTCAAATGCTACTTAGACCACAAATTAGTAGGCAATCAGATCCATACCTAGTCTTAGATGATGGACAGTCAAAACGTTATCCTAGGAGTGAACAACATTCTCGGGGTATGTACCCACCTATAGGAGGTTTACAAATACAACCCGAGATCTCTTTTCAAGAAAATACCTCTATACCACTGCATATAGGAAATACTCTCGGAGAAACTTGGCAAGATAGTGATCAGTTTATGAAAGGATATCATGTACCTATACAACACCAAGGTATACAACAAACGCCGCTCAAACAAAACACTGTGACTTCACCAAATGAAGTCATTTCAATGTTAGTAGAAAAAGTGAGAGGGTTAGAACTGGCTCAAGCAAGTCAAAATTCTCCGTTCATACAAACAGGAAGTTCCAATCCTCCATACCACTCTGGCCAAGTATATCTCCTCACAGGAGTAGGCACATTAGGCATGCCGCCTCACTATCCACAACAAACGCCAACAAGGCCCATCATCTCTAACACTATTCCTCCCGGTCTAGTGTCAAACAATCCATTCCTTGACAATACCCCGTCATACTTAAACATGTACTCCAAATCACCACAAGGAGATATTTTCTCCTCTCCCAGCATGTTTTCTCAAACGCAGGGACCTCCTTATGCCCCTACCAATGCATACGCTGCACCATATCAACAACCTATTCCACCATCACTCCCTCAGCAACCACCATCAATGGTCGAAAGATATGCGATAGGGACTTATTCAGAATATCTAAAGGAACCCTTAGACTTCACCATACGAAGCATCATGATTCCAAGACCTCTTCCTGATCTACCCAAGTTCAAGCGTGAGGGAGATCCAAACGCACATATCAAAGCTTACACTACAGCCATACGAGAATTACTCCCTTGGGATGGGGTTGCTAAAATATTTCCCAAAACTTTGGAAGGCATCGCTCTCAATTGGTATTATAGAATACCTGAGGCTTCCATACATTCATTTAAACAACTCGTGTCAGAGTTCATCAAAGCCTTCGACATGAACAAACTGTTGAGAACAGGAATCAGGGAATTCTTGCACATCAAACAAGAACACAACGAATCTGTCGCCCATTTCATCCAGAGGTGGCGTATAGTTCTTTATTCTTCATTAAGTGCTCCAAACATGGATCAGATGGAACTATGTGATTTATTCCTTCATTCTCTCAGCAAGGAGGTGAAGGAAGAAGCCCAGAAGTTCCCACTAAGAACTTACGATGAAGTACTTGAGAGCGCTCTTCGAATAGACCAAGCAGTGATAGATAGTGGCCGTAAGACATATGGAACAAATGGGAGGTTAATCACCTCCACTCAAAACACTACAACTATCACAAATGTCAATCAAGGACCCAAAATCCTTAACAAAAAATCGTGGGGTAACAACGGATGGGGTAACCGACCAGCCCAAGAGGGTAAATGTTGTTAATACTCCATCACAAACAAACAACCAACGAAATAACAACTTTACCCCCGACGATCAATACAGTGGATTTTAACCATCGAAAACAACAACAACAATGGTGAAATCCCATACAAGGGCCAAGCCAAAACTCATTTGGTTATCAAAACAAAAGTCAAAACCAGAAACAACAATTCCAAAATTTGAGTCCTAATAGGCAACAGTTTGATCAGAATTTTAGGCCACAATACACACCTAACCAACAAAATAGGAATTACAATCCCAATTCTTATTGTGGTTTCCAAAAAATTCAGGGTCACGATACTAGAACATGTCGTGACTACAATAAATTTATGCAACGCTTGCTATAAGAACAAAGACAGTTCTTCACAGATTTGTTTTTGGTAGATCCCGTCTCATCATCACCAAATACGCTTGCAGGGGCAGTTTCCCCTCAGAATGCTCCCCTCAATATCTTTAATGATCCGCTCCCAAATCATGATAGCAATAGGCTGAATCCAACTGGAACAAACAAAGGTGCAATGACAGGAAATAATGATCATGAAGCCTCGACTTCATTAAATCCATCAGTTGCGCCACAGCTAGGAGCTCAACCGAGACCCAAGATAGTCAGTTTGGTAGAATTAGACGCTGAACTACCTATCGAAGCTATAACAAGAACACGAGAGTATTTCTCTCAACCGAGCCCAAGTCCTCTGCCAGAAACAGATAAGAGTCAGCAAATATTAGAAAAACCCGTAGGTGCCTATGATTTAATTAGCGACCTAACAAAGACCTTCTCACACATTTCATTTTTAGACTTACTAAAGAACTCTCCCCCTCACAGAGCTGCTCTTTTAGAAGCATTAGGTCTAGGCCATCTAATTAACATCACTCCACCTCCTGAAACAAAAGTAAATCACGTAGATTTTGATATCCACCCTCCGGGGCAGCCGGAGAAGGATGTCGAATTCATATTCGAAATAAGTAAAATGCCCACAGATGCTGAGATCACACGCCAAGGTGATCCAGCCTTACACTTACAAGTTGGGTTTATAATAACTATGTAAAATGGGTAATGGTTGACGATGGGGCCGCAGTTAACATAGTCCCTTTCTCTTTCCTCCAAAAACTTGGATATGGGGAAACAAACTGTTCCACTACTTGAAATACATTAAGAGGCTGTGATAGCCTTAAAACCACTTCGATAGGAACTATACTACTGCCGGTCACCTTAGGGCCCAAAACAATCCTAACTAAATTTTATATTATAGATCAGGAAACTAATTATAATATGATACTCGGCCGACCATGGATACACCGAATGAAGGCAATCCCTTCTACTTTATTTCAGGAAGTAAGATTCTTGCATCTAGGAAAGGTATTTGTAGCCAAAGGCAATCCAAAACCTTTCGATTTGCACCTAGCTGATTTAAAGAAAAGACCAGGGGTGCACTCAGAATTTGAACTGCCAACAAACCAACTTAATAAACCCACTGACCCAAAACCAGAGGAAAAGTTGGTACCTACGACGGATCTTGAAACTACCAACATATCCAAAACAATTCCAACCCCTAAAGATAAAGCTAAAGAAACATTATCATTAGGGACTACTGCGAAAATCATTGAGTTAATAGAACAAGATTCACCAATGTTCTTACCATTTGATTCAGTAGGCATAGGATTTTCCCTAGGTGTTGGTTCTTTTCCAGCAGAGGACCTCTGTATGGTAGAAGTAGAGTGCACAAACGTAGCAGATGCCCCAACATCTATACTCCCGGCTAAGTATTGGACTCTCCATTTCAATGGAGCTAAATTCCGTTATGGAGCGGGGGCAGGTATAATTCTTACTTCACCTGAGGAGAAAGTCCTCCCATTCGCCTTTAAACTAAATTTTGAATGCACAAACAACGACACTGAGTACAAAGCCCTCCTTCTTGGCCTCACCTTAGCTAAGAGAATTGGTGTTGATAACATCAGAGTCTTAGGAGACTCGTAATTAGTGACAAATCAAGTTTCTGAAGTATATGAAACTAAAGCCGAACACTTGTGACTTTACAAAAATTCCGTATTAGATTTAAGTAAGGCATTCAACTTCATATCTATTGAAGCAATCCCACAAGAGAAAAATCTTCTCACCGACTCAGTAGTAACTTCAGCATCACGTTTTACTCCAAGAAATGAGCTAGAAGATACTCACTTCACAGTATCCATTCGTGACGAACCATTGATAAAAACAATGATAAATCCCCTTTCAAGCGGAAGTGAATCTACCACTCCAAATCATATTGATAATGATATGGCCACTTTGCAATACTTAAACGCCTATGTGGCATTGCATCTTTCCTATCCTATGCTAGATTTGTTTTTAATTCCACATTCGTCTTCCTATTTCGGAAATCCCATGATGAGTTTTCCCTCACAAATGGAACCTAGCATATACGCAGTAGAGAATGGGGATGATCTGGGTTTACCTCCAGCACCGCCTAAGTTCGAAGAGGGTAACGCCTCTTTGATCAAAGAAACAATTGATGTCAACAGTGGAACGGAAGACGAGCCGAGAATTTTAAAATTAGGATCTTCGTTAACACCAGAAGAAGTGGAAATACATACGAGGATCCTCAAAGAACATCAGAAGGTGTTTGCATTTAATTATAAGGAAATGCAGGAGTTGCACCCCACATTGCGGTGCACAACCTCATCACTAAATCAGATGCAAAGCCAGTTAAGCAAAAATCAAGACCTATGAAACCCAAAGTAGCTCTCATGGTAAAAGAGGAGGTAATAAAACTCCTTCAGGTAGGATTCATCAAGCCAGTTGACTACTCCCAATGGGTATCTAACATCATTCCCGTTCTCAAGAAGAATGGAAAGATACGCGTCTGCATAGATTTTCGAGATATCAACAAAGCGTGTCCTAAGGACGACTTCCCATTACCATCCATAGATGTTATTTTTGATGCAACAGCTGGTTTTGAACTCTTGTCTCTTATGGATGGATTCTTGGGATACAATCAAATCAGAATATCCGAGCAAGATCAAGCTAAAACCACGTTTATAACTCCTTGGGGAACCTATTGCTACGTTGTTATGCCATTCAGTCTCAAGAATGCCGGTGCTACGTACCAGCGGGCCATGACATACATATTTCACGATCTAATTCATAAAATCATGGAATCTTACATAGATGAATTATTGGCTAAAGCTAAGAAGCATTGTGACCATCCCGAAGTACTCCGCGTCATTCTTTCACGTCTAATAGAATATGGAGTCACGCTAAATCTAGAGAAATGTGTCTTTGATGTAACAGGAGGAAAGCTCCTAGGTTACATCATATCGTCATGAGGAATTGATGTTGATCCAACCAAAATTCAAGATGTCCTCGAAATGGTCCCACCTTCGAGTGAATCTAGAATCAGATCATTTCTCGGAAAGCTGGGTGTAATCTGGAGATTTATCCTAGACTTAAGCTTCGCCATTCATCCAATCAACAATTTACTCAAGAAATACTATAGCCTTGATTGGACCAAAGATTTCAATGAAGCTTTTGATGTAGTTAAGCGTTTCCTTTTATCGCCACCTACGCTAATGCCACCTAAGCTAGATCGCCCATTAATTCTATATTCACGAGCTACCAATGTCTCGTTGGCCTGTATGTTGCCCCAAGAAGACGATAACAAGAGAGAACGTGTGATTTATTTCATTAGCCGAAAGCTGCTTGACTATGAAACACGCTATACATAGGAAGAACGAGAATGCCTTGTCATAATCTTTGCTACTAAACACCTAAGACATTATATGTTGAATCAAGAAACGAAGGTCATGGTAAAAACGGACCATTTATGGAATTTTCTCACACAAGGGTCATTATCTAAAAAGGCTGGACATTTTATAACCTTAATGGGAGAGTTCGAATTAACATTTGTAAATCAGAAGTTGGTTAAAGGACAAATCATCGCGGATTGGTTAGCTGACAACCCATTAGATGGAGGCGATTTAATAGATTTAGACTTTCCAGATGAATGCGTATACTACATCGAAACTCGACCCGCTATCTCTGAGTGTCCTTGGTACACTGATATCATTAATTATATCATAGACCATATGTACCCGGAGGCAGTTACACCGCAACAAAGAAGGCAGTTACACATAATCATAGCTAAATATGTCATTATAGAGCAGGTGCTCTATCAAAAAGCATTCGATGGAATGCTCTTAAGCTGTGTTGACACAGAAGAGTCCAAGAGGATTCTCCATGAATCCCATAGCAGTATATGTGGAGGCCACTTCGGTGGCCATGCCACTGCTCGAAAAATACATCGAATGGGCTATTTCTGGCCCACTCTAGAACATGACGCGATAGAGTTTACACGCAGGTGTCATAAGTGCCAAGAATTCTCCCACGAGATCCACATGCCAGCACAAGCTCTACAACCAATCGCAACTCCATGGCCCTTTTCTACATGGGGTCTAGAATTAATAGGGAAATTCTCTCCCTCATCCACAGATGGCCATAATTTTATAATCACGGCCACTGAATATTTTACGAAATGGGTGGAGGCCATGCCTCTTACTTCTGTACCTGGTTCTGTGATTGCCAAGTTCATTTTGAACCAAATCATTTGCAGGTACGGTATCCCGCAAATCATTATCTCCGATAATGGAACTTCTTTTAAGAATGAAGAGGTTCATGAGCTATGCAATAAATTTAAAATAAGCCATCATACGGATTCCTTGTATTATCCCCAAGCCAATGGGCAGGCTGAAGCAACAAACAAGACACTGAAAGCCATTCTCCTTAAAACGGTGAAAGAAAACAAACGAGATTGGCATTTGAAGTTATATCCAGCCTTGTGGGCCCACCGAACCTCAATAGGAACACCAATGGCGGAAACTCCTTTCTCGCTGGTATTTGGGGCAGAAGCAGTCCTCCCGCTTGAGGTCGAAATACCCAGTCTCCGCATTTCACTACAAGGGATTTTGGATGAAGACGCTTACAGAGAAGCACGTCTTTCCCAACTAGAAAGCCTAGATGAAACTAGGTTAGATGCTGAACAATAGCACAGAGCTTATGCTGACCGAATGTGCCGGCAGTATAACAAGAAGGTCTATGAACGTGATATATACGAAGGTGATCTAGTTCTAAGACTAGACAACCGGATCGACAAGAAGACAGGTGAAGGAAGGAAATTCCAGCCCAAATGGTTGGGCCCATACCGAGTCATGAAGGACTACGGAAATGGTGCTTACCTCTTATGTATGCTAGAAGGTGAGGAATTTGGTGAAACAGTCAATTCCCTACACCTCAAGCGATTCTATGCATAAGCAACCAACACTACTTGTATAATTATTTACATTGCATCTTTATATAGATTTAGATCATTTTGTCCACTTGTTTCTTACATAAATTGTGATCAAGGAATCTATTCTCAAAGCAATTCATTACAAACTCGTGATGTTTTTGGCATAAAGTTCTTTAAATCATACCTCTCCATCTTCATGTATCATCGAATCATCTCGGAATCTTTTATCAAATAAAATCAGACATGACAAAGTCCTAACGGTAACCATACCAAGATCTGCAAGTTTGTTCTCAATTTGATTTCTTCTTAGGATAGGTGTCTTGCCTATGGTCTGTTCTAGAAGCTTCATGGTTTCACATCTATCCCATATATACATCTCTTTGGAAATAAGAATATACTGACATTTTACTCAAATAAGCAAGTCAAAAAGTGATTAAACAGAAAATTTTATTTTTACACATTTCCTTGCCCCACCAACCTTCGGTGATGAGCTTGCGTCTCTTACTAGTGACGTAGGGTTGGGAAAGGATGGAAATGCCCTTACTCACCTATGCCTTGCCCATGGTGATAAACCCACGCTTCTTACTAGTAGCATGGGGAAAGGTGTAGGGGGTCCTCTTGACTAAGCAAATGTTAAAAAGTCATAAACAAACAATTCAAACTTTAAGTCAAAAATGAATGAGTCAGATGTTCAAAATCCCAAGAGAGTTAAAATCCTAAAAACCCAGATTTTGTCTACTATGTGGCCATCTACGGGTCTAAGTCTAGATAAACCGCAAAGCAAGTTGCATCCAAAACTATGAAGTCATTTGGGTAGAGTAAGCTTGTAGTTTTCAATTTGGTTCCGCCAAGGATTTTTCTGTCTTTCATCACTATCATTTCACCACATTTCATAACTTGCGTCCTTCTGAACTCTCGGTGATGAGCCCTCACATCTTACTAGTTGCGTGGAATTAGGAGTGGGGCAAGTTAATCTGTTCATCATACTGGTTATTTTTATCACTTTTCCAAAACAAACATGAGGTATCCAAATTGCTCACAGAAGCTAAGATTCAAGATCACAATATATCTACAATATCATGTATCAGCATCATGAAACACAAAAAGAAAGCAAACATTTGCATCATTTATTTTCCATTGCATACATTCTAGAAGGCATATAAACCATACATCGTAGTATACACGAGGAAGTTGGAAACAGAAAGGGAAAACATGAGTGACAAGCTTTTGATCCAAAAACGAATGCATATATATAAATAATCAATGTTTATATACAATGTCATCATGCACTAGGCATGGTCAAAACGCTCAAAGAGCCTGTGATATATAAAAGAATCTATAGTACAAAATACATAGGAGCCAAGTGGTCTTTCAACCCCTACGTGACCCCTCCGAAGGTGCGCGCCCTCATCTAGGACTCCGGCTATGCCGACGCTCTGAGTGAATGGAGGGCTCAGGGTCCCGAGGAGCAGCCACGGTCTCACCATGGGAGTGGCTCCTCATAAGGCACTCAGCTGTCCTATAACCCGCCAACTCTGTACGGAGAGTCGACACCATCCTGGCCACATGCCAAATGGGAGTGAAGATGTTGGTATGCCTGCCAGCTGCTGAAGGCTCCCCCACATCTACAGATAGCTTCGCACGGGTCTTATCCATGGGGATCATCAGGGAATCAGTGCATACCCTGAGGATCAGATCCCGCCACTCGTCGACAGTCTCTGTAAACAAAGGAGAAAAATGAATTAGAAACTAGGCAAGAGGCTAAAATATACAAGATACAAACACAAGGAGAGATAACAAATCCTAAATTAAACAAACATTGAAAGGAAGAAAGGATAACTTACTCGGATCACCGGGCCTCCAAGATGGGTCACTGGGGCCAGCACCCGCTGTGGATACCGCTGCCGATTGAGGGGATGCTCCTGTAGTAGGGGCAACATGTCGCCCCACAACTTACTCGTCCTCTCCACCATGGCCCTGAGAGAGTGGCTCCTCTAAAGCTAGAGTGTCCTGCTATGCGCTCTGCTCAGCCCTCTCTGCCTGCATAATATCCTGAGTGTCATGCCACTCAGTATCATTGTCCTCGGTGTCCTCCTCTATCCCTCCCTCTGTGAGCTCCTCAGAGTCAGAATCAATATCTATAGGGTCATCGCTGCTATGAGCAGGACCCGCAGCAATCTGAAGCAAAGGTGCCCAAGGCACACCAGCTCTCCCTCTAGCCCGAACTATCCTCCTGGCTGCAATGGGAATGCCAGGAGTGATCACTGTCCAACCATGGCCTCTAGGCCCCCCTCTGGCCTCGCGAACTGATCTGTAAACTGGCACCACTGGGGGAAGCATGCCCAAATACGGTAAGCTGAACTACTGAGGAACCTGGCCAAAAGGATGTACCTCCACCCGTCCCACGCGGTCGATGAGCTGCCCTGTGGTGGAGCAAGAGATTAGTGTAAGGGTCTCCTGACCCCATATGCCGGCCATAAGTCGGTACGGTGTCGCCTCCATATCTGCTGTGGTAAGGGAGGTAACTATCTGGTGAGGTGCTCTAAGGACCGACATATCTGACCATTTGGATGCCCTCACAGCCCCAGGATTTGCCACCTCTACGCCTCTACCATAGGGAATAAAATGCTCATACACCCAACTCATGACTAGAGTTGGGTGGCTCAATGACTGTCCCTATAAACGGACCACCCTATATAAATCATGGTAGGTGGTCCCCAGAATGTCTGCACCCCAAGCGTATATCCGGCCATGCCCCTCTATTTGTGTAATGATGGGGGCCCAGCAGTATAACAAAGTGTCCCCTCCCTTGTCCCCGATCAATCTCGAGGCAAGGATCCCCATGATGGCCTGTCGAAGTATGGGGATAGGCAAAGAAGGAATGGATCGAACTCTCACTCCCTTCTTCAACCCCGTGGAGATAACTACATCTCCCATATATGCTACCCACTGTGCAATCTGTGCCTGTGAGCCTGCTGTCTCTAATGTAAGTCTCCGCCTAATGATCGGGACTCCCAGAATGTGGTAAACATCCTCGAGTGTAATGGTCCACTCACCACGGACCCCTGGCAGTCGGAAGGTGTTCTGATCTGCATCCCAATAAGAAAATAAGTCACAAAGGATGTGACTCAATGGTGCAACATGGGGCACGCGTGATATACGCAATATGCCGGCCCTCTGTAGTGTGTCCTCCTCATCCTGTGAAAGGGCATCTATTACCCCTGAGAGCCAATCACACTCTCTCTCCTTGCTCCATCTAATGTACTCCACTCTCACCTGCATACACCCAAAAACACACAAAACAGAGCAAGTTAATATTTGAACAATACCAAGAAGGTCATAAAAACATATAGAAGTGCAAGAAAATACAAGTGCAATCTCAAAAGTTAAGTTCTTTTGCATTCTAGTCAGAACTACCGCCCTGAGTAGGGAGGCGGTTTTGTAACCGCCGCCTTAAGGGTGGTGGTCATGTAACCGTCACCCTGAACAAGGCGGCGGTCGTGTAACCACCACCCTGGCCAGGGCGACGGTCGTGGTCCGAAAACCCACGCGGGTTTTTAATCTTAAAAGGCCTAAAACTAACAAAAAGTGACCATTTGACCTAAAAATAGAGCCTACCTAGTAGGCGCCCCCCCTAGGTGGACCTTTTGAACCTAAAATTTTCAAAAATAACCCCCCCATTACGAAAAATTTAACATTTCAAATTTAAAGGGGGAAAAACACAAAATTAAAGAAAACCAACCTGTGATCTAGCAGGCCGGTGTTCCGCATGTGGAGGCATGATCATGATCTTGCTGCGGATGTTTTGACTCTACTCACGCATAAAACCGTCACCGTGGGTCCCAGAGCTCAAAATCAATCAAACCAACTCGCGCAAATGAATAGGAAAATGGGCCCACTTTCATATATATAGCACCCTATTTTGTTTTAAAATACTTTTTCACAGGTTTGGAGCGCTGATGGAGGTAAGTTTCTATCCCCACATGAATGGTACGTTCTCATTCCCTATCATTTTAGCGTTTATTTTCCAATTTTTTGTATCTATCTGCACTTGAGTTCTCTTTTCATTTTGCAGGTAGCAGGAATTTCGGATGGCGTCATTTCGACACACGGACGAGTAAGGTATAACTTCTAACTCCTCATTTTGGGACTGCCATACTCGGACCCACTGTTTTATGCCTCTTCATGGCTGAAACACTTCTCTGAGGGGGCAATATGTACGTACCCAAAATTGTAAGGTACTGTATTGCCGGAACAGTGTAACAAGTTCCCCAATGATGATACAGGTCTCCTCACAAGCTGTTCGGGATCCGGAAAAGCCCTCAGAGTATGTGTTAAAATCCCGCATGCCCCGCTTAGCCCCCGCGCCCTTTGTTTTCCCCTTTTCCCCTCTTTCCTTGGCCTCTTGATCTTCAGTGACGAAACCGCCGCCCTACAGGGCAACGGTCTCGTGACCGCCGCCCTGATGAAGGTGGCGGTCCTGTAACCGCCACCCTGCTCAGAGCGGCGGTCCTGCGCGTGTTTTTCCAGAATGTTCTTTTGATGCGACTCACGTGAAATATCACGATTCACCAGCTTTTCCTTACCGACTTGAGCATGCATTTATGTTTTTGGTCCCCTGGAATAGTGTTTTTCCTTTGTTTATTGTTTAGGAGTTCAGTTTGGTTTTGATCTTTGGGTGATTGAATTCCTATAAATGCATAGCTTGTGCTGAGGCAAATGGCCACCATTTTCCTTATTACAGTCTTCTCATTTTCAGTGGTTTGGTCTGTTAGTTTTCTTAGGATTGATAGTATAATTCATTTCATTCTTGGTTAGCATTGTCCAGCTGTTGGTAAGCCACATATCCAGCTTGTGCAAACAGTGTTGCTGTTTTATCTAATCCATTAGAGTAGAATAGCTTAGGAAGCCATTAAAGTTGTATGTTTTGCTCTTCAAATAGGATAGTTTCAGGTTCTGGATGCATTATGTTGCATTATTTGCAATAGATCTCGCTAGGAATTGCATAAGCCAAGCTCTGTACTCTTGCGCTATCCCTCTCCTATCCGCGTTCTATTCTGTCTGCATTCTAAAGGTTGTCCCTTGTTCCAACACCTATTCCTATTGATGTAAGCATTACAAAATTTTCTGGATCTACGTGAGCACAAAGAACGAAGAGATCATACTGAGGGGACAAGACCACGCATACCATCGGATTCGCCACTGTTCTGCGGAATCCAGGTTCTAGCTTTCAAAGTTCTAGTTAGAATCATATCAAATAGAGTAGTTAATCATTTTATTTCAGTAAATTCTATTCTTGATATTGTCAGGGAAGCTATGGGGATTGATAGTTTCTGAGAAACTATGATTCATTCCTCACTTCTGAGGTAGGATCGAGAATCTTGCAAATAGATTAGTTATTTCATTGTTTAAAATAGATATACAAATTACACAGAAAAATAGCTACACTCGGCTATTTTGTTTGTTTTAAATTATTAGTTTAGTTGTCAAATTCTAAATATTTTAATAGATGCTTTCTTAAATTCATATAAATCATCAGAAAATACAAAAAGAAGTAATATATGCTATAAATACATTTCATATACTTAGAGTTCACTTTATTGCAGTTTGTCTATATTATTGCTTTTGTATGACTATTACGAGAATTAGGGAGCCCAGAGAAGACATTTTCGAGCCAATCATGCCTCAACCCAATCTCACAATAGCAATAACTGATATTGACTAGAATCTTAGAATCCGGGTCTTCCAAACAATAGCAGACTTCCAACAGGTCAGATCTCAGTTAAGAGGATTAAACATAGAAGACAACCAGGCACATGCATTTTGGTCAAGTCAGCCAAACTACAGATTACCCTAGGAAAACATCCACATGACTGTAGAAGGGTTTGAAAGAGAACAAACATTCGGGTGTGATCCTTTAGTTCCACAGCTAGACACTGGAGACACCATCGTAGATATAGATACCAGCTTAAGAATCCAAGTTGCGAGAACGCCTGTGAGGTATTCTGAGAAGATTGCACAACTGTTGGTTCTAAACATAGAAGCTAAGAAAGCATATGATTATTGGATACTAGGAATCAGGACTTGATTCTACGCATGACCATAGCTGGCGCACAAAAAACATGAACCTACGGTTGTGATCCACAAATCCCGCAACCCAATGAATCCATAAGAGAATTAGATATAGACACTGGCCTACGCACACTAGTATTTCAGTCCACTCCACTTCCACCTATTATCATCGAACAATTGTCCTTACTAGATATAGCGGCTAACGAAGCTAGAGAATTCTAGACTAGGCCAGAGAATCGTCCATAGAGTCAATTATATTTACCATTCACCATATGACCCTATCTGGAGAAAGATACGAAACTATACCGGGTCATTTTCCACGTATTCCACAACCCATAGATCGAATCACGCCAGAGCTCGATATTGATTGGAGCCTTCGAGCAGTCATCCTTGCCGATCGATCTATCACACCAGTCCAAGTTAGAAGGGCCTTCTTTGCCTTAGATTCACAAATTCCACTAGTGCTTGTCGAAGACATTAGACTACCTAACTAGTTTATCTACATCCCACGCATATTCTACCCCCATCGTCTGTCTCGGCACGACCTTGAGAGGTTGGGTACGTGGAAGAGTTACTTGTAGATTCTCACGCTCACCTGTCACTATTCTGGCGTATAGATACCTTGGTGGATTCAGAGGAGGAGGCTGTGGTGATGGAAGAGGAGATTTACCTCGTATAACATGTTATACATGTGGATCTCTTGACCACTACAGGCGTGAATTTACTCATAATATTACATGTTATTTCTATGGAAATAATCATAGTTATGAGGAATTCCTGGACTTGCATGAGCATCTTAGCAAGAAACATAAACAAGAAAACAAAGGTGTAGGGATGGTTAGGATACAACGTGCTATGGAAAATAAGTGGATGCCCAAGTTGGAACCATAATCTAAGGCATTGCAAGTAGGGATCACTACCCACGCTGAATCGGTGCACACCAAAGAATCATTGTAGCAAAGGCCTACCATCTCTAAAGAGGAGGTTCTACATGCACGGTACTGAGATCCTTCCCATTAGATGGAGGTTTATCAAGAAACCATGGAGGTACTCAGGAATATTGAGGATGAAATACAATATCTAAAGGAGAAATCACGGAAGATGGAGAAAAAGAAAGCATCAGAGATGGTCCAATATAATTTGGATGACTTGAAAGAAGTATGTAAAATGTTGTGCTGGGAGAATGTCATTCCACTATTAGGGAATTGGTTAAAGGGAAACACTCCGCACACAAGTATTGAGACTGGACGATAGATCCTTTTTGTGAATATTCCCCCTCATAGCCTATATTATGACAAGGAAATCACTCTGAATGTTGCTATGGATGGATGGATGGATTTTGAGTAATAATTGATTGATACAGGTGTGGAAGTCAATTTTCTTACTTTATATGCATGGGTACAAATGGGGAGACCTCCATTGAAGCCATCCTCTAATGTATTGTTCATGGCTAATTAGACTAAGACTGCTCCCATCAAAGTTTTAAAAGATGCATCCATTACCATACAAGGAGCCAAGTTCACTAGAGATTTTGAGGTCTTAGCATTGGAAGAGGTAGATAGCTTCCCAGCTTTACTTGGGCATCCTTGGTGCTATGCAAATAATGTTGATCTTTAGTTCAACAAGGGTTATATCAACTTTGAAAACAAGGAGGAAAGAGTTATTATCCCTATGAGAGATGGAAAATGTGCACTCTATGTTGATCCCTTGAGTGAGGAAGACCTGAATAGGATTTATGTATGCATCGTACGAGACCTAGAGGTGCATGAGCCATCTAAAGAAGGAATCCTTCAGTGGGAGGATGCACAATCTATCAATGATAATACAAGTGTTGCTTGTGATAATTGGGCTCATAGCAATTATGAGTTAGTGGGGTGAGAAGTAAATATTATATTTGAAGGGGATAGCAGACCGGGTTGTATTAAAAGAATAGGTAACAACTTTGTACCTCGTTACACTGGATAAGGGGACCCTATGGTGTTCCTATGTGCCATGGAGGAACAATGGATAGACCAGTTGGAGAGAAGGAATATGCTAGCATATACCCTATGTAGGACAACAATGCACTAATGGGTGGTCCACAAGAATAATATTGTATAATGGAATGAAATTAGGATTTCTCTTGCTACTATGTTTGTCAGGATAAATTCACATACTCAAATCTATACTTATCATGGTAATCAACTTGTTGAGCACCGCGTTCAGCAGTGTGAGAGACTCTGGACTAAGGGGTATGAAGATTTACCACCTTTGCTTTGGGTTCACAAGTTTTATTCCACGTTACAAGGTTTTATGCGTGCTTGATATGTATATGTAGAAATCCATAGAAAAAGTATAAATTGGTAGGATTTAATTACAAGAATGACCTAGACATTTGACTTCTTCTATACTAAAAATTTGGTGGAAGAAGCATTAAAGGTTATAAAGTGCTTAAATATGGGGGATAGTGCCAAGGCACAAGACCTCATTCAAGAGTTATTTGATGAAGGAGACTCAGGAGTGTGTTTTGTTGAAGAAATAGAGGTCGACGCCTCATTACTTTAGCATGCTTCCCTTGAGAAAGAAAAAAGAAAAATGGGCTACTTAGTGGATGATGAGCAAGTAGAAATTATGGATGTAGACCATTCAACAAGTAGGCATGAGGTGTTGGATAGTGTAGATAATACCATGCGTGCCTATCATAAACCTATGAATACAAAGAAAGTGAATATTGGATTGGAAGCTAAGCCTAAGGAGGCCATAATTGGAGACTATTGGTCAGACTCTAAAGTGGCAAAAATAATATAGTTACTATGGGATTATTAGGACTTATTCCCTTAGGGGTGCCATGAACTTAATGGCATGCATGAATAATTAGGGGAGATGAAGAAAAATGTTAAAGAGGGTATGTGCCCAATCAAAAAGATACCCTACATGATGAACCCCAACTTGTGCGAAAAGGTCAAAGAAGAGATTGATAAAATGTTGAAGTTTTGAATCATCAAGCCCCTTGACGAGTCAAAATGGGTTAGTCCAATGGTGATCAGTATCAAGAAGGATAGTCAGATTAGGATCTATGTGGAATACAGGAAGCTGAATGCTACATGCATGACTGATACCTTTCCTAACCCATTCACTGAGGAAATACAAGAATGCGTTGCAGGGCGCAAAATCTATTCATTTACAGATGGGTGCTCTAGGTATCATTAGGTTAGGATTGCCCAGGAGGATCAAGAAAAGAATACTTTTACTACTGAATGGATCATCTTTTCCTATACTATGATGCCTTTTGGACTGAAAAATGTGCCTGTTGTATTTTTGTGCATAGTTGTTTAGGCGTTTAAATATTTTATTCACAACTTATTGTAGGTTTATTTAGATGATTGGACAGTGTATGGACAGGTTAAGGATCATTGTGACAATCTTTTCGTAATGTTTAAAATATGTAGACACTTGAGTATCTCTTTGAACATCAAGAAGTGCATATTTTCTACACTATTTGGAATATTGTTAGGACACATAATCTACAAGGAAGGTTTGATGGTTGATCCAACTAAGGTTGTAGTCATTTTTGGCCTAAAAGAGTCTACCATTCAAAGTGAGGTGCATGGATTCTTAGGTCACATGGGGCATTATAGGAAGTTCATAAAGGGGTATGCCAAGGTTTTTGCACCTTTGGAGAAGTTACTGAAAGGAAAAGGTACGTTCTACTAGGGAGAACCGCAACAGCGTGTAATCGAGTCATTAAAGGAGAAACTTACTAACGCATCTATTCTGTGTTTTCCTTCATGGGACCAACCATTTCATGTACATGTGGATGCCTCTAGCATGACCATTGGTGCGGTTTTGGATCATCTGAGAGAAGGTATTATAGATCATCCTATCTATTTTGCTAGCAAAAAGTTGACCCCTACAGAGTAGAATTACACAACTACAGAATGTGAAGCTTTTTCAATGATCTATATGCTACATAAATTTAGATAGTACCTGCTAGCTACACCATTTGTATTTTATATAGATCACATGGCATTAACATGTTTGGTAAACAAGCCCATTTTACAGGGGCACATATGCAGATGGGTACTCTTATTTAAAGAATTTGATTTCATAGTTGGGGTAAAACTAGGGAAAATTAATTCTAGACCAGACCATTTATCTAGAATGCAGTTAGGAGAAGAGGCCCAGGCCATTAAACATACCATGACCGATCCACAGTTATATAGGTTATAATGAGCACCATAAAAATTAGAGGACATTGTTGTCTTTATACGAATATGTATGACACCAGAAGGAATGAAATCCTTAAAGAAGAAACAACTTACTATACGGGTGGCACCCTATATGTTGATTAGCGGTGACATGTAAAAGTTAGGCCAGTATGAAGTATTATGCCACTGTGTACTAGAACATGATCACACATATATCATGAAGGAAGCTCATGGTGGTATTACAGGTGGCCACTATGCTAGGTGAGGCCACTGTTCATGCAAGATTCTACTTGCATATGGATTATGGTGGGAGACCCCTGTATAAAGATTGTAAAGCATATTGCAAGGCTTGTGATCACTGTCAGTGCCTTGGGAAACCTAGGTCAATGAGATGAAGATGCCTCTAAGACCTATTACTAGTGTAGAACCATTTGAGAAATGGGTTATTGATTTTTTGGGTCCTATTTCACTAACCGATGTGTAGGACTGGATCATGCGTTATATCATCACTTGCACAGGACTTTCTGACAAGGTGGTCAGAAGCAACACCTATAAAGAATTGTATAGTAGTTACATAGCAGCCAAGTTTCTATGGCAAAATATTTTTACAAGGTATATGAATGTCCTTTGAGTTTGAACAGTGATTAGGGGCACACAATTTTTTTTATTGAGACAATCAGGATATTATTGGATGCGTTTATGATTGCGCACCATAAGACTACACCCTATCATCCTCAAGTTAATGGAACTGTCTAAGGCCTTCAACAAAATTTTGAGCCAAACATTGAGAAAAATTTGTGATATGTGAAGGAAAGGATTTGGAATGACAAAGTTTCTATTGTGCTATGGGAATATTGCAAAACAACATATAAAAGGTTAAACAAAGCCACAACATTTCAGTTAGTTTTTGGCATGGAAACAGTTCTTCCTATAGAATTCATGCTACCTTCTTTGCGTAATGCACTCGTTGTAGGTCTAGATAATGAACAAGCATTATAAGAATAGATTGATACAATTCAATCAAGTTAGATGAGCGAGGATCAATAGCATGTTGGAGTCAAAAACAAGAAAATGCCTAGGTAGAAAGCATGGGCATGATAGGCACATCAGAGATAAAAAGTTTGAGATTGGAAAGATGGTGCTCTTTTATGATTCTAATTTTTTACGCCATCTAGGAAAACTCAAGGTACATTAGCTAGGGACGTATGTTATCACTCACATACTTGACACATAGGCACTTGCCAATTAGAGGTGCTTGATGGAACACGGTTTCCCAGGGGACTTTAACGGGAGTATGTTGAAGACCTACTATAAATAAGTCTTCTTGGTGTTTCTAATAAGGCAGTGTTTCCATTTAGATTAGGTTTTCAATTTTGTATTTCCTTAATATATTTCCTTCTTCGTCGTTATGTTTTGTCACTTTAGTTGGTTTTTTTGTGTAATAAGCAAGTTTTCACGCTAGAAGCTAATTCTTATTTGAAAAAAAGTTTATGCGCAGAGGGACTAGCACATACCATTAGTGTGGTTTGGTTATTGATATCCATAGTTACAAGACTGCTGAAAATAAGTACACACAAAAGGAACAAACTGTTATGGGTGCTCTTCAAGTTGGAGAATCGTTAAAAATATATCACTTTTGGAAACGAGGACCATAGATGGAGATGAATGAAGAAATAATTATAACATGAAAAGTAAGCAGGGGGACATGGGAACTACCAAGGGAAGGCGCAGTGGCTAAGGTACTCGGGGTGCATGGAGGCGTGCACTAAAGAGAAGCCCGCAACTAGAAGGTAGGAAAGCACACTAGAAGGTTATAGCTTAGGCATGAAGATGTACCCCATAGAAAGAATGAAAATTGTAGATTAATGAGAGGATTATTGGTAGGTGAAGGAGTAATAAATGCACTAAATTTTTGAAAATCTATATAAGGATGGGATGTGAAGTTCATTCTTATCATTGAAATTGTAAGAAATTGAAAAGGGGCTAACTGCAAATGAGCCAAGTGAATCATGGTCGAGGTGCGAAGAGTGTGAAACCAGACATGGAGAGAATGATTTGTGCATGCAGGAGAAGATTAGGTCCCCATAGGAGAAGGGTTTAAGCAAAGAAGACACGTTACAAAAGAGCTAGGGAACATGATTTCCACTAGGGCATGGAGATTTGAACTACGGTTTTAACTTTCTCAGTATAGAGGATAGAAAGGAGAGATTTTTAAATGACACCAAAGAAAGCACTTGAAGCGGGATTAAAAGGGAAGAAGAAGGTTGAAGTGGAAGAAGAAATTTATCTCGAGAGTAATTTCTCAAAAAATGCAGTATCTAAAGGGCATGATTGTGGGACAAGAATGGGATTCCCACATCCATAAATGTAACATCAGCTATTAGAACCATCGCACATCAGATAATAACAAGGAACTAGATGCATGTCTTGTTGCATGCACAAAAATAGACAAGTGTATAGCAGAAGACATGCCATTGTACAATGACACTGGAGAGAAGTTGCTAAAGCAGATTGGAGTCTACCAGTTGTATGAGCTGTCCATACTTTGGAAAGTATGAACCATTGCATCGATGGTTAAAGGTGAGAAGTATTCCATGAGGACTTCATCTACTTTGTCCAGACCGAGGATTAGAATTACAACCACCTTAATTGCAACAGTGACAAGATTAAGTGCCTTAGGAGCAGATCTAAAGAGTGAATTAATATATAAAGAAACAATTGATCCTGGAGATAAGGAAGGAGCTAGGATATACCAAGGGGTCTACGCGGAATGATACATTGATAAATTAAAGAAGTACCTAGTGGTACAGGTAGCTACACATATGATAACAAAGTTAAATGACCAAGAAAGGATGTCGCAGATGAATACAATGTGGTTGCACGTTGCAAGGAAAATGTCTCAAGGAGTGATCTATAATATCGCGGGTTATATAACAGAGACAATCATTGAAGAAGTGTGTACAAGTGAAAGAATTAGTTTTTGTGCACTATTTTATTTTCTTTGATGTTTATGGAGATTGGAGTTCCCGATGGGCCAAAGGAAAAGAATTTGTTATTACCCCAAGGAAAATAAATCTCTGGCAGAAAGATTTGATAAATACTTATGCGAAGGGACCATGGGTGGGCCATTTAAATAGAGGTAGGAGATGTGGTATGATAGGCTATACATGGAGTTTGAAGAGGAGTAGCACATACCCAAGGAGTTACTCTCAGTGGTGGGTAAGGCAATACAGTTCACAGTATACCAACATTTTTGCATCGTGTGATTTGTGATGAATGATGAATGATGAATATTGGATCCCTTGGTGAAAACTTCGATATGCCTTCATATCATGCTACTTACAAGCATCATTTCATCAGTTCACAGATGCATGCCACCTAAACTTCATCATAAATGAGGTACATTGTGATTATCACACTCTGAGAAAAGCATATGCATATCCAAGATGGTCTTGCCTACATTAAGAGGCTTATCTCATATGTAATAAGTATGAAGCCAGTAAGCTTGGCAGTCAGGAGACGTTGGAGGAGCACTTGTGTATCTTCACCTCAAGCCCAAGCTAGATAATAACAAATATGTGGAAAATGAGTTCACACTTCTAGGGTCCGCCCCAGGGTAAGCATACAATAGAGAATGTGCCAACTCCACATCCTACAGAGACTATAGTGGTGGATGAAGAGGAAGAATGAATGAGAAGATAGTGGTGGCCTGAAGCATAGAGGAACGAAGGCAGCCTATAGACAAGGTAGGAAATGAGCGTGTGACTACACCACATCAGGTACAAGAAAGAGGTGATGACGACCTTGATGTAGTACAAGGAGAGTTTCATTTCAAAAGGGTATTCAGAAGAACCAAAACCCAAGGTGTTACACCAAATCTATTACACAGATCACCATGAATATCTCCATAGAAGGAGAAAACTAAGAAGATAAGAAGAAAGTTAAATCTGGAAGAGGAGGAAAAAGAGTCTAAGGAGAGTGTACTGGAATCTCCTACACAACCAGAGGATGTGGAATAGAAAAATGATGAAGAAATGAAGCATGAAGGAGTAAAGTAGGTAGATGGGAAAATGCACGAGACTACTCAAGTCATAGTATTACAAGCTCCAAATCTTAACACTCAAGTTCCTAAGGGGCCAATATTGAAGAGGACAAGTGGAGAATACAGCACACCAGTCATGGGCTACTCTGAGGACACAAGTAAAATTATCCGTGACCATTTCCATATAATGGTGGGCCTTAAGGAGTTGTATGGTTAGGAGCTGATGGATGAGGACATGGCCACCATGTGCATCAGGAAATAATTTTTTTGGTCAATGCAGAAACATATGAATAAACCCAACTTCGATGTATGTGAAGAGTCCTATTTATCAAGGAGATTGAAGAAGACACCTCAGGCTAGACACATAATGGTAAAGCCTACTATTATGTCAGATGAACAAGTAAGTAATGCCTTGAAGGTATCTACAAAGGTGGAAAGGAGCAATGTGGATAAAGATGTAATTATTAGGGTGCTAAGGGAAGATATTAAGGCCAAGGATGCATATATCGTGTGATTGAAAGAAGAAAAGGACCTGAAGAAGAAAAATAATGGGGTTCTTATTGGCATGGAAAAGGAGATCGGGGATCATGTCCTCTAAAAAATACCACACTTAGAGCTGAAGGTGCCCAAAAATTTCCCTTCGACTATACACTATGTGACAACTTTGGTTGATATGGTGCTTGAAGAGGTACCTGTTAGGGTGACAGTGCCAAAAAACTCTAAATAGGAGGAAAAGAGGGAAAAGGTTACAGTGATTAGAAAAAAATCATCATATGAGGCACTTCTTCAAACCCTTCGAGAGGAGCTGAAGAAAGTGGATCAAGAATTAAATATCTGCACAGCTCCAGAAGTAGTCATCAGAATAAGAACAATAGTAGAGAAAAATGAAGTCCTAAAAGCTACGAAGGATGAAACACTGGGGTACATGGAGAATCTAAGAGTGGTGAAGAAAAATCATAAGGCTCTTGTAGTGGCTCAGGAGCCCCACAAGAAAATATTGGATCAACTAGGAAAGCTTATAGCTTATAAAATGGATCTGCTAGAATGGAGGATGTTTGTAATGGCTAACATTATGTTAGTATTATAAAATGAGAAGGGATAAATTACACAGGATGAGCTGGAGTCTATTGCAGTGAATATCCTAGAAAAGGCATAGACTGCGCTGAGTGAATGGCAGGAATTAGAGGAAAAGATAAAGGAAGAGTATCCATAAGTTATGCTTTGGGTTGAAGAAGAGGATATTGCTGGGAAAATCATTCTTTTATATAGAAAATTCTTTACTATCTTCCATTTATGTTCTTTATATCCTTTGAAAATTCAAGAGGTAACCATTTTTGGGGTAGAAATGCAATTAGTGTGGGGTAATGTTGAGTAAACAATGTATAACACTTAGCAGAAAGCATACATAAGATTCACGTGGAAGAGAAGAGCATGTTCAAAGGTACAGGAGGATCGGGAAGGAATCACTCACGGATGACAGAGACAGATTCGAGACTTAACCATTTTCATGATTATGATCTATTTTTGGAAGATGGCATTCAGAGCACATAAACCGGGAAAAGACTTACACGACATGCATCAACTATTCTTGGGAGAGCAGATATGGAGCATTTTGCATGGATGTGGGCTAAAGATAGAGTTGCTACTATCAGTTAACTATGAGAGGTCTATTGTTAGCATTCTTGCATGTAATCCTATTATTTTAAAGGTGCATGGCTATTCTTAACATGTGACCTATTTTGGGATTAGGTAAGCGGTGAAGGGCAAGTCCCCACCCTTATAAATATGTAATGAACTGCATAGTATAGAAGAGGTATGTAAGAACTAGATTATAGTGAGATTATGTTGTCACATCTATTATGCACATGAGCACATGATGTTATTATTGTAAGAATATTTTGTGTATTTCTACATTTTAATGTAATGGAGTGTATTGGCTAAATCAAAGTATTAATCCTCAGTATAATTGGTTCTTGCATGCTTGATTTCATCATGTTTATCATTTAATTATGTTATTCTTTAGATCTAGATCTGAACATGCACTGTAGAATGATGTATTAATTATGGATCCAAATGCATTGATTCTTTATCATGCTAACATCCTGCAAAA
Organism: Taxus chinensis; assembly: GCA_019776745.2. Taxonomy (NCBI): domain Eukaryota; kingdom Viridiplantae; phylum Streptophyta; class Pinopsida; order Cupressales; family Taxaceae; genus Taxus; species Taxus chinensis. The sequence goes on along the minus strand of CM034154.1, from coordinate 464,635,437 downwards.
GAAACCCTAAAGAGGGTCCTGATATCTTTGTGTGCTTCGAATGAGCACTCAGTCTAGGCTAAGTGATGTGCCAGCGCACTTGGGCCTTTATTAGTGAATTCTAAGATTTTACACAGAGGGTTGTGGAGGCTTAGGGAAGGGTAGTAGGATTTATGTGAAGTTTGTGTGTATTTTAGAAGATAAGGTAAGAGGTTGGGTGCGTGAGGAATACTTGGAGGTGAGAAGAAGGTTGCGCCCATTGTAGAAGATCAAGTTGATTGTGAAGAGATATTTTTTGTATAGAAAGGACTACCTGAAATGAACACAAGACCAAAAGATAGAATTAAAAATAACGGTTGGTGGATTTATTAGTGAAAACTAGATCTAGGAAGCAAGGTACTTCCTAGTAGGTTGTCAATCCACATTTAAAAAAAAGTTAGATGCTAATAAGAACATGAAATAAAGAGTCCTACTATAGTTGTATAATATAGGTAGCTTACACAAGCATATTAAATCAAGTCTACTCTAAATAATGAATACAATACTAAATCTAAAGAGGGTGGTTAGTTGTTGAGGTTTGTAGATGTGACAAAGGGTGTTATAGAGGTCTAGGTAAGGTTCTAGGAAGTTTTGAGAGGTTTTGGGTAGGTGAATTAGCTTGCTGGTCTAAGGGAAATTACTTGGCACAAAGACCGATGTTGTTTGGGGGAACTGATGTTGGTCACTGGGTTAGCCAGTATCAGTTTCCTAACTGATCACGGTAGGGGAAATTGGGTTCCAAAGTATAAAATGTCTTAGTTCGGACTCTCTGTGATTCCAAATACAGTTGGGGAGGTTTAGGCAGGGTATGAGGATTTATGTGAAGGCTCAGAAAGGGTGAGAGAGGTGATTGGAGAGGGAAAAAGGTTCAAGTTTTTAGGGTATGGAGTAGATAGGTGATGGATGGTATTTGGGTGAGAAAAAAGGAAGAAAACAGAAGAGGATAAGATATCTACGACCAAAATAAGAACTAATAAACAAGGTTTAGATACTTATCTAAAGACTTGTAGATGAGTAGATGGCAGTGGTTGATGGTCGTTTGTAGGAGAAACAGTATCATGGAAATGGAGCCTATGTGCTTCCCTATGAATGATCTGAGGTTGTGGAGCATGAGGTTTTTGGATCATGAAGAATGTGGGTTCTCAGGTACTATTTTGGTCATCAAAATAATGTTTTGAATTCCTGAATGCAAGAACTAAGAATGTCAAAACTCAAAATCCAAGATGGAGGAACCTGGCCAAAGGTTTGGAATTTCTTATTTAAATAAATTGATGGCAGTTAGGTCACTAACACCTGTCAAGGAATAACTGGTGTTGATTAGGGAGAAATTGTAATACCTATACCATGGTTGATATCATTGACCCCTTCTATAATAGGAGTTGCAAACATTGATAGATGATTCTTGTTAGAAGTCAATGTACTCTTCTAAACTAAGTAATTATGTTTGTTGTATATAATATTACTATCTTATAAAAATCGATACCATCATCCGATGACAATTCTGAGTTTTAAATGAAGTATTGCATTAATTCTTAATGTTGAATGTGCATTTCATGTGGATGGAGGAAATAATTTCAGTCTAAATTCGTTCATTGCTTATTTTTGTATTATTAAACTTATGCTTCAGTTTATTTGATTTCTGATGTAGGATAGCTAATATTCATTGATCCAAGGCATGATTTCTATTTTATGATGTTTGGGTATTTTGACCAAGCCATGAAGAATGGTTGATTTTTGAACCCAAGTTGTTGTGGGATCATAGGGGCATCAGGTGGCATCTTTATCATACACCCTTTATAAGTGATCTAAAAACATCAATTTTATTATTCATAAGGTAATGTTGTTGAATAGTTTTTGGGACCTAATTTAATCTAAGTTCCTATGATTTTTATCTTACCTTAAGTTTGAGCTAAGATGATTTTATTATTGGTGTTGATTAATTGGAAGGGGGTAATCCTAACTCTTGACACTAGTTTATTCTAAGACTAAATAAGAATTACACCTAAGGTCATAAACTTGGTTTATAATATAATACTAAATAGACCTAACCTAAGAGAATTGGGATAGAATAAATGTAAATTGGGATGGCATGGATGGAAAGTTGATAGGTTTTGGTGGCACCAATTTCAAAGTCATTTAGAAGGTTTAAATATATCATTAAATACTTTGATTATCGTCGATTTCGGTCAATGCATGAAATAGGGGGAATTGTTGAGTTTTCAAATTCTACTCAATTAATTTCTATGAAGTTTTAATTTATAGTTCTAACCAATAGAGAGTTGGTGATGGTAGGAATTTAGGGTAGGACACTTGTAGTCCTGTTGGCAAATAATGTTCTCAACTATAGCAAAAACCACCTAGGGAATAGAAGAAGGTTGGAGGAAATAGACGTTTTGTGGTTTTATTGTTTCATTCATTTTTTTAGGGAGATTTGAAGCTCTACATGTGGTTTACCATTATTTCAAAACTTCAGTTTGAATCTATTTCATGCGTAATCTCACCTTGAATGGTGGTAATAATAGCTGAATCTGAGCATGGAAGCTATAAGAAGAAAATGAGGAAAGTTGCAGAGGCTTGGTTTTTGCGTTTTCATGGAAATCCTGTAGTAGAAGTTTTACAGGAAGGATTGAGGCAAGGAAAGGAAGAAAAGAGCACTACCAGGCATAATATGCCATATCTCATTAAATATTTTCCTTTATTTAAATTTTTTCATTAAGAGAACTCTATTCTTCATGAAAACGTCTCTGAGATTACCTTACTGGATGGTTGCATTGTTCTTTTGCTTCTGATTGTGTATTATTTGAAAATGGTCTCATGGATATGAATGGTTTTGTGTGATAGCATAATTTTTTTTAATGAATATGGGTTTTGAATGGAACTGGAAATCCAATGTTTTGTTTGATTAGGAAACTGGGTATGACTTTCTATGGATTCTGTATTTGTTATACCTATGTCTTCTCGCATCGTATCCTTGTTGTGTTTAAAAATGTTTTTACAGGTTTTCTGTGGAAATATCTTAAATCTTGGAAGCACTCATCTTTTGGTAAACTAGGTTATTATTTAATGATATGGATTTGATTTTTTTACCATATAAGGAAGGGTATGTAATGGAGATTTAGTTTCAATTATTAGACTTTCATTTTTGAAGTATTATCTTTTGTTGATTGTCATTTAGCTATTAAATGCCTGTTGGGGGTTCTTTTTTTAGTTCTTAGTTCTTGTTTTGACTTAATTTGGTAACCAACCTTAGATCTATAGTTGTCTTTATCTAGATTTTGTTCGACCCATAATGGGCATTCATGAAATTTTTTTTTGAGCACCATAAGTGCTTTTATGGAGGGAGTATGTTGGAGTTTTTCTATCTCTATATTTTATATATATTTTTTGTATTCAACCCATCACAAGAAAACCTATTTTGTGTTAGAGACTAGTAAATACCTCTCTCTCTCTCTCTCTCTCTCTCGGAGTTCACTTTGAATGTTTACCCATTTGGGTTATCTTGAGAATCAGACAACGTAGTCATTTTAGATCATTCCAGGCCATAGTATAACATCGAAATGGTCTTGTATGGGAATATGGACTAGCAAAAATGTGTTTCTCTCTTTTGTAGGTTTTTTCTTTATTGTTTTTATACTCCTCTCGAGTGGGTTGCTGTTATGGAACTTGATTGAACTTTTGAGGGAACCATGGGTTGTTATACTTTTAATTTGGGTTTGTTTTATTTCAACATATGCTCTCGTGTGGAACTTCAGGCTTCATGAGTGCAATTGGGTATTGTGTTATGTTTACAGATCTTGTTACCCTTGGATATCCTTGTGTTGGACTATTGTGTTTTCTTGACAATGGTTGCAGGTTTGATTGAGCCTTTTGACTATCTCTTTGAGACTTTACTGGCATCTTAAGTTGTATTAAGATCAGAATGTTGTTATTTCTCTTATTAAAGTTCATTTTTGTAGTTTTGATGATGTGATTCCTACATTGATCATTGTAAGGAAGTTTCACTTCTTTATTCTTAGATTTGGTCTTTTAGGTAAGATATAAGTCTGCTTTTTGTTAGTAAAACCCTTCTGATTCTTTCTCCATTAGTTATATTGGGAAACATAGAACATTCAAATGCTAATTGTTTTAAGATGCATGGTTAATATTTAACTCTTTTCCCTTCTTGGTTTAGTTGTTGTGATACAAAAAAATGGGTTTCAAAAACCTGTTCATCTTGTTAAGATAGGCTTTTTCTAAGTTCTTAACTTGTGTTGGTTCTTCCTTTTCCCTTGATTGTGGTATCCTCTTGTAGGAATGTTCAATGAGTAATTTTGGTTCTTGTAATGGGATCTCTATTTCGATGGCTTCCTTTTATGGATGGGATCAAGAATTGGGTTGGAGGTGTTATGGTGGTGGCATCCTGTTCATGTAAATTTGGAATTGTTCCTAGTTACCTTTTAGATTGAATGATAAGGAACTGGTTGTGTTTTTGTAGAACTTTGGTTTGGGAATTAAATTGAAAAGAATGAGAATAGAATATGAATTTTAATTACTTATTTTCTTAATTAGTTATAATTGGATGATTATCAAGTTGAAATGATTTTCATAATTGTGTTTGAGATAGAATTAATTTGTGATGGTTTAATTAGTTCTTTCCTAAACATTATTACTTAGTAGATGATGTGAATCCTCTCTTTATCTGATTTGTAATTATTTGGGAAATTATTTCTTTTTATCCTTATTCTTGTACATGGAACCTTTTCATTAACAACAGGGTTCCTTTTGTGAAACAATTATATAAAAGCATATTTTTTAACGTTATAGCATTTATCATGCTCATTTCTTGTGAACTGACTCATGCTAATAATTTTTTAGATGGACTTCATGAAATATGAAAGGAGAAAGACTTATACAAAGCTACATTTGTTTTACTAATGAAATCATGTCACTCCATTCTGATGTCTATGTATTGAAATTTTCTTGACATGTACTTTTGGTTAGAAAAATAAATTATGACGATGTATTAAAATTAGTTTTATAATGGTGAAAAGATATTTTGTATAAACCTATGGATCACTTATTGAGTTGGAGAGTAGTGAAAGATCTTTTTGATAAATGGATTGATGTGGAAAATATGTGGATTTCTAATTTATTTCTAAGGTCTTACTTGACTTAGGTTTGTGTAATATTCCTTAATAATATCATGCATGATGGGACTTTATGGATATACTTAAATATTGATATACATAACTTATTAGATTTTAAGGTATTAAATTCTACTAGGAATAAGGATATATACTTATAGTTTGATTCTTTTCATTTTGGAAAGAGCATAACTAAGTTGATTATTATGGGTAGAACTTTGAGCGGAAAAAGTGAATATGTAGAGAACTCTATATCAAAGACTCTAGATTTTTACTATGAAACTGAATCATATGTTTTCTAATTTGACTAATTTGACATTAGTCCTTAATAAAGAAAGTAAAGGATACTTTACTTTTTAATTAAATAAATAGATATGTATGATATCTTATTAAATAATTATGTTTAAATGATAAGCATGATTAGTTGTATGCTCCTTATCTATTATCAATAAATGGAAACATGAAAGCTTAAAAGAGTAAATAGAAAGATTTAGACTTTATGATATCCCAAAGTCTAATGTATAAGCTTTCAATCAAGTTTGATTAAAATGGTAAACTCTAGCAAGTAAACTTAATGATCTTACTTTCTTAATATCGAATTCATACATAAAGATAAATGAAAATAATGGGTTAAGAATAAGATGATCATATACATGAATGTAGATTTTATGTGCATACCTTCAACTAGTGTTAAAGAACACTTCATACCCTTCTTTGGGATAATTGTGCAAAGTGGACCCTTAGGTGCGTTGTTTAACAATAAATTAAGTAAGATAATAAATTTTTGGGTTAATAATATAATGATCTTAAGTATGTTAGTTAGTTAAAGGAAATCATTTGGTTTTTGTAGTATAGGGACTGCAGTAGAGTACCCTCATAATGACGGAAGTCATTATGAGGTTACTATGATGTATCCAACTATCCTTCAACACCCCACTTAGTTTAATTAACTTGATTGACATAAGTAGAAGTTTGGTTCACAGTTCTATTCTAAACAGTAATAGACACATGGAATAGTGTAGTTGTCGAATCATGTTTACTTAGGGTAACTAAACACACCCAATCGACGAAAGTTGATTGAGTATGTCTAGGCATCCTTGGTCACAAAAAATAGTCTTCCACACTAGTGCACATAATATGCCCCTGTTTAGTATGAAACTTTGATTCGGGTTTGGTTAACAGTAGTCAAGAATGAACAATCTAGATAACAATACAAGTGTGGTGAAATACATATTCTTTTTGACGAGTATGTTATCTTGGAATGTAAATGTGGTAGACATGTTTAAAACTTTTTCCAAAGTAACGCAATCTATTGGTTACATTGTCTTATTTCACCTAGTCTAGGATGCAGGATTTCAGATGAATATCAGTAGCAAATATTTAGATAGGATTCTTAAATATAAAATTTGAGTGCCCCTAAAAGGGTAAAGGAACCAAGTATAAAAAATATACATTTGAACAAGTTAACATGAGAGATCATTTTAATACCGATTCATGGAATGAGAGATCAGTGTTTCACCGAGTCATTACAGTTGCATATGGTTTTTGCTATGAGATAGATTGGAAATAGAATGTGTGTTATTAATTATATTAATTTAGAATAGAAAACATTATGTAAAAAAAAATACCTTGTTTCTAATTCATAAAAATTGAATGTTACAAATATAGCCATTTCTCTCCATTTTGGCGTTGGTCAAGATTTGTTATGAACTAGGAGTCTGGGTTGGCAATAGATGACATGGAAAATTGGTAGGATGGATAATAGGTAATGAATTATAGGGTTATAATGAATCTTACTTATTTAAAGGGAGTGGTGAATTAGTCTAGATTAATAAATAGGATTGGAATTGGTCCATGGTTCGGTGTTGAAGTGAGGTGGAGGGATGAGGGAATTATTAACTTAATATGGGTAATTAAATTAATAATAATGTGTGGAGGGGTCATGGTAAGGGGTATGTTATTTGAAGGGGGCCTAGAGGGTTGTAAATAAATTTTGGGTGTCTAAATTTTCCCTTTATCATCATGTAGCTTGTTCTAATAAGTGATGATGATGAAAACAGGAAGTAGGTTGCCCTAGGTAAGAGTGGAAATGATCCCCATAAAACCAAGAACTAATCAAGTGGAAGTCTTAATCGGTGATGGGTTTTATAAGGTAGTAGGTGATGAAAATGGGGTAAGGCATAGGTGTAGGTGTAAGTATCTATAATATGTGTGATAAGGTGGAGGGAAGAAAACACATGCACATGGTCAGAATGCAACAAGGTACTATGTTGAAGAGAACACAAACTATTCATTGTCAAGGGTTGATAGTTTATCCAAACAAGGGTAATGTGGTCTAGGTATCCAAGGTATAGAAATTTCTCCTAGAAACACAATGGGTCAGGGTACAGGAACATGTATAGGTGTGTTTCAAAACACCAAAAGGTTTGGGCTTGTCAAGATAAACGTTATGAAATAAGGAAAGGTAAGGTTGGGGGTCAAAACATAATAGGTATCATTATTGCACAGTGGGGCGAGTAAGTGAGTTCTAATGTCAAATAGGTGGGTTTTGTTTGGTGAGGGTACATAGGTGAGGATAACATGCCCCAAGGTATCCTTAGAGAGTTGGTGAGATGGTGGGGCTGGTAGATGGGGTATGTAGGGATGTTTTAGGGTTGTGGCAGCAAGGAAAAGTGACCCTACAATGAAGATTAGGTGAAAATGAGGCTGGTGGGTTATTGGTAGGATGACCGATGCCTGTTTGTGAGAGATTAGTTGTTTGAGGAGTGAGTTTTGGGGCCCCGGTTGTAGCCAACTAAGTGATTGTGATTGGTTTAGAGTTTGGTGAGGTAGTTGACATGGAAAAGGCTGAGTTAGGGGACAATAAAGAGTGACAGAGGTGTCAGGACCTCCCAGGGATGATATAGAGATGGAAATGTTATTTAGTTTTTATTTTTGACTTATGCATGTTACCCTACGTGCCAAAGAGGTGACATGTACATGAGAGTTTTTGAGAGACTTACTTGTATCTATATATTCAGTGTATTGACATACAAGCTTTCCATTATATAGATGATGGAACTTATTTAGGTTGTGTGGTGTTTATTTCCAATGTATAGTTATTATGGAGACTAGTTATAGGCATGGTTAATTTTATGGCTTGTTTTAATTTCCAATGTATTGATATTATGGAAAGTAGATGATAGACATGGTTTGGTTTAATTTCCATGTTATTGATATTATGGAAACTAAATGATATGCATGGTTTGGTTTAATTTTAAATTTATTGGTTTTATGGAAATTAGTTGTATAGGCATGGAGTGGTTTAATTTTCAAGTTATTGATGTTATGGAAACTAGATGTGTAGGCATCGTTTGGTTTAATTTCTAATTTATTGATGTTATGGAAAATAGATGTGTAAGCATGGATTAGTTAAGTTTCCAAGCTATTGATATTATCGAAACTAAATGTATAGGCATGGTGATGTTGCATGGTTTGTTTGGTTTAATTTCCATGTTATTGATATCATGGAAATGTGAGAAATATGAGGTAGTAGGGTCACTTAGTAGTGAAATGGTGAAAAATGGTAGAAAATGGCAGAAAATGGTAGTTGATCTAACATCTAAAGATCCCATGTCTTTGAAGTGATACCTACATAGACCTTGTAAAAGGGGCCTTAGGTCGATGTAGTTCTCCCATAGGATAGGGAAGAATAAGAGTTTTGATATGTAGGATGGGTAAGTAAAATGGTATAGGTAAGGCAAGGTGGAAAAATAGGCAAGGTCAAATGTTGAGCTGAAAATATAAAGGGAAATTGGTTAACTTTTGTGATAGGTATGGGTATGGTGTTGCTTTTGGTTTTGATTTTGATTTTGTATGGGTTTTGGTGAAACAAGAATCTGATCAAGATATTCAATTTTTATGGTCATGTCCCGCTAAAGAATCAATAAGTATTTAGAGGGGAACCAAAAGGAAGAAAAATTCTCCATAGTTGGTAAGTACGATAACGATCATACCAAAGATACGCTTATAAACATAAAACCCTTAAGACATTACATGATTAATAGGTCAATTTGTGAACCCTTAAGTTGCATAATCATGAAGTGCCACATGAGCGTCGTGTCCCTTGAGTAGATATGAGAGAACAAAAGAGGGTAAGGTTGAGTGGTTTGTTTATCTTAATCTTGTTATGGGACAACATTCCCCTTCTGCAAGATACCCAAAACCAAAATAGGCAAGTCCATGACTAAAAAGTTATATTTTTCTTGGTGTTTTATTTTTGTTTTTTATTTTTACATGTATAGAATGATCGATGTGGGAAGTATATATTAGGATAAATAGTAGTGTCTCATAGAGGTCTTTGTGAAGCTGATCGATGCAGGAAGCTCTAAGATATTTTTTTCTTTTGACAAACATAGATTAGTCTTCTTTGTTTGGATAGACTAAGTATAACATGTGCCTAGATTTTTATATCTATCCTTTGAGGGAACAGTCTACTTATAGAAGCAATAGAGAGACATATATGTTCATTTAAGGGAATCATCTATTTGCAATAAGTTTAAATCAAGGAGTAGAATTTTTCTATCCCAAAATTTTTGCATTGTTTTGGACTTGTAGTCATGGACAAGACTACAAAGGAGCATATGCCTCTTTTATAAAGGAAAAAACCATATCATGAAAAAATTTAGCTACGAAAGAGGGGTTTTAAGTGATGAATGACCATGGGATTCCATCCTGAAAAGGATGAAAAGTGTCCATGAGAATCATGCCATGAATAGAGCCATGGTACTCATATTCAAGATAAGGTTGAATGGTGACGGATAATCACACAAATTTTTTTAATTCATTGGTCCTTAAAAGAGGTAGGTAGAAGGAGAGGTTCACTCAAGTTAAGAGGATATAAGTGAAATAAAGTGATGTATTACTTTATTCAACAATAGAATGGTCAAATATGCAAGGCATTAAGGGGCTTAGGTTCAGGCTTACCCTCAAGAGAAGATAAACAATAAGTTTCTGATCTATAGGTATGGATGACAATATAAGGTCCAAGACAATTAGGAGAAAACTTTCCTCGTTTTCTTTTCTCCATTTTGTTTACATGTTGATTTTCCTTCAAGAGAAGATCGTCGATTCAATTAATCATCTATTCAACATTATTTTAACACAAGTTCAAGTTCATATAGTAGAGTAGAGTATACAGTACAATCTCAAAGATGAAGTACAAAATCTTAGCAAAACAAAATACAATCTACAAGAGTATTCAAATCCTTTCTCTTTTTAAAACCTAGAAATACTTTCAAATGAATCTGAAAGAGAATACAAAAACCCAACACTAATTTTTAATTTAAACAGAGTTTCTACATTACTCACAAACTTGAAATGTAATAGAAATCCCAACTATAATAACTTTCACAGCTCCATCTCGCACATAAAGATTGAGGTGGAGAATTTAAGTGTAGAGAAGTTAATTTTTCTAGTCATATTTAACACAAGTTGAAGTATAAACACAACACTTCTATATACTTCAAAAAAACCATTATCGATTATTTTCAAATGAGCTAGAATTCATACCGAAGGGTAAGTAAACAATACAGTCTCGAACCATATGTTCTATATCCTCACAAAAAGATAGAGTTTCATAAAAGTTCATGCACCCTTCCTTCAAAACAATCAAGGACTTTCAATTAAAAACAAGATGCGGGTTACCCAGAATAGAGGAAAACAAAATACCCTTACACGTTTTGACTCCATTACATGTTCAAAGTATATAATACAGTATGAGACAAAAGTACTAAAACTTTTTCAAACTCAAGATGCATCAAGGAGAAGATTTCTAAAGAGACTACCAGTTCAAACTCAACCAAAAACCATTTACTCAAGCTCTTTTTTGAGCATATAGTCCCGAATGTGAATTCTAAACAACACACAAAAGCCTCAAAAGTTCCATATGAATTTCACCATTGAACTTTCTCAGAGAGAGAACAACCAAAACTAATATTATCATGCAATGGATTCATATCCAAAAATCACAGAAATTCCATCAACATGAAGTAAATAACCATATATCTCAAGAGAGCAAAGTTATTTTAATGGAATATTTAGAGAAAACCAAGAAATCTTAATGGGTAGAGCCTATCATGCCTGATAGGGCTTCTTCCAATTCGAAGGAGACTTCTAGGAAAGCTTCTAACTCTTCTTCTCCTCCAAGAAAGATTAACAACAAAACATCTCTTTCATTAATGCCTCATATACTTTCCTTGAATCAAAAATAGACCAAGGAAAACAAAAATAGCCACAAAGTAAAAATAGAACTGCTGGTTTGAAGAACCAGATACCTCCATATAGAGAAAAAATCACAAAGCATGAAAAACCAAACAACCTCAAAAAAATCCACCCTCAATGTTTCCAAGATGGGTTGCTCACAAAAATCATGATTCATTAATGTCATTCATTACAAAACTCCCTCCTATCTCTCCATGCCACCACCATCCAGAATTGGCGAATGCTATTTCAAATTTTGCATGCATTTTCCAATTTTAACAATGATTCCATGTAAGCTTCCACCAAGTTTACATGTCTCTACCAAAACTCACAGTACTTCCTATTAATTCAAAAATCAAATCAAATAAATGCCTTAGGAACCGCTGCATAGCCTCCTATTTGTTATATGGCCCTTAGGTCCCTTTTCATTAGTTTAGGATAGATATCCTTAACTTAGGTTATGACCTTAGGTTAGTTTAGAAAGTATTTGCCTTAGGTACTTTTCCAACTTAAGATAGGTCATAATTCATACTAATTTAGTAGTAGGTAATAGGTTAAGAGTATACCTAGCATCACCTTAGTTTTTTTCCCATCCCAACATAGAATATGAAGCTTGGGATAGATTTCCACCCATATAAGTAGACATAGCTAGGAAGTAGGTACATTTACCTTAGTTTAGAATCCTATTAGGATAGATCTCTTAGATCTATGACTTAGATTGTTCCTCAATAGTCCTTAAGAATGCCTCATTTCACTTAACACCATAAGCATCCCGTTGAGATCAATTAAGAATATCTAAGCACAAAACATACAATTAAATGCAGGCATGATCTTACAAGACAATAAAGAATTTGTAAACATACAAAGGTTTAGTCCATTACATCTCTCAACATCTGAATGTTAGTTTACCATTCAAACCAGGTAAGGAGATTTTTAAAATTCCTTGTATCAATGGAATTTATCCAAGGATGAGTCAGTTGATAGAGATAAGTTTGTAACCATTATTACCAAATGTGAAAATGGATTCTTTGCAAACCATATCATTTAATTCTAATGAATCCAAGAGAAAAAATCATTTATCCATGGCAAGCATGATCTTCTACGATAAAAGGAACACACCTCATTCAAGAAAATCACATGTCAACACTTGCAATACAACAGAGAAATATGAAAGTTTATCAAAAGAAACCCCTTGTTGAGGACTGGTTGCTTGATCACAAAAATCTTCCTGATACTAGAAAGTGCAAGAGCAACAAGGGAAAAACTATGTACAAACACAAAATGTCATACACATTCCAAAAATAACATGCAAATAGTGTGTAAAAACTTCTTACAAAAGAAACCTAAACTAAAACAAGGTGGTGTGCTATAAATTTTTTGAGGAATTACAACTCCTAAACTAATATATACAATGGTGAAATTTTTCCTTTTACTAGCAATGTTTAAGATAGATTATGTTAACTAGAATTGGAAGCTCATCTCCCTTCAAGGTAGGAAATTGGAATGCATTGCTACTTTTACATCCCGTGACCATATAGGGGCCACTCCAAATGGAATGAAACTTGGAATGCCTTCTTGGTTTTTCCCAATCTGCATCCCACTTTAGAACTAAGTATTCTTCCTGAAAGGTCCTTGCTCTTGCTTTCTTATCAAACCATCTTTTGACTAAGGCTTGATATTTCTCTACCATTTGAACTACATGTTCTCTAATTTCTTCCAATTCCATTAGCTCTGCATACCTGGCCTCCATTGGTTTGAACTCAGACATCTCTAACTACTTTATGAGCTCCAATGCAAGTAGTTCTAATGATATAAGCAACACTACCTCTTTCTCATAGACCAGCTTGTAAGGGGAATTAAATGTATACCTCTTTGGTGTGATCCTATCATCCCACAATGCTGATTTGAGCTTTGTATGCCATGTCCTTTGGTTTTTTTGGTCGTCAAATAGGACTTTTAAGAAGAGTAACAGTCAGGGGACAAGAAGTCCCTCCTCTTTAATGGGAGAGGTTCCCTTATTCAGAAATGAACCTATTTACAAATGTACAAGACATGATTTGTTGGTTAAACTTGGATATTACGAAAGTGTTTTCTATGAAGATCATCAATTACAAAAAGGACTGAGGAAATGAGAGTACGGGAAAGAACAGAAAGGCAACATGCAGAATTATAGATATCAGAGTAATTCTTTATGTATGCGAAGTCATAGTGAATTGAAACAAGATCATTTGTATCAGATAAATAAGATGGAATTCAAAGACACAAATTTCTGTAAATAACATCTGCTAGAACACAAAGTTTCTTAACATAACACAGACTCATTAATCAAGGACACAAAGTTCCTTCTTGGTTATACAAGATCACCGTGCTTGCAAAGTCTAAGAGTATGCAATCGGCAAGACTAATGAACTTGAGATAAATGATCTTCACAAAGAAAATAAATGAAAGCTTAGGAGTAACAGAGATCAGATAGACAAAGAATGGAAATTCCTTCTGTATTGATTTCTTTATGATCTATTTACACTTTCAGAAAATATGCCAAATTCTTCCTACTTCAGAATGGTGTAAGGAAGGCCATTATATAGCTTACAAATCAGTTATTCTTCGTAACCGCTTCTTTAACCAAGAATAGTTAAGAACCACCAATCGAAATACCTTAACTTCTTACAAAGAAAATGGAAAAAGAAAGGGAAGAAGAGAAAAGAACAAGGAGAAGAAGACAGGTGGCCAGTCATTGAGAGTGACCCACTGACTTCAGAATCCGTTGCCTGAATTTCTTTAACGCCTCATCTATGTCTCTGCCACGAGGGACTGACGTGTTGGCCGTTGACTGAGTCCAGAATCCAAGACATTTCTTCATCTCTTTATCAAACTCAACATGAGTATGATAATCTTTATTTGCTTCTCCAATGGCAGATTGAAAAGAGTTGATTTCCTTCATTTTCTCTTTGGAGATTGAGCTTTCCTTGAACAGATTATCTTTGACATAAGCTCTGAATTGAGCTTTAATTTTTTGCAAGGAACGGGACACACCAGAAGTTTCATCTTGAAGATGACAATGAATATCCTTGAAAACTAATATAACCAACGTCTTGAAAGCTTCGCCTTTCTGCCAACTGTTCTTTAGTTCTCCCAAAGCCTACTCCAAAACTTTGATCTTCCATATTGATAGCAACTAGGAGGACAAAACCACAAACCAGGCTCAGAAAGGAATTTTAGAGGGAGGGGACACGCGCAGGTTTTCAAATTGCAAGGGTTCCGAGCAAGGGTAGCATGGAAACAATGTAAGAATTGCAAAGGTGGCTTGCTCGTTACATAGCCTTTGAGGAGAGAGAAGGGTGATCAATGCACATTTAATGCATACCCACCAATTTGAATAAGCAGGATATTCGGGTAGAGTGGTAAAAACTGGTACGAATGACACTTGGTTCACTTGAGACATGTGAGACGCGAATGCGCGGAACACGCGGCTCGGCCGATTCGGGCGAAATAGGGAGAAGACGCACAAATTCATTTTGGCACATTTGGGACGAAAACGTGTGAAGTACGTGGTTCAGGTGTTTCGACCGAAAATGGAACAAAAGGCCCGTTTGAACTTGGGACATTTGGGACATGAAAGAGTGAAGTATGCGGTTCAGGTGTTTTGGCCGAAAATGGAACAACTTGCACTTTTTGACTTGGGACATTTGGGACAAAAAGTTCCGAAGTGCGCGACTCGGGTGATTCGGGTGAAAATGGAACAACTCACACGAAAAGTTTGGGACACTTGGATCATGAAAGAGCGAAGTACGCGGTTCGGGGATTTCGGCCGATCGGGGAACAGAGCGCAATTTTGACCTCGGGACAGTTGGGACGAAAAGCTCCAATGGGCCCGAAAATGGAACAACTTCGGGGATTTCGGCCGATCGGGGAACAGAGCGCACTTCGGAACTTGGGACACACGGGACAAAAATGTTCGACAGGCCCAAAATACATACAAAATGACCCAAAACTGCAGACTTTTCCCAATTTCACGACTTCGGTACATTAGAGAAAACACTTAAACTCAAAATTTTGAAAATTTTACTTTCATCAGAGTAGGGAATTTTGAGTGGACAACAGCTGGCTCCTTCTGGGGATGACTTGGCATAAATTCAAGGAATGAGACAAGGCAAGAACTTAGACAAACTCGAGGAAGTAGACCAGTACCTTATCCATTGGGCAATGGAGTCAAAAACAGACCAATACAGAGGGCAACACACAAAAACAAAAAGGAAAGAAAAGCAAAAACGTTGTACAAAATATACAAGGGACTCCCTAATCACCTAGGACTTGAACAACTTGAGATACTTCCCACTATAAGGAAGTGGGAGAGAAGAACCATCCATGTAATCAAGATAAAAGGAATTCTCACCAGCAAAGTGTCTGATCTTGAAAGGTCCGAGCCACAGGGAATCAAACTTTCCATGGCTGCCACAAGGTTCATGTCTTTTGTCCCATAACAGCATGGTGTCTCCAACTTGGAAATCCCTGAACCTAGCTTTCTTATCAAATAGGACCTTTACCTTCTGCTAGTGAACAGATATCCTATCAGTAACCATCAATCTATCCTCATTCAGTTTGTGCAGGTACATAATTCTCTTGTCCAAAGCATCTTTGAAACTAGTATCTTCAATGGCCTTCATTAGGTGCAAGGTTGGCAGTTCCATTGTCACTGGCAATTGAGCTTCTACTCCATATACCACTTGAAAAGGAGACATTCCAATAGCTCTCTTTGGTGTAATCCTGTCTGCCCAAAGAGCATCATAGAGCTTCTTGTGCCAGTTTCGTTGAGACTCATTGACCAACTTCCTTATGATAGTCACCAGATTTTTGTTAGTGGATTCTACTTGCCCATTTCCCTGGGGGTAATAATCTGAAGAATGAACCAGGGAGATGCCATACCCGTAGCATAAATCCATTATCTCAGTTGAAGAGAAATTCGAAGCATTATCTATTACAATCTTATTAGGTACACCATACCTTACCAAGATGTTCTCTTTAATGAAGCTGCACACCACTTCAGAAGTAGTACTCTTGACTGGAATAGCTTCCACCCATTTGGTGAAATAGTCAGTGGCAGTTAGCACATGAGTGTGACCAGCACTAGAAGTAGGATTAAGTGTACCAATGAAGTCCAAACCCCACTGTTGAAATGGTTCCTCAATCACAACTGGCTTGAGAGGCAAAGAAGCCAATTTAGGTCTTCCCACAAAAGTCTGACATGCCTCACATTTATCAACCCACTTGGATGCATCTCTGAACAAGGAAGGCCAGTAGTATCCTCCACGGAGTATCTTATGAGCTGTAACCATTGACATAAACATAGTGGTAACCTTATCACATTCATTCATAGTATTATTCCAAGACATCACAGAGAGGTAGACCATAGTCATGTGCCATATCTAGATCCATACATGTATGCTCACAAAATAAAATTTCCAATCCCCATTTCCCCATTACATCCTTCCTAAAATCATCTACCCATTTATCCCACAGTTCTCGCAGTAATTTTGCAGAGCTCCACTACCTCACTTGTGTCCCCCTTCTTTTTCCAAGGGCGCACGTATAAATAGGCCTCTGAGCTCTAAAAAACTCTTTTGCAACCTCATATCTGGCCCCAAGTGTCAAGGTGTGGGTCACCCCAGGTGTATGCTTCTCCATTTCATGATTAGCTTTTTGGATCTTCCTATCGTAAGGTATATTCCTTCCAAGACACCCTGTCACCAGGCTGATAGCTTATCCACATGGAACACATTCTTCATGTGTTCTATCCAAAAGGCCAGAAATGGCTAAGTCCCGAATTGTTCTTTACATGCGTACGCATCCTTGGTTTTCCAAGAACCCCTTTTTAATTATGTCTTGCACACCTTAAATTGTGCACTCCCTCTGGCCGTGCGCGCCTATGCGCCTTTAAGATTTGGAAGCTATAGAAGGGTCCCAAAAATTTTTGATGGAGGAGAAGAAATTTATTTGTCTGTTTGCCCCTCTAGAGTTGAAATTTATTCTTCCTAGGACAACAAGGGTAGATTTTCCATTCATTCATCCACTCATTCAATGTATCGTGTTCCTCATTGAAAGCATAAATTTTTGGGACCTAGGCCATTTCCTTCTCTAAGAGAATACCCACCCCACACAAGGAAATGTGAAGTTGGGTCAAGCTAAAGACCTCATAACCTGCTCGGTCTGTAAGGTGCAGTACTTTCCCTTCCAATTACCCTGGATGTCCCCTCTCAATCCGCTCCTCGTAAGTCTACCTTTCACAAGGAGAAAGGTAAAAAAATATTTTTCACAGGTGGTTTAGATCTTCTAGATTGGGTATCTTCCCATCAAAATAAAATTGAACTATAATAGATCATGAGTCATCCCAGAATGACACTTGAGTCATTGATGGACATGGGGATGTCCTGGGATCTAGTAGGGTTTGTTATATTTTTCTAGACAGCACAGGGATCAAGTGAATTCATGTTGAGAAAGAAAAAGCTTCCCCCACTGGGAGGAAATTTTGAAGTGAGACTAAAAGATGTCTGAATATATTTTTTATTTTATTGTCTTTGCTTTTAACATGTATACAAACTTCTTTGTCATGGACAAGGGCCCCTACAAAACCCCATTTTGTTCCTTTTTCAACATGCAGAAAGAACAAGTATCTCAATAATTTATATGTTTGTACAAATGTATATAAAATTGTATCTAATTAATATAAAACTAAAGCATTTCACCATTTCACAATTCATATAGGAAAACAATGAATTTCAATGTAACAATGATCATCAATGAAACAAAAATATCAATTAAAACATAAACTTAGAAAGTATGGGAAGAAAGTATAGCTTTAAGAACAACAAGATCAATCTTGTTCATGATATCTTATGTTTGCACCATTTTCTTCTCCAGTTTCCACTCCTATATCCCATTCTTCTGGAAACTTTTCCACATATGAATCATATATCTAGAAAATATCATTTAATTCATCTTCGTCTAGCTTAGTGTGGTGTTGAAATATTAATGTGTGTATAAATATTTCATCCATACAATGATCCATCTTCTACTTATATTCCAATGGCCTCGCTTTCAACTCTGTGATTCTATTTTCAATCTTCCTCATTGTTTTAATGACTTCATAAGAGAAATAATATTTTTGAATATTCTTCTCAAAATAATTGAACAAGGAATAAATATTAAAATCACCATAACTCTTTTTGAATTTATCAGACACCATATCTTCGAGTTTCAAATCGATGGCATCAAGAGTATCATCAACCCAATTTCTTTTATCTTCAAGATTTTATTTGATCCCATTTAGAGTTTCCACTCTAATCTTTTCTAGTTCTTCCATAGCATACTAAATTCCTTTGAATTCTGTTGGCACAATATGTTCATGTTCATGTAATTCATCACTAAATAGATTTATTTCATCCAACTTTGGAAAAAATCCCTCAAAGTAGAATATTTCATTATCACATTGCTCAATTATCTCATTAATCACATTAAGCCTATTCTTGAGTTCTTCATACTTTCCCTAGATTCTTCATTTTTTTATTTTCCATTTTTTGTTAACTTCTTGATCCATGTGTCTACATCTTGAACCTTCTTGATATATTTATCAATTTTTTCTAGTCCTTCAGGGGTATTTACAGAGGTACTTGCTTGAGTGTGACTAGGCTGCTGAATTAACTGTTGTAGACTAGAATTCAAGGCTTTGACCTATTATTTCAACTAATTTTTTGTTATCCTGTCTTCATCCACATTTTGCGACAGGTCACTTACTACCTCTAATAATCCTTGTTTTAATTGATCTCTTGAAGGCTTTCCTAAAGGAATGAATTAGACACTGTAGTCACTAGCTATTATATTATCTCTAGTTTTTCCTTCATAAGGGATTGTTACTTCTAAAGTTTTAGACCCTAGTGAATCAGTATGGGTCTTGGTAAGAACCCTAGCCCTTTTGAAATTTCTTACCATCTTTGGAAAAGATAATGTAGTAAGATTTATTTCCTGAATAGGAAGAACTTCTTTTTCCTCATTTGAAATCAATTCACTAATCCATCCCTTTGTGATACTTGTTCCAAATTTTGTTTCTTGCAATTCTTGTTGGGGTTTCTTGGGTACAACCACTAATTGCTTGAATATTCCTTTTTCATCTCAGGTTTTTCACCATCTACTTCAATAGACATTTCCCTTATTTAACCCTGTACTAACATTTCCTCTAATTATGTTTCTCCTTGGTCTAAATATTGAGATTGATCTATCTCCTTCTGATTTACACTAATAGTTGGGATATATTCTTTCCTCACTTCTTCAAGTGATGCAACATTATATTTATCCTCTCCCTCGAGGTTTTCTTGAACCAATAATTTTTTTTAGGGTTATTCCTTCCCCTCACATAGTTCTACCTATCTTGAATATTGCTCAGTTGGCATCTTATTATCCTCATGTTATAATGATACCTCGTGTTCTGTCATGATGGAATATCCACCTGATGCTAAATCTCTATTTCCACTTAGAGACTGCATATCTATATCAACAATAATTTTCTCCCTAGAAATTACATCCTGTGTAACTTTTGTTGTCTTTTCAAAGATAGATTTACCTGTTTGATAAGGCTCATAATCCTTAGTGGTTTTGACATAATGGGAAGAAAATTCTTCCACTAAAATCTCTATATTTATATCCTTACCACTAAGAAACTTTGTTTTGTTTGAATCTAAAGCCATTTGACCTATAGAAGAAATTTTTGATGTTTGGATCTTGATTTCTCTGGTTGACACATGAGTGATCTCTTCTAATTCTTTATTTATTTGAATATTATCTACAAGGTTTTCTATTTGTTTATCAATAGATACATCAAGTTCATCCAATGTGGAGAATTATTCACCAGTGTCAACTTCTATCACATCTACTTGAGCATTTACAAACTCCTGCAATGTTTCAAATAAAGGTATATTCACTTCCTAAGTAGGGAATGTTTCAGTTGTTTTCATACCTGGACTTATTTTTTTTATCTACTGAATTAGATGAAATATCACCTTGGGTCATTTACTCTTGAGTGATTCTCAATGTCACTTCTTCCAAAGGAAAAGGTGAGAAAAATGGCACTGATTGTTCCACCTGTGGTATTGGTGCAACATGTTTTGTCTGAAAAATGTCATTCCTCTCATGTTTAGGGAGATCAATCACCACATCTCTACCCTTATGTTTCTTGGGTGTATGGGCACCCTATCTTACTAGAATTAGCTCATAGACAACCTTGTGTATTTTATGTTCTCTTTTGAACCTTTTGAGCTCTTGTGTTACTTTTCGTTCTTCTTTACGTGGCCTAGATTGAGAATAGGCACTTGATATAGGTCCACTCATTAACTTTTCAGCACTATGATGTTTTGGTAAAATACCTGAAGGAACCAAATGACATGTCAAACCTTTCCCTTTTAATTGAAGTGGTGATGCAAGAGTAATATGAGATTTCTCCATATATTTCAGAAGCATTTCCTCATTATTTTTCTTTAGAGCAGAGATAGAAGTACCAGTCCCACTAGTGGCCAAAGTCCATTCATCTATAAGTTCTAAAGTGGGCCTCTTTAAAGATAACTAAAGATATATTCATCCCAAGGGATCAATTTTTCCAGCCCCTTATCTCAGGGGAGGAATATAATCATTTAAGTTTCCTAAATCCATGAAGTTATTTAGGATTATTTTGTTTTGGACTAATAAATCAGTATTACTTTGAGCCAAATAATTTACAATTCTCCTCATCACATCAGTTATCCATATATAAGAATCATCTGATTCTTTTTCATTACAATTTAAGGGGGATATAGGTTGTCCCTCCACATTTTCATCAAGATAATACATACTCACAATATTTGGGTCATCCACAATTCCATCAGGGATAACTACAATCTTGAATTCTATGATTTGGGTAAGGGTCATTCTAGAGAAATCTCTTAGCCTAAAATATTTTTCATCTCTAAAATTCATCCAATAGTCCTCAAATTGAGGCTCATGTTAAAAATATTTTGTAATATTATTGAACATCTTGTTTCACTAGATTCTTAACAAATTAATGAAACAAATAAGGGTAGTAGTTTAACGAGGTATGCTTGTTTGTAATGTCAGTTGAAGGTCATGCGCACATTCTGATTTCCTGATCAAATTTGACTACGACAACTACCTTTTGGCTAGGAGGAACTAAATGTAAATACAAAACAATACCACCAAAGAGAGTTAAACAAAACAATAAGTGGAATACCTAATGGAAGCTAGATTCAAGAAGCGTGATGCTTCCTAAATAGGCTATCAATCCAATTTTTATATAAAAGTATTAATGTTATTTAAAATATACATGAAATAATGATCATATTGCAATTGAACAATTTAGGTGTCTCATACAAAAACATTAAGAAAGGTCAAGTAAAAGGTGATTAGGGTCAAAACGGGTTAGATGATTGGTTGGTATTGCATTACAGGTATGGTACAGGCTCTGGGTAAGGTCTGGTAAAGATTAGAAATGCTTTTGGGCTATTAGGAAGTGGGTATTAGCTTGCTAATATGAGGTATATTGCTGGAAACAGTAATTGATGTCAGTTGTATGTGTAGACACCTAACTTTCACATTTGCAATCTTATTTCCAAAACAAACAAATTATTTTCATTCTTGCCAAATCTGTTATAATTAGTGGTTTTCACTAATTAACTAATGTTTCTTACAACTTTAGAAAATTAACATCACATTTTTGATTGCATAACCCCTTTCGCATTTAGGATTCCACTTTACGTCGAATCGTAAGTCAAAATCCTCTTCAAAATAGACAATTGGCATTATTTAGCTAATTAAGCCTATTTCACCCTTGATTTGGTCAATATACCCTAGTATTGACTCAAACCCCTCTTCCAATCACTCAAAATAATTCAATTCACCTCCACAACATCTCAGCAAGATTTAAAATCTTATCCAAGCCTCCTAGTTGACCTTAAGCGGTTGATTAAGGATTCACACCTATTAATCACTTGGTATTTCACTAATTGTGAATAGCAAGGCCTAATCATGATTAGAAATTCTAATCTAATTTGGGGCTTTTAGTCCCACATGCACCAAAATACAAGTTTCTCCCAAAAGGAAAACTATAAAAAGGGTTCACCTCATTCCTTTATATTTTACACCATGCTTCGATTTGCATCTCATATAATAAATATGATATATAACCAAGTTCAATCCTTGTTTAAAGCCTTCAATGTGGTTAGTATATGGATATCCAAAATGACCAGATAGTCATTGGGAGAGGCCATTTCACCTTGTTTGGAGTAGCAACCATAACCATTTGATTTCCCTCTTAGGTCTATTTTAGCCCATGTTAGGTAATTCAAGCATATTAGTAGGCATGTTTAGTTAGATTTTGTATTATTTTCATATTAGTTAAACAATCTTGTAAGCTTCTATATTAATGTTACATTCCCAAACTTAGAACCCTTGGCTAGATGGATGGTAATGGTGTTAGCTTTCCTTGTTTAGTCATGCAATTTGCTTTGTAAAGTTTAGGGTGTCATCATTTGGCATGCCCACTGGGATATTACCCCATTACATTCACTTTTTAAATATTTTTTATTTAGTTTCAAAGTTTTTCATTTTAAGTATATATAATAGTTTCAAGTTCCTAGATTAATTTCAAGTTTTTTAGTTTAATTTCAAGCTTTTGACAGTACTTCCAATATTTTTAGATTAGTTTCTCAAAAAAATTGAATTAATTTAAAATTTTTAGAGTAATTTTCAAAGTTTTTCATTTAAATTTTATAGATTAGTTTCAAATTTCCTAGATTAATTCCAAGTTTTCTAGTTTAAATTTCAAGCTTTCCAGAGTACTTTAAAGCTTTTTATATTAGTTTCTCAATATTTTTAGATTAATTTCAAAGTTTTAGAGTAATTTTCAAAGTTTTATAGATTAATTTCCATTTTCTAAAATTGTTTCAACTAGATTAGTGGTAGAAATTATTTTTTATTTATTTTTTGAGGATTCAAGGAGGTGAAGCCCTATCAAAATTGTAAAAAAATACCAAATATTTGACCCTTTTGAAGAAATTATTTTCAAAAATCAAATTTTGGTCACTTCTTGTGAAGCGGTGCGCAAGATTTGAATTGGGAGTGCAGACATTGAACTATGAGCACAAACATCGAAGTAGGAGTGCACCCATTAGCTTATATTTTTCAACTCTACCATTTTTACAAAGGGGAGTGCAGGTGTTGTACTATGAGCATAGGCATTGAATTGTGAGCATAGGTGTCAAAGCAGGAGTGCACACATCAGCTTGTTATTTAAAACTCTATCATGTTTACAAAGGGGAGCACATACATTGAACTGTGAGTATAGGCATCGAAATGTGAGTGCACACGTCGCTCTAAAAGTGCACACAACAGCTTGCATTTTTCAACTATGTGTCATTTTTCCAATGGGGAGTGCATGCATTGAGCTATGATTACATACATCAAAATAAGAGTGCACACATTGATAGGGGCGCGCAGGTGTGTTTGTATAAATTTTTCCTGTAAACTCAAAGTTTCCATTTTTGGTTTTTAGGATTTTTGTTACTTTTTAGAGGTTTTTAGATGTCATTTTTATCAATTTTGTATATTTAGAGTAATTTTTCTCATAAAATAGCTTAGGTTTTGAAGGAATTAATCTTATTTTCATGCTTTGTATGAGTTTGGGTTAAGGTGTGTATGCTCTTCTCTTGCACTTCATGTGACCTAGAGAATCTAAAGCACTCTTAACCCTTCTTATTCTATCTTTAGAGTAAGTAGGGAACTTTTTTAATCATCTTTTAGATTAAATTCTTTTTTGCTAAATAAACAAGGCTATAATTTTTGTATGCTCTTCCCTTGCACCTAGTGTGATCTTGGGAATCAAAATAAATTTTAGTCTTTTCATTAAAAAGCACTTGGATCAATTGGGAATAAACCTTATTTTTGTAAAATTTGATGGTAGTTAGTTGATTTACAAGCATTTTTCATTGTTATTTTCTTATAATATTGTGAATCTATTTTTGAAACTACTAACCATTTTCTGAAGGACCTAACACTAGTCAAAGAAAAGAGGACCTAAATAGTTTTTCTAACTACATGTTTGATTGAGGTTGCCAAAAGGAGTAAGACAAAAACCACATTAAGTCTAAAAGATAAAAAATACACCACAATCATCACATTGTATTTATAGGTTTCGGTTAAGATCTACGACTCATCTTCTTAACTAGGACATAACCCCTTTGGCCTAAGCCTTAAGCTGAAATAATGGGGGTGGTCTTGGGAACCCTAAAGTATTTCATGCAAGAGGGAACCTTGTGAACAAAACAGGAAAGTGTTCCATACTATCGACTTGTCTAGTAAACTTTGGTGAGATTAACGTCATAGATATCTGTATCATGACCCCAGTGAAAGTATAAGTGAACGCACTTCGGTGCTCATTATACTAATGGGGGTAAAGTAAATTTGAGATACTCCCAAATTAGTCAGTGTTAAGTTTTGGGTAAATCAAAGCTCGCTCCTAGATATCTTATGACACCTAGAGAGTGAACCACCTAGGAATATTTCCAACTTGGAGCCATTGTTTTTGTCTTAGATAGTATACTTGAACAAGGGAAAGGATCTCTTAAAGTTGAAATTGCATGAAATTTCATCAAAAAATCTACTTAGTGTAATTTTGTCCTATTTTTTTCACTTATCTTAAGACAAGGAGAAACTCTACTGAAATAACACCAAGTATATTTTAACACCACTTAATCTACACCCTTATTTTATTGTTGCCAATTTTTGGACAAAAGGAAACAAAATATATGGATACTGCTAGATATCGCGTGTCCACCAATTTTTTATTCTACTTGTGTGACTATGTTGCGATGTCACAACGCAAGTGTTGAAAGTGAGCATGGTACATACTCATAATCTAGTAGGCCCCCTTGTCTCAAAAACCCATATTTGAGACTTGTTATCATCATAGTTAGGTGATTTCATCCTTTTCTTCTTTTGAGTTGCTATGCTACCCACATTGTATCCATATAGTTGAAATATTTACGTCTTGTTTCCATTGTGAACTTATGCCTAAATCTCTATATTGTAGGGTTATGTTGTTCACATGCATAACAATTTCTTGTCATACTTAGACATAGTTTTTACATCCTAACTTTGTCTTGAGTTTTATGAGAGTTGACGATACATTTTTAGCATCGCAATAACATCATTTCGACACTAGAAATCTTGATTTCCAAAAATCTTGGTTCACAAATCCAAATAGTGTCGTTACACTACTCACATTGTTATCATCCATTTTATGAGACTTAGACTTTGTTAGTGTTTAGAAACTAGTTTTTAGTATATCTTGTTACAAGATCAAGTTAACATTCTCTTATCATTTAGGCCTTTTTTTTTGCAAACTTGACCTAACTGGTGATATTGTGTTGTCACTATTTGGTTTCAAACCTATCTAGATGAAATCTTTGAAAATACAATATTTTTTGTAAACCAAAATTTGAGTATTGTACGAGATTATATTATTCGAAGGAAAACTTGTGTCATATATTACCTAGTCAGGGTAGTTTGTTCGTTATTCATTAGTTCATACATTTATTTTAACCCATCACTTTTGTGGCTATTCTGTAGTCATCTTGTTATGGAAAATTAGCGTCGTTATGCCACAAAAATTTGACTATGGTCCCTTGTTAATAAACCTTAGTGGAAATATTTCATGTTGTAACTTCTATTCTAAGTAATTCCTACACATAGAATGGGGTCACAAAATTTGACAGCCAATGTATTTGGAGGTGACAACCCCTTTTTGGAGGATAATATCATGATTTACCATAGTGGTGGAGAGGAGGAGTCTCCTCGTGCAGATGTAGAGCTTCATTCCACCCATTTTGATGACTACATTTTTCATAACAAGCATGAAGTTCTTATGTTGGTTTTGGAACTAGGAGCCAAATTACCTTCCACAGTAGACCCTTCTCTTATTTCCAGAATGGTTTTGGGAGAAGAATAATTAGACCTCCCTCATCACACTATTAATGAAATTTTAAATCTAGGTCATGCCTCTACTTTTGCACTACAGAATAATGAGGAGATACCATTTGAAAACAATGGAGACTATCATTTGTCTCCTATGAAAATTTGTTTCAAAGATCATTAAGAACATTTTCATCATACAAAACCTCCTCCTAATGAATATCATCATGAAATACCTATTAAATAGGTTACGTTAGAACAATAGGTCTAAGCCCTCACTCATCAATTGACAAGTTTGGCTTCACATATACAAAAAGAACAACCAAAAGTTGTCAAAAAAACTATACCAAAGGCAAAACCTAAATCTTCGTTTTATGAGTTCCTAATAAACACTCCTCAATGGGAGGCATAAAGAGATCCTTATGAAGGTATTATCACAAAAAATCGAGGTGGGCATACACCTAGGCTCAACCCTTTGTATAGACCTACACCGCCACCCACACAAGATCAAATTTTTAATCAAGAGTGGTCAACAATGAAGAATTACCTTCAAGCGTTACAAGAGGGCCAAACCGCTAGTAATAACAAGTATCGGTTTGATGAGTTATGTCCTTACCCATTTGAAAAATCCATGCTACAAGTACCTTTCCCAAGACATTTTGATTTTCTCAAATTTGATAAATATAAGGGAAAATGTGACCCTCATGATAATATAAAGGACTTTTATATTGCATGTCAAGAGGTGACATTTAGTGACAATTATCTTATGCACTTGTTTCCATAAAGTTGATGGGAAATGATGCTAGATTGGTTTGTGCATATCCCTAAGGGATCCATATCAACATGGCTAGAACTAACAGAGAGTTTCGTAGGACACTTCTCTTTTAATATAGAAAATGAAATTACCATGTTAGATCTCTATAATGCTAAATATTGAAACAACAAAACTTTGTTGCATTTTTACAAAGATGGAGAGGGTTATCTAGTCGATTTTCTTTTTCCCTACCCAAAAAGTAGTTGATAGGCATATTTGTTCCCAACCTCCATCTATATATTGCATTCTACTTGCAAATGCATTATGGTAACACATTCGAAGAGGTAATAGAAAAAGGGAGTCAAATTGAAAAGGCTTTGTTAGCTAGGGGGAATCTAAAACCTTTCTCCCATGAACACAACAATTCTAAATATAACGATAAAACAATTTTTTTTCCTAATATAAACAAAAATTTCATTAGTGATGGGATAGTGGACTCTAAATGGGTGTAAGTTGTGAAAAACCACACACCTTTGAATCATGCAAAGGGTAATCCACCTACCAATTATAAACAACACAATTTTTATCCTTTATCTAAATCCATATCATCTATAATAAAATGATTGGAGGCCTTTAACATGGTTAAGTACCCTGAAATGCAACCCTATGGGGATGATACCCCCAAACCATCATGGTTTAGGGTGAATAAATTATGTGGGTTCCATCACGTAAAGGGTAACAAAACTAAGTTTTTAAGACTAAAACACTATATTCAAGACCTAGTTGATAACGGTGATATTGAAGTAGACTATATTGTCACTGCTAAGTCTTCAAATGAAAACTTAGGGATATTTAAAGAGCCTTTTCCCAATCACAAAGAAACAAAAAAATTGGATCAGGGAAAATCATCTTAGCATAAAAAATGATAACTATATGTTAAACAAATACCATTTTGATGCTTTGATAGGTTGTGTTGACCCACTCATTCATAAAATAAATAAAATTAGAATAAAGAAAAGAGAGTGTGTTGTGGCAACATGGCAAGCTCACCTTGTTATAAATTTTGAACCTACTCCCCCTCCTCCTCAAGTGATTCACTATGATGTGTTACATCAACTAGAAAAAAATACAGCTAAGACTTCCATCTTAATCCTTCTAAATATCTCTAGCATCCATAAGGATATATGTTACAAAACCTTACAGGGATCAGGAGTATCCATTGATGTCGACCCACATTTGCAAGCCATGGTAGCACAACTTGTTCCTTTAGAACGCATAACCTTTAGCACTATAGAATTCCTAGTTAAATATCCTTCACATAACCTACCATTACATATTGAGGTTATCATTAAACATAAGAAGATTAAGAGAGTTCTTGTGGATGGAGGATTGGGTCTTAACATATGTACTCTTAAACTAGTCCACCAACTAGGTTACACTCAAGCTGATATGGAAAAAAAGTCCTCATCATTAAGGCATATTAAAATGAAGAGACAAAATCAGCTACAATGATAAATTTATCATTAGAAGTGGGTCCCATAACACATGATACGAAGTTCCATGTCTTGGACTTGGAACTCCCTAACAATATCTTGCTCAGTTTCCCATGGATTCATGTCATGTAGGTTGTGCCATCAACGTATCATCAGTGTTTAAAGTTATAATATGAGGGACAAACACTCACCATACAATGGGACCCTCAACCTTTTTCTCATTGTATAGTATTGTCTAGATTTTCCCCTACAATCTACGATTGTCCATATATGGAGATTTTTATTCCTATCTAGTTAGAGGCCTTTGTTTCATGAGCAGATCCAGATACCTTGTCTATCAATGAAAATGGTTCTTCCACCTTAGAAAATCCTTTGTCTAAGTGTGAGATGGAGGTAAAACCATGAGGTTGTTGAGATTATGATCTATAACAAGCCCTAATGGTTCACAATGGTCCACTGTTAGTCCAAGCACATGGTATGCCATGTTCCAAAGTTCAAAGATAAAGAGAGGTGTGTCCTTTCAAGAATTTTACTCTTGGAGGCTTGCTAGAAGATGAAAGGTTTCTTAAGGAAATTGTATTCCATCTTGATGATGATGACATGGCTACATGATACAAATCACCTAAGTATCCCATTCCTAATCAGATAATACTTGTCATCAGGTATAAAGGTTGTGGATGTGACCACCAAGAATAAGGCCCACTAGAAACTCTTAAAATACCTAGGTGTATAGTGGGTAAATTAGTTATATGAATCCATTTATATGAGTATCATTATTCAGATGATGTGTATGCTTCTTCTGAGAGTGAGGATAATTTGTCCAGAAATGAAATTGAAATAGATTCCTGATGTAGTCTTTACAAAGACCTGGCCTCTACAAACCTATTCACCAATATGACTATCCTTACTTTAACTATTGTTATACCCACCATATCCCCTATAACTCAACCATTGACCCTCACTTACCCACCAATCATGAATCGGGATCAATAATAACACGTACATATTGACTTGTTTTAGAATGATGAGGCCAATGGTGAGTTCCTGGGAAATAGAGATAACATTCCAAGAAATGATCACAACAAGGGGTTCTCCGTTTAGCTTAACGCATGTGCATAATTTGGAGAGGAAGTAGAGTTATGTGGGCATTTAAGTAAAAAAGAAGCAAGGAAAAAATTTCCAAATAAAATCCTTGTGGAAATAAAAAGTGGAAGTCCTATAGCAAAAACCAATTTGAGGCACGTGTGGAAAAACAAACAGAACAACCTATGGAAAAGATAATGTACCCACTTCAAGATGAAGATCTCCCTAAACCACCTATGATAGAGGAGGATCTTAATCTCCCTCTTGATATTGTAGACGTGGGGGATGAATCAAAGTTATTCATGGAAGATACAATAGATGTTAATATCAGCATGGAGGAACTGTTCTAGATAGTTACGTTAGGAGATTCCCTCTCAGCCAAAGAACAAAACAAAATCACAGGACTCTTAAGAGATTATGCAGACATATTCACTTGGTCTTATGATGACATGCCAGGAATTGATCCTACACTAGCGGTGCACAATATTGTGGTACACCCAGATGCTAATCCCATCAAATAAAAGATCCGAAAGATACATCCTCGCGTCACCTTACTGGTAAAGGCGGAGCTAGAAAGGTTACTAGAAGTAGTATTTATCAGGACTATTGAATACTTAAAGTGGATCTCTAATGTGTTTTTGATTCAAAAGAAGCTAGTTGGTATTAGAGTGTGTACAGAGTTTAGGGATATAGACAAATCTTTTCATAAGGATGATTTTCCTCTTCCAAATATCGACATGATTATCGATTCTACAGTAAAATATGAGATGCTTTTTCTCATGGATGGATTTTCAGGTTATAATTAGGTAAATATTGTAGAAGAATATCAGCACAAGATATTTTCACAACCCCATGGGGGACATTTTTTTACCAAGTCATGCCTTTCAACCTTAAAGATGCAAGCGCTACATATAAAAGGGTGATGAGTGTAATCTTTCACTATATGATAAGTGACATCATGGAATATTACGTAGATGATATACTAGATAATTATAGAACCCGTGAGGAACACCCAAAAATTTCACGGCGTATCTTTTATCGCTTAAGGGATTACAAAGTCTGACTTAACCTAAAGAAGTGTGTCTTTGGTGTGATATCAGTGAAATTACTAGGATTCATTGTGTCACAAAGAGGAATTGAAGTGGACCTTGCAAAGGTCACTACTATCACATAAATGCATCCCCCTAAGAATATCATTCAACTACGTAGCTTACAAGGGAAAATTCAAGCCATCAAAAGGTTTATTTCATAGCTAGTAGACAAGTGTTATACATTTACGCATCTTCCTAAGAAGGATGTTAATTTCAACTGGGGACCAGAACAACAACAAGCGTTTGATTTACTAAAAGAATATTTGGACAACCCCTTTATTCTCATGCAACCCACAACAGGAGAAAACTTTATATCTCTGCTACAAATTTTATAATTAGAGCACTGTTAGACCAAGATGACAAAGAACAGAGAGAAAAGGTAGTGTACTATTTGAGAAGGACATTGGTAGCATATGAGCTAAATTATCCACAAATTGAGAAGGATTTCCTAGCTATGGTTTCTACTTTCCAGAAGCTTAGTCATTATATGCTTAGTTGTAAAATCAAGCTAATTTCAAAGGTTGACCTTTTGAAGTATTTATTGTCCAAACCAACACTAACTGGAAATATGGCTAATTGGATCATATTATTAAGTGAGTTTGACATTGAATACATTCATCAAAAGTCAGTAAAAGGAAATTTTTTAGCAGATCAACTAGCAGAAGCTCCACTACCAAGTATTGAACCCTTGAGTCTAGAACTACCAGATGCATCCATTATGTACCTCAAAGAATCTACAGTTTGGAAAATGTACTTTGATGGCTCTTTTACCTGTCATGGTTTAGGTGGTAGAGTTTTTCTAATCACTCCCACAGGATACTTGATTCTGTAGGCATTTTGAATTGGATTCCCTTACATGAAAAATATAGCATAATATGAAGCTCTCATTTTAGGAATGAAGATGGCCATCAAATGGGATATCAGACAAGTAAAATTCATTGGTGATTCAATGCTTATTATCAAATAGGTCACAGATGAATATAAAGTTAAAGATGAAAATTTACTTCTAAAAAAAAGAATGGTTGATTTCTTGAAAGAATTATTTGAGAAGATAACATTTGAGAAAATACCAAAAGCTCAGAAAAGAGTGATAGATGACATGGCTATGGTAGTGTCTATGTTGAGCATTCCATGAGAAAGCAATGATATGCCATTATTTGTTATAAATATAAGAACAACAGTATACGACATACCAAATTCTTGTTTAGCGTGTGAAGTTGTTGGTCCCTTTTCATCGTGGTACGCTAAAATCTATAATTATCTCCATGATGGAACCATCCCTATAAACATTTCCCATGCTAAAAAGTGTAACCTCATCAAGTGTATATCCCACTATACATTACTTGGGGGTACCCTCATCCATTGAGGCTATGATGGGAATATGTTGTGCTACTTAAATTTTGATGAATCCATCCAAGTAATCAAGGAGGTGCATGAGGGAATTTTTGGAGCTCATACTAATGAGATTGTCCTTGCAAAGAAAATAATCATAGTAGGTTACTATTAGCATACCATGGAGCATGACTATTGTAAACATGTGAAGAAGTGTGTGGATTGTCAAAAGTATATCAATTTGATACATGCGCCAACACAATCCTTGAAACCAATCACAATACCCTAGCCGTTCTCAAAGTGGGATCTTGATATAATAGGGAAACTTAATAATGTCTCCTTAGATGGCCATAATTTCATTATAATGGCCACTAAGTACTGTAAAAAATGGGTAGAGGAAGTTCTTCTTACTTATATAGAAGATCCCCAAATTTTAGAGTTTATAAGAAATCATATCATCTGCACATATGATATCCCTTCTTCCATTATCACTGATAATGGTAAGTCATTCAAAAATAAAAATTTGAAATCACTCTTCAAACACTTTCAATTTTACCTTAAGTTTTCAACCCCTTATTACCCTCAAGGTAATGGGCAGGCTAAAGCTTCCAACAAAACCTTAATTCACATTATGGAGAAAATGGTGAATACCATGTGCCATAACTAGCATCTGCAAAATCACCCTACCCTCTAGGAACTCAAAAATTCTATTCACACCCCTATAGCTGCAACTCCATATTATTTAGTATTTAGTTCAAAAGTTGTCTTTCCTTTAGAGATCAATATCCCTTCTTTGTGTATCAATTTACGGGATTACTTGAATGAAGAGAAGGACTATAGAGTAGCCCAACTAGTAGAGTTGGAGCTATTGGATGATAAACACCTTCACGCCATCAATTACCTAAAATTGTATCATGATTGATTATTGCGGAGCTACAAAAATAAGGTCATACCTCATCAGTTTGAGTTAAGAGACATGGTGTTGAAAGAGAATTAGAAGAACACAAATATAGATAGAGAAAAAATGGGAAATTTGAGCCCAACTGTCTAGGACCATAGATTGTGGTTGCCAAGTTTGGTTCAGGTGCATATAATCTGGCCCATTTAGATATCCAAGAGCTTTGATAACCCATGAATGCAATTCATCTTAAGTTCTTCTATGCTTAATTATGGGGTATCTGCATAATACCAAGAAAAATAAAGTAAAAAAGTATAAAAATAGAAAAAACTAAAAAAATAAACAGGTATGTCCAATAGTGAAAACCATGCAATGGTGGTAATTTACACAATTCCTTTGGTGATAACCAACTTTCCACTTTAAGGGAGGGTCCATTGTTCACAATAATTATAGGTTTATGGAGTACTATAACTTTTCCCTAAGTTAATCCTTACCTTTGTCTGAGCCTCTTATGATCCTATCCTTCTTTTCCCTGGTCTGGATAATCTAAGCTTCTTAGTGCAGAGAAGTTAACATTGAATGAACCCATCTCACACTTGGGGAAGCTTCAAAAAATCACTTCTGGCATATACCACATGGCATTCTAACCTTTTAAATCCCATATAACACTGGGGGCATCCATGTTTCTTTATTTCCTTGCATGTTTGCTTTGGAAAACTGTTGAGAAAATGTCAAAAAAAATCGTATAATTTTTAAAATCCCAAAAACATATCGATATGTCCTTTGGAAAAATAAAAACATTCAAATACGTTTCTTGTAAAACTCCAAAAAAATAGAAAATTATCTTAGAAATAAAATCAAAAATAGCGAAAAATGTCCCTAAACTGTCCCAAAAATACGAAATAGTGGTTCGCTTAATTTAAGTTGTTGGTTTTATGGCTTTTGTTGCATTAATTTTTCATACTATATGCTTTAAAATGGATTCACTTGCTTACTTAGATTGAATATCAATTTATTATGTAGTGTATTGTATTAAGTCCATTTTGTATTGCATACTTGTAAATAAATGTGTTGCTTTGATTAGATTTGTTTAAACTTGTGATTGTTAATTTTTACTTATACATTGTCTTATAATTTCATCATCATATCAC
This sequence comes from Taxus chinensis, assembly GCA_019776745.2. Lineage (NCBI taxonomy): Eukaryota > Viridiplantae > Streptophyta > Pinopsida > Cupressales > Taxaceae > Taxus > Taxus chinensis. The sequence continues at coordinate 464,601,251 of CM034154.1, read as the reverse complement.
ACATATCCATCACATCTCTACATCATATATCAAAAAATATGCTAAGTCTACATCACCCATGTATACTAAAAGCTAATCATAAAATATCGTATCACCAGTGAGGCAAGAGGTGTTGCACATGATCACAAATGTATCCCCCCACACCAATATCAAAAATATAAACGTGTTGCTCAAAGGTATCTCATCAAACATACAAGTATGATATCATATAAAGCTATCACATAATCCAAAAAGTTGATACAAAGCCTATAATAGTAAAAAAAAATTAAGAGAAATTACAATACAAAAAAAATGAAAAAATCGTTAAAAATCCAAAAAAAGAAATGTAAAAATTTAAAATTTTACAAAAATTGTAAACAACTTATATGTAGCTAAATTATGTGTCAATTGCATCATCCTCGAACATTGAAATATGTCTTACAAAAGAATATTTCTATGATTCTTTCTTGTTTTAGTCTCAAATGACTTGTGGATCATCATGATCTACCTCCATTAACATAAGCTTGGCTACATACTACGTCGTTCCTCTCATGCAATAGTGAGTTTCTAGGGACCATGTCATAGTGCACAAAAGCTTTTACATGGGACTACTTGTGTCCTCCTTTTTTTCCTCACATGTGTTATTACTTGGGGAATCATTTTTTACCCTTTTCCTTACACCATTAACATTTGGGAATTGCATCTTGATCACAAAATTATTGGTGTAATTTTCTTAAACATTATTTGTTTGAGTATGTGTGATTGTACTAGTTTCTCTATTAGGTTATCTAGTTTAATTTATCGTATTGCATTGCATAATGTATGTTTCATGGAGTTACGTATTTTTAGTAGTAAAAATTTGTTAGTAATTTAGTTTTTCATGTTATCTTACACTTTTTTTTATTTTAAATAAATGCCAATGATGTAGACCTAGGGGCAAAATGATATAAACCGGTTGCTTATGGAAAGTTTGGATGCAAATATTAGGCTTGTCCTATATTTCTCCATTAATCATTTATTATCATTACTAATTTTTCTTCTAAAAACTCACCTGAGGCAATAAAAAACCATGTTTCTCCCTATTCTTATTGATTCTCAATACCTAAGGGTTTTGTGCCTGTTCTGACCTATTTTCTTCTATCCATTTCGATCATATTTTCGATTGTCGATTGAATAATTCTATCACCCACTCAAAAATCGAGGGGGCATCCTTCATCCTACTAATTTTTCTTCAAAAATTTACCCTTGTATGTTTTTCTACTATATTTGAAGTGAAGTCACTAACTTCACCTCAAACAGGAGCAAATGTAGACACCTAAATTCTACTTTTACAATCTTATTGCCAAAACACGCACAAATCACTCTCATTCTTGCCAAATATGTTATAATTAGTGGTTTTTACTAATTAACTATCGTTTCTTACAACTTTAGATAATTAACATCACATTTTTGATTACCTAACCCTTTTCACATTCAGGATTCCACTTTATGGATAATCATAAGTCAAATCCTTTTCAAAATAGAAAATTGAAATTTTTAGCTAGTTAAGCCTATTTTTCCCTTGATTTAGTTAATATACCCTAGTATTGACTCAAACCCCTCTTCCAATCACTAAAAATAATTCCATTCACCTCCACAACATCTCAGCAAGATTTAAAAGCTTATCCTAGCCTCCTAGTTAACCTTAAGCGGTTGATTAAGGATTCACACCTATTAATCACTTGGTATTTCACTAATTGTGAATAGCAAGGCCTAATCATGATTAAAACATCTAATATAATTTAGTGCTTTTAGTCCCACATGCACCAAAATACAAGTTTCTCCCAAAAGGAAAACTATAAAAAGGGTGCACCTCAATCTTTTATATTTTACACCATGCTTTGATTTGCATCTCATATAATAAATATAATATATAGCAAAGTTCAATACTTGCTTAAATCTTTCAATGGGGTTAGCAGATGGATATCCAAAATGACCAAGTAGTCATTTGGAGATTCCATTTCACCTTGTTTGGAGTAGTAACCATAACCATTTAATTTCCCTCTTAGGTATATTTAGGCCCATGTTAGGTAATTTAAGCATACTAGTAGGCATGTTTAGTTATATTTTCTATTGTTTTCATACTACTTAAGCATTCTTTTAACCTTCTATCTTAATGTTACATTCCTTGACTTAGAACCCTTGGCTAGATGGATGGAAATGGTGTTATATTTCCTTGTTTAGTAATGAAGTTTTCTATGTAAAGTTTAGGGTGTCATCATTATGACCGATGCTGGTTAGGAAGAATGACCAACGTCGGTTGGCTAACTGACGTCAGTAGGGGAACTTAGCAGAAAGTTCTTAAAATTGTTTTTCAGACTCCGTATTGTTCGAACCCAATTTTTTTCTCCTTTTTAGTCTGAGCAGCATCAAAGATATGACATGAAGCTTGAATATAGATAGATCATGATGTATTTCATTTTGTAGCCAAGGATGTGATCCAACTAGCACTCAGATTTGTGGAGAGATGGATAACACTCAAATAGGACTTGATCTTGTCCTTATTGTTTTAGGTTGTGCCTTTCAACCAAGGTAAGAGAACCTATTTTGTAAACCTCAAATGGTGAAGGAGATGAAGATATCCCTCAATTTGTACAAATGGTATGAAAAGGGCCTTGGGAAAATATTATCAACACTCCAAATATGACTTTCATAGGTTTTCACTTCCAGATTATGGAGATACTTTCAATGCATGGCAATGGTTACTGAAGAAATTTTGAAATCCTGATCTGTTATGCATACTTTAGCAAATGGATTTTGATCTTTTGTGGGTATATAGGTCAAAATAGGGGTAGTATAGGGTAGGATTAGTTATTTGAAAGATTTTGGGTGGGAGTTTAGATAAGACAAACCAAGGTCCACTAGACTCATTGAGGATTTCAACAAAATATGGAAAAACTTAACGGCAAAAAGTATTAAAATGGTTAATCATCCCTTCAACCAGGATATGTACATCAAATGGAGGCCCAGATCTTCACTTTTCCACACAATATTTGATCATATATCACAAAATATTGAGTTAGAGTGAACCAATGAAGGATTTAGCAATCACTATTTAAACATGACCTAAGGTGCACCCAAAGGTTTATAAACAATCTCTGAAGTCAAGGAAGGTAAAGTGATTTCAAATTTGTTTACCTCTTTATCAAATGAAATCTCTTCTGAATGTGAGATTGGAAATGCCACTAAAATATCAACAAGAAATGATAAAATGTATGATCAACAAAGATTTTAAATACAAGACTACAATAGGAAACAAGAAACACAAATTTGAAATGCATTCTTAAATGTAAGAATTCACATATTTTTCCCAAAGACAACACAGAATAACTCAAAAATGATTAAATTTATTAGTAGGAGAATGTTTTGAAAATAAAAATGATCTCAAAGCTTGTTAATGACTATACATGTGCAACCAACTTAACATGATTTGAAATCAAATACAGAGAGAGTTACATGAGTTTCTCAAGTGGTCACTCAGAGAATGGGCTTCTTCCCATATTTTCTCATCAAATTTTTAGTTTTCCAATATTTTTTAAACTGTTACAACCATTTGCATGAAAAAATCATGTAATATATAGCTTTCAATCTCCTTTGATCCTTCTTTCCCAAGAAAATAATATGTCAAAGGGTCAAATTTGTTACAAAAATTTCTCATGATTCGCAAACAGGGATGTTTAATAGAACACATCCAAAAAGTTGCCAATTTTCTCAAAAAGGGATGAATCATTGAAAAATTCACATCATTATCCATTTTGGAGGCACATTTGTCATTTTCAAAGCATGTAAACCCCCTTCCCTTCATTATTTCATCCATTTCCCTCTGAAATTTGACTCGGTAACTTTTGGATCTGATATTTCACGTTTTTCGATAGGTTAGGGAAAAGGTTCATTTCAAAAACATCTCTGATCTTCCAATTTATCCTCAAAACTGATTGCATTGGTCCTTGCAGGCACAAATGACAAGAATTTGTCAAAAATTTGATAAAAATTGATGCAAAAAATGCATCTCCAAACTTCCTGGAGCTCAAATAGCGGCCAAACTAAAAAATGCACGGTTACCATTGATCTTTGTTTATCCTTTAATATGAGCCCCCTCATGTCACAATGTGATTAGAAATGGGCTTGGGATCATTTTTTGACATTTAACACTTTTGGAAAAATGTAAAAATTTGACATTTTTCTCCACCCCTCCGCCCTTTATAAATGAGCTTGACATGTGTCCCAATGTGGGTCCTAGTGGAATCACGGCTCGATTCTACACATTTCCACATTTTTTGGAAAGAGGATTTTTTTCCAAATTATTCCCATGGACCCACACCTCCAATTCTGTCTCTAAAACATGGCACAATACGACTGGATACGGAGTCGCGAATCAATTTTAAACATTTTGTATCTTTTTAGACAAAGGAAAAATTTTCAATTTTCCTCCACGGCTCCGCCCTCCCATAAGACATGCATCCTCATATGATTGGTTGAGGGGAAGCACTTCTCATTTCATATTTTAATCATATTCTACAAAGGAATTTTTTTTAACATTTCCTTCGCCATCCCGCACCTCCGCCATTGACTCCTCAGATGAATCTTGACTTTTTACCGTCAGGCTCATGGGTCCATTCAATGATTTTATCCTTTTGATAACTAGAGGCTAAAAATACAACTTGCCTCCAAAGGCCCACCTCCCTTCCCTATGCTCTGATGCTGACACATGTCTTCATCTCATTGGCTGTGAGTTTGCAGTGTAATTTTAAACTTTAACAATTTTTCACCAAAGGCCAAAAAATATCAAACTCCTCTGCCTTTCCATCTCCCCGCCTGCCACGTGTCCTCCTCTGATTGGATGTGGGCCTAAGGGGATTTTCTTCATTTCCACACATTTTCCAAAGTACCCTAAGGCACAAAATGACCCACCTATTCACCTTCACTCTACTTGTGAAACGTGTACCTCCTCTGGGGTCTGTGGAGCTATATGGGCAACTTGCACATTTTTCCAAAAACATAAAAATGTTAAGTTTTTAGAAATGACCTGTCGATCCTTGTCCAATTAGAAAAATCCATGTTGTCAATGAATGCCAAAGAAGAAATTTATGGGAAAATGATGCCCGTCTTACCGTCAAAACATAGAAAATGAAAGCGATGCCCTAGAATTTAATTTTTTCGCTAAGGACAACAAATTTCTTGAAATTAAACCAATTAAAACATATTTTCAAAGAATTTTTTATCATGGAATTGGATTTTCAATGGCATACAAGTGAAAATAGATCAATTTTAAACTTCCATGATCAAGTAAAAAGGAAAAACGGTAGAGGCCCATGGATTTGGAAAAATTAGGGCACACATGCAAATTTCTTTCAAATTGGGGCAAAACAACAAGTTTGCGAGCATTTTGAAGCATCCAAGCAAGAGGGGAAAAGTTGTAGACCACCAATTTGAGAGAAAAATGTTTTAGAGCACGCAAAATGAAGGTAAATTTTAGGATAAAATGGTGCAAGCTCAACAATGGCACCAACATCAACTCCTGCTCAAGGATGGGCACTCCCATCGAGTGCCACAAGAACAAAAGAAGAAGACCAATTGCAAAAAACAACCATTGGGAAATGGAGTAAAAAATGCAAGGCAAAAAAAATAGACCCAATCGACAAAAAATGGCTGCCAAGAACAAGGAAAACCACAAACTAACAAAAATAGTAAAAACAAAGCCAAAAACAAAGACTATACACTATACAAGTGGTGCATACCTCAAATTTTGGGATTAATCCAAGAAATGCTTCATATTCCTACCATTAACAAGTAATTCAAGCAATTCCCCATCTAAGTCCTTGAGAAAAAAGGTATTCTCACCAATTCTAATATCAATGGCGTAAGGGCCCATCCACAATGCATCAAATTTACCATGTTTTCCCTTATCTTCATGCATGTTATCCCACAACAAAACCAGATCTCCAACATTGAAGGCCTTATGAGTGACCTTCTTGTCAAACAACCTATTTAACTTATCTCTAAATCTGACTTGCCTTTGGTGGGATGCTCTTATTTCTTCATCTAGCTCTACAATCTGATTAATCCTTGCTTCATATGGACTGACCTCTTGATCTTTAAGTTGTTGAACAAAATGAAATGAAGATAATTGTAGATGTAAGGGCAGAAAAGCTTGAGTTCCATATACCAACTCAAAAGGGCTCTTACCAGTAGCTCTTTTGGCAGAGATTCTATCAGCCCAAACTGTAAATTTCAGTTGTTCACCCCATGTTCTCTTGTTCAACTCCAAGGTTCTCCTAATGATCTTCAACAAGTTCTTATTGTTGGAATCAGCTTTTCCATTTCCTTGAGGATTATAGTTTGAAGCATAAGTCAGATAGGTTCGATACTCCTTACACATTGCCATCAAGGGCTTAGCTCTGAAACATATGGCATTATCAGCAACAATCTTGACCAGCACACCAAATCTGCATATGATATGATTCAACATGAAGTCCATAACAACTTAGTTTGTTGCTTTCTTGGTGGCGATTGCTTCTACCCACTTGGTGAAGTAATCTATGGCTATAAGGATCCACTTATGTCTAGCACTAGAAGGTTCTGAAATCTCACCAATGAATTCCATCCACCATTTTTTGAAAGGAGCCTGAAGCTTTCATTCTTCTAGAGAAATGCTGACAACTTTCACATTTTCTAACCAGCAGGGTTGCATCTTTAAAGAGAGTAGGCCACCAATAACCATCTCTCAAAATTTTGTGTGTTCTAACCCTTCCAGCAAAGTGTCCTCCAAAAACTCCCCCATGGAAATCAACAACGATTTTGGGAGCTTAATATTTAGTTATACATTTCAAGAGGACACCTCCAGGGTTCTTCCAAGCCAACCCAAAGCTAGTGATGATGTATTTTTGAGAATCTAGCTTGAGGGCTCTTTTCTGATTTTTATTCAAATGATCAAGGTAGCATAGGTGTCTGAGGTAAAATATTACATCTTTGTACCACTCAGAACTTACCAACTTATTAATAACATATTCTCTTTCTTCCTCTACTTCATTCACTTCCACAGTCTACAAGTTGCTCTCAGCCATGAGCTTAACAAGACCCAAACCTCTCATCAAATTTTTGGTTTGCATATCCATATCATATTCCTTCAGTTTGTTCACCCATATACATATTTTTCTTGAGATCTCCATCTCTATTAAGATGTATTTTACCATGGTGTGGGGAACATAAGTAACAAATTTTGAACTTAAGATATAAGGCCTAAAAACATTTGTTGCTTTCACCAAGGAAAATGCTTGTTTTTCCATGATTGTGTACTTTAACTCAGCAGCTTGTAAATCCTTGCTAAAGAAAGAAATAATCCTCTCAGCCCCATCTTCATCCTTTTGTAGCAAAAAATATGCAATGGTATTTTTAGAAGTAAAGGAGAAGATTTGGAAAGGCTTCTTGTAATTCGGAGCTGCTAAGATAGGTGCATGTTTCAATGCTTCTTTGATTCCTTCAAAATCATGAATAACAGCCTCCTCCCACTTGATAACTTGGTATGTATTTAACATCCATATAAATTGATCTTCTTAAAGAAGGATTGGATGCCCTTATTTGTTCTTGGAATTGGAACCTTGCTAATTACTTCAACCCTCTCAGGGTTAATCATGACACCAGCCTTTGAAATAATATGACCAAGCAACTTGGCCTTTTTAACTCAAAAATGACACTTCTTTGGATTGAGAGAAATGCCATATTCTCTACATATTATCAACATTCTTTCCAAGTGTTGCAAGTGATCTTTTTTGCTCCTTGAAAACACAGTCACATCATCTTGATAAACTACAATGAAGTCATTTATGTAACTAGAAAAAGCAATATCCATTACTCTTTGGAAGGTAGCTCTAGCATTCATGAGACCAAAAGGAATTCTTACATAGACATATGTTCCCCAAGGAGTGGTAAAGGTATTTTTAAATCTTTCTGAATCCTTGACAACTTGGTTATAGCTAGAGAAACCATCTAGGGTGGACAACAATTTAGATCTAGTCACTAACTGCAGCATGTTTTCCATGTTTGGAGAATTATAATTGTCTTTCAATGAAGCTCTATTTAGATTTTTGAAGTCTACACAAAGTATGATATCTCCATTTTTCTTTCTGATTGGCACAAGGTTTGTAACTTAAGATGAATACCTTATGGGTTGAATGATTCCTCCCTCATTTAGTTTCTTCAATTCATCTTGCATTTTCATGGAGAGGAGTGGATTAATTGGCCTTTTATTTTGTATGAAGGGCTTAGCATTTGTTTCAAGATCAATCTCATGCTGAAACAAGTCCTCTCTGTATGCTTTCAGCTCTGAATAAGACCAATCAAGATAGTGATGATATTTCTTCAATAGTTGAACATAGGACTGTTTTTCTTCTTTATTTAGATTCTTTCCCAACAAAAATTTTCTTGGTTTATCATTAGTGCCCAAGTTATGCTCTTCCACATCCCTTGTTGAAGACATGTTTCTATTGATGATGTAATCAACATTGCTAAAATTTGACTCAAGAGCAACAAGACCTCTAGGAATGGTGTTAGTTTCCAATTCGATAATATCCTTTCCGAACAAAGTCTCTCTTCCTTCAGTCACACACACCATTGGTTCCTCATCAAAATTTTGATTTACAACCTCACCTTAATTTTGTAAGAACCTTTACACTTGAGCATCATCATAAAATACTTGCCAATGCTTAATGTTGTCAGAGACAGCTGGCCTAGTTAACACTTTAATATTATACTCACAATAAGGTGAAACAGTGTATTTTCCAAATCTTGACCCAAGACTACCAACTTGTTAGTAGAAACATTGAATTTTTTTTTCATTATGCACAATGTTGAAGGAATCAAACATCTCAATTAGATCCTAAACTGCATGTTTGTAATGTTTCATCCGCTGATTTTTTGTAGCATATAGTTTTCTAATTTATTTGACAACTAGCTCTGAATATCCTTTTTTAATGATGTCCTTGACACCATACTTCCATGAAATTCTCAGACCCAACAACAAGGCTTCATACTCAACAATGTTCTTAGTACATTAAAAATTAAGCTTGAAGGAAAAAACAAACTCTTCCAAGCTAGGAGAAATTAGAATTATACCAGCACCATTTCCAAATTTGGAGAAAGCTCCATAAAATAGAAAGGTCCAAGGAGAACCTACCTATTCAAGGCACTTTGACTAATCCATCTTGTGCTCCTTACCATTAGAAAACCCAATAAAATGAGCAACATCAACATCAACAAATAATACTTCATAAGAAGCATTGTTTGTATCCTCAATTAGATGCAACATTTTCTTCTCTCCATATAATTTTACAAGGCTACCTTCAATGGGAATAGTGGAAAAATACATGTCCATTTGGACACTCCGTCTAACACTTGTATCCTACTTCCTTGATAATAACATACCCCATTTGGCAGGGAAATCAACAATCACAACATCCAATTTTAAATTCTTCCCAGGCTAAGATGAAAGTTATACCACCAAACCCTTCACAAAAGCAACTACTGGTGCTTCTCTTGAGTCCATGGCTATAAAATTTCTATAGGCTGCTGTCACTTTGATATCCAACTCATTCACGACTTCTAGAGGCATGACATTGCATGATGCACTAGAATAAAACATACAATTGCGAAGTAGTATATCCTTTATGATCAAATTTGTAAAGAATGGATCAAAATTCAATTGGGAGTCAACCAAGGATTTCCTTAAGTATACCTCAAGTGTTTCTCTAATATCCTCTAATGTTGGTGGTGTTTCAAGGTCTGCAATGATCTCAGGAGGAGTTTTAACAATGTTTACATTTTTACTTAGGGTACTCTTCTCCTCTTTCAATCCCAAGTACTCAAATGCTCACTTCTTGTGCTCAGGAATCCTAAGCAACTCAATGATTGGAAAAATCACTTTGATTTGGCTCAATACCTGGGCTATGTCATATGGAACACTCTTTGGTAAGGCAACATTGGAAGGGAGACAAGTAGATTCATCAGATGGCATGGGATTCTTGGCAGCTTGGTCATGAGTAGGACTACAATTTTTACATGGGACAACAGAGATTTTGGCAGGTGTTTGTCTTCTAGGAGCTTCTTTGGGAATACTTGTAAGAAATGGTGTTTTAGGTTTGGCTTGAGGACCAACTTCCTTAATAAACTTTCTCCTAGTGTTATACTCTTTCTCTTAAGCCATAACAACATTCATTAACAATTGTCTATCTTCCTCTAAAGGGATAGCACCATCATACTTCTTAATCATTAAAGCTCTTAAGTACTCAAAGTCATTGTTAGGAATTTCAAAAGCTTGCACTACATCAACTTCAAGATTATGAGAGGTAAGAAGGATTTGTACCCGTTTGATTCAATTCCAAAAGGTTGCAATTGTACTTCCACTCATTACCTCAGTTGATGTTGCTCCTTCTTGTGAGTTTGAAGAACAACCCACTATGTAGATATCATCATCAGTACCAGCATCATAATTAGCTTCATCATCTTTTTGGTCCATTTAACATGGAGGATGGGGTAGAAAACACTTGTCACACTGATCAATATCAACAACTTCCTCAACAGTAGCAACCCTAGTAGTTAGGGGATTAGGTAACACTCTTCCTTCACATGCTTGAGGATGTATATTTATAGACCCCATGGGTCCTTTCCCTCTATCATTAGATCTCTGATCACCCCTACGATGATTGGAAAAATTTTCATGGTTTTGTGATTTTTATTGACCTTGTGAATTCTACCCAATTCTCTTCTCTGCTTAGGCTAACTTGTATGAGATTTATTTGATAGCCCCTGCCAAATTTTTCACAACCTCCTCCAAATCAGCACCCTTGCTAGCTTGAGGTTTTTCAGGGTTTATCAACTTTACACCAACTCTCTTGAGATGTTTCCCAATTGCTTTGATAGTGTTCTCAATTTGCAGTTCCATGGTGAAGGCCTACCTTAGATTAGTAGGGTTTTTTTCTCTCAAGTAGTAGGCTGCCTTCTTATCAAATGCATCTACATATTTGATCAAGTATGACTCATCACATGGCCTTAAATTAACAGGTAGCCTTCTCAAAGTTTTTTTAAACCTTGTGTTGAAGTCATGAACTAATTCATTGGGGTTATTCTTGATATCTTCAAACTCAGACAAGAGAAACCTAGGATCAATCTTATCACCATATTGTAACCTAAATGCATTGTTCATCCAAGTCCAAGAATCAATAGAATTATCAGGCATATCCTTGTACCAATCCCTTGCATCCTCTTCTATTATATGAATGAACAATTTAACATACACATCTTCATGCTCAATCTCAAAGTCCTGCATCATGTTAACAAAAAAATTTAGGTGTTGATCACTAGTTATTGCATTGTTACCTTGGAATTTTGGCAACCTATTCCTTACATCTTGTGGGACAACATTTGGGTAACCATCCATTCCTCTAAAGTTTATAAGACCAAAGGTGTTAACAAAAAATGGAGGTCTAGGTTGAGCCATATTGTTTTGAGGTGGTGATCTTAGAGGAGAAATAGAATGATGAGGAGTGATAGGTCTTTGGGGAATAGAAATGTAATCTTCAAAATTGATATCCCCTATAGGATCAGCTTATTAATAAACTCTAGCAAATTTGGAAAAAATAGGGGCAGAATGAGGAGAAATATTTTCAAAGACAAATGAAGGTCCCTCTCTAGATGGAGAATGCAAATTTTCAAGAGGAATATCTGATTCAGATCTATCTAAAGAAGAACTATAGTCCTCAATGACAGGATGATTAATTTCAATTTCAAAAAAGGGAACATCCTTCCTTGAGCTCTGCTCTCCAACCACCTTCCCAACTCTTTTTCCTTCTAACTCTGAGTTCCTTGAATATGAAAACAACTTCTTAGAAGAGTATCTAATGAAGAGAGATCTTATTCCTTCCAATTTTGTAGAGATTAGCAACACCAAAAAAATGATAGAAAGCTAAGACATTGGTATTTATCAATATCAAATCAGCATGGAGTCACCACTAAGGACTTTCACCCTAGTTGTGCAAATGCACTAAAATACTCTATCAAATACCTATCAACACTCAAAATCTTGCCAAAATTTATAGATCAAACCTTATTTTTATTGAATATATCAACCACAAATGTAAATGAAGTGCAACAACTGCTTAAAACTAATAAAATTACATACAGAACTTGAAACCTTTGCATACACCTTGCAAATATAAGTATAAAATGATGTTTTAACAATATATTTGCAGACAGAACTTGCAAGATATATTACTAGGGTTTGATATGCATTCAAATATTTCAAATATGTATGCACATGGATCATATTGAACTAAGAATGTCCCTGGTAGCAACGCAACTAGTGTTGATGCCCAAATTTGTTCTCCTTTTCAATCTGAGTAGCATCAAAGATATGGCATGAAGGTTGAAGAAAGATAGATCATGATGTATGTCATTTTGTAGCTGGGGATGTGATCTAACTAGCACTCAGATTTGTGGAGAGATGGATAGCACTCAAATAGGACTTGATCTTGTCCTAATTATTTTAGGTTGTGCCTTTCAACAAAGGTAAGAGAACATATTTTGTAACCATCAAATGGTGAAGGAGATGAATATATCCCTCAATTTGTGCAAATAGTATGAAAAGGGCCTTGGGAAAATATGATCAACACTCCAAATATGGCTTTTGCAAGTTGTCACTTCCATATTATGGAGATACTTTTAATGTAAGGCAAGGGTTACTGAAGACATTTTGAAATCCTGATCTGTTCTACATACTTTAGCAAATGGATTTTTATCTTTTGTGGGTTTACAGGTCATAACATGGGTAGTACAGGGTTGGATTGGTTATTTGAATGATTTTGGGTGGGAGTTTAGTTAAGATAAACCAAGGTCCTCTAGACTCTTTGAGGATTTCAACAAAATATGGAGAAACTTAATGGCATAAAGTATCAAAATGGTTAATCATCCCTTCAACTAGGATATGTGCATCAAATGGAGGCCTAGATCTGTACTTTTCCACACTATATTTGATCATCTATAAAAAAATCTTTAGCTATAAGGAACAAATGAAGCATTTAGAAACAATCTCTGAAGTCAAGGAAGGTAAAGTGATTTTAAATTTGTTTATCTCTTTATCAGATGAAATCTCTTCTGAATGTGAGATTGCAAATTCCACTAAACTATCAACAAGAAATGAGACCATGTATGATGAAGAGATATTTTAAACACAATACCATAACAGGAAACAAGAAACAAAAATTTGAAATGCATTTTGAAATGTAAGCATTCACAGATTTTTCCTAACGACAGCACGAAATAACTAAAAAATGATCAGATTTATCAGTAGGGAAATGTTTTGAAAAAAAAAATCTCAAAGCTTTTTAATGGCTATACATATACAGCCAACTTAACATGATTTGAAATCAGATACAAAGAGAGTTACATGAGTTTCTCAAGTGGTCACTCAGAGAATGGGCTTCTTCCCATATTTTTCCGGGCTTTTTAAAACTCTTCCAAATCTTTACATGAAAAATTCATGCAATATATAGCTTTCAATATCCTTCGATCCTTCTTTCCCAAGAAAATAATATGCCAAAGGATCAAATTTGTTATAAAAATTTCTCATGATTCATAGATAGGGACGTTTAATAGAACACATCCAAACAGTTTCTAGTTGTCTCAAAATGAGATGAATCATTGCAAAATTTGCATCATTATCCATTGTGGAGGCATTTTTTTCATCTTCAAAGCATGAAGACCCCCTTCCCTTCGTTATTTCATCCATTTCCCTTCGAAATTTGACTCTACAACTTTTGGATCTGATATTTCACATTTTTAGACAGGTTAGGGAAAAAAATCATTTGAAAAACATCTCTAATCTTCAAATTGATCCTCAAAACCGATTGCATTGGTCCTTGTAGGAACATAAAACAAAAATTTGTCAAAAATTCAATGAAAATTGATGCAAAAAATGCATCTCCAAACTTCCTGGAGCTCAAATGGAAGCCAAACTGAAAAATGCACAGTTACTCTTGATCTTCCTTTATCATTTAATCTGAGCCCTCCACGTGTCACAATGTGATTGGAAATGGGCTTAGGATCATTTTTTGACATTTTAACACTTTTGTAAAAGTGTAGAAAATTTGACATTTTTCTCTGCCCCTCCACCCTTTGAAAATGAGCTTGACACATGTCCTAATGTGGGTCCCAGTGGAATCGCGGCTTGATTCTACACATTTCCACCTTTTTTGGAAAAAGGAAATTTTTCAAAATTATCCCCATGGACCCACACCTTTGATTTTGTCTTTGACACATGGCACAATATGAATGGCTATGGAGTCGCGGCTCAATTTTAAAGATTTTACATCTTTTTAGACAAAGAAAAAAATTTCAATTTTCCTCCGCGGCTCCGCCCTCCCACAAGACACGCATCCTCATATGATTGGCTAAGGGAAAAAACTTCTCATTTCATATTTTAATAATATTTTGTGAAGGAAATTTTTTTAACATTTCCTTCACCATCCTGTACCTCTGCCATTGACTCCTAAATTGAATCTTAATTTTTTACCCTCGGGCTCACGGGTCCATTCAATGATTTTACCCTTTTGATAACTAGAGCCTAAAAATACAACTTACCTTTGAAGGCCTACCTCCTCGCCCTATGATTTTATGCTGACACGTGTCTTCATCCCATTGGCTATGAGTTTGCGGTCCAATTTTATACTTTAAATCTTTTTCACCAAAGGCCAAAAAGTATCAAACTCAGCCTTTCCATCTCCTCACCTGTCATGTGTCCTCCTTTGATTGGATACAGTCCTTAGGGGATTTTCTTCATTTCCACACATTTTCCAAAGTTACCTAAGGCACAAAATGACCCACTTGTTAACATTCACTCTACCTTTGACATGTGTACCTCCTCTGGGAGCTGCGAAGTTATGGGGTAATTTGCACATTTTTCCAAAAACAAAAAATGTTAAGTTTTTATAAATGACCCAACAATCCTTGTCCAATTATAACAAGCCACATTTCCAATGAATGTCGAAGAATAAATTGAAGGGAAAATGACACCTGTCTAATTGTCAAAACACAGAAAAATGCCAGGGATGCCCTAGAATTCAATTTTTTTGCTAAGGACAACAAATTTCTCGAAATGGAACCAATTGAAACATGTTTTCAAAGAATTTTTTATCATGGAATTGGATTTTCAATGGAATACAAGTGAAAATCAATCAATTTTAAACTTACACATTCGAGAAAAAAGGAAAAATGATAGAGGCTCATGGATTTGGAAAAATTAGGGCACAAAACAAGGCACACATGCAAATTTCTTTCAAATTGGGGAAAAAAATAAATTTGTGAGCATTTAGAAGCATCCAAGAAAGAGGGGAAAAGTTTTAGACCACCAATTTGAGAGAAAAATGTTTCAGAGCACGTAGAATGAAGGAAAATTTTAGGGAAAAATGGTGCAAGCTCAAAAATGGCACCAACACCTGTGATTGCACATAGGTTGGAAATGGTGAGGGTGAGGTTGTCAAATGGTCTTGAAGACTCAGAGATGATTAGAAGAGGATAAAAATAGGTGAAAGGGTTAGTTATGGTAGGGTGATAGGTTTGTTGGAGGAAGGAAGTGTACGGTTGTGTAGAAAGATGAGTTACTAAGATGAATAATAAATCATAATGAAAGAAAACTGAAGATAAATGAAGAGGTGTTAGGTACTTACTAAAAAATAGATTTAGAGAATGTGGGTGATGAAGATTGTGAGGGAATATATCCAGAGAGAAAATCCATTGTATTCATTCCATGATAGTTCAAACCTCCATGCTTCTCTGTGTTAATCTATGATCATGAAGAAGATGATGAAATCCAAATGGTTGTTAGTAGTGCTCCTGTGTGTTTTCTTTTTCTTGAGTGCTTCAGAAATTTGAGTGTTGTAATTCTATATTTGTATGAGATCCTGAATCAAATGACCAACCTAGGAAAATTCTCTTGGAAGTGTATTTAACCTAACTAGTGATGGTTAAGGGACCGACTTCGGTTGAGATATAACCGGTGTTAGTCAAGGTGAGAATATCCAGGTTATCCAAAAATAGCTAGATTCTTGTTGTTTTTCATGGGACATATAACCTTCTTCCAAGTCTTAAGTGATGGATCACAGAAAGATAAGTAAGATTCCTTTTATGTTTGTTACTAGGAGTTAATTCTAGGTTTAGATTAAGTCCTAGTTGGTTAGGATAAGTTTATACTTTGTCTTAGGTCATTAACAAGGTTTGAGTGGGTCATTTGAGTGAGGTGGCTAGGTGAGTTGGCTGGGTGAGGTGGTTAAGTGAGGATATTAGTTAATTTACTTAAGATAATTAATTCAATTAACATGTGTAGTAGGGGATATGAATGGGTAGGATATGATTAAGTTACTGAAAAAGGTTTTAGTAGAATTATGACCCCATTTTGGTGTCTACATTTTCCCATTTTTGTCACATAGTTTGTATTGATAAGCGGATTTAATAAAAAAAAGAAGTGGTTGCCCTAAATATAAGTGGGAGTGAGGTTGCCCCAAGTATGGGTGGAGGTGATCCTCCTTAAATCAAGAGCTGATGAGGTGTGATATGAAATTGGTGAGTGGTTTGACAAATGGGTAAGTCATGAAAGTGAAGGTAGGTGAGTTGTAGGTAAGGGTATGGGAACTTCAGGTAATGGGTAATAGGAAAGGGTCACATCAGGTAATGGGTAATGACAATGAAACACACGCACATGTATAGATTACAAAATGATACCATGCTGAAGAGCTTGCAAAATCTACATTATCCAAGGTTGATAGGTATATCGAAATAAGGTTGAAGTGATTTAGGTATCAAGAGTACAAGATAAGGTCCAAAAACACAACTTAGGTTAGGTGTAGGGAAATTTAGGTATGATCTGGTACACCAAAGGTTTGTTCAGGATAAAGAACACAACAATATGCAAGGTAAGGTAATCAAGATAAATAACATGGGTAACGAAATCACAAGGTATAGTGAGTACATAGGTTCAAACATCACAAATAGTGGTTCAGGTCAAGGTATATAGGTCCTGAAATGGGTAAGGCCGAGATATAGGTAAAATAACAAGTCTCTAAATGCAATTAAGAATATATATGGGTGATTTAGGATTATAGGTAAGGTATAAGAGGTATTTGTTAGGTTACGAGGTATTTGGGTAGTAACGTTTGTAGGTCAAAATGGGACTAAGGTAGGCTAAATAGTACTGACAGGTGACAGATGTCGGTTATAAAGTAACTGATGTCAGTTTGGTATGACAGACGCCGATCATGTCAAGTTAGGGTCATAAGGTAGAAATTTCATATTTTACTGAATCATTGTTGTCTTTTGACTTTGGGAATTGATATAGCTAATTGAATTGTGCATTTTTCATGGAGAGAAAGACAAGGCATTGTACCTAGCTGAGGTGGTAGTTACTAAGTGGTGAGAGGAGCCAGGTAGATGGGTCTACGCGATCAATTGGAGATGTGTGATTGGTAGAGATATTTGATGTTGATTTCAGCATGGAAGAGGTGGGGGAAAGTTCAGGTGGACCACCGGCACAATAGCTAGACATGCCACTATGTAGGTGACATTGTGATGAGGTAGGGGACATTCCCTAATTTGTTATTTGCTAAACGTTTTGTTAAAAATGAAGAAATTGGGGTGGGGGTGTTTATTTTGAAATGGGGGTGAAAATTGGGTAAAATCAATATGGGGAAGGGAAAATATAGGATAAATGGGATGATAAATGAATATAAGATAAATTGGTATGGATTAGGGTAGGTGTTAGGTTAGATTTTGGTGAATTTTAGGTAAAATGGGTTATGGGGGATAGGTTTCATTTTTTTGGGTTACTGCGATAGAGATCAACATCAGTCAAGGATTGGATGACATCGGTCGGTGTTTACTAGCATTGATATGGCCTTAGGTCACTAACACTAGTTAAAGGGAACTGATGATAGTCATGGGAAAACCAGTGATGGTCAAGGCAACCAGTGCCATTTAGGGTTAAAGAACAACAAGGGTAAGAATGGTTAGTTTGGAAAGAAAAATAGGTGTGAAGGGGTACGTGAAGGGCGTATGTAAGAGGATGAGGGTAGAGTGTGAGTTTGGAGGGATAAGATATATAAGTAAGTTAAATAATTTTAAGATGATGGGTCATGATTGGAAAGGGTAGTATGCTTGTAGGTGAATTAGGTAAATGGGATAGGCATGATTGATGTGGTTGGGTATGGTTTAGTGGGTAAGATATAATTTTAGGGTAGGAAATTCTTGACAATGTTGTGTTTAATGCTGCATGATAGGGAGCATCTCAAGATGCAGGATAGAGTACCACCATTATTTTTGTAGATGTAATACAATGTGAGTGTAGAGGAGTGGGATGATAGATGTTGGACTGATTTAGATCCAGTGATATAGGTGTATAACCCAAGATCCTAGCTTTATGGCCACAGTCATCAATAGATGGGATTCAATGACAAACACGTTTGATTTACCAACGAGTGAGATGAATGTCACCCTAGAGGACATGTACATGATCCTATAGCTACTAATTATTGGGGAGATAGTGTATTCTATTTCATCAGAGGAATCAGTGGAGCCAATAGTGGCTATGTTTAGGGAGGTGATGAGCGAGGTGAGGTACCATAGCACAAGCCTTAGTTATGGATATATGCATGCAACCCATCCTCAGGAGACGAGGATAGTTATATTGATGATGGAGGTGGTATGATATTTCTCCTTACCAGATGCTGAGGGTGGGAGTTTCCCATGAGCACTGATGGGAGTGCTCTAGGATATGATGGAGGAGAGGATCTACTTTTCTTGGGCTCCAACATTCCTAGTTCAACTGTACAGGGAGTTGTGGGCCTATGGGAGATTACAATGATTTATGTTGTGTTGTACCTTTCTACTAGACTACTGAGCATACAAGCATATCGTATGTGTGTGACCATTTGGTTTACCCCAACATGATTGGTTTGGGGGAGGCCAAGTTAGAGTTGGATATATACGGTGGGTACCAGTTAGTGGGCAACACAAAATGGTTAGGGCCACACATGATGTTTTATATTACAGATGGTTACTATAGGAGCTTTTAGGGGTCAATATTGTGTGGAAAAACTACATTAGATACCCCTCGTACAGGGGTATGATGGAGGATTTAGATGAGCTTCAGCTGCTAAGGTGGATACAAGGGCAGCATGTCAGAGAGCATGAGCTGATTCCCTTTAGAAAGGGTGAGATGGAATTTTGTGCTACCACAGGACGTACCTCCAAATTTACCACAATATCAGAGAGATGACATGGAAATACCCATGTCTCCACCACGTATGAGTGTGATGACAGGGTAGGAGGAGAAGTCAGTGGATAGGAAGATTAATGATGTTGGAGTCACCAATGGTTACATGTAGTGGTGGGTGGCACAATGACGGGTGGCACTACTGAGACTAGGGAAACCTGATCTGGCTATGGTGATAGTATAGAGAGATGCCTTATAGGGTTCATTGGATACCCTTCAGGAACATATTACATCTTTACAGGGATAGCTTATAGGGTCAAAGGCACAAGTTTCCCTTTTATATGCTTAGGTGGTGACCCTACATGCCCAGGTAGCATAGGGACCGGTGCCCACAAAGGGTGGATATGGAGATGGAGGATAGGTGGCCACCTTACATGTGTAGGTAACATTTATAAGTTCATTTGGCCATGACACAGGCTCAGGTTTTAGTGTAAGTTCCTCCATAGGCTTAGGGATAGGGTATCATATTATAGGCAGAAATGGGATAGGGTTCCATGGTATACAGAGGAGGATAGGGCTCACATGGATAGGGAACGAGGCTAATGTTAGTATGGAAAAGATCAAAGGTTACTATGATACCTATGGCAAGATTCAGGGATACCATGAATGAGGCATGGCACTTTTAGGATCACCTGATGACTTTTGGAATAGATGTTTCATCTTATAAGGAGTACAAGAAACACTTAGCAGTGAGTGAGAGGACTAGATCCCACACTCATAGAAATGAGAGCACAAGGAGCTGGAAAGCTTAGAGATAGTGTCAGGGTGAGGCTATGAGTTCAGGAAGGCTAGTACCAAGTGAGGGTCAGGTGGAGATTAGAAACAAACCCATGGAGGGTGGAGAGATGTTGGCAGGATGTCAGGATGGAGGAGAGGAGGAGAAAAATGAGATATGTATTGATATCAGGTGGGGTGATGATTAGTCACTAGATATGATCAAAGTATTTTTTTTTATATATATTGGCCTGCGTGTAGATGATAGTGAGGGTGTACATGATATTTTTATTTTTATATTGGCCTGCATGTTGAAGATAGTGAGGATGTATCAGAGTGATTGAGATACTTGTATTTATTTGTATCTATGCACATATGTATTGATACACAAATGTGCTCATTTATATTGACAACGAGAGTTATTGGATGGATAAGGTATCTATTTTTTAACTTTCATTGTTATTTGTATGTGATGGAAACTAGGTGAATTAGGCATGATTGAGTCTAGGTCAGTTAGGTATGATGGAGTCATGTTTTTGGTTTTGATTAAATTTCCAAGTTATTGGTAACATGGAAAAATAAATGATGATGAATTTGTATGTTATGGTGTTTATTTCAGTAATATTTGATATTGGGGAAATGTGAAATGATTAATGTAGGATATGATGTTGTAATAAATAGGTAGGTAGACATGTTTATATACATGTAGGTTTGTTTAATTTCCAAGTAGTATATAAGATGGAAACTAACTAAGGTAGAGTGTGAACAAAAAAATTAGGGGTGGGGGGGCGAATTGGTTAGGGTAAATAGTGTCCAAGCTAACCTCCTAGTTATCCCATAAGTAAGGGATGAATATGATGAGGTAGTGGGATGGGTTGGTAGGTTTTAAATATGGTTGAGTCTAGGTCAGTTAGGTTTGGTTGATTTTATGTTAGTTCGGCATAGTGATGTTGGTAAAAAGGGAATTCTTAACATGTACGTGTTGGTGGTCTAGTCTTGTATAAGAGAATCAAAAAATAATGAAGAAGGTGACTGGTAGGATGTGATAAAAAAGAGCCACCTAATTGATAAGAACCATAACACATTTATCATACCTAAGATGGGCTTATGAATGTAAGACCCTAAAGGCGTTGTATGATGGACTATTCTAAGGTTGGAAAAAGTCACATGATCCTGAAATGTCACATTTTTGGCACATCCCTTGAATGGGTAGGAAATTAGGGTGAAAAGGAAATGAAGTGGAATTGGTTGGCTTTAGCGTAACTTGGCATGAGATAGCATGCCTACTTGGAAAGAGTCCTAAGATCAAAATAGGCAAGTCCATGAAGAAAAAGCTATTTTTTCCTTTATGCTTTTGATTTTATTTTGATATATTGATCGATGTAGGAAGTCTATGTGGCATGAGTAGATTTTCTCCTTGAGGTCTTCTTGAAGCTTATTGATGCAAGAAAATTTATAATATGTTTATTTTATTTTTTGCAAGAATAGTTTTCTTATTATGATAGACTATGTATAATATGGCTGGCTTGGTATAGCTTTCTTCGAGGGAGAAATCTATTTATAGTAGTGAGATAGAAAGAGTACATGTCCTTTTTGAGGGAGTCATATTTTTGTTGGAATTTTGAATCAAGGAGTTGAATCCCTTTTTAATTTTGATTTTTTTTTCTTTTGAACATTTAAGTCATGGACAAGACTATACAGAAATATAAGATCTTGTTTCGTAGATAAAACTATAACACATAGAGGTTAACTATGAATGACCATGGAATTCCATCTTGAAAAAGATGTATATTATCCATGAGAATCATGTCATGAGTAGAGTCATGATACTCATATTGAAGACAAGGCTTAAATGTTTACAGGTAAGCACATGATTATTTTTTAGTCATTGATCCTTTAAATAGGAAATCAAAAGGTGAATGCTGCTCAAGGGATGAGAATTAAATAGATAGAAGGTGATATAGGACTTAATTTAACAATAGAATGGTCAACGATGCAATGCATTAAGGGGATCAAGTTTGGGTTTATCTTCGAGTGAAGACATATGATAAACACATGATCCATAGGTATGAGTAACGATATAAGGTCCAAGCCAATTAGGAGCTAAACTATCATGTTTACTTTTTTCCTCTTTTCTTACATGTTGATTTTCCTTCAAGACAAGGTCACTGACTTAGAAGGTTTATTCATGGACACATTTATCGTAGGCAAATTTGATACAATTTTGGTAGATTTGGATATCATCAAGAGAATTTAGATGACGTTCATCTAATAACTCGAGTTTTGTCAAATAGTATTGGCGAAAGTCATTGTTGTTGAGCATGTCTTAAATTGAGATATGAAGAGATGGAATCTGGACTTTAAGAGGAAAAAAATCCTATGTACTATAGACCAGAGAGAAAGGTATTACAAAATTTGAGGTATGAATACTAGTGTGATAAACCCATAAGGAAAAAAGAACGTGTGTATGCCAATCCTTTCCAGTATGATCCAAAAATTTCATAAGAATTTTGTTTAAGGTTTTGTTTGTTGATTCATCTTGGATTTTTTTTTTTAGGGTAGTAGGGTGAAGAAAAACTGAGTTTTATGCCAAAAGCATCTCAAATCTTCTATAGGGTTTTGTTTTTTTTAACTATTTTCTGTTATTAGTGATGAGACAATGAGGAAAACCAAAGCTAAAAATGATGTGATGGTTGATGAATTCACATATTTTATCATCTTTTTTCAAAATAAGAGGTATGAATTCTACCCATTTAGTGTAGTATTTAGTAGCAATAATAATCCAATGATGGTGTTGTGAAGAATGAGGATTTATCTCTCCAATAAGATCCAAACCCCATTCAAAGAAAGGCCAAAAGTCTTGTGTAACTTGTAAGGTGTGAATAGGCATGTGATGAAGAGTTGCATGTTGCTAGCACTTCAAAAAACATTTGACATAATCACAACAATAATTGTTTAAGATTGGACAATAATAGCCTAGGCAGAGAATGTGTTTAGAGAAACCTAAACCACTGAAGTGACCTCCAAAAAATTCTTTCATGAACTTCCTTGATGGTGTAGGGAATTTCAGAACGTGGAATACATCATAAGAGGATTCTGTCAAAGCCACATTTATAAAGAAGACCACCCATGATGACATAGCAAGAGAAAATTTTGAGAAAGGATCATTTTCCATTGCAAGTAAGGTCTGGAGGTAGAATTGAAAGGGAAAGGTAGTCAACAAAATGCTTATACCAAAGGTCACATGGGCTTGTTTCAATTATTTTGACAAGGTTGAAATCTCAAAATAGATAAGAAGGTGATTTTAGCCTTTGTACCATGACAAATATTTTTGAGTCAGAGGGTGAAGCTGGTATTTGAGAAACAAGGCAGACCATGGTATCCAAATTTTTTTTAGTGGAACGTGGAGTGGTTTGAAGTTCATAATAGTCAAAGGTAGTCAAAATTATGTCTACATGATGCTTGTACTTTTGATGTATTTCGTTACGACAATGGTATAGGTCATTGAATTGATTTATAACTAGTTAATAATTTCCAAAGATATTAATTGATTTAACATTTAAGGTAAAGGCAGTTTGAAGGCCTAATACGAGTGCTTCATATTCAGTGATATTATTAGTACATTCAAAATCTAGTTTGAAAGATAACGACATATGTTCACCATTGAGAGGAATGATGATAACTCCAGCACAACCCTCACGTTGACATTTGAAACCATCAAATAATAAGTTCATCAAATAAATGATATCATCCAATAAGAGATTAATAATGGATTCGTCTGGGAAATTGAAGTTAGAGTGTTGATCTCTAGAGAAAGGTGTGTCTTGAAATTGGTCAGTAATAGTTTGGACTTTGATATATTTTTGATGAGTGAATTTGAGGTCTATGTCTACATGAAGCATGAGCCAACATGTAACATATTGATGTTGGTAGGGCTTGGCGTACATCTAATGTAAGGGGTTTGTATTGGTGACAACAAAGGTTTTGTGGTTAAGTAGGTAATGGAAAAGTTTAGTGGTTATTAAAAATAAGGCTAAGAAGTGTTTTTCAACGTGGGTGTATTAGGTTTCATGTTTCAAAATCATATTGATTATATAATAAACCTCTTTCTCCCTATGTTACTCATCCCAATGAGTGAGAATGACACCCAAGGAATGATGCATAATAGAAATATAAAGATAAAATGGTTGGTCATCCTTATGAGGAATGAGTACAGGTGGTTGGAGGAGGTACTATTTTAAGGCCTCAAAGGTTTTGTGGCATTCATCATCCCATTTGAAGGAGACACCCTTATTTTAGGAGATGATGAAATGGGTAGTAGTGTTCAGAAAGCTATGAAATAAAACGATGAATAGATTGCAACTTGCATTGCAAACTATGTAGTTGGAGAAGGTTAGTAGGTGGAGGAATTTTGAGAATAGATTTGATTTTAGTGGGATTGAATTATATTCCACACAAATAAATGATAAAACCAAGGATTTTTCCTAAGATAAAAGTGAAGACACACTTCTTATGTTGAAGGAAAACGCAATACATGATGAGACAGTCAAAGATATCCTTAAGGACTATAATGTTTTTTGCTCAATGTTTGGATTTGGAAATAAGGTTTTCTACATAATATTTTAATATGTGATGTATGATGTCATGAAATATATAATTCATAGCCCACTGATATGTAGCACTAGCGTTTTTAAGTCCAAATGGCATAACTCGATAGCATAAGGTCCCCCAAGGAGTGATGAAGGTGGTTTTTTGTTGATATTTTGAGGCAAGTAATATTTAGTTATAACCTGAGATACCATCCATGAGTGATAACATTTCATGGCCAGTGGAAGTGGTAAGATCAACTAATTGGTCTATACTAGGTAAAGTAAAGTCGTCTTAGGGAAAGCTAAGTTAAGGTCATGGATATCTGTGTAAATTCAGAGTCCCCCTATTGCTTTTGTGACAAAAATGATGTTAGAGATCCATTTGGGATAATTAATGTGTAGCATGAAGGAAACAAAGAGAAGGTGTTGAAGTTCTTATTTCATAAGAAGGGAAATGTGTGGATACATTTTTCGCAGCTTTTATTTTACAGGTTTGGCTTCAAGAATAGTGACAATATTATGGACCAAAAATTGGGTTTAATAC
Source organism: Taxus chinensis (assembly GCA_019776745.2). Lineage (NCBI taxonomy): Eukaryota > Viridiplantae > Streptophyta > Pinopsida > Cupressales > Taxaceae > Taxus > Taxus chinensis. The sequence continues at coordinate 464,576,077 of CM034154.1, read as the reverse complement.
TAGGCATATCAGTGTAGGACCAAGAAAAACCATTTCTATGATCTGGGAGGAATGAGGTAAAATATTTATATTCAATAGTATCTAAATATTGGCCTATCTTTAGAATGTACTAGTCATCCTGAGTGTTAATATTGATTTTGATGGTCAATTCATTTAACAAGGTTTGTGTCTCAGAAGGTAATGACTGGTGAATACAAAAATCCTCTACACTAAGGTAGGTGAGAATAGACTCATTGTCTTGAGATTGAACAAATTTATAGAAGGTGTATCACCATTGATCATGTCTGGATACATGAAGGGAAGAGAAGAGAGAGCCTCACCATCTTGGTTATAAGTTAGAGGTCCCAAGGAAATGGTGTTCATGAAAAAAAAGTTAGGAGGAATGGATTCTGGATCCATAGACTCCACAGATGAAGGTGGTGAAGGTGGTGAAGTTGATAGATGAGGTGAAGAAGTTTTTTCATCCTTAATGAGTTCAACATGATATTTCTTAAAAGATGGTTCGGAAAATCGAATAACACTATGGTCATTGTGTTTACATGTGGTGCATGAGATGATAGTATAACAACCTTGTTCATACAAGAAAAATCCAAATCCCTTCCATGAACAGTGACGGAGGAAAGTGTGGGTGAAGTGGTGGTTAGTAAGGGATTTAAGGTCTAAATAAAATGGTCACATTTGGGAAGGTGGCTCGGATGAGTAGGTAGAAGTATCAAGTCCCCCATATGTTAAGTTAGTGCGAAGGTGGGGAGGACCATAAGGGAAAATCTCACCTACGTGGTGATCATAGTGACGATGTTGGTGAAGGTTACCATACTCTTGAGGAGTTAGGAATGTGTCGATGTTTTATAGGTGATACTCCCCTAGAGTGAGATGTTGAAAAACACCTTCTAAGGGATTGATATTTGGTATATGGGTAGTGGGAACAGATGAATCACTAGGAAATTGGGAAGAAGAGGCATTGGTTGGTTGAGAATTATATCGGTTAGCGGATGATTCAGCTGTGGAGGTTGTGGCAGTAGTGGAAATAGAGGAAGTAGGTGTGGGAGAGGTAGCAGAAACATTGGTAGATGTAGTTGTATGTGAAGGAGAAGTGATGACAGTGGTAGATTCCTTAACTAGTACAAGGACATCAATAGGTTGGTATAACATGTTACAGGTTTTAAATGGTGAAGGGTCCTTCATGTTCAAATTTTACACATCGATGTTAGGTGTGAGGAAAACAACCCATGACCTAGATCCAAGGTCATCCAAGGAATAGGTTGTACTAGAATTCCCCCTCTAAGACATGGAACAATTTTGGAATGGTATGGGGGCCCACATGAATATGGAGGATTATGGTGTTGAGATTGGAAGTGATGGCATCATTGAATGAAGGAAGCATAACTGAGTTATTATGCATGTAATTTGAAGGGATGCACATTTATTATACATGTGGGAGGAGATGATGTTAATGCTAGCACCAACATCGATCATAAAATGTCAAACATGTATATTATCAATATAGATTGAAATGAAAATAACAGGATCAAGATCATCTCATTAGAGAGGTATAATCTCATCATAAAATAAATTGAGGGAAGATACATGGTAAGTAGTTTTAGGTGTAGAGGAAGGGGATGAATTGGTGAGAGAGGCTATGTAGTGAGTGGTGATAATGGAAGCCATAGGTATAGGTTCATTAGGTGAAACCTTGATGGATTGCACAACCTCCATAAGGGCCTGCCAATAAGATTAAGAGGATTGGACGAGGTTGTACAAAGACATTTTTAGAGGGGATTGATGTAACTATTTTATCATTGTATGATGGGTGACCCCGTCAAAAATAGGATATGTGGACCCCCTAATTGTGATTCTTGGTGCAAGTGTAGATGGTATGTTGGGCACAAGATTGGTGGATGGCCTAGTTACTTTTTCTTTTCCTTTATCTTTCTAGGCATGAGTGGAAACTTGGATCATATTAATCTGAGGAAGAGAGGTGGATGGAGAAGGTGTGTCAAGAAATTTATAACGACATGATGGACAAAAACCTAGTGCGGGGTATTAGCCTTATGAAATGAGTAGGGCAGACTGACATTTTGGTGGGGTTTTTCCTAGCTCTCTTATATGTACCATATTGATCTCAAATTTTATAGGTGGATAAAAGGGTTGTGGAGGTGGTGATGCAGTTCACTGAATAGGTAGTGAGAGAGTATGTGTAGTGATAGGTGGAGGTGGAATTGGGTCCTCATCTAGAAGATCATCATCATCAAAGTTTTTTTCAAGAGGAAAAATTTGGAGAAGAATGATTTTTAAAGCCTTATAATTTTCTACATCATGTCCTGGCACACGATGGTAGGCAAAAAATTTAGTTTTTTCAAACCCTTTTGGTTTGGTTTTGAGTGGGTTGTAAGGTCTAAGGGTCAGTAATGTGATGACGGGGGTCTCTAATAGGCTAGCTAGAATTTTGGTGTAAGACCCTACCAATGGATCGCAATGTGAGGTGAGTGTGGGTATGGATTGAAGTGTAGGTGATTGTGATGTGTCAGGTACTACAGGAGGTGGAATTGGATGTGGGTTAGGTTTTACCACTGGTTTTATAGGTGGTAATGTTTGAGGATTGGGTTGTACCTTATTGGGTAACGGCATAGTAGATGAACTAGCGATGGAAGGTGTTATAGGTTTAACTACCTCTTCGAAGGGTAATGGGTTTTTCAATTATGTTGCACCCTCCTAGGTAAACGTGAAGGATGGGTATGTGATGTAGAAGGGAAGGAAGATGGCAGAAGAGGATGATTTAGCCAAGGTGATAAAGGAGGTGTGGTGAAGGTTAATGGTAGAGGAAAAGTGGAAGGTGTGGGTTGAAGAGAAGGAAATATCATAGGTAAAGATGAGGCTATTATTAGTGGTGGGGGTATAGGTGCTAAAAAAGATGAGGGTAACCATGAAGGTGTATGTTGTGAAGGTATATTGGGTGTAATAAAGGATTGTGATGAAGAGGTAGGCTGTTGTGCTTTTGAGTTTCCTTGGATAGGAGGTTGTTTCGCCAAGGTCAACAAATGAGGGCCTAAGATAGATGGAAGGGGTAAAGGTGACAAAGGTGTGGTGGGTGAAACTGGTGTATATATCCTAGAAGGTTGGGTCTTCCTTTAAGGTAGAGGAATGCATTTTGCGTGGGTTTGGGAAGATGTGGCTAAATCCAATTTAATAGGAGGATAAACTAGACTTTATGTCAATATGACACCTAATATGGTAGTGGGTCTCTATGTGGGGGGAGGTGTAGGTGCAGGTAGGTTCTTAGGCATAGGAATAGGTTTAGTTGTTGGTAAAGGTTTGGATTTAGGTGAGGGTGATAAAGAAGAGATCATTTCAACAAGAATGGTAATATTTAATTAGGTGGCTTGAAATACCTTTGGATATATTATGGTGGTATCCACATGTGACATTTACATTTGGGTTGAAAAGGGTAGCCAATGGCATCCCTAAAGCATGGAATTATCAACGTAATCCAAGCAGTCAGCTAGGTGTGAAAAATAAACTGTTATAATAAAAGAGTACGTTGGCTTAATAGTAATCCTCATAAAATATGTCTGTGAGATAGGGAACTGGTTGGATTCAGACTCTATGGGTAAGAGAGATGAGAACAAATCAATGGGATCCTAGAATGTTAATGGGGAATTGTCCCCAACAGGAAGTGGCATGACTAAAGGATCTCCTATGGGTAGGGGATATGGTAGGTGGGATGAGATAGGTTCCTCTTTCGATGGCAAGGAAGGCATGGATGACTATCCCATGGGTTGGAGAGTTAACACCACAGGTTGTTCACTAGGTTACGAGGTGGGTGGTGAAACTACATCAAAAATTGTTTTGGATTACTCTATGCGTGAAGAGGGATATGAAGGGGACTCCTACGTGGGTGAAGGAGTAGATGAATTATGCTCCTCTATGGGTAAGGGAGTACATTTTAGGATCTCCTCAATGGAGTGAAGAGGAGGAAATTGTAGAAGGGATAGTACAGTTTCAAACACAACATGGACCTCACAGATATTAATTTCATTAGTTTAAGGTTCGCCACTTTGGTTAGATGATGGGGTATGATTAGGGAATGGTTTCTTAAATATATGAAAGTTTTGATTTGTGGGTACATTTTGGTTGTCTAGGACGATATCCATTATATAACATTTCCTGGACAATGTTATTGAAGGTTATATAATAACCATCACCATGGATTTTTACGTGATGATAGTTACAATAGTCATGTTCCTTGTACCGTGTAGGCATACAATGAGTAGGGTTGAAACTAGTATGTGGTTTTATGGGTGGAAGAGAAATTGCTCCAATTTTAAGAAGTTTTTCAAATACTAAAGGATAAGGCTCCCCAATTGGAGTGCAATTTCATTGCTCTTGCCTAAATTGGAAAGTTTGAACAAGAGAAAGGCTGGAAGAAGTTTTTGATTGATTGGATGTGTGAGACGGGACACCTTTTAAAAGTACCAGATTGGTAGATCCTTTTTCTTTAGAATAGTTTTTTTTTGGTTTTGAAGAGGAAGAAGCATCATTGGATTTGAATGCAGCATTTTTATTACACAATTGAATTTTCTTCTCTTCTATGGCATGAATTTAAATATTTCTAGCCATGGTGAACTCTTCATCAAAGGTACGTAAGCTTTGGAGTTGGAGAGTTGGTGAGATGTACCTAGCACAAGCTTGAGTGAACAACTTTATAAGCTCAGTTTGAGGTAAATGGAATGTAAATTGGTTTATGAGGCTTTGCCAATGAGTGAAAAAATTAGCAATAGACTAATCATCGTATTTTCAAGTTGAGTACAAGTCAGTCATGGTGACCTTCTTGATGATATTGATTGAAAAATGGTCCAGGAAGGATTGAGACACTTGATTAAATGAGTAAATGGAATTTCAAGGTAAACCAATATACCAATCTAATGTGGGTCCTGTTAATGACATGGGGAATGTTCGTAGGAGTAAAGAATCACCGTGGAAAATTAGATAACACCCATGTTTGAAAGACCACAAGTGTTGTTGCAGGTCTTCTTTACTATTGAACTAGTTGAATTTGGGCATTTCCTGATGTGTGGGGTATAGGTGAATGGGAATAGATAGATGGATGGGATGATTGTAGATTTCATCGTAGGTTAAGGTGTTGCGAGAGCTAGAAATTTATGCTCCCAATGTTTTCATATTTTCCATCATCATTTTAATAAGGTCATTGGTAGGTTGTTATGATTGAGTACCCCTTGTAATATAAGGAGGTTGATGATTAATGTATGATGTGGATGACATCCCAGTATATGGTGATGTCAAGTATGAGAATTATGTGGGGGGAATAGATGTAGGTGGAAAATATCCCAAATATGTGATAGATGAGATTAGGGGTGTTAGTCATATGTGTAAGTAGGTGGGGTAGATTTAGTGATCCTTGTAGTGATTGGAGGTAAATAATGTGATATGGAGAGGAAGATGATTTGGAATGGGGTATGGGTTGCTGACACGATGGGTGGATATGATGCAATAGGTATATATGAAGTGGCAATTACAAACGGGGCTATGTTTAAGGTGGTTGATGGAGGAATTGTTGACACCATGGGTGCAACTGATGTCAAAAGTGTGACCGATGTTATAAGTGTTGTAGGTATTGATTATATGGGGTCAAGTTAGGATAATACGGGAAGTAAGGTGGATGAAGGTAATGCTAAGCTAGTGGTAGCGGATGTAGAAGTGGTGGAAAGGGCCAGAGGTATGAACATAGGCATGTCATATACCAACTATCCTGATGAATCTTGAGTATAGGAATGGGCGAGATAATGTTGTAAAGCATCAAGGTTATGGTCAATGAGTCTTTTAAACTCCTCGTCACTAGTACTGATGATAATAAGATGAGTAGGATCCATAGTTGATAGGATGGAATGTGGTGATGAGCTAGGCGGAAGAAGATAAAGGCTTGCATGGAATACAAGGGTGTTGGCTTGACTATGATTCAAAACCCTGTTAGTTGGCGTAGGATTGGTAATCTATTCTCTGTAAATGATAGAAAAATACAATAAATGAAGAAAAATAGGTTCCGGGAGGTGAAATTAATCACTTTTCTAATTAGGAATTAAAACACAGGAACTGATGATGGTTAGGTTAACCAATGATAGTGAGATGGTATCTGATGACAATTAGGGTGAACGATACTGGTTACTATGGGAAATCAAAATTTTACAAATGATGCAATAAGTGATGGAATATAAATATAAAACTGGATTACATAGTGATTTTAAAGGTCCAGAGGTATGATAATGTTTTTGAAGACTTCAGAAAGAACAAAAATGTGGTGAAGGTTATTATTGGTGAAATGACCAGAAAATATGGAAACTGAAAAATAGTTAGGTAAACTAATGATGGTTAAATGAAAATCGATGATGGTCACTATGAAATTTTAAAAGGTGGAAGAATTTTATTTTTTTGACTTAGATCAGTAAACTATCAACCCAAAAACTTGAGTATGATAGTAATAGACCCTAACACAACCAGAAAAAGTAAAAATACACCAACTATAATTGTGGGTGTGAAAGGAAAAATAAATAAAATGAAGAACGTGCCTCACAACTCAAAACACAACTCAAGAAAAAGCTAAGAAACAAACAAAATCCTATGAGTGAATTTTATGTTTTATCTTATGTTATTTTTAACTAAATTTTGAACAAAAGAGAGATTTTGGTTGGAAAAAGGATACCCAATGAAGAGGAAATATCTAAGGATGGTTTTAGGTTATGTTTTGGAGGGGGGGCCTTTCTCTGAGATAATGACTGGAAAGAGAGACCAGATGGGTGCCCACTATCAATCGTCTAATCTTGTGATCTTTCACAACTTTCAGGTAAGGTGTTGTTTAAGAATATGTGTGATTTTATTTTTATGCAGTTTGTCCAAGAGAGAAGAGAATGTGCTCTACGATTCAATTATGTCAACTATCAGCTAGGCATGACTTCCCACATTTAGGTTTCCCTCAATTTTAATGTGAGCTAAAAATTCAAACAAAGAAGTATGAAATGCGAATATTTTAGAACCAAAATCGAAATGTGATATTCAATGTAAACAAAGAGTGAATAGGAAAGAACATGAATTTCACTAATGCAAATGCAAAAAGTGAAAGAAAGATTATTTTTAGATTAGATGTATAAATGTCATTTAGACAAGTAGAAGAAAGAGAAGATTCCTTGGAAGAAAATTTAATGTTAACTTCCTTTTGAAAAGAAACAAACAGAAACGGTTCCCTAAGAATGAACAAATGCAAAAACTCCATATGGGTCCCACTGGGCGTGCCAAAATGTTTCACCAGATTATTAAAAAATTAATGAAATAGATAAGGGTAGTAGCTCAAGGAGGAATACATTTTTTTAATGTCAGTTGAAGGTCATGTGCACGTTTTGATTTCCTGATCCAAGTTGACAGTGAGAGCTCCTTTTCGGCTAGGAGGAATTATTTGTAAAGGAAAAACAATACCACCAGATAAAGTTAAACAAAAAATGAGTGGACTACCAAGTGGAAGCTATATCTAGGAATCATGATGCTTCCTAAATAGGTTGTCAATCCACTATTTATACAACAGTATTAATGTTATTTAAAATATACATGAAATAAAGATCCTATTGGAATTGAACGATTTAGGTATCTCATACAAAACAATAAGAAAGGTCAGGTAAAATGTGATTAGGGTCAAAATGGGTCATATGATTGGTTTGTATTGCATTGGAGGTTTGGTACAGGCTGTGGGTAAGGTTTGGTAAAGATTAGAAATGGTTCTGGGTTGTTCAGAAGTGGGTATTAGCTCACTGGTGTGAGGTATATTGCTAGACAAAGTAACCGATATCAGTTGTATGACCTATTTTGGTTAGGTATAATGACCAAAGTTGGTTGGCTAAGTTGTGTCAGTAGGGGAACTTAGCATAAAGTTCTTAAAATTGGTTTTTCAGACTCCCTATGATTGCACAAAGGTTGGAAATGGTGAGGGTGAAGTCGTAAACTAGTCTTGAAGACTCATGGATGATTAGAAGAGATTAAAAATAATTGAAAGGGCCAAGTATGGTAGAGTGATAGGTTGGTGGGAGGAAGGAAGTGTATAGCAGTGGAGAAAGATAAAGTACTGAGATGAATAATAAATTTTACTAAAAGAAAATCAGAGATAAATAAAGAGGTGTTAGGTACTTACTGAACAATAGATTTAGAGAACATATGTGATGAATATGGTGAGGGAAAATATCTAGAGAGAAGAGCCATTGTATTCCTGTCACAACATTTCAAACCTTCATTCTTCTCTGTGTGAATTCATGACCATGAAGAAGATGATTAAATCCAAATGGTTATTGGTAGTGCTCCCGTGTGTTTTCTTTTGCCTGAGTGCTTAAGAAATTTGAGTTCTCCAAGTCTCTATTCATATGAGACCCTAAATCGAATGACCAACATAGGAAAAGGATTTTGGAAATGTATTTAACCTAAATGGTGACAGTTAGGTGACCAACATTGGTTGAGATATAACACGCATTGATCAAGGTGGAAATATCCAGGTTGGCCAAAAATAGCCAAGTTGTTATTTTTGGCATGATCTACAACCTTCTTCTGAGTCTTAAGTGATGGATCACAGAAACATAAGTAGGATTCCTTTTAGGTTTGTTAATATCAGTTAAGTGTAGGTTTATACTAAGTCCTGGTTGGTTAGGATAAGCTTAGATTTGGTCTTAGGTCATTAATGAGGTTTGAGTGGGTCATTTGAGTGAGGTGGCTAGGTGAGTTGGCTAGGTGAGGTGGTTAAGTGAGGATATTAATTAATTTAATTAAGATAATTAATTCAATTAACATATGCACTAGGGGATATGAATGGGGTTTTAATGGAACTATGACCAAATTTTGGTGTTTACACACCCACTTGATATCATAGTTAGCCCTTCCCTTAAACTTTTCCATCTCAAACCTTTTCATCTCATCTTCAATTAATTTGGCATTCTACCTTAATCGAAGGGCATGAGTACCTTCCCATTCTGATGGGGAACTTAATATTTTTCTTATGTTTCCCCACAATCATTTTATGAATTGTTGTTAATTGCCTCGCCAATTCACAAAAATCCATTTTATCATCTAAATACCTTGGAAACTTACATGGCTTACCTTTAAAACCACTAACCCTTATATATGTGAATTTCTTGTACTGAATGAAATAACTCCCATATTCCATAATCACTTTTCTAGCCTACTCAGAAATCCTATACTTCTCCCATTCTAGTTTGAAAATACATATAATTGGTACAAATAAGGCATCATCAACCAATCTTACATTCCCACTCCAATTAACCAACTACAATTGGGGAAAAATCTCATGCATTTAGCATTGTTTAAAATCATAACATGTTAAAAGGTCAGGGAAGTGCCTATGTTCTGTGACATTGTAAATTAGGTAACTCATCATGTAAAATTTCAACTCTGGGGTATCACTCATCTCTATTTTTTCTACCAAGGTAACCATGTGGCTATGAAGTGCTTTTGTAATGAGAGTAGCCAAATAGATGCTCCCCTTCCTTTCGAAAATTATCCACATGTATGTGCACATCCATTCCTTCAACTCATTCGTAGTCTCCAACCTAGCCATTTGACTTAACAATACAATAACATCCTCAACATCTTCAACAAATTGTTCTCTAACCAATATTTTAGGGATTTGAGTTGTTGTCTTTTTCTCTACTAGGAGCCACTTTGTATTTATGAGCTTAGCATAATATTTTTTCTTTTCCTCATAATCTCGTAAGGCTAACTTGATACCCAATGTCATTGGATTTGTTATTTTAGGTAACTTGATCATTATTCTGATAGATTCAGGCATCAAATTCAACACTTCATCACCACTTCTATCTAGCACTTCCCTTTTTTGTAGGTCATAGTTCATAGCGCAATGCCATACCAATTATGAGAAATGTACTGATGGTGTAATAACTCCATATAAATCGATGTGGCTATCTTGAATTGCTTTCATAAACTTGCTCTTATTAGGGCTACTCAATCTTTGAAGAAAATGTTTTAATTTGACATTCATTATGTCTGCATCTGTGATTCTATCTAAATCACTCATGTTTCTGGTCGCAACCAAGAATGAAAATAACATGGTATTCATCTTAAAAAACCATAGCTTTACTTCAAATTTTCTTGCCAACAAAATAAAAGTACATGATTTTCTTAGTTCTTACCGATTTTCCTATGAATGTCTGAGCAATTCAACCTCAATTCGAAAGCTTTTCTCTCTTTAATTCCCAATTCAAGCTCCACGATCAATTTCTCACTATTTCTTAACAAAAAATACTAACAATGGCAAAAGATCTTGACAATTGATAACAAAAGGATCAAGGCATTTGAAAACTTTAAAATCATCCTTGATTTGTGCAAAATGCATTGTTGGCGATAGAAATTAATGCATTTATTTGTGGCCATTCATTTTTCTTTTCCCAAATTTTAAAGTAAGTCATCCTCGTAGAAAATTCTTATGCTAATGCGAGCTCAGGGAGATTCGTTTCATTTTTTTCATGTTTTAAAACACATACACTTTTAGTCATTTGATCTGACTATTCTTCTTTCACTTTCATCTTGATCTTGACACATGGTCATATCTACATTACAGCAGAACTACGGGTACTTTCTAAATTTTTTTCCCTTTTTAAAACAAACCAAAAATATCAATTTTATTTGATGAGGCACCTTCCCATTCCTTGCATAAGAAAGAACCACGCGTCTTTTACAGGATTCAAGAGCTTCTTTGAAATTTTATACTTTATTACCTTTGTGTGCAAAAATACAACCATGCCTCGATTCCTTGCATCCATCCCACTTGTGACAAGTGTACACCTTTAGAAGTGGATTAAAAATTTATTTGTACACATTCTGAATGCAAATATTCAGAGGAATATTCATCGGGATACGGGACCTAATTTGTAACTTAAACCCGCTTTACCACATCCAAATGGGAAGTGCCATGTACGAATGGGTGGTGGAACAAAATACAAAATTATTGACCTGATCACAGAACACTTCACACAAGTAATTTTCCTAATTTTTAGACCCAATTCATAATTGGATTTTTGCAAGGATTTTCAAAAATAATGCATATCCAAACATGATCCTCAACCAAAAAGATGAAAAATAATCATAACATAGGAGAATCAAAAGAATTTAATAAAAAAATTTAACCTTTTAAACTCTTACCCCTAATGGGAAGACAAAAAACATAACAAATGTCGAAGGAAAATTTCAAACAAAAAGGGGCAAGATTAATTCGAGCACCAACACCAGTGGCTTATGATATCTTCTTGGGAAAAGTTTTTGCAAAGATGTAGGTGAAAAAATTCATATGGATTGGATAAAATCTATAATTCCAATCAATGGGACCATGTGTGTTCTTGCGCCTAAACCTCAAGAGATATTTTGTCACAAGATAAGATGACCCAAAAGATAATTTTTTTTTAAGATGGTAGCCTAAGAAACTATTTTATGACTTCACATCAGTATTTTTCTTCTACTTTAGTCATGGAGGTAAACACCAATGCAATATGTACTTTGGAATTTGATGGTAGTTTTTCAACTTCTAGATCTGGTGTTATTGTAGTGCTAATTCCTCCCAAATTTGAAATATCTCCTTTTTATTCTAGTTCCAATTTGATAATACTAATAACACTTCCAAATATGAAGATTTGTTATTGGGACAAAGAATGGCTATAGAAAAAGAAATTATAAATCTTAAATCATAAGGAGACATTGAGCTCATTATGGATTAAGTCAAGAAAGTCTACTAGGTGAAGAATGATCAGTTGAGGCATTATATAAATATAGTTTGGGACTATATTGAATATTTATATTCTTTTTCAATCAAAGTAGTTCCTAGAGATCATAACGAAAAGTCATATTCCATTGAGATGTTTTCTTTATTACTCCATCATCCCGAGTTCATCAAAGATAAATGTACCATTAAGATAGTCTATTATCCCAGTATCCTTGATAATTATTTGCATTAGAAAGTATTCAATGATGATCAATAGATTATGACCTTTTTAGAATATTTTTATTATTTCAAAAATCTATACTTTGAGGCTTCTGAGTCATCTTTCCATGAATCTATCTTTTATTCACACCAAGAAACAAACGGATAAGTTCTCTAACTAAAAGGAAAGAAAATTCAAAAAGGCTCGGTATCCTTGGAAATATTTTTCAACCAACATGATCACATAATTCAAAAGAATAAATAGTTTGAAGCTAGTTCCTCTGCTAAGATTGAACAAGTTAATATTGGAACTGCTAAGCAACCATGAATTGTAAACATTGGAAAATGTTGATCCCCTGAAGAGAAGATAAAATTTATGGAAGTCTTGAAAAATTACATAGATATCTTGGTATGGTATTATGTAGATTTAAAATATTTCAAACCAAAATATGTACAACACAGTATCCCTCTCAAGACATATGTTTATCCATATACACAAAATAAACTTCATTACAACCTGAAGATTTCTGGCACCGTTCTTGCGGAAATTTTGAAGGCATTGGATGTAAGAATTATTTTTTCCATTTTTTATTCTACATGGGTGGCCAATATTGTTCCTATACATAATAAAAATGGAGATATCCTTATCTGTGTTGATTTTTGAATCTCAATCAATCTTCACTGAAAGATAATTACCCCTACCTATTATGGGTTAAGTGCTACAAATAGAGACGGGGTCAGAAATGCTTTCTATACTGAATGGATTTTTAGAATACAATCAAGTTGAGGTTTTCATAAAATATTAGTATAAAGTGATATTCACCACCCCATGGGGTACATTTTCTTATCAAAGGATTCCATTTGGTTTGATTATTGCTAGAGCTACCTTCCAAAGGGCTATGAATCTATCATTCATAGGTTTGATGTGGAAAATAATTGTGGTTTATTTGGATGACCTCGCCATCTTCTCTACAAACAAGCATGATCATTGTGATCATTTAGACAAAGTTCTAATAAGGTGCCGACAAAATGGGATTTCATTAAATTCAAAAAAATCTATGTTTGGAGTCACATAAGGGGAATTTTTGGGACATATTGTGAAAAAAGAAGGAACAAATATTGATACTAAATGGGTTAAATCTATACAAAGTCTTACCCTTCATACAAGTAAAATAGGTGTACATTCATTATTTGGGAAGGTTAATTTCCTGAGATGGTTTGTTCTTGATTTTGCTGACAAAACTCGGCATGTTATCAAGATGATGAAAGGTAAAGCTCCATTTTGATGAAATGCTGATGGAAAAATTACTTTTGATGAAATCAAGGAATCCATAGCTTAATCTCCTATCCAGGTATGCCCATATTTTCAAAAATATTTTATCATGTATAGCTACAACTTAGCTCATACATTTTCTTCTATACTAATGCAAAAGAGAAATGAAGGAGTTGAGTCTCAAATTGCTTTTATGATCTTCCCTTTGATGGATCATGAGCTCAAGATGTACCATATTTAAAATCATGCATATGTCATTTTTTGAGTAGTAAATTATTTCAAGTATTACATCCTGAATTCTCATATAGTGGTTCCTATCCCTAATACAATAGTAAAGACTATTCTCACTCAGTAAGAGTTGGGTAGTTAGTGAGACAATTATATATTTTTTATTATTGTAAAAAGTGAGGGTTTTGATAAGACCCACATACTTGTTACAAAAGGCCCCTATGGGCTAGATAAACTTGATACAACATAAGAGTAGTTAGTCTATCGAAAAAAAGGAAACCATAATCCAAAAAGATCATAAACATCCCACACCCCTGGCTACATAGGTATATTATTTTTAAGAACATTAATAGCTTCCAACACAATAGATTCATTAGTTTTTCAAGAAAAAGTTTCAGCAACATTTAATAATTCCTTGTAACCATTTTGAAGATTGATGTAGGTTGCATCTGTAGAGATTTTCCAATTCTTAATGACACTAAAACAAGGTGATGGTACCAAAAAAACCATGAATCATCTCTACTGTAGCTTCAACACTCTTGTGAGCATTAGCATTGGGGTCTAAATCAGCATCCTGGAAGACCACATCCTGAGAAATGTCCTTAGCACAGTATTCCACATCTTCTTCCTCTGATACATCCTCACAAAATTCCACAGTAACATCCTTAGTGACATCCACCCCAAAATAGTCTTCACCTTCTGCAACATCCTCCTTAGCTTCAAAACCATAATATTCTTCAATCTCAACATAAACATCTAATTTTCCCCTAGATTCAAAATGAGTCGAGGAATTCTAGGTAGGCATTGCTAAGTCTAAGAAAACTCTCAGGAATTGGGTCATATTTTTAGAGAATCCAAAGTACCCATCACATGAGGAAAAAAAAATCATAGAACCATGAGAGGGGAAGACTAGAGAAGAATGGTGAGTCATCATCAGGGTGGAGGAATTAAGGAGTGGGGGTGGAGAGTGAGTTGGGGGAGAAGTGGAAAACATCCTGATGACAAGTAATATCAACTTCTGGGTCAGAGGAATGTGGGGGATATAGGCAGTGATGGAGGTGGCAAGTGGTAGGGAAGGGAGAAGGTGGAGGAGGGGGATGGTGGTGAGATAAGCCAATAACAGTGGGAAAGTAATTTAGGTAATAAACATCCACAACATGCTTAAAGAGAAGATAAATAAGACCTTGGTGAAGTAAATTACCTTCACCAGCTCTAGCCTTTTATATGGATAAAATCAGAGACTGATAAAGAAATTTGGCAAAGGTCACCTTACTACCATTATGGAAGTAAGCCAGAATGAAAATTTGGGGCTTGTAAACCAACTTGTATTTTCCCTTCAAAGTAATGTACCTCATAATCTATTCTGTAACGCAATCCCAAGTCTCTTTAAGAGAGGTTCTTTCATAACCCGACTTATAGATGTAAACTTTTTCTTTTCTTTTAGCCAAAAAATATTCCATTTCTACCTGTAGTGACCTCTTAAAATAGATATCCCCATCATTGGAGATCCCCATAGTTTTAGCAATTATCTCCCCAAAGATTTCAAAATTAGTTTGTCCCACATGAACGTGGCCCTATTTCTAGGAAGACAAAACACTATTAGAAACCATGAAGGAGTTCCCTGAGAGTATTTCAATGAAAGTCATAACCCCCTTCTCTATAATAATGTTCCAGAACACTTCATCCTTTTTAAGATCATCTACATTTGTAAGCTCCAATTGAACAAGGCCCCACTATTTTTTATATAATCGAGAAGCAGAGAGAAAAAATGACTTGAAATGAATTAATAATACAAGTATAACTAATTATACCTAAACCCATTTTGCATGTTCCCACAAGAAGAGGGTCTTCTTACAATAATGTTTAAAAATATTTATTAATGATTCAATTTTTCTTTCTTGGCTTCCCATGTGCAACTAAGAAAATTAAGAAAAAAATATTTCAAATCATCATAAATGGGATCATCGCCGATGGTGAGGCAAGAATATGGAAAAAAAATCTAACTCTTGAGTAATTATGAGAAGTAATGCATACCTAATACATGTAAAAATTATAAATTTTTAGAATAGTCATTCTTAATGTCTTATAGAAGTATTTTAGGCAGATTCCTAAAATATTCCTAATCCATATTTGGTGTTTCTACTGAGAGACTCCAATATTAGCAAGCAGATCAGCAACTTTGTTTCCTTCCATAAAAACATGTTGATATTGAACATTGCTAAATTGAAATTGGAGGAGTTTGATATCTAATATGATATCCTTGATAGTCCAATTGTTGACACCCTTGTTGTTAAGGAGATTATTCCAATTTAGGGAGTCACTTTCCATAATTATGTTGATCTTCCAAAATTAGTGGCAAGTTCACAACCCTTTAAAATGGCTAGAGCTTCAGCTCTGTGGTTTTTACCCAAGTCAAAGAAGGAATCATAAGCTTCCATCCGTTGTCTCAAATAATCCCTAATATCAACAACCCCACCAGAGAGGCTCAGGTTACCTTTCACAACCCCATCGATATTGAATTTAAGACATCTAACTAAGGGAGGGTTCTAGGTAGTAATAGACCTTAAAGAAGCTAAATTATGAGGCTAGAGGGGTATCTAGATTTTTTGTGGACACTTTCTCTCCATGTTGAGAATTTTTTTACATTTTTTTTGTTTCCAAATACTGCAATTCATATTTTCTTGAAGACCTGCTCTTACCAAAGTGAATACCTATTGGGGATTAATATGTTGATCTTCAAAGATTCTCTTGTTACATTCTTTCCAAATGTTCCATAACATATGTTGAAGAAGAAATTTCCAAGCAAGATTTACAATTTCATGTTTAAATGGTGGAACCCATTGACTAATAACTTCCGAGATGGACTTAGGAAAGACCCAAGAAAATCCAAAACTATTAATCAGAAGACTCCAAATATTTGATAAGTAATTACAATGAAAGAGTAAATGGTATGAAGATTCAATAGTATTAAAACATATCACACACTTGGTAGGAAGTGAGGAGTCCCTTTGCTTTAGATTATCTCCCAAGAGGAAGGCATCTCTAGAAGCAATCCAAGTGAAAAATACTAGTTTACAAATAATATGAGGTTACCAGACTTGATGTAAAGTAGGGCCCTCCGGGCTATGAGGAATAGAAAGGTAGATAACCTTGACATAGGAAGGATTCTAACATCCTCTATAGAAGAAGTGGGAAAGAAGTTTTGCTCCAATAAAATCCTTCGATTTTATAACAATTGCAACTAAAGATAACTCACTCCTTCCCAAATGGGTATGGACCATCTTGGGTATAAGGAGGATTGTTAAATTTATTATGATATATAAGGACCGAAAGTTCTAGTTAGACTCAATATTTTAGGATCCCATAAGGGGTCAGAATATAAATAATTTTTTCCAATCTATATGTCCATCCAAAAGGAAAGCTTATGACCATTTCCAATTTTCTATATAGTGCCTTCTTGAATCAAGTTTTTGGTGCCATTAATGTAATTCCAAATAAACAATCCATTTGGGGTGTTTTCATCATAGAATTTCTCCACCAAAGAAAGGTATTTAGATATCATCATTTATGTCCAAGAGGCTCTTCCATTGCCAGCAATTTCCCAACCAAGTTTTGTGAGCATGACAACATTCATATGAGCAATTTTATGCAAACCCAACCCTCCTAAAGCAAAAGGTTTACAAACTACTTTCCATGAAAATAAGTGAATTATATTTATTTATTATGATCCTGACCATAGGAACCTTTTCCATATTTTCTAAATAGTAGTAGCTACAGAGGCAGGTAGTTTTAGTAAGGACATAAAGTAAATCGTAAAATTTTCCATGGTGGCCTTAACTTGCTGAAGCTTTCCATCTTGACTGAGGAGGGAGCCTTTCTAGCCATTAATTTTCTTTTTGAATCTATCAATAACTAAAATCCATACGATCTTAGTTTTTCTTCCTAAAAAAAGTGGGATTCTAAGAGAAGAATATGGGAGATCTATATCCTACAACAAAAAATGTTAGCAATATTTCTATATCTACTGGTAGGGGTATAAATAAATTCCATAATACTCTTCCCAAATTTTATCTTTTGACCCTAAGTAGTTTGATAACAATATAATATACATTTCAAAACTTTTTCTTCCTGGACTAAATCTAAACCCAACAATAGAGTATCATCAGAAGATTGGTTATGTGAAGTTGTTGGAGTCCTAGACGTAATAATGATACTTTGATGTTACCTTCTCTTTTAGATGCTTCTAATGCTTTGTTGAGAGTGTCATCCATGAGTATAAATAAGAAGGGTGATAAAGGATCCCCTTGCATGATTCCCCAAATTGAGTGAAAATAACAAGGAATACCATTTATGAGTATGGAGAATTTAGGTGTTGAAATATAGTTATAAATCCAAGATCTCCATTTCCCCCCAAAACCAAATATCTCCAGGGGTCGAAGTAAAAAGGGCCAGCTAACTCTATTGAACACCTTTTGCATATCGATTTTAATGATCATGCTTGCATATTTTTTTAGTAAATCTAAGTGCATTACCTCATGGACGGTAATTATGCCTCCTTGGATCAATCTTCCTCCAATGAACCCATTTTGATGTTTCAAAATTAGTCTAGCCATAAACAGTTTTACCCTGGATGTAAGCATTTTTGTTATAATATTATAGGAGGTGTTACATAAGCTAATGGGCCTGTAGTTAGTGATCAATTTAGACCATATAGACTTAGGTGAAAGGAAAAGAAAGGTATTATTCCATTAATTTAACAGAAGGTATTTTTGCTAAAACTCTAAAATAGCAACATGTAGGTCATAATTTACAATATTCCATAAATATTGGAAAAACCCCTCAGGGCCAAGTGATTTATCACTCTTCACATCAAAGAAAACTTTTCTAATTTCATCAATAGATAAGGGTTGTGTGAGTTAGGTGTTCATATCCTAATTAATTAAATTAGGTATATGTCAGATCATTTCCTGAAAATCCTCTTCATTTGAGGAGGGCCCTCATGCAGTAGATTAGCATAGTAATTGATTAATTCAGCTGTAATTTTCATCATCTTTATTTATATAGGCACCATCCATAGCGACTAACTCTTTAATTTTATCTCTTCTCTTATGTTTCGTAGCAGTCATATGAAATAATTTTGTATTTTGATCTCCATGTTATAGCCATATTTCTCTAGACATTTGACGCTAATAGATTTCTTCCTCAGCAAGAGTGTTGTAGTCACTGAGAAGGAAAAGTTCTTGATGATGAAGCTGAGAGGTTATTCCTTTTGATTCAATCTCCTATGATATATAAGTAATCTTTAGGGTTAGAAAATCCTTTCTTTTACAAATATCTCCAAAAACCTAAGTTTTCCAATTCTTAAGCTTATTCTTAGCAAAACTAAGGTTATTAGCAAACCTATACATAGTCGATCCCTGGATATCAATCTACCACCAATCCTTGATAAGATTATCTAACTAATGATTTTTCAACCAAGACAATTCAAAATGAAAAGGGGGATGTTTCAAACATTGATCTTGTGAGGCAGTGAGGAGAAAAGGGCAATGGTCATAGGTTATCTTAGGAAAATCCTGTAGGTAGAAGTAATTATAGTGAGCCATCCAATCCATAGAAACAAGGAATCTATATAATTTAATTTGAATATGATTGATTTCAAGATTTCTGTTAGACCAGGAATAGTTAGCTCCATGTAGATCAATATAAAAAAAAAACCCCATTCTGGTAAAGTTATTCAGGGATTCAGAGCTATTAGTTTTGACACTAGTTCTACCTTGTTTCTTAGATATATATAAAGGAGTATTAAAATCTCCAGTTATAATCCATGGAAGGTTCTTACAGGTATAATGAAAATCTAACAAATCTTTCCGAATTTTTCTCTTTGAGTTTTAGTGTTAAGAGTATAGATATTAACATCAATCCAACCCAAGTTAGACCCAATATCTTGGAAGAAAATTTCCAAAAAATTGAGGGTTTTAATGATAAATTCCCTAAAGAGAATATTCAAGTTCAAGAAAGTGCACAAACTGCTAGCATTACCAGCAGACTCCTGTAAAACAATATAAGCATTAGGCTAGATCTTATTAAGAATATTCTCGTCTTTCAATTTTGTTTCTTTTAGCATCAAGATATTAGGAAAAATTTTGAGTCTAAAATCCTTGAGGATTATTTTTTTCCAGGGATCATTCAATTCCCAAACATTCCAAGAGAAAATATTCATTTCTTTGATTTTGTCTTACCTCCACTTAGGATGAAAATCAATCCCTGTGTTCCTTGAGCTATATTGAGAAATTTTTCCTCAATATTTGCTTGATTTTTGTGTCTCCCTTTGGTTTTCTTAGATCCCACATCAATTTTTTCCTTAATGTTGTTTCTAGTATTCTTTGCAAAACTATTGTCAGCTGAAAGTGAAGTAGAAGGAGAGATAATGGCATTGTCTCAAAGTGGGGAATGAGAAGCAACAGGGGTAGTAGACGGAATAGGAGGGACACAATGAAGGAAAATCTCAAAAAAATCACAAATAGAAGGGGAGGAAGGAGGAGAGGGGGCATAAGGGGAGGAGCCAAAAAGAGGGAAGGTAAGAGGAAAGTCTAAAGAAGGAGAGGAGGATGGAGAAAGAACAGAGGGAGAAGGAAAAAAATAAGAGGGGAGAGATGGAGCTTCTTGAGAAGGGGAGGAGAAGAAGAGGGAAAAAAATAAGAGAAAACAAGTGGTAAGGAGGGAACCAACAATAGGGAGGAGGAAGCACGAGGGGGTAGATTAGAGACATACAAAGCCACCAAAGGGGACAAGGGAGGGGGAGGCGGAGAAGAAACAAAATGGAGAACACTTTCCTCTAAAATAACATAAAAAGGGTTAGAAGTATTAACAATATTTGTATTTTTGGGAATAAAATTTCCTTTGTTCAACAAATTATGAGCCCTTTTGTTAGTAGCTTGGGTTGGCTTGGGTGGGAAATCCTGTGTCTAGTGTCCAATGCTTTTGTAGTTAGAGAAACTTAAGGAATATATTCATATTCAATGGGTTGAACCCAGGTTCCTAGCTCAAAGTGAAGATCAATAAAAGATGGTAGAGGAAAACTTATGTCAGCATTGACAAAGAATTTGGCATGAATGAATCTATATTGTTCCTTGGTAGCTTGATCTAAAGTTATTAGAGAACCAGTGGAGTGGGTGATGCCTTCAATTACAATAGAGTGCAAAAATATCTAAGGGGGGGTTAGGAAGATGAAACCAGATTAGAGCTTGGGAAATTATTTTAGTTTTAGAGGTGAATCTGGGAGTCCAACATCAGATATAGAAGCCTATCCTTCCAAAAAACCAAGGTAAACCCATAAGAGCATGGGAAAAATCTTCTTTATGTGAGAAAGTAAACAACATAAAACCATTGGAAAGGGAAGAAATATCAAAAGGACCATGGAAATCCCATTTAATATGTAATCACTTGAAAATATATTCCAAGGGTGGTCTGGGACCCATAAATTTTCCTATCAAAAAAATTTCTCTAGAGGCTTGTGTAGCTTCATTGATTGAGGAAGGGATTTGTAAAGAAAAAGTCACATCAATGCTCCGAGGGTGAAGTTTTCCAAGGTCCTTGGATTTTGATGAGTCAATAGCAACATCCTTCTAGGAGGTAGCTGAGACATCAGCGGAGTCAGGAGGGCGGTTAGAAGCTAGCCTAGTCAGAATCTGACCCAGATGGATCTATCATCGATACAAGAGCCAACCACAACAAAATTTCAAAAATTTATAGAGTGGGAAAAGGTTTGTCGTAGTTAATAGACCAAAGACACTACCTTATAATGTGATGAATTCAACGAGGAAATTATATTTCCAAGGTGCATGAATATGATTTAGAGATAAAACCTAAAAATCCTATGTGTGAAAGAGGTTTGTTTCAATTAATTGTTGAAAACAACTCTGAAGAAGAAGCTCACACAGATGAGCAAAATCATGAAGAAATGCCTAGTGTTCTTTTTATGAGTATAAATGACAAGTGGTATTTAGATATTTCTTTCTTTCTAACCTATGGAGAATGTCCTGAACATTTGAGCTCTTAAGAAAAGTGAACAGTCAAGCTAAGATCAGCTAAGTATATTCTTTGGGATAATGGCTTGTACAAGAGAGGAATTGATGGAGTATTCCTTCGCTGCACGGATAATATTCAAAAAGGTAAGATTATTGAAGTATTCCATAACTTAGCTTATGGGAGAAATTTTTCATCATCTATTATAGGTCACAAAATCCTGCGAGAAATGTATTATTGGCCCACTCTCTTTCAAGATACATCCATGTGGGTATCAAAGTGTGAATCTTGTAAGCAGTTTGTTGGTCATCCAAAGTTGGAAAGACTTCCCCTAAGGCCACTAATAATTGCATAACCCTTTCAGTGATGGGGAATTGATTTCATTAGATCTTTGAATCCTCTTTTTAGTATTGGCCATAGATATGTTTTGACTACAACTAACTATTTCACAAAGTGGGTCAAATTTATCCCGGTAAAACATGTAACCTATGAAGTTATTTTTAGCTTCATTAAAGAAAATATAATAGTCAGGTTTTGTGTTCCCCATAAGATTGTTGTTGATAATGCTTCCAAATTTTATCCTAATTTGAACTCACTTGATTTTACTATGGTTATAGGATTAATTTGTCTCACTCATCGGAATATTGTCCTAAAGGAAATACTCAAGAGGAATCAAGTAACGAGAATTTGGTAACTATAATCATGAAGTTGGTTGATGAAAATTAACAGACTTGGCACAAGGCATTATAGGATGCACTGTGGGATGACCATATTAATCCAAAGAGAGCTATTGGGATATCACCTTTTCAAGTTGTGTATGGATTTTATGTGAATATTCCTATCTCATTGTAATTTCCAACCTTGAAGTTGGCCAAATCGATTAAAGATGATATTTTCCAAGATTTTGTTGAAAACAAAATCGTGTCCTTAATAGATTTGTATGAAAAAATGTCTAAAGTGGCTGATTGGATCATGGATCATCATGATAAAGTCAAGAAAGTGTTTGATAAGAAAACTAAGCAATGATATTTTTAGGTTGGGGATATCTTACTGTTATGGGACAAGAGAAGAGAACCAAATGGAATTCATGGAAAATTTGATCCCCTGTGGAGAGGACCTTTCAAGATTTATAATTCATGTGGTTAAAATAGATTTTATTTATTATACATGGATGGAAATAAACTCATTGTCATGTGTTTCCTTTTCTACTAGTGTGTTTTCTTTCCATTCCTTTTTTTGGGTTTCACTTTATTTTTTTTGTCTATTTTTTATCTTCTCAAATCCATATCCCAGTAAATTGGAACTTTATGGATTTGGAGTTCCTCTTTCTTCAAAATATCAAAGAAATTTTCCATTCAGATCTAGTTGTTATCCCATTTTTTATTTTATCAAAAAAATAGGATACCTAATCAAATTTATCATGATGAACATGTTTTATTATCCATTCTTCATCCCAGAATTGCTTTTAAAATGCCTCACTTTCCTTCTGAAAAACTTTCCAGGGTTACTGTTATCCCAAATTTGTACCCCTTACAAATTTAGATAGATGTACTTAGTAATATTCTCTACAAAACCCACGGGAAACTAATTCAGTTTATAGTGGAGTGTAAGAACTTGGTGTTCTAACGGTTCTCCTAACCCATAAAAGGAGAAATATTCAAGGATTTAGGAGGGTTTTTGATAAATCCATGGAATATTAGAAGGTTTTTCTACACTTGGTGAATCTGCCAAATGTTTGGAAACCCACGAGAGATTAAGTTATAAATAATAGGTAGATTTCTTTAAAGGTAAACTGGCTTTCAGTTTCTCATCAATTTCAACAATCAACATGAAGCATCAGGCCACTAGGTGTGATTTCAAAGATCATCAAATGTTTTGGCTTCAGAGAACTTGAGACACATAGAATAATTCACATCCCTTAGAATTTCAAGTCCATGGTGAGGTAGAGTAATGCAATAAAATTCAAAGAACATGCGAATGGGTAAAATAAATACAGGTTGCATAAGATCAATGGCCGAAGGTAGCAACATGTGGTGG
Organism: Taxus chinensis; assembly: GCA_019776745.2. NCBI lineage: Eukaryota > Viridiplantae > Streptophyta > Pinopsida > Cupressales > Taxaceae > Taxus > Taxus chinensis. The sequence continues at coordinate 464,552,522 of CM034154.1, read as the reverse complement.
AAATCTGAAAGTATAAAAATAAACATTATTTTTTAGACCTCAAGTCCATGGAATACATCGAGTTCAATAATTCATCAAGTCTGTGAAAGTCAACAAAGAAACAGGGCTATGTGGTGGTAATTTATAAGGCCAAATGTTTATAAGTCTGCCTAAAGAAAAATTTGTGACATGAAAGGAAAAATATAACAGGTTTGAAAACCTAAAGCTACGTGGAGCCTTTTCAGTAGCTAACCTTTCGTAGTCTGACAAATGTAAATGTTAAAGGAAAGTATGACACAAAAACATTGCAAAGGAGCATGGAATGTCATCCTTGGCTAGAAATTTTTTCTTTATCAAAAGAGGTAAAATAAAATATTGACTCTGCAAAGAGTGTGGAACCTTTCTATTATCTCACACTTCACAGCTATTATTCAACAACTATCAAAGGTTTAACAACCTGTAGGGTGTAGATTTCTTCTATTTGTTTTTGCTTCAAGGTGGTTAGAGGAGTAAAATCAAATGCCTTACACTATAAAGAGAATGGAGATTTTTCATTGGATCATGTCTCATAATTTTCATCCAAGGTTATCAAAATTCTGAAATAGGGAAGGAATGTGGAGAATTTTTATTGGTCGGTATTTTGCAGTTTGAAAAGATCCTTGACTACAAGGTGAATTGTGAAGAAATGTGTAGCCTTCCCATTGGCTTATACTTCATAATGGCCAATGAAAGTTCAATGGAAATATAACATTATGAAGGAGTGTGGAAATATTCTATTGGTTTCATTTCTAAAGGGTCAGACTAGAGCAAAGGATAATTTGACACCACGAAGGAAAGTGACATTGTTTCATTGGCCTAAATTTACAAAGCCACAAAATGTATAAAAGAAAAGAAAGGAAAAGAAAGGAAGTAAATCCCGAACCCAAGACCCAATGGGTGACTGAAAAACTATAAATTAAATGTAGTGCACATAGAGGAAAAGGAAAATCCCCAAACCAATCAAAATTTGCCACATGTCATGTTCCTGTGCATCCTAACATAAAAATATTCAAATGGCCATATCTTTTTCTTCAGAGCTCCAAATGATGAAAAAATTATATCATTGGAAATATCTCCTCAATCCCTTCAATTTGGTATCATTATAATCATATTTTGGTATTATTTATTAGGATAAAAAATAATAAAAATAGTTTAAGAATTAATATGCAGTTGTACACGACTCAACCACCTGAATTGATGAAGTGTGGGGATCTTTCATTCTCTTGTAAGTAATATAACATGGGGGAATGGTCTTGGTAGGGTTCCCATGTTGCTTTTATATATCTGATGCATGATAGATGGTGGTTAGAGCTTAAAATCCATGCTACAGGGAAAAATAGATATTTTTATTAATGACAAGATTAAATCTGATCTCTTTCCCTCTTTGTTCTCCCTCTCCTCTCTAAAAAATATATAATTGTAAGTTCTTGGGAACATTTGAAAGGGTTTGATATTCTTTGTATGAATTGGGTATTTAATTTTTAAAGATATAAAAAATTTGTGTTTTCTTTCTTATTATTAAAGAACATTAAAGATATTTTTTGTAGACTTTATGTTGTGGATTCATCTCTTTCATTTGAGGTATTGTTGTTGAGTTCAATGCATGAAATGGTTCTATTATTTAAGATCTAGTTTATTGAATCTGGAGTCAGTTATTACTATCTATTTGCATGAGATTATCTTTTGATATGCATTCTTCTGAAGAGAAATCACTTTTCCTTCTCATTCTCTTATAACCCCTACTGAAATTCCTCATGTATTTCTTCTTCTTCTCTCTCTACATTCATTAATTGCTAACAAGAACATATAATGGGATGAGATCCCTACCCTGAATGTTTAGATTAGTGTAGATATTGTAAACAATCTTTGGCTTGCTTTAGATTAGTATTAAGTAGGGAATCCCCCCTTTATTTGAGGAGGGACTTTATCCCACATGCTGTGGTTGAACCTTATATTATGTATTTGAAAAAATATTTGACCAACACATCAAAAAAATCCATGAGAGAAAGGATATCATATTAAAAATTTGAATCAAATATGGTTTCGGTGTGCGAAAATGGGAAATTATCTTTAGGACGAGCCTTATTGAGATACTAAAAATATGTGCAACAAAATACTTGACCATTCTACTTCATAATTAGCATGATAGTAGACTTCCACTCAGGATAATCCACAACACGAACAAATCCAGCATATAATAGGCATTGTATTTATTTCTTGACTAGTAGTATGACCTTCATATGCATTTTGTGAATTTTTTATTGAACACATTTTGTACCAGGGTGAAGGAAAATATTTTCCATGGCTACAGAAGGATTGATACCATGCATATCACTATAGTCCCATCCAAATATATTAGATAATTTGTGAAGAAATTGTTTGACATCATCTTTTTCAGCAGGAATGAGAGAAGCAGATTAAAAAACCATTCATGGGTTGGTAGAAATGTCATGGTTATATTGAATGAAATATTCATTTATAAGATTTTAATAGTCCTCTATGTATGGGTTATTAGGAATGGCGTCTAGAGCATCAGCAGTTTTAGTAAGCGTGTCAGATTCTCCAATGTAGGTGGTAGCATTAAGAAGTGATGGAGAGCATTTCTTATGATGGAAATAAGGGAGGTTATCATAAACCCCCATGTATTATAGAAGAGATTCATTAGTATCAAAACTATCCAAATTAGGCCAAGAAGTAGAAGTAGAGTCACTGATGAGATCCAGATATATAGTAAGATGTGAAGAAGCATGTAGTACAGTATAAGCCTCTAAAGAATATGTAGAGGGAACATGATATCTCAATCCAATCTTATTAGATTGAGTTAGGAGATCCCACATTTTTGTGACTCCCTGACCATTTGGGCCTAAAAAATTAATAGAGAAACTGTAACGAAGTATAATTAGATCCAAGACCATATTTTAAGAAATGCTGACTAGATGAAAAAGAGCTAGGTGCATTTTTGGAATGCTCAATAGAATTACAATATGGGAAAGATGATGGATCCACTAGAACATTATTGATAACTCATTGAAAAAGGAATTTAAGTCATGCACGAAGAGTATAAGGAACCACATGCTGGCAAGGATCAAAGGCTGCCTCAGAAGAATGTTATAATTAATATTGTTGGGCATTACGTGGCATGGAATGGGTAGCATACATGGCCTGATGATAATGGGGAGGATGATAGTACCTAAGATAAACTTGGGGATATTTTCAAATCCATAAATAGAAATAGATGAAGTAGTTAAAAAGGCCTCAAAGAGGAAAATTTTATGGAGAAATGCAATATTACAAATATTAATCCCTAATCCATTATCAACTAAGGCATGTTTAACCCCAACATTATGGATGAAAATATGAATATAAAGGGGGGATCATTCTCTAACATGGTTTTAGAAGGAAAATCATTTGATGTGAAAGTAATATGGTCTTCACTAAGAGATAGAGTTGAAGTAAACTTATGATACACATATTTAGGTGAATTATGAGGAGAAATATAAGTAATAGTCAGGTAAGATATGAGTTTATTTACACAAAATTAGGATGATCCTGCAAAAAATCATGTATGGAGACATCCATAGGGGAAGAAGTGTAGGATATTAAATCAAGAAAGAAATATCATAAAGCATTTGAAATGTGGGTTCACCAAATGATTTAACAAATATAGAATTATTTTTAAACCTTAGATATTACATAGTCACATATGATAAATAAACGATAAAAGTATATATTTGAAGCAAGCAATAAGATAATAAAAATTAAAACCCTAAGTGAAAGAAAGGGAATAGAGGACTTAGTTGATATTCTCTTAATATCTAAGTATTTTGGAAAGGAAAATGGGTAAATAGGAGGATCAGAGTGTCACAATGGAACACAAAAAATATTGGAACTGTCGGATAAGCCAGGAAAACAAAACCTAGGTTAGAACTAGGGTGCCTAGGCCGCATATACCTTTGGTAGGTGTTAATGAATGTGGAAGAGCTTGGAATATGGTTTTTATTATATCACAAGGTTGTTGGTGTTTGTGACATGCTTAGTCATTGTCCACATCACTTGGTGAGTCATCTTGCCTTGCGAGAGTCATAGGTGTTAGGAAGTCAAATGAAAAGTGTCAGATTTTGTCATAGAATATATCATTGTAATTTACGTCAATGTGTCATAGGAGTTACATTCCTTATTTAGAATTATAACTCCTCCTTTAGTGGTGTCATATGCATCAGTCACATCATATGTGTCAGTGGTGTCATTGAGGTTCTTTCCTTGTTTAGGCATGGGGGTCACAAAACACCCCTATTTTTACTTCTTTTTTTTGATCTATGAGTATGAGAAAACTTTTTTTCTTATTTACATATTATTTCCATTGTTTGAATATTTCTTATTGAGTTGGAGCTACGATGTTACCATCGGAGTGAAAATTCATTGTGGTGCATTGTTTCGACATCGGTTCTCATGAATCCTTCTTTCATGGTATCAGAGTTGCAAGACTTTTCATCACACCAAAAGCTTGAACTGATGCTCAAGAGGGATATCATTGTGTTAAACAGCTACCATGCCAATACCCTCCCACACGATGGAGTCAGGTATACACCCAATCAGGGCCAATAGCATTAGGAGGCAATGACACCAGGAATTTCCCAGAAGGTCACCCATCCTAGCACTATTCTAGGGCTGACACACTTAACTTCCTGATATTATAGCTACGTGACATATCAAAGCAAAGAAGTTAAGCATGCTAGCCCCATAGTAGTGCTGAGGTGGGTGACCTCCTGGGAAATTCTTGATGTCACTTCTTCCTAATGTTTTGGGCCTGATTGGGTGTATACCCAACTCCATCATGTGGGAGGGTGTTGGCATAGCAACTGTTTAACACGATGAGATCCCTCTCCACCATTATTTGGAGATTTTGGTGTGATGGAAAATCATTTGGTATCAGAGCTAGGATATTAAGCGTGCTAGCCCTAGAGTAGTGTTAGGATGGATGACCTCCCAGAAAATTCCAGGTGTCACTACCTCCTAATGTTGTTGGGCCTGATTGGGTTTATACATGGCTCCATCACGTGGGAGGGTGTTGGTGTAGCATCTTTTTAATACAATGAGATCTCTCTCCACCATAAGTTTGAGCTTTTGGTGTGATGAAAAGTCGTGTAGCTCTGATACCATGTCAGAGGAATGACAAAGATCTAGAGGGAATCCGTGAGCATTAAAACATTTCAATCAACTGTAAAATGATGTATCTTCAAGATCAAAGCAAAAAATCACCCATGAGAGCAATGTGCATGCATTAAGTTAAAAATGTCTCAAATCCCATACTCTATTCCATTCCATTTCTTAAGATGAAAGGTGTACATATAGTAGTGGGGTGTGTAACTCCCCCACAAATGTATTCATGAAGAGGTGGGAGTTAAATTCCCAAAATAACCGGTCAAATGTAACTCCTATGACACTCTATGATGCGTGTTAGGCCATAATGACACCTGGAAACCTAAGCATCGTGAATCACCTATGTGGAGGAATCCCATGTACTTAAAATATGTGCATGGTAAATATCATGGACCAAAAAAGGTGGTACCTAACCTTTTTTTTTGGTCTCTTGTATGTTGCATTATGTCCACATAATTCTCTTGTAACCCATAAAGAGAAAACTAACCTACAATACCCCAAAACACATTAAATACTAAAAATTAAATATGTAAATGGGGATTCAGACTGACCCCAGAGGTCACCCAACTGAGTGAAATTACAACTAATCGTTACACTACATCTCAAAATCTATGTAGTTCTTGTGATGTGTGTGTGAAATTGTGCCCTAAGAAGCTCTTGTGTAAGATGCACTTGATAACAAGTGATAACTAAATGTAGTAATGTAAAGAGATGCATGAATGGAATAAAAGAAGCTTACAATCCTATGCGTGTATACAAAAAATGTATTCTCATGTCCGTTGAATGAGTGCTAGATGGATGCTTTTGATGCTCTTAAAATGCCTTTAGATGCAACCTTATGTGATGATAATAAATTCTTAGAGCTTTGTCATTTATTTTGGTCACATGGATTTGTATTTATATGATTCTCTTATTTTAATTTTGTAATTGAAAACTAAAATCATGACCCATAAGAAAACAAGATGTTCAAAATATCAAAGAGGACCAAAATATATGATTAAGAAAGAAAGAGGTTAGGGGCTCGTAGAGGGGACAAGAATGCCTAGACACTAGCATCCTACCTAGGAATTAGTGTCTAGATTTAAGAAAGATAAATAAATGAAGATCTGACTAGGTTTTAGGGTGTGTAAGACCAAAGGGAAAGTAAGAAAGAAAATAAAGAGGCCAAAGACACTAATCAATTTACTAGTTTTCTTGCTTAGAAATCAAATGAATATTAGTATGTGATTAGGACCTAAAAATGTACCCAAGTGTATGATTTTGTGTCTACAAGTGAATTATATTAAACACACACACACACAATGATTAACTAAAAATGGACTAACTCAATACTAAAATGATAATTAATCTAATATATGAACAAATGTACTAAATTAAATAAATATAGTAAATAAGAATGTACATAAAATAAACCACAATGAAAAAGGAAATGTTAACCCTAATGTGAAAGAAGGAAGAGGAAATAACTCATATGAATAAAAAATTCCTGTTGGAGGGTGTCACAGAGATGAATCAAAAAATCAAGAGCAGTAACAACTATGCAAGAGTCTCGAAAAGGATGGATCTTGAGGATCTAGGTAGATTAGGACACCTGGAGGATGAATGGGGTGCCCACAGGTGCTCTGGTATGAAATATGGGCACCTCGGTTTGTGAAAAATATTTGAAACTAGTATTTATAGGGTTAGAAGGTGGTCTCAAATCATCGTTATGTGTCGCATCAACTTCATTTTCCTACACTAAATGTCACCAATACTCTAAGATTAATAAAATAATTGTAATAACCTAAAACAAACATCAAACCCTAAAATTAATAATGCATCTAAAGGGGTTTGATTTACCTCATTTTCTATAATCATCAACTTACTAACTGAGAGTTGCACCACATCTGAGATCTGATGTAGTTCTATGTGCAAGTGTGTATGAACATTCCCTAGGTTGCTCTTATGTCATTCACATTTGTGAAGTAGTGAGAAATAACTATGTGTAGAAAATTTAATAGAATGTTTGTATGGAATATAATAGAATCCCTCCCCCTATGAAGTGTTATGAAGATGTCCTAACCTTGTGCCTTTATGATGGAGCTATGTGGATGCAAGTGATCTCCAATGCAATAGATGGATGCAACTCTAGATGGAGTGATAGTAGTAAGTGATGCTATATCCCTCATTATGGTCTCATAACTTTATATTTATAGATTTATTTTGATCTAATTTCATAATTAACCCTAAAAAGGCCAATCAAAAGAAAGATAAAGATGAAAATGGCTAGAAAGATCCCAAAATGGTGGCATAAAAGTGAAAAAGGGGCCAGGGTGCCACTGGTTGGACCAAGTCACCCAGACGTGCCCCAGTATTGGTCTTAGTGCCCTAGCCAAGGCTAAAATGATGGGAAATGACATGTGGCTGAAAAGAGGTGGTAATGAAGAAATAAAGTAAAACAAGATGGCCAAAAGATAAGGATTAATTAGTACTTTCCTCACTCAAGAACCCTCTAAATAGTAGTATGAAATTGAGATGAATAAATTTCTAAAGTGCATGATTTTGTGACTAAATTTTTCCCTCACTTTATGTTGGTGAGCAGAAATATTGGTAACATAAATTTGATAGAGATACGTACCTGATGTCTATGAAGAATGTAGTAGAAACATGCCAGAGGACTAGATAAAGTGTGGAGTGAAAAAAGGATGGAGGGGCGTGGAAAATAAAGATGAAAAATGTGCAAAGAAAAAGTGATGAGATTTAACCTAGGATGGAATGCATGTGTAGTTGTTGCTGTGCGTAATGTACCTATATGGTTAGTAAAGTGTGCGTTGTCATGAAATGTTGTTGTTGATGTTATTTTTGTTGTTACCGGACCAGCAAGGATAAAACAATCAAGTAGTCAAATATGTTCATATGTACGTGTAAAAATGCAATGGGAAAGACATGTGTATGTAAAATACGTAAATGTAAATGGAAAATGTAAATGGAACATGTGTGTTTGAATGCAAAGTATGAGATAAAATAGATAATAGATAAGGTTGAGGAGGAATACCTGTAGATAGTCAAAGAAGGTGTTACACGCATGTAAAATTTTGTCCAAGTTGATTGTAGAGAGATTCCATTTGGATAGGAGGAATGATCTGAAATAGAACACAAGACCACAAAATAGGATTAAAATAATAATTGGTGGATTTCCTAGCAAAAGCTATCTTTGGGAAGTGAGGTGTTTCTTATAAGGATGTGAATCCACTTTTAAAACAACTTAATGTAAGAATAAAATGTAAATTAATGATTCCTACTATAGTTCATAAGATATAGGTGTCTCCTATAACATACAATAAGTAAAATTTAATCCAATAGGAAAAGTTATGATTAAATCAGGATGGTTACTAGGTAGTTTGGGTATGCAGGTATAAAAAAGGTTGTAGGTGAGGTCTGGTAAAGGTTGGGTATTTTATGGGTTGTTTAGAGGATGTTATAAACTTGTTGGTTTAAAATATATTAATAGTCATAGAGACCTATGCCGACTACTGGTAATGGACTGACACCGATTGGGTAACTTGTGTCAGTAGGGGAAATTTTGCAATAATATTAAAAATGGGGTATATGGGAGCTCTCTGTGATTGCACAGAGATTTGAGAAGGTTTGGATGAGGTTGTGGGATTTCAATAAGGACTCAAGGGTAGAATTATAGATTTTTTGGAAAGGTATAATGGTTAAATGAAAAGATAGTTAAAAAAGGGTGGTACAGGATAAATCTGGGTGATGTAGAATATGGAATGAAACAGATAGCTAATAAATTAACCAATCTAATGAAAATTAAAAAGAAGGAATAATACTTGTGAAATTTAGGTAGAAAGAAGGCGATGGCGATGATGGTGGGGAAAGGTGGTCCCAAATGAATGCAGTAGAAACTCCAAGGAAAGGTTCTTCCCGGATAGTGTACTGGAACTTTGGATCAATCCTTGGATGGTTAGTATGCTCTCTTAATATAGTAAACATCTCTGGTATGTCACAAAGTCACTGGAGAAATCGTGAACAAGAATGATATGTCACAAAATTCAAATGTAGATTCAAAACCTGATAAATGAGTTAATTTTTTCTATTTAACCTAACCGATGGTAGTTAGGTGACTGGCACCGGCTGAGTAATAACCAACATCTGTTAAGGAGAATTGGTCTAACTTACGAAAAATAGGGTTTTTCTCCCAAATTTGGCATGGTATTTCGCTTAGTCTAGGTTTGGAGTGTTGAATGACATGAATTAGAGTGTGGAATTAGTTAGAGGATTGGTAGGTCATGAATAGTTAGGTTTGAAAAGAGTCCTAGCTGGTATGGATAAGTGGGGACTTTGTCTAGGTTCATTAATAGGATAGGAATACATTTAGGATGAGGTGGAAAGGTGAGATGGATTAGTGAGATGGATATTAGCTTGATTAAGGTAATTAAAATAATAATAGTGTGAGGGTGAGGATTAATTTAATTATGGGTAATTAAATTAATATTAATGTGTAGAAGGGATCTATACACACCCAAAGTTGTATGTGCTACATTGTCAGAAAATGGTTACAAAATTCCCTAATGATGATTCAAGTCCTTTCAAGAAGGTGTTTGAGATACAAAACCCATTTGCAATGTATACTTTTAGCCTATACATCCTTAATTATCCTTCCCATGCTTTCTTCCAATTTCCCACTCATTTCTATGAATGTTTTGGCCTTAGTGTCAAAACCACCTCCCAAGTAAGATGACGGTCTTGGGACCGCCTCCTAAAGTAGGGTGATGATCCTAGGACCACATGTTAGGCTTGGACAGAGGCCCTAGGACCACCTCCCTACACAGTGTGGTGGTCTTAAACACTTTTTCTAAAACTCTTCATGTGTGTTTTTAACATGCGAAGATTCACTTAACTTGACTTTTAGGGTGCGTTTGTGGACCAATTGCCTCTAAATAGTCTGGCTTAGTTTTTCTTCCCTATTCTATTTTTAAATAGATTTAATTAGTTTTAACTTCCTATTCTTTCCTTTTTCCTAAAGGAACATCCCATCCCCAATCCTTATATATTCCATGCTTGTGTTCAAGAAAAAGGCCTGAGAATGTTTTTGTATCTTATATTGTATTGCTACCACAATCTTTCTAGGAATTGCATAGCCAAGCTCAAATCTCTTGTGTTATCTCTCTTCTAATTACATTACATCTAGATTGCCTTCGAGATGTCATTGCTCAAGTGTCATCCTTCTGATGTTGTTATTGCATTCCTAATTCCTTGGACTCATATGGACACATAGAGAAAGAAAGTACAAACTAAGGGGATAAATTACTACACAGCTAGATTTACCTCTATTATGAGAATTCCAGGTCAGATTTTTTGTTTTATTTCCTTCATTCTTACAATTTATATTTTTTACATCATATCAAATAGAGTAGATATCAATTTCCTTTCTATTACAAGTAATTAGTTAATTTCCAAGAGGGTTTGAATCTTTCATAATGACCCCCAGTGACGGATCCACTTCTTCATATCCCTGTGGAAATAAACTTGAGAATATCTATAGGAGGTTGTCTACATATTTTAAATCATTTGGAAACGTTCTTATTTTAATTTAGTTTAGTTTCAATACACTTAGCATAAGTGAATAAGCACATCGGGTTATCTCTATTGTTTAGTTTTAGTGTCGAAATATTTTGATCATTTACAATAGAAGAAAATTGTTGTTCGTAATTGTAATAATTTAGTTTTGTGATTTGTTTAGATTAGTTTCCCTTTCAGTAGTAGCATAGATTGTTAGTTTCATATTATTTGATTTGAAACTTCAAACTAGTTTAGGGATTAGATTCAGTTAGACAAACAAACCATAGGGAATTTATACTACCCATTCATAGCCTCTAAATCTCCCTTTTCCCAATTCAGCTACCAGGAGATCACACTACCAGATATTATTTAATGATCCTCCTATAGTTATTTATCCACACATTCCACATTGGCTGATTTAGCATGACCTTGGGGGGTCGAGTGTAGTTGAAGGTTGTATGTCAATTTTCATCCGTAGAAATTGGTGAACCCTGTTGGTGCCCAATTTGAAACATCCCTGTTTTGCTAAGGAGAAATGCATTTTTTCCCTGTTTTTGAGGAAAAATGGTTTTGGGATTGTCATATAATTTGAATTTGAAAAAAAACAACTCATTTATTTGTTTGAGTGCTATGTGTTGTTCGCATTTCCTCCATTTTGCACCATTATGCAGGAATCCCCAAGTTTACTTTGCGTTTTTCCATAATTTTTCCCGTTTCAAATGTCTTTGCCATTTTTTAATTTTTCCCGGCCTTTGGAGATCAAAATCATTTAATTTGTAATTATTTTCACTCAAAAATCCCTTTTCATTGTAGTAAATTTCCTAAAATCACTTTCCATTTGTCTTTTGATCGAAAAAAATTTCACCCACGAAGAAAAACTCAATTTTGGGGGTCACTGGAAATTTATACATTTTTTTACGGTCATACGAGTTTCCTTTGCCCATAAAATTCTAGCTCATATACTTATGCATACGTGGTCATTTGTAATTGGACAAGGATTAGAGGGTCATTTCTAAAAACTTAACGTTTTTGTGTTTTTGGAAAAATGTGCAAGTTGCCCCCGTAGCTCTGCAAGCCCCAAAGGAGGACATGTGGTAGGTGAGGATATGGAAAGGCAGAGGAGTTTGATAATTTTAGGCCTTTGGTGAAAAAGATATAAAGTATAAAATTGGACTGCAAACTCGCAGCCAATGGGATGAAGACACGTGTCAGCATCAGAGCATAGAGCGGAAGATGGAGCCTCAAAGGAAAGTTAGAATTTTCACCCATTTTGGGAAAAAGGGAGAAAATCATCATAATGGACCATGGCCTGCCATCGAATCAAAGGATGACACATGGTAGGCTCAGAGGTGGGGAGGCGGGCCATAGGAGGCAAGTTGTATTTTTAGCCTCTAGTTATCAAAAGGGTAAAATCGTTGAATGGACCCATGAGCCCGAAGGTAAAAAGTAAAAATTCATCTGAGGAGTCAATGGTGGAGGAGCAGGCTGGTAGATGAAATGTTGAAACATTTCCTTTGGTGAAATAAGATTAAAATATGAAATCAGAGCACTAACACTCAGCCAATCATATGAGGACACATGTCTTACAGGAGGGCATAGCCGTGGAGGAAAATTTAAAAATTTTCCTTTATTTAAAAAGATGCAAAATGTGTAAAATTGAGCCATGACTCCATATCTAGTCATATTACACAATGTGTCAGACCCAAATCAAAAAAGTAGAGTGGTGGAGAAAATAAAAAAAAATTACAAATTTTCAAAAAGTTGTGAAAAGGTCAAAAGTGTCCCTGAGGCCCATTTTTCCCGGATTTGCCACGTGGAGGGCTAAGATTTAAAGATAAGAACAAATCGATGGTATATATTCATTTCACCAATTTGGCCACCATTTGAGCTCCAGGAAGTTTAGAGATGCATTTTTTGCATCAATTTTTTTGCCACTTCGTGTCGTTTTGGCCTGAAGGGTCCAAATTGATCAAATTAGGGGCTCAATTTGTGAATCCAAGGCATTTTGCAAATGAATTTTTACTCTGGTTCATGAAAAACATGAATTACCATATCTAAAGTTGTAGAGTAGAAATTGGGAAGCAAAAATTTGAAATGATGAAATGAAATGGATCTACATGCGTTTGAAATGAAAAATGTGCTTCCACTTTGAGGAATGATGAAAGTTTTTTGATGATTCATCTTTTGAAAGAATAACTGGAAAAAATTTCCGAGTTTGTTAAATTTCATTTTCATAAATATTTCAAAGCAAAGGTGCTTTGAATATTCCACTTTTGGAGGGAATATTTGAGAGGCAAAATGAGTGAGTGAGTGAAAATGTATATATTATATGAATTTTTCATCTAAAGGGTCGGAGAAACTTAGAGTTTTCATGGGAAAATCTGGGAAGAATCCCATTCTCTGAGAAACCACCTAAGAACCATTTTAAATACTTTTCTTCATAAAATTTTTATCATGTTAGGTTGGTTGTAGATGTATAGCCACTAACAAGCTCTGAGATTGTTCTTATAACATTCCCCTACTGATAAATTTGGTCATTCTAGATTATTTTGTGTTGTCTCTTGGTAAAATTTACATTTACTTATGTTTCAGAATGTTTTCAATTTGTATTTATTGCTCCTATTGCAATCTAGTGTTTGGAATTTTCTTTTTATCATGCAGATCTAATTCTGGTAACAACTTAGTGGCATTTGCAATTATAGAATCAGAAGAGCTTTCATTTGATGAAGGGATAAACAAATTTAAATTCACTCTGCTTTCCTTGATATATATTTTATTGTAAAAATTTGGGGGTACCTTAGGTTTGATAGAATAGAAATTTCTAAATGCTTTTCTGATTCATTTAATTCAATAATTTGTGATAAATTATTAGAAATTGTGTGGAAGAGTGCAGATATAGGCTTCCATTTGATGCACATATCCTGTTTGAAGGAACAGCTTAACCTCTTTGAATCATTTCTATTGTATTAGTCTTTCAAGTTTTACAAATGTCCTCAAAGAAGTTGGAACATTCTGGTTAGTCTTGTCTAAATATCTCCCACCCCAAAATTCATTTAAAATTAACTCATCCTACCTATAATACCTGTGCATTGTATTGTGTGTTGACAAAAGAATACAACCCATTTACAAAAATTCACAAATAAAATCAGGATCATACCGTGTCCTTAGTAGTCTTAGCCTTGTCTTGAAAGCATTTCCACTATTTAGTAGTGACATCTCTATTGAGTTTGAATAATGGGAAATTGATCATGTTTTCTCAAGGCCATCTCCATACAATCTGCATAGTACAAGGATATTTTCACCTCCTTTACAAAACAGAGGCTACAATATAGGTTCTCTTACCTTGATTGATAGGAACAACCTAAAATAGTGAGGATTAGATCAAATCCTTCCAATGTGCTACCCACTTCTTCAAATCCTGAGTGCTAACAAGTTAGATAAATTGCTTCCTCGAATATAGAAATGTATATAAACCATTTAAATACCTATGAGTGTCTTGTAAAATCCATGATGCAACTCAAGTTGTGAAGGAGATTAAATCTGGGTACCAACACCCGAATGGAACCGTTGCCGGGGAAATTTTTTAGTATTTCAATTTTTCAAAATCCCTGGTAATACTTCTCACGTATTTTATGTGCAACCACATTGTTGAGCATCATTTTTTGATTAGATTTATACTAAGGAATGAGAGTAGAATTCTAAGTTTGATATGTTTAGGTGTACCCAATTTGTTGTTTCAAACTTTGCACTATAGTTGATAAATTGAGTGAAAGAAAATTAGATTTGTTCAAGCTTTGTATAGTGCTAATATTTGCACTGATTTGATAGATCTTCATAGTGAATTTGCACAAACTAGAGTGAAATTCCTTAGTGGTGACTCCTGGCTATTATATTTTGATAAATACTAGTACCTTATCATACATTAAGTGAAGTGTTTCATATAAATATACAAAATTAAAAGGAAGAATATCTCTCTTTAGGAGGGACCCAAGTAGAAAGCTATTTCAAGAATTTGGAAAGATAGTTTTAGAGGGGAGAAAATTTTGGAAGGTTTTTGAAGGATAGACATCAAGTAAACATATATCCATTGGTGAGAGAGATCAGCCTTTAATAGAGGATTATCACTCTTCTTCTAGTGATTCTAATTCAAGCAATCTTCTCATAAACTTGTTTACTTCACCTAGTGAAGGTCCGTCTACTATACCCGGTAAGTTCCTTCTTCAATCTGCACCTATGTGTTTCAATTCTAGTTAAACTTTCCAAGAAAATCAACACCTAGAGAATACCAATCTTGTGAACCACATTCTTGAGCCCCAAAGGCCTCACACTCCTCATCATCTTATGTCACCCCCAAGATCACCTCCACCAGACAACATGGCTCAACCTCCACCTAGGCCTCCATTTTTGGTCAATACATTTGGCTCAATAAATTTTATGGGAATGGATGATTATCCTAATGTTGTGCTTCAGGATGTTATAAGTAGATTGCCAAAGTTCCAAGGGAACAATGCCATAATAGGTGATCATCATTTGAAACTCTTTATTAATATGATGGAGGATTTTGAAATTAGATTTGAGGATGTTTACATTAAATTGTTTGTCCACACTTTAGAGGAGAAAGCGAGGGATTAGTACAAGGCCTTGCCAAATAATTCAATTGATTCATGGACTAAAATGTAGAATTCATTCAGATTGCAATATGGTGAGAAAATTGATCCTAGATTTATGTTATCAGAGTTTGATAATATCAAGAAAAACCAAAATGAGTGGTCCATGACTTCAACACAAGGTTCAATAAAATTTTGAGGAGATTTTCGGTAAATTTAAGACCATGCGATGAATCTTGTTAGATAAAATATTTTGATGCATTGGACAAAAAGGCTACATATTACTTGAGGGAAAAAAATCCTGGCAATTTAAGGAAGGCCTTCACCATGGCACTTGAAATTGAGAACAATATCAAGGTTGTTGGGAAACCTCCTAAGAGAGATGGAGTTAAATTGGTAAACCCTGACAAGCCTCAAGCAAACAAGAGTGTAGACTGGAGGAAGTGGTGAAAACTTTGGTAGGGGTTGTTAAAGAGATTTCCTACAAGTTTGCAAGAGCTGAGAAAGGAATTGGACAAACTTCACAAGGTCAGCCTAGGCAACAAGCATAAGATAGATTTGGAAATCACCATAGGAATGAGCAGAGATTTGATGACAAAGGTAAAATAACTATGGGATTTGGAAATAGAAAATCTCAGGCCAAAGAAAGTAAGGTTGTTCCTGATCCATTAAATGCTAGAGTGGTTGTTGTTGATGATGCAAATCAGATTGAGTGGTGTGATAGATGTTTCTTACCCCATCCGCCATGTGAAACAGATCAGAAAATTGAAGAGGAAGTTGATGATTATAATATAGATGATGATGCTTGTATGATGGACTGCCCTACAAACTCATGTCAAGTAGCAACATCCACTAAAGTGATATGTACACAGAATACTGCTAGCTTTTAGGATTGCATCCAATGGGTACATCTTCTTCCTCCTCATGTTTTAGAAATTGATAATTTACAAGCCTTAGAACTTCCCAATAATAATTTTGAATACTTGAGGGCGTTTATGATCAAGAAGTATGATGGAGGTATACTCTCAGAAGAGGATAGGTAGCTGCTTATGAATGTTGTGGTCACCCAAGAGAAGGATTATAACATAATAAGTAAGGCTATTAAGGGAGTTGGGATTCAGGACAAGAATAAAACCCCATTAATTTCTAATATCCCAAAAGAAGTTCCTAATAAACAAACATATGCTAAGAACCTTGTTTTCCCAATTAAAAGTTATGCTTCACCCCATGCTCAAAATGTTAAAAAACCTTGTGTCATCTGATGAAATTTCCAGCCCTCCTTCTACTGTTGTTTTGCCTAAATACATCCCTATGACACTGCTCAAGTTTTGATCCAAATCAAGGTCAGTTTTGAATTGTTGAGCTACTTAGAATTATTGAGCACAAGAAGAGAGCACTTGAGTATTTGGGATTGAAAGAGGAGAAGGCTTCTGTGAAGAGAAATGTGAATGTTGTTGAATCTCAACTTTTTATTGCAAAAGTAGGAAATACATCAGCATTGGAAGAATTTGGTGAACCACCGGAGGTCTATTTGGGAACATCCTTGGTTGAATCTCAACTGAGTATTGACCCTTTCTTCACAACTTTGATTATCAAAGACCAGTTGCTACATAAGTATATGTTTGAATCTAGGGCTTCATGTAATGTCATGCCTTTGGAAGTCATGAATGAGTTAGATATCAAAGTAACAACAACATATGGAAAGTTTACTACCATGTATTCTAGGGAAGTGCTAGTTGTTGGATGTGTCAAAGGTTTGGTGGTGCAACTTGCACCCTATCTAGGTAAGAATTTGAAACTTGATGTTGTAATTTTTGATTTCCCTGCAAAATGGGGTATGTTGTTGTCAAGAAAGTGGGTTGGAAGTGTTAGAGGGAGTGTCCAAATGGATATGTGTTTTTCCACCATTCCCATTGAAGGAAGCTATACGTACCCAAAATTGTAGGGTACTGCACCGCCAGAACAATGTAACACATGCCCCAATGATGATACAGGTCTCCTTACAAGGTGTTCAAGATCTAAAAAAGCTCTCCAAGTATGCATTATCATCCCGCATGCCCCACTTAGCCCCCGCGTGCTTCTTTTTTCCCTTTTCCCCGATTTCCTTTTTCTCTTCAGTTACAAAACCAACGCCATGCCTGGGCGGTGGTCTCATGACCGCCGCCCTAGACAGGGAGGCGGTCCTGTAACTGTCACCCGGCTTAGGGCGGAGGTCCTTCAAGTGTTTTCCAGAATGATCTTTTAACACGACTCACATAAAATTCAACGTTTACCATCTTTTTTTCACCGCCTTGGGCTTGCATTAATGATTCTGGTTCCCTAGAATAGTGTTTTGCCATTGTTTATAGTTTAAGAGATCAATTTGGTTTTTACCTTGGGTAAATGCAAATGCTATAAATAGTTGGCTTGTGCTCAAGCAAATGGCACCTCAAATTTTCCTTTGAATTTCTCATTGCAATAGATTAGTCTTTCATTTTGCTTAGAATTCTTAGCTTCATTCATTCATGTTTAGTTAGTGTTGTCTTGTTGTTAGGAAGCCACATATCCATCTTGTGTAATTTTTGTTATCACTTCATCCAAATCAATTGGAATAGGATAGTTTGTTTTCAATAGGAAGCTGTTAAAGTTACAAGTTTTCTTCTTCAAACAGGATAGTTTCAGGTTTTGGATGTTTTATGTTGCATGACTCACAATAAATCCCACTAGGAATTGCATAAGCCAAGCTCTGTACTCTTATGCTATCTCTCTCCTACTCGCATGGTATTCAGTCTGTATCCTAAGCTACCTTTATCCCAATGTCTACTTCTGTTGATGCTAGCATTACACACTTTTCTGGATCCACGTGAGCATGAAGGAGTGAGGAGATAACACTGAGGGGACAAAATCACACACACACCATCAGATTCAACACTGTTCTGTAGAATCCAGGTTCTAGATTTCAAAGTTCTAATTAGGAGCATATCAAATAGAGTAGCCAATCACTTTATTTCAGTAAATTTTACTTTCGATATTGCCAGGGAAGCTGTGGGGATTGATAGTTTCTGAGAGACTATGTTTCATTCCTCACTTCTAAGGTAGGATTGAGAGTCTTTCAAGTAGATTAGATTAGTTATTTCATTGTTTAGAATAGATTTACAACTTCATAGGAAAGTAGCTATACTTGATTGCTTTGTTTGTTTTAAATTCGTCATTAGATTAATTGTCAATTTCTAGATATATTAAAATAGCTGCTCTTTCATTTTCATTCATATACTTAATTTTACATAGTTACAAGAAGCCATATATGTTATAGTTATACTTCACATAGTTAATTTTACATTGTTGCTTTTGTATGACAATCACAGGACCTAGAGAGCCCAGAGAATACGTATTCGAGACAATCGTGCCCCAACCCAATCTCGTCACAGTAATAACTGATATAGATCAGAATCTTAGGATCCAAGTCTTCCAAACAATGGCAAATCTATAATAGATCAGCCCCCAGTTAAGCGGGTTAAACATAGAAGACGAAAAAGTACACACATTTTGGTCAATTCAACCAAACTACAGGTTACCCTAGATATATATCCGCATGACTATGGAAGGTTTTGAAAGAGAGAAAACATTCAGTTGTGATCCTTTGGTTCCACAACCAGATGCAGGAGAGACTCTCATAGATATAGATACCAGCTTAAGAATTCAGGTTGCACGAATGCCTATGAGATACTCTGAAAAGATCACACTACTAGTAATTCTGAATATAGAGGTTGAGAAAGCATATGACTTTTAGATACTAGGGATTAGAGACTGAATCCGCACATGACCATAGTAGGACCACAACAAACATGAATCTATGGTTGTGACCCACAAGTCCCACAGCCTAACAAATCTATAGGTGAATCAGACATAGATGCTAGCCTACGTACATTAGTATTAAGATCTACTCCACTTCCACCTATCATCATCGAACAGTTATCCTTATTGGACATAGCAGCTAACGAAGCTAAGGAGTTCTGGAATAGGCCAGAGAATCACCCATAGAGTCAATAATATTTACCATCCACCCTATGACCTTATCTGGAGACATAGACGAAACTATCCCAGGTCATTTTCCACGTATTCCACAACCCATAGACCGAATCACGCCAGAGCTCGATATCGATTGGAGCCTTCGAGAATTCATCCTTGTTGATCGATCTATCACACCATTTCAGGCTAGGAGGGCCTTATTTTCCTTAGATTCACAATTTCCAGTAGTGCATGTTGAAGACATCAGATTTCCTAACTAGTGTTTCTGCATCCCACACATATTCAATCCCCACGTGCTGTCTCGACATGACCTCGGAAGGTCAGGTGCAAGGAAAAGTTACTTTTAGATTCCCACACTCGCTTGTCACTTTTCCATCGTACAAAATTGGTGAACCCGACGTGAATCAAACACACAACCTTCTGGTTCGGAGTCATATTTCTACTAACATTTATTTCATCTTATCTACCTCATCGGCTTTCACCATCACCTTTTCCTTTTCCCATTATTCTGTGGGTATTCATATACCCCGCAAATATGTCAGGATTCGATGCATATGGTAGACCTCTCCTAGGTCTTGAGGCATACTACACTCAACTGAATAGATAGTCATCACCCTCGCTCTCGGTATTGTAACATCCCCATTTTAAGATACTAGAACAAGGGAATTTTTTCTTTTTTATAAAATGTTCCCTGTTATGAATTATATAATTCAAACACACGTTCAAGTTTTAATAATCGTTCTCTATCCAATTAATGCAGTTTGGATCACACAATTTCCTTTTTAAAACTAATGTTCTTTGTTCACATATTTGCAATATGGAACACACATTCAGTGTCATTCAATCATATAATAGATACCATATGCTACTGTAAATGACTCGAAGAACTACCGACCTCCCACTTTATGGCTCGGAGTTTCAGTGATCTCTCATTTCATGTCTCGGTGACTTACCGATCCTTCATGTTAATTCATGCATAGTATAATGAATATACAGGGTTCTTTTACCATTTTTTTTTATCGAAGTGATCCATTTAAGAATCCTATCTGAATATCTATTACTGATATTCATCTGACATCCTGCATCTTAAACTAGGTGATTAGGACAACGCAACCAGCACTTGCGATACTTTGGCCAAAGATTTTCACATGCTTTGCATGATCATATTCCTAGATGTGATACACACCAATGGAATACGTCCTTCACCTCACTTCGTCTATTATCTAGAATGGTCTTTCCTGGTCTCTACCAGTCCTTCCATTTAAGGTCAAACTCTAACCCCAACTAGCAATATGAACGAGTATAGGAAGTTACTCATGGTAACTAAAGATACGCAGACATACGGTGTCATTCCTAGACGACTCCATGTGTCTAGTTACCTTTATTCCTCCAGAGTCACTCTGTATACGTGATCACATTCCTATCCCAAGCCAAGAACTTATTATCCAGCTTATGTAAACTTGGTGATTTAATTCGGGAGGGCATTTTAATATGTCAACTATAACATTGTGTCGTCATGAAGGCCCTGCCTTCATGAAGACACCATATTGTAGCTGGCATATGTTAATGTCCTACGGAATCCTCTCATCGAGGGTACACATCTAGCTCAATTGTGATTTGGTTATAATCTTAGTATTTAAGATCAACTTTCAGCAGCCATGCTGATCCTTTATCCTTGTTCTTGTTACGGTTGTATGTAGCTAAGAGATACTTAATCCTTATTCTAGCTTAATATGCATCTCCTCCTTCATACCGAAGGGTTTCATATTCACTTCTTGGTTCCTTTCTTAATCTTTGGACTAATCAATCCATTATCGATAAACTTAATAAGTTTAACCTATTAAACTTAACCAAGTTTTCCACAACTGTAACAAATTCAGAATTCCATCTTATTAGACGTCATTTAAACGAGGTCTAATTCTAAATGAATTTATTCATTTATCCTCCTTAACCTTACTTAGTTAAGGTCTGTTAACAATAGATATGATTTCCCATATCTTTATTTTCTGAATTTAAACATTCGAGGCTATTAACGAGTCCGAATACAAAGTTCGGCTGCCCTAAGTTATTTGATATCCCTTATCTTTCAAACTAATCCCGAACACCTTCCGATTAGGATTTCATGTTTATCTAAATCTTTTTAATGTCAATTAAAAATTCATCTTAACCCAAGTATGAACTAATTGCACATTTCAATGTAAAAGTTGCATTCAGGTAAAGAATAGATGTTATTTCCTTTTAAATTCATCCATTAACATTTGAATAATTCCAAGTCAAGGAATAATGTTATATTCTCAATCTTATTCAACAATATGAAAATGATATAGTTATTGAAAATATTACACTTTTACTTGTATTCATCCATCAGATTTAGAATCTATACATTTGCCAGTCCAAACGACTGGACTTTGTTTATATCAAACAACATTGCAACTCATAAAGATAGAAGAATGTAACTTCTTCCTTTCTCATTTACTCATGGAGGAGTAATAGCTATCAATACAATCCATCTTCAGTTAATCAAAGAAGTATTGGAAAAAAACCATGTCTTCATTTATACTCAAGTTTCATCTGCAAAATTTCTTGCACGGGTCAGTTCATTGAACTGAGCATATTAAGAACTTGTCTTTAAAATGAGGTTATTTTAATTAACTATCTCAATAAAAGAACACTGCTTTTATGAAACGTTAATAAGAACATCATTCAAGAATTAAATACCAAAAAGGATGAACAACATATCAACTCAATCATCCAATAACCCTCCTAATTAGACAAAGGATTACTGCCCTCTTTCCCAAAAAATTATTACAAGAAGTAATTTCCTTCAAAGTTCCAGATTACAAACATCTGTAAGAACTAAAAACACAATTATGCAACTGCTGTTCTAACATAAATGCTATCAATTCCTTTCTCTTACAATAGTTGTGAATTCAAAAGATAGATCTTAACTAAAATCTAAACTGAATTATTGTCCCTTCTTTCATACAACTCATCTGATTTCAAGCAATCAAACACTAAAGAGAACAAGAAAACAACAATTAAATACAAATGCTTAACCCAAGCAGTACGAAATTCATTCCATAACAATTATAGATTTCCAACTGTATGAGAGAAAATGATCATTAATTCAAATTATTCATTCACACTCTCTTTCTTTTCCTCATAGATGTACTAGAAGTTTTTAATCCAAACCTGATATCAATCAATGATAGAAGTCCAAAGAGAAATAAATGAAAATCAATAATCAAATATAAGGGAGCAAGATCATATCACCTCTTCTTATTGTCTATCCAAATACCTCTTATTTAGAGTAGACATACTCCAATAGTATAATTCATTCAGAGTAGTATATTCAATAATTGAAAACTACTATTACCTTTCCAAAAAGTTGACCATAGTTCATTGCAACTGGTCTATAAAAATTAGTACCAAAAGGACCTATAACGCAATCATTTCCTTTTAAACATTTCACTCTACATACATTCACGTCTTTATAACATGCAAGAGTGTACAGCGACTACAACCAATCACACTTTCATCCTAATAATGAGATTTTTCACTTTCTAACAACAAATAATAATTCCATTCATATTCTGTTCTTTATGAAAACGATGAAAGGTCCACAATCCTTAAATATATATATATATATATATATATATATATATATATATATATATATATATATATATATCCTTGAGTTCAGCAAGACACAATATAATTTGCATGCTCTACTCAGTCTATTAATATCACCACAACTTTGTTTTTCCCAAACGTTTCCACACACTGAACTCAAAAATACAATATTCGCATAACAATGCCTTTATCAATGCAAACCCGCATAGGGTAATAGATGCGCAAGCAAGGTACAATCAAAACAATCTCAACAGCAAGCCAAATCTCATTTGTTTCATTCATTTACATAGAAACACTAAGCCATGTTCGTTTTCATGATGACAGTTCAGACTAGAAGATCAAACCGCATCCAAAATACACAATAAAATCCTCTTTCCCATTACCTTTAGATTTTGAAGCAGCAAAGAGAAAACATAATTCATTAATGATTTCAATAAGAAGAACAATCATTTTCTTCAAACACCTGAGAATACCCAAGTCGTGTTCATTCTTTTAAGGATAGTTCAACTAGACATACAAATCATCTCATCTTTTCATTTTCACAAGAATTCTCAGAACTCAGAAGTGATATTCATTTAGCTAGTGTATTTATTAGCACAACCCCAAATGGTAATAAAGTGAATACCCAACACTGCCGAAATGAACCACACAACAAGGACAATGTATTCAACTTAATCATTATGCAAAGAATGCTCAAGCCGCGTACAACAAAAGAAAATGACTCAACTCAAAATCATATCAACGTAATAGATAAATCAAATAACCAAAACCCCCATCATAAGAGTAGGGTTGTTTTAATGAGACTATTAAGAAAAAGCAAGCGGTTTAAGGAGAAGGGCTTAACATGCCTATTAATTTTTCATGTGGCTCGAAGAAAACCACGGCCACTAGAGTTGTTTCTCTCCACGACGTCCTCGGCCAGGCTTCCCAACCAGTCACTAACTGCCACAGGCTCAAGAATAGCCTTTTTTTTTCCAAAGAATAGAGATAATAATCAAAACATAGCTGGTTCGACAGAACCATGGAGAAACAAAATGCAAAGCAACTAAAATCCAAATGCACACAGCAACAAACAATTTTCCTTTTTCCTCTATCCTCTTTCCAAGGCGAGCTGGTCACTAAGACAAAGATAATTAATGCATTGAATGCACTGCCTTTCCTCATTCCCCACGCCACCACCGACTCGGGTTTGTGAGTTTCCAAATTTCAAATTGGCATATAAATTCCATTTAGTTTCTAAGCTAGTTGGACGCCTCCAACTTTTCTTTGTTCCCGCCAAACTTGGCGCTGTACATGTAAGGACTTCATTTACTATTCCATTAAATTTCATACCTTCCCCCCTTATCCTTTCCATCCACATGGGTCTATGCATCCCCTTCCTTAGGTTAGGATTAGTTTAGGATTTCAATAGTCCATATCTAGGTCATTCACCTAGTTCATAGGTTAATGGAATTTATATCTATTTTCCCCCTTATGAAATCTAAAATCCATATAGGATAGTAGTTAGGGTATAAGATAAAACTTAGGAGTGGTTTAGGGTTTAATCCCCTAATATTTAATTAACTAGTTTCCATATCAAGTCTTTCTGCCTAACAGTCATATTCAACATTAAGCAGGACATTTCGTCCTAAGTTCCACATACCTGTGCCACTTGCATCTAGGCCCTTATTGTCTTACGTTGTCTAGCATACCAGATATTCATACCTGAAATCAGGTGCTGCAACATTTATATCAACCTTCAGTCTAGTTTAAAAGTAAATCAACAAAGTGATCATAAGAAGGCCACAACATACCTTGGATCAATGGAATTGATTCAAGCTGTGCTGTCAATCAGCGAATAGAGTTCATCAAGCATACGACAAGTCTGTTGTCTCATTAGCAATCACACAAGCAATAATAACTTATGTCCCAAGTATCAAGTTATAGCAAACAAGGGTCCAGATCAGCAACACATTCCTCTAAGATCAAAAGATGTGTCTTAACATATTTATCTTCATTTCTTCAGTTACAACATCATGAAAGGTAATTACCATGATAACTTACAAAAATCAAGGCGTTACAGGTATGGGGTGAAAAATATTTAGATAACCAATAATCAACATAAACTCCATCGCCAAGGGTCAGATATAACTCATCTTTCCAAATAGAAGAGTTGGATCAGCTCGTTCAAACACAACAAATAGAGCCTTCAGGCTCGAACAATATGACGCTCACAGGAGAATCTAGTTTGTCTCCTTAGGTACTACTTAAACCACAAATTAGTAGACAAGTTGACCCATACCTAGTTTTATATGATGAACATTCGATACGTTATGCTAGGAATTAACAATGTTCTCGAAGTATGTACCCACCTATAGGAGGTTTACAAACACAACCCGAAGTCTCTTTTCAAGAAAATACCTCCATGCCACATTGTATAGGAAATTCCCTCATGGAAATTTGGCAGGAAAATGATCAACTCATAGTGGGATATCACATGCCTATACAACACTAGGATATACAACAAACGCCACTAAGGAAAAATACCATAACTTCACAAAATGAAGTCATTTCAACATTAGTAGAAAAAGTGAGGGGATTAGAAATTGCCCAGGAAAATCACAATTCTCAATTCATGTAGGTAGGAAATTCTAATCTTCCACACCATCCTAGCCAGGTAGACCTCCTCAGAGGAATAGGCACGTTAGGCATGACCCCTCAGTATTCACAACAAACCCCAGCAAGAACCACCATTTCAAACACCATTCTGACACCTCCCAGTCTGGTACAAAATAATCCATTCTTGGACAATACCCCTTCATACTTAAACATTAACTCTAAATCACCACAAGGGGATATGTTCTCCTCTCTCGACATGGTTCCTCAAACACAGGGGTTTCCTTATGCCCTCGCCAACGCGTACGCTATGCAATGTCAACAACCCATTCCACCTACACTCCCTCAACAGGCACCATCAATGGTCAAAACCTATGTGATAGGGACATATTCAGAATACTTGAAAGAGCCCTTAGATTTCACCATACGAAGCATCATGCTTCTAAGACCTCTTCCCGATTTACCCAAATACAAAGATGAGGGAGATCCGAATGCACATATCAAGGCTTATGCCACAACCATCCGAGAACTACTCCCTTGGGATGGGGTTGTTGCTAAAATATTTCCCCAAGACCTTGGAAGGTATCACTCTTGATTGGTATTATATAATACCTGAGGCTTCCATCCATTCATTCAAGCAACTTGTTTCAGAGTTCATCAAGGCATTTGACATGAAAAAACTATTAAGAACATGAATCAGGGAATTCTTGCACATTAAGCAGGAACACAATGAATTCATTTCTCATTTCATCCAAAGGTGGCGTACAGTTCTTTATTCTTTAGCCAGTGCTCCAAATATGAACCAAATGGAACTATGTGATTTATTCCTTCATTCTCTCAGCAGAGAAGTGAAGGAAGAAGTCCAAAAGTTCCCACTAAGGACTTACGATGAAGTACTTGAAAGCAATCTCCGAATAGATCAAGTGGAAAAAGATAGTGGTCGTAGGACATATGGAACAAATGGGAGGTTAATCACCACCAACCAGAATACTACGTCTTATTCCACTACCACAAGCGTCAATCAAGGACCTAAAATCCTTAATAGAAATCACGAAGTGACAAAAGATGGAGTAACTAATCAAGCCAAAAGGGTAAATGTTGTGAATACTCCACCACTAATAAACAACCAACGAGACAACAATTTTACCCCAACAGTCAATACAATGGATTTTAATCATCCACAACAACGACAACAATGGTGAAACCCTACATAGGGCCAAAGCAAAAACTCAACTAGATATCAAAACCAAAGCCAAAACCAAAAACAAAAAATACAAAACTTTAATCCTAATAAGCAACAGTTTGATCAGAGGTTTAGGCCACAATATACACCAAGTCAAAAAACTAGGAATTACAATCCTAACTCGTATTGTGTTTTTCACAAAATCCAAGGCCATGACACTAGAACATGCCATGACTACAATAAATTCATGCAACGTTTTCCAGAGGAACAAATAAAACTTTTTATAGATATGTTCTTGGCAGATCCTATGTCACCAACACCAAATACTTTTACAGGGGCAGTTTCTCCTCAAAATTCACCCCTCAAGATCTTCAATGATCCACTCCCAAATCACAAAAATAACAAGTTAAATCCAAATGGGACAAACAAGGGTGTAGTTATAGGAAACAATGATCATGAAGCCTCAACTTCACTAAATCCATTAGTTGCGCCACAATTAGGAAGTCAGCCACGACCTAAGGTAGTCAGTTTAGTGGAGTTAGATGCCGAAATACCCATAGAAGCTGTAACAAGGACACGAGAGTATTCCTCTCAGCTAAGTCCAAGCTACCCCCTAGAAATAGACAATATCCAACACGTATTAATAAAACCCGTGGGTGCTTATGATTTAATTAATGATCTAACGAAAACCTTCTCTCACATCTCCTTTTTGGATTTATTGAAGAACTCTCCTACCCACAGAGCTGTTATTTTAGAAGTATTTGGTTTAGGTCATCTAATTAACATCACTCCACCTCCCGAAACATAGGTAAACCATATAGACTTTGATATCCACCCTCCGGGGTAGCCGGATAGGGACACCAAATTCATATTCAAAGTAAACAAAATGCCAACAGATGCTGAGATTACATGCCGAGGTGATCAAGCCTTACATTTACAAGTATGGGTTTATAACAATTATGTAAAACGAGCGATGGTTGATGATGGGGCAGTAGTTAACATAGTCCCCTTCTCTTTCCTCCAAAATCTAGGGTACGGAGAAACAAATTGTTCCACGACGCGAAATACACTAAGAGGCTATGATAGCCTTAAAGTCACCTCAATTGTAACTATAATACTACCGGTCACCTTAGGGCCCAAAACAATCCTGACTGAATTTTATATTATAGATCGGTAAACTAACTATAATATGATCCTAAGCCAACTATGGATACACTGTATGAAGGCTATCCCTTCTACGTTATTTCAAGAAGTAAGATTCTTGCATTTAGGAAAGGTGTTCATAGACAAAGGTGATCCAAAACCATTCGATATACACCTGGCTGACCTAAAGAAAATACCAGGCATGCACTCAGAGTTTGAACTCCCAACAAACCAAATTAATAAACCTACCAGCCCGAAACCAGAAGAAAAGTTGGTACCTATGATAGATCTTAAAACTATGATCCTAGCCAAGACAATCCTAGCCCTCAAAGATGAGGCTAAGATTGTAGAAACATTATCATTAGGAACTACTACAAAAATTGTTGAATTGCTAGAATAGGATCTAATGTTCCTACCATTTGATTTGGTAGGCATGGCATACACCCTAGGTGTCGTTTCTCTCCCAGTAATAGATCTCTGCATGGTAGAGGTAGAAGATGTTAACACAAAAAATATCCCAGCGCCCATATTCCTAGCTAAGTATTGGACTCTCCATTTTTATGGAGCTAAATGTCGTTACAGAGAGGGGTCAGCTGTAATTGTTATCTCTCCCAAGGGAAGAGTCCTACCATTCACATTTAAATTGAATTTTGAATGTACAAACAATGGCGCTGAGTATGAAGCCCTCCTCCTTGGCCTCATATTAGCTAAAAGGATCGGTGTTAATAATATCAGGGTGTTGGGAGACTTGCAATTAGTAACAAACCAAGTCTCTGAGGCGTATGAAACTAGAGCCGAGCACTTACAACTCTACAAAATAGTTGTACTAAATTTAAGCAAGGAGTTTGACTTCATATCAATTGAAGTAATCCCGCGAGAACAAAATCTTCTCACTGATTCAATAGCAACCTCAGCATCACGCTTTACTCCAAACAGTAATTTAGAGGATACCTGTTTCATGGTATCCCTTCGTATTAAACCACTGATAAAAAAAATGTCAAATCCTCTTTTAAATGGAAATGAAAACAAATCTACTATCCTAGACCACATCGATAGTGATACAACCACTATTGATTTCTTAAATGCCTATGTGGTGTTACATCTCACCCATCATGTGGTAGATTTAACCCTAATCCTACATTCATCCTCCTACTTCGGAAATCCCATGACAGAGCTTCCCCCACAAAAGGAACTTATCATATACATGGTCTAAAGTAGATACGATATGGAATTACCTCTAGCCCCGCCTAAGTTTGAAGAAGGTAACGCTTCTATAATCGAAGAAACAATCGATATTAATATCGGAATGGAAGATGAACCAAGGATATTGAAGTTAGGATCCTTGTTAACTCCATCGGAAGTAGAAATACACACTCAAATCCTCAAAGAACATCAAAAGGCTTTTGCATTTAATTATAAGGAAATGATAGGGGTTGCACCATGCATTGTGGTACATAACCTCGTCACTAAATCAGATGCAAAGCCGATTAAACAAAAATCAAGACCAATGAAACCTAAGGTAGATCTCATGGTAAAAGAGGAGGTAACAAAACTCCTCCAAGTAGGATTCATCAAGCCAGTCGATTACTCTCAGTGGATATCTAATATCGTTCCCATTCTAAAAAAGAATGGGAAGATACACATCTGCATAGACTTCCGAGACATTAGCAAGGTGTGTCCTAAAGACGACTTCCTGTTACCGTCCATAGATGTCATTGTTGATGTAATAGCTGGATTTGAGCTGTTGTCTCTCATGGATGGATTCTCAGGATACAATCAAATCAGAATATCTGAACAAGATCAAGCTAAAACCATGTTTATAACTCCTTGGGGAACCTATTGCTATGTTGTTATGCCATTCAGACTCAAGAATACTGGCGCTACATACCAGTGAGCTATGACGTATATATTTCATGATCTTATTCATAAAATTATGGAATCCTATGTAGATGACTTGTTGTACAAGGCCAAGAAGCGTTGTGACCATCCGGAAGTGCTTCGTGTCATTCTTTCACGTATGATAGAATACGGAGTCATGCTAAATCCAGAAAAATGGGTCTTTGGTGTAACAGGAGGTAAGCTCCTAGGTTACATTATATCGTCACGAGGGATCGATGTTGACCTAACCAAAATTAAGGTTGTTCTCGAAATGGTCCAACCTTTGGATGAATTTGGAATCATATCATTTCTCAGAAAGCTTGGTGCAATCTGGAGATTCATCTTGGACTTAAGTTTCACCATTCATCCAATCAACAATCTACTCAAGAAAGATTATAGTATCGATTGGACCGAAGATTGAAATAAATCTTTTGATACATTCAAGTGTTTCTTGTTATCACCACCTACATTAATGCCACCTAAGCCAGATCACCCGTTAATTTTGTATTTGCGAGCTACCAATGTCTTGCTAGCATGTATCCTGGCTCAAGAAGACGATGACATGAGAGAACGTGTGATCTATTTCATTAGCGGAACGTTGCTTAGCTATGAAACACGTTATACATAGGTAGAATGAGAATGGCTTGACATAGTCTTTGCAACCAAACGCTTAAAACATTACATGCTAAATCAAGAAACAAAGGTCATTGTAAAGATAGAGCATTTACGAACTTTCCTCATGCAAGGGTCCTTGTCTAAAAAGGTTGGACACTTTATAACCTTAATAGGGGAGTCCAAACTAATGTTTGTGAATAAAAATTCCATTAAAGGACAAATCATCATAGATTGGTTAGCTGATAATCCACTAGATGGAGGCAATCTAGTAGATCTGGACTTTCCAGATGAATGCATATACTACATCGAAAATAGACCTCCCATCTCTGAGTGTCCCTGGTATACTGATATTATTAATTACATCATGGATCATACATATCCAAAAGGTGTTACATCACAACAAAGAAGGAAGTTATGCATTATTGTAGCCAAATACGTCGTTATAGAGCAAGTGCTCTATCAAAACGTGTTTGATGGAATGCTTCTAAGATGTGTTGACACAGAAGAATCCAATAAGATTCTCCATGAATCTCACAGTGGAATGTGTGGAGGCCACTTCAGTGGCCATGCCACCACTCGTAAAATACATCGAATGGGATACTTCTGGCCTACTTTAGAACATGATGCAGTAGAGTTTGTACGAAGGTGTCATAAGTGCCAAGAATTCTCCCACGAGATTCACATTCTAGCACAAGCTCTACAACCAATCGCTACTCCATGGCCCTTTTCTACACGGGGCCTTGATTTGATAGGGAAGTTCTCTCCCTCATCTATAGATGACCATAATTTTATAATCATGGCCACCGAATATTTTACCAAGTGGGTAGACGCCATGCCTCTCACTACTATACCAGGTTTTGTAATCGCCAAGTTCATTTTGAACCAAATCATTGTAGGTACGGTGTCCCATAAATCATTATCTCAGACAATGGAACTTCTTTTAAGAATGATGAAGTTCATGAATTTTTCAATAAATTCAAAATAAGCCATCATACGGCCTCCTTGTATTACCCCCAAGCCAATGGACAAACTGAAGCAACAAATAAAATGTTAAAATCCATTCTCCTTAAAACGGTGAAAGAAAACAAATGAGATTGGAATTTGAAGTTATATCCAGCCTTATGGTCCCATCGAACCTCAATAATAACACCAACATGAAGTGACTCCTTTCTCGCTAGTAGTCAGGGCAGAAGCAGTTCTCCCTCTTGAGGTTGAAATACCTAGTCTCTGTATCTCATTACAAGGGATCCTAGATGAAGATGCTTACAGAGAAGCACATCTTTCCCAACTAGAAATCCTAGATGAAGCTAGGTTAGATGCCAAACAGTGGCACAAAGTCTATGCTGACTGGATGTGCTGGTAGTATAATAAGAAGGTCTATGAATGAGACATATACGAGGGTGATCTGGTTCTAAGGCTAGACAGTCAGATTGACAAAAAAACTGACAAAGGAAAGAATTTCCGGCCCAAATGGTTGGGCTCATACCTAGTCATGAAGGACTATGGAAATGGTGCATATCTCCTATGCACACTGGAAGGTGAGGAATTTGGTGAAACAGTCAATTCCCTACACCTTAAATGATTCTATGCATAAGCAACCAGCACTACTTGTATAATTATAGCTACATTGCATCTTCATATAGTTAGGATCATTTTTTCCACTTGTTTTGTACAAATTTGTGATCAAGGAATTTATTCTTAAAAAGCAATTCATTATAAACTCCTGATGGTATTGGCATAAACGCTCTAATCATACTTCTCCATTTTCATGATATCATCAACTATTTCGGAATCATTTCATCAAACAAAGCTAGATATGAAAAAGTCTTAACGGTAACCATACCAAGATCTGCATGCTTGTTCTCACTTTTGGTTTCTTCTTAGGATAGGTTTCTTGCCTATGGTCTGTTCTAGAAGCTTCATCGTGTCACATCTATCCCATATGAATATCTCTTTGGAAGTAAGAGCATGCTGACATTTTACTCAAACAAACAAGTCAAGTATAAATCAAACAGAAAATTTTAAATTTATACATTTCCTTTCCCCACCAACCTTTTGTGATGAGCTTGTGTCTCTTACTAGTGACGTAGGGTTGGGAAAGGATGGAAATGCCCTTACTCACCTATGCCTTACCTAAGGTGATAAACCCACACTTCTTACTAGTAGCATGGGCCAAGGTGTGGGGGGTCCTCTTGACAAACAAATGTGAAAGGTCATAAAATCCTGAAGTCTTGAGTCAAAAACAAATGAATCGGATGTCCAAAATTCCAAAGAGAATTAAAAATCCTAAAAACCCAGATTTTGTCTACCATGTGGCCATCTACGGATTTAAGTCTAGATAAACCACAAAGCAAGTTGCATCCCAAACTATGGAGTCACTCAAGTAGAGTAGCCTTGTAGCATCCTAATTTGGTTCCACCAAAGCTTTGTCTATCTTTCATCACTATCATTTCAACACATTTCATAACTTGTGCCCTTTCCAACTCTCGGTGATGAGCCCTCACATCTTACTAGTTGCGTGGATTTAGGAGTAGGGGCAGGTTTATCTACTCATCATACTGGCTTATCTTCACCACTTTTCCAAAACAGATATGAAGTATCAAAATTGCTTAAAGAAGCTAAAAATTTAAAATCACGTTATATCTACATTATCATATATCAGCATCATGAAATACAAAAAGAAAGTAGACAATTGTATCATTTGTTCTCCATTGCATACATTCTAAAAAAGCATATAAGCATAACATCATAGTTTACATGAGAAAACAGAAACGGAAGAAAATCCATAAATTCCAAGAGTCTAATCCAAAAAGAATATATATATAAATGGTAAAAATTCCTATATAATGCCATCATGCGTTAGGCATGGTCAAAACGCTCAAAGATCCCGAGAATTACAAAAAAGTCATGCAAAAATCTAAGAGAGAAAAGTGGCTTCTCAACCCCTATGAGATCCCTCTGAAGGTGCATGCCCACGTCTAGGACTCCAGCTACGCTGGCACTCTGAATGCACGAAGGGCTCATGATCCCATGGGGCAACTGTGGTCTCACCATGAGAATGACTCCTCATTAGGTGCTCTGCTATATTATACCCTGCCATCTCAGTATGGAGGGTAGATACCATTCTAGCCACATGCCAGATGGGGGAAAAGATGTCAGTATGTCTGCCAACCGTCGAGGGCTCCCTTGCATCCACAAATAGCTTTGCATGGGTCCTCTCCATGGGGATCATAAGGGTATCGGTGCATACCCTGTGAATCAGGTCTCGCCACTCATCGAAGGTCTCTACAAACAAAGCAAAAAATGAATTAGACATAAGACAAGAGATAAAACACAAGTGTAAACAATAGGAGAGATAATAATTAAGGAAATCTTAATTAAAAACAAACATTAAAAGGGAGGATAGTAACTTACTCAGATCACCAGGCCTCTAGGATGGATCTCTAAGGTCAGCACCTGCAACAGATCCCGCCATTGACTGAGGTGCTCCCCCCGTGGTTGGAGTGATGTAGCATCCCGCAACGGACTCATCCTCCCCATCATGGCCCTGGGAGAGTGGCTCCTCTGAAACTAGAGTCACCCTCTCTACACTCTGCTTTACCCTCTCTGCCTACATAATATCCTAAGTTTCATGCCACTCAGGATCACTTTCCTCCTCAGTCTCCTCTATCTCTCCCCCTATGAACTCCTCAGACTCGGAGTCTATGTCGATGAGGTCATTGCTGTTATGGGTAGGACCCGCGGAAATCTGAAGTAAGGGTGCTTGAGGAGCACCTTTTCTCCCTCAGGCATGTACTACCCGCCTAGCCGCAATAAGAACACCAGGGGTAACAATTGTCTAACACCAGCCTCTAGGACCCCCTCTGGCCTCTCGAAATGACCTGTATAATGGCGCTACCGGGGGAAGCATGCCCATGTAGGGTAGGCCAAACTACTGAGGAACTCAACCAAATGGGTGTATCTCCACTCACCCTACTCTGTCAATGAGCTGCCCTGTGGTGGAGCAGGAGATCAAAGTAAGAGTCTCCTCACCCCATAAGCCTACCATGGCCTGATATGGTGTGGCCTCCATGTCATCGTTGGTTAGAGAAACAACTAGCTAATGAGATGCTTTGAGCACCGACATGTTTGTCCATCTAGCTGCCCTCACATCTCCGAGATGTGTCACCTCTACACCTCTACCATAAGGGATGAAGCGCTCATAAACCCAACTCATAACTAGGGTTGGGTGGCTCAAATACTACCCCTGTAAATGGACTACCTTGTACAAGTCATGGTAGGTAGTCCCAAGTATATCTGTTCCCCAGGCATAAATCTGGCCATGTCCCTCAATCTATGCAATGATGGGGGACCAACAGTATAATAGTGTATCTTCCCCCCTTGTCCCCGATCAATCTTAAGGCAAGGATCCCCATAATGGCCTAGCGAATCAAGGGGATGGGAAAGATAGGAATAGACTGAACTCTCACTTCCTTCTTCGAACCAGTGGAGATGACTGCATCGCTCATGTAAGAGGCCCATTGTGCTATCTGGGCCCGTAAACTTACTGTCTCAAGAGTAAGACATCTCTCGATGATCAGGACCCCCAATATACGATAGACATCCTCCAAAGAGATGATCCACTCACCTTGGACCCCTGGTAATCGTAAGGTGTTCTGATCAGCATCCCAATATGAGAATAAGTCACAGAGTATGTGATTGGATGGTGAAACATGTGGAACCCGTGATATACGTAGTATACCGGCCCTCTGTAAAGTGTCATGCTCATCCTGTGAAAGGGCATCTAATACTATCGGGAGCCAGTCACACTCTCTCTCTCAGCTCCACCAAATGTACTCCTCCCTCGCCTGCATACACACAAAAACACACAAAACAGAGCAAGTTAGCATCCAAATGACATTAGAAAAATCACAAAAACACATAAAGATGCTAAAAAATGCAAAAACAATTTCAAACAAGTATTCTTTTGGCATTCTGTGAAGAACCACTACCCTGAGTAGGGCGGTGGTTTCACAAATACCACCTTAAAGGTGGTGGTCTTGTAACCACTACCCTGAATAGGGTGGCGGTCATTTCCCGAAAACCCACCCGGGTTTTATAACTTAAAAAATCCAAAAAAAACACAAAAAAGGACCATTTTAACCAAAAAAAAAGCCTACCCAGTAGGCAACCCCCTAGATGGACCTTTTGAACCTAACATTTTCAAAAATAACCCCCCCATGACAAATATTTTAGCATTTTAAAAGTTTGGAGGTAAAAATGATAAATTGAGGAAAACTAACCTGTGATCTCGCGGGTCGATGATCTACTTGCGGAGGCATGATCGCTATCTTGTCACAAATGTTTTGACTCTACTCTCATAAGAAACCATCACCGTGGGTCCCAGAGCTCAGAATCAATCAAATCAACACGTGCAAATTAATAGGAAAATGGGCCCACTTTCATATATATAGTAGCTTGACTTGTCTTAAATTCCCTTTTCACAGGTTTGGAGCCAGAGGTAAGTTCTTAGCCCCACACAAATGGTACGTCCTCATTTCACGTTATTTTAGCATTTATTTTTCGATCTAGTTTTTCTATGTACACTTGATTCCTCTTTTCATTTTGCAGGTGGTAGGAATTTTGGATGGCGTCATTGCAACACACGGACGTATCAGGTATAACTTCCAACTTCCCATTTCGGGACTGCCATACTCGGAACCCACTATTTTACGCCTCTTCATGGCTAAAACACTTCTCTGAGGGGGCATTATGTATGTACCTGAAATTATACGGTACTGCACTACCGAAACAATGTAACATGTGCCCCAATGATGATACAGGTCTCCTCACAAGGTGTTTGGGATCCAAAAAATCTCTCCAAGTATGTGTTATCCTCCCACATGCCCCGCTTAGCCCTCATGTGCTTTATTTCCCTTTTCCCCTCTTTCCTTTTCCTTTTTCTCTTCAGTTACAAAACCACCGCCCTGGATAGGGTAGCGGTTCTCTAACCACCACCCTGCTCAGGGTGGCACTCCTTCACACGTTTTCCAAAATGCTCTTTTACAACAACTCATGTAAAATTCAACGTTTACCATATTTTATTCACTGCCTTGGGCTTGCATTAATCATTCTAGTTCCCTGGAATAGTGTTTTGCCATTGTTTATAGTTTAAGAGATCAATTTGGTTTTTACCTTAGGTATATGCAAATGCTATAAATAGTTGGCTTGTGCTCAAGCAAATGACCCCTCAAATTTTCCTCTAAATTTCTTATTGCAATAGATTAGTCTTTCATTTTGCTTAGAATTCTTAACTTCATTCATTGCATGTTTAGTTAGTGTTGTCTTGTTGTTAGGAAGCCACATATCCATCTTATGCAATTGTTGTTATCACTTCATCCAAATCAATTGGAATAGGATAGTTTGTTTTCAATAGAAAGCCATTAAAGTTGTAGGTTTTATTCTTCAAATAGGATAGTTTCAGGTTTTGGACATTTTATGTTGCATGACTCGCAATAAATCCCTCTAGGAATTGCATAAGCCAAGCTTTGTACTCTTGCACTATCTCTCTCCTACTCACATTATATTCAGTTTGTATCCTAATCTACCTTTGTCCCAATATCTACTTTTGTTGATGCTAGCATTACATGCTTTTCTGGATCCACATGAGCATGGAGTGAGGAGATCAAACTGAGGGGACAAAATCACACAAACCATCAGATTTTCCACTGTTCTGCAGAATCTAGGTTCTAGCTTTCAAAGTTCTAATTAGGAGCTTATCAAATAGAGTAGCAAATCACTTTATTTCAGTCAATTTTACTTTCGATATTCCCAGGGAAGCTATGGGGATTGATAGTTTCTGAGAGACTATGATTCATTCCTCACTTATGCGGTAGGATCGAGAGTCTTTTAAATAGATTAGATCAGTTATTTCATTTTTTAGAATAGATTTACAAATGCATAGGTAAGTAGCTATACTCAGTTCCTTTGTTTGGTTTAAATTCATCATTAGATTAATTGTCAATTTCTAGATATATTAAAATACTTGCTCCTTCAGTTTCATTCATATAGTTAATTTTACATAGTTGCGAGAAGCCATATATGCTATAGATATACTTCACATAGCTAATTTTACATTGTTGCTTTTGTATGACAATCATGGGACCTAGAGAGCCTAGAGAATACATATTCAAGCCAATCGTGCCCCAACCCAATCTCGTCATAGAAATAACTGATATAGATCATAATCTTAGGATCCAAGTCTTCCAAACAATGGCAAATCTACAACATATCAGCCCCCAGTTAAGCGGGTTAAACATAGAAGACAATAAAGTGCACACGTTTTGGTCAAATCAACCAAACTACAGATTACCCTAGATATATATCCAAATGACTGTGGAAGGGTTTGAAAGAGAGAAAACATTCGGTTGTGATCCTTTGGTACCACAGCTAGACGCAGGAGACACTCTCACATACATAGATACCAACTTAAGAATTCAGGTTGCACGAACGCCTGTGAGATACTCTGAAAAGATCACACAACTGTTAATTCTGAATATAGAGGATGAGAAAGCATATGAATATTGGATACTAGGGATCATGGACTGAATTCACACATGACCATAGTAGGACCACAACAAACATGAATCTATGGTTGTGACCCACAAATCCCACATCCCAACAAGTCCATAGGTGAATCAGACATAGATGCTGGCCTACATACATTAGTATTCAGATCTACCCCACTTCCACCTATCATCATCGAATAGTTATCCTTGTTAGACATAGCAGCTAATGAAGCTAAGGAGTTCTGGACTAGACCAGAGAATCACCCATAGAGTCATTTATATTTACCATCCACCCTATGACCTTATCTGGAGACATACACAAAACTATCCTAGGTCATTTTCCACGTATTCCGCAACCCATAGAACAAATCACACCAGAGCTTGATATTGATTAGAGACTTCGAGGAGTCATCCTTGCTGATCGATCTATCACACCAGTTCAGGTTAGGAGGGCCTTCTTTGCCTTAGATTCACAATTTCAAATTTCCTAGCTAGTTTTTCTGCATCCCATGCATATTCAATCCCCAACGGCTGTCTCGACATGACCTTGGGAGGTCGGGTGTGAGGAAAAGTTAATTGTAGATTCCCACGCTCAGTTTTCACTTTTCCATTATACAGTAGCCTTATAAAATTATATGGAGAGGAGAAGATGTTACATCTAATTGAGGATCCAAACAATGCTTCTTATGAAGTATTATTTGCTGATGTTGATGGTAAGGAGCACAAGATGGATCATTCTAAGTGTCTTGAAGAGGTACGCTCACCATGGAACTTGCTCCAAATTTGGAAATGGTGCTAGTGTTGTTTTTATCTCTCCAAGAAATGAGGAAATTTTTTTCTCCTTCAAACTTAACTTTGAATGCACCAATAACATAGATGAGTATGAGGAATTATTGTTAGGGCTGAGGATTTCTTGGAAGTATGGCATAAAAGATGTTGTTGTAAAGGGAGATTCTAAGTTGGTTGTCAAACAAGTTAGAAAACTTTATGCAAGAAAAAATCAGCAGATGAAACAATACAAATAGGAAGTTTGGGATCTGATTGAGATGTTTGATTCCTTCAACATTCTTCATCATGACAGAAGTTTAAATATGATTGTTGATAAGCTGGAAGTGTTGGGGTCTAGATTTGAAAATTGTACCATTTTTCCATATTGTGAATATGATGTTGAGATACTCACTAGGCCTGCAATCTTGGATAACATCAAGCATTGGCAAGTGTTTGATGATGATGCTTAAGTTCAGAGGTTTTTGCAGAACCAAGGTGAGTTTGTGGATCAGCATATTGATTTGGAACCATTGGTGTGTAATGTTGATGGAAAATAAACCTTGTTTGGCAAAGATATCATTCAATTGAAAAATTTGAAGGATGGAGGAATCATTCAACCCACAAGGTATTCTTCTTGGGTTGCAAACTTGGTGCCAGTTGGAAAGAAGAATAGAGATATCAGACTTTCTGTGGATTTTAGAAATCTAAATAGAGTATCAATAAAGGAAAACTATCCCTTACCAAACATGGAGTACATGTTGCAATTAGTGATTGGTTCTGAGATGCTTTCTACTTTGGATTGTTTCTTTGGTTATAACCAAGCTGTTTTCAAAGAATCAGAGAGGATTAAAACTGCCTTTACTACTCCATGGGGAACATATGTTTTTGTCAAGATGCCCTTTGGTTTAATGAATGGTGGAGCTAATTTTCAAAGGGCCATTTATGTTTCTTTTTCTGGTTATATCAATGAGTTTATTGTTGTTTATCAAGATGATATTACTATTTTTTCTAGCAAAATATTTGACCACTTGCAACATTTGGAAATAATGTTGATCAGATGTAAAGAATATGGCATTTCATTCAATCCAAAGAAGTGCCATTTTGGAGTGCAAGGAAAAAAACTACTTGGTTGCATTGTGTCTAAAGAAGGAGTTATGATTGATTCACAAAGGATAGAAGCTATCAGCAAGATCCTAGTTCCAAAAACTAAGAAAGGAATCCAATCCTTCTTTGGTCAAATCAATTTCATTAGAAGGTTTGTGTCTAATTTTGCTGAGTTGACTTTCCCCTTACTTTCATGTTGAATAAGGACTAGAATATCAAGTGGGAAGAGGCTTCCCTTAAATATTTTGATGGAATCAAGGAATCATTGAAGCATGCTCCTATTCTAGCAGCCCCAAATTATAAGAAACCTTTCCAAATCTTCTCCTTTACTTCTGAGCACACCATCGCATCTGTTTTTTTGTAAAAGGATGATGATGGAGCTGAAAGACCTATTTCCTTCTTTAGTAAGGAATTGCAAGTAGCTAAGTTAAAATAAAAAATCATGGAGAAGAATTCCTTTGCATTGGTGAAAGCAACTAAGGTTTTCAGATCTTATATTTTGAGTTCCAAAGTTGTTGCTTATGTTCCTCACACAATGGTAAAAGATGTCATATAAAAGATGGAGATTTCAAGAAAAAGATGCAAGTGGGTTAACAAATTACAGGAGTATGATATGGACATTTAGACCACAAATCTAGTAAGAGGTTTGGGTCTTGCCAAGCTCATGGCTGAAAGTAATTTGTAGAATGTTGAAGTAAATGAAGTAGAAGAAGAGAGGGCATATGTTCTTGAAAAATTGTTAAACTCTGAGTGGTACAAGGATGTAATCTATTATCTCAAACACCTATGATTCCCTGGACATTTGAATAAAAATCATAAAAGAGCTCTCAAGATGGCTTGGAAGAACCATGAGGGAATCCTCTTGAGATGTGTGACTGAAGATGAAGCTCCCAAAATAATTGTTAATTTCCATGGGGGAGTTTGTGGAGGACATTTTATTGGGAGGGTTACTACACAAAATATTTTGAGGGTTGGTTAGAAGATGAGAGAGTTTTCATCGTTTCTCCAGAAGAATGAAAGCTTCAGGCTCCCTTCCTTTACATCCTATGTCAATTGAAGCTCCTTTCAAACAATGGGGGCTGGACTTCATTGGTGAAATCTTTGATTCATCAAGTGCTGGACACAAATGGATTTTGGTAGCTACTGATTTCTTCACAAAATTGGTGGAAGTAATCCCCACTAGGAAGGCAATGCACCAAGTTATAATGGGATTTATATTGAATCATATCATTTACAAATTTGGAGTGCCATTCAATATTGTTGCTGATAATGCCATGAGTTTAAGAGCTAGACCTTTAGTGGCAATGTGTAAATAATATGGAATAAAGTTGAAATATGCTTCTAACTACAATCCTTAAGGAAATGGACAGGCTGATTCTAGCAATAAAAACGTTTTGAAGATTATTAAAGGAATTTGGAATTAAACAAGAAGAAGTGGTGTGAACAACTAAAGTTTGTTGTTTGGGCTGATAAGATCACTTCCAAAAGATCTCCTAGTAAAAGCCCATTTGAATTGGTATATGGAACACAAGCTCTTCTGCCCTTTCATTTACAGTTGTCTTCATTTTAGTTTTTTCAATAAGTTGAAGATCAATAAATTAGTTCATATGAAGCAAGGATTAATAAGATTGTTGAACTTGATGAAGAAAGAAGAGCATCCCATCAGAGGTATGTGAAATTCAGAGAGATAATGAAGAAGTTTTTTGATAAGAAGGTAACCCAAGGAGCTTTTATTATTGGAGATCTTGTGATGTTGTGGGATAGTAGGCATGAAGATAAGGGCAAGCATGGTAAATTTGTTGATTTGTGGATAGGCCCATATTGAATTGACATAAGAATTCCTGAGAATATTTTTTTCCTCAAGGACCTAGATGGGAAATTTCTTGACCTGCCTTTTAATGGTAGACATTTGAAGCATTTCTTAGATTGATCCCCAAAACTGAAGTTTACATATCACTTGTACAGTGTACAATTTTTTGTTTATGCTCTTTTATTTGTTGTTTTGGTCAGTTTTTGGTTTGCCTTTGTGTGTGGTGACCCTTTTTATTGGTTTATTAGTTTTTTTAATGTTTTGGATTGTGACTCCATTTACCGAATGGTTTTTTGGCACATGGTCTACTTCAGTTCTTATGGCACTCGCTGGGAGTGCCAATCCCCAAGCTGGAGCCAATGTTGGTGCCCAATTTGAAACATCCCTATTTTGCTAAGGAGAAATGCATTTTTGCCTTGTTTCTGAGGAAAAATAATTTTGGGATTCTCATATACTTCAAATTTGACAACAAATAACTCATTATTGTGGTTGAGTGCTATGTGTTGTTTACATTTCCTCCATTTTGCACCATTTTGAAGGAATCCCCAAGTTTACTTTGCCTTTTTCCCTAATTATTCCCATTTCAAACGCCTCCACTATTTTTTCATTTTTCCCAGCCTTTGGAGCTCGAAATAATTTGATTTGTATTTATTTTCCCTCAAAAATCCCTTGCCTTGGTCATGAATTGCCTAAAATCACTTTACATTTTTCTTTCAATCGAAAAATTCTTCACCCACAAAGAAAAAATGGAGTTTTGGGGTCACTGGTGATTCTTGCATTTTTTGACGGTCATACGGGTGTTCTTTACCCATCAAATTCTAGCTCATATAATTTTTCTAAGCGTGATTTCCATTCTATATACTCCCCCAACCACTCTGAGACAAATGATCCTAAGAAGATTATTTCCCACTCCCCAGTAGCCCATACGTTGTATACGTGGTCATTTGTAATTGGACAAGGATCGGTGAGTCATTTCTAAAAACTTAACATTTTTGTGTTTTTGGAAAAATGTGCAAGTTTCCCCTGTAGCTCCGTAGGCCCCAGAGGAGGACATGTGGCAGGTGGGGAGATGGAAAGGTGGAGGAGTTTGATACTTTTCGGCCTTTGGTGAAAAATAGTTAAAGTATAAAATTGGACCACAAACTTGTAGCCAATGGGATGAAGACACGTGTCAACATCAGAGCACAAGGAAAAAGATGGAGCCTCAGAGGAAAGTTAGAATTTGTTCCCATTTTGGAAAAAAGGAATAAAATCATTACAATGGACCATGGCCTACCATCAAATCAAAGGATGACACATGGCAGGCTCAGAGGCGGGGAGGCGGGCCATAGGAGGTAATTTGAATTTTTAGCCTCTAGTTATCAAAAGGGTAAAATCATTGAATGGACCCATGAGCCCGAAGGTAAAAAGTAAAAATTCATCTGAGGAGTTATTGGTGGAGGATCGGGATGGTGGAGGAAATGTTGAAACATTTCCTTTGGTGAAATAAGATTAAAATATGAAATCAGAGCACTTCCCCTCAACCAATCATATGAGGACACGTGTCTTGCGGGAGGACAGAACCGTGAATTAAAATTGAAAAAATTTCCTTTGTCTAAAAAGATGAAAAATGTGTAAAATTGAGTTATGACTCTGTATTCAGTCATATTGTGCCACATGTCAGACCCAAATCATGAAGTTGGAGCAGTGGAGGAAATCAAGAAAATTTTGCAAATTTTCAAAAAGTTGTAAAAAGGTCAAAAGTGTCCCCGAGGCCCGTTTTTCCTGGATATTCCACGTGGAGGACTCTGATATAAAGATAAGAACAGATCAATGGTAGCTATGCATTTCACCAATTTGTCCTCCATTTGAGCTCCAGGAAGTTTGGAGATGTGTTTCTTGCATCAATTTTCATCGAATTTTTTGCCAATTCGTGTCGTCTTGGCCTTCAGGGTCTGAATTGATCAAATTGGGGGCTCAATTTGTGAATCCATGGCATTTTTCAAATGAAATTTTACTCTAGTTCATGAAAAACATGAATTACCAGATCCAAAGTTTCACAGTAAAAATTTGGAAGGGAAAATTTGAAATGATGAAATGAAAGGGATCTACATGCATGGGAAATGAAAAATGTGCTTCCACTTTGAATAATGGTGAAAGTTTTGTGATGATTCACCTTTTGAAAGAACAACTTGCAACTTTTTGTGAGTTTTTTAAATGTCATTTTCAAAAATATTGCAAAGCAAAGGTGCTTCAAATATTCCACTTTTGGAGGGAATTTTTGAGAGGCAAAGTGAGTGAGTGAGTGAAAATGTATATATTGCATGAATTTGTCATGTAAAGGGTCGAAGAAACTTAGAATTTTCACGGGAAAATCTGGGAAGAATCCCATTCTCTGAGAAACCACCTGAGAACCATTTTAACTCCTTTTTTACATCAAATTTTTATCATGTTAGGTTGGTTGCAGATGTATAGCCACTAAAAATCCTTGATATTGTTCTTATAACACTCCCCTGCTAATAAATTTGGTCATTCTAGATTATTTTGTGTTGTCTCTTGGTAAAAGTTGCATTTACTTATGTTTCAGAATGTTTTCAATTTGTGTTTCTTTCTCCTGTTGCAATCTGGTGTTTGGAATTTTATTTTGATCATGTAGATCTAATTATGTAACAAATTAGTGACATTTGCAATTCCAAAATCAGAAGAGCTTTCATCTGATGAAGGGATAAACAAATTTAAATTCACTCTACTTTTTTTGATATAGATTTGATTGTAAACCTTTGGGGGTACCTTAGGTCTGATATAATAGAAATTTCTAAATGCTTTGTTGATTCATTTAACTCAATATTTTGTGATAAATCATCAGAGATTGTGTGGAAGAGTGTAGATTTGGGCTTCAATTTGATGCATATATCCTTGTTGAAGGAACACCTTAACTTCTTTGAAGAATTTCTGTTGTCTGAATCTTTCAAGTTTTTCAAAGGTCCTCAAAGAAG
This sequence comes from Taxus chinensis, assembly GCA_019776745.2. Classification (NCBI taxonomy): domain Eukaryota; kingdom Viridiplantae; phylum Streptophyta; class Pinopsida; order Cupressales; family Taxaceae; genus Taxus; species Taxus chinensis. The sequence continues at coordinate 464,507,925 of CM034154.1, read as the reverse complement.
TTGGCAAATTCTGGTTATTCTTATCTGAATATCTCCCACCCCAAAATTCATTTAAAATTAACTCATCCTACCTATAATACCCGTGCATTGTATTGTGTGTCAACAAAAGAATACAATCCATTTGAAAAAATACACAAAGCAAATTAGGATCATACCATGTCTTTAGTAGCCTTAGCCTTGTCTTGAAAGCATTTCCATCATTTAGTAGTGACAAATCTGTTGAGTTTTAATAATGGGAAATCGATCATATTTTCTCAAGGCCATCTCCATACAATCTACACAGTATAAGGATATTTTCACCTCCTTCACAAAATCGATGCTACAGTATAGGTTCTCTTACCTTGGTTGATAGGCACAACCTAAAATAGTGATGATTAGATCAAATCCTTCCAAGGTGTTACCCACTTCTTCAAATCCTGAGTGCTAACAAGTCAAATAAATTGCTTCCCCGACTACAAAATGACATATAAACCATTTATCTGCCTCTGAGTGTCTTGTAAAATCCACGATGCAACTCAAGTTGTGAAGGAGTTTAAATCTGGGTCCCAACAAACCCAACGTGAAGGATTAATTCCATCTTGTTTCATTTCTTTCATTTCTATTACTACATCTTTCCATTTCTTCCCCTATTTTGGTAGGTATTTTATACTTTCTAAAATATGTCTGGAAGAGAGTTTGGTGGGCCATTTAGCTCTAATAGATATTACACCAACGTTCAACCATAAAAATCCCCTTCTCTTTCAAGGTGGGGTGCTAATTACACAAGAAATGTTCAAACCTCCCCTAGTTATGCTTCAAACCCCATTAGTTATGTAAGGATGGAGGAGGTTGATCAACCGTTAAACATATAATACAGTCAACCCAATGCAAACCACATTTTTATCACAAATGGAATAAGCTCTTACCATAGAGTCCTCTTAATACCTCACACTACCATGCAATCAATAGAAGATGATATAATTTCATGAATAGATAATCCTCTTGGTCAGATTGATGAGTCTTTGGATAGAATGAAGGTTACATCCTCTAAGATTTCGAATGCCTATCCTAAAATTATTACTTCTGAAGAAGGTAATAATTATAACACTAAACAATTCATGATAGGGTATCATGATCCTGTTCAATCAAAACTTACGCCATTGGCACCCCAATAAGGGACTCAATCATCTTCCAATGATCTCATTTATACTTTATTAGGGAGGATTAGAATACTAGAAATTTCCCGAACCTCACAACCAACACATGCAATAGGGAAAAATATGGGGTATCTAGTTGACAACAAAGGATACATCCCTTCCAATGAGAAACCAATGCAATATCTTGTACAACAAGGTTATCCGGTTAATTAAAATCTAGGTGATACTCTCACAAGGTTAAACACACTAGGGATGGGTCCTCATCCTTCAAAAACTTATCCTACGCAAGGGTTGGCTGAAAGTGCATTCTCGAATTCCACCACAATAGGTGATGCGATGTTCCCTAGTTTTATGCCTACTATTCCATATCCTGGTAATATCCCACCTTACATATATATGTATTAAAAAACTCCCCAGATGGACCCATAAACCATTGCCACTCCCTACGTTCCATATCAAGGGACCACATACATTCCCATCAATGCTTATAATGTAGCTTATCCAAATCCTCCTCCTCTACCTCCTCATCAAGGATCTTCAATGGTGGAATATTATGCAATGGGTACATACACTGAGTACTTAAATGAGCCTCTTGAATTCACCATATGTGGTGTCATGCTTCCACGCCCACTACCAGATCTTCTGAAATTTAAGGGAGAAGGAGACCCAAACGCTCATATCAAGGCCTAAGCTACTACTATTAGGGAATTGCTTCCTTGGGATGATATACAAGATCATATATCTCTAAATAATCTCAAAGGAATCACATTGGATTGTTATTACCATAATTTGGAAGCTTCTATGCATTCCTTCAAACAACTAGTTTCTAAGTTCATCAAAGCATTTGATATGAACAAGTTGTTGCATACATGGATTAGGGAGTTCATGTATATTAGACAAGATAAAAATGAATATTCTATCCATTTCATCTAGATATGGCTCCAAGTTATTTATTCCTCTGCAAATGTGTCCAACATAGACCATATGGAACTTTTTTATCTTTTCCTTCACTCGCTCAATTGAGAGACTAGGGAGGAAGTCTAGAAGTTTCATTTCCACAATTATGAGGAAGTATTGGAAGGTGCACTTCAGATTAACCAGGCCACTATAGATAGTGGCTGTAAGATCTATGGTCCCAATGGGAAATTATTATCCCCAAATCAAAGTAATGAAAATTATTAAAATAATGGTGCCAACAACCAAGGACCTAAGGGTATGAATCGTAGTCATGGTACTACCATGACTAGTGCTACTGATCAATTCAAGAATGTTGTTTTTCTAAATAACAAAAACAATAATAATAATAGCAAATCAGGAAATAAAAGAGGCCCTAACATTGTGTCTTCTATCAATACAGTTGATGTAAATATTCCACTACAAAAACAAAATCAAACCCAAGGGCCAAACCAGTATCAAAACTCTGTCAAAGGGGCAACGAATCATGGTTATAACAACCAATTTCAAAACCACAACCGAGGTTATAATCAACAAAAGAAAGACACTTATCAAAGGCCAAGAGATTATGACCCTAACCTATATTTTTGTTTCCATAAGGTTCAAGGTTAGTATGATAGGAATTTCTACGATTGAAACAAGTTTCTGTAAAGACTTCCTAAAAACCAAAGGTAACTATTTGTATACATGTTCCTAGAAAATCCTGAAACAAACTCACAATGTTACTATACAGGACCCGTAGATCCTCATAATGCTAATGTGAGCATATTCGAGATCCATACCCTACACATCCTCAAAATTTGAAGGTGAATTCACAAAACATAAATAAAGTCATTTATATAGGAAACAATGACCATGAAGCCTCAACTTTTGATAAATATCGGGTCACTCCTAACCTTGGTTCAAGCGATAACACAAAAGTCTTGGGGTTAGTCGAGCTATAATTTGAACTAGAAATTAATGCAACAACTCAGATGAAGGAGTACATTTCAAAACCCCTTCCCATTCTTTCCTTCCCACAGGATGACATTCCTACAATCGCAAAACTAGTAGGATCATATGATTCTATAACAGATTTTAACAAGATCTTTTCTCACATCTCATTTTTAGATTTGTTGAAGAATTCACATGAACATAATTTTGTGTTGCTCAATGCATTAGGTATTTGTCATCTAATCCATGTTATGCCACCTCCTAGTGCTCAAATAAATCATATTGACTTTTAAATACATCCTCCAAGACATAATGTTAGGGATACTAGTTTTTTTTTCGAGATAGAAAAGATGCCATATGACGTTGAAATTTCCTGAAGAGGTGATCTTGCCTTATTTTTAAAAGTATGGGTTTATGAAAATTGCATTAAGAGAGCAATGATTGATGACAGGGCTGTTGTAAATGTGGTTCCTTTCTCTTTCTTACAGAAGTTGGGATATGGAGAGACAAATTTTTCCTTTACAAGAAACATGTTACAAGGGTATGACCGTCTTAAGGTGACCTCGATTGGAACCATATTTCTTCCAGTCATGCTTCATAAAAAAACCATCTTGATGGAGTTTTACATTATCAATAGGGAAATAAGTTATAATATGAACCTCAGGAGACCCTGGATTCATTGAATGAAGGCTATCCCTTTTACCCTGTTCTAGGATATTAGATTCCTTCATTTGGGGAAGGTCTTCATCACTTAAGGGGATCCTAATCCCTTTGATATACATTTAGAAAACCTCAAGAAGAATAAATGACTCTATATGGAGTATGAACTTCCTTTGAATCAATTGAAAAAACTACGTCTAACAAAAGAGTTAGTTTCGGTCTTTCTGGACATTCCAAAGGTTGAATTCATTGAGTGAAAAACATTTGAGGTGGCAAAAAACAGATAATGGTAAACCAATATATGTGGAAAAAATGTCCACTAAAACCATGTCAGAAATTATGAAACTCTTAGAGAGTGACGATCCGATCTTCCTCCTGTTTGAACCACAAGGGATGGGCAGTCTTCTTAGTTTAGCATCTCTTCCTTCCGATGACCTAGTTCTAAGTGTAAACCTAATAGAATTAACAAACAAATAAGGTAATTTGAGATTGAATGATGCCCATCAAAACCATATCTAAGGGTTGTTCTATTATAAACCTTGGTTTTAATGCATGTGTTTCTGAAACTAAGCTTGTCATATCCATGGGGAAAGGCCTCATCATTCAGCAAGTGTCACAATTAAACACAACAATCTACATAGGAAATAAGGTCGAGTGGCATAAGGATGCTAACCCATACACCTTGTCTCAATAATATGAAAAAGAGGTTCATGAATGCCTCTTTCAGAAAAATAATTTTAATGATTGGACATATACACTTCTAGGAAAGGATTACAATTTTAAACCCAGAATGTTAGGCCCTTTTCAAGAGAACAAAAATGTTGAGGATCATGGTTCTCTGCTGTGTATTCATCAAATTTATTCACCTTGGCTATCATGACATTTAGTTTCACCTACATTCCCATATGTACATTATTGCATCCCCATTGCATTTTCATCTTTAAGTTCATTTTGTAAAATTTGTGATCAAGGGACTTATTCTTATAGAAAATCCTAAAAACTTCTGAAAACAATGGAAAACATTCAAATCATAGCTCTTCAAATTTTCATGGTATCATCAATTGTTTCCGAATCATTTGATCAATTCAAACAAGATAAGATAAAGTTTTGACCATAGCCATACCAAGACCTGCATACTTGATTCTGCTTATAGTGTCTTTCTAGATTAGGTATCTTTTCTTATAGTCTATTCTAGAAGCTTCATGGTGTCACATCTATCCCATAAATACCTCCTTGGAAATGAGAACATACTAAACATTTTGCCTGAGTCAGTTAAATGCAAAACCACAGAAATTTTTTATTTTATACATTTCTTTGCCCTATCAACCTTCGGTGTTGAGTGTGCATCTCTTACTGGTAATGTAGGGTTGGGAAAGGAGATAAATTCCCTTACTCACATGTTCCTTGTCCACAGTGATGAGCTCATGCTTCCTACTGGTAGCATGGGGCAAGGTGTAGGGGTTCTCTTAGATAAAATTAAAAGCTAGAAACAATCCATTCGAATATTATGAAATCATAAGTCAAAAACAAAGTGAGTTAGATGTCCAAAATTCTAAAAGAGCTTAAAACCTCAAAACTAGATTTTTTCAACCAATTGGCCATTTATGGATCTAAGTCTAGATAAACTAGAAAGCAATTCACATTCTAAACTATGAAGTAACTTGAGTAGAGTGAGGTTGTAGCGTTTCAATTTGGTTCTACCAAATCATTGTCTTTCTCTTATCACTACCATTCAACAAATTTTTATAACTTGTGCCCTTTCTAGCTCTTGGTGTTGAGCCCTCACATCCTACTGGTTGCGCGGGGCAAGTTCATTTGCTTATCATATCACTGTATCACCACATTTTTCCAAGACAACATGAAGTATCAAATATTGCTTAAAGAAACTAAAGTTTAGCATCACATTGTGTTCACATTATCATCTATCAGCATTATAAAATATAAAAAGAAATCATTATGTTATCATTTCACATCCACTGCATGCATCCTGAAAAGCATATAAAAACGGAAATTATAAACATCTAGAGTACACATGAGAAATAAGCCAAAAGAAAGTCAACTCAGATACAATGGATTACCAAACCAAAAATAAAAGTCTATATATATCATGGTGAGTCAATTTTGTATACAATGCCATCACACGCTAAGGCGTGGTCAAAATGCTCACAATGTGCCCGAGATATACAAAAAAAATTATATAGCGCCCGAAAAAATGGCAATAAAGAAATAAATGACCTAATGGCATGTCAATCCCTATGGGATCCCTCGGATGGTGCACGACCACATCCAGGGCTCCTACTACGGCTACGATGACGCTATGAATGAACTGAATGGTGTGAATGCTCATGGTGGTGGCCGTTGGCTGTGGTCTCATTGCGGGAATGGCTCCGCCTCATCAGATGCTTGGCGGTCTCATATCCAACCACCTAGGTATGAAGAGAGGTCACCACCTCCACTATCCTCCAAATAGGATAAAACACGTCAGTTTGTCTGTCAGCTGCTAGCGGTTGACCTAAATCCTCAGTCAACTCGGCTCGGGTCTTCCCCAAGGGAATCAATAGGGTGTCCATGCACACCTATCAGATAAGCTCTCGCCACTCCTGTGCAGTCACTGTAAGAAAAAAAAAGAAGAAGAAACAAGTGAGTTAAAAAATCACAAAACACAAATAAAAAGAGAGTACCAAACTAACGCTTTCAAGTAACAAAATTTGAGAGAAGGGTATCAAGCATACTCGGATCTCCAAGCATCCAGGTAGGGACAATGGATGTTTTTGTTGATTTTGTTGGTGGTTGTGGGGCCTCCTCAAAGCCAAAGGCCAAACGTTTTCCCATCACTGAATCATCGTCCCCTTCCCCACCTCAAGGAAGTGTCTCCTCTAAAACCAATGTCTCTCTCTCCACACTCGCCTCCTCGTACGCTGCTCTTAGCATACCTGAGTATCATGCCACTCAAGGTCACTCTCCTCCTCCATATGGGCTGCTCTATGGTGGTCCTGACTAATTTTTCCATATTCCGTCATGTGTGTTTTTAACATGCGACAATTCACTTAACTTCACTTTTAGCATGCATCCATGGGCCAAATTGTCTAAAAATAGTTTTGATTGCTTGGTTCTCCTTCCCTCTTCTATTTTTACATGTGTTTTAGTTAGTTGGAACTGTCTCTTCATGCATTGTGCATGAAGGCACATCCCATCCCCAATTTTTATATATTTCGTGCTTGTATTCAAGCAAAAAGCCTGAGAATTTTTGTGTAGCTTGCATTGTATTGTTGCCACAGTCTTGCTAGGAATTGCATAGCCAAGCTCAGATCTCTTGTATTATCTCTCTTCTACTTGCATTGCATTTGTACTTCCTTCAAGCTATCATTGCTCAAGCGCCATCCTCCTGCCGTTTTTCTTGCATTCCCAATCCCTTAGACTCATATGAACACTCAGAGAAAGAAAGGAACAAACTAAGGGGAAAGATACAGATACAACCAGATTTACCAAAGCTCTTGCTTATCCAGGTTGGAATTGTGTGTTTGTTTTCTTTATTTGTTAAATTGTCAATTTCAAATCACTAATTTCAATTGCATATCAAATAGATTGGTAAAATTGTTCATTTCAATAGGTTAGGCAATTGCAAGTAGATCAAATCATGAGAAAATTTGCTCTTTAACATTACCAGGGAAATTGTGGAGAATAATAGCTCTTTCAGGGTCATGATTTGTTCTTCACCTCTGAGGTAGGGTTTGAAGGGTTTTTATTGGATTAGGTTTTTTTTTAAGATTAGATTCACATATTCGCACAAGTAACCAGCTATATCCAGATGATTACTTGTCTTTAGTTTATTTATTAGATTAGAATGCATTGCTTAAAAATTAGAAAAGATAAAAAATATTTCCTTTAATAGATTAGTTTGCTTTTTATTGTTTTGCTCTGATATATTATGAAAACTCCAAAAAAATAGATTAGATTTCCTTTAATAGTTAGTTTGCTTATTAAAATCATTTCTTTTCATTTTGTATGACCATCAACGGTCTATAACAAGAAAAGACGTACAATTGTGATCCCTTGGTCCCACAACACAATGGGCCGGAATTGATAACAGACATTGATACAAGTTTATGTTTGACAGTCTTACACACACCTACAACTTTTGCTAAGAAAATAAAACAACTTAATATGTTGAAAATCGTTGCTAATCAAACCTACAATTATTGGACTGCTCTTGACAATAGGGTTTGATTACGTGCATGACCATACAAGAGCCACAGCCTCCATGAGTCTTTGGTTGTGATCCTTAGGTCCCACAACCTAATGGATTTGCTAACCAGTTAGACATTGAATCTAGTTTGTGTACATTAGTATTCAAATCCTCACCACTTCCACTGGACATTATTGCACAAATTTCCTTACTGAACATAACAGTCGATCAGGCTAAGACTTTATGGACTAGACCAGAAAATTTCCCATAAGTCCTTGTGGCTCCACTACGTATCTCGTTCTTACTTCTATGACCTTGTCTGGAAATCCATACGAAGCACCTGCAAGTCACTTCCTGCATGTTTAACAACCAATAAACAGAATCTCGTTAGAGCTTGATATTGATTCGAGTCCCTGAGTAATTATATTAGACCAAGCCATTACACTGCTTCAAGTTAGGAGAGCATTTTTCGTGTTAGACTCACAGATCTCGATATTGCGTGTTGAAGACATAAGATTGCCCAATTAGCTTGATCCCCGTCACCACACTCACATTCACATTCATTCTACACCGGTTGTCTCGGTACAACCTCAAGAGGTCAGGTGCAAAGAAGGTCACATGTTAATTTTCTATCGTACAATAATCCATGTTGAAATTCAAATAGGCACGTTGTAGCATCCAAACCTATGCTTGGAAATGCACTTGTGTGCATTCATTTGGAATTTACTATGATGTTACGTGTGTTTATGAGGCCTTAGTGGGAACCATTCCAGGCATAGACTATTGGGAAGAAATCTCAACTCATCAATTTTAGGCCATTGTCCATTAATAAGTAGGCTTGCAATCCAAGTAAACAAATTAATGTTAACATTCACACCTCATGACTAAAAAATGCATGCCTTCTGACTACTCAACATAACTAACACGTCATAAACACAAGTAACATTGTCCAATCTCAATGCATCTAGCATGCGCCATCGCAACCATTCGATCTTGTGCATTGTGTCAATGTTGGGGATCCTTCACCAAATTGATGGGCAATCATTTTGTGCATTTCTTGCAATCATTATAGTCGATACAACTACATTTATTTTAGTCATTTAGTCAAACAATTCACATGTTATGTTTATGCCTATGTTCAAACCCTCACTTGGGATTACACTTGCATGCATTCATTAGGCATTTGTTTCTACTTGCTGCGAGGTTATGTGTTTATGAGGCTTTAGCAGGCACCATAGAAATCATGCACAAATGAGCTTAGCATGTATTCACCTAATGCATGAAAGAATGTGGGTTCATGGATTGTAGTGACTGCAGGACATACACAAAATGGTTTCCTATCACAACATCATTGTCTGAAAAAACTCATTAAGTGTCTATATCTTGAAGTCCATGTGTCCACGTTTCTTTTAAGTGGTTAATTCTCTAGCATTCATTTTGTAATATATGTGAGAGTCTTTGTGGATTTGATGACTCAAAAACGAGAACGAGTTATAAACACTTCAATGTCACCCATGCATCACTACCCATAGCTCAAAATGGATATGTTCTATGAAAACCCTAAGAAATGGCCATACCATGTGTATCAAAGCCTTAGAGGAAAAGAAATAAACTTAACTTTTGGAAGTTGCAAAAAATAGTTTTCTTTGTGCTTTTTTTTGCGAATTGCGAGGTTTGGAAATTCACTTAGATAAATGTAAGATAAACTATTGCATAACACATACAATGCTTGTTATGCAATTCAATATGGGAGCAAAACAAACAAAAATCTTAGACCCCAATATATATAAAGGTGGGCATCTCCAACATCACGGAAAATTCATCATCCAGGCTTAGGGGAAAATGAATTGAAAGGCACCAAACCAGAAAAACATTATTGTTGGTGACACAAAACCCTCGGCAATACCGCAAACCTAAACACACATAACTGCCAACAACACAAAACCCTTTATAGTACGATAGGATATCATCATGTCCTCTATGGAAATAATGAGCACATTTATTGGCGACCCCATTTCAACCACAAATCCCCTCATGGATTTATTTAATGGTGTACGTAATTTTAGAACTAGTGAGGCACTGTAAGAGGATACCATCAAATCAACGTTTATAGATAATACCACCCATGAAGCCATAACAAGATAAATTTTTGAGGAAGGATTGCTTACTATTTTGAGTGATATATGGAGGTAGGACTGAAAGGGAAAGGTAGTCAAAAAACTTCTTATACCATATGTCACGGGGGTCAGTTTCAATTCTTCCCACAAAATTTATGTCATGGATGAGATAAGAAGGTGAGTGCAACCATTGTACTATGACAAAGATTTTAAATTTTGAAGGTGAGACAAGTATTTGTGAGGTGAGGTAAGTCATGGTATCTGTAAATTTATTAGTGGATCGCATAATAATTTAAATTTCATAATTATCAAAGGTAGTCAAAAGCATGTCAATGTTATGATTATACTTATGATGTATTTCATTACGACACTGGTATAAACAATTGACTTGGTTGACGACTAGTTGAGAATCACCAAAGATATTAATGGTCTTAACATCTAGGGAAATTTTAGTTTGGAGACCTAACATGAGTGCTTCATATTCAGTCATGTTATTAGTACAATTGAATTCATGTTTGAAATATAAAGACATAGACCCATCGTCAAGAGGAATGAGGATAACCCCTACACCACCCCCATGATGACATTTATAAACGTTGAATAATAGGGTCATTTGATACACGGTGTCATTAAGGGAGAGTGTAGCAATGGATTCATCAAGAAAATCCAAGTTAGAATATTGATCTGCAATGGTTTTTCCCTTAACAGACTTTTTATTAATGAATTCTAGATATAGGTCTACAAGGAGAATGATCCAACGTGAAGCACATTGATATTGATAAGGATTAGTGTACATGTAATGCAAAGGGTTGGTGTTGGTGATAAAGAAGGTCTTGTGGTTAAGTAAGTAGTGGTGGTATGGTGGTGACAAATACTCGGGCTAAACAAAACTTTTTGACATGTGTGTAGCTAGTCTCATAGTCTAAAAGTTTATGACTTATGTAATAAACCACTTGCTCCCTGTGTTTCTCATCACAATGAGTGACCATGGGACCCAAGGAATGGTCAGTGGTAGAAATGTATAGGTAGAAATGTTTTTCATCTTTAGGTGGGTTGAGCACATGTGGTTGAAGAAGGTATTTCTTCAACACTTCAAAATATTTGTGGCACTTGTCATTCCAATTGAAGGAAACATCCTTTTTAAGAAGATGATGAAAAGGTTGACATCGGTAAAAAAATTGGGAAATAAAATGTTGAATGGATTGTAATTTTCCTTGAAAACTACTGAATTGTCAAAGGTTAGTAGGTGGACGCATCTCCAGAATAGCCTTGATTTTTGTAGTATTGACTTCGATACCCGATAAAGAAACAATGAAACAAAGGGTTTCTCTATAGAAAATTGTAAATATGCACTTCTTTAGTTGAAGGCAAATGCAATATTTTATTAGACGGTCAAAGATGATTTTGAGAACTGGGAGGTGTTCAGCATGACTTTTAGACTTACTGAGAAGGTAATCTTCGTAGTCTTTCAGTATTTCATTTATAATGTCATGGAAGATATAGGTCATAGTGCATTGATATTTATCACCAAAAATTTTAAATCCAAAGGGCATGACATAATAACAGAAAGTCCCCCAAGGAGTGATAAAGGTGGTTTTCTATTGATCCTCCTATGCGAGTAATATTTGATTATAACCTAAGAACCCATCCATGAGAGATAGCATCTCATGGTCGGTTATAAGATCAACAAGTTGGTCGATGATACGAAAAGGAAAGTCATCGTTAGGGAAAGTGAGTTCAAGGTCATAGAAATCCATGTAAATAAAAATTCCCCCTGTCACATTAGTGATATGAAATATGTTTGAAATCCATTGTGGATAATCGATAGATAGAATGAAAGAAACAAAAAGAAGGTGTTGGAGTTCCTCTCTGACAAGAAGGGCAATGCATAGATGTATTTTTTCATAGCTTATGTTCCATAGGTTTGGCATCAGGAATAGTAAGGATATTATGCACCATGATATTTGGGTCAATACCCGGCATATCAGTGTAAGACAAAGTAAAAGTTTTGTTATGATCTCAGAGGAAAGAGGTGAAGGATTCCTATTCAGCAGAATCTAAAGATTGACCTATCTTTAGAAATTGAGGTTCATGTTGAGTGTGAATGTTGATCTCTATGGTCAATTCATTAAAAAAAAAATTATGTTTTATATGGTAATGACTGATGAATGTAGGAATCCTCCGCACCTAGGTAGGAGAGAATAGAATCATCGTCTTGACACTCAATGGATTTTATATAAGGTATGTCATCATCGATCATGTTAGGATAAATAAAAGGAAGGGAAGAGGGAGCCTCGCCATCACGTTGATAGCTCAGAGGTCCCAAGGAAATGGTGTTCATAAAAAAAAAGTTAGGAGGAATGGATTTTGGATCCATGGAATGTTTTGGTGAAGGTGGTGTGATAGGCAAAGAAGGTGAAGAAGGTAGATCTTCTTCAACAAGGTCGATTATTTCCCTCTTAGGACTAGGTAGTTCAGAAAATCCAATACCATGGTGGTCCTTATGTTTGCGGGTAGTGTAAAAAATAATTATGTGATGAACCTTTTTGTAAAGACCAAACCCAAATCCTTTCCAAGCACAGTGATAAAGAAAGGTGTGGGAAAAGTGGTGATTAGTGAGGTAACAAAATTTGAAGGAAAAATGTCATGTTTTAGTGGGTGGTTCAGGTGAATAGGAAGAATTATTAAGTCCCTCAAATGTTAAGTTGGTGTGCAGGTGAGGAGGACTGTATGGAAAGGTTTCTCTTATATGAAGGTCATAAAGTGGGTGTTAATGAAGGTTTCTTTACTATTGAGGAGTTTAGAAAGTGTCAATGTTGTACAGGTGATACTCCCCCAATGTAAGGAATTTAAAAACACATGCCAAGGGGTTAGAAGTTGGTACTTGCATGGTGAGAATGGATTAACTTTGGAAGCTATGGTGTTTGTGGGGAGAGGTGGGTTGTTTGAGAAAGGTATAGTAGAAGAAGTTGTAGAAGAAGCAGTGGTTGAAGATGAAGCATCCATGGTAGAAGATGAGGCAAAAATGGTAGTAGATGAGGCAACATCAGTAATAGATGATGTGGTGATGGTAGTAGATGAGGTGCAGTGGTAGTAGATTCCTTAACTGGAATAAGGAAATCATTAGGTCAATACATCATGTTATAGGTTTTGAAAGGTGAAGGGTCTACTTGAATAGTGTAAGGGTTTCCTTATTTGAACTTGATGCACCGGTGAAGTGTTGAAGATACACATCCCATGGCATAGATCAAGGGCTAGCCAAGCAACATGTTTTATTGGAATTCCCCTTTGAAATCATAGAACAGTTCAAGAATGGTATGGGGACCCACGTGGATCTGGAGAATGATGGTGCCAAAAGTATAAGTCAGAGCATCGTTGAAAGAACAAGACATAACTTTGTTATTATGCATGTAATTGGTAGGTATGCACATTTTTTTCATACGTAAGGGAAGAGATAATATGAATGCTTGCACCTCCATTGATAATAATGTGTCAGATGTGAGTATTTTTTATGTAGACAAAGATGAAGATGGACGGATCATGATCCTTTGAATGGTGAGGATCAATCTCCGAGTTTGAGAAACCTACGGTAGAAACTTGGTTAGTGACAAGAAGAATAGAAATTTTAGGTGAAGCCATGAGAGAGGCCACATGATGAGGGTTGAATATGGTGGAAACAAGCATAGGGTCATTTGGTAAAACCTCAATAGTTTGTAGGATCATGATGAGGGCCTGACGATGAGACTCATAAATTTTGATAAGGTCACATAAAGACATTTTTAGAGGAGATTAATGTAGTTTTTTTATCATGGTGTAATGTGTGATGTCATAAAAAATTGGATATTCAAACCTGTAGTTGGTTACCTTAGGGGCAAGTGTAGATGGAATGCTAGGTACAGGTGCGGTAGATGTGTTTTTGGCTTTCTATTTTCCTTTTCCTTTTTTTGATCGAGTAGCCACTCAAACCATATTTATTTGGAAGACAGGAGGAGGAAAATAAGGATGGGAAGATGTAGGTGAGGGCCCCTAGATGGTTATGGGTTTAGGTTTTTTTGTGGTGGGTGAAGGGTAATGACATTATCCTCTAATTAGTCATCTTCTTCAAAATAAATTTCCAGAATGTTTCTAAGGGCCTTACAATCTTCAATATCATGGCCTTAAAATCCTCAGTATCATGTCCTGGAGAGTGATGATATGCATAGATCTTTGTATCATTAGGCCCTATTTGTTTACATTTGAGTGGTTCGTAAGGTTTGATGAGTGGTAATGTGATAGTAAAGGTTTCTAGCAATCTAGCAAGGATATTAGAATAGGATCTCACCAATATATCACAATGTGAAGTCAGAGTGGGTTTTGGTGAAGGCACAGGTGATTTTTGTGGAAAAGGTGTTGTTGGAGGTGGCATAGGTTGGGTTACCTTTTTGTTAGGTAACAAGGGTTTTGTTTTTATTTTTGATTTAGGCTGCAAATTCTTGGGTAAATGTGTAGGTGGGGTATGTGATGTATAAGGAGACGTAAAAGATGATGGAAATCTAAAAAATCTAGGGTAAGAGATGTTGTGTCGATAGTGACATGGCAGCAGGTAACATGGATGATGTATGAAAAAATGGAAATGATGGTGAGAGCATAGGTGTGGGCTGAAAATGTAATGCAGGTAAAGGCATGGGTGTAGGATGAAGTGGTGATGAAGGTAAAGGCATGGGTGTTTGTTGAGGATGTGATGATGGTAAATGTGTGGGTGCGAGCTTATGCACTTGGGTTTTGTTTCATTATAGAGGTAAAGGTGTGGCAAAATGAGGTGATGAAGGTGTAGATGTAGGTTGTCATGCCTTAGACTTGCCTTGGTGAAACAAACTATGGATGTGGGCCTAAAATCAATGGATGAGGTGAGGGAGAGTAAGACCTAGGAGATTGTGTCTTCTTCTTAGGCACGAGAGTTTACTTCATGATAGGTGGTTGTTTATTAGTAATATCAATATGTATTATGTGATGCAATGAGCTAGGCATAGGAAGGATGCCCAATGTGGCGTTAGGTTTAGGCATGGGTGAATTTCTGGGTACGAGTGAAGGTTGAGGTGAAGGCGAGGTTGATGAATGAGATGCTAAGATGACTAACTCAGGCATCATGTTCTTAGTTGTTTGGATTATCTTTGGATAAATGGTTAAAGTGTCTGAGGTTAGCATATTCATCTATGTAGGTACTGAGAGATGCAGGAACCCCTAGAGTGTGGTGTCATCAATACACTCTAAGTGATCAGCCAAACAAGAGAATGACTTGGAGGTAGAAGAAGATGGTGGTGACTTGGTGGTAATCCCTTTGAAAATTCTGAAGTCTATGAGACAAGGAAATTTTTGGCTTCTGAATCTATAGGTAGAAGTGATGCAAGAAGATTAATAGGATCCCGATAGACCTTAGGAGATGCATCACTAACAAGAAGAGAGTATGATTTATGCTCCTCTATGGGTCAAGGAGGGATCAAGGTAGGTAGTGTAGCCTCTTCCTTAGGTATGGAAGAAGATGAAATATGTACTTCCATGGGTAGAAGTGTGGATAGTTTAGAATCCTTGATAGGTTGAGGGATAATTATGGTAATCTCTAGGGTAGATGAAGGAGTAGGTGACATAGGTTACTGGGTAGGTAAAATAGTGGGTAGGGTCAAATCTTCCATGGGTAGAAGAGTATGCAAGGTAAACTCCTTCATGGGTAGAGGATTAGGAAAAATAGGCTCTTCTGTGGGTAGAGGGTCCCGCGCAAGGATTTTGTTAATACATGGGACCGAAGGCACCTGATTAGAAGAGTAAAGTATAGTATCAAAGATGACGTGAAACTCATAAACATTGGTGTCAAAGGTCTCACCCACCTAGTTTGATGAATGAGTATGGTTTGGGAAAGGTTTCTTAAAGATATACAGGGTTTGATTTGTTGGCGCGTTGGGGTTATATAAGGTGAGTTATCCATTATCTAGCATTTCATAGATGATATTATTAAAATTTTTAAAGATGCCATCGCTATGGCCCCTAATGCGGTGATAATTTTTGTAGTCATTCTCCTTATACCATGCTGGTAAAGGACAACAAGGGTCCAAAATAATATGTGGTTTGATGGGCAAAAGGGTGATAGCCCTGATTTTAATATATTTTCTAGTACATAGGAGTAGGGTTCTCCTATAGGGGTATAACATTGTTGTTCATACTTATACTGGAAATTATGAATAAGGGACAAAGTAAAAGACACTTTTAGTTGGTTTGAGGGATGAGAAGGACCAGATTTTAGAACCACCATGTTAGTGGATCCTTTTTCTTTAGAAATTTTATTTTGTGGTTTGGAATAGGAAGAGGAGTCATTCAATTTGAATGGATCACTCTTATTGAGTAACTAAATTTTCTTCTCTTCTATGGCATGGATTTCAAGATTCTAAGCCATGGTGAATGCCTCATCAAATGTTTTAAATGTTTGAACTTGCAAAGTTGGTGAGATGTTCCTGACACAAGCTCTAGTGAACAACTCTATCAGCTCATTTTGGGGGAGTTTAAAGGTGACCTAATTGATAACGCTTCTCCAATGTGTGATAAAATATGTGATAGACTCTTCCTCGTATTAGCACATTGAATATAAGTCAGTCATGGAGACTTTCTTGGTAATGTAGATGGAGAAATGGTTGAGGAAGGCCTGGGCTAACTTATTGAATGAAAATATTGAGTACTTGGGTAAATAACTATACCAATATAAAGTTGGTTTTGTTAAGAACATGGGAAAATTCCTGAGAAGAAAGGTGACATGATAGGCGATTAGATAAAAGATGTGTTTAAAAAATTACAAATGTTGTTGTGGATATTATTTTCTATTAGACTGATCAAATTTAGGTATCTCCCAATGTGGGGGATAAGAATGAATGGGTATGAACACATGAATAGGGTCATTACAAATTTCATCGTACGTCAAGGAATTGCAAGATCCGGAAATAGATTCTTCAAGGTTATGCATCTTATCCATCATCATTTTTATCAAATCCATGGCC
This sequence comes from Taxus chinensis, assembly GCA_019776745.2. NCBI lineage: Eukaryota > Viridiplantae > Streptophyta > Pinopsida > Cupressales > Taxaceae > Taxus > Taxus chinensis. Next base: position 464,490,920 of record CM034154.1, on the reverse strand, counting down.
GGATTAGATTGAGAAGAACCTCCCATGGTATAAGGAGGTTGATATGATGAGTAAGATGTAGAGGGCACACCAATGTATGGAGGTGCTAAGTAAGAAAAATAAGAAGGGGGGATATAAGTAGTGGTAGATGATGATGGAATATGTTAGGAATAGTCCTTAGATTAGTTCTCAAATTATTTTTGTAATAGTTAAATGTAATATTCTTATATTACATTAGTACGTTTGAGTGATATTAGAATTTTTGTGAATGATGAGTTGTATTTAAAACTCATAAATATTTTTAATATTATTATTAATAGAGTTGTGATGATAATAAAAATCATTGATAATAATATAGGCTAGAATTATATATGTGTGTAAATGATTTTATCTCACCATAGACTAGGGGTTTGTTAAGTGAGATATTGGTGGGATATGCGAGAGAATAGTGGGAGTGATTATAGGAGAGATATGTGAGGATATTGTGGGATTAAAATATTAGAGTTGAATCATTATTTTAAGGAATTCATTCTTCTATATATTGTAATCTCTCTCATCATGTAATTTTTCAAGTTTTATTCTATCAATAATATATGGTTTTTTTGTTATAATTTGTCCTCTACAATTTTAGTCTTGTATTCTTCAACTTTCGTCCATTATTAATGTGATTGTTCTTTATGTAGCTTAGTTACACTATCAATTTCACATCATCTAGTATCAGATCAGGTTAGGAAAAGTTATGAGAATCATTGTAGGACAAAACTGCAGCCTCTTGAATGTAGATCTAAGAGTTTTGAAGCTTCTGTCGCCATTTTCAGGATTCTGATCTTAAAACAAAAATGACTGGTAGTTCATGTTTTTCTCAAAAACCCAAATTTAGAATTTTTTGAAATTTTTTGAGTTTGTTTATTTTTATTTTTGTCAAAAAATTACAGAAACCCATTTCATATTTTAATAAATCGCGAAAACAATTTTACGTTTCTTACTATTCTATAAAAAAATAATGATTGGTTTCCAGCAATAAAAATATGATATGCTTTATAATTTTGGTTAAATATAAAGTTGATTATTATTATAAGTGTGCATTATCAGTTGAAACTGACACCTAATAGAATTATAAAATTATCCTCAAAGACAAATTCGACTGACTTAACATCATCATGATGGAGGTAGGAGGGTATGAAGGAAGGAGGGTGATCAATGCCTCTCGTTATTCACCAACGATGGGGCCACATTTTGCTATGGTGACTTCATTTTCAGTTATGTGTTTTCTTTCAGCATGTATGGTAGTAAATAAGAATACATGGATAATTCTTGTTCATAGTTAAGAACATATTTTCCTATATTTTTTTCTCTTTTGTAAAATATGGATGGGGAAATGTGTATGTTGCTATAAGAGTGGTTGGTTGTCCACTAGAAAACCAATTTGAGAGTTTATGAATCACTTATAAAATCACATACATAGTGATTAATGGTTCTTCTAGAAAACCTATTGGAATTGATGGTACTCTTTGATAAACATCAGAGTGTAGAACATGAGTAGGTACTAGATAGAACTCACCCATGTTCTCACTAAGGGGGATAATGTTAGAAATATTCCTTGGATTAGTACTCACATTATTGTTTGTAATATTTAAATGTAATATTATTATATTACATTAGTAAGTTTGAGTGATATTATAATTTGTGTGAATGATGAGTTGTATTTACAACTCATAAATACTTGTAATATTATTATTAATAGAGTTGTCATGATAATACAACTCATTGATAATAATATAGGTTAGAATTATATATGTGTGTACATGATTTTATCTCACCATAGAATAGGGTTTTGTTAAGTGATATATTGGTGGGATATGTGAGAGAATAGTGGGAGTGATTATAGGAGAGATATATGAGGATATTGTGGGATTAAAATATTGGAGTTGAATCCTTGTTTTAAGGATTTCATTCTCCTATATATTGTAAGCTCTCTCATCATGTAATTGCTCAAGTTTTATTATATCAATAATATATGGTATTTTTTGTTATAATTTGTTCTCTACAATTTTAGTCTTGTATTCTGTAACCTTCCTCCATTATTAATGTGATTGTTCTATATGTAGCTTAGTTATACTATCAATTTCACATCAGAATATACCTTGAATGGGAGGTATAGGTGACAAGTGGTGGTTGAGATAAGTTATAGGTGGGAGGGACTTATTTAGAGACCCTCATATCCATATGTGGTAGAGTATTAGGAATAGACATGACCAAACAATGAAAATGAGTCAACGCAACATGAGGTTGCGAGGTAATAGGGATTGATGATGTAGGGATCCCTACACTAATATCCACAGATGATGGTGAGGTGGATGTCAATGGGGCGATAAACACTGAAGGTGTGATAGATTCTGTTGGTATGACAAATAATGAAGATGTAGGGGTGATCTTAGAAATGATAGGTGAGGATGTGGAAGCAAGTAACACTACATTGGTTGTGGACGATACAGAAGTGGGGGCAAGAGTGGAAGACATGGAGGTAGGCATCCTGAATAAATGTTGACCTGACGAGTCATAAGTAAAAGAATGGGAAAGGTAATATTGTAAGGCTACAGTATTATGATCAAGGAACTTTGAGAATTTCTCGTCACATATGGGGTCCATTGGTGATGAAATAGATAGTGATGATGGGATAGGAGGTAATGATTGACCTAGGGCATTGGCTTGCTGAAAAACAAGAACCATGTGAATAATGAATGAATAGGTAGTCTGAGCTCTGAAAATGGTTCAGAAACATAGAAATAGGAGGTAGGAAGAATTAAGAAAATGATGATAAGCTACTATAATGAAAGGAAAATAAAAACATAGAAACCAACATCGGTTGGGCATATGGACCAATACCAGTCATTGGACTGATATTGGTTACTGTGGATATAAAATATTTTGAAAATATTAACAAGAAAGGTATAAAACAGGTGAAACAAGGTTCTGTAAGTGGTGATAAAGACTCAGAAATGAGTGTGCCAGAAGAAACCAAAACATAGGAAGTGACACAAAGTGTAAATGTCAAATTGAAGTTATTTTTTACAAGATTATCAAAAACACACAGAGATCGATGCCAACTGGGTAACTGGTGGTGGTATGATAATGGAACTGATCGTGGTCACTGTACCAATGTTGTTCACTAAGAAATTTTAGAAAATGAAGATTTTTTAAATTTTTTAAAAAAATTTGGAGTGATTTAAGTTGAATAAAATCTAACCCAGAAGCTGAGTATGGAAAAATGATGTCTTATAAAACTCAATAAAGTAAAAATACACCAACTATGATTGGGGAGTGTGAAAGAAAATAAAAAGAGATGATTCACTCTTATCACTCAAAACACAAATCAGGAAAAAATTAGAAAACACACAAATTCTAGGTATCATATTTTAATGTTATGTGGATTATTCCTTTTTAAAGTGACTGTGAGTAGAATAGAGTTCTTGGTCAATGAAGGTGGCCTATAATCAGTCTATGGCTAGTATCATGTATGTTTTGGTTAAAGTGTCCATAATATATACTTCACAGTATGTGAGTTCTGAACTTTATTATGATGAATGGTCAAAACACCATCTGGATCCATCATCAACAAGTTATTAATCTTTAACGGAAACTACCGGGAAGGAATATTTTTAAGAAATGAGTAAATTATTCAAGTGATTTGGATAGTGGTGTGTGTGCACAAAGTGTGAACTACACTAAATTCCTACCAATCATTAATTGGTTATGACATCCACTATATAAATTGCAAATATAATTTAGGTGATCTAATGTAACAATCACATGGATGAAATGCACAGATTTTTAAAACCCAAATTGACAATGAAATTTGATGTAGCAAGTGGAGAACAAGAAGATGTATGATCTTTCACTAGATCCAATATAGAAGAAAAGAAGAAGAAATGTTCTTTTTAAGCACTAAAGAACAAATTTCGTTTAGAAAAATAGAAAGAAGAGAAGGTTTCCAAGGAAAAATTTAATTTGAAATTTTGCAAAAATAAACAAACACACAAATATTCGCTAAAATGAACAGTGTAAAGAACCAAAAAGATAGGGTCCCACCGGATGTTCCAAAATGTTTCACCACAAAGTATGAGATAAAACATATAATAGGTAAGGGCGAGGAGGAATACCTGTAGATAGTTGAAGAAGGTGTTGCACATGTGTAGAATGTTGTCAAAGATGATTGTAGAGATATTCTCTTTGGCTAGGAGGAATGACCCGCAATAGAACACAAGAATGAAAAATAGGATTAAAATAATAATTGGTGGATTTACTAGAAAAAAATAGATGCAGGAAGAAAGGTGCTTCCTAGAAGGATTTCAATCCACTTTTAAAAGAACTTAATGCAAGAAGAAATTGTAAATTAAGCATTCCTACTATAGTTGATAAGTTTTAGGTATCTCCTATAAAATACAATAAGTAAAATTTAATCCAACAGGAAATGTTAGGATTACATCTAGATGGCTAAAAGACTAGTTTGGGTTTGCACATATAACAGAGGTTGTAGGTGAGGTCTGGGAAAGGTTGGGTTCGATTCTAGGTTATTTGGAGGAATTTATAAACTTTCTAGTTTATAACATATTACCAGTCACATAGACCAATGTTGGTTGAGTGACCGATGTCATATATTGGTAACGGATCGAAGACGGTTGGGTAACCTGTGTCTATAGGGGAACTTTGGCAATAATATTAAAAATGGGGTTGAGGGGAGATCTTTGTGATTACACAAAGATTTGGGAAGGTTTGAGTGAGGTTTTGGGATTTCTATAAGGAATTAGGGGTAGAAATATAGAGGTTTGGGAAAGGTCTAATGGATAAATGAGTAGATAGCTAGACGAAGGTGGCACGGGATAGATCCAGGTGAGGTCGAATATGGAATGAAACAAATAGCTAAAAAATTAACCAATGTACGAAAAATGACAAAGAAGGAATAATATGATGGCGATGGTGGTGAGTAAAGGTGGTCCTGAATAAATGCAGCAATATATGGAAGGCACGATACTTCCCAGAGAGTGCACTGGAGTTCTGGATAAATCTATGGATGGTTGGTATGGTCTTTGAATATAGTAAGAATCTTTGGTATGTCGCAAAGTCACCAGAGAACTTGTGAAAAATAATGCTAGGTTGTAAAATCCAGATGACAAGATTCAGAACCCAATTAATGAGTTAATATTTTTTATTTAACCTAAGCAATGGTGTTTAGGTGACGTGTGCCAGCTGAGGAATAATTGGCGTTGGTTAAGGAGAATCTATATAACTTACCAAAAATAGGTTTTTTCTCCCAAATTTTGCGTGGTCTTTGGCTTAGTCCGGGTTTGAAGTTTTGAATGACATAAATTAGAGTGTGGAATTAGTTAGAGGATTAATAGGCCATGAATAGTTAGGATTGAAAATATTCCTAGTTGGTTAGGATAAGCATGGACTTGGTCTAGGTTCATTAATAGGTTAGAAATAAGTCTAGGATGAGGTGGAAAGGTGAGGTGGCTTAGTGAGATGGATATTATGTTAATTAAGGTAATTAAAATAAAAATGGTTTAAGGGTGAGGATTAATTTAATTATGGGCAATTAAATTAATACTAATGTGTAAAAGGGGTCATGGCTAGGTGTATGAGTCTAATTATTTAATTGAAGGGGGAAAGAGGGATTGTGACCCAAATTTGGTGTCTACATGTGCACTTGATCTATGTCAAGAGAAAGGGTGTAGAAGTATATCCTGTATTGTCAGGGGTTTTTTACTAATCTGACACCATAGGACACAGAAGTGTAGGGAGGAAATTCTATGTGTCCTACAAGAACTAACTACTTCCCTGAACTATGAAGAGATCTCTGTTGCGTCATATTTTTGGGTGATCTGGCGCCGATAGGGTAGAAGAAGTATAGGTAGTAAGTTCTTTGTGTTCTCCAATCTTTATGTACTCCTCCATATTCTAAGGAAATCATGTCCTGTATAAACCACTATGTATGGAGTTCGTAGACTGTTCTGAACTCACTCATTTTATGTAAACCCACAATGCCAAGATCAGAAAGTTCACTAAACTGAATCAGTGTAAACGCATTATGTAGAATGTATAAACCCTAAATTATGCCCCCCTCTTTCGGGGTGTATGCAACATTGGTGATAGGATCATTCAGCCCCAAAATTGGACCAATTGTATGAACTTTGTGCCCTATAGGGGGGAGGGAATGCGCTTGGTAGAAACCAACACGTGCACAAATAAATATGGATATCCAAAATAAATATTATTATGAAAACACACACATGTAAGAAGACAAATTTAAAGTATGCATATAATGTAAAAACTACCAAACAAAGTAGTGTAAACATATAATAAGACAAGTAAACCACATAATGCGGGTCAAATACATGGGACATCACTGACGATGTCGAAAGACACGTAAGGCCATCATCGCCGCAAACAACAAGAAAGTGTGCACAAAAAACATATGGAAAATCCTGCATACAAGAAAAGACATGCAAGGCCATCATGGCAACAAACAACAAGCAAGTGTGAATAAAAAACATAGGTCAAAGTCTGCATACAAGAAGTAAACAAAGAATAAAAATATATACAAATAAATGATTCTTCATGGAAACATGTAATCCTACAAAACAAGTACTTCACATGAAATAACCATTATGATGTTAGATAACTAACCAATATGTAAAAGCATGAATAACCAAGTAATGTAAAGTCTTTGGTACAAAATTAAAAAATAACACCTATGAGAGACAAATGTGGATGCCCCCAGTGACTAGTATAGGAAGGGTATAAGGAAAGCATTTGTTCCACATGTAAGAGACATGTATTTACGATCACAAAAATATGTGAGTGTGAATGTTTGGATGGTATATATAATGACATATAAGAAATCAATATAACATGTTTAGTAAACTTATCATGTAAAACACTACTAAACAAGAGTAAATGCCACCAAGACAATGTAATACGTTTTGGATGGATGGAATGGAATGAACATGGAATGATAGGAGTCACCTACCCCTTGAGTGAATGGAAGTGTATGCAATTAGATTCATTTTTTTTTTCCCCTAGTAGTCAAGAGTGAATCATAAATGAGAGTTCGTCATCAGGAAATGATCAAGTGTTGTTTGTTTAATGCATTGTGTTGAGTATGTATTTAGTGGTGATGAAATGTGACATATAGAATAAACGTGTGTGATAGCATAAGCTTAGATATTGACTTGATGAATGGATGATTAATTATTTATCCCTAAGTGTATATCATTACATGATGAATGAACAAGTGATGATTTAGTGTTAAGCGTATATTACTATAAGATGAATGAAATAGTGATAATTTATCCCTAAGCGTATATCACTATATGATGAATGGTAAATATTAATGATGTAACCTAAGGTGTATACAATTATAAGATGATATAATAGGTGATGATTTATCCTATAACATATGTCACTAGCCAAGGAGTTTTCACATGATTAAAATTTGGATGGTAAACACGTGATCAGTGTAAGGTCCATATGATTTGTAAACCCTTGGCAATCAAGTATGTACTGAAAAACTAAAGTGAATCATAGGGTGGTGAGTGTAGCGTGTAGAAGAAAATGTAATGGTTAAAATAAACAACCATGTGATGAGTAGAATATGTAAATATGCAGTGTATGAAATGTGATGGTATGTATGTAGAATGCATAAAAGCTAATGTATAATGTGTAGTATAACACATATAGATAGATGAGTAATGTAGTATTTAGGGATGACTATAATGTTAGATGCATATGTGATGAATACTAGTATAGTACGTAGAAAATTACATGAAGATGCATAGTGTATGAAGCATGGTATATGACTATGTATAGGATGTGAGGCAACATGTATAAATGGCCTAATAGTGTATGATGTAAAATTTATAAGGTGAGGACTAGTATACTGTGGAAATGGCATAATGTTGCATAAAAATGTGAAGAATGAATGATGTATAGTGTATGACGTGTGATGTGTGATGAAATGAAATGTATAATTCCTGTAGTGCAGTGTGTGGGGTTCACTATGGTAGTAATCCCTTAATAGTTAAGTGTCAAACAAAGCACAAGAGTGTGTCACTGGGTAATGACATCGCTAAAACATATGTATAACTATGCAAGATGAGATGATGCTATGCGTGAATGTAGAGAGTGTAATGTAGTATTATGTAAGAGTGATGATGTAAGAATAAGGGATATGTAAATGATGATAATTTGATAAAGGGGTGGGGAATGTGTGATCTATTATGCCCCCAAAGTGTGAATGCAATGAAAATATAGTCAAAAGACACTAAGTGGATCGATGTAAGGAGTAGTTTCTTTAAAAAAAAGTGATGGGACCCCAAAGTGATAGAGCAGTGTGATCATTTGATGGTTCATCACCATAGTGAGATATATTTGGGTCCCATCCATCAATATATGTAGAATCGATAACATGTGTTGGAATTACAAGGTTAATGGTGGGAGATAATGGCATAATCTTACATAGTGGTGGTGAAATTGAATATGTGTCATAAACACTAGAAAAATGATTTACTATTGGGATGAAATTAATTGGTTGGATCCTTGATTTTAAGGGAGGCCAAGTTACATTGAGGTTCAAAGGAAACTAGTTAGGTTGACTTGGAAATATAGTAGATGACTTAGTAGGAGGGGTTTGTGAACTAATTTTGAGATGTGGTTGATATTTTTGACTTGGTGATACCGTAGGTGATTGTTTAGGCAGTGCTCGTCCATTCAAAGAAAGTGTAGGAGAAATGGTGGCATGATTCTCATTAAGTGGAGAAGAAGTAACATCAGCAATAGGATAATCATGGGATGAACCTATAGTATTTTTCTGACTAGGAGAAAAGTATGCACATGTGAGTTATTTTCAACATCAATCATGTAATGAATATAAGAGGCATATAGAACTTCTGTAGAAATATTAGAGGGAGACTCACTAGTATTCGCACCACATGGTGTAGTAGTTGTAGATGGGAATGCCTTGAAGAAGATATAAAATTTACATTCAAGATGTTTTATCTTACGTTGTATAAGATAACACTCATTGTAATTATGTCCATTGATTCTATGATAGTTGTAGTATGGACGAATTTGATATTTTTTAAGCCAATAAGGAGGATAGCAATGAGTAGGCAACAAAGTGATCAATTGATGACTAAGGAGATGAGTAAGAATGCCATGTGGCATAGTATTGTGCTCAACATAAGAGGTTCAGGAAATGAAATTTCTTAAGGTTGAACTAGATGACATGTAGTGGACATAGATTGCATATAAGATGGAGAAGGAGCAAAAACATGCGATTGAGAAACATCCTTAACCTGTTGAATTTCTGATCCGAGGGATGTAATGTTGATTCCATGGATGCAAATTTATCTTGAAATAAAGAATGAATATCTTGAATGGAATCACAAATAGATTGATTGGAAGTGGAATCAATGGATTCCTCATAAAGATGACCAATAATAGTATTATCTTGGGTAAGAAATATATTGATAGGAAAATGCATAGTCTCTAGGTTTTTTGAAGAGCATATTTACAAGATGGGTGCATTTTAATAAATTCAAGAAAAGAGACTTGAAATACATTATAATTTATGATAGAAAAAATGAGAAAGTCCCTAGACCAAATTTGGATTCAAAGATCGGGTTCACCAAAATGATTAACTAAAAATGTTGACTAAGTAGTGCGGGGAAAGTTAATATAAGTTATGAAAAAATGTACTAAAGTAAATAAATACAGTAAATGAGAATTTAAATAATCTAAACCAATATGCAAAAGAAAATTATAACCCTAATGTGCAAGAAGGAAGAGGAAAGAACTCAGTTGAATATCAAATGTTTGTCAGAAGGTGTTGAAGAGGTGATTGGAAAAATCAGGAGCAGGAACAAATGTACAAGAGTCCCAAAAAGGATGGATCTAGAGGATCTAGCTGGACTGGGGCACTTGGAGGAGGACTGGGGTAGGTGCTATGGTATGAAATTTGGGTTCCTCCGTCTATGTAAAATCTCTAAAACTAGTTTTTACAAGGTTATAAGGTGGTCCAAACCCTCACTATGTGTTGCATCATCTTCGTTATCCTGCACCAAATGTTACAAATACTCTAAGCTGAATAAAAGACCTGCAAAACCAAAAACCAAACATAAAACCTTAAATAATAATAATTCATATGAAGGGGTTTGACTGACCTCAACTTCCATGAGGGTGGACTTACTAACTGAGTGTTGCAGTACATCTCATACCTGATGTAGTTCTATGTGCAAGTTTGTGTGAACATGCCCTAGGTTTCTCTTGTGCCAATCACACTTTTTGAAGTAACGAGAAATAAATATGTGTAGAAAATTTAATATAATGTGTTTATGGAATAGAATATAATCCCCCCCCCTATGAAGTGTAATGTAGATGTCCTAGCCTTATGCCTTGATGATGGGGCTATGTCGATGTAAGTGATCTCCAATGCAATAGATGATGCAACTCTAGAGGGAGTGATAGTGGTAATTGGTTATAGGTCCCTCACTATGGTCTCATAACTTTATACTTATAGGGTTATCTTGATCTAATTTTTTAATTAACCTCAAAAAGGCTGACCATAAGAAAGACAAAGATTCGAAATGGCTAGAAAGATCCCAAAAAGGTGCAGGAAAGTGGAAAAGGGATCGAGGCGCCCCTGGTGCGACTAGGGCACCCAATCACACCAAAAGAGGCTAAAATGATGGGAAATGGCTAAAAATGACTACGCATCTAGATGAAAAGAGGCAGCAATGACGACATAAAGTAAAAGAAGATGGCCAAAAGATGGGGGTTAATTAGTACTTTTTTCACTCAATAACCCTCTAAATAGTAGTTTAAAACTAGGATAAATAAATGTCTAAAGCATATGATTTTGTGACTACACACACATGTAGGTTTTTAATATATGAAAATAGATTTAAATGTTTTAAAATTAAAAAATTGAAAAGATAAAAAAAATAAAACTAAGTTACCGAGAATCTAGCTTCCTTGTAAAGAGTGGCCCTTGCTCTTCCTTTGAAAGCAGATACAAATCACTAAAGCTCTTTATTAAAATGATGAATAAGATAGTTTTATTAATGCATGAGGAAATTATTATAAAATGTTGTATATTATTGCTTAGGAATTCTTGAACTATCAATGTAACTATAAATCTCTTTTATTAAGATAACTATAATATATATATGAGTATGCTCAAAATAGAAAGTTAATCCTAAGAATCTGAGTCTATCAAATTTTAGTAAATCAAAACAACTCTCCAAATATTTTGGATTAGAAAATGGAGTGATTTGGGGATCTCGTATAGGGACTTAATTCAAACCCATCTAGATATGAAATTCCAATTGGAATTTATTCACCTAAATTACAAACTACACTTTTTTAAATGGCACTATATAATTATAGTAATTTCTAGTTGTAGAATAGAAGAGATCCATTCCCAAAATAACATTTTATCTCTTCCCTAATTTTTGAAATGAAAGTATAGTTTTAGAAGCTCTACCATGAACCTCAAAATTTGAATAAGAAACCTTTGGAGCTAAATGAGAAACCACTAGAGAAAACTAGAAAACCTCTAGAGCTCGTAAAGAACATAGAAACTTCATATATTGTTGAGTGAATTCCTGCAAATTTTTGTCTTTGTGTTCAAAATTACTATACATAAAAAAAAATGCATCCTTCTAGGAAAATTAGGAATGAGATTAACAATAAAATAATTACTACTAAGGATACTCCTAAAGTAATATCAAAAACATTTATCCTTAAAATAACCATAAACATTAATATCTACATTAAATTCCACTTGTAAGGAAATATGGAATGAGTATTTTATGCTTATTACATGGAAAAAATGGATAAATGACGGGCTCATCATCTCCCCATAACTATTTTTTTTCCAGTCCCTTAGTAAACTATATATTCCATGCACCAAAAACAAGCTCACATTGTCTCACCAAATCAAAATCTGATAGCATATTTGCATGTTACATATAAAAAGGTTTGTGATATCCCCTATAATAAGTGAATTTATCTTCCCATTTTTTAAATTTTTCTTTTGATTGGAAATCTAAAGTCTACTAATGGGGAACTAAAATCAAAATCAAGGGTGGCCTATATCTTAGTCCTAACAATTTTTTCTTCAAATTCTAATATCATTTCCACCACAACCCGATCTTATCTAAGAGACCAACTAAAGTTCTTGGGAGAGATCATTTCTCTTCTTTGTAATGGGATAGTCATATTTTTCCATCTTATATTATAAATATATTTAGCAATGTAAAATATTCTTTCATAGATATCTTCAAAATATTCTATACATTTTAATAGATTTAGACTTTACAAGTCTTTGTGTGCCAACTTGTAAGATACAAGAGAGATCATTTATCTTATTTTTAATGGGATATTCATATTTTACCATCCTGTATTACAAATATATTTAGCAATGTAAAATATTCTTTCATAGATATCTTCAAAATATTCTATACATTTTTATAGATTAAGAGTCTACTGGTCTTTATGTTCCAACTTGTAAGATCCACTCCTAAAAATTCTAATGAAAAAGGGAGGGTTGGGAAAATAATTTTTCATGATGAGCTCGGAAGTTCATTCCCTTGCATCACATTGGTCTTGATCAGTTCCCCATTTTTTCATATTTTTCAATAAAGAGGGGAAATCCACAGCTTGTACATCTCATAAAAAAATATTAATCATGAAATCTAGATCATGGCATAAAATATATTTGTGTAGAAAAATTTCTCACATGAGTTTTTTTTCCCCAGTTGGGATGGAAAAATATGCATTTAGAAATTTAGACTCATCTACAAACTGATGGGGTAAGTCACATGCAATTCTCATTATTTTCCACCTATAGAATATTTCTTTCAAATGCATTGCATACATAGGGGATGGAATTCTTTAATATGCTACTACTTCTATAAATTCACATGCAATGTTTAAATATATTTACATGTTATATTTTTCTCTTGATAAATCCTGCAAGGTTTATTGAGTATTTTTACGTGCACAAAGAGTGTCCATCCATAAATTTTCAATTTTATTATACTCCATATATGTTTGTACTTATTTATCTTCTATAACAAATCTTATTTCTATCTAGACATCTTTATTTTCATTTTTTTATGGGTATAGGAATCCTATATTTTTCCAATTCTAACTCAGATCTTAATTGTATCAATTCACTCTATAGAAAAAATATGACATAATCTTTTGCTTTTATTTATCTCACGAGATCTAATATCTCCATTTGTTAGAGGCTAATGATTTGTTCCTCCTTTATTTGTGAAGTAGTTTCATCTTTAGGAGGCTCTTGAAATGATATTTTTATAGGAATTTTTGAATCAAATTTTTCCTTCTCCATTTCTTCTTCTTTTTGAATAGGGGGGGTTTTTTTTTGGTAATACTTCTATATGCATTTATTCCTCTTTCTCAATAGAGAGAAGTTATTTTATTACACCTTTTATAAGAATTTATCCTTTTTGTTATGAAATAGGAGGTTCTTGTTTTACTCCTTTTACAAGTATTTGTTCCCATTTCTCAATAGACGGGGGTTCTTATGTTACTCCTTCTATAAGCATTTCTCCTTATTTATTTGCAGTAGGAAGTTCTTGTGTTACTCCTTTTGCATGAATTTCTTCCTATTTCTCAATAGAGGGAGGTTTTTAAGGTACCTCTTCCATAGGAATTCCTTTATTAGTTGTCACCTAAAGAGTTGATGTATTCACATAAGATAAATATTTAGTCAAATTAATCAATATTTTATCTCCCTTATTTTCTACACCGTCATTATCAATTGGAAGGATAATTTTCCTTATTTTTTTAGTCATGTCCTGGTAGGTATTTCAGAGTTTTCAGGCTAATTGATTTTCCCATACCTTCTCAGTCTATTGTGTAAAAGAGGAGAGGTAGATGATTTGGAGGGTTCCTCAGTATCAAAGAGGTGAACAACTAGAATCTTTTCCTATCCATATGTTCCTTGTGGATCTTACACGATAATTTTCCATAAGATCTTATTTAAGAGATAATTCCCTAAACACTAGGGTCCTCTTTATTTTTGTATACGATGATGAAGCTTATAATGGAGGATATGTAGTCTTAATAGGACTAGGGACTGATGATATTTTATTTTAAGGGGATGAACTTGATAAAATATTATGCTATTAATCCTCTCCAATTTTATTCTTGAGAAAGTGATGGTAGTAGACTAATTGAATGAGGTTATGATTTCTTAAAACCCCAACTCCTTGATTTTTCCTGCTAGACATACCCTGAATAGTATTATACAAATACTTGGGTAGATTAACTACACATTAAGAATTTATCTTTTCATGTCTAAGATGTATTAACAACCTCATAGTAGGTCATAATAATGTCCAAATCGGCCATCATATGTGAAATATCTCATAATATAGATAGAAATTGATTTTCATGGATCTTACAGAATTTCCCTGATAATCTACTTATATTCCTTTTTGGAAGATTTTTCTGATTACATTATTAACTCGGGAAGTAGTCTTCCTAATATTATGAATATAGTTATGAGGTATCTATATGAGGGTTTATCATGTACATCAGGACCTTCAGTAGGTAGACTGGTGATCTTTAAGAGAAATTTTATGTGCAGAGGGATCTTGACATTCCAAACAATGGAGTGATCAAGCACTAAATTAATAACAAATTCTTATACCTTTCTTAATTTAACCTCTCGAATCTCTCTATGAATTCCAACCATCCTATCTCCCTAAAAAATTCTACTACCACCATACTTTTCAAAAATTCTCCCACCAAGGTGGGTTCTAATCGTCTTTTCTTCCCCATATCAAGTACTCCATTAAAAAAATAACAAACTACTGGAAGGGGTTATGAGGTAAGGTATTTCTAGGTGAATGGAAATTTATTTTAGCATAAGTTTGAGGATGAAAAGTTGACAGAGGAGGTTCAGAAATGGTAATTATAGTTACTTTTTGAATCCTTGACATAGCTCTTGTGGTAGCCAAAAGTTCCATCACATGTGTGGTGTTTTATTGTTGAAGTGTGTCAAACGTGCAAAGCAGGTGGAGGTGACAAAAATTAATGAGATGATGCTCTCCTAAAAACCTTAGAGTGTGTGATTTTAGAGTGGATTTATTGCCACATGTGCAGATCGGGACTACAATTAAATAACATCCCTTATTCATTTAATAACACATATTAAATGTTTTTTATCAGGTTTTTGGAAAATATTAGGTAAAAAATGGAAAATCAATGAATAATATTAAATCCTATAATTAGTAATAAGTACAAATATGTTGAAAATTACCTAGGATTACCTTTTAGAGTCAAATGCATTTTCATTTTCCCTTCTCCCTACAAAGTTCCTAAAAAGTGACAAAAATGATTACTACTTGGAATCAAAAATATTTTTGGCCTCTTTACTAGATGTTAAGTATTAAATATTTTCTTGAAGGGGGCCATCATTTCCTGGTTTTCAACCCCTATTTTTTTTTTCTTTTTTAACTATATATATATAGATATTGGGAGAGAGAGTACCATTTACTGGTTTTCAGTCTTCCTCCTTTATTATATTAAAATAGGATTATATCATATACATGGTGGAATGACAAGAGTCCCCCATAGAATAGGTCTCCTTCTCCAAGTATGCTTACTTAATGAATTCCTCTTTAGTGAAAGGTGGTTTATACAATCTCATTTTATGACCATTGACTAGAAGGGTCTTTCTATTACCATCTATTGGTAATAATTTAACTAATACCTCTTCAATAAAATTGGTTATCTTGTATGTTCCTAGCCATTTGGTTTAGAACTTCCCCTTGAAATTATGAAATTGTGAGTGAAACAACAAAACCCAATCTCTAGCTTTGAACTTCTTTTCGTGAATGTTCCTTTCATGCCATATCTCTCTCTTTTTCTATAATAGCTCTATTTATTGAACAACTTCCAAAATAATTTCCTATAATTCATTCAACTACAAGAATATATCTCGTTATATTTCTATCAAGTCAATTCCTACCTCCATATTTTTTCTTAATGTAATAATTTTAAATTCTATTGGTAGGATTGCTTTTCCCCATAATCAATCTCATAGGGAAAGAAACCAGTAGTAGTCCTCCATGTAGTATTGTAGGCCCAAACATCCTATGGTAATCTAAGATCCCAATATTTTCTACTAACATTCATAATATTTGTTATGATGTTATCCAACTTTATATTAGTAACCTCCACCTGATCATTAGCTTAAGGGTGGTAAGGAGATAATTTTCTATGAAAAAACTAGTATCTCTTAGTGAAAGGAAAATCCTGGATCAATTCAAAGATAAACTAAGATCCTTAGTCTTTCAAAATTGATCTAGGTGCTCCAAAATTTTACATAATCCTTTTATAGAGAAAATAGGTAACATTCTCTTGTCGATCAAATACAATAGCCTGGACTTTAGCCCACTTGGTAGCATAAGCAATACAAACCAAAATAACTTCTTTTCTATGTGAGGTTGGATTCTTAGGGCCAATGAAATAAAGACCCAACTTTTCAAAGGGTTCTAAATAACTTGAGGATGAAGTGGAATATTAGTAGAAGGGGATGTTTTCCCCATTCTTAGACAAGAATCACAATTCCAAACACACCTTTTTACATCCTTATGTAGTGAAGGCCAATAGTACCTTGCTCCAAGGATCTTATGAATGGTCCTTTTTTTGAATAATTCCCTCCACCTATTTTATCATGGTAATCCCTTAGTATCTCATAAATTTCATCTTCCCTAAAACATATTCACAATACGAAATTAGGTCCAAATTTAAACAGAATTCCCTTTATCCATTTAAAATGAGAACTAGTTCTGATCAAATGTTTATTATGTTTATACGTGAATTAATTATAAAACTTCCATGTGGAAAGATAATTTACCATCTCAACAAACCATGGTGATTTTTCCGATAGGGAAAATAGTTTCTCATCGGGAAAATCATCTTCAACTCCTTATTATTCACTTGAAACATGGATTCCAGAAAGAAAATATTCAACCTCATTAACCTTACCTGGTTTTTCAATAATGGTAAAGTTAAATTCCTATAATAGTAATAACCAACTTATGATTCCACCACCTAATACTATTTTTTTCATTAGATATCTAATGGATGAATGATTTGTATAGATAAATAAAAAATTTGTTCATGGAATAAATTGTTGAAAGGAATTATTTCTCAGTGTTAGTGTAGTTACATTTTATAGGACTCAATATTTTACTGATATAATAGATTGCATATATCTTATTACTATAATATTTTTGTCCTAAAACTAATCCCACGGCTAAATTGTATGCATGAGTGAAAATAAGGAAAGTTCTTGACTAGTCAGGTCTCTTCAAGACTCGTTCAAAGGTAAATTTCTCCTTAATCCTATAAAATTTTTTTTGACATTTATCAGTAAAAAAAAATCACAATTCTTGTTAAGAAAAGAGAACATATGTGCAACTAATTTATTGAAATCTTCAATAAATCTTATATAATATCCTGCATGACCCAAAATATATTTACATTAGTTTGATTATTGAGTGGTGGAAGTTTAGACATTACCTCAACTTTTTTTGGGTCTACCTATATTCTTAGGGCTGTGATACGATATCCTAATACAATTATTTGATCTATTAACATTAATCACTTCTCATGTCTAAGAAACAGTTGATTCCTTTCACATTTTGTTATGAATATATCCAAAATTTTCAATTCTTGATCAAAATAATCACCATAAACTATGAAATTATCCATACATATTTTTTAAATAAGAAAATATAGTAAGAACTACTCTTTGAAAATCAATAGGGGCATTACATAACCCAAATGGAAAAACATTATAAGAAAAGTCTCCCCATGGACAATTTTTTTTTTGTTCCTGGTCCTTCTATACTACTCTGCTATGATTATATCCACCAAACCCATCTAGAAAGGAAAAGTACTTTTTTCCAACTAATTATCTAAAAATGGAATTTGAGGGTTATTTTATAAGTTAATATAAATTGAAACTAAGTGTTGTGTTGAAGTGCTAGATCTAAATATTTTTCTTTAATATTTGAATGGATTGAAATAATGGAAATAAGAGGGATATGGTACTAACCTTGAATTAACTTACCTCACTATGTGCTCGACTGGATTAGACTGGTATGAAAACTAGGTAAGTTGTAACTGAATGACCTAGGGAAGGGCAGAAGATGATTTTTTGTCCGTACTGAGGTTCCTGGGAAGATACTGGGGTGCCCCGAGACACCCTAGTATGATATATGGACACTATAGATTGTAGAAAATATCATAAATTGAATTTGGAAGTGTCGTAGTATCTCTAAAATACCTTTACTCCTATCACATAGGTGTCGTAGTAATGTCAGCTATGTCATATTGAATATTACTAGCAAAACCCTATCCAAAGCATTAATTCCTAGAAAATAAAAAAATGTATATGAATAGGTCAAAGTGACCTCAACTGTAGAACTAGTGGCCTTACAACTGAGTAGTGCACTACATTTCAGACCCAATGTAATTCTATGTGCATGTGTGTGTAATTTTTTGTATAAGGTGCCCTAGCACCAATGTTGCAGTAATAAGGGGCAATAACTAGGTGTAAAATGTAAATGGTGGATGGAATGGAAATAATACAACCCTTTCCCCCTATGCTTATGTGTTATGCAGATGTAGAAGATGTCCAAATTTATTCCCTTGCCTTAGTATATAGTTTCCCTTGATAGTGAGATGCCTGCCTATAATGTAGTTAGTATGATATGTTTATATAGGGACCTCTTGTTAAAATTTTGACACTAGCGACCTGAAATTACCTACTATGACCTATAGGAATACACAGGGTAACCGTTAGGACCAAACTTGAACAAATAAATTAAGACCAAAAATTAAGATGACATAGGCACCTAGAATCATGGATTGGGGCACCTCAGGGTGCCCCAGTGCAACCATAGGCATCCCAGTATAGACCTAAAGATGAAAACTGAGAAAATTATGAAACTTGAGACACCATATAAGATGTCCAAAACTGTAAAGAAAAATGATGATTTAACTATAAAAATAACAATGAAACCTGACTAACTAACAACAAGACCAAAGGTGTCATTATTCCCTTCATTTAATCAACTCTTTTTTGATGTCATATTCAAACTAGGGGTGGTGTCTGAAGTTATATGCAACAAGAAATCTTAGTGATCTAGTAATTGACTGTACATATTTTTTTCATTTTTTTAAATATTTTCTGAGGGATTTTCTCAATGTCTTGGGGAATTCTTGGTCAAAACCTTATTGAAATCAAACTATGAAAAATTTCTGGAAGTAAACACTCTCTGCAAAAATAAATTGCTAGAAATAAACACACATTTGTAGAATGAAATAGATTACTGTAAGTAAACACACGTTACAAAATTAAACACACTTGATTTGGAAATAAACACACAATTAAGAGTGTTGAAATATGATTGCAAGGAAATAATAATATAATCTAGAACACCTACATGAACAAGTATGCGACAAATTTCAACTTGAGTAATCAAAAGCATTTACAAAATTAATAGATATATACTATTTTCTTTGGAAATATAAATACACATAAAACGAATATCCTAGTTCTTGGAGGAGTGGGCCCTTGCTCCACCTTGAAATAGGATTTGACAACTTAATATACTCTCCAAACAGAAATGGATATTTTATTGATAAAATTTCCTGCATTACAAAAACGTAGTATCTCTTTCTATCTCTCTGTGTTTGTATCTATGTATATCGATTTATTTCTATATTATTATTATATATCCATCTGTAGGTCTACATATATATATATATATATATATATATATATATATATATTCCTTCCAAAGGATCATTTACAACCATAGTTGTCCTACTGATTCAGATAGAACTAAATCATGCACAAAATAGATGTTGAATTGGAACATGGTTGGACATACTGTTGTATGATAGTTATCCATGGATCTGTGAGTATGAAGAATCAGAAATATTATAATCTTCTCCTCATTAAAAGGATCATTGATTGCTAAATAATCAGATGTTGGAATAAAAAATTCTCTTCAGTTTCAGAACTTTTAGAGAAGTTCTAAAACTAAAGGAAATTGTTCCAGATCTAACCATGAGGGTTCCAGAGCTAAATGCATGAGTTATGGAACTAATTTATAAAATTATGGAGCTAAGTACTGGATTTCTAGAACTAATTCTGAAAATTTGGAACTAAGAAATGGAGTTTAGGAACTAAGTCTGAAAGTTCTGGAACTAAGTGATAGAGCTAGTGACTACGTAATGGAGTTCTAAAACTAAGTCTTGAAGTTCCATAACTAAGCCGTATTGAAACCAATGCTTCCAAAAACATGTTGACCACTTCATACTTTGTTCTTTTGACTGATTGTAACCTGTTTTATTATGAAACTAAATTTCCAAAATACTTTGTTAGGAATTACATATTTTTTAAACGTTAGAACTACAATCAACAAAAGATGGAAAATTCCATCCTAACTTATATTAGATCATTTCAAAAAAGAAAAAAAGATTGAAAGGTTTTGAAATGGTCCCAGAATCACTATATAGTGATAAAAAAGAAGAAAATAGACAATTGGGACACCTCTACTGCCAGAACAACTAGGTCTTCTGCTAGATGAATAGCTGACTTTGGAGGAATTTCCAAAAGAGGAAGACCTTCTAAAAAGACTCTTAGATCTAAAAAAACGGAGAGGGATATTGCAGATGGTGTTCAGCGCCAGCTGAACCAGCAAGAAATTTCAACCACCAATCACTCCAAATGAAGATTATTTCTTGGAATATTAGAGGACTAAATGGAAACTCCAAGCAAAGAACCATCAAGGAGTTACGAGATTCCAGCAATCCCAGCATTTTGATTCTACAAGAAACTAAGATGAAAGCAAAGACCTTTGATACTATTAAAAAGAATTTTTGGGATAACTCTGAAATGGCGGCTATTGACTCCCAGGGAGCTTCCAGAGGACTGGCAACACTTTGGGATAAAAGAAAATGTACTGGTAAGATTCTAAATGAAAATATTAATCATCTTGCAATCAAATTTGTCGCTATTGAGAATAAGAGTGAATGGATCTTGTCTAACATTTATGCCCCTAACTCAGCTAGTGGTAGAAGAAAACTTTGGGCTGCTCTTAAAATATTTAGAAACCAACATTGCTCTGCTAACTGGCTTATTATGGGGGATTTCAACTCCCCACTAAACCCAGGTGAGAAGTTTGGAGGCACCTCCACATTTTCTAATGGAATGGAGGATTTTGCTGATTTTATTGGTGAACATAACCTCTTAAATGTGGATCTTCATGGAAATAAGTATACTTGGAATAATAGAAGGTTGGGAAAAGAGTTCATTCAGGTGAGATTGGATAGGGCTCTAATCTCAGCAAGCTAGATTCTTAGTCAAGACTTCCATCTTTCTTCCCTACCCAGAATTGGATCAGATCACAATCCGATTGCTCTAAACTTTCTCAATTGGACTAAACCCGAAAGAAGCTCATTCAAATTTGAAAAAATGTGGATGGAGCATGACAATATCTATGACAAGATAAAATAATGGTGGGGATGGAATGGTGAAGGCACTGCTCAGTTCAGATTGGTTCAAAAACTCAAAAATGTCAAAAAGCAAGTCAAAATATGGAATAAAAGCATTTTTAGAAATGTTTTTGACAATAAAAAAAAGTTAAAACAGAAGCTACAGGATCTGGAATTAAAAATGGATACTATGGGGAGATCTGCTGAAGTTGAGATAAATGAAAAGAATATTCTTTTAGAGTTGCATACGATCTGCAACAGAGAGGAATCTTTTTGGTGCCTTAAATCTAGAGCTATCTGGCTTAAAAAGGGAGACAGGAACATGAAGTTCTTTCACATGACCACTTTGAAGCACAGAGCCTGTAACAGAATATTAGAGGTTTCTAAAAACAACAGGAATATCATAAAAGATCCCAATAGCATTAAGAAAGAAGCACTTGACTTCTATAAAAATCTTCTTGAAGAGAGAAATGTCAGCAACTCTGAAGCTATTTCCTTTATGTTGGAGGCCATCCCTCAGAATGAAATCGAGGACCAGAAATTTAGAAGCATCACTAAAGCGGCCACGCTTGAAGAGCTGCAAAAAGATATTTTTTCTCTTGAGGGGGATAAGGCTCCTAGACCGGATGGGTTCTCTATTAATTTTTTTCAGAAGTTCTGGGAAATCTACTCGGAGGATCTTCTCAAAGAAGTGAATGAATTCTATAGAACGGGAAATTTCTTAAAAGAGATTAATAACACTCACATTGTGCTGGCACCTAAAAAAATGGATGCTAAAGATTTCAAGGACTTCAGACCTATCAGTCTAGTAAATTCCATATATAGAATCTTCACCAAAATTATCACTACTAGACTTCAGCTCATAATGAATGATCTCATCTCAAGGTAGCAGAGTGGCTTTATTAAAGGCAGGATTATACAAGACGAAGTGATTATGATTCACGAGACTATACATTCCATGGAAAATAATAAAAAGGCAAGTATGGTCCTTAAGCTTGATATGAATAAAGCTTTTGACAAGGTATCTTGGGTCTTCCTTGACAAATTTTTAGCTAAATTTTGGTTCACAGAAGAATTCAGAAGGATTATTAAGTCTTATATATCTACAGCCAGATTCTCTATGGTTGTTAATGGGGAGCCTGTGGGCTTTTTCACCAGCAGCAGAGGTCTTAGACAAGGTGACCCCATCTCCCCTTTACTCTTCATTCTCTTGGCTGACAGCCTTAGCAGAACAATTGGCAAAGTGGTTAAAGACGTCCTTTTAAACGGCTCTAAACCCACTTCCATCAGCCAAGCTGTCTCCCATCAACAGTTTGCGGATGACACTATCCTTCTTCTTCTGGCTTCAGTTGTGGAAGCTAAGGCTATTAAGGATTTATTACAGCTTTATGAATCTGCTTCTGGGCAAGAGATTAATTATGAAAAAAGCACCATATTCTTCTTCAACACTCCTGAGGAAAGACAGCTCAAAATTACAAAAATTATGGGCTATAAAATAAGTGCACTTCCAACCACCTACTTAGGCCTCCCACTCGGCACTAAGAAAGTCTCTTACAAGGTGTGGGATGATTTATTAGAGAGATTTCAGAAAAAAATGGTTGGTTGGAAAGGTGCCACTTTATCTAGTGTTGGTAAGTGCTTACTCATTAAAAGTACTCTTCAAAATCTACCCATCTATATCATGTCGCTTTTCAAAATCCCTTCTTCCTTCAGAGATAAAATTGAGAGGATTCAAAAAAAAATTATGGCAAGGCATGGAAGAGAAGTTCAAATTTCACTTAGTGGCCTGGGATAAGGTCTGCACCTCAAAGTTTATGGGAGGGCTGGGCCTAAAGCTAAAATGGGCTGGAGAATGCTATCTGAGAAAAAACCCTGGATTGATTTAATTAAAGCAAAATATTTAAATCATCAAGTTGTTTACTCCTATCTGCATTATGAGTACCTCCCCTGTGGTTCCATTTTTTGGAATAATTTTGTCAAGAGAAGAAACTTCATCAAGCAGGGCAGCAAATGGAAAGTGGGGGATGGCAGGGAGATAAACTTCTGGGAGGATAATTGGTTTAGTGGCAATCTCTTGGACAGATTTGGGATGGGTAAGGACAGTCTAATAAGCAAGTATGGTATTAAAATCAAAGATTACATTGAAGGAAATGGCACCAACAAGAATTGGAAAAAACTTACTGTGGAGCGAATTGATCTGAAACAAATTACTTCCTCCCTTCAAGATCATTTAGATCTTATTCCATTAAGTCAGTTGGAAACCAAGGATGAGTTGGTTTGGAATAATTCCCATGATGGGAACTACTCAGTCAAATCTGGTTATATCAATCTCTTTCATAGTAATCAATCTGATTTTAATTGGAACAAGATTTGGGTGTCTGAATTAACTACCAAAATAAAAATTTTCCTCTGGCTGGCCATCAGAGGTAGAATTCTTACCACTGACAATTTGATGAGAAGAGGATTTATAATTCCTAATTGGTGCCATCTTTGTAAAACTGACTCTGAGGATATCAGCCACCTATTCATACATTGTGATTATGCCAAAAGAATTTGGAACTTTTTCCTTTCTAAATTTGAAGCTCTCTGGGTGATGCCGAAGAATCTTAATCAGCTATGGAATCAATGGAACCCACCCTTTAGACATTGTGTTATCAAAAGGATGTGGAAATTGGTTATCCCACATTTAATCTGGAGGATTTGGAAGGACAGAAATGATATCATTTTCAGAAATAAGAAGCAAAACTATAAACTTAGTATTGGCAAAATTTCTAAT
This sequence comes from Taxus chinensis, assembly GCA_019776745.2. Classification (NCBI taxonomy): domain Eukaryota; kingdom Viridiplantae; phylum Streptophyta; class Pinopsida; order Cupressales; family Taxaceae; genus Taxus; species Taxus chinensis. Next base: position 464,466,547 of record CM034154.1, on the reverse strand, counting down.
GGTATTAAAGAGGATATTACCAGATTTAAACCTCCCAAGAATAAGAGTTATCCTGAGAATGAAGAGTACATCTTATCCAATTGGCAGATTGGAAATTGGAGCAATCCCGGGAATAGTATTGATAGATCTTCGATCAAATGGCATCCTCCTGATTCTAATTGGTACAAGTTGAACTCTGATGGGGCCTCTAAGGGAAACCCTGGGATAGCGGTAGGAGGAGGAGCAATACGGGATCATAATGGTAATCTGATTGTTATATATGCTGGAAAAATGGGAGTTCAAACTAATCATTTTGCTGAAGCATTATCTGCTCTCTGGGGCTTGAGAGTTGCCCAGGCTAAGAATATTAAGAACCTAGTTGTTGAAGGGGACTCCCTTAATATCATTAAACTTCTTAATCAGTCCTCATCTCCTAGTTGGAGTATTAAGGATTTTATCTCTGAGTCCATAAGCATCAGTCATACTTTCAATAACATTAGAATCAGGAATACTTACAGAGAGGGAAATAAATTGGCGGATGCACTCGCCAATTATTGCATTAATGTTAATTTCACCATCTAGGATAATAACAACATCCCTAATCAGCTCCACAACAACATTCATGCGGACTTCTATATGCAAGCAATCCCTAGAGATGAGACATAATCTTTGGATGAAGACCAACATCAATAACACTCTCACACATGTTGCTTTAATGAATATGATGATGTAAATAATATCAAATATTCATGATAGTAAGAATTATTTGGGGAACTCCAATTGGAGTTATGTTGATTTGAAAATCACGCATGCGAGATGTACTACAGCTGTTAAAATCTAGATTCATAGCTCCTCGGAAACCGATGGGAGTTGTTATGTGATTGTTGACAGAGAGAGAGCTACTCACACACGCGACTTCTCGCAGGCTCAGTTCAGCAGTCATGCAGCCGTTCGTGGGAAGAGCAATGGCTATAGTTTCTAGTTTTGTGCGGTTTACAATAGCAAGAAGCGGATAGGTCTTTACGCACACAGGCATTTGGGAAATTGTTGTAATCAGTATTTCACAGAGAAGATGGGAGGACCTCCCTGCCAAATTGAGCCATGTGAGGACCCCAACTGGAAGGAAAATATCGATCTTTGGAACATTCTCAGCAAAGGTGGCTTCACCAAATTCATGGAAAAGGTGCAGGGGCATGACCAAAGCATTTCTGTGCATTTTGCTAAGGAATGGAAGGAGCGGACTGTCGACTACGGGGGACAGAAGATATTGGTCAATGAAGATCTTATTGCTGAAGCGACCAATCTTTGTTTGGAGGGATACCGCTTCTTCAACAAAAGGGTTGATAGAGATGCTGAAGAAAGAAGATTTGTGGAGGGATCTGAGAAGCTCACATTTGGTACAGTGGGCCTACTTGTTAGCTCAATTCCTCCACCCTATGATGAGGTTACTTGCATGATGATTCGATTCATCTCCTTGGAAGGTAGGTTTGTCACTGTCCCTGCTAAACATCTTATCTTTCTAAACCACTTCCGTAGGAATCGATTGGTTTGCTTTCCCCACTATCTGCTGAACTCCCTTGAACACTCCATTTTGAAGTTTCAGAAGCACACCTGGGTGGTTCCCTTGCATCAAGGACTCATTTTTTCTATTCATAAATGTTTCCTTCTAAAATACCCTGGGCTTCCCTCCTCTTCTAGCTCGGATACCCCTTTGATGGGCTCTACTGCTGTCAGCCCCATTTCTCCTGCTGCCCCTGTCATCACTGTTGTCACCCCCCAGCTAGTTGTTCTACCTTATCCTTCCATTCCCCCTACTGCTGCTTCAGCCACCCACCTCGCCTCTACCTCTAAAAGACCGGTCACCAGAGCCTCCAGGAAGCTCAACCTTGAGTCTCTTGCTGTGGAGAAGGAGCCTTTCGAACTTGAGATTGCACATGATCTTCTGAATATCAGCAGTGTCAGTCCCCAGGAAGTGCAGTTGGATAGCTCTTCAAAGAGGTTGGAGGCCTTAGAGGCTGAGATGAAACTGTTGAAGGATGAGGTCAAGAATCTGGCTAAACAGAAAGGCAAGAAAAGCATGGAGGGGGAGGAGAACATTGATAGCAGTCAGATTGAGGAAATTTATAAGAAGCTGACCTCCTTTGACTCCCGCTTAGGGATGGCCAAAACTAGACATGATTACATCATTTCCACCCTTAGGGAAATTGAGGAGTTCATTGAGGGTCATGCTAAGAGTGTTTCCAACCTCAACGGTGTCCCGGCTACACTTTGGGGCAATGAAAAAGAAAGCAAAAGAACCACTGAGGAGCTTGATAAAACTGATTCTGCCCACATGACAACTTTGGGTATGTTTCGCACCTTGAAGAGAGTTAAGACCAGCATCGACAAAGCTACAAAGAAGTAGTATTGGTTTCTTCTGCTGCTTCTATTTGTTTTTTTGTTGTTTTTTTGCGGTCTCTTTACTACTTTTTTGCAGTAATTTTGTTGTTTTGTCTCGTTTGAGTAGCTGTTTCTGGGCTACTTCGAGCTTCATTGTAACACTCGGATCTTGATCCATTCTCTTTGATTCTCACTCTTATTCTGGCTCTTAGGCCTTCTTTTGTTCTTAAGGGTATAGTCCCTTTCAAAAAACTATTTGCCAATAATAAAAAAAAAAAAACTTATATTAGATCAAACAAAAGTCACAAAATGTAGTCAAACTTGATAAAAAGGAGAGTAAAATAATATCATTTATTGTACATTAACGAGACATATTTTGGCCTTATCATCTCCCTTGTACTTACTTATTTGTAAGTCGTATTACAAACTTTACTCTTCAAATCTTGGGTTGTGTATTCTGCATTCCAATTGATTGCTCAGGTCAAATGGATGAAACTGAATATCCCAGTGTTTTAGTTCAGAAATACTATACCATGATCTTGTTTCTACTTTCCTCTTTCATTCCTCAAATTAAGTGGGATCTTGAGGTTCTCTATTTTTCCATGGAGATATGGGAGTGAGAAGAATGGGATGCCTTGTTCTCATTCCCATCCATATACCCCTATGATTTTCATTGATAAGAGGAATTAGTATGCGTAAAGGTTTTTCTCTTTCTAGACTCCAGATCAATTTTTTTGGGAGATATTACTTCTATTCTCCTCAAGGTGACTATAAGAATATCCCATCAACCAAAAATATCCTAAAAATTTTCCTCCTCATAAGAGGTGAAGACATCAATAATTTTATGTAAACTGGAAATATAATGTGTCTTACACCATCTATCAAAGGCATGGGTTCTAAAATGTTTAACAAAAGTAGATGGTTTACCATAATGAGCCCTCATGCAGAGACCAGATGAGCTAGCTTTCAATAGATGATCAAAATCCCTTTCCTTCCATGTAATCTTCTTTTAAAGAGCAGAAACAAATGCATTAAGCTTGCTTTCTCCCATAGACAAATTTATCATGAAGCATGTCTTATTTTCTAGCATAAGATTGCAGAGATAGAATTCACAGAGAATATTTTTCTACTTTGAACTGGTTGAAGAATAGTTTGTCATGAACTCAGATTCATATTTTATTTCATGTGGAAGGCCACATGCAATTCTTGATAGCTGCCAGCAAATAAATTATTCCTCTAGAAACACGCTATATGTAGGAGAAGGTCTCCTGCATGCAAGTAATTTTTCACTCATTATGCAAACCATTTGTATTTTTACAAGAAATTTAAATTTATCTCCTTCTTCTTTGTAAAATTTTTCTTCCCATTCCTTTCTTTCTTTCTTTTCATCTTCCATCTTGATTTCTCAAGTCCTCATTGGATGTTTTTATTTCACTAAGTACCCTACAAGTATCATCCCATAACTGCTTGAGTGGACAATAAGTTAATTCAGTCTGTGTAGAGACTATTGACATAATACTCTATCTTCTGGAAATTTTTCATTCTTCTTCTTTCTCCATTATTTGTTGTTTAACTCTTGTCAATTCCTCAATCCTGTCTATGAGTTGAGTTGTTGGTTCCCCAAGGATAATTTCTCTCTGTTCCAATTTGAGTTGGAGGAATTTCAACTCCTCATACTTTTCTCTGATAATGATTTCTACTATAGACAGAAACAGAGCATGTCTAACCTGTTGTTTCTCTTCTTTCTCTAAAATTTGTTTAGGGGTTTAACATTCCTATTCTACTAAAGGTAATTTCCCTTTTCATCTCCAAGATGACAACTCTTCTTCTTCATGTGATAGTGTTGTTGATTCACCCAACTCTTGAAATATATGTTCCTCAGATCTCTCATCTTCTTTTTCCATCTCAGTTTGGCTTTTTCCAGGAGGAGTCATGGCCATGTTCCCTAAAATATCAGCAACTTATTTTTCCAACTTGTCCCGTTCTTTCATCTCCTCTATAATTTATTTAGACCTCGTATGAATTATTCTTCTTTGAGGAGCTTCAATATGTATAGAATTAGGTTTCCTCCCAGAGCTTCTTTTGATTTTAGCTTCTTTCTCTTACCTAGGTGAACTATCACTGTCAGAGACAGATATTAGCTCTCCTATAGTTGCTACAGATGAAGGACTTTCTTTTAAACGTACAGTAGGTTATGTAGTTTTAATCCTTCTTCTAGATATTCTTCTTTTTGGAATATTCTCCTCACCTATTTCCTTCTTTTCCTCTGTAGGGGCATCAATATCCAAATTATTTCTTGGAGAAAACGGAGTTGGTATTTACCTCTTGATAATAGTAGGGTTTTTCTTAAACTTGTTAATAAATTTCTCCCATACTTCTTCTCCATTTTTCTTTGTAAGAAAATGGTGCTGACACACCAAATGAACTAACCCATGATGTCTGATTTTTCTGACACCCCAGAAATACCTCTAGGCCATTGTATGAATGGAGTAAAAAATAAACCCTAGAATGTTTACTATATATTTTGGTTTTGTATCTCCATATCTAAGATATATAAGCATCTTCAGGACTTCTCTTCCCACCGACCCAAATTGACCATCACAAGTTAAATACTTGACTATCCAAAATTCCACTCTATCAAAGTGCCCCTTTTATGATTTTCTTAGTGTTGTAAATATATTGGGGTTCCATTTCCCCCTCTTATAGTAGGGTTTCAACTAGTTTTTTAAGGTCCCTTTGACAATATTTGGTACATGCACAATTGCTACACCAAATACATTACTTATTTTATTCATAGAAAAAGAAATTACAATATGTATAACCTTTGTTTTGGATCTTTCTAAATTTATAATGAATTATATTACCAATTCATCATTATACTTTGAGAAATTTCTCAGGAATTATAACCACCTTGCTTGTTCAAAGATAGCTATTACTTCTTCATCTACAATAAGTTGGGTATCATCCTCAGGTTTTGACTTATTTTTAATCCCAATGGTAAAGAGGTCAGTTCAGATTTGTTCTCCTTCAAATTATTGCTTTGCTCAGATTGACTACATAACTCTTTTCTTAGTTGTGAAACTATTGTTCTTAGCTATGGAACTGTTGTGTTTAGCTACAGAATGAAAATCTAATTCTTCTGCTTCTTCACTTTGTTTATTCCACACAAATGATAGATCATTATAAACATGCCACCACTTTTTTCCACCAACATCATCCTCATGATTACTCACTGTTAATCATAATGTATGATAGATGACTCAACATACCTCCTTTTAAATAAAATCCAATCACACATGTGAACTTTTAATCTAACCTTTAATAAGTTAAAGCCATAATTACCATCCTTGATGGTGTAATCCCTCCATGATGATGACTCATCATTCCTAAAAGTGAAACAAAAGTAAAAATGGTTAGAAAAGACAGATGTAATTTTAAAGAAGTTCCTTTTATTTTGGATTAGCCATTTATTGAGGAGATCAACCACCATTGATTGTTTTCAATTGATCTTTGAGAGGATTATTTTTGGGGAAGAGAACGCCATTTATTGGTTTTCATTCCTTCCCTTTCTTATTTATTTTTTCTTTTTCTGGGGGGAAGAGAACACCTTTTACTAGTTTTCATTCTTTTCCCTTTATTTTGGATCTATCCATCTGATTATCTGATCATTTTGGAAGAACTGGGTTCTTCCATTTGATCAAATTCTTTGTCTACTTCAATCTGCCTCAAGAATTCATCTTTACTAGGAGGCTTCCTATAAATTTTTAGCCTATTTCCATTGACCAAAAGTGTCCTTTTGCTACCATCAATGCAAAGTAACTGAATAGAAACATTGTCAAATATCTACTCAATCTGATATGGTCCCAACCATCTGGTTCTAAAATTTCCCTTGAATTGTTGGTACTTAGAATCAAATAGTAATGCCTAGTCTCCTACCTTGAATTTCCTCTTCTTGATATGTGTGTCATGCCATTGCTTTCTTTGATCTTGGATTATCTTTATCTATTGAAGTTCTTCCATCCCTAACTCATCCAATTTAGTGAGTTAAAGAGTTATTTCCTTTTGTGTTGCATCCAACTCAATACCTACTTTAGTTAAAAATCAATAGGTAACAAGGGATTTTACCCATAGAATAACTCATATGGTGAAAACCCTGTTGTATTCTTCCAAGTTGTATTATATGCCCAAACAGCCTTAGGTAGTCTCTTTACCCAATCTCTCCTTCCTGATTCAACTGTTTTGGTAAGGATGTTTTCCAATTCTCTATTTGTTACTTTTTCTTTCCTATTTGATTGTGGGTGATGGGTATGTGACTTCCTATGATTGATATGATAATGCATTGTGAAGGCTTGGATCATATTAGAAATGAATTTTGGCCCCTAATCTGAAACTATAGTTCTTGGTGCACAAAAATTTACCATAATTTTGTGCCAAAGGAAATCAGCAACTACTTCTTTAGTGGCATTTGTTAAAGAATGCACTTCTACCCACTTTGTAACATAATTAGTACACATAAGAATTTACTTCTTTCCTTGTGAAGGAGGACAAAAGGGACCAAAAAAATCAAACCCCCATATTTCAAATGGTTCAATCACCACTTGAGGTTGTAGAGACATTTCATTGCTAAATGTTGGTTATCCCATCCTTTGATAGGGATCACACTACTTGATATATCTCTTCACATATTTGTATAGAGATGGCCAATAATAGCCAGTGTCAAGTATCTTGTGAGCTATTATTTTCACTAAAGAGTGTCCTCCACTTGGTTCATCATGACATGCCCTGAGTATGTCAAATATTTCATCTTCTCTCACACACCTGTGTAAAACCAAATCAGGACCACATTTAAAAACATTCCATTTAACCATTTACATTATGCATTGGTTTTGATCAAATTTTTCATTTGTTTCTTAGTGAAAGGAGGAAACTTCCCTGTTGCAAGATAATTTTCCATATCATCAAACCATGGTGTATCAGCTAAAATAACAAAAAATTGTTCATCTAGAAAGTTGTCCTTAACTAGATCTTGCTCCCCTATAGTGGTCAATCTTGACAACAAATCAGCTACCACATTAGCTTTCCCTAGATTATCTACTATGGTAATATAAAATTCTTGTAAAAGTAATAACCATCTAATTATCCTACCTCCAACCACTGGTTTATTCATTAAGTACCTAATTGTTGGGTGATCTGTATGTACAAATATTTTGTATCGTGTGATATAATGTCTGAATTTATTAATTTCATAGATCACAACAAGAAATTGTTTTTCAGTGGTAGTGTAATTTCTATCAGTGGGAGTAATATTTTTACTAAGGTAATAAATAGCATACATTTTTCCTTCTTCATATTTTTGTCCCAAAACTACATGAATGGAGTTATTGGAGGCATCTGTTTGGATGTGAATTTTTTTTTTCCAATTAGGTCCTCTCAATATTGGGGCAGTGATTAATTTTTCATTGATTTCCTCAAAAGCATGTTGACATCTTTCATCCCAAATAAATTCATAGTCCTTGGTAAGAAAATTAAACATGGGGGTAGAAATTTTACTAAAATCCTTGATAAAGCACCTATAGTATCCAGAATGCCCTAAAAAAAATTTGATGTCTATGGGGGTTTGAGGAATAGGTAATTCTAAAATAATTCTAAATTATTTTTTGGTCAACCTGAAATCCTCATTTTGAAATGTAGTGTCCTAATACAATCCCCTCATCAACCATCATTAAACACTTTTCAGGACTAAGATACATATAGTGTTGCTCATATCTTGTTAATAATCTGTCTAAATTCCTCAAATAATCATCAAATGTGTCTCCATGCATAGTGAAGTCATCTATGTATACCTCTACACAGTCATTTGTTAGGTTTGCAAAAATTGCTAATACAACTCTTTGGAAGGTTGCTGGAGCATTACATAATACAAATGGTAATACACTATAGGTAAAGGTACCCCATGGACATGTAAATTTATTTTTTTATTGATCCTCAGTAGCAACTTTGATTTGATTATATCCACTAAATCCATGTAGGAAGGAAAATTGTTGCTTACCTACAAGGTTGTCTAGGACTTGATCTATGAATGGTAAGGGAAAATAATCTCTCAGTGTGCCTTTGTTTAGTTCCTTATAGTAAAAAAAAATTCTTCATTTTCTATTTTTTAGGAACAATTACAAGAGGATACACCCATTAACTATCTGAGATAGGGTAGATAAAACCTACTTGTAATAGTTTTTCAATTTCTTGCTTGACTATATCTCTTAAGGTTGGATTAATCCTTCTCTGAGGTTGCCTAACTAGTCTAATTTTTTCAATATAGATGTGATGAGTGAAAATACTTGGATGGATTCATTTCATATCTTTGTAGTCCCAAGAAAAATATCTAGTATGATTTTTATGAACATCAAACAATTTAGCTTCTTCGTCATTCTTTAACCAGTTACTAATGTTCAAAATTTTACCTAGTTGAATCTTAGCATGTTTGGTTCCGATGTGTGATGAACTAATTTTTTGAAAGGTTTCCATTAAGGTATTTAGTGGGCATGCATGTGGTAACAACTTATGATATGTATCAACATCTTCAAAAGTTCCTTGAGATAGAATACTGGAAAAAGGACATTAGGAAGAGTTATGATACTTATCTTGTTGTAGGTTGAACTCCTCGTCACTGTTGATTTCCAAAAATTATTCACCATTTCCTGATATATTTGAAATTGAAGCTACTAATTATTCCTCTCCCCAAGAGAAATCTCATTCCTCTAGAGCAAAATTATGTATAGTCATAGGGAATGTTGTTGGTGTGGTTCTGGAACTATTCTCGATTGCTCCAAGGATAATTAGTGTTCATTCAATGGTTGATTAATAATATATTCTACCTCATGTACATGATCCTACAACGTGATCATGGAAAAAAAGGTAGATTTTTCTTATTAGTAGCAGGAGCATCAACCCACAATTGTTCTTGATTATTAATAGAAGGTCATGTAGAAGGATATAAGGAAATTGTCTTAGAATTCTTACCATTTGATATAGTTATATCATCTGATTTGCAATCAAATAAGGCAACAATTTTAGCTAACCTTGGTCTACCCAAAATAATGGTATAACCAAGTGTTTTACCCTTTGGATGCAATATAAGGAAATCAACTGGATATTCCCATGACTCCATCATAACCACCACATATTTAATAACTCCTTCTGGTTTTTCTACAAACTGATCTGTCATCTACAATATGGTGTTAGTAGGTCTTATACCTATTAATGGTAATGTTTTCAAAGTTTCCAATGTCGTCATTCATTCCCTATAGAGACAGAAATAACAAGACTCCCAAGATCTCCATATTTGGGAAGCAAAATTTTTCCTGCTAATAAATCAATAAGTTTCCCATCTACCTTAATAGTCATGGGGTACTACTTCTTCATTCCAAGTCTTTCTAAACATAGCATTTTGATTAATTTTTTCAATTTTGGAATATCCTTAATTGTTTGTAACAATGGTATTTCAATATTCAATTTCCTTAGTTCTTGTACCAACTCAAATTCCTTAGTCTCTATGGATTCTTTAAATATATTTGGAAATGGAGTCTCAGAAGTGTTGTTATCTAGATCCTTATCTTTTTCTTTTACATCCCTCTTGGGAATAACCATACAAGGGGTTTTAGTTTTTTCTGTCATATCTGTGATTATAATAGGTGGACTACTAATTATTTTTCCAGATTTAGTTTGAATATCCTTATAATCCATGACATTCATATCAAATGATTTTTCTGGTTCTATTCTGTAGACAAGAGTTTGTTTGTTTCTTGGGTTTTCTACTAGTTGTGTTGGTATTTGGGTTTGGACCACATTTTCATTTTGTGACTTTTTTGATGGGGAACCCATTATGGCTTGTTAATTCTAATTGGGATATGTCCTCCCTTGAGCATAATTATTAAGGCTCCACCTAGGTTGTGACCAAGAATTTGGGTTTCGTTGACCAAACCATGGCTATTGGTGTCCTCGGGCATACCAAGATTAACCTAACCAATCTGGAGGATTCCATGTTGGTTGAGGTGTCCAAGGTGGTTGTCCCTAATTTTGTGGCACTGTCTGAGCTTCCCATGGCATCATCCAAGGGTTAGGAAATGACCTGGACATGAACTTCCTTTGGCTAGGTTGTCTCTAGACAAAAGTTACTTCTTCTGATGTGGATGAAATTCTACTTTGTTTAATCTGATTTTTAATAAATGGAACGAGAGAACATGCATTACTCTCATGGTCCCTAGATTCATAGATAAGAAACATTTTTGTTTTTTCTAGGGGAAAATTTCTTATTACATGCTTCTTCCTACATCTAGGACAATACATACCTATTGGTTCAATTTTATCATTTGCTTTAGCTTGCAATCCATCCATGGTGGAGATTAATTGAACTAAAATTTCTGTTTTGAAGTTTGCCAATTCATCCATCAGTTTGTTCATATTAAGGTTTGAATTTTTAATTGTTTTTCCTTTTCTAGGTCCACCCATTATTCATGAATAGCTTCTACAAATGTCTTTAATATCATTAATTCTTATTTGATTAATTTTTCCACCTCACATCAAATCAAGTGCCTCCCTTGATTCATCATCCAAATCTTTAAGAAAAATTATTTTTCTTAACTATTCTTGTAGTACAAATCCACATATTTTGATCATAAAGAGGAATATGTCTAAATAATCTTTCATATTATCATCCTCCTCCTACTTGATTTTGAAAAATTCTTCCTTCCTATTCCTCCCTCTACATTAATCATGATACTTTTCTAGGAAGGAAACTTCCATTTGTGTCATAATAGAATTAGATGTTAATCCCATAAACCAACTCATTTCTACATCCCGTAGGGTAAATGGAAACAATTTGAGTTTTTGCTTATCTATTTTGTAATCATAAGTTTGACACAGTACTTTAAATTCAAAAATAAATTATTCAGGGTATTCAGATGACATCCCTCTAAACATGGGTAAATGTGTAGGTGAAATATATTTCATAGGTGTATCATCATCATCCAACTGAATTGGATAAGTGAAGGTCCTATTAGGTTCTATTTTAGCTTCTCGTGCCATTTCTGTGGTACCTTCTAGACTTTTTTCCCAATCAATATGGTATGTGATTTACTTTGGGGAAGGAGATAAGTCAGGAGTAGGAGTTTGACTAGTCAATTGTGAATCAAATCTTTCTCTAAACGGATCTTGGGATATGATCTTTTTTCTAAAGGTTCTACTTCCTTCTGGTGATTGATCTAAGAATTCTAAAGGTGTAAATTACTCTTCTTTTCTAACAAGGGATAACGGTGCTTCTAATTCTTCGTCAACTTCCTTATTTGATCGAGAAGATGATGATTCTAGCTCATATATTTTTGGGAGGAATCAACCCTTGGAGTCTCTTGGTCTACTCATAAATTTTATGATGACATATGGAAGATCCTATAATTACTAGATGTATGATTGTTTCTCTTGTTAACACTTAATTAGACAATTCTAACTATTAATCCTTGAAAATGTACCAAAACTAATGGTTATCATTATTTTGTTCATTTAATCAAATCTTTGTTGATGTCACATTCAAACTAGGGGTGGTGTCTGAAGCTATATGCAACACAAAATATTATTGATATAGTAATTGACTGTAGATATTTGTTTTCTTTTTTTTCTATTTTCTAGGGGATTTTCTCAATGTTTTTAGGACTTCTTGGCCAAAACCTTATTGAAATAAAACTATGAAAACTTGCTGGAAGTAAACACTCTATGCAGAAATAAATTGCTAGAAATAGAACCACATTTGCATAATGAAATAGATTGGTGTCAGTAAACACACGTTACAGAAATAAACACACAATTGAGAGTGTTGAAAGATGATTGCAAGGAAATAAGAATCTAATCTAGAACACCTGTAGGAACAAGTATGTGATAGATTTCAACTTGAGTAATAAAAAAACATTTACAAAATTAATAGATCTATAATATTTTCTCTATAAATATAAATACCAATAAAACAAAGATCATGGTTCTTAGAGGAGTGGGCCCTTACTTCACCTTGAAATAGGATTTGACAACTTAATTTATTCTCAAAATAGAAATGGCTATTTTATTGATAAAATATTCTACATTACAAAAATGTACTATATCTTTCTATCTCTTTGTGTTTGTATCTATGTATATTGATAAATCTCTATATTATTATTATATATATATATATATCTATAGCTCTGTATATATATACACCTTCCAAAGGTGCATTTATAACCATAGTTATCCTACTGATTCAGATGGAACCGAATTGTGCCAAAAATAGATGCTAAATTGGAACATGGTTGGATGTACTATTATATGATAGTTATCCTTGGATCTGTGAGTATGAAGAATCAGAAATATTCTAATTTGTTCTTGATTGAAAGGATCATTGATTGCTAAATTACTGAACATTGTTGGAATAAACAAATTCTCATTGGTTCTGGAACTTTTAGAGAAGTTTCTGAACTAAAGGAAATCATTATAGATCTAACCATGAGGGTTTTGTAGCTACATATAGGAGTTTTGGAACTAAGTCCAAAAATTCCATAACTAAGTAATGGAGTTCCAGAACTAAGTCTGAAAATTTTGGAACTAGGTAATGGAGTTGTGAAACTAAGTCTGAAAGTTCTAGAACTAAGTGATAGAGCTCATAACTACATAATGGAGTTCTAGAACTAAGCCGTATTGAAATCAGTGCTTCCAAAAACATGTTGACTACTTCATAGTTTGTTTTTCTGATTGATTGTGACCTGTTTTATTACAAAATTGAATTTCCAAAGAAGTTTTTTAGGAATTATAGAGTTTTTAAACGTTATAAATATGATAAAAAAAGATCTAAAATTACATCCTAACTTATATTAGATAAAAAAATTCACAAAATGTAGTCAAACTTGATAAAAAGAAGAGTAAAATAACATCATTTATTGTACATTAACGAGACATATCCTGGCCTTATCAGGGTCACTAGTGAATAATTTTATCATGTGATATCCATATATAAAATAACATACCTGGTGGTATTAATATAATAGTAAGTGATTTATTTTTTGAAGACATTTTCCCCCACTTTATGTTAGTGAATGGAAATCTCGGTAACATAAAGTAGATAGAGATGTGTACCTGAGAAAAAGTCGAAGAATCCCAAGCTATAAAAGAACATGCAGATATGTAGTAGAAGAGTGCCAATAGAACTATAGAAGTGTGTCATACCATGGATCAGCAAGTTGATCCATGTAACATATCGAAAAGTTTAAATATCGTGATGAGGTGTGGAAAATGAAAATGATGATTAGATGATTTTGAACGCAGTTTAATATTGAATAGGTGGGTAGGGAGTGATTAGTTCCCAACCCGAACACTTGTATATGAATGGAATAATGGGATTATTTGGGCATCCTTCCCCTAGAGGAAGATTATAGGGAGAAAAGTGTGTTATTCTCCAAAATTTAACTACATCCTCAAGATCTAGCCGCTGCAAAAAAACTTCAATCAAAATGTTGTGATTTTGGATCTAAATGATTTTGATTAAATAGTTTACCTATATGAGTGATAAGGGGAAAGAAAATCTTTCCACCACTTCATGGGTGTCACCATAATGTAAAGGATTCCATGTTACGTCATCTAGAAGTGAACATAGTAGAGAATGAGATGGCTTCCATGTTAGGTCATCTAGAAGTGAACGTGATAGAAAATGAGATGAATTCCAATTTGGGTCATCTAGAAGTGAACATGGAGTATAGAATAAAATCCTAAGTTAGGTCATTTGGGAATGAAATGGTGAATGTAACTCCCAAGTTAGGTCATTTGATAGACTGCTCATGGATTTGAATGGTCTAGTTTGAATGAGTTCGTTTCAACTGGTTGATCTATATGTTTTGATTGGTTACTTATGGAGAAGTTTTTCACTAATTGCCCCTAGGTTAGGTCATTAGAGGAAATTTTCTATAAAATGGATGAGATATCACATAAAAATATTTTTTAGTTTCTTTTTTCCCCCAATTTAGGTCATTAGTTGTGATTGATAGGTTATAGCGTGTGATCATGTTTTGGAGATGTTAAATGATTTTTCCCCTGATTACATCATTAGGGGAGATTGATGATGAAATCTCATGGTATGAATTGTGACGTGTTTTATTCACGATTTCATAGTACATGGTGACACAAGGGGAATTATATGGGGACCCCCAATTATATTCCCCCCTTTTGGAAAAAGAGGGAGTGTTGAAAGGAACGAACTCTTAGCCGAAAGTAACCGTAATATGTTAGAACGCATATGCAGAAAGTGGGAGATAGTGGTAAGGAGATATAATGTGCATGAAATGTATTCAATATGGTGGTAGGTGGAATTCTAAAAATAATTCCGTAAATGGGATGTATATCAGAGTAACAACTCTTAGGATATGAGTGAAATGGTGTCGTGTGTATTAGTTGTCGTAATAAGCATGAAATATCGACCATAGTAAAAATTATATTGAAAAGTGACTATAACTAGTAAACTGAAAGGGTATCTTATCACTTCATTTGTCTTTTTCACAAGTTTTATAGTGTGTATGGAGTGAGTAGAGATCCCGCAATTGATACCATTACCTCTTAGTTTTTTTGAGAGAGTGGGGATCGGTTTGGCATCACGTACTTTGGTAGAGTAGGTAAGTTTATGATTTTTGCACAAAATGTAGGGTGGACTAGGTATTTGAATTGAATTTTTTAAAATTTAGGGTTTTTTATTTTCTTGGTGTTTGGGACCTGAAAAAGAGTGGTGAGGGTGCAAGTGACCCCTTGGACTGGAGTTCCCAGATTTGGGTGCTAGTTTCCTACTCTCAGGTGCCCCCGTCTTGTATCTACGCGTCCTGGTCCATAAATTTTTGATTTGATGGAAAAATATAGGGAATGTGTGTCTAGTATTTTGAATTTTCATATTTGATTGTGGTAAGTGTTCTAATGTTTTTTTTTTCATTTTTATTGTTTTGGTGAGGGACATCCTCTCAAGGGAGTTCTGTGATGGTCAACACTTGAGAACATTGTTGGGATTGGGTTTTTCAGATGATGATTGGGATGTGATGGACCATGTGGGCCTATGGTAAATAGCATGGATGGTGGATGTGCCCCATAATATTCCCATGTTGACTGCATTATGTGAAAGGTGGTGTGCCGATACGTGCACATTTTGGTTACCCACAGGGGAGATGATGGTGACACTAGATGATGTATATCACATAATATAATTACTAGTGGTTGGAGAATGAGTACAAGTTATGGAAGTAGTAGATATGGAGTTCCAGATACACTCTACTAGATGATATTTTACGGGGGCCTAGGTACCAACCAAGGTGCATATTAGTTTGGATGTGATATTGTAGCCTAGGGCTCCATGATTTTGGAATTTCATCATAATGGTGATAGCATCTTGTATAGTAGTGGAGGGAGGAGGTGTCGATATCTTATATAAGATGCCTAATATATGCTACTGAATAGAATAGCATGGGATGAGATATGCATGGGTGCGGTGTGTGTTGGCCTACATTTATAGGGACTTATATCAGTCTATATAGGATGAACATGGTGGGGATATAGGGGCCATGTAACTACTACATGTATGGGAATATGAGCATATAGCCATCTTAAGACCAGTTGTATGGCCATGAGGGGAGTGGGTTAGACCTGAAATATTTACTCAATACTAGGTTGATATCCATGGGAGGAAGATGGACACAAATATTTTTAGAGCCCTGATAGATAGGATGGGGTTGGATTTAGTGATATGGAGTCCCTACCAGGATTACAGGGGATGGCCTAAGGATACTAAGGATTTGTGATGTGCTCATTATACCATGTGGTTAAAGCACCTATTTCTAGGTGTGGTAGAGTTTTTTCAAGTGGAGAGGGTATCACAACAATTTGGTATGGCGCAGGATGTGCCTTCAGAGCCATACATATGGTTGCAAGCTATTAGGGCCCCTAAGAGGGCATGTGCTAATACAAGACCCATAATAGAGTAGTTGATACCACTAGGGCCAGATGTGGTAGACCCAATGATAACAATCGTAGATGGAGATGACACATGATGTATGAAGGATTATTGAGTGTGTTAGGTAGTGCATCGATAGGTGTTGTTGTATCCAGTCTTCATAGGTTCTATGGAGTTTCCAGTAGGAGGATTGGGTGAGGGATATGTCCTTGATCTTATAGCGACATAGGTGGCAGATCATATGTATTTATGTATGCTAATGTTGTAGTTAATGAAATTTCTATGTTTATTTTTACGTGGTTGACTAACATTAGGTTGTATGTTGTGTATGCAGGAGATGCTTATTGGTCGCAAATAGTAGACACATCGATCCACACATTGACAAGGAATTTTCCTAGTGATGTTCTATGTGGAGGGATACTAAAGCACATGGACAATATTAAAAGTGAGCATTCCTATTTCTTTGATCCACTATCCATAGAAGTGGTGACATGTATGGTGATACTTAGCAAGAGGTAAGAGGCATGTGAGGAGACTCATCATGACCAAGAGGTGATAGGTTGTGGTTCTTTGGCCTAAACATTTTCCAAATGATATGTACAGTTGTAATTTCAGTTCTCAAAGTAGAACATGGAGATTTCTATGTTACATAGGTAGGTGGAGAAGTTTCAGGGTTGAAAAATGTGGCATCGTGTTAGTGGCAAGGCATCTAGATATATGGATCTCATGGTACACAAGAGTGATAGTGATGATGAGGTTTGATAGTGATGAGTGTATATGATGGAGGGGGGCCTTGACCCCCAATGCTAGAACATGTTGTTGAGATGATGGTTGTATGATTGATATATGTATAGACACCTATTGTTTATATATGTGAGATTGATATTTGAGATGTTTTTCCATTGTGATGTAATGGATATCATATGGTTGTATGGTTATTATTCTAGCATGTGTATTGTATTGTATGGTTTGTATTATGATGTTTGTAATGGTAGATAGAGTTTGCATGGTAAATGATAATGTAGATAACCAATGCAATGGGGTTAGTAGAATAAATGTGGAAACAAATGAGTGTATCATAATTAATAGGTGAAAATGTAATATAATCATAATATGATAAGGTGATGAAAATATGAGGGGGGATTAACAATGCCCCCTATTGTAGGGATGAGTAGGCTCATGTAATAAGACCCCCCAGTAGTCAAGTATGAGACACGTAAGAAAAGTGCATCATCAAGAGAAGATTTAGGTGCACTAGATGAATGATGGAGTGTGTGATGAAAGGTTCTTAGAACTAAACCCTAAACATTCATGTAAGAACCATAAGAACACAAATTCATCATCAGGGGTGAGGTGATAATGATCACCTAGCAACAACTAGGATGATAGGTGGATGTGAAAGCATATGGAATGGATGGATCCTGAGTGTATAAACAAAAGTGCATGTCATATGGACTGACCATGGGGGTGTGTAGAGATAGGTGGAATCCCATAGGATTCATGTGATGGATAGTATGAGTAGGGCAGATGTAATGGATATGGTGGTGGAAGCAATGGAGGTGATGGATAACATGTATGTGGGGCTGGTCAATGATGGACAAACTAAGTACCAGGTGGAGAAGACTCGAGGGGTGTATTCATACGCTATCTTGGTGAAGGAGACAATGATCACTCCCGAGATGAAAAATATATGACACCAATTTCCTCAAAGTATTACAACCTCTCACATAAATCAATAGAGTCATTGTCATGATGGCCACTAACATGATGGTAATTACAGTAATATTGATCATGTTGTCATTGTAAATGATGTGGTGGGTGGTTTTGGTTGGAAGGAAGTCAAATTAATAATACATCAAGTAACACCCATAAAACATTATGAGGATGAGCATTAGGTGAAAAACATAGAGGCTCTTGATACTGAGGTGAAAGAGTGGTAGTAGTAACTGATTGAAAATCCAGAGAAAAATGTGAAGGAGGTGGATAAGGGGAATGAGGTTGTTACCTTTGCACTTTGGGTTGAGATATGGGTTGCTTTTCATTTTTGATAGGAGGTGGAGTAGAATGAGAATGCTTTGTTTGAATTTTAGCCAAGGGTGGAGGTTTCTTAGGATGTACAACTGGAGGTGTAGGTGGAACAACAAAGGATATAGTAATTAAAGAATGAGGAGGCACTGCTAGAGGAGAAGGAAGAAGGTCCTATTCTAGTTCAATAACCTTGTAACACAAAATTATAAAGGATTCACAAGTATCATACTATAAGTGTTGCTTTAGAGGAGGAATAAGACCACAACAAGAGATGAAATATTTTTCTAAGTCACTAGGGTGAAAGATAACTTCATTAGGGAAAATTTTAGTGGTGAATTTTTGTAAACTCATGAATATTAGGGATTTTGGAAATTGGAAATGGCTAATTTTCAGTAGTCAGCTCCAACCCAATTCACCTAAAATTTCCACCGATAAGTCATTTATATGGGTGAATTCACCTACTATTTATATGTTAAATTAACTTATGCATGTATTTTACCCCAATTTTTCTTATCATTGTACCTTATCCAAGAAAATTACACCCTACTAGATCGCCTTTACCACAAAAAAAAAATTCATAAATTTTCCATCGATTTGAAATTCAATTTTGGAGATTCGCCACCAATTTTAAACTAATATTTCAGAGGGGGGTCTTAAAATGAACCCTGAAGTTGATGTATACATGTATTAAATTTTAATATGTAATCCTGAATAGGTTTGTAAGATCCCTAAAGCATAGTAGGAATGTGATTATATGTGACCCTAGGACCTTTATTGATAATAAGCCAACGAAGGAATGTATCCTTCATGTCATACAAATTGCTAATAGAACCAAAAGGGACATGGGTGTACCATTGTAGCATGTTAACAGTAAGATTGTAACAGAAGACCTTAAGAAACAGACAATCATTAGAGTAGTTATCCATAAGTGTGTGGTAATGTATAACATAGGCATGAGGATCACCAATACTGTCAAAGCGTGTGAAATTAAGCATGAAAAATTATTTGGGTGAAGGAAAAATTATGAATCTTTTTAGGGACAGGGTTTCCATGTAAAGATTTGTTATTAATGGAGGCATAATAGGATTTATTTTCTAAGTAAGAGTATGAAATTGTGATTGAAGTTGTCTTATGACATGCATGAGAGATAGAAGATCCTGTGATGGGATTACAGAAGATGTTAAACGTGTATTAAGTGCTTAAATTGTTTGATTATGAGTGATCATGAGAATGTCAAGAGGTGATAGAGTGAAACCAAATTCTAAAGGTGCAGTGGTAGATGTGGATGTAGGAGTGGTAGTATGAATAGGATCAACACAAAATCTATTAGGTGTAGTGAGAAAGGAAGAAACCTCAATAGGTTAAGATATAGTAATGGATATGGGAATAGAAGGAGGAGAAGAAAAAGTGGGGGGTAACTCATGTGTAATAGTAGGTATAACTTCAGGAGTGAGAGAGTCACATGCAGTGGTATGGAAATAAGGAGACCTATGAGGTTGAGAAATAGAAGGTGGGGTTCCAAAAATAAAGTTATTGTCATCACCAGAATCAATAGGATCATCCATCTAATAATTAAGAGAATGCAAGATCAAAATATATGTGTGAAGAGGGCTATCAGAAGTGGTATAAGGCATAGGAGTAACGAAAGAGGTGGCGAGAGGAGAGATGGGAGGTACACTAGATTCTGAATCAATTCCCAATAAATAATCAACGATAGAAGGATATAAAACATCGGGTGGAATATTATAAGAAGGATTAGAAGTATCATATGCAATCAGATGGCATGGCGTGTAACGAGTGAAACCAACAGGGTCATTAATAAGGCATATACCTATAGGAGAATCAACAGAATTAATTATAACACATTGTTGGCATTCTAGTAGATCTTGTTGAATGCCATCAGGTAAGACCATAGGAACACTGTATAAATCCCTAAGTTTAGCTATGGTAGCCTCATCATTAATAGGATTGACAATAAAATGAGACACGATGCAGGGAAAATAAAAAATATACTAACTACTAGAGTATAAAAGAGGATCCAAAAATAAAATGTTTGAAACGTAGGGTTCACCAAAATGATTAAATAAAAATAGAATTTGATGTTTATTTTATAATTTAATCTAAATAGAAAATAAGTGTTGTGTTGAAGTGCTACATCTAAATATATATATTTTAAATTTGAATGGATGGAAATAATGAAAATAAGAGGGATATCGTACTAACCTTAAACTAAATTACCTCAATTTGTGATAGAATGTAGCATACTGGTACGTGGATTGGGAAATTTGTAACTAAATGACCTATGGAAGGGAAAATTTTAACTATTTTTCTATATTGAGGTGCCTAAGAGGATACTGGGGCACCCAAGGGTGCCCTGGTATGATATCTAGGTGTTTTAGTCTATAGAAAAGATCATAACTTTAATTCACCAGTGTCACAGTATCTCTAAAATACCTTTTCTCTTGTCACACAGGTGTCATAGTAATGTCTCCTATGTCACTGTGAATGTTACCTACAAAACCGTATCCAAAGCATCAATTCCTAAAAAATAAAAATGCATATGAATAGGTCAGACTGACCTCAACTACCAAACTAGTGGCCTTATGACTGAGTGTTGCACTACATTTCAAACCCAATGTAGTTCTATTTTCATGTGTATGTAATTTTGTTCCTAGGCTTCTCTAGCGCCAATGACGCTGTAATAAGGGGAAATAACTAGATGTAAAATACAAATGGTGCATGGAATGGAAAGAATACAACCCTTTCCCCTTATGTTTATGTGTGATGCAGATGTAGAAGATGCCCAAATGTAATCCCTTGCCTTAGTAGATAGTTTCCCTTAATAGTGAGATGTTCACCCATAATTTAGTGAGTATGTTATGTTTATATAGGGATATCTTATTTAAATTTCAACACTAGTGACCCAAAATTGTCGACTATGACCTATGGGAGTACTCGGGGTAACCGTTAGAAATGAAATTGAAAAAATAAATTAAGACCAAATATTATGATTACACAGAAACCTAAAATCACGGACTGGGGAGCCCCAGGGTGCCCCAGTGTAACCTTAGGCACCCTAGAATAGACCTAAAGATGACAACTGAGAAAATTATGACACCTCAGAAAACCTAAAAGATGCCCAAAAATGCAAAGACAAATGATGATTGAACTAGACAAACAACAATGACACCTAACTAACTGACAATAATACCAAATGACGGGTCACTAGTGTATACTTTTATTACACAATATCCATTTATAAAATAACATACCTGGTGGTATTAATGTAATAGTAAGTGCATGATTTTGTGACTACCCCTGTCAAGTTATCTAACACCTTATCAATAAAAGGAAATAGAAAGTGATCTTTAATAATAGATTTGTTAAGGTATATATAATATACACATACTATCCATTTTCCAATTTTTGGAGACTATTACTAATGGGGAAACGCATTGACTAACAAAAATAGGATAAATAAATCCTACTTCCAAGAGTTTATCAATTTCAATATTTATTATATCCCTTAGAGAAGGGTTTATTCTCCTTTGTGGCTTTCTGATTGGTTTCACATTCTTTGTATAGATTTTATGTGTACACATAATAGGATTTAAGTTCCTTTCATATTATTATACTTCCATGAAAATTCTATTATGTGTTTCTACAATATATCAAATAGTCTATCTTCCTCATTTTCTATTAACCAAATTTTAGTAATAAGGGTTTTACCTAATTGAATTTCAATATGCTTAGTGTTTAGATGTATTGAATCTATCCATTTGAACTCAATTAGTAATGAATTTAATGGAAAATATTTAGGTTCGATCATATGGAAAGTAGTGAAATTTTGAGAAAATATTTAACTTTAGGGATGACTTCCCCCAAGGAATAAAATATGAACTACAAAAATGGTCTTTAGAAAATATATATGTAACTTATAATGCTCTTTTTAAAAGTGATTAGTTATTTACTTTCAATTCCTAGATTAGAAAATTTTACTAGGAATGTTATAAGACTATATAAAGATGAGATAGGATCCATTTCACCTACCAGTAATGGTTCATTAGGATTCTTTATAGTTATGTTGGATATCTCAGGAGTTAGACAAGAAACCTCCAAAGCAAGACCTGAAACCTCTAGATCCATATCCAAAACCTCCATAGCTATTTGGTGTAACTCTGAAGCTAAATTAAACTCTTCATTGAACTCATCTACATGAATTTTTACTGTTTCTTTAGCTAGAGAGGAGATGTTATCTGATGTTTTCAAGTTCATCTACATAAAAATATTGAAAGATGGATTTTTAGGTAGGTAAAAATATAGCTTCTTTTCGTATGTATCATTTGAAATGATCATGTTTCCCATCTTGTAATCAATTATGGATGCCACAGTGGCTAACCATGGTCTTCCAAAAATCATAGGGTATCCAATTTTTAGTGTCTTTTGTCACATAATCATGAAATCAATTAGATATTCCTAAGTCCCAATTATAACTAGTATATCTTCTATAATTTATTCTAGATTTATAGTGGATTTATCTCCCATCTGTAATACTATTGAGGTTAACTACATTATAGATAAATAAAATATTTGCAATGTATCAAAAGTCATTACATTAATTCCAGATCCTAAATCTACCAAAACATTATGAATTTCTTTGTTTCTGATTGTTATACTAATAATAGGACTACTTGGATCTCCATATTTTGGCATAACTAACTTACTAGCTAGGAGATCAGATAACTTACCATCCACTTGTATATTTTTTAGATACCTTTTCTTCCTTCCTAGTGTCTTGATGCAAAATTCTTTGGTAACTTTGTTGAGTTTCAGAAGATCCTTGATAGTATGTAACAATGGAATATCAATTTTTACTTTTTGTAACTCTTGTAATAATCCTAATTCTCCATTATTCATATTTTCTTTAAATATTTTAGGAAATGGTATTAGTGTAATATATTTTTTTTAGGAAAAATGGTTTGTGTTTTATCTTCCTCCTTTTCAGAATGGTCAGGAGTATTAGAACAAATGCGGGAAGATATAATTGAAAAATCATAGATTCACAAATTAATAGTTTATGATTATAGATTATAATGTGCATACATTAACCAAATTTGTTAAATATGCATATAATAGTTAAAATATCATGAATGAAATAAAATAAAAATAGCTGAAAGACAATGAGACAAGAGATGCCAAATTTAAGTGGAGAAACCTGAAGGAAAAAAATCCATAGAAAAAGCATTGTCTTATATTAAAAATTTATCAAAGTTTCACCTAGCACTTCCACTTCACTCCTCGGTCTCAAAGTAAACACTAGATGACTTTTTTCTCACTGTATAACAACTCACATAAGTAGACAAGTATAGACTGATTAGTCTATATATTCATTAACCATGTAATATCACCAAACAGTCTAGTCCCATGAGGGATCATCCTATTTATATAGGATGGGTGATTGGTTATACCGCTCCACTCTTTTAGCTGTGAAGGCTGACTAAGATTATAAAAAATAATCTTTAAGATAAGGTTGTTCTAAGTGGCATTCCACCAAATGGTATCCTCACTTGACATTAACACCCCAACACTCCCCCTTAATGTTAAGTGAGGAAAACAAAAATAGACATGCCAACTTTACCTTTAACTACAAAAGGATTTATGGATCCTTGAATAACCAACAATGATTCAGGCTAGCATGCAATTGAGGGAAATCAATAGATCTTCCCATACAAAAATTCTTAAGACCAGTGCTTTACATATGAATACTCACACCAAATTATGGATCCTTTTTATAAACTAAGGTATACCCATAAATAAAGCTTTGTTGGGATTTACAATTAACTTCACATAGAGTGACACATTTAATTATTACAAAATGGAGGAAGTATTGGAAGTTTTTAACATCCATTAATAAGTGGAATTTTCATGCACACTTCCCCTCAATGGTAACTCTGATAGGCCAAAAAATGAATGAAACTTGTAAAAATTCACAACACACAAGTGCATATGAACTTCACTATGCTTGTTCTTTTGATGTTGAACCGGATTCTTTGCAAGAGAAATGTAACTTTAACTGTCATATAGAAGAGTAGTGTTCCCTTTTATGCCCATGTGCATCTCATCCAATAGTTTTTTCATTCAATTAGCATCTTTTGTAGGTTCCAGATCATTTCTATACTCTAATTTAGTATAAGAGATAGAAATTGTTGGTTTCTTCTTGCTACTCAAAGTGATGGCACCTACACCCAACCTGAAAAAATATCTAGAATTATACTTTCTATCTGCAGCATCACCAACATGATAAAAATCACAATAACCAAATAATTTTGCATCATTACAAGAAGAAGAGAAAAGAACATAATTGATTGCTCCTTTAATATATTTCAAAATTATTTTTTACATTTTCCAATGATACTCATAAGGTTCTTACATAAATCTTGAAACTACTCCCAATGCATAATAAATATCAGGTCTAGTAATAGTTAAATAAATTAGAGTACTAACCAGTTGCCTATACAGAGTAAGATCAAATTTAACACAAGTTAGTTTAAGGTATAACTTAACACCAACTTAAATTGGAATGGAAATAGGCTTAAAGTTAATCATGTTAAATATTATAAGAAAATTCACAACATGGTGAGATTGAGATGCAATAATAGACTTATGATCTTGAACTATAATGATGCCAATAATAATATTTAATAAACCTAAATCATTCATTTCAAAACATTCTTCTAACCTTTCTTTGATTCTAATAATTAAATTTATATCACTGCTAGTAAGTAAAAGATCATCAACATAAAGAAAAATAATGATAATATGATTGTTATCAAACTTAACAAATAAATTATTATCAGAATAACAGTTAGAAAAAAAAAGCTCTTGAAAGAACTTATTAATTTTAGAATACCAAGATCTAGGAGCTTGCTTAAGACCATATAAAGAATTTTTAAGCTTACAGACATAAATTTATTTACAAGGTTCTTATAAACCTCTAGGATGACTCATATATATTTCTTGTTTTAAATAACCATTTAAAAAATCATTTTTAACACCCATTTGGTGAATCTCCCAACCATAAGGGGAAGCTAATGCAATAAGAAGTCTTACAGTGCTCATCTTAACAATAGGAGAAAAATTCTCAACATAATAAATACTAGATTTCTGAGTGAAACCACGAGCTACCAACCTTTCCTTGAACTTGTCAATCTCTCCTAGAGAGTTATGTTTTATTTTGAACAACCACCTAGATACTACAATGCTTCTTTTAGAAGGAGGAGGGACTAGTTCCAAAGTGTTGTTTTTATTAAAGAATAGTATTCATCATTCATAGCCTAAAGCCATCTATCATCTTGAGATGCTTCTTCAAAGGATTGTGGTGTCACCTCATAGAGGGTCATCAAGGCATGATAAGTATGTTGAGTTATAGTTAGCTTTCTAATACTATCATACTGAGAGTTTTGAACAATACTTTGAGCCAATTTAGGAATCTTAGGTTGTAAGACATTTTGACATGACTCCTCCTCAATCTCCATCATATCCAAATTGGAATAATCAACCTCTTGAACTTATGTTTCCATGGGAGAAGAATTATCAGGCTCTATCTCTAGAGAAGAAGAGGAGGGTTCATGAGGATCATCAAAGAAAGTTCTCTCTAATACTTGAACATTTTTGTTTTCAATAATGTCATGCTTGAATGGATAATAAACTCTCAATCCTTTATTTTTACAATCATAGCCAACAAAATTATAATAAAAATAGGTTGGATCAAACTTCTTCCTTTTTTATTTTAGAATGAAGATAGAAGCAGGACTACCAAATATTCTTAAGTGATAAATATTTAGTTTTTTCTTTGTCCAAATTTCATGAGGAGTAGCTCTATGAAGATATTTATTACGTAATATATTAATAATATATACAACAATGTTCATAGCTTCAGCCCATAAGAACTTAGGAACATTGGTAGAATGAATCATAGTCCTAACCATTTCTAAGATGGTCTTATTCTTTCTTTCTGCAATTTTGATGAGGGGAATAGGGAGTAGTCAACTCTCTTTGAATCCCACATGACACACATAACTCATAAATTTTTTTGCTGACATATTAACCTCCATTATCAGTCCTAATTCTCTTAATTTTCAAATTAGAAGCATTTTCAACTAGATTTTTAAATTCCTAAAACTTAGACAGGACATCCAACTTCTTAATGAAATAATACCAATTCATTCTAGAGTACTCATCAATAAAATAAACAAAATACAAAGCACCACTGGGAGAAGGAACCTCAAGTGGACCTCTCACATCACTATGAATTGGTTCTAATAACTGAGAGGAATTTGGATCATTATGTTTGTGAAATGTTTGAGCATGTTGCTTACCAGGTAGGCAACTTTCAAAAGTTTCATGACCTGACCTTATCTTTGGAAGAAAAACAATAAGATTCAGTCTCGACATATCATATAAGCTTTTGAAATTTACAGGACCAAGTATTTGATGCCAAATCTAAATATAGTCCTAGAAGAGGAAGAAAAGAAATACTCAGACACAAAAACATCAAAGATATACAAGCCATTTTTCTCAATAACAGAAGCAATAACACTTTTAAACTTATCTTTTGCATACCACTTATCTTGTAAATTTTTTTTTTTACAGTTTTCTTTGGTTAGATAAAATTAAGACTAAAGATTATTTTTCAATTGAGGAACATATAAGACATTCCTAATTATATCAATCGATATATTAACATTGCCACAAAATTCAAACCTAATGATTGAGTTATCTCCTAGATAGGTATTCTCTTCACATTTAACTTCATCTGAGAGGATACCAGGAGTAAAAGTCACGTGCTTGGAGGAACCACTTTCAAGAATCCACTCATTTTCATTTGAAACTGAAAGGGAAGTATACAAGGCAATAGACTACTCAGCCACATTTTCTTGAGATTGCTTTTGATTTTTCTTATGATTATTAGGCTTGTTGTTCTTAGAATTATTTGTTGATTTATTAGTCTTCACCATACAATCAGACTCTTTATGCACAAAGTTTCCACACTTATTACAAGTTCCATTAAATTTGAATTTAAAGTTCTTATTATTTGTAGCATAATTATTCATAGGATTTGATTTAAATCTATATCAGATACTAGACTTATGATTATGATTTTTGTTATTTGTATTATGATAATACTTACGATTATGTGAGAATAAAGATTGAGAAGTAGTTTCTTTTGAATCAAGTTTCTCCAGGACTCTCTCTTATTGAATCAAAAAATAAGAAAAAGTTCCCATATCAGGAAGATCATACTCATTATGATACATGAAATTGAGAATTGAGATGAATTTTCTATTCTTTTCATTAGTATTAATCTAGATTATAAAGTATAGAAGCTTATCTTGAAATAATTCATAGCTGCAGCCATATAATTGAGCTTAATGTTCTTAAATTTTTCTAAATAATTGACAATTTTATCATCCCCCTTCATGGGTGTTGTAAATAGCTCTAAACCCAATTTATTGATCTTAGACAACCTACTGCCTTCATGCATGGTTTATAATTTTTTCTATGCATCTCCAGGCTAGTCGATATGACCTATATGCATTAATAAATCATCTCTAATGCTTTGCAATAGGATGGACAGAGCTTCTTGAGATCTTTGAAAAAAAAAACTAAGGTTTGCAAGGGTAGTTTTTCTCCCTGTGGGACATTTTTCTATACTAGTCACAAGATCCCAGAGATTTATACCCATGAAAAAATCTTTTAAACGCACTCTCCAAATGATATAATTTGTTTCACTAAAACTATTAGACTTGTCCAATGAAAAACTGGCAGAAATGGCCATTTTTAATGCTCAGACGACAATGAAAACAAATACAACTAAAAAATGACTCAAGGAAGCCAAATGGAGGGAAAAAAACTAGCTATAGATATTCTTAATAGCTATACAAATGCAAACATCTTGAGTTTAATTAAAAAAATACTAGCTTTGATTGAGATTAAGATCAATTTAACAGATCTTAGTCAGATTTGACCTATAAGAGCTCGACGAGTTATTTAGCAAGTCAACGATGCGAGCTCACAAATGAGCTACTTAACAAATAAAAACAAGAGAGGGATGTGTTGGCTTTAAAATAAATCCTCTAGAGGATGCAAAATATTTAAAAATTAAAGTTAATTCCTTTTCAGGTCTAAGAAAACAAACAAAAAAAACACGTCAATAAACTATGAGAATACTGACAACAGAGAAAAAAAATACGCATGTTTCTTTTCATTAGCTCACATATCACGATGCAACTAATAAATTAGAATAACTGAAAAATAATTGTATATACGTATCTTAAATTAATTGGATCATTTTTTCACACTATGACACAATGTGAAATCAAATTCAGTAAAAAATTCAATCAAATGATGCCACTTGTCTAAAATTTAATGATTAAAGGCTTGGCACTTGGTAGTTTTGCCAAACCTTTTTTTTATTTCCTTAAGACGACTCAAGGTCTGCAAAATAATACAAAATTAAAATAAAGTTCAGGTATGAAATCAAAAAATGATAGATGTAGCAATCTAAGCGTCTAAGTCAAAGCAAAAAATTGATGCCCTGAAACTTGCAAAGGATGACACAATTAAAAGATTAATATACTTGTCAAAAACAATTGGTTCACGCTTCACAAGTCTGACATAGAATAAGCCAAAATATATATACGTGGAGCCTTTTAAATGGCTCGCACTTCATAAGACTGAAAAATACTAAAAAATACAAAATGGAGGCTAATTCTAATTAGATAACTACTGCCACAAATGAATGAGTGACAAATGTAAAATATGGAGCAATTCTATTGGCTTGGATGTCACAAATATGACAAATCTGAAATTAAAAGATACATGGAGAAATTCTATTTATTCACCCTTTGCATATGACATAAGAAATAAAAATAAGATTGATAATGTGAAATACGGAGCTACTACGAGCTATCTTATTGGATCATATTTTGTAAATGACATAGGAGAGCTAAGCTAAGTCTAACAATGTGGAGAATGTGTAAATCCATCATTAGCACACATTTCACAATTGACAATCAGGCAAACAAAATGACTAAAAAATTGAAGCACGATGGAGCACTTTTATTGGCTCGGCTTTTACAAAGATTAAAAATTCTATTTAGAAGACTTAAAACATGAAGCTAGATGGATAAAAATGATTAGCTCAAGATTCACAGTCAAAAGAACTTTGCATAAAGAAAAAAGGTCAAATAATACTGATAGCGTGAAGCCAAATGGTAAAAAATTATTAGCCTAAGCTTTGCAAAGACAAAACTTGACTTTGGAACTTCTAAATGACACTAAGGAAGCTGAGATAGATAACTCTCTTTGCATCATTGAGGAAATATTGGAGAAGGATAACATGGGTTCAGAAGAAACATTGCAGAAAAAAACTCCAAGGGGAAAAAGTAAAATCTCAACAGATATATCTCCTTACTATAGCAATAGATCAACAGATATACCTCCTTGCTTCAGCAAAAAATCAACAAATCTACTCTTTATTGATAGTAATCAGAGAGAGCAAGAGGAGGGAGAAGTAACACCATTCAAGGAAGATGAGGAGCTAACTTCTAGATTCATAGAGGTCATCTAAAAAAAAAGAGAATGAAAGGATTTGAAATGATCCCAGAATCACTCTACAGTGAAAAGAAAAAGAAAATGGACAACTAGGAAACTTCAACATCCAGAATGACTAGATCTTCTGCTAGAAGACTAGTTGATTTTGGAAGTAGTTCTAAAAGAGTAAGGCCCTCAAAAAATACTCTTAGATCCAAGAGAACAGAGAAAGACATTGCAGATGGCATTCAACATCAATTGAGCCATCAGGAAATCCCAGCTCCCACTCCTATTAAATGAAGATTATCTCTTGGAACATTGGAGGGCCAAACGGAAACTCCAAACAGAGAATCATTAAGGAGTTACGAGATTCTAGTAGTCCTGGTATTTTGATTTTGCAAGAAACTAAGATGAAAGCTAAGATCCTTTAAATTAGTAAAAAGAGTTTGTGGGAAAACTCTGATGTGGATGTGGTGGACTCTCAAGGATCCTCTAGAGATCTGGCCACTCTTTGGGATAAAATACATTGTATTGGTATGGTTCTTAATGCTAGCACTAATCATCTTGCTATTAAACTTCATGCTATTGAGAATAATGGATCCTTTCTAATATCTATGCCCCTAATATGGTTAGTGGGAGATGAAAACTATGGACTGATCTTAAAATCTTTAGAAACCAACATAGTACAGCCAACTGTCTTAGCATGGGTGACTTTAATTCTCCTCTAAACCCAGGTGAAAAATATGGAGGAATCTTTAGCTTTTCCACAGGGATGGAGGAATTTTTTGATTTTATTGCTGATCTTAATCTCTTGGATGTGGATCTCCATGGGAATAAATACACTTGGAAGAACAGAATGTTGGGAAAATATCGTATGTAAGTTAGACTGGATAGAGCCCTGATTTTTGCTAGTTGGATTCTCAGTCAGGACTTCCACCGCTCTTCCCTACCCAAAATTGGATCGGACCACAATCCGATTGCCTTAAATCTTCTCATTTGGACTAAGCCCATCAGAAGCTCATTCAAATTTGAAAATATGTGGATGGAGCATGATGACATCTATGACAAAATTAAAGAGTGGTGGGTTTGGCAATTTAGATAGATTCAGGAGCTTAAAAATGTTAAAAAACAAGTTAAAATCTGGAATAAAAGAGTTTTTGGCAATGTGTTTGAAAAAAAAAAGTTAAAACAAAAGCTCAAAGATCTGGAAATCAAAATGAATACAATGGGGAGATTTGTTGAAGACCAAACTGAGGAAAATAATATTCTTTCAGAGTTGGATACGATTTGTAGCAGAGAAGAATCCTTATGGAGACTAAAATCTAGGGCTATCTAGCTAAAAGAAGGAGATAGAAATATGAATTTTTTCCATATGACCACTTTGAAACATAGAGCTTGTAATAGGATTATGGAAGTGGCTAAAAGTAACGACACTGTTATAAAATATCCCAATAGCATAAAAGAAGAAGCTCTCAATTTCTATAAAAAACTTCTTAATGAGAGGAGTATTATTACTGATGAGGTAATTTCTTTCATGTTGGAGGCCATTCCCCAAGACAAAATTGAGGAGTAGAGAATTAAAGATATCACTAAAGCTATCACACTTGAAGAGTTGCAAAAAGTTGTGTTTACTTTAGAAGGTGACAAGGCTCCAGACCCGGATCGTTTTTCCATTAAATTTTTCCAGAAATTTTGGGAAATATGTTCAATTGATCTTCTTAGAGTGGTGAATGAATTCCATAGAACTAGGGATCTTTTGAAAGAGCTGAATAACACCCACATTGTGCTTGCTCCAAAAAAAATGGATGCTAAAGACTTCAAAGACTTCAGGCCCATCAGCCTTGTGAATGTTATCTATAGAATTTTTACCGAAATCATTGCTACCAGGCTTCAATTTATTATGAATGATTTAATCTCAAGGCAGCAGAGTGGATTCATTAAAGGCAGGATTATCCAAGATGGAGTGATTATGGTTCATGAGACCATACACTCTATGGAGAATAATAAAAAAGTGAATATGGTCCTTAAGCTTGATATGAATAAAGCCTTTGACAAGGTATCTTTGGTTTTTCTTGAAAAAGTATTAATTAAATTTGGTTTTCTGGCTTAATTCAGAAAAATTATTAAGGCTTTCATCTCTATGGTGAGATTCTTAGTGGCGGTAAATGGTGAGCTGGTGGGATTTTTAACAAGTAGCAGAGGGCTAAGACAAGGGGTCCCCATATCCCCCCTACTCTTCATTATTATGAAAAATAGTCTTAGTAGAAAAATTAGTAAAGTAGTCATTGACGGTCTTCTGAAAGGCTCAAAGCCCACTTCCATCATCCAAACAGCTTCTCATCAGTAATTTACGGATGATACAATCCTTCTTTTATCAGCTTCTGTCATTGAAGATAAGGCTACCAAAGCTATTCTGCAACTTTACGAATCTACTTCTCGACAAGAGATCAATTATGATAAAAGCTCCATTTTCTTATTCAAAACTCCTGAGGAAAGAAAACTTCCAGCCACTTACTTAGGACTCCCTCTTGGCACTAAAAAAGTTTCTAACAAGGTGTGGGATGATCTATTGGCGAGATTTAAAAAAATGGCTGGATGGAAAGGAGCCATTCTATCTAGTGCTGGTAAGTGCCTACTCATAAAAATCACTCTTCAAAATCTGCCTATCCACATCATGTCTCTTTATAAGATCCCTTCTACCTTCAGAGAAAGAATTGAGAGGATTCAGAAAAACTTCTTATGGTAGGGCATAGAGGAGAAGTTTAAATATCACTTAGTTGCTTGGGATAAGGTTTGTACTCCAAAATCTATAGGGGGACTGGGCATAAAAGAAATCAAGAAAATGAATGAGGGTCTTATTGTGAAAATGGGTTGGAGAATGTTATCTAAGAAACAACCTTGGATAGGATTAATTAAGGCTAAATACCTTAATCAACAAGCAGTATTTTCTTTTCCTTAAGATGAGCACCTTCCATATGGTTCCATTTTTTGGAATAATTTAGTGAAGAGCAGAAATTTCATCAAATAAGAAAGTAAATGGAAAGTGGGAGATGGCTGTGATATTAAATTTTGGGATGATAATTGGTCTAATGGTAGCCTTATGGATAGATTTGGTGTTGCCAAAGACAATCTTGAAAACAAGTATGGCACTAGATTCAAGGATTATATTGAAAGAAATGGCAATAAAAAGAAATGGAAAAAACTTTCTGTGGATAGAGATGACTTGATCCAAACTATTTCCTCCTTGCACGATTAGTTGGACCTTATCCCCTTAAGTCAACTAGATGTTAACAATGAATTGGTTTGGAGCAATTCTATTGATGGGGGCTACTCTATCAAAACTGGTTATAATACTTTCTTTGACAATAGTCAAACTGAGTGTAAATGGAGTAGAATTTGGATGAATGAGCTAACACCTAAAATTAACTTTTTCTTTTGGCTTGCTCTCAGGGGAAGAATTCTTACCACTGACAACCTGATAAGAAAAGGTTTCATAATGCCTAATAGATGTCATCTATGTAAAAAATACTCTGAGGATATCATTCATTTGTTTATCCATTGTGATTATGCTACCAGAATATGGAGTTTTACCCTCTTTAATTTTAAAGATTTCTGGGTGGTTCTGAAGGAATTCAATCATCTCTAGACCCAATGGAGCCCACCCTATAAACATTGTGTTGTTAGAAGGCTCTATAATTTGGTAATACCTCATGTTATTTGGAGGATATGGAAAGATAGAAATGATATTATCTTTAGAAATAGTAAACCGAATTATAAGCTTAGTATTGGGAAAATTTCTAATGTTATTAAAGATAATATTGCTAGATTTAAACCCCCCAAAAACAAGAGTTATCCAAAAAATGAAGAGTATGTCTTGTCCCAATGGCATATTAGAGCTGACAATATTTGAAACAATTCCAGTAATAATATTGATAGATCTTTGATACATTGGCATCCTCCTTATCTTAACTGGTATAAGTTGAACTTTGATGGGGCCTCTAAGGGTAACCCTGGAATTGAAGCTGGGGGAGGAGTGATCCGAGATCATAAAGTAAGTTTGAATGCTGCTTATGATGGTAGAATGGGAATATAAACTAATCATTTTTCTGAAGCATTATCTTATTTATGGAGCCTTAGAATTGCTCAGACTCATAATATCCAAAATCTCATTCTGGAAGGAGACTCGCTTAATATCATTAATCATCTTAATCAGTGTTCACCTCTAAGTTGGAACATCAATGACTTCATATTGGAATCCATAAGTATTTTCCAAACCTTCAATAATATTTGGATCAAGCATACTTACCGGGAGGGTAATAAGGTGGAAAATTCATTGGCTAATTATGGCATAAATTTTAATCACATTATTTGGGAAAATAGAGATCACATTCCTGAATAGATTCAAAATATCATACAAGTGGATACTTATGAGCATGCAAATCCGGGGTAAGATAAATGAGTATTTGGAGTGGGTATTTAAGAATAAGACTCTCACACATGCTAATATTAAAACAACACTCAAGCAGATCTTGACGGACAATCAAGGTTATAGAAAGTATAATGATGACTTAAAGTGGATCTATATGAAGATTAAAGCCACACATGTGAGAAATATTATGCTTATTACAACTTTTAAATAGGGATTTATGGATTCTCAAGTATGTAATAAGGATGATGATGATCTGAAGTGGGTTTCTAAGGGGACTTAAGTTCACACATGTGGGTTTTCCTAGGTACATTGCATCAATTACGCAGGCATTCGTGGGAACAACTACACTATTCATTATTCGCATCACGTGAAAAGAAACAGAGAAAGGTGGACTAGTAACTGTGTCTACTACAGAATTCCTCATAGGGATTTTAAAAATTATATTTGTAAACACTTAAGCATGGTGAAAATGGTAGGATCCCCTTGTCAGATCAAACCCAGCG
Organism: Taxus chinensis; assembly: GCA_019776745.2. NCBI lineage: Eukaryota > Viridiplantae > Streptophyta > Pinopsida > Cupressales > Taxaceae > Taxus > Taxus chinensis. The sequence goes on along the minus strand of CM034154.1, from coordinate 464,431,641 downwards.
AGGACCCAGAGTGGAAAAATAATGAAGAGCTTTGGAATATTCTCAACCATGGAGGTATCACAAATTTTATTGAGAAGATTCAGGGTCACAACCAAAGCATTTCCCTACATTTTTCAAAGGATTGGAAGGATCACATAGTTGAATATGGCGAACAGAAAATTTTGATCAATGAAGAGTTAATCGCCGAATCAACAGGCCTTGGGATGGATGGGTACCCCCTGCTTTTTTAATAAAATGATTGACAAGGCTGCTGAGGAGAGGAAATTTGTTGAAGGTAATGAGAAACTGGTATTCATCACAGTGGGTTTGCAGGTCAGCTCAATCCCTCTACCTTTTGACGAGGTCACCCGTATGATGGTGCGATACATCTCTCTAGAGGGGAGATTCATCACTGTGCCCTTAAAGCATCTTTTGTTTCTCAATCACTTTTGCATAAGTTTCACTATATATTTCCTTCATTATATACTTAATTCTCTCAAGTGCTCCATTTTGGAGTTCCAAAATCATGCACGTGCAGTCCCTCTATATCAGGGTCTCATCTTCTTGCTGCATAAGATTTGTCTTCTTAGGCCTCCCGGCATCCCAACCTCCCCCATCTCTATTTCCTTCTCTTCCCCGCACCGCTGCCACTACCCCCATCTCTTCTCCTTCTATCCCCATCACCACTTCTATCACCCCTTTTCCTTCATTCTTGGCTCCCTCTTTCATCCCCCCCACCTCTGCTCCCACCCCCTTCACCTCCACTTCGACCAGACCTATAGCTAGGTCTTCTAAAAGACTCAACCTTGATACCGTTGTTTCGTGGAATATTCCTCAGGACTTGGAAATTAGTCATAACATCTTGCATATTAGTAGCACTGGTTCATAGGAGGCACACATTAAGAGCTCTACAAAAAGGCTAGAAGCCTTAGAAACTGACATGTTGCTGCTGAAAGAAGAAGTTAAAAACTTGGAAAAGAAAAAATGCAAGAGGAAGAAGGAGGAGGAGCTTGATATTGATAATAAACAGGTTGAAGATATCTATAAAAAATTTAACTCCTTAGACAACCATCTAGGGAAATCCAAGACTCGACATGACCATAATATGGCTATTTTTAGTGCAATCAAAGAATTTATTGAGTGGTATGTCCGCAGCGTCTCTAATCTTGTGGAGTGCTAGCAACTCTCTAGAGAACAGAAAAGGAAAGAAAACAAACCATTCAACAGCTGGATGTTTCTGACCCTTCTCATATGATGACATTGGCTATGTTTGCCTCTTGGTAGAATATCAAATCTAGAATTGACAAAGCTACCAAGAAGTAATTGTGGATCTGCGCTACTCTTGCTATCTTCCTTCTTATTTTTTGTTTTCTTTTCGTTGTTTTTTGGCTACTCTTCTACAATGTTCAAACCGGTTTGATGTTTTGGGGTAACTTCTCTTTGGTTACATTGGGTTTCTATGTCTCATTTGGATCTTGATCCTTTTTGTATTGATTTTCATTCCTATTTTGGCTTCTAGGCCCCTTTTGTACACAAGGGTATATTCCTGTTAAAAAAACTATTTACCAATAATAATAAAAAAAAGACAAAACTTGAAGAAAATTAAATATATAATCAAAAAGATGTCAGATTGAAGCCACTTGGCATTCTAAGAGTGGGTATAGCTTTTCCAACATGAAAAAAGGACAATGAAGCTATTTGGAACAATTTTATTTGTCTGAGCTTTACAAAATCGAACGGATCTTAATACAAAATGACAAAGTGAAGTCAGATGGCATAAAGTGATTGGATTGAGCTTTGCAAAAGTAGATCTAGCAAAAAACAAAGATTTAAAAAAATGGAGTGTATTTAAACATTCCAAATTAACTAGATCTAAATAGAGATTTCGGATCCACTATCAATACATGACCCATACAGCTATAAGCGGCTTGAAAACTTAAAATAATTTCAAAAATGACAGATTTAAACTGTAAACAACTGAGACAAGATGTAAAAGAAAATATCTAAGTAGACAAAATATCAAACATGATCTAAACAACCATTTAGCTAATATTTCACCTATATTTCAAACAATATTTAGGCAGGAATTAGAATTTTAAACCTGGTTAGCTTGAAGTTGTCAGCTAAATTTTAAGGTTTTCACAAATCAAACGATCTTCAAGCTTCTTTTCTCTTCCAAGCCAAAAAACATATAGATCTAGGTCTGCACACACATAATCACCAACTCTTATACCATGTTAGAACAAATGCAGGAAGATATAATTGAAGAATTATAGATGAATGAATTAATAGTTGAGGATTATAGACTATAATGTGCAAACATTAACCAGATGTTTTACATATGCATATAACAGTTAACATATCATGAATGCAATCACATTTATAATTTAGATGTATCTTCTCACAAATGTTACCTATATTAGTTTTATCCAAGAGACACTTGTGAAGAGGATGTTTATCCTTACATTCTATACATTACATAGCTAGGGTGTCAATATATTTTTTTGACAATAAATATATCTAATATGGTGCTTAATTGAAACAATATATCCATATTTAGATTTACCATTTCTTTTATAATATGGTTGATATTAGTGTTTGATTTCCTAGGTTTTCCTTGTCTTTCCCTTAGCTTGGTCCTTGAATAATTCATACAAATTTCAGAAATCACATCAAATTTTAGCTTATTGGTATCCCCTCCACCCATGAGGTTTAGAGAATCTATATATCTTCATCCAATCCTCTCAAAAATATTATTTTAATCAACCCAACATCAAGTTCTCCTGCACATATTTGAATGGTAAAGAGGAATCAATCGAAATAGTTTTCCATACTTTCATCCTCTTCTTGTTTTAACCAAAAAAATTCTTCTTTCCTATCCTTGACCCTACAGTAATCCTGATATTTATCTAAAAATTAAGTTTCCATTATTCCCAATTCCTAATGGATCTAGTCGGGAGTCTCATAAACCATCTCATTGTTGAATCATTAAGTGTAGATGGAATTAGTTTGATTTTTTTGTTGTCATTGGTATAATGATAGGTTTGATAAAGAACTTTGAATTCTAATAGAAATTGATTAGGATCTTCAGTGTTCATACCTCTAAAGGTACTAAGGTAGATGAGATAGATACTTGTTTTTCATAGGGGCTTCCTTATCTATGTCTATGTGTATGGGATAATAAACAGTTATTTCCTTGGATAATGGTTCTCAACATTGACTTCTCCATCAATAATTGGTTCATTAGCTATTTGGGGAGGAAATATTTCTAGTGTTGGAGATCTACATTGTGAGGATTCAACATCTATTAACAATTGAACCTCAATGTTTTTTTCAATTTCTAAAGCACTTTTAATGAATATAGGTGAAAAATATTATTACAAGCCTTCATCAACACTTGATTTTTCCTTTTGGAAAGTTTGAAATTCTTATTTTATTTCCTAAAGTTGACTTACTACGAATCTAATGAGTTATACAACTAGACTCGATTCCTCCTAATACCTTATCAGGTGTGAAAGTTCATGTGGTTTTGATGGAGGGTTTACAATAAACCTTCCTTGTGAGTCTCTAGGTCTATTCATAAATTTCTAAAAAAAATCCAACACCGTAAATAAACCTTCCTTATCAACAATGTCTAGATCCCCAACAACGGTAGTAGAAATGATGGGTTTTCATCAAGTCCAATCATTTAATGTATATTAATATGTCATCTTAATTGAGACAATGTTATAAGGATATATGTAATAGGTTTGTATTTAGGTGACATGATTGGTTACACACACATTTGAACAACAAATTATACTTAACTAAATTAAAATTGCATAAATAAACTTATTAATTTTAAGATATCATGCTTTATGGAATTGAAATCACACTGATGAGACCCTTTAATTACTCTTTTAATTATCTCATATTTTTTATATTTTTTATACCCTTTGCACTATTTATCATTGTTATCGTATCAAAAATTTCAACTTGAACTTAAAGTTATGGCACATATTAATTAATATAGCTATTACTAAGTTACTCTATTTTATGGATTCTTGAATGTGCATATTAATATCTTTGATAAAATGAAATGATTAATATTTTTTTACTGAATGCCACACATTTTTTCAAAAATATGTTATATGTTACCACTAACATGCATCTGAAGAAACTTTTTCACAAGCTAAAGGGACTCATCTACAACAACTGACATGTAGCAACTAGGACTCGTCCACAACAAAGCACCTACAGTCAAGGGAGAACATACACATATACATGACTATGATTGTGGGAATCTTGATCAACGTGGATACTTCATATATATTTACGCATATCAAGAAATAAGAAATTATGACAACAATAAGTAGATCTCATGCCAATACATGATTATGATTTGCAACTGTAAATGTGGAACTAGTTGATCTAACTTGATAACCGATTGATAAAATGAACAGTTAGTTATGTTATTGTATTAGAACACCTTTTCTTATTTCTGATTAAATGTATAAGAATCAATGGATTTCTTGGTAGTGTTATTTTACTTAATAAAAATGTAACTATTAGTTTGAAAGAGTCTTTTCACACCTCTTCTGATTATAAAGAGAATGGCGAGACTATAGTAGAGATTGATCCATAGTGGAGGAATTGTTGTAAGTTTCATTCTGAATATTCATGATGATGAATAAAATCTGAGTTCCATCATTTTTCTGTAAAAACAAGCCTTAGGAAGGGTTAGCACCCAAATTAGGTCCCAATTGTGGTTTGATAAACCCCCTTTCCTTTTTATTTGACATTTTAGTTCCTTACATGCATAGATTAGAATTGCAATTGTTGAGTCCTATACTTGTGGTATGCTTTTACCTATTTTATTACTTAGCTATAGAATTTCCTTTTTATGTGCAACATAGTTCATTTCTAATCATTTTATTTTTAATTTTTGTGACATCAATATTTTAGTTTATACCTCTTAAGCACATGTAGCTGTGTGTACAACACTAGCAGAGTTATAATTTTATATCCCTAGGTCTAATGAATAAATGACTTTGGATCAGTGAACAACATATTAATTGATGCAAGTTAATTTGCACCACCCCACATAGTTACTTGATTTGAAAGGACACTCTTGATAAATTGAAATAAAAATTCTTGGGAACTGAAATAACACTCTTACTAATTTGAAATGGCATGATTCAATTAAACACACACACACACACACACACACACACACACACACACACACACACACACACACACACACACACACACACACACACATGCAGGTTTTTAATATATTGAAATAGATTAAAATGCTTTATATTTAAAAATTCATAAAGATAAATTAAAAATAAAATAATTTACCAAGAATGAAAATTCATTAGAGAGAGTGGACCTTTTGCTTCCCTTAGAAGAAGATAAAAAATAGTAAGGATCTTTATTGAAACGTTGACTAGGATCTATGTATTAATACATGAATAATTATTGATTAAAAAATGTTGTATATTCCTACTTAGGAATTATTGAACTATAAATGTAGTTGTAAATCTCTTTTATTTAGATAACTAATATATATATATATAACAGTATGCTTAAAACAGAAATTTAATCCTAAGCATCAGATTCTATCCATTTTTACTAAATCAAAATAGCTCTCTAGATATTATGGACTAGAAAGGGAGAGATTAGAGGATCTCGAATAGGGAATTAGTTAAAAACCATCTAGATATGAAATTCCAACTAAAATTTATTCACTTAAATTACAAAATACACTTCTAAAAAATGACACTATCTAATTATAGTAATTGCTAATTTTAGAACAGAAGACATCCGTTCCCAAAATAGCACTTCAACTCATTCTTGATTCTTGAAATGGAAGTATTGTTTCAAAATATTGACCACAAAACTTTATAGACGGATAGGAAACCTCCAAAGATAAATGAGAAACCTTCAGAGCTAAATGGGAAACCTCTAGAGCTCGTAAAAAACACAAAAACTTTAGGTATCGATGAATGAATACCTAAAAATGTTGGTCTTTGTTTTCAAAATTCTGATACATACAAAAACTACATCTTTTTAGGAAAGTTGGGAATGAGATTAATAATAAAAGAGATATAACTACTAAGGAAACTTCTAAAGTAATATCAACAACATTTATTCTTAAACTAACCATAAACATTAATATTTGCATTAAAATACACTTGTAAGGAAGAATGGAATGAGGATTTAAGGGTAATTACATGGATAACGATGGCTAAATGATGGACTCATCAACTATGTATTTTCATTATTCTATGATTACTTCATAAATATCACCCAAGTGGGGAACTGTAGTTCGAAAATATGTGTAATATACACATGTTTATAAATTATTAGCTTCTATGAATCTATAACCTAAACACAACTAATGATAATGATAGTCAAATTTATATATCTTGCATTACACCCACATGGGTCCTCTAGAATTTTGTTACAATATTTTTTTATCGAATCTTATTGATTCTAATCTAAGATACACCCACATAGAGCATAAATTATGACTCATGACATCAATACAATATATAATCACTATAACAAATTATAGGGTATTCCCACAAAAATATGTCACTATCTAAACCAAATCAAATGATCACAAATAATATATTTTCACACAATGTACTTACACCCATTTTATTTTGATATGGGTAATATTGCTATAATAAATCATACAACCTCAAAATAGGTAGCATAATATCTATTATTTCTGTAATGAATTATCCATAACACTTCCCATTGTCATGGGGTGGGGGAAAATTCAAAATGTTGCTTTAATACATAAGATGATCATATTTATTCTAAGGGAATTAGATTCCTTGAATTTATCAAATTATAAGGGCATTAGATTTTCTAAATTAATCAAATATTTTGCATATAAATACACAATATTCTTTGAATTGATTACAAAAAATCTCTATAAATATAATTTCTATCTCCTCAATGACTCAGAACTTTTATATTTCTTATTCAATAAAAGAATGACAATCTAAATTTTTTTCTAAATGTTGTATAATTATATATCCATGTGATCACTCATTAAAAACCTATATTAATATTTCAAAAAACACATAAAATGAACTTAGGTATAATTTAATTTTCCTTAAGAACAAAATTTTAAATTATGATTCAAAGGTGTTCAATGTGTAGATACATAATAAAGAAGAGTATCTTTTATAATGGGTTCTAAATGATATTTTACATATGATTTTATCAATCCAAAGAAAATAATTAATTGACATGTTTACCCATATCTTTTCTTCTATATATCTTTTATAAGGATCCCTAAACATGTATTTTTAATTCATTCTTCTACGATGATGTGATTTTTTGGGGATCCCTACCTTATAGATTTAGTTATCTTCCATGCTAATGTGTTTAGGATATTATTTATCATCCTAGATAAAATTAATCAACCATATTATCAAAGGTCAACAATTATGTATGTTGGGACCCTTCTATAGCTTCCAAATCTTAATGGCGCGTAGGCACGCATGGCCGGAGGGTGTGCACAAGTGAAGGCATGCAAGGCAGAATTCAAAAGGGGTTATTGGAGAACCAAGGATGCATGCGCATGTGAAGAGAAATTTGGGACTTAGCTGTTTTTGGCCTTTTGGACAGAACACATGAAGAATGTGTTCTATTTGGATAAGGTTCCATCCTGGCAATAGGGTGTCTTGGAAGGAGTATACCTTATGATAGGAAGATCTAAAAAGCTATTCATGACATGGAGAGGCATGCACCTAGGGTGACCCACACCTTGACACTTGGAGCCATATCTGAGGTTGCAGAAGATTTTTTTAGAGTTCAGATGCCTATTTATACATGCACCCTTCGCAAAAAAATGGGGACAGAAGTGAGGTAGCAAAGTTCTACAGAATTACTTCGAGAACTATGGGATAAATGGGTAGATGATTCTAGGAAGGATGTAATGGGGAAATGGGGAATGCAAATTTTATTTTGTGAGCATACATGTATGGATCCAGTTATGGTGCATGACAATAGTTTTCCTCTCTATGATGTCTTGGAATAATACTATGAATGAATGTGATAAGGTTACCACTATGTTTATGTTAATATCTCCTTCTTGTATTATCTACATGTTTCCACTATGATTTTTATCTTGTATAATCATGAACCTTACTTGAATGTTAAGTCTTATTATGAATTTACAAATTCCCAGTTCTAATTAATTTTGTTGAGTGCTTTGTTTCTATTATGACTTAAGGGGTGTAGAAGTCGTTCTGAGCTCTATAGATTTTCATGTCTGTTAAATCACTAAGTCATAATCATGGATTATGCCTTCTACTAAACTCACATAAAAGATAGACTCGGCTCCCTCTTGCATGCCTCGGGTGAGCACCTGGCACCTGCTGCGTGATAGACTAGCGTGCATGAGGTTCCCTTGTTCTTTTTAGGGTGCAAAAATGACTACATCTTGGTTCCGTTTCCACGACCCTCTTTTTGAAGTTGTAGTGGAACATGGCATACATCCTAATATGTGAAAAAAATGATGGCGGAGTGCTTAAAACTTGAGGGTGTTGAAGATTGGTTTAAAAACACAGAGGATAAATTCACTTAGAGATTCAATATTGGACCTAGGTTTAACACGCGAAGATGGGTGGAGGACACTCTATCATGAGTTGTATGAAACCTTCTTTTGTTGTTTCCCAATAGAGTTATTTGAATGGCTCTCGGCTTATACATCTACATCAGGGTGGTATTATAAGTCACACCATTGGACCCAAAAAACATATCAGAACTTGCAAGATGTTGATCTAACATGGACCCCGTGCTATAGATCATTGGTGGAAGGGGAGTATTGACTAGATACACTCTGGAATATACCATTTTGACATATTCTTGTCTAGAAGTTGTTGAGTTTGAGTTTTTCCAGGATCCCAGAGTATCATTTATGTGTGTTATCCTCTTTGAAATCAAAATATTGATGGTAACCATGGGTTTAGAGGCATTTCCTATGGCCAGCTAAACCACCCTGAGCGCTTGGTGAGGAAGCCATGTTGAGGAAAGATGGCTGATATAACGACTGAAAAGGAAAGAGAAGAGAGATGGCTAAAGTATAATGAAGTGCATGAAAGGGAGATCGATAGATAACATGGGATTACAAGTGGGGTTATGGATCCAGACATGGTGGAAAGGAGTTGAGGTTCACGTGGAGGATGTGGAACCTGAGAAGTCTATGATACCCCATCTTGGTAAGTGCGGGAGAGAAAACCTTGTGGCTTCTGATGAGATTCCATCGCATAGAGAAAGAAGAGTCATTGGCACACATCTAACCCCACCTAGCGACTGAACCTTGGCACTTAGTTTGTTTGAATGAGGGAAAATTATATTTGATCCATTTGATATCAGTAAAAATAACTGATCAAAACCCAGAAGGTACAACTTCTCGTTTGGGACTTCTATGGCTTCACACACTATTCCATTATTTGGTGGAATGTTTGCACAAGGCACATATACAGCTGGTTTTGGAAGCGTGTTAGTAAGTGGTGGAGGAAATATGACTGGGAGTGGCACTAGTTAACAAACTATCAGTGCGTAATTTAGTAGAAGGATGAGAGCATTTGGCACAATAAACATGGGCCATGTGCTTAACACAGGAGAATCTGGAGGTGGAAGTGGTGGAGCTAGTGGCTAAGGATCTAGTGGATCCGGCGGAGGAGGAAATAGTGGAGGAAACCAAGGGACTGGATCAGGAGGACAAGGACCTCAGCCACCTCCTCAAGTCTTTTTCAAGATGTCTCTACACTTACCAGATTACAGTGGGATAGAAGATGCTATAGAGCATGTGCATAAGTGTGAGCTGCTATGTTGCGTAAAGGGGATCATGACCCAGGATCAAAAGGCCAGTCAATTTACGATGACCTTACAAGGACGCACGCATAGTTGGTATAGAAATTATGACCCTCATTAGACTATTGTGGACTATACTACGCTGAGAAATGCAATCTTGGAAGAATTCCACATACCTGAGTTTGAATAGAAGAGCATCAGCTCTCTCAAAGAAATCCAGCAGGGAATGGCAGAGAGCATGCTAGAATATGATGCGCGCTTTAAAAATATATTTTATAAACTATCTTATGATATCTACCCTTCACAACATGCTCAGTGCTTTGTTGGAGGGCTGATCACACCCTTTAGGAGGGATTTATCGCATAAAATTTTCATGGACCTACGTGAAGCATTGGAAGCTACTTTATATGCTAAGGCAGTTGGTAGTGTTGACACTGGTGTTAGCCCATTTCTGGAGGCTCAGATTGCTACCATGGCTAAGTAGTTAGAGAAATTATCTACCAACACAGTTCTAGAGACTCGCAGTGGGATGTGGTGCATAGATAGTAAATTAGAAGGGCACGCAAAGCATAATGGTGGGATATGTACTCAGAAGGTGGTACATGCCGTAGCAGTAAACTGTGAAATATGTCATAGGGACCATGATTCAAGTAGGTGCCCCTTGTTGCAGTGCGCGATCCAAAAAAATGTATCTTGTTATTGTAAGATATGTACCTCAACCACACATGACACCAAGGATTATAGATTGATTGACTAGATTCATGAGGAAATCAATCTTGGTGTGCGCTAGACTGGCATTGCCAGTAGTTCCAAGGGAGATGAACATCGGTATGAAGAGCACAAAGATGGAGGTGCACATGGAAGAGGGTTTTGCAGAGGATTTTTTGGTTGTGGTAACCATGGGGGAAGAAGTGAGTTCCCACATGTAACGTGCTTTAATTGTGGAGCCACAGACCATTATATGTGTGAATGTCTAGATCTTCTATAATGCTCCTGGTGTGGAAAAAACATAAGTACAAAGAGTTCCTAGAGTTATACGAACATATGAGTCAACAATACCAGAAGGATTAGGCACGTGAGGAGAAGCGCTGAAGTCAGTTTTTGTTTTAAAATTCCACATTAAACATGGTCGTATGGTGGTAGGTAGCCTAGCCTTAAATTCATAAAAGTGGGAAAAGCTATAAATACAAGAATGGCCAGTTCATAATTTTACTTTGTGAAAACAAGAAGAGAAATTTTATTTCATGAGATAGGGTTTCACAAACTGACTCGTGTGAAGAAAAATCCTAAAAACTTAAGCGTAATCTATCCATTAGACCTAAAAAATAGAGCAGAAGTGATTCATGGGTGTGAGGAACATTGTGGAGAAGCACCGTGATCGAAGGGAAAAATTAGAGATTAGGGTTTGTGTTCTAGGGCATAGGGCACATGAAGAAAACTTTCAAATAAACTCACAAGTTAACCTAGAATGAAAGAAAGGGGTAAAATGATGGCCAAAAAACCAGTAGGCAAACTGGTAGAATAATCCAAGAAGGGTAAGGGAAAAGGGAAGAATAAATAAGAGCAAATACCCTTGGATGCTAATGAAGAATGGTATTTGGAAATGTAATACCTGGATGGGGTTTTGCTAGGGCAAGAGTAGGAGTCCCACATAAGATAGATGACCATAATCGACTACAATCACCAGTCAAGCATAATTACAAAGGAGATGGCACAGGAGCTAGTGCACCCCATAAATAAATGAACACCTGATGGGTTTCCAATCTATAGCAACACGATCAAGGTGAAAGTGGAGAAGGCATGGCTTCTCCAACTTTACGAGCTACCATATTTCAATAATCTCGAGCCCTTGTACCAATGGATGATGACGCACATGCACAAAGACATCTTCTACTTCATAGGGATCAAAATGTGCATAACTCCCCAGTTAATTTCACACTTCACAATCCTAAACTATGCAAGGGACATGCTCATAGATGACCTCCAGGATGAGGAGAAAATTAGGGAAACCATAGCATCCTAGCAAATGAAGAAGGGATCAAGGTACTATGACGTCTCAGATATCAGTGATCCAATGATGAAGATGGCTGCACACATTGTCTCCAAACTGAATGGACAAGAGAGGTGGACCCATGTGAGCAAGCCCTGGCTGAATGTCTGTAGGAAGGTCGTAGAGGGCACCATATACAACATGTCCCAATACATAGCAGACGAAATCATAAGCAACACGGAGAACGGAGGAAAAATCCTTTTTGGAAATTTTTTTATTACAATTGTGTTCTCTATAATCGGGGTTTCAGATGCATCTAAAAAATTCATGTGGGAGTACCCCGTTGGAGACCCTTCACCCACAGACAAATTCTAGAAATACACCTCTGAATCAATGACAGGGGTACAGAAGGCGCACTTAGAAAAATGGTATAAGCACCTGAGGAACACATTTGAAGCTAAATGGTGGATCGTTGAACAACTTTTAGTGGTAACCAAAGGAGAAGCAGAGTTTGCGATCTACCAACACTTCTACATTAGAAGGTTCATCTTGGTAGATGGCAGTTGGAGCCCATGGTGCAAGCTCTCATTCTTGTTTACTGCCAAATTTTTCCAAGCAGGGGTAAATAGATATAAGGAATCAAAGAAATTGAGCCTGGAGTTTTCCACCCTTGACAGATAGCATAGGGAGATGAGAAAGAAGCTGGTCTACCTAGAGAAGTGCACATACGTTGAAAGGTACGTGTCATAGGATGTGCACATTGTAAGGCCATTGACCTTACCTATTTCTGGGAGCAATACTGCAAGAATCTACCTACACATAAGGCCAAAGTTTGAAAAGGGAATGTATGTAGAGAATGAGATATCCATCTCAGATGAATCCATGGGAAGAAAGAATCCCATGCCAAAGCGCAAGGAGAGGGAAGAGGAAGAAGAACAAAGGGGGGTGGAGAAGCAGAATGTAGGTACCATGGGGCCAAGTACCTACATCTAGAAGAAGAGGAGAACGGTGGTCAGGGAGAAGACCCCGAAGCCTGTGAAGCCACCATCCCCAGAAGAATTCTCAGATGAAGAGAGGATAACATCCCTGACTATAGATTTTTCTGTAAAGGAAGAAGAACTAGGGACGAAGGAACAAGGGTTTGAAGAAACAAAAAACCTGAATGCTTATATTGGTGAAAAAGATGATGATGAAGGGGAAGAGTTGGAGGTGAATCAGGAACCTATTGATGTCCATGATTCATAGGGAGAAGGAGAAGATGATACAAATGATGCTTTCATCTTCGTAAGGAGGAAGCGCACTATACGATGGAAAAGTGACAAGCGAGCGTGGGAATCTATAAGTAAATTTTCCTTGCACCCAACCTCTCGAGGTCGTGACAAGACAGCCGGTGGGGATTGAATATGCGTGGGAAGAAGACAAACTAGTTAGGAAATCTATAAGGCCCTTCTAACCTGAACTGGTGTGATAGATCGATCAATAAGGATGACTACTCGAAGGCTCCAATCAATATCGAGCTCTAGCGTGATTTGGTCTATGGGTTGTGGAATATGTGGAAAATGACCTGGGATAGTTTCTTGTATGTTTCCAGATAAGGTAATGGAGTGGATGGTAACTAATATTTGAATCTATGGGTGATTCTCTTGCTTTAGTCCAGAATTTCCTAGCTTCATTAGCTGTTATCTCTAACAAGGATAATTGTTCAATAATGATAGGTGGAAGTGGAGTAGATCTGAATACTAGTGTACGTAAGCCAGCGTCAATGTCAGACTGACTAGTAGATTCGTTGGGTTGAGGGTTTTGTGGTTCACAACCGTAGATTCATGATTGTTGTGGTCCTGTTATGGTCATGTACAGAATCAGTCCCTAATCCCTAGTATCCAGTAATCATATGCTTTCTTAGCTTCTATATCCAGAATTAATAATTGTGTGATCTTCTCAGAGTATCTTACCGGCGTTTGTGCAACCTGAATTCTCAAGCTCGTATCTATGTCTGTGAGAGTATCCCTTGCTTCTGGCTATGGGACCAAATGGTCACAACCGATTGTTTTCTCTCTTTCAAGCCTTTCTACAGTCATGTGGATATATACCTAGGGTAATCTGTAGTTTGGTTAATTTGACCAAAATGTGTGCACTTTGTTGTCTTCTATGTTTAACCCACTCAACTAGGAACCAATTTGTTGTAAGTTTACCGTTGTTCAGAAGACTTGGATCCTGAGATTTTGATCTATATCTGTTATTGCTGTGATGAGATTGGGTTGGGGCATGATTGGCTCAAATACGTATTCTCTGGGCTCTCTAGGTCCCATGATTGTCATACAAAAGAAACTTATATAAATCTAACTAATGATAGAATAAACTAATTGTGAAAAATATGTCTATGTATATTCCTAAATTTGATATATCTATCTACTAAACAGAATTTAAAGAACAACTATCTAATATATCTAGAATTGACAGTTTAGAATAAAAAATTAAAACAAACAAGATAACCGAGTATAGCTATTTGTCTGTGCAACTGTGAACCTATTCTAAATAATGAAACAATTGATCTAGTCTATTTGTAAGACTCTCGATCCTACCTCAGAAGTGAGAAATGAATCATAGTTTCTCAGAAACTATCAATCCCCATAGCTTCCCTGGAAATATTGAAAGTAAAATTGACTAAAATAAAGTCATTGGCTACTCTATTTGATATGTTTCTAATTAGAACTTTGAAAGCTAGAACCTAGATTCTGCAGAACAATGGAAAATCCGATGGTGTGTGTGGCTATGTCCCCTCAGTGTGATCTCCTCATTCCTTCATGTTCACTTGGATCCAGAAAATCCTGTAATGCTAGCATCAACAGAAGTAGATATTGCAACAAAGGTAGGTTAGGATACAGACTGAATATAATGTGAGTAGGAGAGAGATAGCGCAAGAGTAAAGAGCTTGGCTCATGCAATTCCTAGAGGGATTTATTGCGAGTCATGCAACACAAAACGTCCAGAACCTAAAACTATCCTATTTGAAGAACAAAACCTACAAATTTAATGGCTTCCTATTGAAAACAAACTATGCTACTCCAATGGATTGGATGAAATATCAACAGCATTTGCACAAGATGGATATGTGGCTTCCTAACAACAAAACAACACTAACTGGGCATGCAATGGAAGAAACTAAGAATTCTAAATAAAATGAAAGACTAATCTATTGCAAATGATAAATTCATAGGAAAATTTGAGGGGCCATTTGCTTGAGCACAAGCCAACTATTTATAGCATTTGCATTTACCTAAGGTAAAAACCAAATAGAACTCTTAAACTATAAACAATAGCAAAACACTATTCCAGGGAACCAAAATCATTAATGCAAGCTCATGGTGGTAAAAAAAATCTTGTAAATGTTGAAATTTATGTGAGTCATGTTAAAAGAGTATTCTGGAAAATGCGTAAAGGACCGCTACCCTGAGCAGGGTGGTGGTTTTGTAACTGAAGAGAAAAAGGCCAAGAAAATAGGGAAAAAGAGAAAAACAAAGCACACAGGGGCTAAGCGGGGCGTGTGGGATGTTAACGCACACTTGGGGAGCTTTTCTGGATCCCAAACACCTTGCGAGGAGACTTGTATCATCATTGGGGTACGTGTTACATAATTCTGGTGGTGCAATACCCTAAAATTTTTGTTACGTACATATTGCCCCCTTGGAGAAGCATTTTAGCCATGAAGAGGCATAAAATGGTGGGTCCGAGTATGGTGGTCCCGAGATGGGAAGTTGAAAGTTATACCTGATACGTCCGTGTGTCGAAATGACGCCATCCAAAATTCCCGCTCCCTAAAAAATGAAAAGAGAACTCAAGTGCAGATAAATAAGATAGATCAGAAAATAAACACTAAAATAATGGGAAATGAGGACATACCATTTATGCGGGGGTAAGAACTTACCTCCATCGGCGCTCCAAACCTACGAAAAAGAAGTATTTTAAAACAAGTCAAGTTGCTACATATATGAAAGTGGGCCCATTTTCCTATTCATTTGCGTGAGTTGATTTGATTGATTCTAAGCTCTGGGACCCACGGTGATGGTTTCTTACGTGAGTATATCCAAAAAATTCATGATGGGATAGTGATCATGCCTCCGCGAGTGGAACATCGACCCATGAAATAATAGGTTAGTTTTCTTCAATTTATCCTTTTCACCCCCTTAATTTTAAAATGCTAAAATCTTTGTTGTGGGGGGGTTATTTTTGAAAATGTTAGGTTCAAAGGGTCCATCTAGGGGGGGGCACCTACTGGGTAGGCTTTTTTTTTAGCTAAAATGGTCCCTTTTTACATTTTTTGGCCTTTTTAAGTTATAAAACCCGTGTGGGTTTTTGGGACACAACCGCCGCCCTACCCAGGGTGGCAGTTACATGACCACTGCCCTATTAAGGGTGGTGGTTACACGACCGCTGCCCTTAAGGCGGTGGTTACAAAACTGTCTGCCTGCTTAGGGCGATGGTTTTGCATAGAATGCCAAAAGAACATCTGTTTGAGATTGTTTTTGCATTTTTAGCATTTCTATGTGTTTTCATGATTTTTCTAGTACTACTTGGATGCTAACTTGCTCTGTTTTGTGTGTTTTTGGGTGTATGTAGGTGAGAGAGGAGTACATTCAGTGGAGTCAAGAGAGGGAGTTTGACTGGCTCCCAGTAGTACTAGATGCACTTTCACAGGATGAGGAGGACACTCTTCAGAGGGCCGGGATACTGCGTATCTCACGCATTCCACATGTTGCACCATCCAGTCACATTATTTGTGACTTATTTTCCTATTGGGATGTTAATCGGAACACCTTCCGATTACCAGGGGTTCGAGGTGAGTGGACCATCACACTAGAGGACGTTTATCATATTCTGGGGGTCCCGATCATTGGGATATGTCTTATCCTTGAGACAGCAAGTTCACGGGCCCAGATAGCACAGTGGGCCACTTATATGGGAGATGCAGTCATCTCCATGGGTTTAAAGAAGGGGGTCAGAGTTCGATCTATTCCTAGTTTTCCCATCCCCTTGCTTCGCCAGGCTATTATTGGGGATCCTTGCCTCAAGACTGATCGGGGACAAGGGAGGAGACACACTGCTATACTGCTGGTCCCCCATCATTACACAAATAGAGGGACATGGCTGGATTTATGCCTGGGGAGTGGATATACTTGGGACTACCTACCATGACTTATACAGGGTAGTCTATTTACAGGGGCAGTCTTTGAGCCACCTGACCCTGGTCATGAGTTGGGTCTATGAGCACTTCATCCCCTATGGCAGAGGTGTAGAGGTGGCATAGATCCCGGAGCTGTGAGGGCAGCTAGATGGACAAATATTTTGATGCTCAGAGCACCTCATCATCCAGTTGCCTCTCTGACCACTGATGACATGGAGGCCACACCTTATCAAACCATGACAAGCATATGGGGCGAGGAGGCTCTTACTTTGATCTCCTCCTCCACCACAGGGCAGCTTATTGACAGAGTGGGGCGAGTGGAGATACACCCCTTTGGCCAAGTTCCTCAGCAGTTTGGCCTACCCTACATGGGCATGCTTCCCCTAGGTAGTGCCAGTATGTAGGTCAGTTTGAGAGGCCAGAGGGGGTCCTAGAGGCCGGGGTTGGACAGTTGTTACCCCTAGCATTCCTATTGCGGACAAGAGGGTAGTACATGCCCGAGGGAGAGCCGGTGTACCTCAGGCACCTTTGCTTCAGATTGCCATGGGTCCTGCCCATAGCAGTGATGACCCCATTGACATAGACTCTGATTCCAAGGAGTTTACAGGGGGATAGACAGAGGAGGAGACTGAGGAGGACAGTGATCCTGAGTGGTATGACACTCAGGATATCATGCAGGCAGTGAGGGCCGAGCAGAGTGTAGAGAGATTTACTCTGGTTTCAAAGGAGCCACTCTCCCAGGGCCATAGTGGGGAGGATGAGTCCATTGTAGGATTCCACATGTTGCTCTAGCCACAGGGGGGAGCACCTCAGTTAGTGGCGGCATCTGTGGTAGGTGCCGACCCTAGAGATCCATCCTAGAGGCCTGGTGATCTGAGTAAGTTACCACCCTTCTTTTTAATGCTTGCTTTTTAATTAGGATTGCCTTAGTTACTATTTCTCCTCTTATTTGACTTTTGTATTTTATCTCTTGTTTTGTTTCCAATTTGTTTTCTCCTTTGTTTGCAGAGACCACCGATGAGTGGCAGAGACTTGATTCGCAGGGTATGCATCGATACCATGATGATCCCCATGGAGAGGACCCGCGCAGAGTTGTCTGTGGGTGCAAGGGAGCCCTCAGCAGCTGGTAGACACACTGACATCTTTTCCCCAGTCTGGCATGTGGCCAGGATGGTATCGACTCTCCGCATAGAGCTAGCGGGGTATAGGACAGCTGAGCACCTGATGAGGAGTCATTCTCATGGTGAGACTACGACTACCCCTCGGGAACCTGAGCCCTCCATGTACTTAGACCACCAGCGTAGCCGGAGTCCTAGGCATGCGGGCGTGTACCTTTGGAGGGGTCTCATAGGGGTTGAGAAGCCACTTAGATCTCCTAGATTTTGTATGATATATTCTTTTGTATATCTCTGGGCTCTTTGAGCGTTTTGACCATGCTTGGCGCATGATGGCATTGTACAGAAACTTTGATTATCTATATATTTATATTCTCTTTGGATCAGACTTTTGGCATTTATGGCTTTGTTTCCTTTCCAGTTTCCTCATGTAGATTAGTATGTTATGCTTGTATGCTCTTTAAAATGTATGCAATGGAAAATAAAATGATGCAAGTGTTTACTTTCTTTTCGTATTTCATGATGCTGATATATGCTAATGTAAATACAATGTGATGTTGATAGTTTCTGTAAGCAATTTTGAACATTTCATATTTGTTTTGGACAAAGTGGTGAAGATAAGCCATGGTATGATGAGTAGATAGACTTGCCACACGGTGCTAACTACACACAACTAGTAAGATGCAAGGGCTTATCACCAAGAGCTAAAAAGGGCACAAGTTATGAAATGTGTTGAAATGATTTTGATGAAAGATAGACAAAGCTTTAGCGGAACCAAATTAGGATGCCACAAGCCTACTCCACTCGAGTGACTTCATAGTTTTTTGGGATGTAACTTGCTTTGCGGTTTATCTAGACTTAGATCCTTAGATGGCCACATGGTAGAAAAAAATCTGGTTTTTTTAGGATTTTTAATTCTCTTGGAATTTTGAACATCTGAATTCATTTGTTTTTGACTCAAGACTTTAAGATTTGAATTGTGTGTCTATGACCTTTTTGCAATTGTTTGTCAAGAGGACCCCCTATACCTTTGCCCCATGCTACTAGTAAGAAGCGTGGGTTTATCACCATAGGCAAGGCATAGGCAAGTAAGGGCATTTCCATCCTTTCCCAACCCTACGTCACTAGTAAGAGACGCAAGCTCATCATCAAAGGTTAGTGGGGCAAGGAAATTTGTATAAATTTAAAATTTTCTGTTTGATCTATATTTGACTTGTTTACTTGAGTAAAATGTCAGTATGTGCTTATTTCCAAAGAGATATACATACGGGATAGATGTGACATAATGAAGCTTCTAGAATAGACTATAGGCAAGACACCCATCCTAAGAAGAAACCAAAAGTGAGAATAAATCCGTAGATGTTGGCATGGTTACCGTTAAGACTTTTTCATATCTAGCTTTATTTGATGAAATGATTCCGAAATAGTTTGATGATATCATGGAAATGGAGAAGTACGATTAGAGTGTTTATGCCAACAACATCATGAGTTTGTAATGAATTTCTTTGAGAACAAATTCCTTGATCACAATTTTTGTATGAAACAAGCGAACAAAATGATCCTAATCTATATGAAGATGCAATGTAGATATAATTATAAGTAGTGCTACTTGCTTACGCGTAGAATCGTTTGAGGTGTAGGGAATTGACTATTTCACCAAATTCCTCACCTTCTAGCGTACATAAGATGTATGCACCATTTCAATAGTCCTTCATGACTCGGTATGGGCCCAACCATTTGGGTCGGAACTTCCTTCCTTTGCTGGTCTTTTTATTGATCCGGCTATCTAGCCTTAGAACTAGATCACCTTCATATATGTCACGTTCATAGACCTTCTTGTTATGCTGCCGACACATTCGGTCAGCATAGACTCCGTGCCACTATTCAGACATCTAACCTAGCTTCATCTAGGCTTTCTAGTTGGGAGAGACGTGCTTCTCTATAAGCGTCTTCATCTAGAATCCCTTGTAATGAAATGCGGAGACTTGATATTTCAACCTCAAGTGGGAGAACTACTTCTACCCCGAATACCAGCAAGAAAGGAGTCACTCCTGTTGGTGTTCTTATTGAGGTTCGGTGGGCCCATAAGGTTAGATATAACTTCAAATGCCAATCTCGTTTGTTTTCTCTCACCGTTTTAAGGAGAATGGCTTTTAATGTTTTGTTTGTCGCCTCAAACCTATCCATTGGCTTGAGGGTAATATAATGAAGCCGTATGATGGCCTATTTTAAATTTATTGCACAATTCGTGAAACTTCATCATTCTTAAAATAAGTTCCATTATCTAAGATAATGATTTGTAGAGACACCATACCTACAAATGATTTGGTTCAAAATGAACTTGGCGATTACAGAACCCAGGTACAGTAGTAAGAGGCATAGCCTCTACCCACTTGGTAAAATATTCGGTGGCTGTGATTATAAAATTATGGCCATCTGTGGACAAGGGAGAGAATTTCCCTATCAAATCTAGGCCCCATGTGGAAAAGGGCCACGGAGTAGCGATTGGTTGTAAATCTTGTGCTGGCATGTGAATCTTGTGGGAGAATTCTTGACACTTATGACATCTACGTACAAACTCTACTGCGTTGTGTTCTAGAGTGGGCCAGAAATAGCCCATTCGATGTATTTTACGAGTGGTGGCATGGCCACCAAAGTGGCCTCCACACATTCCACTGTGAGATTCATGGAGAATCATCTTGGATTCTTCTGTGTTGACACATCTTAGAAGCATTCCATCGAACGTCTTTCGATAGAGGACTTGTTCTATAATGATGTATTTCACTACGATAATGCGTAAATACCTTCCTTGTTATGGAGTAGCACCTTCTAGATATGTATGGTCCATGATATAATTAATGATATTAGTGTACCTAAGGACACTCAGAGATAGGAGATCTGGTTTCAATGTAGTATACACATTCATCCGGAAATTCTAGGTCTACTAGATCGCCTCCATCTAATGGGTTATCAGCTAACCAATCCGTGATGATTTGTCCCTTAACGGAATTTTGATTTACAAATGTTAATTTGAATTCTCCCATTAAGGTTATAAAATGTCCAGCCTTCTTAGACAAGGACCCTTGCATGAGGAAGGTTCGTAAATGTTATGTTTTTACAATGACCTTTGTTTCTTGATTTAACATATAATGTCTTAAGCGTTTGGTTACAAATACTATAGCGAGGCATTCTTTTTTCGCTTGTGTGTAGCGTGTTTCATAGTTCGAGCAATTTCCAGCTAATGAAATAGATCACACGTTCTCTATTGTCATCATCTTCTTGAGCCAGCATACAGGCTAGCGAGACATTGGTAGCTCGCGAGTGTAAAATTAACTGGCAATCTGGCTTAGGTGGCATTAGCGTAGGTCAGTGATAACAAGAAATGCTTAAATGCATTGAAAGCTTCATTGCATAGTCTTCAGTCCAATCAATGCTATAATCTTTCTTGAGTAGATTGTTGATTGGATGAATGGTGAAACTTAAGTCCGGGATGAATCTCCGGATTGCACCAAGCTTTCTGAGAAATGATCTGATTCCAGATTCATCCAAAGGTGGGACCATTTCGAGGACAGCTTGAATTTTGGTTGGGTCAACATTGATCCCGCGTGATGATATAATGTAACGTAGGAGCTTCCCTCCTATCACACCAAAGACACATTTTTCTGGATTTAGTCATGACTCTGTATTCTATCAGACGTGAAAGAATGACGCGAAGGCACTTCTTGATGGTCACAACACTTCTTGGCCTTAGCCAACAAGTCATCTACATAGGATTCCACAATTTTGTGAATAAGATCGTGAAATATATATGTCATAGCTCGCTGGTATGTAGCGCCAGTGTTCTTGAGACCGAATGGCATAACAATGTAGCAATAGGTTCCCCAAGGAGTTATAAACGTGGTTTTAGCTTGATCTTGTTTAGATATTCTGATCTGATTGTATCCCGAGAATACATCCATGAGAGACAAAAGTTCAAATCCAGTTGTTGCATCAATAATGACATCAATGGATGGCAACAGGAAGTCATCTTTAGGATATGCTTTGTTAATGTCTTGGAAATCTATGCAGATGCGTATCTTCCCATTCTTTTTTTAGAATGGGAATGATATTAGATACCCACTGAGAGTAATCAACTGGTTTGATGAATCCTACTTGGAGGAGCTTTATTACCTCCTCTTTTACCATGAGAGCTACCTTGGGTTTCATTGGTCTTGATTTTTGTTTAATCAGTTTTGCATCTGATTTAGTGATGAGGTTGTGCACCGCAATGTGTGGTGTACAAATCCTGTCATTTATTTATAATTAAATGAAAACATCCTTCTGATGTTCCTTGAGGACCCGAGTGTGTATTTCTACCTCTAATGGAGTTGGCGAGGATCCTAACTTCAATATCCTTGGTTCATCTTCCGTTCCGATGTTAATATCAATTGTTTCTTTGATTAAAGAAGCGTTACCTTCTTCAAACTCAGGCGGGGCATGGAGGTAAATCTAAACCGTCTCCATTCTCGACTGAGTATATGTTGGGTTCCTTTTGTGGGGGAAGCTCTGTCCTGGGATTCCCGTAATAGGAAGATGAATGTCAGGATCAAAGATAAATCTACCACGTGATGGGTGAGATGTAATGCCCGCATAGGTGTTTAAGAAATCAAGATTGGTGGTATCACTATCGATGTGGTCTAAGATAGTAGATTTTTCAATTCTATTTAAAAGAGGATTTGACATTGTTTTTTATCAATGGTTCATCACAAAGGGATATCATGAAACGTGTATCCTCTAACTTACTATTTAGAGTAAAGTGCGATGCTGAGGTTGCTATTGAATCGGCGAGAAGATTTTGTTCTTACGGGATTTCTTTGATTGATATGAAGTCAAACACTTTGCTTAAGTTTAGTACAGCTATTTTGTAGAGTTTTAAGTTCTCGGCTTTGGTTTCATACATCTCAGCAACTTGATTTTTCTACCAATTACGAGTCTCCTAACACTCTAATGTTATCAACACCGATTCTCTTAGCTAGGATGAGGCCAAGGAGAAGGGTTTCATACTCGGTGCACTATTGTTAGTGCATTCAGAATTTTATCTTAAAGGACAAATGGTAGGACTTTTCCCTGGGGAGAAGTAAGGATTACACCTGCCCCAACTCCGTAACGACATCTAGCTCTATCAAATGGAGAGTCCAATACTTAGCTGGGAATATGGGCGCTAGGATATTTTTTGTGTTAACATCTTCTACCTTCTACTATGCAGAGATCTACCACTGGAAGAGATCTGACACCTAGGGTGCACCCCATGGCTACAGAATCAAATGGTAGAAACATTGGTAGATCCTATTCTAGTAATTCAACAATTTTTGCAGTAGTTCCTAATGATACTGTTTTTACAGTGTTAGCCTCATCTTTGGGGGCTGGGGTTGTCTTGGTTAGACTCATAGTCTCAAGATCTGTTGTAGGTACCAATTTTTCCTCTGGTTTCGCATCGATAGGTTTATTAAGTTGGTTCGTTGGGAGTTCAAACTCCGAGTGCATGCCTGGTCTTTTCTTTAAGTCAGATAGGTGTACATTGAATGGTTTTGGATCACCTTTGGCTACGAATATCTTTCCTAAGTTTAAAAACCTTACTTCTTGAAATAGCGTAGAAGGGATTGCCTTCATGCGGTGTATCCATGGTCGGCCGAGGATCATATTATAGTTAGTTTCCCGATCTATAATATAAAAATCAGTCATGATGGTTTTGGGTCCTAAGGTGATTGGTAATATTATAGTTCCAATTGAAGTGGCTTTAAGGCTGTCATAGCCTCTTAGAATATTTCAAGTTGTGGAACAGTTGATTTCTCCATACCCTAAATTTTGAAGGAAAGAAAAAGGGACTATGTTAACTGCTGCCCCATCGTCAACCATCACGCGTTTCACATAATTTTTATAAACCTACATTTGCAAGTGTAAGGATGGATCACCTCGGCATGCAATCTCAGCATCTGTTGGCATTTTGTTTATTTTGAATAAGAATTCGACATCCCTATCTGGCTGCCCCAGAGGATGGATATCAAAGTCTATATGGTTTACCTATGTTTCGGGAGGTGGAGTGATGATAATTAGATGACCTAAACCTAATGCTTCTAAAAGAGCAGCCCTGTGGGAAGGAGAGTTCTTTAGTAAGTCAAAAAATGAAATGTGCGAGAAGGTTTTTGTTAGATCATTAATTAAATCATAAGCACCTACGGGTTTTATTAATACTTGTTGGACATTGTCTGTTTCTAGCGGGTATCTTGGACTTGGCTGAGAGGAATACTCTCATGTCCTTGTTACAGCTTCGATGAGTAGTTTAGCGTCTAATTCTACTAAACAGACTATCTTGGGTCGCGGCTGACTTCCTAATTGTGGCACAACTAATGGATTTAGCGAAGTTGAAGCTTCATGATCATTGTTTCCTGTAATTACACCCTTGTTTGTCCCACTTGGATTTAACTTGTTATTGTTGTGATTTGGAAGCGGATCATTGAAGATCTTGAGGGGTGCATTTTGAGGGGAAAGTGCCCCTATGAAAGTATTCGGTGCTGGTGACGTAGGATCTGCCAGGAACATATCTATGAAAAGTTGTCTTTGTTCATATGGAAAATGTTGCATGAATTTATTATAGTCACAACATGTTCTAGTGTCATGGCCCCAAATTTTTTGGAAACCACAATACGAATTAGGATTGTAATTCCTAGTTTGTTGGTTTGGTGCGTATTGTGGCCCAAAACTGTGATCAAACCGTTGCCTATTAAAGTTTTTCATTTGCTACTTTTGATCTTGATTCTGGTTTTGATAACCAGTTAGGCTTTGGCTTGAACTCTGTATAAGGCTTTGTTGTTGTCGTCGTTGTTGTTGTTGCTATGGATGATTAAAATCCAATGCATTGATTTTCGAGGTAAAGTTGTTGTTTCGTTGGTTGTTTATTTGTGATGGAGTATTGACAACATTTACCTTTCTTAGGCTAGTCAGTTACTCCATCTGTTGTTATGCCATGATTTTTATCAAGGATTTTAGGTCCTTGATTGACATTCATGGTAGTAGGATAAGTTGTAGTGTTCTTGTTGGAGGTGATTAACCTCCTGTTTGCTCCATATTTTTTGCGACCACTATCAATTACCGCTTGATCTATTCGGAGAGCACTCTTAAGTACTTCATCGTAAGTCCTTAGTGGAAACTTCTGGTCTTCTTCCTTCACTTCTCTGCTAAGAGAACGAAGGAATAAATTGCATAGTTCCATCTAATCCATATTTAGAGCACTTTACGAAGAATAAAGAACTGTACGCCACCTCTGCATGAAATGGGTGACAGATTCATTGTGTTCTTACTTAATGTGCAAGAATTACCTGATTCCTGTCCTTAATAGTTTGTTCATGTCAAAGTCCTTGATGAACTCTAACAAGAGTTTCTTGAATGAATGGATGGAAGCCTCAGGTATTCTATAATACCAATCGAGAGCAATACCTTCCAAGGTTTTGGGAAATATTTTAGCAACAACCCCATCCCATGGGAGTAGTTCTCGGATGGCTATAGTGTAAGCCTTGATATGTGCATTCGGATCTCCCTCATCTTTGTACTTGGGAAAATTAGGAAGAGGTCTTGGAAGCATGACGCTTTGTATGGTGAAATCTAAGGGCTCTTTAAAATATTCTAAATATGTCCCTATTACATAGGTTTCGACCATTGATGGTGCCTGCTGAGGGGGTGGTGGTGGAATGGGTTATTGATATGGTGTAGCATATGCATTGAAGGGGGCATAAGGAAGCCCCTTTGTTTGAGGAATCATGCTGGGAGAGGAGAACATATCCCCTTGTGGTGATTTGGAGTTCATGTTTAAGTATGAAGGGGTATTGTCCAAAAATGGATTATTTTGTACTAGACCGGGAGGTTCCAGAACGGTGTTAGAAATGACGGTTCTAGTCGGTGTTTTTTGTGAATACTGAGGAGTCATACCTAACATGCCTATTCCTGTGAGGAGGTCTACCTGGCTAGGATAGTGTGGAGGATTAGGATTTCCTTCCTGCATGAACTTAGAATGGTGATTTTCATGAGCAAGTTCTAACCCCCTAACTTTTTCTACTAAATTTGAGATGACCTCACTTGGTGAAGTCACGATATTTTGCTTTAGTGGCGTTTGTTGTATATCATGGTGTTGTATAGGCATGTGATATCCTGATATGAATTGATCACTGCCCTGCCAAGTTTCCCCGAGGACATTTCCTATATGTAGTGGCATGGAGGTATTTCCTTGAAAAGAGACCTCGGGTTGTGTTTGTAGACCTCCTATAGGTGGGTACATACTTTAAGAATTTTTTTCATTCCTGGTATAACATACCAAAATTTCATCATCTAAACCCAGGTATGAGTCTGATTGTATACTAATTTTTGGTCTAAGTAGTACTTGAGGAGATGAACTATACTCTCCTGTGAGGGTCATATTGTTCGAGCCTGAAGGCTCTATTTGCCGTGTTTGAGCAAACTGATCCAACTCTTCTGTTTGGAAAAATGAGTTATATTTGATCCTTGGAGATGGATTTTTTGTTGATAATTGGTTATCTGAATAGTTGTCACCCCATGCTGAGAGTGAGGGTGATGACTGTCTATTCAATTGAGCGTAGTATGCCTCAAGACCTAAGAGAGGCCTACCATATGCATCGAATCCAGAAATATTCGGGGGGTATATGAATACCCGCAGAATAATGGGAAGGAGCGAAGGTGATGAAGAAAGATAATGAGGTAGTAAAGATGAAATATTCATTTTTTTTAATTTTTGAAAGAACCAGTAGAAATTTGACTCCATACCAGAAAAGTAGAAAGTTTCACGTCGGGTTCACCAAGTTTTGTACGATGGAAAAGTGACAAGCGAGCATGGGAATCTACAAGTAACTTTTCCTCACACCCAACCTCCCGAGGTCATGCCGAGATAGCTGGTGGGGATGGAATATGCATGGGATGCAGACAAACTAGTTAGGCCATCTGAGTCTTCGACACGCACTAGTTGAAATTGCAAATCTAAGGAAAAGAAGGCCCTTCTAACCTGAACTGGTGTGATAGATTGATCAACAAGGATGACTACTCGAAGGCTCCAATCAATATTGATGTTTGGCGTGATTCGGTCTATGGGTTGTGGAATACGTGGAAAATGACCTGGGATAGTTTTGTGTATGTTTCCAGATAAGGTCATAGGGTGGATGGTAACTAATATCTGACTCTATGAGGTGATTCTCTGGCTTTAGTCCAGAATTCCCTAGCTTCGTTAGCTACTATGTCTAACAAGGATAACTATTCAATAATGATAGGTGGAAGTGGAGTAGATCTGAATACTAGTGTACGTAAGCCAGTGTCAATGTCAGACTGACCAGTAGATTCGTTGGGTTGAGGGTTTTGTGGTTCACAACCATAGATTTGTGGTTGTTGTGGTCCTGTTATGGTCATGTGTAGAATCAATCCCTGATCCCTACTATCTAGTAATTGTATGCTTTCTCAGCTTCTATATTCAGAATTAATAATTATGTGATCTTCTTACAGTATCTTATCGGCGTTTGTGCAACCTGAATTCTCAAGCTAGTATCTATGTCTGTTAGAGTATCCCCTGCTTCTGGCTATAGGACCAAAGGGTCACAACTGAATGTTTGCTCTCTTTCAATCCTTTTTACAGTCATGTGGATATATACCTATGCGTAATCTGTAGTTTGGTTGATTTGATCAAAACGTGTGTGCTTTTTCGTCTTCTATGTTTAACCCACTTAACTAGGAACCAATTTGTTGTAAGTTTACCATTGTTTCAGAAGACTTAGATCCTGATATTTTGATCTATATCAATTATTGATGTGATGAGATTGGGCTGGGGCATGATTGGCTCGAATACGTATTCTTTGGGCTCTCTAGGTCCCATGATTGTCATGACAAAAGAAAGTTATATAAATCTAACTAATGACAGAATAAACTAATTGTGAAAAATATGTCTATGTATATTCCTAAATCTGATATATCTATCTACTAAAAATAATTTAAAGAACAACTATCTAATATATCTAGAATTGACAGTTTAGAATAACAAATTAAAACAAACAAGATAACCGAGTATAGTCTATTTGTCTGTGCAACTGTGAACCTATTCTAAATAATGAAACAATTGATCTAGTCTATTTGCAAGACTCTCGATCCTAGATCAAAAGTGAGAAATGAATCATAGTTTCTCATAAACCATCAATCCCCATAGCTTCCCTGGAAATATCGAAAGTAAAATTGACTAAAATAAAGTGATTGGCTACTCTATTTGATATGTTTCTAATTAGAACTTTGAGATGCTAGAACCTGGATTCTACAGAACAGTGGTGAATCCAATGGTGTGTGTGGCTATGTCCCCTCAGTGTGATCTCCTCGTTCCTTCGTGTTCACTTGGATCCAGAAAAGCATGTAATGCTAGCATCAACAGAAGTAGATATTGGGACAAAGGAAGCTTAGGATACATACTGAATACAATGCGAGTAGGAGAGAGATAGCGCAAGAGTACAGAGCTTGGCTTATGTAATTCCTAGCAGGATTTATTGTGAGTCATGCAACACAAAAAACGTCCAGAACCTAAAACTATCCTGTTTGAAGAACAAAACCTGCAACTTTAATGGCTTCCTATTGAAAACAAAACTATGCTACTCCAATGGATTGGATGAAATATCAATAGCATTTGCAAAAGATGGATATGTGGCTTCCTAACAGCAAAACAACACTAACTAAGCATGCAATGGAAGAAACTAAGAATTCTAAATAAAATGAAAGACTAATCTATTGCAAATGAGAAATTCAGAGGAAAATTTGAGGGGCCATTTTCTTAAGCACAAGCCAACTATTTATAGCATTTGCACTTACCCAAGGTAAAAACCAAATAGAACTCTTAAACTATAAACAATGGCAAAACACTATTCCAGGGAACCATAATCATTAATGCAAGCTCATGGCGGTGAAAAAAAGTTGGTAAACATTGAAATTTACGTGATTCATGTTAAAAGGGCATTCTGGAAAACACGTAAAGGACCGCAGCCCTGAGCAGGGTGGTCGGTTATAGGACTGCCACCCTGCTTATGGCGGCGGTCACTGAGACTGCCACCCAGGCAGGGCGGTGGTTTCGTAACTGAAGAGCAAAAGGGCCAGAGAAAAGAGGGAAAAAGAGAAAAAAAAAGCACATGCAGGGGCTAAGCAAGGCATGCGGGATGTTAACGCACACTTTGGGAGCTTTTCCGGATCCTGAACACCTTGCGAGGAGACTTGTATCATCATTGGGGTACGTGTTACATTGTTCCGGTGGTGCAGTACCCTATAATTTTGGGTACGTATAGGCACCCAAGGAGAGGAAGGCGTGCAGAGAGAGGAGAGGAATGAAGGGACAAGTACTAAGGGGCCAAATATGCCCAAGATCACTCAGGGGGAGGTGAATGAGAAAGTGACAAGGGAGACAAAAAAGATAATCAACACCTTGGTTGAAGAGGATTTGGAGTGTAGTGTGGAGCTCGTACTCAGTGAGTTCAAAGAAGAGAAAAGGGAGAAGAGTGTGTGTAGCATAAAAGGCCCAACTCTTTCAGTAACTATTCCCAAGGGCATGTGCATAGGAATTAAACGTGTGAAAGGGGGAAGAAAAAACATGGGATACATTGATGAACCCAACAAATATTTGCACATGTGTTTCCTGAGTATCGTGCCCACCAAAGATCTCACCGCCATAGAATCCTTTGACCTTGAGGGTGGATATCCGCGCACAAGGAAGATGCTATCATGGGCATTCGACTCCCACCTCGATGAGCCTAAGTTAAAAGTTTACCAAGGAGCAATCTTATCATTGTCTGAAGGAAAGGGGGATAACCCCATTGTAAACATACAACAACTATCAGATGAACAAGTGTGTAACATGCTCAATAAAGTCTCCATAGAAATTGTGGCTAGGATCTTCTGTAGGAATGACAGGGTTAAAGTCTTGGAGGACTTGTTGGAAAAGAGGAAAGATGAAGTAGTCAAACTAACGAAGGACCTCAGCCTTGAGAAATTAATCAGTGCTCAACTACAAAGGGAACTTCATGAGGAAAAGGCCAGGGTATGTGAAGTTTCCAAGAAAGTTGAGCTCATCTCCCAAGCTATTATCATGAAGCACCTGAACCTTAACCCTCCCGCTCATAAGTATGGATCCTCCATGGAATGTCTAGAGGACTTGAATCAGATCCTCACCATGGAAAGGAAACCTTTGTCCTTGGAGTCAGCTAAGGAAGTAGCCATGTGCTTGGAAAAGGAATACAAGCTGAAGGTCATCACACTCATGGCTGAATACAACATGGTGCTCACTGACTTGAAAATAGTTGCACAAACCACAAGGGTCACCTATGAGAATTGCGTGGATCAAGACAAGGTGACAAGAATGTTGCTTGTTAATGACAAGGCCGAGCTGAAGGACTTCAGCAAAAAGAGTAAGGGCAATAGAGCCGATTGAGAAAAGATCCTAGCCGAAGTGGAGAAGAAATTTGAAGATATTGAGAACCAGTGAGTCTCAATCAAAACCTGGCTAAAAGAGCTTTATAAGGTCATCATGAGGAAGATGGATGCCCTAATGGATCATGCCAATGAGTTGGAGACTGTGGTGGAGACCATTAACATGAAGGGGGAAGGGTTAACCTTCGATGAGGTGAGCACCTTTGTTGGTGATATATGCACTAGAGCGCAGGATGAATTCAGTGCTTGGAGTACACTAGAGACCGACCTGTGGAAATATTTTCCCTTTCTTCTTCTTTAGGAAAAATTTTCCTCTATTCTTTCTCCCCCCCATTCTTTATTCTTTCCATCCATTCTTTCCAAGGTAGGGCCTTACATTTTTGTGCTGCATTCTTTGAAAAAGTTCTCGAGGGAAGAGAACAGGTGAAGTGTGAGGTAATGTTTGGACCCTTCTATAGCTTCCAAATCTTAAAGGTGCGTAGGCGTGCACAGCTGGAGGAAGTGTGCAAGTGAAGGCACGTAAATAACAATTCAGGACTTAGCCATTTTTGGCCTTTTGGATAGAACACATGAAGAATGTGTTCCATTTGGATAAGGTTCTAGCCTGACATGGAGAGGCATGCATGTGGGGTGACGCACACCTTGACACTTGGAGCCATATATGAGGTTGCAGAATAGCTTTTTAGAGCTCAGACGCCTATTTATACGAGTGCCCTTAGCAAAAGAAGGGGTATAGAAGTGAGGTAGCGAAGCTCTATAGAATTACTACAAGAACTATGGGATAAATGGGTAGATTATTCTAGGAAGGATTTAATGGGGAAATGGGGAATGCAAATTTTATTTTTTGAGCATACTTGTATGGATCCAAATATGGTGCATGACTGTGGTCTACCTTTCTGTGATGTCTTGGAATAATACTATGAATGAATGTGATAAGGTTACCACTATGTTTATGTTAAGATCTCCTTCCTATATTATCTGCATGTTTCCACTATGATTTTGATCTTGTATAATCATGAACCTTACTTGAATTTTAAGTCTTATTATGAATTTACAACTTCCCAATTCCAATTAATTCTATTGCGTGCTTTGTTTCTATTATGACTAAAGGGGTATAGAAGTTGTTCTAAGCTCTATAGATTTTCATGTCTGTTAAATCACTAAGTTAGAATCATGGATTATGCCTTCCACTAAACTCACATAAAAGAGATACTCTACTCCCTCTCGCATGCCTAGGGTGAGCACCCAACACCCACTGGGTGATAGGCTAGCACGCATGAGGTTCCCTTGTTCTTCGTGGGGTGTAAAAATGACTACATCTTGGTTCCATTGCTGGGACCTCTTTTTGAAGTTGTAGTGGAACATGGCATACATCATGATCTATGAAAAAAGTGATGGCGGAGCACTTAACACTTGAGGGTGTTGAAGATTGGTTTAAAAGCATGAAGGATGAATTCACTCAAAGATTCAATACTAGACCTAGGTTTAACACATGAAGATGGGAGGAGAACACTCTTTATCATGAGTTGTATGAAACCTTCTTCTATTTTTTCCCAGTAGAGTTATTTGAATGGCTCTTGGCTTATACATCTACATCGGGGTGGTATTATACATCAACACTCACTATGGTTCATTGGAGACTTACTAAACCTATTTTGAAGGGCCTTATCACATAAGACATACAAAGATCTGAAATAGGATTTGGAAGTAGCTTTGCGTGCTGAATCAGTTGAGATTAAAGAAAATGGAGTAAGCACTTTTCTTGAGGCACAAATAGAAACTATGGCTAAGCAATTAGAGAATATTCTTGGCAATTCAATGCATGAGACACTCAGTGGGTTATGGTGCACCAATTGTGATATAAAAGGAAATATTAATAATAGTTTTCCATGAATGTGTGCTCACTATTACAGTCTTGTGAGGTTTTCCTTAAGAATCATGATGTCTAGAATTTCCCCCTCTTTTAATGCTTAACCATGAAGAATGTATTGAATTGTACCCTCTTGCAGCGCGTAAGTGTTTTGATGCACATACCCATGATACAACTGATTACCATTTGATAACCCATATTTATGAGGCATGCAAGACTATATTTTTACAAACCACTATGGTAAGAACCTTTTAGGTTTAGGAAGCCTAGCCTAATGAAGGGCACAATAATGGATATGGTGGGTTTTGAGGTGGATATAGGAACAGAGGCCATGGTGGTAGAGGAAGATTCACACATGAGACTTTATATAATTGTGGGTCCCCAGATCATTACCAACACGATTGTTTGAAGAATTAGGTATGTGTATATTGTGGAAATAAACATAAGGTTAAGGACTACCCTAATCTTTATGAGCATATGTGTAAGAAAAAAATAAGGAAATGGGCACAAGGATGATCAAGGTTTAGCATGAAAATAATGCATAATAGACACCAAATAAGATTTTTTATCCACAATTACATCCTATGTTAGTTACTATACGTGCAGAAGAAGCTCGCATGTGCAATTACCTTAAATAAAAAACACTCATCAAGTGAGATGATATTATATATGTCAAGTATCCAAATTATGCTCATTAGAAGGAAGCCTATCAGGAAATAATGGGAGTCATAAAATATTTGCAAGGTGAGATCTAGTTTCTAAAGGAATATGCAAATAACATTGATATTCCACAGGAATTTGTAGATGATATAAAAGAGATATGTAGGATGTTGAGGTAGGGGAGTATTATCTAATTTCTATGAGAATGGCTACATGAGAAGGTACTGAGCATAATATTTAAGCACGAGCGTTAGATACTTCATGTGAATTTACCACTACAAAACCATGAGTACGACTAGGAAATCACATTGGATGTAGTGATTGATGATTGGATGGTGAGTAATATTCTAATTGACACAGAAATCGAGGTGAATGTTCTGATTTTGGATGCGTGGAACCAGATGGGAAGGCCACAAGTGTAGCCATATTCTAATCTATTGTATATGGTGAATAAAAAATGGCCATGCATGTTGGGGTGTTGAATATTGTTTCAATTACTATTCAGGGAGCCAAGTTCAAAGGATATTTTGAAGTATAAGAGCTTGTTGAAGTGGAAAATTTCCCAACACTACTTGGGAATCCTTGTTGTTATACAAATAATGTTGAATTAAACTTCAAAAAATGATATATCAATTTTGATAATAAGGAGGAGTGAATGGTCATACCCCTTGGTGATGTGAAGGTTTCACCATACATTAATCCTATGAGTGAAGAAATAGTATATATGAGTATAAAATGCATGACCCTAAAAATGTGGAACAATCTAAAGAAGGAATATTTTAGTGCGAAGATGTGCAGTATGTTAATGATACTACTAGTTTTTCTTGTGACAATTGGGCCCATGACATGTGTGAATTGGTTCTACAAGAAGTTAAAGGAAGATTCACCAGGATGATTAGGTTGTTCATGATTTGGTGCTTGGGTAGAAATTAGTTACCCAGGTATGTTAGAGAGGAAAAACCTAACTCGTTCTTTCATGCCATGGAGGAGTAGAAAAATGAATGAGATAGATAGAATATGGTGGTTTATACATTATATGGAACAACAACACATTGGTCAGAAACACATAGAGATAACCATCTAGGTTGGTACAAGGTAAGATTTTCCTTTTCAATAATATTTACATGGAGCAATGTTCCCTCCCTTATACATGAGAATGATGGGAAGACTCCTGTTTTGGTACACATCCATAACTATGAGAGATAATGGGCACAAGGCCATGCATATTTACCACCATCTCTTTGGGTGCATATTTTCTACTCCACTTTGTGTGGATACACATGCATGTGATATGTACATGTTGAGTTGAAACAGGGGACTGTAAGCTAGCATGAGATGTTTGAAGGTATTTTTCATACATTTTATTATTTATCTAATAAGCCACCAATATATGGGTATTTTTATATCATGAACTACATCATGTTGGGGGATATCAAAAAAGTATAGGATATCATGCTTCAGTTACTTGGAGAACCTAATCTCAAGACACACAAAGATATATTGGAAATAGAGGAGACACTTTTAAGACACTCCTGCAAATAAAAATAAAAAGATAAGATGGTATAACACATTAATGATGAGGAAGTGGAGAACCTAAGATGTTAGAAATATAGTGGGTGTGTGTGAAGTGATTGATTATATAGATGAAAAAGTTCACACATACCATGCTCCTATGAAGACTAGAAAGGTGAATATTTTCACTGAGGATGATCCTAAGTAGGTGGTGATTGGAGATTATTGGTCAAAATCAAAGGTTTAAAATATCATTGAGCTCTTACATGACTTTCAAGACTTGCTTCCAATAGTATATCGTGAGTTGAAAGGTGTACCCTCACTAGGACAAATTAAGATTAAGCTGAAATAAGGCGTGTCTCCTATTTAAAAAGAGGCCTTATAGGATGAAACTAAATTTGCACGTGATGGTTAAAGAATATATTGAAAAAATTCTTAAGTCTAGAATCATTTAACAAATTGAGGAATCTAAGTGGGCCAGTCCCATAGTTATTAGTATTAAGAAGGATGGCCAGATCAAGATCTATTTTGATTACAAGTAACTCAAAACCTCATGTGTCATAGACCCTTTTCCTACACCATCTACTCTTTCACTGATGGATTTTTAGGGTACTATCAGGTGCACATTATACACAAGGATCATGAGAAGACATCCTTCACCACTAAATGGGTATTTTTTTCATATACAGTGATTCCCTTTGGATTGAATAATGCACCAAAATTTTTCTCATGCATAGTTGTGTAGAAATACCATGACTTCATTCATATGTTCTTACAGGTTTATCTAGATGAGTGGACTATTTTTGGGTTAGGAAAGGATCACTGTGATAATATAGGGATCATATTTGAGAGATGTAGGAAGTTAAGAATCTCTCTCAACATCAATAAGTGTATCTTTTCTACACACTCTGGCACCTTTCTTAGTAATATAGTTCATAAGGATGGACTTTTAGTAGATCTAGCTAAGATAGTAGTAATCTTGGGGGTATAAGAGCCTACCATTTAGAGTAAAGTTTATAGATTCTTAGAGAATATTGGGTATTATAGAAAGTTTAACAAAGGATATGCAAATATTTTTGTACCCCTAGAGGAATTTATCAGGGCCAAGGAAATTTTTATTTGGGTGATGCATAGCATCATGCGTTTAAAACATTAAAGGATAATTTTACCATGGCACAAATCTTGTGCTTCCCTTCCTAGAACAAACCCTTTCATGTATATGTTGATTCTTCTGGCATGGATATTGGTACAACTAGGAGAGGGTAATTTTGATCATGCCATATGATTTGCAAGTAGGAATTTGACTCTAGTAGAGCAGAATTACACAACAAAAAATCACAAGGCATTATATATGATTTACATGCTTCACAAATTTTGAAAGTACTTATCGGCTACAATGTTCATTTTCTATAGAAATCATCTAACACTAAATTACTTTATAAATAAACTTTTTTTACTAGGGAGCATCTATTGGTGGTTACTCCTTTTTCATGAATTCAATTTTATGGTTGTAGTCAATATCAGAAAGAGAAACTTGGACCTAATCACTTATCAAGGATTAATTTTGGAGAAGACACCCATAGTATTGAGGACACTATGCCTAACACACAATTGCTCAGGTTGAAGTACACACTATATTATTTGGAGGACATAGCATTATTTTTGTGTAATGGGCTCACTTCAGAAGGAATGAAGACCTTGGAGAAGAAGAATTTTGTTATACGTGTTGTGCCTTACCATCTTATTAGAGGATATTTGTATAAAATGGGTAGATATAAGGGCTTGCATTGGTGTATTTTGGAACATGAGTGTGAATCCATTATGGAAGAATCTCATGGTGGTATAGTAGGAGGACATTATGCAGGTGATGCAACTACATGTAAGATTCTTGTAGCTATTTTATGGTGGGAGAAATTGTATGTGGATACCAAGGATTTTGTTAAATAATGTGGTCATTGTCAAAGAATTGGAAAGCATGGAAATATGGATGAAATACCTTTGATACCTATAACAAGTGCAGAATGTTTTTTAAAATTGGAAATTGATTTTGTAGGGCCTATTACACCACCCATGTGTAGGCTAGGTGTGTGTTACATTATCACATGTACTGAATACTTGACAAGGTGGGAAAAGCCCACACCTACAAAATATTTTACAACATATAGTAGTAAGGTTCCTTTGGGAAAATATTATCAACAGGTATGGATTCCTATTGATTCTAACGATTGATAAGGGAATTATTTTCCTAAATGAGATAATTAGAATTTTTCTAGAAGAGTTTATGGTGGCACACCATAAGACTAATCCTTTTCACCCTCATGTTAATCAAAATATTTAGGCTTTCAACAAGATCTTAGGATAGACATTAATGAATATATGTGATGTTGGAAGAAATTATTGGGATGACAAGGTATTGGTCAATATTTGGTCATCTAGAACAACCTATGAATGGTTGAACAAGGCCACACATTTTCAGTTGGTGTTTGGTGTGGAGGCTATATTACATGTGGAATTTATGCTACCATCAATGCATATTATTTGTGCACATGGTTTGGATGATGAACAAGTTGTGGATTAGTGTATTGAAATTTTGATGTAGTTAGATAAGCGGTGTGCCATTGTGGGTTTGGAGCTAGAAAATAGAAAAAGCATAACATAAATCTTGGCATGACATGCACATCAAGAGTAAGTCCTTTATGTTTGAAAATATAATACTTCTATATGAATCCAAAATTACGCACCACCCGAGGAAGTTGAAAGTCCATTTTTAGTGACCAAGATACTATACTTGGGTGCATGTCAATTACAAGTGTTGGATGGCACCATGCTTCCCGATTACTTGAATGGTATTACATTGAATCCCTACTATAAATAATCTTACATTATGCTTTAATAAGGCATTATTACCATTTATCTTCAATTTCCCTTTCATTTTTTGTTTTTCTTTTCTTGTTTGTTGAAATAATTTTTTTCATGTGTAGAAGATGATTATTACTTATTGATTTGATGTGTAGAGGACCACACATACTTTTAATGTGGGTTTTAAGCAAGTGTGACTATTTGAACATGACGGTATTTGCCTTAGATTAGGTTCATAGGTGTGCACAATTATTTTTGAATAAGGGTGCATAAAGAAACAAGGAAGGTGTTGTAGGTGTTTAGGGTGATGGTGCTTGAAGTATATTTCGTCAAAATTAGAAATGATGTGAGATAAAGGCCATGCATGGTAATGTGAGGGAGGAAACAACATAACATATTACTTGGTATTTTTTAAAGAATAAGATGGGTTGTGGCATAGGTAAGTGCGCACAATGATTTCTGTAGTCTTGGAAGTAGTGGTGTGCCTGAAGGTTATGACTATCGAATGTGGAAAAAATAATGGAAGAGCTCAGAAAAATTAAAAATAACATTTAATTATTTATCGGTTGAATGTGAGGAAATATTAATGGGGATAAATTTTATAAAACTATAAAAGGAGTGTGGGAAAGTGCATTTTTACCTTGTATATTGAAGAGTTTGAGTGTTTAAAGAGTTACGAAGTGTGCATTATGTCTGCAAAGAGATTTTATAAAGGATATTTGAATCAAACCAAAGAAATAATACACATGACTAGATTTAGGATCTCCTTCAGTGGAATTCAGAGTGTTGGAAGAAGGTTTGGTGGCTTGAAATACAAAAAGGGTGAATCTTAAAGGTTAAATTTGCAGAATTAGGGTGTGTAGTTACAGAGCTAGGGTTTGAAGTAAATTCATAGAACCTCCATTTGTAGGAATAGGGCATGGAATAGGAAAGTGTGTGTAATAATTAAACACACGATGGATTGAGTAGGTTGTATCTCTACTTAGGTCATGAGTTTTCTTACAAATTTCAATCTTGATATCTAAAGAAATTTTATAATTTGAAAATGGCACAAAAGAAGGCACTAAATATATCACCTAAGGGAAAAGGGAAGAATAATTTAGTAGAATGCATGTAAGAATAATGGTTCTCAGAGATTCAATATCTAGGTGAGATGATTATAGGGAAACCATGGGATTCGTACTTGACCAAGTGCAAGATTAGTTATTACAACCATTGCTTGGAGTAGCATGAGGCTAGGATAAAAAGATAAGTGTTGAAGAAAATGGACAAGATAACTAGAGATGGTAAGTTATTCTATGATGATAAGGTGAAAAAAGGGCTTAAAGAGAACAAGAGTTTTCTAGTTGTATGAATTTCCCTTCTTTAGCAAGCCTAAGAGCTTGTATCAGTGGTTAATGTCATGGTTCCATGATGGCTATTTCTACTTTTTGGGGAGGAGAATGCACATCACTGCATATCTTGATTGGGAGAGTTACATATTTGTGTATTTTAGGCCTAGAGATAGAGCATGACTTGGAGGACGATGTAGGATTAGAGGCCACTACCATTGCATTCAACTATTAGAGGGGAGGGCACGTAATGGACATTGTAAATATTAGTGACCCGAGTACACGAGTCAATGTATACCTTATCATTTGTAAATTAGGCACATCATAGTGGTGGACATAGGTGAATAAAAAGTGTCTTCACACAGCGCAGAAAATGGTGTAGAAGATTACATCCAACATTGCACAGTTTATTTCTAAGTGAATTATTGAAGAATGGCACGTACAAGTAGTGAAAGGTGAAAATGATAACTTAGGGTGTCATCCTTATACTAATTGTCTTGTCTGACATAGGAGTTTCAGATGGGCTAAATGAAAAAGTATGGAAATACACGATGGAGAGCAAGCCCCCAATGCATAGGTTTGTATAGTATATATGTGATTGAGGCATTAATAATGCTTATAAACTCAGGGTAAATGGGTAGGACACATGGATGCGCAAATAATTTCAGCACAAATGGCACATACCAAGGGAGTTTCCCTCAATCTTTAATTGTGAGGCTGAGTTTGTAGTTTATGAAAAATATTGTTTGGGGAGTGACGAGGCCAAAATATGTCCGTTCAATGTACAATAAATTATCTCATCTTGCTCTCATTTTATTAAGTTTGACTACATTTTGTGACTTTTATTTATTTTCCATCTTTTTTTAATATGATTCTAACGTTTAAAAGCTTTGTAATTCCTAACAAAGTATTGTAATAAAAACAGGTCACAATAAGGTAGAAGAACAAATATGAAGTGGATTGTATGTCTTTGGAAGCATTGGAATTAATAGAGTTTAGTTTCAGAACTGCTAGGCTTAGTTCTAGAACTCCTCCACGTAGTTACGAGTTCTGTTACTTAGTTCCAGATATTTTAGAATTAGTTCCCGAACTCTAGTACTTAGTTCTAGAATTATAGGAATTAGTTATGGAACTCTTGCAGATAGCTCCAGAACTCTCTTGGTTAGACCTGGAATGATTTCCTTTAGTTTTGGAACTCCTCTACAGTTCCAGGACTGACAAGAATCTATTGCAAACAACCAGTGATTTGTCAAATCAATGAACCTATCAATCAGGAGAAGATTAGAAGACTTCTGACTCTCCATACTTGTAGATCTAGGATAATTTTCACATAGCTGTACATTCAACCATGTTTTAATTCAGCATCTATTCAGGGCATGATTTATTTCCATCGTATTAGTGGAACAATTACGACCATAAATGCACCCCTAGAAGAAGTATATATATATATATATATACCTACATATATATTATATATAGGAATATAGATATAGAATAGGAGATAGATATAGATTGATACACACAGATCCATCACGTTTTTGTAATGCATAACATTTTATCAATAAAATAGCCAGTTCTGTTTTGATAGAAAATTAAGTTGTCAATCATGTTTTGAGGTGGATCAAGGGCCAACTCCTCTAAGAACCAGGATCCTCATTTTTTTTGGTATTTATATTTCTAGAGTAAATAGTTTAGATCTGTTAGTTCTATACTTCTTTCAATTCCTTAAGTTGAAATTGATTATAGAATTTTCCCTGCAGGTGTTCTAGATTAAGTTCTTATTTCTTTGCAATCATTTTTCTAGGCATTCTCAATTGTGTGTTTATTTCTGTAATGTTTATTGCTAGCAATTCCTTTTTGTAAAGTGTGTTTACTTCCAAGGCAAGTGTGTTTATTTCAAGCAATTCCTTTTTGCAAAGTGTGTTTATTTCCATAAATTCATTTTTGTAAAGTGTGTTTACTTCCAACATGTTTTCATAGTTTTATTCCAATAAGGTTTTTAACCAAGAAGTCCTTAAGACATTGAAAATATCCCCCATAAAATACAAAAATACCTACAATCAATTAATAGATCGCTAAGATTCTTCTTGTTGCATATAGGTTTAGATATGCCCTTGTTTTGAATATGACATTAACATAAAGTTGATTAAATGAA
Source organism: Taxus chinensis (assembly GCA_019776745.2). Classification (NCBI taxonomy): domain Eukaryota; kingdom Viridiplantae; phylum Streptophyta; class Pinopsida; order Cupressales; family Taxaceae; genus Taxus; species Taxus chinensis. The sequence continues at coordinate 464,390,677 of CM034154.1, read as the reverse complement.
GGAAATAATGACACACATCATTTTTGGTGCCATTTCCAGGGACCAACTAGTTAGAATTTTCTAATTAGCTATTAACAAGAGCAAAAATTATACATTTAGTAATTGAATAAATATTCCCTAAGCTATCACAAAATTTATGAGTAGACCAAGAGACTCCAAGAGTAGATTTCTCCCAAAAATATCTGAACGAGAATTAACATCATCCTATAGTTTAAATAAGGAAGTTGAGAAAGAATTAAAGGCACCATTATCCCCTGTAAGACAAGAAGCAGAATTTCCACCTTTGGAATTCTTAGATCAATCACTAGAAGGAAGTGGAAATTTTAGGAGAAAAATTATTTCTTAGGATCCATTTATGATATTTTTTTATTCTCAATTGAGTAGTCAACCTCCTACTCCTGATTTTTCACCTTCCCCAAAGCAAATATCTACCATATTGATAGGGAAATATGTTTAGAAAATACTTCAGAAATGACATGAGAAGTTGAAAGGGAACCTGATAGGACCTTTACTTATCTAATTCCATTGGAATATGATGATACACCAATGAAAAAAATTTCACTTACACATTTACCCACATTTAGAGTGATTTCATCTAAAGACCCTGACAAATTTCTGTTTGAGTTTAAGGTACTATGTCATACCTATGACTACAAAATAGATAATCAGAAACTCAAGTTGTCTCCATCCACTCTAAGGGACACAACAATGAGGTGGTTCATGGGATTAACATCTAACTCTATTACCACTTGGGCACAAATGGAAACTACCTTCCTATACAAATATCAAGATTACTATAGAGGGAGAAATATGAAGGAAGAGTTTTTCAAAATCAAGTACGAGGAGGATGATAATATCGAAGATTATTTGGATAGATTCCTATTTGTGAGTAAAATATGTGGATTTGTACTTCAAGAAGAGTTAAGTAAAAAAAAATTTCTTAAAGGTTTGGAAGATAAATATAGGGAAGCTCTTAACTTGATAGGAGGTGGAAATATTGATTAATTAAGGATGAATGAAATTAAAGACATTTGAAGAAGCTATTCAAGAACAAGGGGTGCACCTAGGAAGGGAAAATTAGTGAAAATTTTGAATCTAGGTATGAAAAAACTAATGGATGAATTAGAAAACTTTAAAATAGACATTTTAGTTCAATTAACCTCTACTATGGATGGATTACAATCTAAAGAAAATGCCAAAACTAAACCATTAGCCATGTATTGTCCTAGATGTGGGATTAAGCATATAATAAGGGAATGTCCTTTGGATAAAACAAAAGTATGGATTATCTGTGAATCTTAAGAACATGATATTCATTCTTTTTCTCTTCTTCCACTCCTAAAGAATCAGCTCAAATAAACTAGTACATCATCCACAATAGAAGAATTGAATTTTGTCCAGAGATAACCTACCCATGGATAGTTCATGCCAAGGTCATCTCCTAATCCTTGGATGATGCCATGGGCTGCTCAAACAGTACCAAAAAGTTGGGGACAACCACTTTTGGCCCCTCATCCAACTTGAAATCCTTAGGATTGAGAAGGTTAGTCTTGGTATGCTCAAGGACATCAACAACCATGGACTGGTCAAAATAACAAGTATGCTTGGTCACAACCTACATGAAGTCCTAATAACTATGCTCAAGGGAAAACATATCCTAATAAAAATCAACAAGCCATAATGGGTGCCCCAACACAAAATTCACAACCTAAAAATGTGGTTCAGACACAAATTCTAGCACAGCCAGTAGCAAACCCAAGAAACAACCAAATAACTCTTGTCTAGGGAACTGAACTAGAAAAATTAGTTGATCTAAATGTCATGGATTGTAAGGATATACAAACTAGATCTAGAAAAATAGTTAGCTGTCTACCTGTTATCATCACTAAAATGATAAAAGAAACTAAAACCCCTAGTCTGGTTTCCCCCAAGAAAGATGAAAAAGAAAGAGATAAGGAACTAGAAAGAAACTCTACTGAAACTCCATTTCCAGAAAGATTTAAAGAATCAATATAAATCAAGGAATCTGAATTGGTGCAAGAACTAAGGAGACTATATATTGAAATACCACTGTTAAAAGTAATTAAGGACATTCCAGAATTGAAAAAATAAATCAAAATGCTATGTTTGAAAAGGACTAGAAGAAAGAAGCAGTACCCCAGGACTATTAAGGTAGATGGGAAAATTTCTTATTTATTAGCAGGAAAGCTTTCACTTCCCAACTATGGAGATTTTGGAAGCCCTGTTATTTCTCTCTCTATAGGGAATAAATATATACATAACATTTTGGTTGATTTGGGAGCAGCTATAAATGTAATGATAGTGGAAACTTTGAAAACATTACCATTAACAGGTATACAACCTACTAACACCATATTGTAAATGGTAGACTAGTATGTAGCATAACCAGAAGGAGTTATTGAAGATGTGGTGGTTATGGTGGAGTCATGGGAATATCAAGTTGAATTCCTTATATTGTAGCCAAAAGGAAAAACATTAGGTTATCCCATTATTTTGGTAAGACCATGGTTAGCTACAATTGTTTCCTTAATTGATTGCAGGTCAGGTGATATGACTATTTCAAATGGTAAGAATTATAAGAAAATTTTATTATATCCCTTTGCATGACCTTTTATTGATAATCAAGAGAAATTATGGGTTAATAATCCTGATATTAATGAGAAAAAAATTTCTTCATTCATCATGATCACATATGATAAATAGAAGATATCATTAACCCACCATTAAATATACACCAATCATCCTGAGAGAATTCAGGTATAGTTCTAGAACATATGCAATTAGTTCTGGAACCATCACAGTTAGTTCTAGAACCATCACCTTTAGTTCTGGAACCACACTAACAACAATTCCCTACAAATGAAGATAATTTCACTTTGGAGGAACGAGATTTATCTTGGGGAGAGGAATAATTTTTAGCTTTAGCTTCACATATATCAGGAGATGATGAAGAATTTATGGAAAGAATGAATGATGAAGAGTTTGACCTACAACAAGATAAATTTCATAATTCTTCTTATTGTCCTTTGTCCAACATTTTGTCTCAAGGTACTTTTGGAGATGTTTCCACATATCATATGTTGTTGCCACATGCATGTCCACTAAATTCTTTAATGGAACTCTTTCAAAAAATTAGTTCATCATACACTGGAACCAAACATGTTGAGATTCAACTGGGTAAAATGTTGAATATTAATAACTGGTTGAAGAACGATAAAGAAGCTAAACTATTTGATGTTCTAAAATATCATACTAAATATTTATCTTGGGATTACAAAGATATGAAAGGAATCCACCCAAGTATCTGCACTCATCACATCTATACTAAAAAAATTAGACTAGTTAGGAAACCTCAGAGTAGGATTAATCCAGCCTGAAGGGATATAGACAAACAAAAAATTGAAAAACTATTACAATTAGGTTTTATCTACCCTATCTTAGATAGCCAGTGGGTGTCTCCTCTTGTAATTTTCCCTAAAAAGAATGGAAAATGGAGAATTCGTGTTGACTATAGGGAACTGAACAAAGCCACATTGAGAGATTATTTTCCCTTACCAATCATAGATCAAGTTTTAGAAAACTGTTCAGGTAAACAATACTTTTCTTTCTTAGAATGCTTTAGTGGATACAATCAAATCAGATTTGTTGCTAAGGATCAGGCTAAAACTACATTTATATGTCCACGGGGTAACTTTGACTATAGGGTATTACCATTTGGACTATTTAATTCTCTAGGAACCTTTCACAGAGTTGTATTAGAAATTTTTGTAGACCTAACAAATGAATGTGTAGAGGTATACATGGATGACTTTACTATGCATGAATATACATTTGATGATGCCTTGAAAAAATTAGACAGAGTATTGAAAAGATGTGAACAACACCACTTGTCTCTTAGCCATGAAAAATGTTTGATGATGGTTGATGAAGGGATTGTATTAGGACACCATATATCAAGAAGAGGAATTCAAGTTGATCAAAACAAAATTGGAATTATTTCAAACTTACCTATTCCTCAGACCCCCGCTGATATCAAGACATTTTTAGGACATGTTGGGTACTATAGATGCTTTATCAAGAATTTTAGTAAAATTTCTACCCTCATGTTTAATTTGCCTACCAAGGACTGTGAATTTCTTTAGGATGAAAAGTTTCAACATGATTTTTAAGTAATTAAAGAGAAATTAATAATTTCCCCAATATTGAGAGGACCTAATTGGGAGAAACCTTTTCATATCCAAATAGATGCCTCAAATAATTCCATTGGTGTAGTTTTGGGACATAAAGATGAAGAAGGAAAAATGTATGCTATCTATTACCTTAGAAAAAATCTTACTCGGGCACTATAAGAAATTACACCACCACTGAAAAATAATTTCTTGTTTTGATCTATGTAATTAATAATTTTAGACATTACATTATAGGGTACAAAATATTTGTACATACAAATCACTTAATAATTAAATATTTAATGAATAAACTAGTGGTTGGAGGTAGAATAATTATATGGTTATTGATTTTACAAGAATTTGATATTACCATTATGGACAATCTAGGTAAATCTATTGTGGTAGTTGTTTAGTTGTCAAGACTAACCACTACAGGGGAGCAAGATCCAATCAAGGACAAATTTCCAGATGAACAATTGTTTGTTATTTCAGCTGATACACCATGGTTTGCTGATATGGAAAATTATCTTTTAATAGGTAAGTTTCCTCCTTATTTCACTAAGATAAAAATAAATAAGTTAATCAAAACCAATGCACAATTAAAATGGTTAAATGGAATTCTATATAAGTGTGGTCCTGATTTGTTTTTACACAAGTGTGTAAGAGAAGATAAAATATTTGACATCTTCTAGGTATGTCATGATGAACCAAGTGGAGGACACTATTTAGTGAAAAGAACACCTCACAAGATACTTGGCACTGGTTATTATTAACCATATCTATATAAATATGTGAAGAAATATGTCAGGTGGTGTGATCCTTGTCAAAGGATGAGACAACCAACCTTTACTAATGAAATGCCTCTATAACCTCAAGTATTGATTTAATCATTTGAGTAATGGGGCTTGGATTTTGTTGGTCCTTTTAGTCCTTCTTCACAAGTGAAGGAACATATTATTGTGTGTACTGATTATGTGACAAAGTGGGTAGAAGTGTAGGCTGTAACAAATGCCACTGAAGAAGCAGTTGTTGATTTCCTTTGGCACAAAATTATGGTAAAATTTAGAGCAATAAGGATCATAGTTTCAAACATGGACCATAGATTATGTCTAATATGATCCAGGATTTTACAATGTATTATCATATCGATCATAGGAAGTCATCTCCCTATCACCCACAATTGGAAAATATCCTTACCAAAACAGTTGAAGCACAAAGAAGAGATAAGATAAAGAGACTACCTGAAGCTATCTAGGCTTATAATACAACTTGGAAAACTACAACAAGGTCTTCACCATATGAGTTAGTCTATGGGAAAAATCCCTTATTTCCTATTGAATTTAAACTACAGACATTGAGGACATCAGTTAAGGTGGGTATTGAGTTGGATGTAACTCAAAAGGAGAGAATCCTTCAATTCAATGAGTTGGATGAATTGAGAATGGAAGAACTTTATCAAAAAATGATAATATAATATTAAAGGAAGCAATGGCATGATACACATATCAAGAAAAGGAAATTCAAAGTAGGAGAGTGGGAATTGTTGTTTGATTCTAAGTACCAACAATTCAAAGGAAAATTGAGAACTAGATGGTTGGGACCCTATCAGATTGAGCAACTATTTGACAATGGTTATATTCAGTTACATCCCATTGATGGCAGCAGAAGAATACTTTTGGCCAATGGTCACAGGCTACAGATTTATAGGAATCCTCTTACTAAGGATGAATTCTTGAGGTGATTAGATTTGATTTAAAAGTTGATATGATGACTCATTTATTATACATCATGATTAAAAGTGAGTAATCATGAGAAAGATATTGATGGAATAAATTGGCAACATAGTTATAATGAGTTATCATTAGTGTGGAATCAACAAAATGAAAACTAGTTGTAGATAAATTTTAAGGAAGAAGCATCGAATTAGGTTTGCATTTCGCAACTACAACACAAAAGTTCTGCAGCTAAGTACAGTAATTCTACAGCTAAATTCATTAGTTCCACAGCCAAGAGAAGAGTTCTTTAGCCAACCTGCACAAGATTAAAGAACAAATTTGAATCACCTCTGTATCATGGGTATTAAAAAGAAGTTAGAACCAAAGGATGATACCCATCTCATTTCAGATGAAGAAGTGGCAACTATCTTTCATTAGGAAGGATGGCTGGAATTTATGAGAAAGTTCCCCAAGTATAACGATGAATTGGTAAGAGAGTTCGTTATAAATTTAGATCAATCTAGGAAAAAGGTTAGAATTTTTTTAATTTCTTTTTTTGTGAATAAAAAAGTAATATAAAGTTAGAGTGCCAATTGGGCATGTCCCAAACCCTGTCAGAGGGAAATTAAAATACGTAGTTGAAACCCTATTGAAAAAGGGGGAATTTGAACCCCAATATATTTATAACACAAAGAAAATCAAAAAAGGGGTCAGAAGGGCCAGCTTGCCCAAACCATTTAATAGAGTGGCATTTTGGATAGTCAAGTATTTAACCTGTGATGGTCAATTAAGGTCAGCAGGAAGAGAAGTTTTGAAGATCCTCATATACCTTAGATATGGAGCTATAAAACCAGAACATATAGTAAACCTTCCAGGTTTTATTTTTGACTCCATCCATATAATGGCCCAGAGGTATTCCTGGGGTGTGGGAATAATCAAACATCATGGTTTAGTGCATTTAGTGTGCCAGCACCATTTCCTTTTGAAGAAAAATAGAGAGGAAATGTGGGAGAAATTTCTTAGCAAGTTTAAGCAGATATGTGATATTCTCAAGAGATTAATAACAACTCATTTTGCTCCTGCAATTAATTTGTAAATCGATGCGACTACAGAGGAAAAGAAAGAACTAGGTGGAGAGGAAATACCAAAAAGAATAATATCTAGAAGAATGAATAAAAAAAGAGAAAGTAATATGCCTTCTAAAGAAAATCCTTCCTCTGTAGTAGCTACATAAGAGCTAATATTTGTCTCTGACAGTGACATTTCACCTAGGCAAGAGCAAGAGGTGAAAATCAAAAGAAGCTCTAGAAGGAGACCTATTTATGTACATTTTGAGGCTCCTCAAAGAAAGATAATTCATAAAAGTTCTAGAGAAATTCTGAAGGAGATGGAAGATCAAGAAGGGCTAGAAAAGGAAGTTTCTGATATTTTGGGCAGCATGGCCATGACTCCTCATGGACCAAGCCAAAAAGAGATAGAAAAAGAAGATGAGATATTTGAGGAACAAATTTTCCAAGAGATGGGTGAATCAGTAGCACCATCACATGAAGAAGATGAATTGGCATCTTGGAAATGGAAAGGGAAATCCCCTATGGTAGAAGAAGAATTTTTAACTTCTAAGGAACTTTGAGAGAAAGAAGAGAAACAACAAGTTAAACATGCTTTGTTTCTGTCTAAAGCAGAACTCATTATTAGAGAAAAAGATGAGGAGTTGAATTTTCTCAAACTTAAATTGGAACAGAGAGAAATGGTTGTTGGGGAATTAACAACTTAGCTCACTGAAAATACTGAGGAAGTGACAAGAGTTAAACAATAGATAATGGAGAAAGAGGAATAATGTCAAAATTATAGAAAACAAACTACTCTGTCAACAGTCTCTACACAAACTGAATTAAATTATTGTCCACGTAAACAGCTATGGAATGATACTTGCAGAGAACTCAGTGAATCCAAGACATCCAATGAGGACTTGAAAAGAAATATAGAAGAAGAGAAGAAAACAAGAAAAGAATGGGAAGAAAAGGTTTACAAAGAAGAAAGCGACAAATTTAAATATCGTGTGAAAATACAAATGGTTTGCATGATGAGTGAGAAATTTATTACGTGCAGGAGACCTCCTGCATATAATATTTTTTTAGGAACAATTCATTCTCTGGCAGTTGTCAAGGATAGCATGTGGCCTTCCACATGAAATAAAAGATGAAGTTGATTTCACAGCATCCTATTCCTTAGCTAATGCAGAGTAGAAAAATTCTCTACAAAATCTATCTCTGCAATTTCATGTTGGAAAAGAACTCAGGTTTTATGATCTATTTGTATGTAGGGGAGAGCCAGCTTAATGCATTTGTTTCTATTCTTCAAAATCAGATTGCATGGAAGGAAAGGAAGTTAGAGCATTTGTTAAAGGTTAGTTCATCTAGTCTCTGTATGAGGATTCGTTATGGTAAACCATCCACCTTTGCTATACATTTTAGATCCCATGCATTTGATAAAAGGTTCAAGGAACCTCATCTTGCCAATTTTCAAAGAATTATTAATGCCTTCACCTCTTATGAAGAGAAAAACTTTGATGACATTTTATGATGGATTCCTGAAGAGATGGGAGTTTCACACTGTTGCATTAATAAGAAGAGAAGTCATATCTCCCACGAACTTAATATGGAATCTAGAAAGAGCTAGAATCCTTATGTATGGTACACTCATCCCTCAAGTTGGTGAAAAATGCAGGGGCATGTGGATGGGGATGAGAATAAGGCATCCTCTCCTTTTCACTCCCATGTCTCCATGGAAAAAAAGAGAGCCCCAAGATCCCACTCACTTTGAGGAGTGGCAGAAAAATATAGAAGGAGCAGGGCATCAAGATACATCACTTCTGAATTAGAAGCATTGGGGATATTCAGTTTCAACCATTTGACCTTAGCAGTCAATTGGAATGTAGAATATCACAATCCCAAAGTTTTGAAGAATAGAGTTTTTAAGAGGACTTAAAAACAAGTAAGTGTGGGGGAGATGATAAGGCCAAAATATGCCTCATCAATGTGCAATGATCTCATTTTACTCTCCTTTTAATCAAGTTTGACTGAATTTTGTGTCTTTTGTTTGATCTAGTATAAGTTAGGATGTAATTTTCCATATTTATTTTGATTTATTTCTAACGTCTAAAAAATCTGCAATTCTTAACAAAGTGTGTGGAAATTCAGTTTTTGGAATAAAATAGGTCATAAACAGGCCAAATCAGATGGAAGAACAAATAGACCTGATTCATTTTTTTGGAATCATTGGAATCAATACGTTAGTTCTATGAACTGTTAGGATTAGTTCCAAACTCCGCCCATAGTTACATTTCTGTTCCACTTACTTGCAGAACTTTAGACTTATTTCTGAAATTCTGTACTTAGTTCCAAAATTGTCGAATTAGTTCTGGAATACTAAATTAGTTCTGAAATCTTGTAAATATCTCTAAAACTCTCTCATTAGACCTGGAAATTTCCTTGAGTTCCTAGATCTCTAATTTATGGAACATAAGATATATTCCAAATTGCCAGTGATTGTCAAATCAATGATCCTATCATCACATCAAAGCAGATTAAATACTTCTGAAATCTCATACTTGTAGATCCATGATAATTTACACACATTTGTTGTCCCGCCATGTTCCCTTCAACATCTATTCTGGGCACGATTCAGTTCCATCATATCAAGTGGAACACTTAATGACTCATAAATGCCCCCCGAGAAATTATATATATACATACCTATAGAATATATATATTAGGAATATTATATAGAACAGAGATAGATATAGATGATACACATAGTCCATTCATGTTTTTGTTATGCAGAACTTCTATCATACAATAGCCTTTTCTGTTTTGAATAGAAATTAAGTTGTCAATCATGTTTTGAGGGTGAGCAAGGCCCACTCCTCTAAGAACCAAGATCTTCATTTTTATTTTGTATTTATAATTTCTAATAGAAAATAGTTTAAGCTCTGTTTACTTCTTCCACTTTCAGTTTCCTTATTGAAATCTATTGTAGACTTATCCCTTAGCGGTGTTCTACTAAGGTTCTTATTTCTTTTTCAATCATTTTTCCAGGCAATCTCAATTGTGGTGTGTATTTATTTATGTTTATTTCCACAATTCCTTTTTGCAAAGTTGTTTACTCCAAGGAAGTGTGTTTATTTCTCCTAGCACTTCCTTCCTTTTTGGGCAAAGTGGTGTTTTATTTCTAGCAATTCATTTTGTACAGTGTTTTACTTAGTTCCAGAATTGTCGGAATTAGTTCCGGAATAATCAAGAATTAGTTCCTGAAAATCTGTAAATATCTTCTACACTCTCTCAATAGACCTGGAATAATTTCCTTTAGTTCTAGAACTCCTCTAAATTTATGGAACCAATAAGATTATATTCCAAATGGCCAGTGATTTGTCAAATCAATGATCCTATCAATCAAGAGCAGATTAGAAGACTTCTGAATCTCCATACTTGTAGATCCAGGATAATTATCACACATTTGTATGTCCAGCCATGTTCCCATTCAACATCTATTCTGGGCACGATTCAGTTCCATCATATCAGTGGAACAATTATGACCATAAATGCCCCCCTAGAAGAATTATATATATACATACCTATAGATATATTATATATAGGAATATAGATATAGAACAAGAGATAGATATAGATTGATACACATAGATCCATCATGTTTTTGTAATGCATAACGTTCTATCAATAAAATAGCCATTTCTGTTTTGATAGAAAATTAAGTTGTCAATCATGTTTTGAGGTGGAGCAAGGGCCCACTCCTCTAAGAACCAAGATCTTCATTTTTATTGATATTTATATTTCTAGAGAAAATAGTTTAGATCTGTTAATTCTGTACCACTTTCAGTTCCTTAAGTTGAAATCTATTGTAGACTTATCCCTGCAGGTGTTCTACATAAGGTTCTTATTTCTTTTCAATCATTTTTCCAGGCAATCTCAATTGTGTGTGTATTTATGTAATGTTTATTTCCAACAATTCCTTTTTGCAAAGTGTGTTTACTTCCAAGGAAAGTGTGTTTATTTCTAGCAATTCCTTTTTGCAAAGTGTGTTTATTTCTAGCAATTCATTTATGTAAAGTGTGTTTACTTCCAACAGGTTTTCATAGTTTGATTCCAATAAGGGTTTTAACCAAGAAGTCCTTAATACATTGAAAATATCCCCCATAAAATACAAAAAAAACTACAATCAATTACTAGATCACTAAGATTCTTCTTGTTGCATATAGCTTTAGACACACCCCTAGTTTGAATATGACATCAATATAAAGTTGATTAAATGAAGGGAATAACGACACCCATCAGGGACATTCTACATGAAGAATAGAGTTAATAGGCCATGGTGTAAACTATTGTTTTCTTTAACTTCTATGTATTTCCAAGCATTGCTAAATAGAAATTATGCTATGCAGAAGTTGAAAATTGATACAAACATGGTAGATTCTAAATTCCACACATTCCACACTTCATATGTATATCATATCAAATCAATATATGTGGAAACAATAGATTCTGATTATATATATATATATATATATATATATATATCACTTCTGAGATTCTGGTAGTAGTGAAGGAAACAAGGAAGGTCTACATATATCTTAGGCCTAGATTGAAGGATGGGAGCTATATTGATGGAGTAGACTTTCCTCTCCCAAGACCATCAAAAGTAAATCATATTGTGGGAACCAAAAGAGCACACAAGTAGACCCCTCCTAGAAAATAAGAAAAAAAGAAGGAAAAGGATAAGTACGAGTAGGCAGAAGATGACATCACGATCGACCACATTCACAAATATAATTTATAGAGAGGGCGCAAGGGACTAGATAGTAGTGCAAGGAATTTGGAGACAACAAGGAAGTCACCAAGGGTCACTCCAACCAATCCAAAGAACAAAGAAGAAACCCTCAACCCAAATAGAATAAGATGAAGTTTGGTGACCACTAAAGATAGTGATGAGGAGAAGTTTGAGGAAGAGGCTTTGTGTAATGAAGAATCCCTAGTCATCCATATGTTGGATGAGGGTGAAGAAGATCCCAATGATGATAATGTGCATAGTTATGGAGATATGCCCACTGCGCATGAAAGTAAAGGCCCTAAAGGTGAAGAGGAGGAGAAAGAGAAGAGTGATGGCGAGTCATATGGAGAAGGCATAGGTGGAGATGGAAGTAGCACGTACCCAAGTGCATCAATTCAGATACCAACAAGAAAGTGAACTATTGGAAGGAAGAAAAGGGAGGAATTATTGTGAACACCCTAGGTAAACTATATTAATGATCAATCAAATGTGTTGTGCACAATATTCTATAGTACAATATAGAATAAATACCTCTATGGATGGGAGGTGATCAATCCAAAAGGAGAAACCATGCACATAAGGAAAATACTTTCTTTGAATATAGATATTCACGTAGAGGAGCCTTAGTTTTACATGAAAAATGAATTATATGTTATGCATAAGATGAAGAAACCACCTAGTATAGTCCTCACTACCATCAAGCCCATTGAATTAACTGATTAGTGGGCCAACAATGCTCTAAATAAGATGATAGCACAAGTAACACATAGAAATTAAGACAAGGGGGTCACTATTAGATTCTTTGTCAATGACAATAAGGATAATTAATATGAGATCCAACTACTTACAGAGGATCTAGGAAGGTGAAAATTTTCTCTAAATATGCCTTCCATAAAATAGTTCACATTATAGATACAATAACAATAATGCACCCTGACCTGAAGAAAAGGCTAAGGATGAATACCCTTCATAACTACAATACTTATAATATCTAGTACATATGTTGTTATATTAAAATAAGTATGAGAAAGGAGTGATGGAAGAAGAGTTGGTTGTAGTGCAAGATAAGAATTAAGAGGTGGTATTGTGCAAGATAGTGGAATGTGAGGTGTTGGGCACCATGATTATAGATGCACTGAAAAAGGTAGGATGCACATTTGAAAATTGTCAAGTCCTTGATCCCATCCTCAATGTATACACAACTATGTAATATAATGAGGTTAAATAGGTGCAAGAAACCAAGAAGGATAATAAGGTTGGGAATGAAGAGATAACGGCTGAAATTGTAAAGAAATGGGATGTACTTAAAACTATGAAAGAGGCATTTGATACAAGGCTCAAGGATCTTGGTTCTTTAGTTACACATGATATGTATGCCTTAGATGGAATGGATTAGGCCTTTATGGAATATTCAGGGAGGTGAAGGAGAAGGATGAAGAAATGACCCCCAAGATGGTGCCGAATATTGACAAGTTAGTATCAGATGCAGCTGCGAAGGAAATTTCAAAGTGGGAGAAGCTAGAGAGAATCATAAATATGGAGCTGCCTAAAATACTCCAACCATCCCAAGAATATAACCCAGTTTGATCCTAAGTAAATATAATATTCTTTAATTCATTGGGTATATACCCACTATTCTTTCATCTTCCATATTATTTATTCTTCCATTTCTTGAGGAGCAATATCTGATTCAATATTACTGAGGACGGAAAATATCCCTAGTGTTCGGTAATCTTGGTCAAGGAAAATTTATTAAGTATTGGTAAAGGACAAAGGCTCATGCACAATGTTGTCAATTTTTTTCCCCCGAGAAAAAATGGACAATAGGATAATACCCTGAGACTGAAAATTCTTCCATAAATATTTCAGGGTTATCAGGATAATTTCAAGCTTTGGGAGCCTTGTATGTTATTCCAAAAGGTTTCGGGATCTTCTGGGATTGTTCTTCCTTTTTCATATCTTATAAGTTCAAATTGGTCTCGGAACGATAAAATTTCCTTTTGAAGAGCCCATACTCAACTCAAGGACATAGTTAAAATTGGCATATGTTTTTTCAAGTGTCTTTTCATACTTTTAAGACCCATTTGTTCATTGGTAAAGTTACAAAAATGAAGGGTAAGTAAAAATTTTGTCAAATAGGCATGGGGATCATGAGCTAAAGATAGCTCTTTGAACAACTCAGTGAGTTGATCGATGAGCTAAACGACATTCATCACATGGTGGCTCGGTTGGTCGAGCATGGAGCCTTGGGGTTGCAATCGTTTTCCTGATCATTTAAAAGCACGTAGGTTTATAGATCACCAAAATAGGCTGGATTTGACTCATAAAAGTTTTATAGAAGAAGGTGAGCTTGTATTTAGCTCAGGGGGTGAATGATTTAGTTAATGCGAGTTCGAGGTTGAGTTGCTTATGACTCATTAGAAAAGCTAAAGGAAATCATGAGTGAGTCATTCCGATAAAACTTGGGGAAGGAGTTAATGCTAAGGAATTCATTTAGATGTATTAATAATTGCAAAACCATAGGCACTCTGCCATAGATGAAATTATGAATAACTCGTCGGTCACGAAAGTAAACTGAGTTTGGAGTTATAATTTTATGGGTAAAGATAGCTCGGGGTCAAGTTCCATTTTAGCTCGTATGAGCTAGGTAAGAGTTTGGAGTTGGTATTTTGTAATTATGCAATCAATTTCCTAAACTTTGAATCTGAGCCGACATGGAGGATACAAAATTTGGAGAAGAAATATCGGATCTAGGGCCAACTCAATGTGAGATAAGATTTTCATAGTCCGGAAGGAGATGCAGGATGTGTCAGTAAGAACATGTCGTGTCGAGTTCACAGAAGTAGAGTGGATATTTGAGGTAGATGATGCATGGTTCTAACTCAGGGATTGATCTCGGTTTGGATTCATTGAGGACAGAAAAATGCTAAACCAAGATCATCAATTTTACTTGGCTAGTGTAGGTTTTATCTCGGATCGAGTTGGGAGGCTACCATTGTGGGGAGATATCAAATCCCACAAAGAGGACCTTGGTGACATCAGCTTAGAGTCATGTGGATGGAGCCCAAGCCATTTAAGTTCCTCACTAAGTCAATAATAACTCAGGAACATGAAGAGGAGCTTAATCAAGCTCAGTGTGGGAAATGAGGAGGCCAACTCGGTCGTGACATAGGTGGGGTGGTCTAGCCATAGGAGAATGTAATCTTATAGTGAGAAGGGTTTGGTGAGCTATTTAAGAGAGAAAATGAGGTAGGATGAGCTGGAGAGGAAGCCACTATGGTGGTGAGATCAAGACCGGGTGTGAGCTTGACCATGACAGACTCAGTTAACTTACAGGGTATGACTTGATTGAATTTCTCAAAGATCTAAATCAGGATCTGTGTGAGGGAGTGGCAAGTTGTTCATTTGAGTAATTTTAGGATCTATGGTAATTTTAATAGTGGAAAATGAAAAATACATGCAAAACATCATATAATTGTTTATAATGATTAGATATGCATTTCAATCATGTTACATGTTAATTATGTTGGTATTTGTGTTATAACATTGAAATCTTTCAGGGAAGATTTTGAAATATGAAAGTGATTGTATAAAATATTGTATTCAATAAAGTGAGTGCACATCACAAGATTCCATTTCAAGGTCATTAATAATAGAAAACATCTTATTGTCCTTCATAATAATAAAGATGCATAAAATATTAATGAATGTAAATTATTGTTTACGTGATCTTAAGTTATTTTCTTAAAATTTTCAAGTGTTATCTATATGCTTCCACATTTCTCATACATGGACCTGACAAAGAACTTACAAGTACAACATCTAAAAAACTATTATTTCAATTACATTTTGATTAGATGGCTATTCTGTTTCAAGAATTTCCAAATTGGAAAATTCATGGAGCATAGTGGCAAAGGTAACCCCTTTTCAATAAGCCTAATTTTTTAGTTCCTACAATTTTTACACGTCCATAAGATTATATTTTTTTTAATAACTTTAAATCCTTGTCAAGACCACTATTTTGTGCATATATTGTGCTCATATGGTTCCAAGATCTTACATCTTGTTGAGACATATTTTTACAGTGATGATCCGCAACAAATTCTAGATTTCACTTGTTTGAGATATTTTCTTGAACTATTTTCTGTGGAGTGTGTATAATTCCATATTATAAAAAAAACATCACACAAAAATTCACTTTTAACAATATTTTGATGGAAATCCATATATTTTCCAAATTACTTTATATTTTTTAAAATAATAAATTTGTAAGAATCAAAATAATACATAACAAAAGAAGAACATAAAAAAATTAGCCAATAAATGTAACGAAGTAGCATATCCCAAAAAAATAATGTTCCATTAAAAAATTTAATATTCAACTCTTCAACATTCACTTTAATATATATCACCTCAATAATACATTAGATAAATATAATCCGTATCAAAACAAATCACTTTATAAAACCATATAGTGTCCTCCATGGCCGATTGAATGATAAGCATTGAAATTTCCTACTAAAGATTATCCAAAAATAAATAATGTCTCTAACTTCTCAGCAATAAAACTTCACGTAAACAAATAAATATAAATATAAATCTCAAATAAATTATTTATCATTAAAATAATTAAAATGAAAAAGAAGCACATGTACTAAATAAAAATAATAATTATTTTGTAGATGCCAATTATTTGGCCACTTATCAAGGAGAGAACATTTGTTTGTGCTAACTGTAGGAAGAGACATCAAGTGGATGGATCTCCATTAACATGCATCTACCATTATTTATTTCACATGAATTGTTTCATGAATAATATGTGCAATATCAATACAAAAGTAAATTCAACAAATATTATTTAGTGTATATTATTCTTTTAAATTAATAGAAGTGCCATTTTGAATTTAAAAGCAATTAACCAATGCAATTGTTGTTGTTTTATTTGTTTGTATTGATGAATAAGAAAGATCTATTTAGTGTTGGGAATGATACTTCAACCATTATAGCTAAGTGGGCATTCTCACTAGTGCTTCTCAGAAATCAACAAATTATGAAAAAAAAGTTATATGAACAAATAGATCATTAATTTTGTGGGAATTTAAAGACTTGTTGAAGAATAAGATGTTTCAGATTTGATTTATTTTCAAGAAATAGTGAAAGAGAACCTGCACCTCCACCCTCAAGAGCCCTTGATAGTCTATGATCCACTGAAAAATTAGAAGATAGAGGGATGCTTTATTCCTACAAAAATAGGAGTTCTTGTAAACATCTTGGCAATCCTACAAAGGCCAAGACATTGCTTATTTGGGAGAATCATCCTAAATTTTGATAAGATAAATTTGTTGTTAATGATGCAAGTAATAATATTGATGTGAGGGGTCGTGCATTTCCACTTCTTACCTTTTGAGAGCAGAAGAAGGGCATGCCATGAATACAATGATTTAGTTTTTTGACTGGATTGTAAATGGAAAATATGACACAAACATGAAAGAAGGTTTCAGGTTGACAATTTCTAGGGCTACTAAGTTTTCCCATCTTCCTGCATGAAATTCTAGTTAAGAGTTATATTCAAACTGAAGTAAACATATATGATATTTTTTTAAGATACAAATGATCTGTTATGATACAATTCTTGCACCCTCCATGCAACTATTTGTCTTACAACAAACTCCTTTCAAATTTGTAGAATTCTTGCACTAACAAGATTATATATCAAACCTAAATATACAATGAAACATCTACCCAAAGGATAGGATCCCAAAAGGAATGTTTTGTGGTAAAACTAAATTTTAAAAATTAAAATTAGGAAGATGACCATGCCGACCTTTCAAAGAAAATTCACTTTAGAAAGGCCTCTTGGCCAATTATAACGTCTTAGGACTCAAATTTCTATTTGGATTTTCTCTTCCATATGCTTCCAAGTGGCCACAATACTCTTTTAAATTTCCATTTTCTGTAAACAATCTGAGCCTACCATTCATGTATTTCGACAGTGTAGATTTTTTATACAGACCTGAGATATTGTCCACAATAATGTTACTACCATTTTTAGACACACGTTATCTTGAAAGCATGATTAATGGTCAAGAATATGCCTCATAATGTAATTATATCTTTTGGACAACTAATTTTCAACCATATATGGAACTACATATGCATTCCTACTGTTAACAAAATTTATATCCATTTGAAATTTTTCATACTAAATATTTACATCAACATTTTATCACAAACATGCATAGTCTAAGTTGTTAAGAACCATGAACTTGTGCACTGGTTTGATTGAGAAAATGATGAAGATTAAAAATTAACATACATGTTTGTAAACATATTCATTACCACTGTTAATAGAGCTTACAATCCATTTCAAAATTGCCATGCAAAAGCTTTACATCAACATAATTACAAATGCACAAAGTCCAGGTTATTGATAATTATACTTGACCTCATTTGGAAGAACAAATGATGATGATGTAAAAGTAAATGAGCATGTTTGTAAATGATGAAGAAAAAAACTTCCAACTAAATAGATTTCTCAAATTTGACTCATTTTTGTTCTAGTGTCTTACTATCCAGTTCAATAAAACATTGTTTGTTATTGTCATTGAGTGTCAGAGCAAGGATGTTTCTATTCCCACACTTGAAAATTTGAACTCTCGAACTTATTTAGCCAAAGAAATGATAAAATTGAAAATCAAATGAGCATACTTGTAAATGACCAATCAACCCAGTTTCAATTATAACTATTTCTGAACTTGTAATTTATTTTGTTCTATTATCCAATTCAACAAAATAATCACTTAATTTTTTTTTGATATTTTATCTATACAAGGAATATCCTATGAAAAATTCACCCTCAGCTAGAAAAGTGACCAACACAATGTTTTGCCTCGAGAGGAGACTAATAAACCTATAAATGAATTCCATTGAGGATAAATTTCAGCACTAGTGTAAAACCACACCCACCCCCACATATTGTTAACTAAAAATATCTGTTTAAATTTTTTCCAAAAGAGCCTAGACAAACCAGTACAAGTAAATAATTCCAAATAAGAAAGAAAAATGTATCAAATAAAGATGCTATATCTTTATAAATTGGACATCAACATTACTAAATGTTTAATATTTTGGTGTGCAGAGGTACCTGACAAGCAACCTTTTCATTGAAATGGGGAATTTCAGCTTCAGTGTTACCCAATTTTATATTGGAGAAAATTTTAAATCAATCATTGAATACCAGAATCTAAAAATCAAATTATTGCCCTTATGGTGTAATAAACACTGGTAGATTTGTAATATTACCTTTATGGAATATTTTTTGATAAGTAGTATGTTGAAATAGAAGCTACTCACCTATGCCACCATTGATATTTTTCCTCTAAAATCATTATGAATCACCTACAAAACATATTTTGATGAATTGATCATAACTACAAAAGAAAAGGCACTCAAACAAATATCAGTTACAAATAAAGAAGATAATAAAACGATGAAGATGTTATATATGAAAATAAATAAATATAGTGTCATTAAATTTTCCTGTAGAAGTTACATATCTGATTCTCATGCAACAATTACATATCTTATTTATTCCACTGCACTCTCAAATTAGAATCCAACAGTTACATATTTGATTAATTCCCATATTCCATGAATGGTTTTTAGATGTTGTGTCCACTTCTATTTTTGTTTATGGTACAAAAACAATCAAAATTTATTAAAATTTCTTAAATGAGAACGAGTATGAAAATGAAATGTCAGTTACACAAGAAATTTGTCTCTAGTAAGGTCTATAGCCAATGATTACGAGAATGTAGTTATAGCCAATGATTTCTTAAATGAGAATGAGCATGCAGACAACAGTTACTTTTCTTTTATTATAGAAAAATGCCAGCTATGGTGGATTTTAATTTTTTTATTATGAAAACATGTTCTTTTATTTTTATTTTAAATAAAGGATGACTACCAAAAAAATTCAGTTGCAAATAAAGTTGTCTCTAAGAAGCCTATCGAAAAAATATTGTATTTTTGCATAAAACTATCACCAAAGGTTTCCTTAATCCATTTTTAAATTTGAGCCTTGACATTCTTAAATTTACACATAGTTATAAACATTTAGGATCCAAAGAACCCCTTTCTCCAACATGCCTTAATGTTATCTCTCAAATATAACTGATGGAGCCAAAAAAATTCAAATATAAAAGGCTTACAACCATACATAGGATCATCGTAAATTTGAAGAACCAATGGATCATGGCTTGATATAATTCTAGGAAGGACTCTCATGTCTTCTTTCAGGAACATCATTCAATCTAGGTTAAAGGAATCTATCTAATCTAACTTATATGAGTTCATCACCTTAGCTTTTATTCATCCAATTGAATTTATAACCTCTTAAACTCTATGACCACCATCCCTGATTCAACTAAGAACCCAAAGAAATTTTTCATACTATCAGTTTAAACATTGGAGTTGTTTGAACAGGGTTTTGTATTCCTTATTCTTTAATTATTTAAGTACTTGACATTATTTATTCATGACCCATTATTATTTAGAGGTGCATGTGGTACTTTCACAAGGAATGCACATAATGTGAGAAAGGGAGCGCACAAAGGTAACCACACAAGAAAAAAGATAGAAATTATGCACGCACTAATAAAATAAAAATTTGTGAAGGAAGAGACTACAAAAATGATAAGATCAGGTAAATGGCATGCATAACATCAAGATATGAGGATAAACATGAGTTAAAAAATGGAGTAAAGATTTAGTTCTTGACACTTGCATGAAGATAACAAAAGTTTGGATAATTCTAAGGACAATATGATTTTTATGAGGACGATCAGCATACATAACATGATTAAGGTGGTGGGTGGATAATTTATTCCAATGTATAAATGTATTAGTTAACTACAATTGTAAAATTGATAGCTATTATTATCTCTTGTAATACTAGTGAAGGGAAGGTTCCCAATAGTATAAATACCTATGGAGGGGTCTAGAATGGTATGTATTTTTTATGGGATATCTCTGGGAGAGCTAGAGGAGTGATGTATGAATGAATTATACTTAGTTCTTGTTACTAGATAGATAGAACTTCTAACTATGCATCAATTAATATATGATTATTTTTTCTGTTCTATATATGGTTTTGTTACATGTTAATGAACTAGCAATACAAGTTTGTTTGTTGAAATAACAATTTAATTCATCGTTGCTAACCTTGATGGGACTTGGAGACCACTCATTTTTTAGGTGAATTCACCTTAGTTTATCTAAAGTTTTATATGTAAACCCGATGGTGGAGGAACTTGTGTGTAACTGGTATAGATTTAATGCATCCATAGGTGAAGAAGGCTACTAGAATCCAACATTTTGGTTCCATTATCGAGACCTTCATTAAAATATAAGAAAGAAGTGGACATAAGATGTTTATATTAACTTAAGATAACATCAAATCATGACTACATGCCATTGAAGGTTCATTTACTAAACGACACCTGAGATGCACAAAGTTTTTCACCATAAGTGTGGATTAAAAACAAGATCTATGATGCATTATATGAGACATTTTTCTATGAACTTATGATTCATCTACATGTTATTTTAGTTACCTACTACTTGCGGAAAAATTTATATTTGACTGGAAAGCATTCATGTACCTCTAAACAAAAAAATAGACTTACGAGATGTGACATAACCTAAACACAAGTGGAATATTGTTTGTTGTAAGGAACACTTTAGATATATATCTTTGAGTATTTAGTTCTAACATTATATTGTGCAGAAGAAGTGTAAATTTTCTTCTTTAGGGAGTTGTGGGGATCATTCTTAAAGCACCTATCATTAGAGGTTAAGAAAATTATGATTTACATGGGAATATAAACTTTCCAAAATGAAAGGATAAATACTCTGCAACATGGGTGGTGCAGGACATAGAAAGGATAGGAAGATACCATGATCAAGTTATGGATTCCCAAGACATACATACTCTTAGGAGGACGTGGTTTGAATAAAATTGGTGCAAGGTAATGTAAAACAATGCAACTCAAATCCAAGAACTGTGGGTGGCACCCAACAATATTGGTTAGGTTAGGGAGAGAGAAGAAATGATAAGGAATTATAAGAAGGAATGATAGTGCACCACGATAATATGAAATATCTGGAGGATGAGAAATGACAATATAATTATTATGGTATCTTGATCCAACCTGTAGACACCCATAATTACACCCAAGAAATTTAAATACTTAAATTGAGCTAATTATCTTCCTTCTTACAAATTGGTGACATATCGTCAAAGGCACTCATCTTATCTCCTATCGTCATTAATTAATTACACTACAATAATTAATTAAGTCACCTATCCAACAATACCCTAATTAGTGACCTTTTTTTAATAAAACCCCCTTCTATCTAGACTAATTAAGTATTATTAACTAATTAGCTTCCCTTTTCATTTAACCAATAAATCAATATTTAATTGATTTAATCCCCTTCTATAGTCTAAATCATGCTAGTATTCTTCTAAAATCTTCTATAAGTTTGCACATCTATTAATTAATCATGTTGATTAATTAATAAGCCCCCTTTATCCACATGGGTCACTAAAGGAAAAGCTAAACCCTCCTAAAGTTAACTCAACCCTATCTAAACCCCCCTTATCCACAACTAACTCAACATCCCTATTATCCCACATGCAAAGGGATATAGTGATTCCTTTATCCATTGGGCTATATAAAGAGACCTCCTCCTACCTTTACACTTACACCTAAATTCCTTGAGAATACAAAAGCTAAGCACATAGCAAATAGACTATAAGATTTTATTTGATATTCTTGAGAAATTCACCATTTGAAGAGCTAAGCCTCCTTTCTTGAATTTTATAGCCAAGTGCTTGGGTCATATGGGAATAGTCAAAGGGTCTTGTAGCCAAGATTTGATGAGCTCCCATTCTTAGGTTCTTGAAAATAAAAAACAATCAATTTGATTGCCATGGAGTCTACATAGGTCCATTTTCTTTTGTTGGTAATCTAGAGAAGTAGAGGTTTTGAATACTTTAGCATGTTAATTTGATCTTGGTTCAAAGTTAATGCATTATGCTTAGTGTTGCTCTTGTTTAGATCTCATCTTTATGGTGCCTAGATTTTGACTTAGCTTGGTTATAGAACTATTTAGGTGGTAATTCTTATTTATCTAACTTAGGTTAAGAAAAAATACATGCACACATATGGCATGCCTAGGGGGATGGATCCCTAGTCCCTTAGCATTTTTTTAGCTTGAATTCTATTATTTTTGGCTAACCTTTGATATGCACATATAGTAAATAATGTTCAATTTCTTGGGATTTTTGCTAGTATTATATGTGTAGGTTGTTATTTATAACTATCATTTTAAAGGGTTGTTTCCAATTTCAAGATAACTTGTTAAAATTTTAAGTATTGTGAGCTTTGTTGTATTTTTTTCCATACTTCGGTTGCAAGAGTGGCATAAGCACACTAACAGGGGCACAAGAACCTCTTGGGTGGCACAGGTGCATTGTTAAAGCTTGAATCTATGTTTGCCAACCCTGGTGCACATACCCTAACTAGGGCATAAGTGTACTAACCCGGGTGCAAATGTTATTTCGTACTGTACCTTCACTGTAATTAGAAAACCTGTCATACCAACACATACACACTGACCCAAGTGCAGGCACTTTTCTGGTGATGCATGCACTTTGTCAGAATCTGACACTATTTTTTTATCGGTTGTGGTGAACATGCCCTAATCATGGCGTAGACACCTCTCTAGTGGCGCAAGTGATGTGTCAGATCTTAATACTAGTGTTTACCTTCTTGGTACATACACCCTTACCCTTGTGCACATTCATTTTTGGTGGCCCAGGTGCACTATAAGTCAGAAAACAAAGAGTGACACATCCACCCTAACCCTTGTGCACATGCCTAAACTGGGGCGTAAGTGTCTTTTAGTTTTCTTATGATTAGGGTGTTAAGGTGCTAACTTCTTTGTAGGTTTTTATCTAATTAATGTCTATTTTTGCAAGGTGTGTTTACATGATTTTACTAGAATAGATAGACTTTATATGCATTCTTATAAGAATAAGGTCGCATATGCTCTTTCCTCACATCCCTTAGGGTGATATTGGGAATCAAAAATAATTCTTAGGTCTTTTTGATGCTTTAAAATTATTAGGAATATCTGAATTGGAATGAGTTAACCTGGTGTGTTTGAATTAAGTATTTTTTCCATTTGGCATCTTCTTGGATTGTGGAAACATCACGTATGCTCTTCTCTTGCATTCTTGGATGATCTTAAGAATCAGAAATGTTTTTTACTCTTCTTATGGAAAATTACTAAACCCATTGTGTAGGACCAAAACACATGCTTGTCAAAGAAAGGTGGAATCAAAACAAATTCAAAACTACTAATACAGTTTTCATACAGGTTGCCAAAAGGTGTTCAAGCAAACCACATCAAAATTAAACAAGATAAAAAGAACAACATCTTCAAAACACTATATTACAGGTTTCATAAAAGGGTACGTCCCTATCTACTCAACTAGAACATAACCCCTTTTGCATAACACCATAAGCTGTAACAATGGGGGTGGTATAGGGAATCCCAAAGTAGTCCATGCAAGAGGGAACCTTGTGGATGAAATGGGAAGTGATCTACACTACCTACTTGACTAGTATTACCTTGTGAGATAGTGTTACCGGTCATCCATATGGAGACCCTAGGGAGAACACGCATGGACACATTAGTTGCCCTTTGTTCTCAAAGGGGGTAAAGTAAAGCCAAGATACTCCCAAGATAGTCAAGACTATTTGGGTAAATTGCACTCGCTTAAGATAACTTTGTAACACCTACGAAGAGATAACCACCTAGGAAGATATTCTTTGTCCAGGAGCCCACATTGACCATTTCAAAATAATGTTGAGTTGTGAGCCATCATTCATCACCAAATGTGGGAAGCGTTACTTTTGTTTATTTTTTCACTTGCCTTAAGGCGAGGTGAAACTCTGCTGAAGTAAAGCCAACATTTTTCATCCCCATGTTGATCTACTTCCTTCACATTCTTTTGACACTTTTTTGATCAAAAGAAGGGTGACTACATTTGCATTACCAATTGATTGTTTCTGCCACTTTTTTGTCCATTTACACCCATCCATGTTTGTGGCTAGGTAAGTTAACATCTAAAGTGTGCGGAGGTGTATTCATATCATTGGTGGCCTTTGTGATCTTGATACCCAAGTCAGGATCATCATCATAGTTAGGCGTGGTTCATCATCTTGAACTTCCTTAGAAAGGTTACCTTGTTTATATCGTATCACTACAATTTTGGTATTTACATCTTGTTTCTTATAAACTTGACCTAAATATCTATATTATAAGGTTACGCTATACACATTTTAACAATTCTTAGTTATACTTTAATATTTTAGTTCAACTCTATTACTACCTCGATTTTGAAGAGTGCTACATGTTACCACTTGTGTGTGTTATATCAATATCATCTTGATATCAATACCTTAACTTCTCACAAATTTTGGTTAACATATCTTGGTGACATTGTTGTGTCACTCACAAATTGTAACTGACACTTTTTGGGATATAGGTATTAATTTAATTTTAGCTTGCTTCTATTATACCTTGTTAGGAGGTCACATTAACTTCTTGTATTTATTTACATCTTGTTCATTCGCTTGAACTTGGCATAACTGAGGACATCTTGTTAATTATCTTACGACACCAACTACTTTTTGAAGCACAATATAGGAAGTAATTCATTCATTTGATAGGCTTAGGTACCAAACATTGTGTCATTATTGATTTATCACTCTATCATATTGGTATTCTAACTTTTTTTTACTCATTCATATTCTTGACATTCATCTTGCATTTCATTTAGGTGTGGTCACAAATTTTTGAACACATTTACAACTTACCTTAGTGTAACTATTGAATATCATGGATCATAAAACATGATTAGGGCTTAAGAAGAAAACATGTGAGACACAACAAGCACAACCATGGGAAGCCTGAAACAAAAAAGGGTCAAACCCTTTTATTAGAAATGATCTAAGGCCTCTATTTTCCGCAAAAAAAGAGATAGAATAAATGGTAGATCATAGTGGTGAATAATTAGAATCCCCACATGAAGAGTTTGAATTTGATCCCACCTTATTAGATGAGTTCATTTTTAGAAACAAGGATAAGGTGCTAGCACAGGTTGTAGAATTGAGGGTCAAAATGCCCACTCAAAATGAAACAATCCCACCTACAAATAACACCAATGAGAAGGAGCGACCTCTTATCAACACGGAGGATATTTTAACACATAGAAATTCTTCTATCTCCAATGCATGAAATGATAATGTAGTGCAACATATAATACCCTTTATCAAAGTTCCACGTAAAATTAGTTCTAGACACAAGAATGTTGAAGAACCTCAACAATATGAAGAAGAAGAGGAATCTTTGGAAGAAGAGGTCACAATTCAACAAAAAATTAGTAACCTTATCTGATAATTATCCTTGTTAACCTCTCATGTACAAAAGGAAATAAGAAATAATTTCCAAAAGCCAAGGCCTAAGGTCAAAATCAGTGAAATCGATAGGGAAAATCAAGGAGATGACAATACGGAATACCATCATGTATATATCCCTGTTTCTCCCACTAAAGAAATTTTTCTCGCACAAGAAGTACAATATATGAAATAAACACTAGCAAGTATTTAAGAAATAAATCTAGGGAGAATTAGAAAGTATCAATATGAATAACTATGCCCCCATCCTTTTGACAAAGCTATGACACTTCAACCTTTCTCTAAAAAATTCGACATGCTGAAATTTGACAAATATAGAGGAAAGGGAGACCCATGAGATCATGTCAAGGATTTCTATATGGCATGTCAAGAGGTTTTTTATAGTGATAATTATATCATACAACTCTTTACCAAGAGTCTAGGAGGTCAATCCTTAGATTGGTTTACTCATTTACCTCTGGGGTCTATTTTTACCTGGCCAAAATTGGTAGAGAGGTTTGTGCATCACTTTTCATACAATATAGAGAGTGATATCACCATGGTATAATTTTGTGGCACCAAACAACATCCTAACGAGACTTTCACCATCTTCCTACAATGGTGGAGAGGGATAGCTAGGCATTTCCCTTGTGCTTTCCCTGAAAAATAGTTGGTAAGTATCTTTGTGCCTAACCTAAATCCAAACATTACTTTCCACCTTCAAATGCATTGTGTTCCTACTTTTGAGGAGTTCGTTGAAAAAGGGGTTCAAATAGAGAAAGCCCTTATTTCCAAAGGAACTCTTAAGTCAAAATCTAAGGATAGTCAAATTTTTAAACCTACAGAGAAGCTGAAAATATTTAATAAAAACAAATACGTGGTGGGAGATGGGATCACAAATTCCAAATGTGTACAAATGGTTCAAACTGGTCAACCTTTCAATCTAACCAAAGGACCTATTCAACCACCACCGAAGTGAATAATGTTCACTCCTCTCAATGATCCTTTGTTGGTTATATTAAAATAATTGGATGTCGCTCACATGGTGACTTATCCTATGACACAACCCTTTGATGATAGTGCTCCAAAACCATCATGGTACAAGGAGCATGACTATTGTGAATTACATCATGTCAAGGGACATAAAACAAAAAAATATCTGTAACTTTGTCACTATATCCAAGACCTTATCAACAATGGGGAGATAGAGGTGGACAACCTAGAGAAAACTTAGACACCCAACAAAAATATGGGGATATATAAAGAACCTTTCCCCAAACGTGGAAAATCAGAAGAGTCAA
Organism: Taxus chinensis; assembly: GCA_019776745.2. Lineage (NCBI taxonomy): Eukaryota > Viridiplantae > Streptophyta > Pinopsida > Cupressales > Taxaceae > Taxus > Taxus chinensis. Next base: position 464,363,096 of record CM034154.1, on the reverse strand, counting down.
ATCCAGATCAAGGAGATGCATCCCAGAGTTACAAAGTAGTGAATTATTTATATACCAAAAGAGACAAAAATCAATATGATTCACTTATTGGATGTATTCACTCTCCTAGTGACCATGTGAACACTATTCGAATAAATGGAAAGGATTGCACCATGGTAACAAGGTGTGCCCACCTCATGATTCCTAAACCCTCGCCATCAACCCCATAAAATGGTAAGTACAACCTCTTAGAACAACTTGATAAAATATCAGCCAAGATTTCGATCTTGGATCTTCTTAAGATATCAAATGTACACAAATACATTCTATACCAAACTCTTCAGGGGTCAGGAGTGCCAGTAGAGGTAGATCCTACACATCTTTAGGCCATAGTAGTAAACATTGTACTAACTGAACACATTTTCTTTGATCATAGTGAAATCCCTAATGAAAATCCAACACATAATCTCCCTTTGTATATTGAGGTATTTTTTACTCATAAGAAGATCAAATGGGTTCTTGTGGACAACGGATCAGGGTTAAATATATGCATGCTAAAGTTAGACAAATAGTTGGGACATACTAAAGCAGACCTCGATTCAAACATTATCACCATAACCACTTATGAAAATGCAGAGAGGGAGTCAACATGGGCAATCAAATTGCCCATGGAAGTTAGTACCACTTGTCATCACACAAAGTTTCATGTCCTAGACTTAGAACATCCATACAATATACTTCTAGGTCAACCATGGATTCATGCCATGCAGGCTATGCCATCAATGTCCCATCAATGCATTAAACTGAAGCACGAGGGACATACTATCACAATACAAGGAGACTCAGAGCCCTTCTCTCACTACAGAGCTCTCAATATTTTTACATGTAAGGGTACCTATGTGTGTCCCTTCATCGATACAGATGTTCCTCTCTAATCCGAAGCCATGGAGTCCTGGGTAGATTCGGATTCTCTTAGTTCTTGCACCCATGGTGCATCTACATCAACTTCTCCTTTTGATTCATGGGAGATGAAGGTTCTAGAATATGGATGTGGAGAATATAATGAGTAACAGTCCCTCCTACTTTCAGACCTCTCATTTTCATCAAATACTAGAGTTCGACCCAACTATCATTTCAAATGACCTAGAAATGAGAAAACTATTGGGTTATTTTTACCTAGAGGTTTGTTGGCTGAAGAAAAATTGTTGGATCCACCTATAACTTAGGTCCTAGAAGATACTCATTTAACCTGCTATTAAACCCCTGAATATGAGAAATCTAGTAGAATGATGTACTCCATGGGCTACAAGGGCCTAGGATGTGGAAGGAATGAGCAAGGATAATGAGAACCAGTGCCTCTCCCGCATTTTAAAACAAAAAAGATATGGCATTAGAATTTTCCCTTATAGGGCACATCCCAATGATCAAGAAGCTACTTGCTCTGAATGTGAGGATAGCTTTGACTATCTAGACAGTGATACCGATTCTCATTGTATCCAATATAAGGATCTCACCTCCACGAAACTATTCATGAATACCACTATCCTAACCATAACCCATACGGAGCCTACACTTCACCTCATTTACCCTTCCCTTGTTGAATGGTACCAACAACATCATATATCACTAGATCTATTTGAGAATGATGAAGCTATCGTAGAATTCATGGGCATACAGGATACAATTCCCATTGGAGACCACAAAATGTGCTTCTATATTGACTTGGATACCTGTGCCTACTTTGAAGAGGAGGTTGAGCTTAGTTGTCAACAAAAATTAATAAAAAGTGAGGGAAAAAGTTCCAATGCAAAGCCTTGGAAAAAATCAAAGTCCAAGCCACACAGTTAAAACCTCTTTGAGGCACTGGCAGAAAAATAGGTTCAAAAATAAAAGGACTATAAAATTGACCACGCCAATGATGAAAATATCATGGAGAAATCCTTATATGAATATCTCAACCTTCCTCCCAATCCTACGCATATGGAGGACTTATCAAAATTACTAGTAGAGGAAACTATTGATGTAAACATTGGCACAGAAGAGGACCTAGAAATAGTCAAATTAGGAGCTTCACTCTTGGCACGGGAACAAAAAACATTCACCATGATACTATGGGAGTTTATATATATATTTGCATGGTCCTATAAGGATATGTCAGCCTTAGATCTAACTTTGGTCATGCACAACTTAGTTGTACATGTAGATGCTAAGCCTATTAAGCAGAAGCTCAGAAAGATGCACCCAAGGTTGGGCCTCCTAGTTAAAGAGGCATTAGAAATATTTCTTTCTATAGGATTCATTCAGTCCATTGATTACTCTAAATAGATATCCAACATCGTCCCTGTTCAGAAAAATCCTGTCGGGATCAAAATCTGCATGGATTTTAGAGACATTAATAAGGCCTTCCCTAAGGATGGTTTTCCATTGCCAAATATTGATATGATTATGGATTCAACATTAGGATATGATATGCTATCTCTCATGTATGGATTTTTCAGGTTACAATCAAATCAAGATAGTTGATGAAGATCAATACAAGATGGATTTTACAAATCCTTGGGGTACCTTCTGTTATCAGGTAATGTCGTTTGGTCTTCAAAAAACAGGAGCTACTTATTAGAGGGAAATGACGTTAATTTTCTATGATATGATCCATAATATCATGGAAGACTATGTGGATGATATCTTTAGAAAGTCTAAGACAAGGGAAGATCACCCTACTATTTTGTGGTGTATCTTTGAGTGCCTACGAGAGTACAAGGTCCGGTTGAACCTGAAGAAATGTGTGTTTGACATGCTATAAGGAAAAATTTTAGGTTTCATTGTATCAAGAAGGGGAATTGAGGTAGACCCTGTTAAAGTGTCTACTATTACTGAGATGCCTCCTCCTAAGAACATTAAGAAATTGTACAACTTACAGGGAAAAATAGAGGTTATTCTCTACTTCATCTCCCAACTTGTTGATAGGTGTCATTCATTCACCCACCTTCTTAAAAAGGATGTTACCTTCATCTAGGGACCAGAGCAACAACAATACTTTGCCTTATTTAAGAAATACTTGGCCAATCCACCTATCCTCATGCCTCCAACTCCTAGTGAGCCACTCCTACTTTATATCTCTGCTACTCAATTTTCTATTGGTGTGCTGCTCACCCAATACGAACTTGGTCACAAAGAAAAATCAGTGTACTACCTCAATCTCACTCTCATCGCTTATGAACTCAATTATCCCCAAATTGAAAAAGCTTGTTGCTGTAGTTTTTAACTTTCAAAAACTTCACCATTATCTTTTGAATACCAAAACCAAGCTTATATCCAAAGTTGACCTGCTCAAATACTTGTTGTCTAAACCTACCCTCATAGGAAGAATGGCTAATTGGATCATTTTAATAAGTGAATTTGACATCAAGTTTGTGCATCAAAATTTGGTTAAAGAATAGGTACTCACTAATAAATTAGTAGAATCACCTTTACAAGGCATTGAACCTTTGAATATGGATCTTCTAGGTGCCTCATTACTGTATATTGAAGAATCTGGTGTATGGTAGATAAAATTTGACGAGTCTTTTACTTTTCATGGTTTAGGGGCAGGTGTGGTCCTCATTACTCCTTCTGTCGACCCCATACCTTAGGATTTTCATTTAGTTTTTCCTTTCATAAACAATATCGCATAGTATAAGGCACTTATCACAGGGATGAAGCTCACCATCAAATGGGACATTCATCATGTTAATATTGTGGGTGATTCTCAATTAATTATCAAGAAATTTAATGATGAATACAAGGTTAAGCATGAGAAAATCATACCTTACAAGAAGCTGGTAGAAAATCTGAAAGAGTATATTGTGTGCATCACATTTGAACACATTTTAAGAGTGCAAAAAAAATATGCAAATGCTATAACAACAATGGGTTCTATGCTCCGCATTCCACCGGAAAGTAATGACATGCCATTATTTGTGGAAAATCTACACCAACATGCATATGACATGCTAGAATCATGTCTGGCTTGTGATGTTGTTAGTCCCAATTCCCCGTGGTATGAGCCCATCTTTACCTATCTTAAATACAACACATTCCCTCCAGACATATCCCAATTCAAGAAACAAAGCCTAATTCACCAAATAGCCCATTATACCCTTTTAGGAGGTACACTTTATGTTGTCTTGATATGACTGAGTCGGTCTAAGTGACTAAGGAAGTGCTTGAAGGGGTGTGTGGATCACATACTAACGGAATGGTTTTAGCCAATAAATTGTTAAGAGTAGGCTACTATTGGCCTACCATAGAAATTGACTATTGTAACTATGTAGGGAAGTGTGTACTTTATCAAAAGTATGGAAATTTCATCCATTCTCCATCACAACTATTGCAACCCATCACCACCCCATGGCCATTTTATAAATGGGTACTTGATTTAATAGGGAATATTACCCCTACTTCATCTGATGGCCATACCCAAATCATCATGGCTACTAAATACTTTATCAAGTGGGTGGAAGTTGTCCCTTTAACCTATGTAACAAGAGATTAGATTTCCAAATTCATCATGAATCATATTATTTACTTGTATGGCATTCCTGGAGCCATTGTTATTGATTATGGAAAGGCATTCAAGAATAAAATGGTAAAGGATCTCTATCATCAGTTCCAAATTAGGTTAAAATTGTTTATGCCATATTATCCCCAAGGTAATGGACAGGCCAAGGCCACTAGTAAGACTTCAGTGTAAATAATGGAGAAGATGGTAAGTAAGACAGGTCATAATTGTCATTTACAAATCCACCCAGCTCTTTGGGCTTATAGGACCTCTATTCACACTCCTATGAGTGTGATGCCATACTCTCTGGTATTTGGAATGGAATCTATCATCCCATTAGAAATTGAGCTTCCTTCCCTAAGAATTTCAATTAGGGATTATCTGGATAAAGATGAAGATTATCAAGTGGCTAGACTAACAAAGTTAGAGATCCTAGATGAGAATCACATCCGCACCCTTTATCAACTCAAAGTGTATCAGAACATAGTCTCTAGAAAATACAATAAAAGAATCATACCTCATCAGTTTGAGGTTGGTGATTTGGTCGTAAAGGAGAATCAATTCAACACAAGGGAAGAACGAGAAAAGAAAGGAAATTTCAAACCACATTGGTTAGGAACTTATGTTATCGTGGCCAAGTATGGCACAAGATCATACAAACTTTCTCATCCTAATTGTGATGAGCTCCACGAGCCCATGAATGCCATGCACCTTAAGCAGTTCTATGCTTAAGCATGACACAAAAATCAGAAAAAGCAAAATTAAAAACATGGTAAAATCATCAAAATATAAAAAAAATCAAAAAAGAGAAAAACAAAGAGAGAAAATAGGTCATCCATAAGTTAAAATGACATAATTATTACACTTTGGATAAGTCCTTGGGTGAAAACCAGTTTCTAGCACCTTGGGAGGATTCGGTGTTCATAAGCATCTTGCATCTGGAGGATACTTTTACTTAGCCTAGGGCTAGTTCTTCCTCTGAGATTCCCTGTGAGCCCAATCTTTTCAAGCCTTGATCTGGCTTTGTCTCCTTTTATTGTTCTATGAGGGGCAAGGTATTTGTCTATTCCTCATCTTACGCTGGGGGCACTTCTGCAACTTCACCTTCCTGTTTATAAGCATGTGGAAATTACCCTTGTATATTCCCCATCTAACGTTGGGGGCATCCATGATTTCTTGGTTACCTGTGTATAGATCTAGAAAACTACTAAAAAAACACAAAAAAACATTCAAATTTTTTAGAAAAACATAAAAACATTCCAAAATGTCAAAAAACCTAAACAATAGAAAACTGTTTCACAAAACAAATCTTACAAAAACATTTACTTTAGTTTGCTTGCATTTTCTTGTTTCTTGCTTTGCTTGATTGCTTGTATAGTTGTTTCATGTTTGTGTGTCTGTATTATTTGTTTCTTAGGCATAATTTGTTAGGATTCATCTCTTCTTGATTAGATTAGATTTATTCTTACTTGTGCCTATTGAAGTGTGATTTTACATGCTAGTGAGTTATGATACATTGTTGTATTGGTTCATTATGTTCTTTGTTATAATTTGATTGTGTTTTCTTGTTACATGTGCATCATTTTATTTTCACATCATCATATTTCCATCAATATCATCACATCTAACATCATCTATACATCATATATCAAGAAAAAGATAAGTATACATCATACATGAATGTTAAGCTAGTCATCACATATCGTTTCATCAAATGGGGGTAAGAGGGATAAAAAAATATCAAAATCTATCCCCCCCACACCCATATCATCATATCATCCCATCCACTAAGTATGGCACATCACATGAGAAAATACATTTGATATCCTCTACAAGATCTAACATCTAGAAATCAAAACACATGTGATACATCAACAAATCAGGATCAATATACATGTGAAATCAAATCAGCTAACATCACAAATACATATATCTATCCATGTACTCCATCAAGAAATAACAAAAAAATTCCTACATCTCATAAACACATGTGTCATGTCAAAAATGTCCATATATAAACATGTGTGTGGTATATCTGTATCAAAAATGTATATACATCACTGTTATACATCCAGAATTCCTTCATATAAGGCATAAAAAATGGATGATATACATCGATCAACAAATACAAATACCTTCATCATAGGCATGTGTCAAAACTGTGGTACATCAAAAAGGCCTTCATCATAGGCATGTGTAAAAAAATTCTTTACAATAAATAATGATGTACATCAAGTACAAACTACTCAAATCCTTCATCAAGAGGCGTATGTGTCAATAAAATCATCAAGGTTCACTTGAGCCCTCAGATGGGGTGAGTGGTCTATATCATAGTGGTGACATAGTGCAAGCATCGCTTTGTCTCCTTGATTATCCCCGTGGCTGCTCCACTGAGGCCTGAGGCCTCTCTGACCTGGTCCCTCTACTCCACTGCTAGGTATAGGAAGGTTCCTACCACTTAGCCGGAACTGCCTCAAAATATAACGATCTATAGTATGATGCTCTCCCGGTAGCTAAATCTCTGTGACTTTGGGTTGTCACTACTGTGCCATTTTTTTGTCATAAGGATGTTATCTATGCTTATACTTGTGAAAGATCAGCCTGGCTCACTACATGCTCTTCTCTTAGCCTATCTCACTCCAGTATCACAAGCTGTAGCTGGGCCTATGTCTGCTAATATAGGATCATCACCTGAGCCATTTATGAGGCCTAGTATCTCTCTGCTAGGGCCTACTGAAGCTGCTACTATAAGGTGGCTATCTATTCCACTGGCTACACCATTGAGGCCTATCCCTATGCCACTCTGGATGACTATCCCTAATCTCGTAATCTAAGCTGGGGAAACTATGTAGGTCCTGGCAGACTCTGTCCTTATACTTATACAACACCCTGCTCATCATGTGGTAGCCCATCAAATGGATCGGCTAGGTAACGGACTAATGCATCATATCTCTCATCCCCACCATGATGAATCTCTCTCGGTGGTCAAGTACCTACTACCTAGGACTAATATAAGATAGTCATGCACCATGGTAAAATAGTCGCATACCATGCCATGTAATCCGAAGTGGTGCCCAGATCTCTAACCTGTTAAGCTATATCCCATAAATATGGTACTACCTATAAAAAAATGGTCCTAGCACAGGTCACTTGGATGCGTGGCCCCATGGTCGGCCTCTCAGTGTCTCGACTGGCATACCAAAAGTTTGGTTGTGGAACCCCTTGCACCATGCCCATCTGTTGTGTACATCTGTCTACCCTGTATAACTCAATGATATAACTATGATTTCCAAGAAGGAAATTATCTAGTGTATAAACATTGAGCTCTATTACATCCTTTGGCCACTGTATCTTCCTATAGGGTCTCCATATGATATCCCTATCTAGCAACTCATCAAACTCTCATCGATATCAATATAAACTTCCTAGGAGACCTCGTATGTCGTCACCTACTGAAACTCATGCCATATATGATGGCTCCTCTGGGGCTTAGATTTGTAATGTTCCTACAGGGTTCCTAATAGCTATGTGGTCCCATGACCAAATATTTAGTAAATAGGTAGGCCCCATCGTCTTCTGATGGTGGTAGGTAATAAGATGTAGATCCTAGTATAGATGTGCTAGTATGCACTGGCCCTAGCAATAACACTCACCACTGAATATCCTATGTACTAAGGTCATCAGACCTCTAGGGAAGGATGTCCTGGTATTATCAGTGAGAAAAAACCCACTGATAAGTGACATCACGTATAAAATCCCTCATTGTAGTGTCGGATCCGCGATGCACTCATGAAATGAAACTGTCATACCATCATGTGGTATATCATCTCTATCGAATAAGTCACTTACAACCACCTGGATCTACCCAAGGTTGCTAGTATACTCGATCAATTAGCCTAAGATAGGCATGTGGAGAATCTACCACATGTCCTCCAAGGTCATGATCATCTTTCCATTAGGGATCCTGAATCACTGGCTCTCACTGTTCCACCACTCAGCCAATGCGGTAAGTAGAACAAGATCTAAGGTAATAGATGGCATCTGGGATACGGGGCCTAGGCCCATCACCTCTACGATTATCACCACTGCACGTTAGTCTCTTCAGTGCATGCTCCCCTCCAGCTCTTCAATGCATGAATGAAGCTCACACATCTAAAGAAAGGGCAATCATCTCTATAAAATCATTCCATTCGTTAGTTACTAACATTTCCTCTAAATTCTACCTATCATTTTTAGGGTTAACCCAAATATCCTAAATTTTCTTCTAAGTACCATCATTTTTGGTATTTTTCTATCTATCCTTCATCTACTTAGTGTGCCTACACACCCTCTGGGGTGTTTGCATGCCCTATTTCATGTGTGCCACCCTTTCGGCACATACTTGTGCATGAAACCACCTAAGGGTGCTTGCACCATCATTCGGGTACCTATGCATGCACGCGTGCATGGACCCTTTATGTGTGTGCCATTGTGCAGTGTGTGTGTGTGTGCACACATGTGTGGCATATGTGTGTGTGCATAGGCATGCTTTTTTTGTTCTTGCATGTGTGCGCACATGCACCAGGACACCCGCGCCACCATTTGGATGCCTACGCTACCTTTCATGCACCTATTCCCACGTACGTGCATGCACATTGACGCAACCCCTAACCTAGTTTCCTACTTCCAGGGGAATTAATTGAAAAATTGACAAAGATGTTTATGATACTCATAAATATTCCATCATCTGTGTGCCACTCATACCCTTAGACTATGTCTTCCCATCTCAATCAGTCTCGTGCTCTCACCATCGTTCTTGTCACTGTCAGAGCCTCGTGATAAAAAATCAGCAATGGTTGGTAATAAATGAATTGGTCATGGTGATTTACCCCCCCTGGGTGGGGTATATCAACCTATTTTTCACCGATTGTGATTCTTGGAGGCTCGTTTGGACCACCGTTTTCTCCTTTTTTCATCGTCAAATAATTAGTTTGATTAAATATTTTTTTTTTCTTATTTTTCACCATGATGGGGCATTTTGTGTCGTCTAGTACCCCTTTCTTCTCACTAGGACAATTTTTATTGCTCTTAGGTGATTTGTCTTCTCATCCACACTATCTTGAATAATTATTATTATTTTTATTATTATTTTTATAAAATAATTATTTAATTAATTTTTCCACTATACATGGACATTATTTGTCACTTGTTTCTTCTTTCTTCCACTTGGGGCATTTTATTTTACATCTAGACACTTCATTCTATTTCTTCTATTTTTTCTATTGTCCACCGCATTTCAGAAAACACAAAACATATATATATATATATATATATATATATCACTTCAAAAATCTAAAAACAAGGCAAAATTCTCCACAAAATCCTAAAAAAGTAAAAAACCTACAAAATAGGTAACATGTTTATTATAGCTGAAACTTGTGTCTTACGCATGGTCTTTTTTCCATATCCTACTGGTTTGTTTCACATCTTCCCTGATCAACATGAATTGTGGATCACTAGATTCACAACCATTTTCAAAGCTAGCTACTTGCTTCATCTGTACTATGGGGCACATCTTATTTCCTAATGTTGTTTCGTTGCATGCAAAGCTTTCTACTTTGACCCAGTTTCCATCATCATTTCCCCTTGCATGTATCCTTGCTTGGGGAATCATTTTTAACCTTTTTCGTCAATCAAGGATATGTGTACCTCTTCATCTTAATAACAAAACATTTGTACAACTATCTTGACCATTGTTGGGTTAGATATGTGCATTTGTACTTGTTTTCCCTGTTACATGAGCTTGTTTCCTTCTCATATTGCATTGCATTTTTGTATGTTGCATAGAGTTGGTGTTTTCAGAAATGGATAATTGTTCGTAGTATGGATTTTCATGTCATTCTACTTTTTTCATATGATTATATTTTCCATAAGGACCAATGACATAGATCTTTTGGCAATGTGATGGCACTGAAGTTGTTGCAATACAAAGGCTAGAGGTTAAGTTCTTCTCTCCACTTCTCCATATTTCTTCTACATTGCTTTCCTTCCACCCCTAATTTTCCATTTCACCCAGGAATTCTACCTCCACCCATTCTTCTATCTATTTCTCACCTTTTTCGATAGTCGATTATCTTCCTTCATCACCCCATCGACACTCAAGGGGGCATCTCTCACTTCTACTAATTTTTCTTCTACCCCTTCAAAATTTTATCCATCTACTATCTTTAAAGTGGTGTCATATACGCCACCGCAAAGAGGGGAAAATGTAGACACCCATAATTATGCCCGAGAAATTTAAATACTTAAATTGAGCTAATTATCTTCCTTCTTGCAAATTGGCGACATATCATCAAACGCACTCATCTTATCTCCTATCATCATTAATTAATTACACTATGATAATTAATTTAGTTTCCTATCTAACAAGTACCCCAATTAACAACCTTCTGTTAATAAATCCACCCTTCTATCTAGAGTAATTAATTATTATTAATTAATTATCTTCCCCTTTCATTCAACCAATAAATTAATATTTAATTGATTTAATCCCCTTATATAGTCTAAATAATGCTAATATTCCTCTAAAAGCTTCTATAAGCTTGCACATCTATTAATTAATCATCTTGATTAATTAATAAGCCCCCTTTATCCACGTGGGTCACTAAAGTACAAGCTAAACCCTCCTAAAGTTAACTCAACCCTATCTAAACCCCCCTTATCCACAACTAACTCAACATCCCTATTATCCCACATACAAAGGGATGTAGTGATTCCTTTATCCCTTGGGATATATAAAGAGCCCTCCTCCTACCTTTACAGTTACACCTAAATTCCTTGAGAAGAAAAAATCAAAGCACATAACAAATAGACTATAAGAGTTTCTTTATTATTCTTGAGAAATTCACCGTTTGAAGAGATAAGCCTCCTTTCTTAAATTTTCTAGCCAAGTTCTTGGGTCATATGGGAATATTCAAAGGGTCTTGTAGCCAAGCTTTGATGAGCTCCCATTCCTAGGTTCTTGAAGATCAAAACAATCAATTTGATTTCCATGGAGTCTACATAGGTCCATTTGGTTTTGTTGGTAATATAGAGAAGTAGATGTTTTGAATAATTTAGCATGTTAATTTGATCTTGGTTCAAAGTTAATGCATTATGCTTAGTTTTGATCTTGTTTAGCTCTCATCTTGATGGTGCCTAGATTTTGACTTAGCTTGGTTATAAAACTATTTAGGTTGTAGTTCTTATTCATATAACTTATATTAAGAAAAAATACATGCACACACAACCTTCCATGCTTGATCATGCAATTAGGTAAACTAATACAAAATAAGTTTAAATATAAAGTGATAGTGATGAATAATTCAAATGAGCCAAGGAGAAATAAACCTTGAGTAATAGCTTCCAATGCATTTTACAATAATTTCAACCAACACCAAGGAGACTACAGTTGAATCATAATATACAAAAATCACACCGATTCAGGATTATCAATACCAACACAACACGTTAGTGCCAACAAAAATACAAGGAAATGCATTAGTACAACAGGGACTTACGACTAACCCCTCAGCTAGAAGTGGTAGTGGGAGTGGAAGAAATACCTCAATAGATAATATTCTAGTTCAAGGTAGAATCTTAAGTACCTCACAGTAAGTTTCCACACTAAATATATTTTATGAAATTATTTGCACCTACCAAAGTATCATGGTGTTAAAAATGTTGTAGAATATGTGCTCAAATGTGAACTTATATAACAAATGAAGGGTATAGCTTCCTCAAAAGAGAGAGAAAATCATTTTTTTATAACACTACTTGGTCTCACCCATACCTAATATCAAAAGCATGACCCATTACAAGAAATGGCAAAATATGATCAACTTAAAGTGGAATTTTCAACTTAATATGATATTTATGATTTTGAGTAGCAGAGTATTTCAGAACTTATGGAAATTAAGTAGGAAATCAATAAGATTGTACTTGCATATGATGTTCACTTTAGAACCCCGGTCTAAAATATTTATTATGAGATGCATCCTAAGAAAATTCATATTGGTTTTTAGGGGGGTCTTACTACCCATTAGGCACACATTTTCACACAATAATTTCACCAATCCCTGGGAAGAATTAGATGCAGAATTGTATGCTAAAGCAGTGAGAAGTCTTGATATTAGTGTAATCCCATTCATAGAGGCTAAAATTTCATATATGGTGACCAAACTATAGAAATTAATATTGCATAGAACACAAGAAACATTCAGTGGAATTTGGTATACTGATTGTGAGGTAGAGGGCCACACTAAAAACATGTGCCTATATAGAAGTTTGAAGGCCTTGTTTATAGTGTGTGAGATATGAGAAGGAGGTCACAAAACTCAAAATTTCCCCCAATCCACGATGATAACTAGAAAATTTTAACCACTTGTAAAATTTGTGATGCACACACCCGTGATACATCAGATTGGCACACTATTAACCAAATCCATGAATCCGGGTCATTGGGACTTCAATAGGATGTAGTAGAAAATTATAATAAAGGGTGTAGTGGATATAGTCAAGGAATAAATGGACGAGGATGAGGAGTTAATGGAGGTGGAAGATGTCCACCCATAACTTGTTATAAATTTGTTTTAATGGATCACTACCAGAGATTTTTTTAGCCTTCCTAATCTGCGTGCATTGTTAAAAGGAGAAAAAAGTAGAGGACTTCCCATATTTGTTTGCAATAACGAAGAAGAAAATTGGAATGGGAATAGGAATGATTAAATTATCTTAGAATATGGTGACAAAAAATACATGTAAATAATAATAATAAAATCATATAACAACACTCGTTATATAAGATGAAAAAGGTTAAGTGTGAGAACTTCATGGAGAAATAGAATTTCTCAAGGAATAAGTAAGACTGAAAAATGAGCGGTTTAAGGATTGCAATGGAGATAGGGTTTTTTTAAATTAATTTTAGGAGGTTTTAAATTTTTTACACATAGAATGAATCCTACCATTATTATGCCAATGGTTGACACATAAATTACAAAAAATGGTGCTTTGAAAATAGTTAAGGTAGACACAAGTATAAAATATCGAAAGTGGAAAAAAAGAGTGAGTTTTTATAGAACTAATAATTGATGCAGGTGTTGATGGATGGAATATAAATGATATATTAGTCAAAACTAGCATGGAAGTTAATATAATTACTTGGATTCATGTGATAAGATGGGATGACCAGAGTTACATCCTTCTCCACATGTTTTTTTGTGGCCAAAAACACAAGTATTACCCATGGGGGTTCTAAATAATGTCATCATCAGCATCATGGGAGTAAATTTTTTGTGGATATTTTGAGATAATACCCATATTTGAGGAAGATAACTTTCTATCCCTACTAGGAAGGTTGTGTTGTTACACACAAAATGCAAACTTGCACTTCAAGAAGTGATATATCAATTTTTAAAATTTGTATTAACTCATAATTTTCCCAATGAACCCAAATAAAAGTACATCATATGTAGAAATTTTGGAAGAGTACAAGGATTTGGAGTTCATATATCACATATAATCTACGAGAATGGATAATTATGAGCCAAACTAGAAGGTGAAATAAAATGGGAAGATAATTAGTTAGTCTCTGAGACCACTAGTGTAGCATGTGAATAATGGGCGCATAGATCATATGATCTATTGGAAAGAGACTGTGGACAGATTAGTCAAAAATTTTGGTAATCAAATATCTAAGTACCTAGTTATACTAGAAAGAGCAATGGGAAACTATTTAAACAAAATTCACACCCAACCCCAACTTGTAGTAGGGGCAAAGACATTCAAGAATTCTTAAGCAGTATGGAAGACTTTTTCCCAACATGTGAGATGTGACTGAATTCATTGGTATACTTATTAAAGAGAAACATTATGAGATGGTGGGAAACACATAAACATACATTAACAAAGTGGACCAAAGTATCAAATGCCATGTGATCCAAATTTGATCACAACAATCGGGTATGATGGTATCCAACTTATATTGGGATCACTAAGGTAGAAGAACATTTATGACAGTGTGTGGAAATTTGGATAACGAAATAAATTAAACCAAAAATATGGAATCATATATTCTACCATACACTCCATGTACGGGCACACGTGGTATATAGGGTGTGAATTTCACAGAGAATTAAGTTCCTAGAAATCACTAACCAGAGGATTTTTACATACTTTTTCTCTTACTTCATCAGTATCTCACCTAAATTATCATCTTCAATGTATAAAACAAATATTTTTAGGCAATGACATCATAAGGGATATGCCAATGAGGTACTAAAGTTAAATGAAACCTTTATAAAGGATGTTGGGAATAGTTCTTATGAAGCAAATGATGGATTTTGGAGGAATAATTAGGTAATTAAAGGAAAAATATTTGTGTTCCTAATAGAAGAAGAAGGGAATATTTATCACCTAAATATGGAAATTTTGTGTAGGTTTTTAGAGGTCTTGGACAAGAAGGAACAAGGGAAATGACCACAATATAAACCTTTCAAATCATTATAAGTTAACATAAGTGGTGATGAACAGTCAAAAATGGAAATAATTGGTAACTATTGGAGTGAAGAAGAAATCAAGAAGATCGTAGAGATACTATGAGAACACAAGGATATATTCCCTAGAGGTTACATAAATATGAAGGGTTTATTCCCATCCTTAGTAACTATACAAACAAAGTTACTTAAAGTAGCCAAATCAGTTCACAAGAGGCCATACAAATGAATCCAAACCTACACACCAAAGTTAAACAAGAAATTGATAGCATGCTAGCCGCAAGAGTTATAATTCCCATAGAAGAATCGAAATGGGAAATTCCAATGGTAGTTGACATAAATAAATATGCGTGCATACAAATTTTTGTGGATTACTACACCCTAAATTATGTATGTGTAATTGATCACTTCCCTACTCCTTTTACTGAGGAGATTATGGAAGGCATAACATATAGATAAATATACATGATCACAGATGGATTCTTAGGGTATCATCAAGTGAAGATTATAGAATAATATAGATAAAAGATAAATTTCATGACTGAATGAGGATCATTTTCTTATAAATTCATGTCATTTGGACTTAATAATGTGTCAACTATTTTCTAATGCATTATTGTAGTAGCTTTTAAAGATTTCATATTAAATTTTTTACTCGTATACTTGGATGAATAGACATTTTATGGCTTAGTATGAAATTATTGTGATAATTTATGACTAATGGTTGAGTGATGCAGGTAATTATATATTTCACTCAACATCAATAATTTCATGTTTAAAACACCATTTGGCACCTTATTAGGGAATATCATATGTACGGATGAATTACAGCTAGATCCTACCAAGATTGTTGTGATAATTCATCTAAAGACACCAAAAATAAAAAAGGAAGTATTGGCCTTTCTAGGTCATTACAGACTACCAAAATATAATCAAATATTATGCTAAAATTGTCATGCCCTTGGAAAAATTACTAAAAAAAAATGGTGACTATGAGTAGGATGTGGAATAGCAAAAAGTGTTTGAGAGGTTAAAGAACTGATTTTATAGTTCCTTGATTGGAATACACCATTCCATGTGTACGTGGATGCATCTAACACATTTTTGGTGTAATTTTAATATAACCAAGGCAAGGAACAATCGATCATCTTCTATACTTTGTGATTCAAAAATTATTGTACACCGAAATAAATTATATGAAAATAAAAAGGAAAGGACTATCAATGTTCCATGTGCTTCAGAAATTTTGGCATTGTCTTCTCGGAATGCCATTTGTATTTTAAACTAACCATATGGTACTTAATCACTTGGTTAATATATAAGCATTGCATGGGTGAATATGTATATGGATCATCCTATTATAGGAATTTGAGTTCTTAGTAACTATTAAACCTGAGAAAAACAATGCTAGACTTGATCATTTATGAAACTTACAAATATGTGAAAAGGCATACCCAATAGAGGAAAGAATACAAGATTCTTTATTTCTTATTACATAGAGTGGATCTGGTGAGCTAGAAGATGTGATTTTCTTTCTACAAAATGGGGTGGCACCTGAAAATTACAAGGTCAATAGATGCAAGCAATTATCTGTTAAAGATGTTCCATACTAACTAATTTGCAATTAAATCTATAACATTGGGCATGACATAATTTTACTATGATGTGTCCTACAACATAAAATTTAGGATATCCTAAGTGAATCACATGAAGGAATTACAGGGGGCACTATGGAGGTGATATTACGGCTTGGAAAATCCAAAATGCATGGTGTTGGTTATAGAGTTTATTTAAAGATGTCAAAAAATATGTTAAGGAATTGACAAATTCCAAAGAGTTGGCAGACCTATAAGACATGATATTATGCCTTTAATTCGAGTAACTTCCCAAGAAACATTAGAAAAATGGGCAATTGATTTTTTTGGACCAATAAATCGTGCATTGTGTCAAAATGGTGCAAGGTACATTATTACAACAACAGATTATCTTACATGATGGGAAGAAGCCACACAAAATAAATATTATATGGAATCCACAATAGTAAGATTCATTCTGGAAAACAATATAAGTATATTTGGTTCCCCATCGAGCCTAACAAAATATTGTAGAACACATTTATTGCATAACACAATTCACATTTTGTTACAATAATTTATGGTCACACATCATAAGACAATCCCCTATCACCCATAGGCTAATGGTACCATGGAAACCTTCAAAAATATATTAATTCATACATCGATAAAAAATTTCAACATTGGAAGGAAGGATTGGGATGACAAGGTATCAATAGTACTTTAGTCATATCATACAACATACAAGTGCTTGAATAAAGCTACTCCATTTCAACTTGTCTATGGGACATAAGTAGAAATACAAATAAAATATTTAGAACCATCATTGAGAATTATGTGCATTGAAAATTTAGAAGATGAGTATTTAACATAGGAAAATTTAATGAGCTTGTTACAGTTAGATGAAATAAGATTAAAATAAATGTGGTCATAGAATATTAAAAAAACACAACAAGAGGCATGGTATGATCAATACCTCAAAATAAAAATTCTTAAGGAAGGTGCCAAGGTATTACTATATGAACCAAAATTTGTATGACATCCAAGAAAGATAAAGACTCATTGGTTAGGTCCATATGAGATAGCAGATATATTGCCAACTGAGGCATGCAAATTGATGGACGTTAGAGGAAAATTTCTTCCATGGCACTTTAGTGGAAGTAGGCTGAAACCATATGTTAACATTGGAATGTAAAGAATAAAAAATATTCCATTAGATTAAAGTTTATTTCATTTCATATATCAAGTATAACAACTCTCTTTTTAAATAACTTTGAGTTTATTATTAAATTTTATATATTTACCTACATGTGTACTTTTTAGTTTTCAAATAATTTCTTACTCACACTATTCCTATAGAAATTCGCAGAGGACCGTGCATTATTATTATTAATTAGGGAATAATCATTAATTTATTAAAAAAATTGTACATTACATAGATATTATTCTTTCCTATAACCAGATTCAAAAACAAATATTATTTTACTATATGGTCATTTTAATAAATTGACGATAGTCACTTTTTTAAGCATCACTTTGGGGTCTTTTGCTTGACGAACACTTTATTTTTGGCCTCCTATTAAGTGTATACTACTGATTATAGAGGTATATTATTCACATGCAAATAGCCATCATGGATCTGACTTGATCCCAACCTATAGTGTTTCATTATTGAATTGTCTTCATGACTTGATAGGACCAGATCTATATAAATACATTATTTATGATATCCTTCTAAGTACACAAATCCCTCTTTCTACACCTCTTGATGTCATAAATTCCAATCTAATTTATTTGAATTTCAATGTTGAAGCTCAAAAATTATTTTTTGTTGTCATTATAACACCTTCCAAGGTAGTCATTATTTCTCGCATTTAAGTTCGTCCTGACTCCCATCCTCCATGTAAAAGATTGACATTTATGAAGTTCTTTTAAAATGCAAAACGTAGGGAAGGCACTCCTAACATATCCCTTGCATATGTGACTTTTTTTCTCAAGGAAACATGTTAACTTCTTATTCATCTTAACCTGTACAACTTTATTGATGGTTGTAACTTCCTCCAGATGATGCTTCAAATACCAATTCTAATGATTTTATGCATGATGATACTTATTTATCTTCTCTTGAAATGCACATACATAATGATACCTAGTTGTGATATACCTAGTGATACTTGTATTCTACATCATACTAAGGACATTTTAGGCTCCATATTGAACCTCAATCAACATATTGTTACTTTTATAAATACCTTATGATTATTAGGGAAGCCCACGAGCATTCCCCTTCAGATAATGTTCCAACCCAATGTCTATGGATATCAAATATATTACTTGAATAAATCTAGATACACCTCTATTGATATTATGATTTCTTATATGAATAATTGTA
The DNA here is from genome assembly GCA_019776745.2 of Taxus chinensis. NCBI lineage: Eukaryota > Viridiplantae > Streptophyta > Pinopsida > Cupressales > Taxaceae > Taxus > Taxus chinensis. Next base: position 464,344,100 of record CM034154.1, on the reverse strand, counting down.
TACTTACCCTACTTGATTCTACTACTCCGACCCAATTAGGCACATTGTCTACAATTATTCATTTTGCATTTCAAACATGTCATTGACAAAAATTTCCACAAGAGAAGAAAAATGGATTTACCCATGATTGCACCCATTATTATTACATCTATAGTGCTTACCTATCATATAAGGCAAGGTAAGCTCATTTACCCCATCTCTATGTTAATACAGGTAAACTGGATATATTTTAAGAACATACTCTATTTGCATATGCTTAAGTACCTGATCTAATACTTAGTGCAAAAGGAAACTACAATTAGGACACTTCTAATATTACAATCATAAGACTATAAATGAAAGGAAGGCTTATTTGTGTTATGTTTGATATATCATTAGGCATGTATGATGCCAATCTATGGGGAATCTTACATATCCTCACATGTGTGAGGATTACACCTTAGTATGTTTCTATTGGTCCTAATAATTCTATGTCACCTATTTTATTGATGGTTTGATTTTTCTCTCTCCCTTTTTCAGTAAGAAAAAGGGATATCTAATAACGAACACTCAATTTAACACCCAAGTATTTTGTGTATTTATTACAACCTTAGAATTCTCTTTATACTACATTTATACTTAATCCATATGTGGATAATCCTTTTATCTCTATAGGGTTCTCCCCACATACTTCGGCTACCATTCACATAGAGGTGGAGTATCAAGCCATAAGATTGCAAATTTGTGGGTAATCTAGTCTCACCTATTTGTCCATATGGGTGATCTTTAGGATTAGAAAGAACATCTTATCATCTCTATACAATTTGTATATGAGAATTATTCATTGGAAAACTTGAGGCTCATGTCTCTTGTTTCTCATGGCTCATCTATGCCTCCTCGCGAGGCCCTCATTGAGTATCTCTCTATTATGCCTCTTTATATAAAGATATATAGTGAAGAAGTCAGGGTAGAAACCATAGTTGCAAGTTCCTCATTGTATATAGAAGGAAAAAACCAAGTCTTGTAAATATATCTTATATTGTTAGAAATTTACATTTTATATGTTGTTAGCTATTTTTTTATTGATAACATATCTTTTCTACTCTTTACACACATGCATTCATGAGGAATATTGATCTTGATGTATGACACATGTATCATTACATTAGCTACTTCAGTTCCTCATATTCTTCCCTTGGGGGCATCTATCCACACTATATGAGTGTTATTATTTCATTATAGTTCCTTTATACTTCCTAATTGTGCTTGATTACATGTACATTGCATATGTTATTATTTGAAAAAAAAAATCTTGTGCATTATCGACATATCTTGTTTCACGTGATCTCTTCACTAAACTTAGTTGAATTTTATCATTTTCTTGATCATTACACAATTAGTTTCCTAAGGCTAGTTTCTATTATTGCTTAGGATGTTTCATTGTACTGTGGCATGAGTTCACCTGATTGTCTAATAGATGAAACTGGTGATAAACTATGTTTGTGGCTATATTCCTATCCTTAGATGTGACATTTAATTGATCTTGTATGTGGCCTAACTGCCTTGAGATCATTTAAAATGACATCATGAGGATTCCCATATTTCATGCCTCTATGCTTTTATGTTACTATACTTTACATGATCCTTCTTGTGCTTAGAGTCACTATGAGACATTATTAATGTATATATAAGGAGGGGCTATTACATATGAAGGACTATTTTTATTATTTTTTCTAACTTATTGTGCATAGGGTAGCATCATTACTGTGACATATTGTCAACTTCTCCTGGTTCACCATGTTGAGTATCTTTACACATCATGTTTTCCACAATGGCATAGGACCATAATTTGTAGGTACATGTTCTCCTGTGGTGAGATATTCCTCTTCAACAGTTATACAATCTGACTGACATATTCTCAAACGTTACAATGGGATAAGGCACACCTCTTTTTTTAGTCTCATTCTCAAATGGTTCTTCAGATGTACCAGTAAAAAGAGGGGGCATTCCTATGGGTATAGTTATGGCACTCATAGCACTAGAACAAAATTCATACAAATGTAAGGTTTCAAAAGAAAAAATACTCATAAATAACTCCAAAAATAAACTATTTCATAGAAAATTGGTGGATCAAGTTCTAATTACCAAAATGGATTTGGCTCAAGACCGTATGAATGGTACTTGTTGCTATGCATTATAAAACAAAACCATTTAATAAGTTTGATGAAAATTGGCCCCATGGGCTAAATTACCATATACCTTTTCAGCGGAATATTTTATGTTATCTGTCAAATGGATTAAAGTATCTAAGAAGCTTATCATTAATGTATAAAAATTAGATCAAGATATACATATACTTTGTGCCACTTAAAAATACTTGGATAGGGAATTACTACTAGGATATTTAAATGAAACTATCATATATCCTATTCTAACAATCCAGTAGGAGACCATATTTGTGATATGTAAACTATTTACTTTGGAATTCGTTCACAAAATCACAATTATACACTGTTGTTTTACTTTTGTTATAGAAAATGGCAGTTATAGCTAGTGATTGAATTGTCTTATGCCTTAGAATCTTACAATTTCAGCAAATATAAATGAATGTATGCTTATGACACACATACGCCAAGTATTTTTATCCTAGAAACCTCCAAAGGAGGAAAACTAGTCAAGAAGGGAAAACAAATCTTTCTTCCCTTTTTATCTTATTAACCAATACAAATAAAGAGATACATAACTTTAAAATAAGTGATGAAAGGAAATTAGAAAATGTCTCACACTTTCTCCTAACTAATTGACTACTTCCTGTTCCTCAAAACTCCTTTCTTCTACAAACATCAATTCCAGAACTTTATAACTCTTGCACTTACTCCCATGAAGTCTTTCATGCTTCCGATAATCAAAAATCTCCTTATTACATGTATTTATAGCCCTTCTCATGTCCTCCCATGGACTAAAGGATGGGAAATATCATTGAGAGGAGAAGAGAACATGGAAAAAAATTCCAATTCTGGGACTGTTCATTTCAAATTTAATTTTTCTGTCTGAAAGTGTCATAGAACCACCTCCCAATGCACAGACTAGCGTTGTCACAAGACCGCTGTCCTGGCTTAGGCAGCGGTTACAAGAACTGTAACCCTATGTTGGGTAAGTGGTTTTGTAACTGTCGCCCTGCACATAGATTGGTGGTTCTATTAACATATAGAAAAAACCTCCATTTCTTCATCTTTCCTTCTCTTGGTGCTAGATTGATCTGGTGAAGTAGAGTTATTTTAGATCCCTATGGATCACACCTCCCCTACATAGGAGGATTTTGGTCCCTCAAAAGGTTAGTGGGTGAGTTAGAGGATTAAATAATTCCCCTCACTTTATCCTTTGAGTACCACTAGGCCTAAATTGGTGTCTTCCCTTTTAGTCCAACCTACCAAGACTCTCCTGCAGACCTCTTCTAGTCTCTCTGGTACCTTGTTGCTACAAACACTAAATCCTTCTCCAATTCTCCTTGTGAGTCCAAGATGCAAAATCTATCAATAGAAGGTAGAAATTATAATCCTTCATCTTCATCTACCATGGATGGCTCATATAGGTGCAAGTATCTCACAATTTACTACTGATTACATCCTCATAAATGGTAGAAAACTCAAGTTGAAAGGAGTTTTTTTCCAACCTTCTCCAATATGGTGAAGGGTCCATATTGTAGTGGCTTGAGATTATGTGCTCCTGACCTTTTAGTCTCTCCTTACTCAATGTAAATCCAAACTCTTATCTCTAACATGAAGCTTATGTCTCTCTCTTGTGATAATCCATGTCTAGCCTTGTACTTGGCTTGAGATTTATCTAACTATTCTTTGACTTTGAGATGGATTTTTTGGATCCTCTCAATGATTTGTTTTCTCTAGGAACCTTTGTGTCTCATGTCTCCTCCTCATCCTACTACCCAACTGCTATGTCCAACTAGATTTGTAGGTAGATATCCCAAGCATGCATCAAATGGTGACTTCATAATGGATGTGTGTACCTTCCTGGTTGTAGGAATGTTGAATGTAGGCTAAGGACTCATCCCAAGTCCTTGGGTATTTGTTATTATACCCTCTGATCAACTATACCAAATTTTTGTTCACCACCTCTACCTGTCCATCTATCTATGGATGGAAATTCATGCTCCTCTATAACCTAGTATCCATCTTGTCCCACAAAGCAGTCAAAAATTTCCCCAAGAACCTAGAATCCCTGTCAGAAAACAATAGACTTTGGAAATCCAAAATGCACCCATACATTACCAAAGAAAATATATGTTGCCTCAAGTTCTTTTAATGTCTTGTTACATGCCATAAGAATACACATCTTACTAAATCTATCAACAATAACATAGAGATAGTCATGGCCATGTTTAGACATAGGTAATCCTCCTGCAAAGTCCATAAAAATGTCCTCCCATGGACAAGTAGGTACTAGAAAAGACATGTACAAACCCTTCTTCCTGGTCTTAGGCTTGTTGGTACAGCAAAAATTTACATCCACATATAAAATTTGATACTTCTTCTTGTATATTGGGCCAATACATGTACCTTTACAAGTGGGCTAGGGTCTTACCAACACCGAAATTTCCTGTTACTTTTGAGGTATGTGCTTCCCTCATCAATAGAAGTCTTTATTCTTTCAGGCTCAAAAATCTTCCCTCATCGGTAGAGCAGCCCATCCTTGAGATAAAAATATTCAATCCCCATCTTTTCAACCCCTTGGGACTACAACTGTTGACATGTCACCACAAAATATTTGTCCTAGGCATATGCCTCTCCATAAGCTACCTTCGTGAAGGGCTCAATCTAAGAGATAGTGGCCAAGAAGGAGATTTTCTCCTATGTAGGTCAGCCTAGACAACATTTCTGCCACCAATTTTATACTACCCTTCTTGTATTTGATCACCAAATGGAATTATTGAAGGAATCCTATCCATTTGCAGTGCCTTATCTACTATAATTTAGATTGTGCTTGCAAATACTGGAGAGGTTTGTGATCAGTGTGCACAATATTTTATTTACCCAATAAAATAATGCTTCCATTTTTTAATTCCCTGAACTAGTGCATACATTTCCTTATCATATATTGAATATCCTTTAACTTCTTAATTAATAATTTTAGAATGATAGCATATGGATTTACCTCCCTGAAACAACATTGCACCCATAACATAATCACTAGCATCCATCTCTACTTCAAAGGGATGACTGAAAATTAGGAAGAGAAGTACTAGAGCATGACTAATCTTGTATTTTAATAACTCAAAGGATTTATCTTGTTCCTTACCCAAGTCAAAACCCTTACTCTTTGTGGCCAGTGTGTGTAGAGGTGTTGCAATCGTCGGAGAAGCCCAGAATGAAGTTTCCACATGTATTGTATTCCTCCCACAAAACTCCTAGTCTCTAGTGTCTCCTGTTGGTGTTATCCAGATGGTGATGGCTTCGACCCTTCTTTAGATCCACTCGTAGCTCTCCTCCTCTAACCACGTGCCCAAGATAGACAAGTGACTGTTTGGAAAATTCACATTTCTTCATATTACATAAGCAGTTGTTTCTCCTTGAGAACTTGCAAGACTTTTAGAAATGAGTTAGATGTTCCTCCCATGTGGCAGTTAAAATCAAGATATCATCCTAATAAACAATGACACATGAATCTATGAAATTCCATAATACATCATTCATTAATCTCATAAATGTAGCAGGTGCATTACATAAACCAAATGGAAGTACTAACCACTCATACAAACCTTGTTTTTTCTTGAAGGAAGTCTTCCATATATCCTCCTCCTTCATTCTGACTTGGTGATAACCTAACTTGAGATCCAACTTCATGAAGAATTTGGCATGCTAAAGTCTGGTCCAAGAGATCATCTATGTGGGGAAGTGGATATCTTATTCTTTATGGTGATCTTGTTCAAAAGCATGGTAGTCGATGCACATTCTCTAAGAACCATCCTTCTTTGGCACCATCACAATAGGTGAACCACATGGTGAGGTGCTTGAACCATATCACACCCTAGTCTAGTATTTCCTAGAGTTGTTTCTTTACCTCAATAATCTCTATCTAAGTATTTCCTATACAACCCAATGTTCAGTAAAGGGGACTCTGGCAACAATTGAATACTCATGCTCTACCTCCTCGTTTTAGTAGTAATCCACTGGGAGCCTGAAAAAATTTCCTAAAAATACTGAGTAATACTATCAAAACCCTATTTTCACCTAGTTATAAATCTCTAAAACTTATACCCCCATCATGTTTATCTTTTAACAAAAGTAAACAAAACTGATTATGATTTTCTTGAAAAAAAAAATTTTCTTGGTTAACACTCACCATAGTAACCCATGACTTATGTTGGTGTGCCCGGATGTTGTAGCTAATCCCATCCTTTACCCATCTGTATCGGTTCTTCCCTTCTCATAAATATAGCATCGCTGATATACAAGTAAGGACTCCTGAAAAGCAACATCAAAAAACAACAAGTGGAATAACATCAACTTTCAATACATCAATATACTAGAGAATTGATGCTTAAATTTGACCTTACATTTTTTTGTTACCTTAATTTCAACACCCTTCCTCACCCAACCCAAAGGATAAGGGTGTGGATGCTCATAAGTCTTAAGACCAAACTTCTTTACAACTACTTCTGAAATCAAGTGAGACTGAGAACCGGTATCAACCAAAGCATTTACCATAGTTCTCTTGACCTAGAATTTTGATCTAGATTTTTATTTGGAGTAGTCTACTCATCTCCTCTTCTTGGTTGTCCATGTTGGTGGCCATGCAATCCAAGCCTCTCATCTACATTAGAGTCATCTTCTGATGTCCACCTCACCTTTCTATCTTTACATAGTTGTCATGAACTTCTTCAAGTCCTTGGTTTGGTTCTTTAGATGTAACTCTAGATGCAACTTCCAACAGGTAGCATCAGTATGACCATTGATATCAGAATTATTGAGAAAATTTATTGGGATATTTACAAGTATTTAAAGTGGTGGTAGTTTGTTTAACTTTCCCATTCTACTTACCTTTGTTACTTGTTTGCCCATGTTATTTCTTCTGTTGATTTGTCGACTCCTTTTCCTTTGGATTTTCTTTTCCTTACTTCTTTTCATCATCAATGTAGTATTCTTGCACATAAGATTCATTGAGATCCTTGGGATTCATAGAGATTATCTTCCTCCGAAGGTGAGGATGAAGTCCTCCCAAATACTTGGACAAAATATCTTCATCCTCCAAGTTGCATATTAAGACAACATGGCTTGTCTCCGAAACTCCGTAGTATAGTCTTGCACACTTTGACCACTGTCTTGTCTAAAATACTGTCATTTAATCATTTGGTTATTCTTGTGGCCAATAGGATAGAAGTTAGCTCTAAGGAATTATTTAAATTCTTTCCAAGATTTTACAGTAGCAAGATTCTTATTTTTACAGGTGGCTAGATGGGTTTCCAACAAAACTAAAGTGTGTCCCTCCATTATGAGACATGCAATGGTGATCCTCTATGCCTCAGTGACATTATGGATGCTAAAGTAGAATTATAATTTTTTTAGCCATTTATCAAGTAACTTTTCATCTACTTGTCCTTCAAATATTTTAATTTTAACTTTCGTCTCATATTTAAAGGGAACATGATCAGATTTTACCTTTTCTCTTGCATTTGAATTCTTTTGTTCACACTCTTCCCCATGTTCTTCCTCATGGTGGCTCCTCCATATGCAAAAATTTTCAGGTAATCCTCGAACCATTGGGTCCATGGATTCTTTCTTAACATAAGCCATCTTCTATAAATCTGCAATTTCTTCTTGTCTTCTAAACATCCTATCCATCATGGTCTCAAGCATCTCGATTCTATGGATCAAGTTCAATTCCTCCATTTGTCCCCAAATTCTCTTTTTCCACTTCCTTATATAAATATTTGGATCGCAAGGTAAATCCTGTTTGCCTTTAAATCTCGTCATTGTCATACAAATCCAAGAACCAATACCACAGTCCTAGATACTTGTTAGATCTGATACCAAAATGACCTGTAAACTCTCTACATTGAAATCATTCACAAAATCACAATAAAACATTGCGGTTATACTTTCTTTTTCAAAAATGATAGATATAGCTAGTGAATGAATTTTCTTATGCTTAGAATAAAAAATTGTAGGAAAAGAAAGAATGTAAGCTTATGAATACCAACCATTTTTATCCTGGAAACATCCGGAGGAGGAAACCCATTTGAGAAGGTAAAAATGCTCTTTCTTCCTAATTTTTATTGGAAAATTCAAATAATAAGTATAGAATTTACAATAAGTATGAAAGAGAAGTAGATAATATCTCACACTTCCTCCCAATTACTTGTTTTCTCTACCTCAAAACTCCTTTCTTCTACAAACACAATAAGAAATACTTGATCACTTGCATTCATGCTTGGATGATCAAAACTCTCCTTCCTATATGTATTTATATCCTTTCTCATGTCCTCCCATGCACTGGAGGATGGGAAAGGTCATGAAGGGGAAGAGACACAGACATTCTTTACAATTTTGGGACTGTTCATTTTGAATTTTTGTTTTCTATCTGAAAATTCCAAGAATGCTGCCCAATGCAGAATGGAGGTCATAGGACCTCCGCAATTGGAAGGTGGTGGTTACAAGACCACCACCCTGGTTAAGTGGTGGCTCTATAACCCCACTCTGCACAGAGCGGTGGTTTTATTAACATAAAGACAAAACCAATGTTTCTTCTTTTTCCTTCTTTGTTGCTGGCTAACCTGATGAAGTAGAGTCATTTTGGATCCCCATGGATCATGTTGTGAAAAATGTAGTGCAGAAACTATTCTTCTATCTATGAATAAAGAAGAGAGGAGAAGATGAATAATATCTTGAAGAACCATATGATGAATTAGTGATGTCAAAGCTAAAATGGAGTACACAAGAACATGTAGAGTGTGTTAAATGTTGGCATGTGTGTGCTGGGGGTTTCATTCATGTAAAAGGTGAAAATAAATTAATGAGAAGAGGTACAAGTAGAATTTTTTATTGATGATGACATAGTTATACAAGTAGTGACATGATTTCAAGAGTGTAAATGGTGAGAGTTGTTTAGTCAAATAGGCCTAATTAGGAGGTATAGTCAGCATGGGTGTTGGCACATGAATTACAAAGATGCATGAAGGCTTTTGAATCATGGTCAAGGCATGGAGATCATGTTGATAGAGTGATGATACACTCATACAAGTCTCAAAAAGTGAATCCAGTGTTTGAGCATGGTTTGTATGTCTACATCTAGAACTAGCGTAGGTGTCTTATGGCCTAATGGAGAATGAAGGTCAATTTCAGAGGTATGTGGGACCTTGAGGACATGTAAAAGAGTGATACATGTTATCTCAAATATGTTAGGGCCTTTTGAAGGGATTTTAATCCTAGGTATTATGATAACCTGTTATGTTTAGGTTTAATCTAGACCTAATTCCATGACCTAGTTAGGCAAGTGATTTTGGGTGAGATGGTGTAGAGATAATAATGATCATATGAGAATTGGGGAAGTTTAAAGAGGTTTTACAAAAGATGTGGGTAAAATTTTAGGGTTGTATGTTGAGAATTTTTCATGATATGATGTTTTTTAGCTCTATCGAGCTCAAGAAGATGTGGTTTATAGTTTGATATGAGATATTTTATGTTGGTTGGAATGTTAAAAGTTTACATGGGGACCTGATCCTTTTAGGTATGATGGATCATGGATTAAATAATGATTTTCACTTGGAATGAGATCAAATGAATTCATGTGCTTAATGAACAATCACTAAGAAGCTAAGATGGTCAATAACCCTACTAGAAACCTAGTTCAAGAGTGATGGAGGAAAACTTGTTGGTGTGATAAAAATGCATTAGATCATCAAATTTGATGACTGGAGGATAGAAATGTCTCTTCTAGCTTTATGATAGTGATGATTTGGTTTCTTGACAGTAGGTGGACCCCACTCAGAATTACATCTTTTCAAGAAAGTTTGATTTCCTCTCATATTTTCCAGTAGACCTATTGTCTAATTTTTTTAAGAATAAGGGAATATATTATAAATTTTTAAGATGATTTGAGACCATGGTAGAGCCATTTCATGGTCTGCATAGGTCTAAAAGGGGAGACTGGTTTTTCAGCCGAGTTAGTAGTTTTTGATAGTCGTGATGAAAGTTAGTTCTTGAAAATGTGTGACTTAAGAAGAGGTTTCTAAATCCTATGATTGTGTTTTAGACATCCAATATGATATTTTCCATGCTCTGGTTGATCCCTATAGGCTAGTTTGAGTAGAAATGATGAGGTCATAAGTTGACATACTTAACAGGGTTTAAGGATAGTGAAGTTTCTTTAGTGTAATTGATATGAAAGACCAATATCTTGTCATTATTCATGATATATATATATATATATAGATTTATATATATATATATATATTTCATATAAACTATATATATATATATATATATATATATATATTTATATATATATATATATATTTATATATATATATATATATATATATATTGGTGAGTTATGAGTGGTTTAATAGAACCCTCTTTTAGGTATTGAAATGTCTTGAAAGTGTCATTATAGGTGTGAGAATATCATGTTTCTAAGACTAATTTCAAGGAAGTATAGGTATCATAGAGGAAAAAGATGATTTGATGATTATATGGGTTGATTAATGAGATATAACATGGTTTTTTATGTTCCTTTTGTCAGTGAATTTCCATTGAGTGGTTACATTCAATGGTTGAGGAAATATTTTGAATTTTTTTCTTCATATTTGAAAACTGGTTTGTTGGAGGTGCTCATAATGAGTAGGAGATGGTCCTTTTCTATATTAACATGGTGTTGATGGATGTTTAAGATATTATTAATACTTTATAAAGTTTTGAGAGGATTTATATGACATTTTGGAGCTTGTGGAGTCATAATAAATCTTCCTTTTTCCCTTATAGTCCAAGAAGCATTCAATGGAGTTGAAGACAATGTTTTAGGCCTTGTGCACTAGTTTTTCTTGATGGGCCTAATGCCGACCTATAAGGTCTAGTTGTGTGATTTACAAAAATGTATGTTTCCACCATTTTGAACTTTGTTCTCACCCTTATTTCCAACCTTATTGGTCTTTGCTAACCTATATGTATGTGTAATCATGATTCATATAGAAGGCATGTTATATTTGCTCATTATACCTAGTTGAGTAGCTATGGCTTAGAGAAATCTCCTCTTACCTGATAGATTTTTCAAACATAGACGTCAGATGGTTGAAGTGTAGATTTTACGAACATTGACTTCACTGCCTATTGAGAAGGGTTCATACCCATCAATAAATTAGACGTAATCATCATATGAAGGTGCATCCATCTGAGATAAAAAGGAGAGTACAGAGTTGTTTAAGAAGGTTTTGTAAACTTTATGAGCTAGTACTCGTGTTCACAATCATCTTTGAGAAACAAACCATAGGTGATAAGGTCAGAAATTCAGGTGACATGATTTTGGTAATTAGTACAACTTATGGGGTTGTAGCCAACACTGTTTAAAATAGGTGTCTGAATTGATCCTAGGGTTTGGTGTTAACATCATCTACCCCCAATTCTACCTGTCTGGCTATCCCACCATGAGGGATGCTCGTTTGAGAGATGATAAGCTCCCCATAACTACCTTAGTTTCTTCAGTAAAAAATCTTGATGGAATTTTTAATGGGTTCTCCATCTCACCGATCCAGGGTTTCCCATCTCCATCACCTATTATGTCGTTTTTTATCAAATTTTGGTGGATGTTCTGATGGATGCTTTATATCATGTTAATACAGCTCAGCCATCAGTTGATGCATGATTGAATGGTTAATGGTTCATATAAGTTAAATACAATTAAATGAATTTTTTATAGACTGATTCACCTCCCTTGTCCTAGTGCTTTTAAAATTTGGTATCATATCAAGGTCCTTGTAATTTTATTATTAGCAACATTAAGGCTACCCTTTGAGGCACTAAAATGTTCAATCACCAGGTTAACACTATCCACTACCATTATGATTACCCGTCACCTGCTATTCAATGGGTCAAATTCATATAATTGTGTGTGTATCTGAGAGACGACTAATCATTTCATCTAATTTATTCTTTTTGGATGTGACTTTTAACAATCAGTGATAGGTTGGTGATTAAAAACGTTTCCTCATGACTCCTAACCATCCTATTATGTATAGACAAGAAGGCTAAGTTCAAGTTAGCGTAGGGACCTATTAAGTAATGAATGTTGATCTTTACCTGGAATGAACTAATATGGAGCTCTCAAGGTTATTCAAAATGTAACACCAGTATATTAGGCCATGTCACAAAATGTTAAGGGTATATTTTTTGGATATTCCAACTTACATTTAATGCCTTCGATGAATATTCAAACATGCATAAATTAATTTTAAATCCTAAAGATGAAGGAACAATAATCTATTGATGTTTATCTACTAAGAGTTGATCAAGTTGTCAACATCATCAGAGGTTTAGGTGAAGAAGTAAAATAAGAAGAGGTGGTGCAAAAGGTGTTGATATGTCTCACTCCCAATTTTGATCCTAAAGTGTCTGCCATTGAAGAATCCAAGGACTTGAGTGTCATGTTGATGGATGAGATCGATGAAATTTTGACAACCTATTAGATGAGGACCATTGAATCAAAACCTATCTAGAAGGATTTTGTTTTCAAAGATAAGAAGAATTAAAAATAATACCACTAATGTTGTTGATGTTGATATTGATGATGGTGAACTTATTTACATGCTTGTAATAAATTTAAAGACTTGTTTAGGTAAGTAAAATGGTAAATTTACTTTTAAATGTTTTAATTGTGGTGAAATAGATCATTTTACAAAAAAGTGACAACATAACCATAAGGATGAAGATGATGATGAAGATCATGAAAAAAGGACTCACAAGTCTAATAAAGGCAACAATAATTTCAATATATTTGAGAACAAGTATTCCAAGAAATGTTTCTACAAAAAAGAAGATTATTTCTCATCTAAAGAAAGTAGTAATGACGATGTTTATGAATTTGATATTGAGTCTGAGCATGATGATATAGGTGATGAATTATTATTTATGTCTTAGGATGCTAAGATTCCTAAAATTCAAGACTCCATACTATTTGAAGAATCATGCATGCATTATGAGGAAGAAGAAGGAGAATATGACCTAGAAATTGAGTTAATGTGTGTTCAAAAAAATTTAAAGCATCTTGAGAAGAATAACAATAAGTTGAGAGAACAATTCAAATAATATGAAGGCAATATTCATGATCTTAACGAGAAGCAATAGTTAGAACTAAGTAGGTTTGATGATAAATTAAAATAGTTAGAGATACATATGAGTTCTATGACTACACGCCTACAATCCAATTAAGAATAATGCATTAAGTTTGAAGAAGAAGTGACATTTCTAAGGGAAGAGTTAAATTCATTCCAGAAGTTTGAAAAGATCTCCAAGGATTTTGATGATATCTTGGATAGTCAAAGGTCTACATGAGATAGGATAGGCATATGGTTCAAGCAATACCTCAAGGGAAAATAGGTTATGCAATAAGACATTGATCCAAGCAAGGAGATTGAAATTCCAAGTACCAAAGAAGATAAAAAAGAGAGCAACTTCAAAGATAGTGTGAAGACAAATTCTGTAAGGAAGCCCAATGCATCAAGGTATGAGAAATATTTCAATGGCTATTATTATACTTGTAATGGTTTTTGGCATAGAGAAGAGGAGTGTAGAAGGATATTCAAAGATGATAATCTATGGAGAGATGGTAGAGATTATCATTCAAGGAAAATCATTTGCTTTAATGTTAATGAGAAAGGTCACACTGCTAGATATTGCCTTTATGAATCATCTAGTCAAAATTGTAGAGATGGAGTTATTAGAGGTAAGAGTGAAATTATATGTTTTAACTACAATAATGTTGGATATATTGCTAGAAACATTTGTTAGGGTCATTCAAGGAAAACGAAGAGGTTTTAGACTCCCTGAGTGTAGGAGAAGAGGCAAGGTAGGTTATGGGAGCCAAGATTAAATCTTGTCATTCCACCTAAAGCATATGCTGAAGAAAAACAAGAAGGTTCACAGGTTACTGATCAAAATAAAGAAGGAAAATTTTACTCATAGGTGTCAAAAAGGTCATGGAACCTCTTCAGTTTTTTGTTCTAGACTCCTCATATTATAGGATGTCTTTACTAGGCTTCTTAGAGAAATTTATCATCTATATAAAGCATGGTGATAAGGGGGGTGAATGGGTTGAATTATGGCACTATATGAGTGCATTAATGATGTCAAGATGATTTAATTGGGTTTTTGAAATTCTTAAATCTAATTATAAGTTGGTTTAGGTACTTTCATATACTAAATTTGTTGGATTCATGAAGAAGAAATTCATTCGTTTTGTATGATGACTTGATCAGATCATCAAATGTAGGGTGTAATGTTACATACTAGGTATAATTATGTATTGATTGATTCTATGTGTTGTGTCTCATTCCTTGATTTATGTGTTGATATGTATCAATTTTGATCATGCATCATGAAAATAGTATGAAGAGCATTAAGAACTAGCAATTCTGTGAAAATAAAAACATGATTTCTTCATTTGATGAACATTGTTTCAGATTTGTATGTGGATGTTTGAGTGTTTCTCAAACAGGAGTGGGGTATGTCAATACAACATGTAAGGCTATATATTTCTATAATAAAGTTTTTAATCTTGAAGAAATCCTATGGAGATTATGTAGATGCATTTAAAGCTAATATATGTTTGTAAGCATATCTTTGAAGAGCTATTTATATTATAAGGGGAAACATATCTTATTACTATTTTGTATGAATCTTCATGGTGTTATCTATGATTTCATGAGTTGAGAGGGAGCTTAAGTTGTCATAGTATTTAGGATGTGAATCTATAAGTGTTTCTATTTAAGTATGTTTGAAGTATACATCATGACAAGGTATAATATGTTATTAAGTGTTGTAATGGTGAGTAATATATGTATAAATACCTTATAAGATAAGGAGAGATGATAATCATCCCCTATTAGGTGTCTAAGGTGTCAAAAATGGATAGTTAAGAAGATATATTGATTGTTGCATGCATACTGAAAGGGGGAGCTAATCATATGCTCAAGCAACTGTGATGACATGAAAAGACAGCAAAGAACACTAAAAGTTTTTCTTTAGGATCGTGGTGTTAGATATGACCTATAACAAAGAACAATAACAATTGATTAAGTTATGTACTCTCATGTTTGTGTTTTCAATTAGAGAATGATAGTATGTTATTAGGGGGCATAATAAGGTGGTGTTTCATATGCTTAGTATGCTCTTATAGCAAATATAAAATTGGAGGGGAGATTTTGGGCTTTTGGGCTCTTGGTCCTAAAACATGTCACCAGTTTGTATATAGCATGATCAAGTCAGTTTGTGGGTGTTTATAGCTAGTTTAGGAATTAGATTGAGGAAGGCATGGTTATTTTATTAGAATTGGGTATGTAGTTGTGTATGCAACTAATGAGGCCAGAATATTCCAGATTAATGTATAATATATGATCTCATCTTACTCTCCTTTTTATTAAGTTTGATTACATTTTGTGACTTTATTTGATATGATATGAGTTCAAATGTAATTTTATATATTTTGATTGATTGTGATTTTAATGTTTAAAATCTCTGAAATTCCTGATGAAGTGTGTGTTTGAAATTTAGTTTTGTAATAAAGTAGGTCTAATCAGTTGAGGAAATAAAGCAGGTAGCATTCATTATGTTCTCGGTAGTATCTGTTCCCACATGGCTTAGTTCCAAAACTTCCAAGCTAGTTCTAGAACTCCATCACATAGTCATAATCTAGTTACAGAACTTTCAGACTTAGTTCCAGAACTCCAATATTTAGTTTTGGAATTTTCAGACTCAGTTCAGAACTCCTGGGTATAGCTCTGAAACTCTCATGGTTTTGATCCTTAATAATTTCCTATGGTTCTAGAAATTCTCTAAAGTTCTAGAACTGATGGAATTTATCTTTACTAACCACATCTGGAAATTTTTCATCAACGACACTTTCAATCAGGAAAGGATGAGAAGATTT
Organism: Taxus chinensis; assembly: GCA_019776745.2. Lineage (NCBI taxonomy): Eukaryota > Viridiplantae > Streptophyta > Pinopsida > Cupressales > Taxaceae > Taxus > Taxus chinensis. Next base: position 464,327,972 of record CM034154.1, on the reverse strand, counting down.
CTAAATGCAGATCAAGGGATAGATATCTTACAGTTGTATGATTAGCCACAATTCGACTCAACATTTATTCTGGGCACGATTCAGTTTCATCAGAATCATTGAGACAACTATGATTTTAAAATGTATATAAAAGTAGGCCTTTAGTAGATAGATATAACAATAGAATATGATATGAGATATATATAGAACAGAGAAGAGAAATATAGACTAAGTACTCAGATCCAGTACGTTTTGTAATACCAAATGTTTTATCAAGAAAATATCCATAATTATTTGAGAGAATTCTAAGTTTTTAAATCTTGATTTGAGGAGGAGCAAGGGCCCACTCCCCCAAGGAACACGATATTCATTTATTTGGTATTTATATTTCTTCAGCAAATAGCTTAGATCTGTTAATTTTGTATTGTTTTAATTCTTCCAGTTAAACTTTGTTATATACTTTTTCATGTAGGTGTTTAGATAGATTATTATATTTATTGAAATCATTTTCAAGCATTCTAAATTGAGTGTGTTTATTTCCAAAATCAAGTGTTTTTACTTTCAGAAGCAAGTGTGTTTTCTTTCAGCAAATCTTTTAGTGTGTTTACTTTTAGCAAGTTTTTATAGTATGATTTAAATAAGGGTTTACCAAGAAGTCCTTAAGACATTGAAAAGATCCCCTAGAAAATACAAAAATAACTATAGTCAACTACTAGATTGATAAAATTACTCTTGTTGCATATAGTTTTAGACACACCCCTGATTTGATATGACATCAATAAGAAGTTGATTAAATGAAGGTAATAATTACACCCATCATTTTTGGTGCCATTTCTAGGGACAATAGTTGGAGCCTTCTAATTAAGTGTTAGCAAGAGCAACAAATCATACATCTAGTAGTTGAAGGATCTTCCTGACTATATCATAAAATATATGAGTAGACAAAGAGACTCACAGGATAGATTCCTCTGAAAAACATCTTCACAAGAATTCATATCATCCTCTAGTTAAAGTAAGGAAATTGATCAAGAATTGGAGGCACCATCATCCCCTGTTAGACAAGAAATAGAATTGCCACCTTTGGAATTCTTAGATCAGTCACCTAAAGGAAGTGGAACTTCTAGGAGAAGGCTTATTACTCAAGATCCATTTAGGGTGATTTTTTATTCTCAATTGAGTAGTCAACCTCCTACTCTTGATTTTTCACCTTCCCCAAGGCATACCTCTTACCACATTGATTGGGAGGAAAATTTATAAAATATTTTTAAAATGGCACGAGAAGCTGAGAGAATACCTAATAGGACCTTCACCTATCCAATATAATTGGGAGATGATGATATATCAATGAAAAATATCTCACTTGAACATTTACCCAAATTTAGAGGGATGTCATCTAAATATCTTGACCAATTTCTATTTGAGTTTAAGGTACTATATCAAACCTATGACTATAAGATAGATAATCAAAAACTCAAATTGTTTCCATCCACTCTAAAGGATGCATCAATGAGGTGGTTCATGGGATTACCATCCAACTCTATTAGCACTTGAGCAAAAATGGAGACTTCCTTCTTAGACAAATTCTAGGATTATTATAGAGGGGGACATAGGAAGGAAGAATTCTTCAAAATCAAGCAAGAGGAAGAAGAAAACATAGAAGACTATTTAGACAGATTCCTCTTTGTGAGAAAAATATGTGGATTTGTACTTCAAGAGAAGTTAAGTAAAACCATTTTTCTTAAAGGTTTTGGTGACGAATCTAAGGAAGCCTTTAACTTGATATGAGGTGGAGACATTGATCAGATAAGAATGAATGGAATTAAAGAGATTTGTAGAAGCTATTCCAGAATGAGAGAGGTGGACCTAGAAAAGGATAATTAGTAAGAAGTTTGAATCCAGATATGAACAAACTAATGGATGAGCTAGAAAAATTTAAAACATACATTTTAGTGCAATTAACCTCTACTATGGATGGATTACAAGCTAAAACAAATTCCAAAACTAAACCATTGGCTATTTATTGTCTTAGATGTAGGAAGAAGCATGCACTAAGAGACTATCCTTTGGATAAAATAGAAATGTGTCTTATCTATGAATCTAAAGAACATGATATTGATGTTTATTATTTACTTCCTGTTATTAAGAATCAAATTAAACAAACTAGTGCCTCATCTATAATAGAAAATTTGAATTTTGTTCAGAGACAACCTAACCAAGGGCATTTTATGCCAAGATCAATTCCTAATCCATGGACAATGCCATGGGCTACTGAGTCAGTACCACAAAATTAGGGACAACCACCTTGGGTACCTCAACCAACTTGGAACCCTTAAGATTGGGAAAATAAAGCTTAGTATGCTCAGGGACATCGACAACCATGGGCTGGTCAAGGAAATCCTTATGCTTGGTCATAACCTAGATGGAACCCTAGTAACTATGCTCAAGAAAGAACATATCCAAATCGGAATAAACATGCCATCATGGGATCCCCTGCACAAAATTCACAAAATGAGAATGTATTCCAAACGCAAATATAAACACAGCCAGTAACAAACCTAAGAAACAAACAAATAACTCATGTTTATGGAACAAAACCAAAAAAATCAGTTGATTTACATGCTATGGATTGTAAGGATATTCAAACTAAATCTGGAAAAATCATTAACAGTCCACCCCTTATAATAATTGAAATGATAAAAGAAAATGAAATCTCTAGTTCTGTTGTTCCAAAAGAGGATATAGAAAGAAAAGAAAAGGAGCCAGATAGCAACACTACTAAGACTCCATTCCCAGAGATATTTAAAGGAGCTATAGAAATCAAGGAGTATAAATTGGTACAAGAACTTAGGAAAGTGAATATTGAAATACCACTGTTACAAGTAATTAAAGATATTCTAGAATTGAACAAATTAATCAAAATGTTATGTCTGAAAAAACTTGGAAGGAAGAAACAATACCCCAAGACTATCAAATTAGATGGGAAACTTTCTGATTTATTAGTAGGAAAACTTTTACTTCCCAAATATGGAGATCGTGGAAGTCCTGTTATTTCTATCTCTATAGGAAATAAGGATATACATAATGTTTTGGTAGATTTGGGAGTTGCTATCAATGTAATGACAATGGGTACTCTAAAAACATTACCATAAATGGGTATACAACCTACTAATACCATATTGTAGATGGTAGACCTGTCTGTAGAAAAATAGGAGGAATTATTGAAGACATGGTGGTTATGGTGGAGTCATGGGAATACCCACTTGACTTCCTTATAATGCAGCCAAAAGGTAAAACATTAGGTTATCCCATTATTTTGGGTAGACCATGGTTATCTACAGTTTCTACTTTAATTAATTGTAGGTCAAGTGATATGAAAATATAGAATGGTAATAACTCTAAACAAATTTCCTTATATCCTACTACATGACCTTTTACTAACAATCATGAACAATTATGGGTTGATTCTTCTGAAACTAATAATAAAAAAATTTCTTCTTTGGCTATGATCACATTATAGGATCATGTAAGCGAAGTAGAAGAGTTGATTAATCCACCATTGGATGAGTGCCAGTTTTCCTTAAAGTAATCATAAATAGTTCCGGAACCTGTGAACTTAGTTTTGGAACCTACGGCTATAGTTCCGGAACCATCACATTTAGTTCTGAAACCACGACAACATCAGTTCTCTTTGATTGGAAATAATTTCACTCTAGAGGAATGAGATTTATTATGGGGTGTGAATGAATCAGTAGCTTCAGTTTCAAGTACATCAAGAAGTGGTGAATAATTTCTAAAAAGTAGCAGTGACGAAGAGTTTGGCCTATAAAGAGATAAGTATCATAATTTTCATTATTGTCTTTTTTCCAATATTATGTCTCAAGGAACTTTTGGAGATGTTGCTACATACCATATGTTGTTACCACATGCATGTCCATTAAATACTTTAATGAAACCCTTCCCACAAAGTAGTTCATCACATATTGGAACAAAGCATGTTGAAATTCAACTGGGTTAAACTTTAAACATTAACATTTGGTTGAAGGATGATGAAGAAGCTAAATTGTTTGATGTTCTAAAAAATCATACTAAAGATTTTGCTTGGGATTAGAAAGAAATGAAGGGAGTTCACCCAAGTATCTGCACTCATCACATCTATACTAAAAACATTAAACCAGTTAGTTAGCCTCAAAGGAGGATTAACCCATCCTTAAGGCATATATTCAAACAAGAAATTGAAAAACTATTACAAGTAGGTTTTATCTACCCTATCTCAGATAATCAATGGGTATCTCCTCTTATAATTGTTCCTAAAAATAATGGAAAATGGAGAATATGTGTTGACTAAAGGGAACTAAACAAAGCCAAAATAAGAGATTATTTTCCCTTACCATTCATAGATCAAGTCCGAGATAACCTTTCAGGTAAACAATACTTTTCTTTCTTGGATGGATTTAGATCAAAGTTGTTGCTAAAGATCGGGACAAATATACATTTACATGTCCATGGGGAACCTTTTCCTATAGGGTGCTACCATTTTGTTTATGAAATGCTCCTATAACTTTCCAGAGAGCTTTACTTACAATATTTGTTGATCTAATAAATGATTGTGTTGAGGTATGTATGGATGAATTCATTGTACATGGAGATACATTTGAAGATGCTTTGAGAAATCTAGACAGAGTGTTAACAAGATGTGAACAACACAACCTGTCTCTTAGTGATGAAAAGTGTTTAATGATGGTGGATGAGGGGATTATATTAGGACATCATATTTCAAAAAGAGGAGTTCTGGTGGATCAAAACAAAATTAAGATAATTTCATATTTACCTATTCTTCAGACCCCCACAAATATCAAATCATTTCTAGGGCATGTTGGGCACTATAGGTGCTTTATAAAATATTTCAGTAAAATTTCTGCCCCCATGTTTAATTTGCTAACCAAGAACTGTGAATTTATTTGGGATGAAAAGTGTCAGCATGTTTTTGAAGAAATTAAAGAAAAATTAATCAGTTCCCCAATATTGAGAGGACCTAATTGGGAAAATCCATTTCATATCCAAATAGATGCCTCAAATTATTCCATTGGTGTAGTTTTGGGACAGAAAGATGAAGAAGGAAAGATGTATGCCATTTATTATCTTAGCAAGAATCTTACTCCCACTGAAATGAATTACACCACCACTGAAAAATAATTTCTTGTTGTGATTTATGAAATCAATAAATTCAAACATTACATTACATGGTACAAGATATTTGTACACACAGATCATTCAATAATTAAGTATTTAATGAATAAACCAGTGGTAGGAGGAAGAATAATTAGATGGTTATTACTTTTGCAATAATTTGATATTACCATTGTGGAGAATCCAAGTAAATATAATGTGGTAGCTTATTTTTTGTCAAGACTAACCACCACAGGGGAGTAAGATCTAGTCAAGGATAACTTTCCAGATGAACAACTATTTGCAATCTCAGTAAGTACACCATGGTTTACTGATATGGAAAATTATTTTGCAACAGGGAAGTTTCCTCCTCCTTTCACTAAGAAATAAATAAATAAGTTAATCAAAACTAGTGCAAAATTCAAATCGTTAAATGGAATGCTATTTAAATGTGGTCCTGATTTTGTTTTACACAGGTGTGTAAGAGAGGATGGAATCTTTGACATCCTCAGAGCATGTCATGATGAACCAAGTGGAGGACACTATTTAATGAAAATAACATCTCATAAGATACTTGGCACTAGTTATTATTGGCCATCTTTGTTCAAGGATGTGAATACATATATCAAGTGGTGTGATCCTTGTCAAAGGATGGGACAACCAACTTTCACCAATGAAATGCCTCTTCAACCTCAAGTTGTGGCTAAACCATTTGAGATACGGGGATTGGTTTTTGTTGGCCCCTTTAATCCTCCTTCACAAGGGAAGGAATATGTTCTTGTGCATACTGACTATGTGAAAAAATGGGTAGAAGTGCAGGAATTGAAAAATGCCACTAAGGAAGTAGTTATTGATTTACTTTGGAACAAAATTATGGTAAATTTTTGAGCACCAAGGAACATAGTTTCATATCAGGGACGACAATTCATGTCTAATATGATCCAAGATTTCACAATGTATTACCAAATTAATCATATGAAGTCATCTCCTTACCACCCACAGTCAAATGGAACATTTGAAGTAACAAACAGAGAATTGGAGAACATCCTTACCAAAACAGTTGAAGCTGGGAGAAAAGATTGGGTAAAAAGACTTCCTGAAGCTATCTGGGATTATAATACAACTTGGAAAACTACAACAGGGTTTTCACCATATGAGTTAGTCTATGGGAAAAATCCCTTGTTGTCTATAGAGTTTGAACTACAGACATTGAGGATAATAGTTAAGGTGGGAATTGAGTTGGATGCAGCTCAAAAAGAAAGAATCGTTCAACTCAATGAGTTAGATGAATTAAAGATGGAAGTAATTCAGCAGAAAGAGATAATTCAAGAATAAAGAAAGCAATGGCATGACACACATATCAGAAGAATGCAATTCACAGTAGGATAGTGGGCATTGTTGTTTGATTCTAAGTATCAACAATTCAAGGGAAAATTGAGAACCAGATGGTTGGGACCCTATCAAATTAAGAAGATATTTGACAATGGTTCTATTCAGTTAATTCCCATTGATGGCAGCAACAAAACACTCTTGGTCAATGGACATAGGCTGAAACTCTATAGGAAGCCTCCCACTAAGGATGAATTCTTGAGAAAAATTGAAGAAGACAAATAATTTGATCATATGGAAGAACCCAGTTCTTCCAAAATGATCAAATAACCAGATGATAGATCCTAAATAAAGGGAAGAAGATGAAAACTAGTAAATGGCATTTTTTCCCAAAAAAAGAAAAAAAAAAAAGAAATTCTCTCAAAGGTCAATTGAAAACAAGCAATGGTGCAGTTGACCTCTTCTTTTGGCTAGTTTAAATAAAAGGGAATTCTTTTGAATTCCAGTTTTCTTATCTAACCATGTTTTGTTCCACTTGTAGGAATGACGAGTCATCATAGAAAAATGATTACATCATCAAATATGGTAATTATATCTTTTAATTTATTTAGGGTTGAATTAAATGTTTGCATGTGTGATTTGACTTCATTTAAAAGTTGGTATGATGAGTAATCTATTTATACATTATGATTACAAGTGTGTAATCATGAGATGATTAGGATGGAATAAGTGGTGGCATGGTTATCATTAGTAGTCATTATTGCAAAATCAAGTGAAATAAGTCACAGAGATATTTTGAGGGAGAAGTAGCGAATTAAGCTTATATTTTGTAGTAAAGAACAGAGGTTCCGCAGCCAAAATTGCTAGTTCCATAGTTGAGAAATAGGTCCTCCAACTAATTCACACAAAATCAAAAGAGACAAAACTCGAGCCGATATGAGGATTAAAAAGAAATCAAAACTAGAGGATGATTCCTAGCTGCTCGTGTATGAAGAAGTGGCATCTATCTTTGAGCATGCAGAATGGCTTGAGTTCCTGAAGAAATTTTCAAGGTATGATGATGAATTAGTAAGATAATTTTTCATAAACCTAGAGCAATCTAGAAAAAAGGTGAGAAATATATTTATCCCTTTTTCTTTAAATACAATAAGTAATGTGTCTGGAGTGTCAATTGTGTATGTCCCACAACCTACAAAAGGGACTTTGAAAGAACTAGTTAAATTCTTACTAAAAAAAGGAGAAACTAAACCCCAGTACATATACAATACAAACAAAATCATAAAATGGGTCAGAAGGGCCAATTTTCCCAAACCCTTTCATACGGTAGCATTTTGGATAGTGAAGTATTTAACCTATGATGGTCAATTTGGGTATGTGGGAAAAGAAGTCTTAAAAGTGCTCATATACCTGAAATATGGAGCCAGAAAACCTAAGTACATAATAAACCTTCTAGTGTTTCTTTTATATTCTATCCATACCATGGCTTAGAGGTATTCCTGGGGTATTGGGACAATCAGGCATCATGGGCTAATTCATTTAGTATGCCAGCACCATTTTCTTTCAAACAAAAATGGAGAAGAAATTTGGGACAAGTTTCTTGGCAAGTTCAAGAAAAACCTTAATATTATCAGAAGAACAATTCCAGCCCCATTCTCCCCTTCAACTAATCTGGAAATTGATGCCCCTGTAGAAGAACAGAGGGAAAGGGAAAGAGAGAATATACCAAAAATAAGAAGTTCTATGAGAAATATCAAAACAACAAAAACTTCTTTACCTTTAAAGGAAATTCCTTCTTCTACGGCAGCTTCAGGGGAGCTAATATCTATCTCTGATACTGATAGCTCACACATGCAAGAGCAAGAAAGAATATTAAGAATAATCTCTAGAAGTAAATCCACCACTGGGCATGTTGAAGTTCCCCAGAGAAGAAAAATTCATAATAAGTCAAGGGAAACCCCAGAGGGATGGAGTAAGCAGGAAAAGATGGAAAAAGAAGTTGCTGATATTTTGAGTAACATGGCCATGAATCCTCCTAAGCCAAGCCAAGATGAGATGGATAGAGGAGATGAGAGACTTGAAGAGTAGGATTTTCAAGAATTGGTTGAGCCATCAACATTTCCACATGAAGAAGAAGAGTTGGCATCCTGGAGAAGAAAAGGAAAATTTCCTTTGATAGGAGAAGAATTCCCAACTCCTCAAGTAATTTGAAATGAAGAAGAAAGAAATCAAGTTAAATAGGCTCTATTCTTTTCTAGAGAAGAGCTCATTATTAGAGAAAAGGATGAGGAATTGGATTTCCTCAAACTGAAATTATAACAAAGGGAAATTCTCGTTAGAGAGCTAATAAATCAGCTTGCATCTAGGACTGAGGAATTATTAGCAACTAAGAAACAATTGATAGAAAAAGAGGAAGAATGTCAGACTTCTAGGAAATAGAATGTTTCATCCATAATCTCTGCACAGACTAAGTTAACCTATTTTCCACTCAAACATCTATAGAATGAAACTTGTAGGGAACTCAAAGAAGCCAAAACATCAAATGAAGAATTGAAAACCAAGATGGAAGAAGAAAATAAGGTAAGAAAAGAATGGGAAGAAAAATTTTATAAGGTGGAAGGAAATAAATATAAATGTCTTGCAAAAATTCATATGGTCTGTATTATGATTTTAAAATTGCCTACTTGTAGGAGGCCCTCTCCTACATACAGTGTGTTTTTAGAAGAGCATTTCATTTGCTGACAGCTGTCAAGGATTGTATTTTGAATTCCACATGAACTAAAAGATGAATCTGAATTCATGGCAGCTTACTCTCTATCTAGTCTTGAGTAGAAAAATCTTCTGTGGAATTTTATCTTTGTAATTTTATGCCAGAGAAAAACACATGATTTATGATCAATTTGTATGTAGGGGAGATCCAGCTCAATGCATTTGTCTATGTTCTACAAAACCAAATTGCATGGAAGGAAAGGGAATCTAAATTTTTATTAAAAGCTAGCTCAACTGGTCTCTGTAAGAGATCTAACTATGGTAAACCTTCTACCTTCGTCATACATTTTATAACTCATTCCTTTGATGAGAGATTCAAGACACATTATCTTTCCATTCTACAAAAGAGTATTGATGCATTCACTTCCTATGAGGAGGAAAAGTTTGAAGATATTTATGAAGGATGCTCAAAGAGGTGGGAACTCCTTACTATTTCCTTGAGAAGAAGGGAAGTAATTTCCCCTACAAATCTGATCTGGAGTTTAGAAATGACAAAAGCATTATGCACAATAATTCCCCAAGTCAATGAAACCTACGGGAAAATATGGATGGGAATGCGAACAAGGCCCCCTCTACTTTTCACCCCTGTGTCTCTTTGGAAAAAAAGAGAACCTCAAGATCCTACTAAATTTGAAGAGGGGAGAGGAAAATAGAACTAGGAGCTGGGTACAATACATCTAAGTTTAAGCATTGGAAAATCTAGTTTCAGCCATTTGATTTGAGCAATCAAATGGAATGCAGAAAATATAACCCCACTTTTGAAGAATTAAGTTTGTAAAGATAATTAGAAACAAGTTTGGGGGAAATGATGAGGCCAAAATATTCCCAATTAATGTATAATATATGATCTCATCTTACTCTCCTTTTTATTAATTTTTATTGCATTTTGTGACTTTTAGTTGATCTGATATGAGTTAGGATGTAATTGTCTATCTTTTGATTGATTGTGATTCTAATGTTTAAAAGATCTGAAATTCCTAACGAAGTGTGTGTTTGAAATTCAGTTTTTTAATTTAGCAAGTCTAATCAGTTAAGAAAATGAATTAGGTAGCGTTCAGTATGTTTTTGGTAGCATCTATTCCCACACAACTTAGTTCCATAACTTCCAAGCTAGTTCCGGAACTCCATCACACAATCATCATCTAATTTCAGAACTTTCAGAATTAATTCCAGAACTCTAGTATTTAGTTCCAGAATTTTCAGACTTAGTTCTGGAACTCCTTGGAATAGCTCTGAAAATGTCACGGTTTTGATCCTTAAAAATTTCCTATGGTTTTGTAACTTCTCTGAAGTTCTGGAACCGATGGAAGTTATCTATACTAACCACATCCAGATATTTTACATCAACGAACCTTTCAATCAAGAAAGGATGGGAAGATTTTTGAACGCAGATCTAGGGATAATTATCTTACAAGTGTTTAATCAGCCATAATCTGACTTAACATATATTCTAGGCAGGATTAGATTTCATCAAAATCATTGAGACAACTATGATTTTAAAATGTATATACAAGTAGACTTGCAGTAGATAGATATAACAATAGAATATGATATGAGATAGATATAGAACAGAGAAGAGAAATATAGACTAAGTATTCAGATCCAGTACATTTTGTAATACCGAATGCTTTATCAATAAAATATCCATTCTTATTTGAGAGAAATATAAGTTTTTAAATCCTGATTCTAGGAGGAGCCAGGGCCCACTCCCCCAAGGATAGGATATTCAATTATTTGGTATTTATATTTCTTTAGCAAATAGCTTAGATCTGTTAATTATGTATTCTTTTAATTCTTCCAGTTAAACTTTGACTTGTTCCTGCAGGTTTTTAGATAGATTCTTATAGTTCTTGCAATCCTTTTCAAGAATTCTAAATTGAGTGTGTTTATTTGAAAAAGAAGGTGTGTTTACTTTCAGAAGCAAGTGTGTTTATTTCCAACATGAAGTGTGTTTATTTCCATTCTGTATAGTATGTTTCCTTTCAACAAAGCTTTTAGTGTGTTTTCTTTCAGCAAGTTTTCATAGTATGACTTAAATAAGATTTTACCAAGAAGTCATTAAGACATTGAAAAGATCTCCCAGAAAATACAAAAATAACTATAGTCAACTACTAGATCTATAAAATTACTCTTGTTGCATATAGCTTTAGAAACACCCCTGGTTTTATATGACATCAACAATAAGTTGATTAAATGAAGGGAATAATGACACCCATCAGCTACGATGTGCATCTTCCTAGGAGAGCTACAAATCTCTCATTGTATGATGTAGCCAAATCAGTTGTAAGAGAAACATAATAGGACCTTGAGTTTTCTTAACATTTTTCATTAATGTTTCCAACCAAAAGGTATTCCTAATATGTTTCTAAAGGTGAATACTAAGTGCTACAGGGATTTTCCTTTGTAATTAATGTAAAAAGGGGGAGAAGAACCATGTTGTTTTCCATCAATGACAAAGGGGAGATTATTGGCATGTATGTGTTAGTGTTTTCATTTATGTAAAAGGTGCAAGTAAATGAATGAAAATAGTTACAATTGGAAGTTTTTATTGATGATGACATGAGTAGATAATAAGTGACATGATTCTAAGAGTGGAAATGGTGAGATTTTATTTGTAAAATAGGCCTAATTAGGAGGTCTAGTCAGCATGGGTGTTGGCACATGAAGAAAGGATATGTATAAAGTCTTTTGAAGCATGGTCAAGGCATGGAGAGCATGTTGATATAGTAATGATACACTTATACATGTCTTAGAAGGTGAATTTGGGGTTTGAGCATGGTTTTTTGGTCTACATCTAGACATAGTCTAGGTGTTTGGTGGCCTAATGGAGCATGAAGGTCAAATGTAAAGGTAGTTGGGCCCATGAGGGCATGTAGAGGAGTGATACATGTTATATCAATGATGTTAGGTCATTTTAAATGGTTTTGAATCACATGTATAGTGATAACCTACTATGTGTAGGTCTAATCCATACCTAATTCCACGACCTAGTTAGGAAAGTGATATTGGTTAATATGGTTTAGAGAAAATAATTATTAGATGTGCATTGGGGAATTTTAAAGACGTTTTCCTAAAGCTATAGGAAATCTTCTAGGGTTGTATGTTGATAATTTTTTATAATATGATTATTTTAGCTCTACAGAGCTCAAGAAGGTGTGTTTTCTAGCTCAATATGAGATATTTTATGTTGGTTGGCTTGTGAAATTTTTTTATTGGAACATAATCCTTTCAGGAATGATGGGGCATGGAGCTAAGAATGTTTGGTAGTTAGGATGAGATCAAATTATGTCCCGTGCTTTATGAATAATCCCTTCGAATATAAGATGATAAAACCCTACCAAAACCCTATTTCGAGAATGATGAAGGAAAAAAAAAGTGTATGAGTTAAAAATTCATTAGATAATCAAATTTTATGACTGAAGGATGGGAAGTACTCTTTTATCTTTCTGATGGTGGTGATTTGGTGTCTTCATGATAGGTGGACCCCACTTAAAATTGCATGTTTATCAGGAAAGTTTATTTTCTCTCAAGTTTTCAATTGGACCTATTATATAAATTGGGGTTATAATAAGGGAATATCTACTACATTTTTTATATGATTTCATTCCATGGCAGATTTATTTATAGACCTACACAAGTCCAAAAATAAATACTGGTTTTTAGGCCTAATTGGTAGTTTTTTACATTCATGATGAAAGGTAGTTCTTGGGAATGTGTGGCCTAAGAAGATGTTTATCATGCATATGATGTCATTTTATACATCCAATGTGACATGTTTCATGCTATGGTTAAGCCCTATAGGCCAGTTTGAGTGGTAAGGAAGAGGTCATAATGTGACCTACTTGACAGGGTTTAAGGATAGTGAAAGTTTCTTTGGTGCAATTTATATGAAAGACCAATATCTTATCTAGATTAATGATGTCTATATATTGGTGAGTGACACTAGTTTAAATAGTATAATATTTCATGCATTGAGAGGTCTTTAGAGTGTTAGTACAAGTGTGAGAAGGTCATGTTTCTTATACTAGTTTCTAGACAGTATAGGTATCCTGGAGAATAGAGATGATTTGATGAATCTATGGGCTAATTCATAATCCCTAACATGGTTTGTGATGTTCCTTGAGTTAGTGGATTTCCATTAATTGGTTACATTCCATGGTTAAGGAGATATGTTGAAGCTTGGTCTTTATCTTTTAAGACTAATCTGTTGGAGATGCTCAAAATGACTAGGAAATAGTCTTATTTGATGGTGCCATGGTGTTTATAGATGGTTCAAATGTTCATGATCTTGTAGAAATTTTTGAGAGGATTTATCTAACATGTGTGGATATTTTTGAGTCATGATGGATTTTCCTTGTTCCCATAGAGTCCAAGAAGAATTTGGTGGAGTTGAAGACTATGTTTTAGGCCTTGTGTGCTAGTTTGTGTTTATGGGCCTAATGTCGACCTATATGGATTTGTAAGCACAAGTCCTGTATATAAGGCATGTTATATTTTCTGACTATGACTAGTTGTGCTTATGGTGAAGTGAGTGAGCTAGAGAATGTGAAATAAGAGGTTAGAGGGGTCAATGGCAAAGATGAGAAGACTAAATGAGTAAGTGAATAAGGTCATTATACCTAATCAACATATGAAGGTGCAAGATTAAGTGAAGAAGGAGATAGAGTTGTTTGAGAGGTTTTAATGTGTATGAGCTAATCTTACGATCACAATTCGTTATTTGAGAAACAAAACATAGGTGATATTCATCTTTAAGTGGATGATTTTGTGCTTAGTCATCTTGGGGGGTTGTATCCTCCTTATAAGGTTGGTTCATTACAAAATAAGGGTTGATTCTCCTTGTATGATGAAGATGAACCAGACTTGTGCCTTTTAATGGCACTAGATGGATGAAAATGAGCTCTAGATGCCTTAAATGGATGTAACCTTATGTGATGATAGTAATGACTAGTGTTTAGTCCCTCATTATGGTCACATAACTTTATATTTATATGGTTCTCTTGTTCTAATTTTTTAATTAACCCCAAAAAAGGCTGACCACAAGAAATATGAAATGGTCAAATGGTTAGAAAGTTCCCAAAAAGTGGTGAGAAAGTGGGAAAAGGATCAGGGCACTCCGAATGGGACCAAAGCTCCTATCGGTACCCCAGTACTAGCCTAGGATCCCTAGTAAGATAAAAAATAACACAAAACAACATAAATAGACTGGGCATACATGTGTGGTAGGTCGGCAATGACGACATAAAGCAAAGTAAAATGGCCAAAAAATGAGGGTTAATTAGTAATTTATTCACTTAAAAAACATATTAATAGTAGTATAAGATTGAGATTAAATAATGTCTAAAGTGTGTTATTTTTTGAATAAATAGAGTTTACCCACATCCCAAAATATCCCTTATTTTCTTAAAATGAGAAGTTTTCAATATATAGAAAGATATGAGAAAGAGAGAAGAGACGAGAATCCATAAATTCCCTCTTAACCCTCTAACAACATTCATAAAATCACTGAAGAAGAGTATGGGAAGCCTTGGAAAAATCAATTTCCCAATGTCCTTTGGCTTGCTGGAGAAGAAATCTACCCATACTACATTAAATCTAGCTCTTAGGCAAACCAGAAGTGTGCTTTTGATCTTGGGCTATTTTTTCTGTTTTTCCCCCACCTACCCCCAACCAAATCTGATTTTCATTTAATCCATGGTGTAGGTTTTGATGAGACATTTCCCTAAAGGCCGAGATCTCAAAAAATGTAGTTGGTAAAAATTTATGGTGATTCAGTTTTACGAAGTGCCATTACTTTTTGCTTCTCTGTAGGATTTTGCTTCTCCATTACTACTTTTTTTATTTGAAGGTTTACAAGGTGCCATTACTTCACAATTGTGTTTCATCTCATTTCTACATAATTCTTTGCTTTCCCTTTTTATTTCCACCTTAGTTGTGGGGTTTGTGGACTACTTTGCTTGATTCTTTTTATAAGTAAAGCAATATCATTTCTCCACATAGCTCTTTTTTTAGACCTTCTCTTCTGGTTTTTGGTTGCACTTTACTCATGATTTTAGTAGATCACTTTTTCGAAGTAGTGCCACATTGCAACCCCACATAACTCACCTTCTTATTCTTTGCTTTGTGGGATTTTTGAGCTACTCTACTTGTGGGATTTAGGGATAGCTTTAATTTGAAGTAGTCCCGTATCATATCCCCACATCAAAAAACCCTTATAAATCCTACCAATTTTCTTTTGGTTTTGGTTTATGCAGGATTTTTCATGTTCTTTACTTGGGTTTGCAAGTGAGTATTACTTCACAGTAAAGTCACATCATATCCTCACATTACTCTCCTCTTTCTCCCTTGCTTTTATTTTTCAAAAACTAGGCTTTTTGGGGAACACCAAACCCCATGAAACTTGTTCCACCTCCAAATCAATTCTCTGCACCCCTTCACAATCCTCATTTCATTGAACCTTCACCGTACAAAAAATTTGGGACTTCGGGGAACTGGGGACTTGAGAGACATTGTACCACCTGGGGCCTCTTATCTTAAAACAAAAATCTCACCTAAAATTGAAAGAAACACTAGAATCCTTTGAACTTTGGAAATCTTAGTCCCATGGGGAATTCATTTCCCCATGGAACTTGTATCTCTTGGAGCTTGAAACTTTGAATTCTCTAGACTAAACTACCCCCATCCAACTACTTAGCATTTCAACATATTTTGGGGATGTAGAGAACCAATGGCCTGATGGAGCTTGTACCTTGAGGGCCTTCAAAAGCTGAAGTACCCACATAACACTTTATTTTTTCCATTTTTCCATTTTTATTGATTTTCCACTAATTGTTTTGAATTTTATTGGATAGGGGAGTTAGGAAAAATAGAGTAAAGAGCCCCATAACCAAATTTATCCATTTTTATCAATTTTTATCCAAATATTGACCTTATGAATCCTAAAATAAGGGAGACACATAAAAATGGTTCTAAGTTCCTTAAAACATGAAATTTACTTGAAACTATAGATTCTCCATTGAAGTCCCATCAACTTCCAGAGTCTAATATTTTCAAGTTGTCCATTTTTTCTAGGTGGGAAAATGGATAACAGGTATAACTCTTTTCATCTATATTCTAGCTCTTAATAAGTTACAACATGAGACATCCTAGGACTTAGGATGATAATTTGGTATATATCCAGAATTCATATAACAGGGAAGTCAATACTTCTACTAGTAAGACTCCTTTTGAGACATGTTTTAGTTATTTTCTTAAGAGTGAATTAGATGTTGTTTTGATATTACCATTCATAAAATATGGAAAAGTGGATCTGGAAACCCATAAAGTTGAAAGGTTCATTGAGAAAATTTCATATACACCTCAAGGTACATGAGAGGTTGAAAGAGTCACGGGCCAAGTACAAAGAATGACATGATCAACATAGAATTGAGCATTGTTTCCTTGATGGTGACAAGGTATGACTATACTTGAGTAGAGAAAGGATACATGGAAAATATAATAAACTCAAACCTCTTCATTATATCCCATTTGAAATTCTGGAAAAAGTGGGTAAGAATGCATTTCGCTTGTATTCTCCTCCTTATATGAGAATATATTTAGTTGTGAATGTTGATAATTTACTTCTCTTTGAGCCCTTCATGTTGGATTAGGAAGAAGATGGATTATTTCTACCATCTATTGAGTATCTTGCTCCAGACATTCTGTTATAATTTTAATAATGTGTGGTATTATAGTAGAAAGAGAAGATAACGTAGCAGGGAGTGTAAGGCAAGTAATTAATCGAGTTGAAAGGTTAGCTACCTACCAAGGCCAAGATGTATTCCAGAGAAGATGTGGGGAAGAAATTTATTCACTTCATCAATCCTTGAATCTTTTATGGACTTTAAAGCCTCAAATTTGGGAGGTATGATCCAAAAAAGGATCTAAAAATACCTAATTCTATGTATTCTCCTTATTGATACTTATAAAACATATCCTCAACATGTTCATTGTTCTAGTTAATTCAGGATGATGATGATTTGGATACCTTCGAATGATAAAAGATACAATTTCTTATTATAGTCTATGTATTAATTGTGTAACTTCTATGGAACTGACATGAATTTTTTGAGTAAAGGTTGTGTACCTACACACGGTTCTTCCTCAATAGTGCCAAAATGAGGAATATGAATAGTTACATATGTTTGGGCTTCTCAAAATGGTTCATTTTTTCTTCCTTCCATCCTTAGGTAGAGAAACTATTAATATAAGTGCATTTATTCATTATAAGCAAGTTATTTGATTGAATTCAAGTGTGAGTGAAGGAGGAATTTGGAATTGTTCTAGTTTTCTTCATAAAGAGTTGAGTTCTTTCTTGTTTAGGATTGTAAACAAGTAATGCAAGTAGAAGGATCTTGAATCCTTCTTGAAGGTCATATTTTGACATTTAACATGTATTGTATTGGATATTTACATAGTGAAGGGAAGTGTTATCTATTTTTCCCCCTGGGAGAATGGACAATGAGGATTTCATTATACCCAAGCACTCAAAGGGGATCCTAACAGGGAAATTGCATTACAAGTGTTTTCCTAGGCTTTGGGAGCCAGTTTGGTGAATTCAGCAGTGAAAAACACATTTGAGGAATTTTTTCCTCTTCTAGGTTTTTACCCTTAAGATCAACTTGAAAAAATGTGGGAATGTTGTAACATTCCCATTTTAAGACTTTAGAAACAAGGGAAAAAAATTTATACATAATGTTCTCTATTCTAGATAATCATAATTTAGAACACACATTCCATGCCAATCAATGTCATAATAGATAACCATATGTAACTATAAATGACTTGGTGAACTATCGATCTCTCATTTCATGACTCGGTTACCAACTGATCTCTCGTGTTAACTTAAGTGTTGAATACTATGGGTATACTATGTATAATTGGTTCTCTTACCTTGTTTTGGGTATTGAGTGTTTTGTTTAAGAAATCTATCTGAATATTTGTTACCATATTCATATAAAATCACATTTCTCAAACTAGGTGACATAGGACAACGCAACCAGTAGCTTGTGATACTTTGGCCAAATATTTCCAACATATTGTTCATGTTACTATTCCTAGACGACATACTTGTCTAATCGAAATACATCCTTCACCCCACTCATCTGTTATCTAGAATAGTCTTTGCTGACTTCTCTCAGTCCCCTTGTCCAAGGTTTGATCCTAACCTAGGTTATTGACATAATTTTGTATAGGGAACCACCCATAATGACCTATGGTATATGGGCATACTCAGTCGACCTAATTCAATTGAATGTGCCTAGTTATACCCTAAGTCATTGAGAGTCACTTCATATAGTAAATCATACCTTTAACCTGATCTAGAGAGAAACTAAGTTCAAGTCCATATTTGAGTAGATCTAGATGAACCAATGCAGAAGGGTGTTGTTGTAACATGTCAACTGAAACATTGTATCCTCATGAAGACCCAAGTCTTCACGAAGGTATAGTTTTGCAGTTGGCGTGTACCAACATCCGATAAAACTACTTCATCACGATTTACACACCTCAGGAGGTCATTTCCACTTAATTATCTTTGGATTAACATTCAAATCACAATAACCTTGCATAACCCTAATCCCAACAATCCTTAAGTTTTCATTCCTTATTTTATTTGATTAAATAATAAGAAACTTCCAAAAAACTATGATTGCTTTTATGTTCATTAATTTTTTCCTAACATAATCATAATTTAGAACACACATTCCATGTCAATCAATCTCATAATAGATAACTATATGTAGCTGTAAATGATTCAGTGAACTAGCAATCTCTCACTTCATGATTCGGTTACCAACTGATCTCTCAGGTTAACTTAAGTATTGAATACTATGGGTATATTATGTATACTTGGCTCTCTTACAATGTTATGGGTATTGAGTGTTATGTTTAAGAAATCTATCTAAATATTTATTACCATATTCATCTGAAATCACATTTCTCAAACTAGGTGACATAGGAAAATACAAATAGCAGCTTGTGATACTTTGGCCAAAGATTTCCAACATACTATTCATGTTTCTATTCCTATATGGCATACTCATCTAATCAGAATACGTCCTTCACCCCACTCATTTGTTATCTAGAATGGTATTTTCTGACTTTTTTCAGTCCACTTGTCCAAGGTTTGAGCCTAACCCAGGTTATTAACATAATTTGGTATAGGGAACCACTCATGATGACCTAGTGTATATGGGTATACTCAATCAACCTAAGTCAATTGAATGTGGCTAGTTACCCTAAGTCATTAAGAGTCACTTCCTATACTAAATCATATGCTTAACCTGATCTAGAGAGAAACTAAATTCAAGTCCAGATTTGAGTAGATCTAGATGAACCAATGTGGAAGGGTGCTGCAACATGTCAACTACAACATTGTATCCTCATGAAGACCCAAGTCTTCACGAAGGTACAATTATGCAGTTGGCGTGTACCAACATACAACAAAACTACTTCATCAAAATTTACACACCTCAAGAGATAATTTCAACTTAATTATCTTTGGATTAAAATTCAAATCGTAGAAACCTTGCACAACCCTAATCCTAACAATCCTTAAGTTTTTAATCCTTATTTGAGTTGATTAAATAATAAGGAACTTCCAAAAACCTATGATTGCTTTTATGTTCATTAACTTTTTCCTAACGTGCAATTAATCAAAAATAGAAACAACATCCATCATAAGATTTAAGTAATGTGTCTCAACCATTCAAGGAATGTATAAGAACCATAACAAGTTCTGTTATGATAGAATTCATAGGTATGAAGTCTTGAACTCATATACCATTCATTTATTTTGTATCCTTTTGAGAGGAGGAGAACCTTTCTCTTTATGGTTAAGTATTAGGATTTATTATACCCTTATCCAATTCACACATCATGATATTTTTACTATACATTCATAACATCATAATAAACCATACAATAATGGGTAAAGAACATCAATACATGCAACTTAGTAAGTTGCATTCAAGTAAGGGAAATTGTAATAATTCCCATTTATCCAACCTATTCAATGACAACAGAAATAAGGATCCAATCAAATATGAATGACAAAATCAAAGATAGGATTACAAATTTCGTTCATATTATGAAAAAGAGAATTGACATAATCAATTTAAGTAACTTTAGTCTTTTCAATTCATCATGATAAAATACACATTTTACAAGACTATGCATTACTAACATATTTCATGTCAACAACATCAAGGTCATTAAAGAATACAACTTTTCTTCCTTCAATACATCTCAATAATGAATTAGAATTATCTATAAATGGTTTAGAATTTTAAGCAACCAATACATCATAAAATTTATTTCCTTCCTTTATCACTTACGAAGTCCATCTGCAAAAATTTCTAGCACGGGTCAGCTCATTGAACTGAGCATGATAAGCACTTAACATTTAAACGATGTGCTTTCAACTAATTGTTTCATTAAACCAACTCTACTTTTATGAAATAGTGAGGTCAAGTAGACAAATAAATCATAAGTAGTAACAACCATAAAAGAAGAAAAATTAATCAATTTGTATAACATTTAAGGAAATATCATGATGTAATCAGTAATCTACATCATGATATTTGATAAATGATTTTCCATCCAAAAGACTTATCCATATAAAATAAAAGTACCTTCTAATAATTTCCTTCACAATTCATCTGAATTTGAATTACAAACATTAACTTCACTATATAACCAAAATAGAGTTACTTTCAGAAGTAGGAACCTTCTAACTTAGCTTACAAAGTTTCATAAAAATACAACTACAGTTAAGTTCATTCTAGCTTCATACAGGATTTAGGATGAATCATCTAACAATATAAGTAAATAAGAGTTTCACATATCAAATGTGACATCCTAATTCCAAATCCAAAACATAGCCTAATTTCTCAAGCTAGGACACACATTAACATTAGGATAGTATTTACTCAATGCACAACATCTCACATTAATCTATTATCACAAATATTGAAAACCTTTTAATACAAGTTAAGTGACTAAGCAAGTAGCAATGACAACTACAAAAGGGGATTAAAGAAATTAATGCAACTGACCCATTTAAATCTATGACAAGATTTACCCAAAAGAAGAAGAATGAATGTGATAAAACAGTTAAGAACTTCCTTTATAACTCAGTTAACTTGAATCCCCATTCACAACTTTAGAAAAGAGAACTCAACACATACCTCCTATAATTTCCAAAGGGAAGTGATTAGAATTTACCACAGAGACTAAAAGAGAAGGAGTCAAATGACATGATCAGAAGGGAATTCCTACATTCTATCACACGTGAATAAGTTCACAAAGGAAAAATGCAGACTTAATCACTATATCCCCAACTCCTTTAAAAAAGAAAGCACATATAAGAGATTAAATAGAATGTGTGACTGTTGAATTTGAAATAGATTTAAGCAAGGTTTCCCCATCATGGAAAACCAATGATAGTAATATTTTACCCATATCAAAAATGATATGAAATGAAAAAAGTTGCTAATCACCATACGAGGTAATTACAGTCTCCAACAATCATTCAAAAAAATCAAATTTTCAGTCAAGGATCCATAGACTAACCATTCCTTCAATACAAAAGTACAACAATCAGTGAGATAAAATCTCAATCAAACCCTCACAGAGGTGAGAGAAATACATATTATGAAGGGATAAATAAATTTCTATCACAGTTCGATTCCAAAGAAGGTGGAACCCCGAATTGACATGGCTTAGCTACAGGCGCAAAAGCTATCAACAAAAAAGATAAAATTATTTCATTGCATTTCTACATATAGGTTCAATCTTCACACCTCTAAGAAATCGACAAGATAAATTATTCCCTCCAATATTACTCAGAGATCAAAGAAATGGAGGATTCTAGAAACCCCTTATTCAGAATCAAATTAGTTAGTTATAAATCAATAAATAACAACCACGAGTCCAAATAGCATCCTTAAAGTTTCACGATATCCCAATCAGGAAGGATTTAAAAAGTTTACTCAAGCAATATACTCAAGGGATTAACCTAGTTCAGGGACAGATAAACAAAACCAACAACATCTACTTCAACAGGGAAGTAGACAACATGAAAAACATATTGAAAGATCAAACAGAGCGACAAGAATAACCCTAGTATCGACTCAGACAAAGATGACTCTCACAATGTCCCCAACCAACAAGACCTCATCTATTTATCCTTTATTTCTGTACTCAAGAACTTAAATAATGACATAGTAAATATAAGAGAGGAAGAAAAGACTTCACACACAGGTATTCCCAATAAGATAACATCAAAATATAAGGGTCCAAGAAACAACTAACTCATAGTTTTCGTAAAAGAACTTAATTTGAGTGACTCAGTTTTTTAACTGAAAAGTTTATAGGAATAATAAAACATTCACTCTTGTTTCCATACAAGATGAATCCATAAAAACATAGATTCCAAACACACAATATCTTCCCATCTCTCATCGAATACTGAATCCAAAGAACTGATATATTATATAATATGTTCATGAAGAAGGCACACATTTACAATTTATCTATACAAATTTGAGTTCACACAACTCTGAATCCAAGCATGCATATTCATATAGTTACAACAGGAGTAAAAAAACTTCCATAAAACAAAGAAGAAACAACGAAGGGTATTCATTCACCTTCTAACAACCCAAACTACAACTTAGTTTGAAACTTGAAGCTACATTTCATTTCCATAAACTCATTTTCAAACAAACAAGAAAGATTCACGCATGCACTCCATTACTCAAATCACCACAAGATTTAAGGTGGGATTCAACATCAAATAAATGGGAAAACAACCCATCTCCAATCTTATCAAGCAAAGATTCCTCAAAATAAAAACAGAGATTATCAAGTAGGAATGCATGGTAATCATAACAAAATAAAATACCCAATTATTTCATGAGAGCAAAGCATTTTTAATGAAGAAATTTAGAGAAAAATAGAGCAGCTTAATGGATAGAGCCTATCATGCCTGATAGTGCTTCTGTTGATTTGAAGAATATTTCCAACCGATCCTTCACAACTCATTCTCCTCCAAATGAAATAAAGAACCAAAAAATTCCTTCTCAAGTTCCTCATATACTTCCATTAGATCAAACATAGTCCAAGGGAGTTAAAAATAGTAACAAACTGAAAATAGATCTGCTGCTTCGAAGAACTAGATAGCTCCATACAGAGAAAAAATTAAAATCCATGAAAGACTAAACAACTCCCAAAAACTCTGCTCGAATGGTTTCCAAGGCGGTTTTCTCACCGAAAATGATGACCATAAATTTCATTAATTTCCAATCTCCCACCTATATCTCCATGCCACTACCATCTAAAGTTGGTGAGTCCAAATTCAAAGATAATATGCATTACTTAACTTTAGTGATAGTGCCAACTAGGATTCCTTATAGTTTCCATGCCTCTGTTAAACTGATAATACCACAATGTTTTAAATTCAAAATCAAATCAAATAAATGACTTAGAAACCATCGCCACCATCTCATACTTTCCATACAACTCCCCTTAGGTCCCTTTCCATCCTTGCATTAGTTTAGGATAGATATCATTATCTTAGGATCCGACCTTAGATTAGTTTAGAAAGTATTTACCTTAGGTTTTTAATCATTTCCTTACGTAAATTTTCCATCTTAGGATATACCATACTCCATTCTAATTTAGCATTAGGTAATAGGTTAGAAATAAATCTATAGTTACCTTAGGTTATTTCCAAATCCCCCACTTTGTAAAACATACAACTTAGGTTAGGATGCAACAAGATTAGTGTAAACATAGATATAAGGTAGGTCTAGTTTACCTTAAGTTAGAATCTCATTAAGATAGATCTTAAAGATCTAGGACTTAGGTTATTACCCTCAATAGTCCTTAAGTATACCTCCATCCTCTTTATGCCATCCAGTGTCCTAGAGAAATTAGCAAGAAGACCCGAGCACACTACTTACAATAGAATATAAAACAAGAATTTCCAATAAGATCAATGAAATTGTATAAATACAAGAGTTTAGTCCTTTATTTTCTTCAACCTCTGAATGTCAGTTTACCATACAGACCAGGTAAGAAGAATTAAAGCATACCTTAGATCAATGAAATTGATCAAGGTTTTATTATTATAAAGAGATAATTTGTAAACAACATTACCTATTTACAACCTTTCTTATCTCAATAGAATGGATTCCTTGCAAGCAACAACATTTCAATAAAATGAATCCAAGAATAGAAATAAATTATCCATGGCAAGCATGATTTCTAATAATAAAAATAATACACCTTCTTAGGCCAAATCACATGTCAACGCTTGCAATGCAAAAGAGGAAAAGTTAATAGTTTGCCACAGGCGTTACAAATGTGGGCCTGGTAAGTCGATACTTGGTCAAAGAAGGAAAAATGATCAAATTTTTAAAACTCATTTTCCATGCATTCCAAGGGGCCCCAAAGTCTCTGACACCAGGAAAATTCAAAACAAGCCCCCCAAAATGTAAAAAATGATATAAAATTTCCCAAATGGGCCATTTCGGGGGTCAAGATAATTTTTAGCTCACCAAGTACCTTAGTGAACTCGTTGCTTTGCAAAGTTTGTGGGTAGAGAGCCAAGCTCCCCAAGCTCAGAAAATTGAGTATCTCATAAGTAACAAGCTAGCACAACAAAAAAGGATATGAATAACCTAATGGCGAGGTGGTTAGGGCTGAGTTGTGAAGAATGGGACTAGCCTAACACGACGAGTTAAGGAATAGGCTAGCAGCATTAATAACCAACAAAGGAGCCAAGCCAAATGGAACTCAAAAGAAGATTAAATGGAGGGCTCAATCATGGGGAAAGGTGGATAGACTCAAGCCATGGAGAATTTAATGGTGGGTGGTTAGATTTTGGTGAGTTCATATTAGTAGGATCTCAGTTGTGATCTAGAATATGTCGTGAGGTGGAGGCCAGGGAGGATGCTCGGGTTCAAACCAAGTGATTCACATAGGTTAGTGAGTTAGGGAAAAGCTCCTCAAGTTTGGCTAGAGAAGATTCATCACACGGGTGATGGTTTGAAGTCTTTGGCATTGAGTGGAGAGTTAATCTTGGTGGGGATCTCAGAGGAATGAGGTGGAGTAGTCGAGCCAGCTCTATTGGGAGTTGGGGATGAAACCCGCAAAGTGTTGAAGTCATGTGGAGAGGTCGGCCATGTTGTTAAATGGCTCGATGGTCATGATAAAGATAACAAGATCAAACTCAACCCATGGGAATTGTGATAAGGCTCATTAATGAGTCAAAGTAACTCATATCATCATGAAACATGCAAAGCAAGTAAAGTAGGCATGATTTGATGTGGAAGGAAGAACAAGTTATAGTTCTGTGGCATTTGAGGAAGCCATTGTTAAAATAGAAATAGGTTTTGAGTTCAATGCAAGTTAAGCAGGTTCATTTCACCACAATGAACAAATGGGGAAATGGTGGAGTTAATCTGTGAGTTGGAGAGCTACAACTTGCATTGGGGCAGATGCTAAAGCAAGTAAAGCAAAAGGAGTTTGACATAAAGCGCACGTGGGTCACCGAGTTGAAATTTTTGATCAATAATTAGAGGGGCTACTACTCCTTAAGTATTAAGGGCTGAATTTGAAGCCAACAAAGGTAATCCAAATCAATACAATGCAATGGCTAGGGGGATTAGATCTATGTTGTTTCAACACAAAGAAGAGAAGGAGAGTTGCGGTGATTATAAAGTTATTGCTAAAATAGTAAATGATGACAAATTCAACGCAAGTAAATTTACGTAGAACACTAAAATCTGAGTGAGTAAAGTAGAAGTGTTTGGGAGTCAAAAAAATTTGTGTTGGGAATTGATTTGGAAGGTGAAAAATTGCATTGGGGTGTAAGCCAAATAAAGTAAAATTCATTGCATTCGATGCAGTAAATGTCGAGTCACTAGTGCAAAGAGGAAAAATGACGAGCTCTGACTTAGCAAAGAAATGGCACCTGATTTCAATGCAAGTTAAGTAGTACAATGGTGCCATGCATCGCACAGTGATATGATTCAATCCATTGAGTGAGCCATGGGTGAGATACCAGTAGAGTTGAAGGGTGAGCCCACTACTCCATAAGAGGAAGTCATGCACTTTCAATTTGCTGAAATGAACTAGAAAAATAAGAAAATGGAGTTATCAGTGAAAATGAGTTGCTTTAATTTAGAAAAAGGGTGAAGTAAATAAACTTAAAAATAGTAATGCAAAAGGCATTAGTGCATGGCCAATTCGACGAAATGAACTGGAAGCAGCAGTAATGGCCATTGACTCTCCCAACTGGTCTGGGATCTTAAAAATACCATAAATTTCTCTCCAAAAGCTTTGTTTTGCACAAAATTGGACTTTTTGGAAAGGTCTCAAAGTCTTCTACATGCACTAGATAACTTCAGATTCTAGTTTCGGTGAGCATAGAAAGGGGTCAAAAATAACGATTTATTATTGAGAACTCTAGGGGACTGTATACATCCATCTACCATCATTAATGGGGCATGGGGAGCAATTTCTTGTCTCATAAGCTACAATACAGTAATGATGGGCTTCATAAAGGGCCTCATGATGTTTAAATTTATTTTTGCACTTGGTAGGTGAGGAGTGCATACATCCAAGAAACTCCATTTTTTTCTCTCCTCTCCAATTTCTTTTATAAATTGTAATCTCTTTCATTTGAAAGGGGGGGATTTCTTTGCTTACCAAAACTCTATCAAAATTTGTCTAGGAATAAAATGTATTATCAGGCCTTCATTCTGGACATCTTGTATGATGATACTAGCCTTTCTATGTAACTTAATTGAATTGTGTTTAATCAATGAAGTTCTGGATTTGAGTATTATGGATGTGCTTCTTCCCTTTGCTTATGTTTGTTGTCTTTACTTACATTTTCAATTTACTTGTAGTTGTATTGTGTCAATCTAAATTGTCTACAATATTCCATTGTTGTCTGTGCTCTCATGGAGGAGCTTAGTTGGATGTTGCTATTGACTATGTTTGTGGCTATTATACCCTCTTTGTCACCTCATTTTCTATCGCTTCCACACATTCATGAGATTCCCTATGTTTCCTTTTGGTGCATCACCTCCTGATAGATTTATATTTCTTTCATTTTATGTTATTTCTCTCTCCCTAGTTCCTTAGAAGTCATAAGTTAGAAGTAGTTGCTAGATTATATTTCCATTAGAGTATAGTTAGTTACTGCATTAGTTTAGGAAGATGAGCTAGCTTTCTTTGGAGGATTTATTCAACTGCAAGGCCCCACACCTTGAAGCAATTCCATGTTACCCAGTCATACTGCTTGCATTAAAACACTCACATATTGAGTCTTTAGAGGGTGCAGTGATTTGGTGATAATAGAAAGAAATTACTTACCCAACTAGAGTTTTTTCCACATTATATTTCTCAAGGGTAAAATAGTTTCCTCTTTGTCTTGCATCATTCATTTCCATTATTGTGTAAATAATTATTACATAATAAACTATATATTAAGACATTATTCACATTTTTCATTCATAATCACAACGTAGGATCTATTTATTGCTTTAAAATGAATTTTACAGATTAGTTTCTTAATAAATTAGAGTTTTCAGAGGGCATTATTTCTATATATTTTTTTAAGAATGAGTTATGTGCACTATTTCAATATTCATGGAATTCCTTAAATTAATTGTATCTCATGATTCTTCATTTATTTTGTAGCATGTATCTCATGATCTTGAATAATCCACTTAGCACTCATTTTGACAAGTTTCCACCTTATAGGGCTCATAAGGAGATAACCTTGATTCTAAAGATAAAGGGTTCATAAAATACAAGAAATAAAAAATACGGGGATGAAATTTTATGTGATGGATATACCCTAAGTCAAGTAGCATAGGGATAATAAATTTATAAAATGATAATACTTCAGGGTTTGGTTCCAAGTTTAGAAATAAAGATATTGGAGTAATATTTCTAATTGCACATTGTTAATCCTAACTTAGGAAACCCTATATTTTATGTAGCTTAACTTTACTTTAGTTTTTTTATCTTTATTCTAGGTATATAATAATGTTACCAATGTGAAAGTAATCTATCTAACTTTAGAAACAGTTATAGGCTAGCCAATTTCCTATTTTTGTGACCCATAGAAGATAGTGTGTAGGTACTTGACTTGCCTATATAATATCCTAATCTACATGCATTTCTCAACATTTTAGGTATACTTAGTAGGCATTGAGATTTTTCTCATCCTTCCTCTCTCACCTCTTTACATTTTTTCACTATGTTATCTATTCCTTGTTGTAACTTTGATCCTAGCTAGACAAAAATCCAATACAAAATTACAGATAATGAAAGATATCAATAGTATTGAATAAGAATGTTTACAAGATTTTTTTGGTACATATTGGAGTAATATAACCCCTCTATACATATAGAAGAGAAAAAAATCCTAAAGAACACTATAAGAATGGGGTGAGATTCATTGTATGGTTTCCAAAAAAGTTATAATCGTAATATTTTCAAGTTATATAACCCATTGTGTTTTTGTTGATTTCATGTTTTACATTTTTCTTCTTCAACATAGCTCTACTAGTTACCATACCCTAAATTTTGGTTCTTTTGCCACTATGAAATGGTATTACTACTTTTCAATTTGGTATCTTTTTCAAACATCATGTTCTCTTACTTAGTGAGTTATATACTTTTAAGTGGATCTACCACCCGTTGCTAACCTATAAAGATCATTAACCCAAATTGGATGTCCAAACAAATAATTATTGTTTTTCAATAATATTCATATAATTTGTATAGACCATGTGGAACCTTAGTTTCTATTATGGGAGGAGGAAGAAAAATTTGTGGTCCTTGTTTTGGAGATATTTATAATAATGTCGTCAATGTTAGTATACGAAGGGTAAGAAATAAATTAATCAAATTGGAAAAACCATTAATATCTAAGTTGGAGGAGTTCATTATTATATGAACCATTTTATCTCCATATATTTTGATTAATTTATCCACCATATCATCTCCATTGTTTATCCTCATGCAACACCACCCCTACTCTGTTCATTAATACATTATAGATAATAAAACCTCTATTCTGTAAGATACATGTAATTATATATGACAACCTCACAATCAATGTAAATTTGAACCACTAGTAATGGTAGCTTCATCAATGGTGGAATCATAGATATATATTTCATGTTGGTGCTCAACCACAATATTGGTAAATCTAGTATGATTCTAGAAAATGTGGATAGAAATGATGATGATATGATGTCTAATGCATAATACGATGACACCAAATATGTGGGATTTGTAATCCATTCATTCCATGAAATCCACATTTCTCATACCCTATATCATCCCTAATATTATGTCATTCCACACACCTTTGTAGTCTTATATTTTTTGGCTACCACCAAACTCTACTCTAGCATTTATGGCATTGTATTGATCATCCTCTTATATAACTTTTTTATCTTCTATATAGATTTTCCACCCAAGTGACTTTTCCACCTCCAAAAAATGTGAATTCATTTCTCTTTATGAACCTTTATTGCCACGAGTGTAGCCACTTGGCACTACCACCAAATAAAATTTCATTCTACCTAAGGTTATAATACAAGAGCTCAATTTCTTTTAAAATGTTCTTTATTTATTTACTTTACTTTATTTAATATATTAATTTAAAACTTCAAAAAATCTACAAATAATTACATTCTAAGAGTTAGTGGGTGTTGACATAGTTTCATTATTTTTTAAAATATCCAACCTCTTGGACATCTATTGTCTAATTCTTTGCATTCTCCCTTTTCTCTCTTATTTTAAAACAATTTCTTAAAGATATTTACTTAAGTGGTGGGGGGTTTGTAAGTGGGAAAGTGGCATATTTTAAGTGGAACTTTATTATTTTCTATAGGGTGTTATTTAACTTAAGGGGAGAAACCATTTTAGGGGGTGTATTTTTTTACTATTGGGGTTATTTATTTGTGAATCAATTTTTTCTACCTTTTGGCATGTTTAGTATTACATCACTCTACAAGTACCTTTTTGGAATCTTTGTTTGCACTATACCATGGTGACATTTTCTATGTAGAAATTTTTTGACCTTGTTGTTTAGTATCATATGGTTAGGATTAGTTTGATAGGTAGTTTGAACCACAAAAATAAAATCTATGTTTTGGTTTTATAACTCTTTCCAATAAAATTATGTGAGCCTTTTATTCTACATGCATACTTCGTTTTGCAATATTTTTTAAAACCACGTTATTTTTCATGTTATCCACAACCATCTAGTTTACTATTTATCTAAATGAATATTTTACTTTTATTATAAATTTTATCTAAAATGGAATTATAGTTGGGATAAATATGAGCAATAGTTTGTCTCATGTTTTCACATGGTACACCTATTTTTTGACATCCATTTTACATGTTTTACTATGTTGTTCAAGTAGTGACTACCTCTAGCTTGTGAAAACAATTCCTTAGTTCCTTATATCATTCAACACTTAGAGTTGATGATTGTTCCTTTTGGTGACAAAATTATTCCGTCCCTAGAATATGTTATTTTCATCCCTTAAGTTAAGTGGCCACTCATGCATGATTTTTTTGTTTTAAGAGTGGACGTAAGTGGCCACTCGTGCATGATTTTTTTGTATTATTATGAATTTAATTTTAATCTTTAGAAATTATTGGTTATCTTAATCTACCATTTTTACTCATGTAATTATTTTTTAGAAATTTGAGGCCCCTTTCTATATGTTGTGTTACATTTTTTAGGGAAGATTATATTTCCTTTTATATATAAACATTTTTATGTGTATGTTTGATTTCTAGTTTTTAGTACACTACTACTTAATTTATATTCATCACTTATACATGGGTATCTAATCAATTATGTATCTAGTGAAACCCATGTGAAGATGCAATATAAATTCCTTCTTGTTGGTATTCACTAATGTTCTTGTATTTTTGAAAAATATCCTTTGAAGTATGACCGCCTCCATGTTTCAAGTGACACCTAGCATTCCCAACATCTATCAACTTTTTGGTGTTTGAGAAGTGGATTCATATCACTCATTTAGTTTCTTGTTATAATTTTTATACACTAGTTGATGAAATTTTAGACACTATATGTGTATTCTAACTATAATATTGTTAAAGAATTTTCAAATTAAATTGATTATTTTGCATGCCACTCTAGACCCATTTAAGTCATATTATCTTGATTTCACTTGTTTTTATTATCACATGATTCATTTATTTTCCATCACTTCCTAATAGATATACAATGCGATCAACATCTTACGCATAGTTCAAAATTGAAGGGGTGTTTGTACAATGCATGATTAGGTATTTTCTACCTAGTATTTCAAGACTAGTTTTTTCTTCTGACCATGCAAAGCACTACTTCCTCATTAAATTTTTAGGTTGAATAGACTCAAGATCTATGCATAAGGGATTCACATAATGAAAAATTGTTATCACATCTATTCACATAACTAGTTTTAATATTGGCTAAATTTCATAAATATAATGGCATGTAATAAGGGGTTGAGGGGGCTTAACTATAATGCATTTTATAAAAAAAAAGGGATAACATACTTGGGAGAGGGATGATGGATAAAAATTGAATATGTGATATTGATTTTACCTTTGATATAACTTTAATACTCCATGCATATGTTTTTCTTAACCTTTAATTTACTCCTTGAAACTTTCACCTTTCTTGATATTTTCCACATGACCTCTATTGGCTTACTCATTCACTATATAGTTTAAAAACTATGAAACTTTGAATTATGTTTTTGATATCTAATGAAAGAGGAGAAATTTATAGGCACATATTACTCATGGATCGTATGACATTTATAATTCAATCATGAGCTTTCTCAAGATCCAAGGAATTCAATTTCATTCCTTGAGCAACACATAACACGTGAGAGGTCTTTCTTGCATGTAGAAGTGATAATAGGAATGAAAAATGACGGTGGATGTAGAAAATGATGATAAAAAAATATCATAATATACTCTCTAATCTCTCAACCATTTTCTCCAAAAATAGAACCAATGTGTAGCCCTTCAGATAACCTTTCCAATGCTTCTAACCTTATATTAAATTCACCTCTTTGTGAAAGTATATATGTTAAAAATCATAGCATTGTTTATTATTGTAGACACTAAAATTTAGTAATTTGCACTTTGAAAACCCTTGATTTAAATATTCACTCATGTTATGATAAATACAAATTCTACATTCTTGTTTAGCACTTTTCAAGGTCAATTTTTTATCTTGTTTATCTATGCACACTAGCATGTTAACACATTCTGAGAAAACAATGCACAAAATCAATATATAAACATCAGTCCATCAACCCTAAAATTAATTTGGCACATTTCCTTCTCTTGGTCAGACCTGTATAGATTGTTTAGGACCGTACAACTGATCCTGACCTACTTGTATGATTTTAGATTAATATGTCTTCCAACTACATTTTAAAATTGACATCTTTCATTGGGTCGTATACTTCAGCTAGGTTGGTTTTTCTAAGATAAATCATCTAAGGAACCCTATATAGGCAAGTAAACACTACCTCATTTGATATCTTGTAACTCCTAAGAAAATGCACCAGAGAACTCACCTCATACACTTGTAAAAGGCATTTAAAGCTCCCTAAATCTCAAAATTACACATCTACAGTCATTAAGGAAGCACCTGCATCAAGTCAAAATATATAAACCAGTTCAAGAAAGCCATATATCTCATCTATAATTATCCAAACATCCTCTCTCCAAGTGTTTTAGCAAGGTATAAGTCAAAGAAAGTATGGTCAAAGAAATTTCCAAATCTAATTGATCTATATAGATATCACATGTTAGGTGGAGAATAGTGTGTGGTTTAAGGCCTCTTAAGATTAGTGTCAACGTCAGTGGTGCATGAGGGTTCTTATAACCATTATAATTTTTTTATATAGGACTCTTCTTATATGGCTAGGGTTTGAGGTGATGATCATCCCATTCAGATATATTTTCTAGATGTGTGAAAACTAGGGTTTGATAGCAATGGCTAAATCCAGGAAGGTGAGTAACCCAAAATGTTGGAAGGTAGGTTTAAATCATCTGCAAGATTATATGAAAGGTTCTAAACCATATGGTATGGTCCTAGATTGATGGTATGGTCCTGATCCATATGCAGTAACCATTACAGTCTGGGTTGTGAGGGTTACTTAGGTTTAGATCTCCCTATTTCACTATTGCACAATATCATATCTCTACATAATTCACTTGAAATAAGATATGTTATTTCATACCTTTTTATGCTTTTAATTTCATGTTATATTAATTGGTCTATGTAAATTTTTCCTATCTGATATGAGTTAAAAATCTAAATTAGCATTTGTATTGTATCATATTTATTATATTTTTAAAACAAATCTATTATAATATGCATCTAATTAAATTTACCCAAAATTTAATTAAAGAATAAACATTTTTTTGAACTCGGTTTTGATCAAACCCTTTACCTAATCAAGGATATCCCTAGTTCCTTAATTATTATGCTTGTTGAACTCAAAACCCTATCTACGATAGGGATCCATATTTACATTTTTCATTTAGATCTACACCTAATTTCTATCTATTATCTATGTTAATCTTGATTTGAACAAAATTTCCTATGGTTTGATGGTCATTTCTACCCTTAGGGTCACTTTCTAGAGGTTCTAATTACCACATCACCATTTACTTCATATATTGAGCATAACAACTCTATCTTCAAATTCCTTTGATTTTTTTTTTAAAATATTTAATGAAAATGCCTTTTTTCCCTAATTTTTTAGCACTTTTTGGAAATTTAAAATTCCTATTTTTTAGTAGTTAGGGCATAATCATAAAATATGCACTTTTGGAAAAATCCCTTGGAGGTGTTTATTTTACATAATCATATTCAAAAATACTTTTTTTTTCACAATTCAAAATCTATTTCGAGATATAATCATTTCATTAATTTAACGATGGTCAATTTTTCTCAAACTTAGTTTTGGATTTTATCATCTCTCGATTTTCATCCTATGATGTATGATTCTTCTTCAAGGAATATTTATTCTACTTCTACTTGAAATAATGTATTCTTCTCATGATCCCACCATATCCTTGATTTCATTCAACTTAATCCCACATGGAAGGATGTCATCTATAAAATATTTCAAATTTTTTGGATCCATCCATGTACGTCTCTTAATTATGTACATGTAATTATGAAAAAGGATATTTATTTTCAATAGGATCTCATATATTTCAATTTTTTATCTACCTTCTCTAGATGTTATTGCAAATGTCTTCCCTCTATATACACAAATCACTATCTACAATACTTTGATCAAACATGTTCTCATTGATAATGGATCCAGCCTCAACATTTGTAATATATATTTTAGATCAATTGGGAATCCCTACCAAAGATTTGTTCTCCCCTACTATTATTATCCATGGATTTTATAATGTACCAGATCAACCACTTGATAATATTAACCTTAGGTTCTTACACCCTCACCACCTTTTTCCATGTCATTCCCAATTATCTTAGTTATAATTTATTATTAGGCTTCCCATGGATTCATGTTATACATACAATGCCTTCTACTCTTCGTATTCATCTCAAATTTTAGTACCAAGGTATTTTTGTACTCACTTTTCCCAACCCTTTAACTCCCATGTGTACCGGCATATCACGTAGCCTAAACATGGTGCTCACCTGAGGCACGCACAGGCACCTAACCTATCCTTTATGTGAGTTTTGCAAGAATTTTCACCATTAATAGAGGAATAGTGCACAAAAATAAACACATACATTCTATATAACATAGATAAATAAACTAAATCCAAGTAGAGATGCACCATAACATGAATGAAAACAATATATCAGCATAAAGGAATCAGATCTAACCCATGAAAAATATAAAGAACACAAGGGTTTGAACCCCTAATATAGATATTTAGAACAAAACCATCATATCCATTCACAAATGTTTACAGTAGCTAAATACATGAAAGAATCCATACATGGACTAGATACATTATCATAATTTTAGTATTATCTTCTAATGGCTCCATTACAAAAGTTACAATAGTGATCACACATGTCACTTCTAGCTTTCTCTATCTTCTTACACATACACCATTCTCTCTCACCTTCTCCTCCCTACTACCATGCAAATAAATACATAACAAGGGACTCTAAGGAATCTTCTCTTAATACCTACTCATCACTCAGAGTGAACCAACTACCAAATTTCATCATGTCTTGCCATACTGAAGTATCCTCCGCATAAAAGTACTAGCTAATCCATAACTAACTCAACTCTATAGCTCGTAATCCCATAATGATAACCATATCCTATAATATGATTTCCTTGAGCTAAAAGTATCCATGTCTTAACCTTATCCATAGATAATTTTGGTTTCATCTCCACGTGTTCCTTTAGTACAGAATTAATCATGATCCAAAATGTGGTTAAGTCTTGAGATTATTCTTCCTAGGTGCAAACCTCCACACTTTCCCTAGAGTTACTTCCACATGACCCTTTACACCTTACTAGCATGCAACAAAACCTTCCAGGTCTTAGGTTCCTAGACACCTTAGGGGCCCAATAGTTTTGTACAACATTAAGGAAGATACTCATCCTTTTAAATATTGTGCTGCCACATATAATCCTTGTAGGTATATTTCTTACACACAACCACAATTTAGCACTCCTATTTTCATATAAAAACCCAAGTTATTTTCCCCTAATCGTATAAAATTTATTTCTATAATATATATATCAAAATTTATTTCTTCCACTCAAATATCTAAAATCGAGCATTCACCTACTTCCTTTTATCAATATGGGATTGGCTATAAGTATTTACAAAAATAGGGATTCATTGGACAAGGACTTGGTTCTCATTCCCATGGTATTTGTAATCCTATTACATTGCCTGCCACCATTGCACGACAAGGTATTAACTACATATCTCACATTGCCCATAACACTTCTTCTGCTAATGTCTTCACCCGTCCTTTGTCTCCTCGAGATGATTTTTTCCTCTCTCCACATATGGTTTCTAAAAATAAAATTACTCATAATGTTAAACCTTACACACAACCAACCACTATGAATACTTTATGGCATGAAAATACTCTACTATAGCACATATAATTAATAAGCATACATATTTTGAATTTAAGGTAAAAATAAAGCCCCTATCTTGTTTTAGCACATCATTCTGTCACTTACCACCTGATATTCAATAGTTTCAACATCCCTCTCAAATGACCAAGGGCATATGCAGATCTCCCTTCCTTATTTTTCAATAATAGGTTTCCTTCAATACCACTATGTACTTTGGTAAGGGTTACATTACCACTATGTTTTCTAATTATGTTATGTCATCGCTATTTAATCATAATGGCTTGTACACATCAACCAAAACCAATATCAACCAATTGCAATCTCTTCAAGACATGGTATCCTAATAACAATTTTCAACTCAAAGTATTATACTTCACACACTATCCTTAGAGCTACGTAACCTCATTCTTCTCTCAGGTCTTCTTTGGCACACATCGCCACTATGGTATCACTTGTATTTCAATCACACACAGGCATGAGTCTCTATCTTCTATGGTAATTGTTCCACCTCTTTAGGAGGTTCTCATTGGATTTATTTTGTGTAACCCATATCTTTTGTACATAGTTATGAATTGTGATAATATAAAAACATTCAAATATTTGAAAAAATACAAAATCATGACCTATGCATATTACTTTCATTATTAGCACTTTACACTACCCATATTGTTTTTCACTTTTGTTTGATAAATAACATGTTTTATTTCTTTACACACATGAGTTCACTTGGTATATTAATCTGGATGTATGACACATAGATTGATTCATACTTATAGGAGCATTCATGTTTCCTTACATTCTTATTATTTTAGGAAAAATCCCTCCACATTTTTGTAGTTTTTATTGTTTTATTATAGTTCACTTGCACCTCATTATTTACGTTCAATTATATACATAATTCACTTTCTAATTTTCAAACTAATATGACTAACACATGTGTCTTGTGTAGCTTTCACATATCTTGATTCATATATTTCACTCATGTTTGATGTTTTCACACTTTTGTTTCATGCATATGTGTTTTTTGTTACTGTTTACTTGTTTTCATTGTTTGTGTGTGTTATTGATTTTTTGTCTATTTTCCTTTTTTGTCTAGTGAAACCATGGGTGTCCCATGTCTAAGGCATCATGCCTACCTTATTTTTAATTTCTTTCTCTTATTTATAGGCCTACAGTCCTAGATTATCTTGTGACATTGTAGGTGTCCCGTTTTTGTAGGCCCTAATCCTTTTGTATTTGTTTGTATGTCACTGTCTACAATTGGATGCATTGATGTTTTTATTATTTTCTCCTACATGTGTTGTTCATATTCATTATTTTAGCTTCTATTATCATTATCTATTGCTAGTATTGTTTTTTTCATGTGTCATGGCTTCCACCATGCACAAACATATTTTATTTTTTAGATACAGGTTCTCTAAGGTGGCCACCTCTTCAGTACTTTACATATCTTTTCAAACATATCATTTAATAATGCACACTTATTTTTTTATCCACATATTTAAATATGGCTTTTATACATACTTAAAAAAGGGGGGCATATATCCTAGCTTATTCTATGTTTTCAGTAGACACACAAAATTCCAATGGAAAATGCAAGTAAAAATAAGGTACATACACACATAAATGCAGTCATACACAAAATTTTGGAAAAAATAGCACATGATATAAACCATATACTTTGGTCAAGACTGTATGATTTTCTGTAAGTACACATCTATCTTACCCAATTTAGATCAATACAAGGGGCATGAAATTTGTCATTTCATCTCCACACTAACACTCAATTTCAGCAATCTTGGGTGCAAGGGTTTCCTTCTAAGTTAAATTTCTTAGAACAATTTTAGCATTTATTTCAGTACATACTCATTTGTTTGGCATATAGGGATATTTTTGGGGCACATATTCTCTTTCATATTGTATGTCCTTATTTGTAAAATCTGGTTTAGATTTGTCTACAACAATATTATTTGTAAGGTTGTGGAAGGAAACAAAGTAACTAAAGGCTTCATGGGTATGTTTTCTTCTCTTATTACAATTTTAGGCCTAAAAATATTGATTAAGTCCCCAAGGGTGCATGCACGTGTGGGACCAATATGAAGAAGGGTGCACAGGGAAAAGTGTGCAAGACAAGGCTTTTAGAATGGTTTTGTAAAAACCATGGCACACACACATGCAAGAAAAAAACAAAGGGTCTTAGGACTTAGCCATATTCAGAATTCTAAGAAGCACGCGAGGAGAGCATGACCTGACAAAACATGTAGAGTGGATAAGGTTCCAACCTAGTGACTTGGTGACCAAGAAAGGAAATTCCATATGATGGAAGGATTTAGAAGGACATCATTGTAGAGGGTGGAAATCCTAGATGAGAATAAGCATGCTCTATTAGAGGACCACCTTGAAACTTGGAGACTGATATACTACTTAAAAAAGGCATGGCAGTGGGTGATAAACCTATATATAGAGATGCTCAGGTAGAGGAAAAGGGAGACCGGGCATTAAAACTAGAGAGACTACTCTTGAAAAGGGCATCATCATAGAAAGGATGAAAGGAGAAGATCTGTAGAAATAATAGGAGGTTCCAGAAGGTTGGGGTTACCATTAGAGTAACATAGTAATATGCCATATCTCAAGGGATAAATGTCTGACAATTTTTGTAATATGGGAATCATAGTGAGGACTTCTGATGCATAAGTCTTATCTACATTGATGTATTAGTCTATTATGACCTTAATGAATGTAATGTGTTTATTGAACTATGATCAATATGAATATATGGTTATGTCCTAAATACATATTCTTTATGGGTGTAAACCCTAGCTCATTTTCTTTATGTTATGAATCATATTTTTTATCTATACGATGTTTCTCTTATTATCTGAATGGGTGTATTGATATAATAACTCACCCTAGGCTCTCAAAATGAATTCAT
This sequence comes from Taxus chinensis, assembly GCA_019776745.2. Taxonomy (NCBI): domain Eukaryota; kingdom Viridiplantae; phylum Streptophyta; class Pinopsida; order Cupressales; family Taxaceae; genus Taxus; species Taxus chinensis. The sequence continues at coordinate 464,288,576 of CM034154.1, read as the reverse complement.
GGCCCTTTACATTTTTACATCCAATTTTTTGTCCATAAGCAATGTATTCTCACATAACTCATATAAAGGAGGGGCTTGGCACGTGCACATGTCTTGGGTGAGCACCCAGTGCCCGTTGGATGATAGGTTGGCATGCATGGGATTATAAGGTTATTATAAGGACATAAAGATGACTACATACACTTAAATGGGAAGATATTAGAGTTACTAAATAACTTCGGTACATGGTCTTCTTATTTCATATTGTTGCATTTGTACATCTTTCTTCTTCTCTCTCTTACACATTTCTATGTTGGGTTGCATGTACCTAACACTTAGGTTTCTCCATGAAACTGATTTGATATTGATCACTTCCAATCCTTCAAAAAATTTCAAGAAATACAAATCTATAAGAAAAAAAAAAGCATGAGCAAACAGGTGTACTCTTTCCTTGATTACATCTTCCCACTTCACATATATGGAAATGTAAATATTTTTTGTTACATTTTTTTCTTAAGTTACGGTAAATAACTATATATCACAGATATTGACTTCACTCTATGATTCATGTTTCACCATGGAGTATGCTAACAACAAGCATAATAATGAAACTACAAAAAATTCAAGAAAAGGAAAAGTGTGTTTACACATTCAAGTACAATTTCCTTTGAGAATGTAATTTTTTAATTTCATACTTAAAGGGGGTAAATATAGACACTCAAATTTGGTAATTTACACTTTTAACACCCTTTATTTTATTATGAAATCTTTCTATGATAAATGTAAATTCTCAATTCCCAATTAGAACTTTTTGAGTTCCATTGTTTACTTGTTTATCCTTGTACATGGACATGTCAACATTTACCGAGAATACAATGCACACAATCAATATAGAAACATCAATCCATCAGCCCCAAAATTCATTTGGCACATTTATTTTTCATGTTCAAGACTATACATCTACTCCTAATCTACTCATATAGTCTTATACTGACATATCTTCCAAACGCACTTTCAAATTGACATCTTTCATTAGGTCTTATACTTCATCTAGGTCATTCTTTCTTAGATAAATCATCTATAGGGCCCTATATAAGTACATAAAAAGTTCCTCATTTTTTAACTTATAAATCCTAACGATCCGTAAACATAGCAGAAATTACCTCCACTAAAATAATGTTTACCCGGATTAAAATTAATCAAATTTAGGACTCTAAATAATCCATTAAAATTGACACAAATCTAAATTTTTACTGATATGAAAATGAATTTCAATTCACTGTTTGATCAAAACCATCCATCATCACATTCACACTTTACCAATTTATCCAAGATGTCATTATTGATTTTTATCAAGTAAATTATGATTTAAAATTACTTATTTAAATGTGGAAATGAAATCAGAAATCAAAATGTAATTAGCATAAAAAAATGACACCAATTACTTGGTAAAGGAGTTCGGCATGTAAGCCCACATCTCCAGATTCATTAGAATTGATCTAATAAAAATATTTAAAATTGTAACTATAATAACCCTTATAATCAACAAAATAGATCAACACCTACAATAGTGTGCTATCAGACCTTCAAAAGACTCTGAAAAAACTTAGTAAACATATGTCATCTTCCTGAAGTACTTTTCTGAGGTTACTTCTTTATAAGAATCGCCAATAGTGACTTTCACCACATAAAATGATGTCATGGAATTTACAAAATGGAAAAATAATAACACCATTGAGATCTTCTAGAATTTTTGAACAAGTTTCATTTTCACTCTATAGGCTGGTTTTTCCTCTAAGACCTCCAAAATTGTTGATTTATGTAACTAGGTATATTTTGTCTTTATGTGACAAACTTACACAATGCTTCCTTAAATAGAATAAAGCTCAATTCATTACTCGTTGAGCTATGGTAGCATGGTGGTTTGGGCATGTGATGTGTAGTTTTGTGGTTGGGATTCGAACTACCCCAACCACCCATATCCACATTTTATTCCCTTAAAAGGGAATATCCCATATGTAATGTGTAAGGCATTGCCAAATCCTTTATATAGGATTTCACCACTTATTTGAATTATGGTTATGGCCACGTGTTTATTCCTTTTACATGCACGCATATATGGGTTAGTGGTGATGGTGGGTGGACTATGCCACATGGGTCACCTGAGTAGTTGGGAGCACCATCTTGGATGCTGGAATTTAATAGACCCCCCTCTTCATTGTTAAATGACATTTCCAAGTTTGATTAAAAGGGACACATAATGGCTTTGGATGGTGGGGTAAGCCAGTGGGCCGGTGATAGTTTATTGGCTCACCATGTAATATAATGTTGGTATGTTGATGAGATCTTCTTCAACGCATAGTATGTATAATAAGATAAGAGATAAATCGACTGAGCCAAATAATAGCTCACCCCAATGGAATGTGAACTCTCCCAACATGATACAATCTCACCAATCTATAGAAAACATCCAAATTATTTAGATCGGTCCCAAGCATTAAAATTCAATATTGATCATACAATTATGATAGAAGGTAATATAATGAACTTGTGGCAATGCAAATATAAAGTAAAAGGGACATTGGCACCCCTCCGTCAAAAGAGTGTGTCGAATCTAGCTGAGGGCCCCCAGCCAGTAAATAGTGGGGCCTACTATTTTTTATCCCAACCATCAAAGACAGGAATTTTAAGACAATATTTTCCATTTGGACCAAACTTCATTTTTGCCATGTGTCATGTCCACACTAGCCATTTGACCTGTATTGTGCCCATGTTCAACTGTGACCTTCTGTGGACAATATCTTGCTCCAATAGATTTTGTTTCAAGCTCATAAATAGGCGACAAAAAGATCTTAGAATGATCTTCTGTACTATAATGGTTTAGGGAGATTCTAGAAAACTTTGTCTCTGACATGATCCTCGGATCACACCTCCCCACTAAGAAGGCTTCTTTTCCACAAAACTTTGTTTTTACCCACAAAAAATTTTCAATCCCCTTCCTGCATCTCATAAACACATATATGACACTATAGGAATAATAATATGGGTTAATCAAAGAAAATTTTGATTAGCTAGTCATAAATAATCGATCAATCAAAAAATACAATCATAAGACACATAAATTCAATTGTCCACTGATACTATGCAACCTTATCAACTTATGCAAACATCTTGGATCCGTATGAAAGACAAATCAATGCCCAAATAATAGACAAATGTATCACTGAATCCTATACACTATTATCCCATTGTGATGCCATCACAAATAACTGATCAAATAAAAACACCTAGTCAACAATAGAAAGAAATTTTCCAACTGATACTCTCGAATACGGCCCATCACTGAAAATACAATTCCACCAAAAATAGATCAATATAATAGACAACTAAAATTACCACAATAGGCTAGTTTCCACTACTCATGTGAAACTATCAAACACTGTGACATGTCACTAATGTGATCTAGAATAAACATGTCAAAAATAAACATAAAGTGAATCAAGTGAACTTCCAAAGAAAAAAAATCTATCCCCATGATCTACACTACAAATAGGATAGAAGTAAATTGTCTACACAAATTGGAAATACCCAAAATAGTGAACTTTCATCAAATGAAAAGATCACGAGGTACACTTTACAAACTAAATTATTATTTTAATCAGCATACACCCTAATTTTAACCACAAAGGATAGTTACAACAAATTCCCAAAAGTAGGGACTTTAGAAAATGTGTAATCATCTTGTATGGATACAATAAGCTTGTAAATTAATTATAAAAACAAAATGGTGCCTAAATGAGTCTTACAAGAATCCATATTTTTCACAATAAAACCAACAAAATATACCGAAATGCAAGTTTCCAAAAATAGAAATTCCAAACATGCCCACTAAACCTACATATTATTGTTAGAAATATCCCAAGCTAAAACATGAGTTGTACCCAACTGTACCAGAAACTCAAAGCTGAAAGAGATGAAAATGGAGCATTAATACAATTTCCAAAGTAAGAAAAACAAATGAGTATAGTAAACATGTCCCTCAACTTTTCTTGCAAAATTTAAACTCCAATAACCATTTAAAGCTAAACACAAATGGGAAAATAATTCTGAACAACAATCAGCTGGAATCCCATAACAAAAGCTATGAATTAATTGCATGCGATAAAAATTAAGAGTTAAGTAAGATAAAGTTGAAAAATTATTTACCAACTCATGCGAATGGATTTTCATCTACAGGTATCCCCTGATCAAGGTTTGTAACATCAACTGGAGGTGGATCAGAAACTTCATTTACCTTTGAAATAGGTCTATACTCCATATTTGGCTTGCTACTACACTGATGGAGAGATGGATGAAGTTTCTAATAAAAAAATTCCTAATGTCCATCGTCACAAAAAGGTGCACAAAACTTCCTAGCAACTAAGGAATTATTATTTCCATATCTTGCTCCTGAGTGACAAGATTGGTCTTTCTGATTTTCTCAGTTCTTAACAATCAAAAATAAATTATTCAACAAAGTCCTTTTCTTCAAACATCTGGCAAAAAAATGGTTATGCATTCCACAAAACATACAAGGAAAGGCTTCCATCATTTTTTGAATATCAAATCCAAACTTCTTAAATTGAAAGAGTGGATCAGAAGTTTTACAACCTTTACTATTCTTATGATTATGGTAAGAACGTGGAGGTGGAATCTCAATACCTCTTCTTTGAAACTTCTTACCAACTCCATCCTATGACAAAGAAGCACTTTATTCCTACACCAAATCTACTAGCAGGACTAGTGGGGTATTCCCTTGGCTTTCAGAAGCTTGTCTCATGTCAGCATACTTTGATCATTCTTCAATATCCTTTCCCACACTAGTAAAACCCAATCCTATAAAATGAGGATGATACTCAACCTGTATTGGGTTAGCATTGCCTTAACTATCTCTTCCAATAACTCTTCCATCAAAACCCATTTTAAATAACAATTTGGTTCCAATGCCTCTAGTATGATTTTCAAACAAACCAAAGACATCATTACCTAAATCTGAAACCAAATGGGAAGAAGTATGAAATTATCATGGTTGTTGCATTTGAAGTAGAAGGAGAGGAAATTTCCCTCTTATTTTCACCACATTACAAACTAATCAAGAGCTCATCCTTGGATGCTAGCTCTATTTTTAAACGATGAACTTGTTCTTTGAGGGAATAGATCTTGCATATCATGAATGCATTTTCCTCTTGAACTTACCTATTTATGCTCTCAAGCTCTTCCAGTCATTCCCTTTTCAATTCTTTCCCCATTATTACCTACAAACCAACTGATCCCCAGAATACTACAAAATTTCTGAATAATAAGATCAAGTCAAATAGTCTACATTGACATGATTAGCAAATCACAACTGGTATCTATATGTAACTAATGCAAACAAAAAACCAGATCTGATGCCAACATGATCCATAAAAATAGAATAAATTACCTCCACTAAAATAATTTTTACCTGGATTAAAATTAATCAAATTTAGGAATCTAAATAATCCATTAAAAATTGACCCAAATATGATTTTTGATTAATCTGAAACTGAATTTCAATTCACTGTTTGATCAAATCCACCCATCATTAGATTCACACTTTACCAATTTATTCAAGATGTCATTACTAATTTTTATCAAATAATTTCTGATTTAAAATTACCGAGTTAAATTCAGAAATGAAATCAGAAATCAGATTTAATCAGTGTAGAAAAGGAGTCCAAAAACTTGATAACAAAGTTTGGCATGCAATCCTACATCTCTGGGTTCATTTGAACCTATATATTAAAATTTTCTAAAATTGTAAGTATAATAACACTTACAATCAACAAAATAGATCAACACCTATAATATCATACTATCAAGCCTTCGAAAGACTCTGAAAAACTCACTACACTTCTTTCACCTTCCTAAAGTACTTTATCAAGGTTAATATTTTAGGAAATTTTCCAATAGTGAATTTCACCACATAAAATGATGTCACAAAATCTTCAAAATGGAAAAATAATAACACCATTAGGAGCATCTAGAATTTCTGAACAATTTCATTTTTACTCCATAGGTTGGTTTTACCTCTAAGACCTCCAAAATTGTTGATTTCAGCAACTAGGTCTATTTTTCCCTTGTGTTACAAACCTACACAATGCTTCCTTATATAGAAGCAAGTTCAATTCATTACCCTCTAAGATATGGTAGCACGTCAGTTTGGACATGTGAGGTGTAGTTATGTGGTTGGGGGTTTGGACTACCCCAACCACCCATATCCACATTTTATTCCATTAAAAGGGAATATCCCGCATGTAATGTGTAAGGTGTTACCAAATCCTTTATATAGAATTTCACCACTTATTTAAAATGTGGCTATGGCCATGTGTTTTTTCCTTTTTCATGCCCACGTATATGGTTTAGTGGTGATGGCAGGTGGACTATGCCATGTGGGTGGTTTGAGAAGTTGGGAGTGTTGCTTTGGATGATGGTGTTTAATAGACCCCCCCTTTGTTATTAAATGGCCTACCCAAGTTTTATTAAAAAAAGGGCACGTAGTTTCTTTGGATGGTGGAGTAAGCCATGTGGGTTGGTGGTAGTATATTGGATAACCACATAATACCATATTGGTATGATGAAGATATTTGCTTCAACGCATAATATGTACACTTAGATAAGAGATAACTCAGTCAAGCCAGATAATATCTTGCCCCAATGTAATGTGAACTCCCCCAACATGATACGATCTCACTAGGTTATAGTAAACATCTAAACAAGCTGGCTTGATCCCAAGCATTGAAATGCAATATTGATCATGTAATGATGATAAAAGGAAATATAATGAACTTGTGGCAATGCAAATATAAAGTAAAGGTGCAAATGACACCCCTCCATCAAAAGAGTGTGTTGAACCTAGATGAGGGCCCTCAAGAAGAAAATAGTGGGGCCCACCATTTATTTATCCTGACCGTCAAATACTGGCATTCTAATATATTTTTTTCATTTTGACCAAACTTCATTTTTTCCACATGTCACATCCATAATGGCCAGTTTACCTATATTGTGCCCATGTTCGACTGCGACCTTCTATGGATAATATCTCTCTCTAATGGAGTTTTTTTCACATGCACAAATAGGTGATAGAAAGATCTCAAAATTATATTGCATACTATAATGGTTTAGGGAGATTCTGAAAAAATTTGTTCTTAAAATGATATCTAGATCACCTAAGGAAATGCACTAGAGAAATCACTTCATACACTTGCAAAAGACATCCAAATATCCCTATATCTCATAATTGCACATCTATAGTCATTAGGGTAGTACCCATATTAGGTCTGAAGCTACAAACCAAGTCAAGATAGGCATATCTTTTATCTTCAAGCATCCAAACACTCTCTCTCCAAGTGTTGTAGCAATATCCAATTCAAATCAAACATGGTCAAAGTAGTTACTAAATTTCCTTGATCTATCTATATATCACATGCTAATTGGAAAATGATGTGTGGTTTGAATCCTTATCAAAGTAGTGTTATCACCAAAAAATATCACCCTCTAATTTTTCATAAATGAATGCATGAGAAATCGGTGTTTTTGAGTAACATGTGATTGTTTCTCAAGTTGTGGGAATTTCTACATGAGACAGACCTCAAGAGAAGGTTGGTTCCTCTACCTAATCCTATGTTAAACTACTCCTATAGTTGGGAATACAACTATCTAATCCTATTCTAACATTATAAAGTATTAGAGTTAGAAGGAAAAATGTTTAGAAGGATTAATGAAAATTAAATCCTAAGCTAACAAGTTGTGATACCACCATAAAAAGGGTGAAGAAAATATAATTTGGGAAAAGGGAGAAGGAAAATGGAGAAGAGAGGTCAAATATGATTGACATAGACCCAAAATAGAATTATAACCTCTATTCTCACAAGAGACACAATAAATGAACTTATAAACGATAAATACATGCATTAAATATAACAACAAGAACATAGATGTAAGTAAATGCAACAAAACATAAGCCATGGTTGAGAAACACAACAAAACCAGATTTTATTTTCTTTCAAAGTATGCACAAACCATTAAATGTGAATAAGAAGGCACACGAACACACTGTAAAGGTTAAAAGGAGGTCTACAACTCAAATTTTCGCAGGGACCATTTTGGCATGGTGCCTTTACATTTTAGAACGTCCACCATTTACAAATGAGAGATTTTACATTATATAGTAGAACGGGAGAAAGAGAGGAGGGAAAATAGAGGGAAACTCAAATGTATTCCTTCAACCACCAACATCATGCATTGAATGTATAAAATTAGTCATGGTCACCCTTCCAAGGCCATTCCCCCATGATACTTTACTTGTAGGAGTAATGGGAACCATAGCTCATAAAATCTAGTAGTTGAGCTACCTAGAACTATTCTTTTCATGTTGGTACTATTTTTCCTCTTTTCCACCCACCTAACCTCACCAAATTGAGGGTTGTTTTCATGGTGAACTACATGATGATACCTTTCCAAAACATCTAATTTTGTGAAATTTTGATTTACAAGGTGAAATTTATGGTGGTTTGAAGTTCAAGATCTCAGGGAAACATGATGGGGTACCCTATGGGCTGTAACAGAATGCTTTAATCATTTTATACATTGGGGCAGATGGATCAACTGATCGAATAACTAAGGGAAGGGTGGAATAGTGCATTTTTTTCTTATGAGACCTAACTTACCCAATTTTCTAGCCTTTCTATCCATGTTTCTTGTATCAGCCTGCCTAAGAACCAATTAAACATGGGAACATTTTGTCTATTCCTTAGGTACCCTCCTTTCCTGAATTTCCCAACTTTCTCACTACCAAAACTATTCCATTGGTTCTCAAAGGACCCGAATAATTTTATTTAAACCTCTAATTCCTCCTACATTTGGATTGGCCATCAAAAAACCAAGAGAACACAAGAACGTTCCAAGAGTTCCTTCTAGGCATGATTTACCTGACAGAGACCTAATTGTTCCCAATTTTGATATTTTTTGGGTAAGTGTTGGGAAGTAAGGTCTTGAAATGGGGAAGGAGTGCTTTAGAACATTGAAGTTTCTCTCAATTTAGAAATTTACCCTGTCCAAGTCCAAAACAATAATGTAATAACATTCAACTAAATTATGATACCTTTCCAAAACATCCAACTTTGTGAACTTTGGAATTGCAAGGTGAAATTTAGGGTCGTTTGAAGTTCAGGATCTTGGGGAAACATGATGGGGTACCCTGCGGGATGTAATGGATGACTTTAATCATTTTTACAGTGGGTTGTGTTGGGGGTCAAACTTTCACCCATCCCAGATGAGGTTGAACTAGGTCATTAAGGCAATAATGGGACTATCTCTAAGTTTTCAGACCTTACGCACTTGAGAAAGACCTCCGGAGAATACCAGTTCCTATACCTATTTCTACTACTACAACTTCTCCTAATGGTGAAATAAAATCCTAAACTAATCATGCCAAGGGACCAGAGTTATAAGGATGTGCATAAAGGGAAAAATAATCTAAGGGAGACGATAACACCAGAAAGAAGGGGGATAAACATAATCAACTATAAGTGAAAATCAAAGAAATGCACATAGAGATGGAAGGAACACATACCAAAATCTGAAACACACTTACATATACATTATCATTAGACACAATGAAAAAGAGAACCTACGAGGGATTTGAAAATACACAACAACCCACCAACATAAAGGAAAAGGAAAGAAAATGTAATAAATTGAGTCAAGGCAGAGAATAGCCACAAAAAAAACATTATTGCGTCTAAATAATGAAAATTAGATTACAATGGTAGAAGAGGTGAGTATCCATATGCAGATAACTAGATCCAAAGGTATGCAACTCAAAAATGCAAGGAAATACCTAGATAATACACTTACAAACTGAAATAATCCAACCCTTACAAAGAGAAAATCTCTGCAGTATATAAAATAAGAAGGGAAAAAGAGGAATAAAAGAAGAGGGAAACTCAAATTTGAATCTTCAATCACCAAAAATTAGAAATGAATGCTTATAAATACACCTTCAAAGCTGATAGATCCACCTCCACATGTCTATTTAACTTATAGAGGAAGGAAGAAGGCAAGATTTTAATAAAATATGGTGGTTAAGTTGATCATATTCTACAGTAATGGCTGAAAACGCATTTCCCCTACTTTTCACCTACCAAATCCTATAAATTTTTAATTTTAATGATTTGGAGTTTATCCCACATCTGAATCTTTCCAGCAAGACCAACCACACATTAATCCGAGCTCTACAACAATAGTGATGATGTTATGAAGTCTACAGGTCACTCTGGACATGAAATGACACCTGACATGCATAGATTGGCTAAAGGATTGGCCAACTGTTCATATTTTTTTATCATTTCTACCACATTTAACACAATGGTATGTCATAAGGATTCATTTCTTTATTTGTGTGCTTTGATAGGATGTGTGTAACACACTCAAATATGATAAATTACCACATGGTACAATGACTGGCACGGGGCATGCGCAGAAGACAAAGAAGTGGAAGGAAAAAGAAAGAGACAAGTGCGAAGAATTAATGCATGTAGTATAAATAGAAGAATACTTGTATGAGAAAAACATACAGGTAGGTCGTGAGCATCAAAGGAATAATGTGTGGCTATAAGAAGGAAAGGGGCATAGAAGAATGTGCTAGGGACTTAACCAATCTAGAAGGTAAGTCAAGTGTACACACAAATAGTGCACAAACTTATAGGAAGAAGGTAGATGTGAAAGAGTGAGCACAAGGGAAAATGGGAAGGATAGAGGAATGGAGAAGGAAAGTGGAAGGCACTCAAAAGGAGAATAACGTGCAGGGGTGCGTGAGGGATTACAGCCAGGAAATGTGCCAAGGGGACAAAAAAAGTTTATGTAACCTGTAATAATTGAGTTTCAGAGCCAGAATGGGGATGTAAGTTGTCAAAATAACTATGGTATTTTTTTGGATGATACTTTGGTGAATTTCAAGGTCATCTACCTGCTAGATAAAGGAGATCAATAGCCTGGAGTATCTATTGGGCATGGAGTCAACTTGGAAACCTGAAATTCTGATCTACCACCTGAAGAACTACCAATGAAATCACTTTAAAGAATTTCTTAAAATTTGTTTTGAATCCTACAACTCTATATTAAAACTCTTGGAATATTCATAAACCAAATTGGCATCCTAGAAGAAACAGAAGAGCTCACACAGGAAGCAAGTGAGAGGAAATAACTATGTACAAACAAAACATTGTGCACGTAGTGCACTTGGAGGAATTAAAAATAATCTAATATTTACAATGATGCAGAGGATTAATGGAAGAGTTTGAGATAAATCCCATTGATTGGGATTGATAGCATTCCTCCATAAAATTGGGAAAACTCAAAAGATTTAGCCTCCTTGTAAGAACTGATAATGTATGGGCCACTCTAAACTACATCAAACTTTGAATGGTTCCTTGGTTTAGCTATGTCATCATCCCATTTTAGGACTAGGTCACCAGCTTTGAAATATTGGGGTCTACCTTTTCTATTAAACCACTTCTTTTTTGATTGTTGATGTTGTTCTAGTTGGATCATGGTATCATTTCTCAATTCTTCAAGTTCAACCAGCTCTCTCATTCTAATTTCTCTTTGTTCCACGCCCTCAAATTCTAATTGTTGGGTGAGCTCTAGTGAAGGTAACTCAAGAGATAAAGGAATTTTGGCTTCCTTTCCATAGAAAAGTTTGTAACGTGAAGTTCCTATTTCCTTCTTCATGATTTTTTTTACCCAGAGTGAGCATAAGACCTTTTTATGTCACTATCTTTGGTTGATATTCATTGTCCAATTCATGATTTTGATAAGGTTCTTTTTGGTAAACTCAACTAGGACATTACTCTAGGGGTAATAGTTAGAAGAATTCTTCAAATATATTCCAAGACTTAGCACCCAATCATAAATTTTAGTACAATGAAGGCCTTTGAATTGTCAGATATAATGGTTTGAGGAATGCTAAACCTTGTTATAATGCCCTCGAGAAAGTCAAGAATGACTGACTCGATTGAATCCTTGAGCGGGACAAATTTTGTCCATCTGGTGAAATAGTCCTTTGTTTTTAATATGACCTATGGTCCATGCTCGAAGGAGGTTTGATCATGCCTATTAATTCAAGACCCCATTACGCAAAAGGTTGATCTTCTTAGATTGGTCAGAGGGGAAACTATGCCGATTTCTTCTTTCCAGAAAATAAAGGACATTCTTTACATTTCATGACCCATTTGTATGCATCTACAAACATGGAAGGCCAAAAATATCCTTCCTTGATGATCTTCATTGTTTTTTATTTGGAAGAGAGGTGTCCACTAGATAATTCATCATGAAATTATGCTAATAATTTTTGAACATGTGCACCATCAACACATCTCAGCAGAACACCATTAATATTTCTTTTGAAGACAACACCATCAATCAATGCATATGGAATAGACTACAACCTCAGATGTCACATATTTTTCCTGTTCAAATGATTAGGGTATGCACTAGAAGAAAGGAATGTCACCATCTCTTTCATCAAATTGTGCACGCTTAGATCTCCATTATGCTTAGGTTCTATGGATGGGAGATCTTCATCCATAAAAAATGAATTCTCTTGATTGGACTGTGCATCCTCAGCAATCTACTTACAGAGTGCACTACCTCTAACCAACTTTGTTGCCTTGATAGTCATATCATACTCCATGATTTTTTTCACCCACCTTACTCTTTTCTCGTTGATTTCTTCTCCCATCGTGAAGTCTCTCACCCCTGAGTGTGAAACTAACACCTTCATATGATTTGTGGTGAGCATACTTTTGAAATTTTTAATTATGCACATGATGGTGAAGACCTGTTTCTTTGTGTGATTGTATTTTAACTCATAATCCTTCAGTTTCTGAATAAAGAAAGCCACTAGATGTTCCAGTCCTTGTTCATTTTCTTATGTCAGGATAGCAGAAACACTTGCATCAGCTCCATAATCATAAAGGATGAAATCCTTTAATTAATCTGGATTGATTAATGTTGCCATGTGTAGACACCTAAAACCCACTTTTGCAATCTTATTGTTAAAAGCAAACTAATTACCCTCACTAGTGATTTTTGCTAATTAACTAATTTTTCACTTTATTTTGGTTAATTAACGACATTTTCTTGATTAACTAACCTCTATCACATTTTGAATACCAATTAATGACACGTCATTAGTTATAATCCTATTCCGAATAAATAATTAGTGATTATTAGCCAATTAAGCCTATTTTACACATGTTTTGATCAATAAACCCTATTATTGGATCAAACCCCTCTTCCAACCATTCAAAATTTTCCATTTTCCCTTCAAGACATCATAAGGCTTCAAAATATTATCCTAGCCTCTTAATTGACCCTAAGTGGTTAATTAAGGCTCCTCGCATGATAATCACTTGTTAATTCACTAATCATGATTAGAAAACGTTAATCTACTTTATGCTTTTAGACCCACATGCTCCAAGATGCATTTTTTCCTCAAATAGAAAACTATAAAAATGACTAAGCACCTACCTTCATACTTTACACCATACTTTGATTAGTATATCATATAACAAATATGATTAAGATTCTTACTTCCTTCTTGGATTAGCTTACTCAATATTTGCATCCAATATTCATGTTGGTTAGTAGAGGGATATCTAATATGGCCTTGTAACCATTGTAAGAGAGATCCTCTCACCATTTTTGGATTAACAACAAACATAGTTTGATTTCCCTTAGATCTAATTAGGTTTATGTTAAGTAATTGTTGTCGCCAAATCACTGCACCCTCCGAATGGCTAGGATGTGAATAGGACATTCAGTGTGATTGGGACACATGGGATCACCTCTCAAGCTGTGGGACTTGGGCTCGAGGTGAACCTCCGAAGAAGGCCGGCTTCCTCTTCCTAAACTAAGTGTTGTACTACTCCTAGTGTAACAAAAATGATTATCTAGTCCTATGCTAACATTTTCATGGGGTTTTAGGGAAAGAGATTTACAGAAATGAAACTATACTAGGGATGGTGATGCACCAAATAAAGGTTTTCTTCAGACTCAGGAAGGGTTAATTTGAAGAGGGTGTGTGCACCACAGGTCAACTTCACCTACTGCAACTTAGAGAGGGTACAGGATACCACAAACTAAGAGACACGCGTTCCCTTTCTTAAACTTTATCAGATGGAGAAATATACCAGTTTCCCAGTGAAGAAGGATGAACTCAAGAAGGGTGAACAAACACCACAACTCAACTGCATGTAATACTCCACCACTCGATAAGCACAGAACTCCAAGAATCTACAATAGAAACTTAAACTTGCACAATGTACCTGCAAGTATGAGAAAGGCACAAAGAAGCATAAAAGGATGAAAGGACCAAGATTACTCACAAAACACACACTTTTATTGCTTCAATAACATGCACAATGCATCATACATTCAGAAGAGGCAATAGTTTCCATTACAGTCTTGAAAAGGAGGCTTGAAAGTTCTCTCAACACACAAGAACAACTTGCAGAAGAGAGGATTCTTGAAAAGTATACACTCGCCTGACATATCTAACTGCCCAACTTGTTTGAACTGTTGGAACCCTTTGAAATGAGCTTCCAACTTACATTTATAGAAGAATATGTGAGAAAGAAGAGGAAAGGTCATAATTACATTCCTAAATTGAAGGCCCATGATGTATTTATTGTAGTTAGTTGAACCACCTGAGAAGGTTCCATCATGGGTCATTAATTTCCTGATGACCTAGTCTTCTCAATTAATTAAAAGAATATTTAAATAAAATATTTAAATAATAATAATAAATATTATTATTAAAATATTTAAATAAAAATATTAATTTAATTAACATAATGTTGGGACCCCCCCGTTGACCTGTTTGACTTGAAGAGGAGGGGGGTCCATGTGGATAGAGTCTGCACAAATCTCAACTCAGTGAGCTTGGAATCCTCTAACTCGGTGTTGCACTCGATTTTTGAACCCCACACCAACTCTTTCCTCGTCTTGGCAATCGGGCTCTTTTTCATTGAGTCCTTCAAATGGCGAGCTATCAAACTCAATTCTTATCATTTTCCTCTATTAACTCGAGGCCATTTATACATTCCACGTTCAAAATTCATGAAACATTACCATGAGCTCCCTGCAAAGTCACCGAGCTCTTTATCCAGCAAACGATCTTACCTTTCCTGGGCTCAAACTCACTTGAATACCGAGCTTAACCCAATACTTCTAAAAAGAATGGTTTTACCACAATGCTCACGGTTCGTCCTTATCATATAACACTTGTAGTAAGAATGTTTTGGCTTTTCCATAATAAGCACAATTTGTACCTTCCAAACGATGAGAAAATGCCATTACCAATAAAGACCTAATGCTGCCATGATGATGACCCAGGTTCATGCCCATAACATGTCGATAGACACCCTTAAGACTGATTTTTTGGCCAAAGAGCCCTTCGGTATTTTGGTAGTGCACTCGGCAATCTCAGCTCCAATCAAAAATTATGCCACTATTGGGATCTTAGTATGGCATAGGTAGCTATGAGCTACACCATATACTCATTTTTCCAGAAACTAAAAGATCCTTTATGTTACAATTTGCAACACATAAAATAAGCCCTTCAAAAAAATACATTGAACAACTGGGGCAACCAAAAGGACCTTGGAAAAATTTATATGTAACAACCATATGAATTCTTCCTTAGTCGTGGATCAAAGCTGATAGAAATAAGCTAGATAAAATCAGCTTGAAATTACAGTATAATCGTCCATTATTAAAACAAGCTTCTCTGAACCTAGTAAAAGAACACTTTTATTGTTTGATTGGACGTACATAATGGAAGGGTATAAATATTGCTTCTGCCCTCAGAGTATCTCAAAGAGACCATTTACAAGTGACAAGGATGTAGCATGCAAAACGGCTGACCAGGTATTTCAGAGTTGACCTTCACATTCAATTCATTTTAGGAGAAGAAATGTTGAGCAATATGAATCATTTCATTCTGCACCGTAATAAACCTTCATCTCCTAGTTCAGGGAAATTTTATGAAGC
Source organism: Taxus chinensis (assembly GCA_019776745.2). Classification (NCBI taxonomy): domain Eukaryota; kingdom Viridiplantae; phylum Streptophyta; class Pinopsida; order Cupressales; family Taxaceae; genus Taxus; species Taxus chinensis. The sequence continues at coordinate 464,272,481 of CM034154.1, read as the reverse complement.
CTCGAATAGCATGACTCTAATCCATCATACACAAAAGTGAATATTTGTTTCTTGCAGCTGTCTGCTTGAAGCACTAAAAATGACTTCTACTATACTGCAACATGCCTGTGCATGGGATTTTGCCTCGCATCCATAATGATCAGATCCTGAATCAGAGTTAGGAGAAGTATGCTGGAAAATGTGAACTGATCAGGTTGGGCATCTGTCTGTTGCTCTAAGGAAACCTGTGTCTTCTGTAAGCTACAATTACGGTATTCCATGAGAAGGCATTTCTTTTTGTGAGCCTGAAACTGGATACTATTTCCAACGTTGACCCATCTTCAACCATCTCGCCATCATCCTCCCTTATCGATCAGAAGATTACTCAACGCCCAATTTGTAACTACCACTTTAATTCTCCTGGTAACTCACAAAAAGACTCGGACCACTCCAAGCTGCGTGGGGTTTTCATGACGGATAGCCATCATATTGTCTTCACTTGGCAGTTTGATCCGATTTCTCCCCAATTCCCACCAGCACGTGGGATTTTCAGCTTGGCCTGCCATTCAAAAAAATCCACTTGGAAATCAAGTGAAATATTTCCCATGTGTGCGGAAATATCATTCTCTTGCCATGATCGTGCCTTCACTTGGCAATTTGACCCGATTTCTCCCATTCACAGAAGTTTGGTCATGGTTTTCCAAACCAATATTTCCACGCTTGGCAGTGTTTTCCTGAATCTCCCCGTTCCATGCCCAATCCTCCTTTTTCCAAGTCAAATTGGCATGGCATTTGTATCAAGGAAGTCTGCAGGATATGTGTGGGGATCTTGGACTTATGAATCCAATTTGCCATACATTGCCTTGGCAGGTCGGTTCCCAATTTCCGCTTCTTGACTTGGTCATACCGCCCCAAAACTCCCCCACGTGGAACTTCTTCTTTGGCTTTCCATCCATGAAAACCCACTTGGCATTAGGCTTCTCAGATTCCCATGATTTTTCTCCTACTGAGTTTTCCTTCAACAGATTTGAGGATAACATTAAACTCTCAATGCAAACATTTCAGCTGTAGCTTGTAAGGTGTGATAATTCCGACAAAAACGTTTATGCCTGACAACTTAGTGACTCGTTGAAGATGCTCATATAATTGCAAAGAAAATTGTGCCTCATGAATATTCTGATATGAAATAGTTCCACCTCTATGAGATTCACTTCCATGAGTTACACCGTAAAACCAGTAAGGTCTCGATAGAGAATCTTTGTAATAAATTTCATCAGGTCTCCCAGTAACACTCTCACTATCACTTAATTGATTTTCATAAAAATAACTTGAAGGAAAATCCCAAATTTGAGGATGCATTCGATGTTGATCAGATAACAACATAGTTGGATAACCTGCTTGTTGGAAGTGCTCAAAAGAACTCTTACTATACTGCAACATCCCTGTTGCCTGTGCACCGAATGCTCGGCCGAGGAAGGTCTGAACAATGCCAGTGAAAATATATATATTGTATTCACTAATACCCTGGCCCAGTATTCTTTCTCCCGCCTACATCGATCTCTACCGAGATCCTTATAGAGTTCCCTTCATTCGTCAATTTTCAACGAGCTATATTTTACATTAACAAGACCTCGTTGAGCTCTTACAACTGAGAGTCTCTACTGAGATGATTATCAATTTGACACCGGGTTCTTTATCAACTCGACCCCAAACTCTTCACTGAGTTGAGATAAACTAGGTGCCTTTCGATGCTAGGTGATCTCTTATATGCAATTTAAGAATTATTTTTTAATTATTTTATCTTGATAATAATTGGAGATGGGTTCCTAGGACTACTATTTCATTTTGAACGTGATAGGACCCCCTTGTCCAATCTTTCCAGGTGTGTAAAATTGGATAACATTTTTGGCGACCTCTCGGGGATGATTTCCTACTAAGCATGATTCCAGTAGCCTTAAGTCATCCATTGGGCATGGAGTCTATGTTGGAATCTTGAAAGTAGTATGATTTTCTTTGACACATCCCAGAATCTCCTTGAACATTTCCGATATCCTACACCTCCCTGGAATGCTAAGCATGAAGTATACTAAATCTATTGAATGCTTGACATCCATGGAACACTGCAAAAATTTGAATGAAGTAGATTTTGAACTGTTATGGAAACCTTGAACCTTTCTTCTCCTTGACACCTTCCAATGATGAAACAATGTGCAGAACAACACAAAACACAACAAGGAAAGAAAAACAACAACACGCAACAATGTGCATAAGCACTTGGAGGAAAACACCTAATTTAACTGTACAGGGGGTGGAACGCTTCTCAAAAACAAGCTTTGAGATGTATCCCATTCACATGAATGGGTAGTTCTTCTCGATTGAGCCTAGATAGACGAAATGAATTTGCCTCTTTGCAACTTGTGATGATGTATGGCCCACTCCAAAGAGCGTCAAACTTGGCATGCCTTCCTACTTTGGCCCTGTCTTCAACCCATTTGAGAACTAAATCTCCCTCTTGAAAATGCCTATCAAACGCCTTCTTGTTAAAATATTTCTTAACTTGAACCTGATGCTGCTCCAAAGTTTTCATAGCCTTGTCTCGTACTTCCTCTAACTCCATGAGTTCAGCAAACCTTACTATCAGAGGATCACTCTCTATAACTTCAAGTTGATGAGCTAACTCCAAAGAAGGTAACTCCAATGAGAGTGGGATTTTTGCCTCTCTTCCATATAAAAGAATGAAATGAGAATTTTTGATGGCCCTTTTAGGTGTGATTCGATCTGCCCATAAGGTGGTCTTAAGCTGTGTATGCCAAGTCCTCTTGTTAGTTTCCATTATGCGCTAAATAATCCTTATAAGGTTTTTGTTTCTACACTCAGCCAATCCGTTTCCTTGTGGATAGTAATTGGATGAAGTTTTGAGGTATACCCCATTTTTAACAGCCCATTCACTCAATTTCATACCAAGAAAAGCTAGCACATTTTCCGAAATGACTGTAAATAGAACACCGAACCTCGTCATTATACCCTCCAAAAAATCTAGAACTGCCTTTTCATTGCTCTCTTTTAATGCTACCGCCTTTGTCCATCGAGTAAAATAGTCTGTTGTGGTAAGGACCCACTTATGTCCATCACTGGATGGAGGATTAATCATTCCAATGAATTCCAACCCCCATTGAACAAAGGGTTGATCCACTTGAATTGGATGTAATGGAAGAGCTGCCAACTTTTGCTTACCTGTGAAAAAGGCACATTCCTTACATTTCCTTACCCAGAGATGGGCATCCTTGAATAAATCTGGCCAATAGTATCCAGCTCGCATGTTCTTGGTAGCTATTGTTCATGTGGAATAATGTCCTCCAGATAGGCCATTATGAAATTCTTCTAGTATCTTACTGACCTGTTCTGGTCCTATGCACCAAAGGAGGATGCCGTTCAAATCTTTTCGAAAGAGAACGCTATCTACCAAAACATATGGGATAGATTGAAGATGGAAATTTCGTCTTTGGTTTTTATCCATGTTTTCTAGGTATGCTCTTGAGAAGATGAAATTCTTCATTTTGGATAACCAATCAGCTTGATCAACATCCTCATCAGTATTTAGGAGTGTCACGTCCTCATTACTTTTTGATTCCATGTCTGTTGCAAGTTGCTGACATAAACCCTTACCTCTGACAAGTTTAGTGAATTTGATGTGCACGTCATACTCCATTACCTTCGTGATCCATCCAGCATGCTTTTCGTTCATTTATTTGTTCAGCAAAAAATCCTTGACACCTGGATGAGACACCATCAGATGAATCTTGTTGTTGGACAACATGTGCTTGAATTTCTTCAAAGCTCGAATAACCGTAAATACTTACTTTTCAATGAATGAGTATTTGAACTCGTAGTCTTTGAGGGATTGACTGAAGAAAGCGATTGATTGCTCCATCATGTTGTTGTCTTGTTGGGTGAGGATCCCTGAAATGCTCTCTTGACCTACAAAAGCATAAAGGATAAAATCTTTGTCAAACCTGGGGTTCACAAGCGTGGGAGCTTGAGAAATGGCTGTTTTGATGGCTTCAAAGCTTTCTTATCCTTCCTTTTTCCATGAGAATGGCATGTTTTTCTTTAGCATGTTTTTCAGTGGTTTAGCTAATGTCACGAATTGAGGGATGAATCTCTGCACAAAATTTATGGTTCCCAGAAAACTCTGGAGGCCCTTCTTGTGACTTGGGAGGGATAAGGACATAATTGAATGAATCCTGGCTAGATCGATTGATAATCCTTCTGCTGAAACCACATGCCCCAACAATTTTCCCTCGTGCACTGCAAAAATACATTTCTTGGGGTTAAGTGAAACCCCAAATTCCCTACACCTTTGGAAAACTTTCCTTAGATGCGTGATGTGATCTTCTGCATTCTTAGAGTATATAGTTATATCATCAAGGTAAACTAAAATAATATCATTGATTAGTCCCTTAAATTCCATGTCCATGGATCTTTCGAAAGTAGCCTCGGCATTAGACAATCCGAATGGCATTTTATTGTAGGCATACATGCCCCACCTGGTAGTGAAAGCCGTTTTGAATTGGTCAGATTATTGGACTAGGATTTGATTGTAACCTGAATATCCATCGAGCAAAGAAAATATTTTATCTCCTGCCATCATTTGAAGGATCTGCTCCATCGATGGAAGAGGATAATGGTCTTTTAATGATGCATGATTCAAATCCCTGAAATCTACGCATAACTGGATCTCTCCATTCTTCTTCCTCACGGGCACCAAATTGGCTACCCATGAGGAATGCTTGATGGGAAAAATTATACAGGCCTCAATGAGCTTGGTTAGCTCCTTTCTCATTAGTGGCTCAATTTTGGGATTAATTGGTCTCTGTTTCTGACAAACTGGCTTAGCATTAGGATCCAGTTTGATGGTATGTTGTGCTAGACCTGGATCAAAACCATGCAGATATTTATAGTTCCATGCAAAGATGTCATGATACTCTTGACAAAGTTTGATGAAATATTCTTTCTCTTCAGAAGTACACACTTTTCCAATCTTAAGAAATTTTTCATTTGATACTTCAACTTCCTCAAAATATTCTTCTCTGACCACCATGTTAGGGCTTTGTCTTGTGGCTTGGTCATCTGAATTGAAAATGGATTCCAAAGTGACTAAACCTTTTGGTAACTTGTTTCTTTTCAATTGAATAATTTTCTCACCATATGACTCCTGCAACTTATCTTGATTCTTTGTAGCAAACTCCGCCTCTTCTTGTAGGAAGAGGACAATTTGTTTGTCACTATCAAACACTTGCCAACTACTCACATTATCAGGGACTGTTGGTCGAACCACCATTTTAACAAATTTCTGCCCTTCTTTCATGATATCAACTGGTATGTTGTATTGTGAACCAATTGTAGCAAGCCTATCTGCATCTTGATTTTGATCTCTAGGGATTGCATGGATTCCAAAAGCTTTGAAATCTTCAATCAAGTCCCAGACTCGGTTCTGTATGATCTTAAGAGATCATTTTTGGATGCACTATGTTCTGAAACTTGATGAACAACTAACTCACTATCTCCAAAAGCAGTCAGGGCCTTGATTTCCTTCTTTTGGGCTAGCTGAATTCCTTGCACAAGAGCCTCGTATTCAGCAACATTGTTAGTACAACTGAACTGCAACCAGAAAGATGAGAAGTACTTATCTCCCTCTGGAGAAATTAACATAATACCTGCACCGGATCCATTCTTACTTCTTGAGCCATTGAAGAACAATTGCCACATTCCTTTAGAATCACTTGGTGTTTTGACAAGTTATGGTATGATCGTATCTTCTTCATGGATACAGTAAGTACCTAATCCTGTTTCTTCCAAGACCAGCAAACCAGCTTCTTCTTCTGCCAATACATCAGCATAGGGATCGTATTGATGATCTCTACTTACTTCATCCAGCAAATTATCAGGAACTTCTTCAACAAGGGTGGTTGGTTCATGATCGGCATCTTCCTCTTTGGGATCACTGATGGTGTAATTTCCATTTATGGGACTAGCAATGTAGGGTTCTACATGATTATGGCAGATTGGTTCTACCCTTATAGCTACTTTGGTTCCGTATCAAGTCCTGAGAATCATATGCGACCAATCAGATGATAGGTAACCACCCATCTTGGCATTGAAATCCCGTGATAGGCAGATGACAAAGAGAGGAGGGAGATCAATGATCGATATGTCTTGGGTGAATGACAAACTTGGGCATGCAAGAATGGTAAGTTGAATTCCTTTGATAACCCCAATAGTCTTAACAGCTGTTCCATCCAGCTGAACAACCCCTCTTGTAATTGGCGCATATTGTATGCCTAGTACATCTACAATTTGGTTCGGCATGACAGAGCTACTGGCACTAGAATCGATCATGTAATTATGTACTAGGTGGTTGCCAATGATCAGGGAAATGTAGAATGGCGGTGGTTTGTTTGCCATAGGAATGATTTTTCCTTCTGGTTGACACAAATTTGTAGCATTTTTCACTCCATGGCCTGGTGATCTGCTGGTTGTACTAAAACTGTTCAGAGCTTCTCGCAATAGGTTTCTTTGGGAAGGGATTGAGAGTGCATCCCACATGGTAATGCTCAGATTGGTTTTCTTCATTTGTTCTACTATGCTGAAGGGAATTGCTCTAACTTTGATGACACTTTTTTGGGCATTGGGGTCCTCCTTTGGAAAATTTTTGTTGGGTACCCGTGATGCCTAGAGAACCATCTTTTCCTACGGTGTGGCTAGCCACTGTTTCTGGTGATTTCTTTCCCACATTTTTATCAATTGCCATTTGTAACCCAGGTTGAGAAGTGGATGCTAGATCAGCTTCGAGAGGTTGAGGCTCCATTGCTCTTTTCTTGGAACAAGTGTTTGCTGCCACTAATGAAGAATCTATATTTAACCCACAAAAATCTTCTGCTTGCTAGTTTAGCAAAGTGGATTCTTCAGGTGCCTACGGTTGATCTGCTGCTTCCTGCGTAGATTAATTGTTTGTTAATTCTGAAGGGGAAGATACACTTTGAACCATAAGGGCCTGGCTAAGAACTCCATTGGGACAAATATTTTGATTGTGAGGTTGAGAGCAAGGATAACACCATTCGAAGTCTTGAACTAGATTATTTTGAACAGGTACTATAGCTCTAGATGAGCTAGCTGCAAGAGGGTTCTAAAAGTTCAAGGGCCTGACATTTGCAACTTGACTTGTAGTTTGATTTCGAGGCTGATTGTTCCCTTGAAAAGGAGAATGGTTAGCTTGATACTGCTGATTTTGTGGCTGATACAGACGATTGTATTGAAATTGTTTCCTTTTGAGTGCAATGAGCTCATTTCCAAAATTTTGTAGTAGTGACTTGACTTCAAATAGGTCATTTGAAGAGGCAGGGGAAGATTGAGATGGTTGCTTGGATTCTACTAGAATAGGAGCAATGATAGGCTGATGATTCGTAAGATCTAGAGAAAAGGGCATTGGTGGTCATGGAGCTATCTTTCCAGCCTGAATCAAAGAATTCTCTGCACTTATGGAAACTTCGTAAGCATCAGGAAGTGTAGTCCCTCCCATGGACTAGATCATAACTGCTACATCAATATTCAAGGCTTGCAAATAGTACAAGAATGCATTATGTGCATAAGGCTTTACGAGCACCGGAATCCTATTCCAAATCCTGTGGAATCAGAAGTTGAAATCACTCATGTATTCTTGGGAAGCTCTCTTTATGGTAGTAAGTTGTTCCAAAAGTGATAGGTGATCACTTTTGTCTTCAAATTGTTTACATAGCTTTTCTCCCAACTCATCCCAAGTGGTTATAGTGCCAACACCTAACCCGCGAAACCATTGAAGTGCTTTTCCCTTGAAAGAGGTAGCAAGAAGTCTAACTGCAACGTTGTATTCGGTGATATTATGTACTGCACAGATGTTGGCTACATCAAATATATGCTCCACTGGAGTAACGTGAGTTTCCCCCATGTAGAAGGGTAAACTTTTGAGTGCCGCAACAGGTATCGGGTCACGTTGAGCCAACATAAGAGGACTGCTTGCATTTAAAGGGGGAAAAACTTTGTTCCTCACCATAGCAATGAAAGGTTGATTGTTCCTGGGTGGAGGAAATCTTCCGTAAGGAGGAGTTGAATGACCCCTACTAGGTAAATCTGCAACTGGGGATGTGGAAATGCCTCTTCTACTTCTCTTTGGAGGAGATAAGGAAAGTTTGATATGCTGATACTTTCCTTTCTTTGAAGAAGCTCTTGTCTGAATTCTTCGCATAAGTTACCACACTGAGATTTGGAATCCAGAGATATAGAGTCGCCAGGTACTTTGACTTATGTAAGTGAGAAGAGAAGTACCAACTCTCTCTGTCCCACCGGGCGTGCCAAAAATTGTTGTCACCAAATCACTGCACCCTCTGAATGGCCAAGATGTGAATAGGACGTTTGGTGTGATTGGGACACATGGGATCACCTCTCAAGCTGTGGGAATTGGGCTCGAGGTGAACCTCCGGAGAAGGCCAGCTTCCTCTTCCTAAACTAAGTGTTGTACTACTCCTAGTGTAACAAAAATGATTATCTAATCCTACGCTAACATTTTCATGGGGTTTTAGGGAAAGAGATTTACAGAAATGAAACTATACTAGGGATGGTGATGCACCAAATAAAGGGTGTCTTCAGACTCAGGAAGGGTTAATTTGAAGAGGGTGTGTGCACCACAGGTCAACTTCACTTACTGCAACTTAGAGAGGGTATAAGATACCACAAACTAAGAGACACGCGTTCCCTTTGTTAAACTTTATCAGACCGAGAAATATACTAGTTTCCCAGTGAAGAAGGATGAAATCAAGAAGGGTGAACAGACACCACAACTCAACTACATGTAATACTCCACCACTCGATAAGCACAGAACTCCAAGAACGTGCAATAGAACTTAAACTTGCACAGTGTACCTGCAAGTATGAGAAAGGCACAAAGAAGCACATAAGGATGAAAGGACCAAGATTAGTCACAAAACACACACTTTTATTGCTTCAATAACATGCACAATGCATCATACATTCATAAGAGGAAATAGTTTCCATTACAGTCTTGAAGAGGAGGCTTGAAAGTTCTCTCAACACACAAGAACAACTTGCAGAAGAGAGAGGATTCTTGAAAAGTATACACTTGCCTAAGATATCTAACTTTCCAACTTGTCTGAACTATTGGAACCCTTTGAAATGAGCTTCCAACTTATATTTATAGAAAAATATGTGAGAAAGAAGAGGAAATAGTCATAATTACATTCCTAAAATGAAGGCCCATGATGTATTTATTACAGTTAGTTGAACCACTTGAGAAGGTTTCATCATGGGTCATTAATTACCTGATGACCTAGTCTTCTTAATTAATTAAAAGAATATTTAAATAAAATATTTAAATAATAATAATAAATATTATTATTAAAATATTTAAATAAAAATATTAATTTAATTAACATAATGTTGGGACCCCCCGTTGACCCATTTGACTTGAAGAGGAGGGGGGTCCATGTGGATAGAAACTGCACATAGCCAAACTTGATGAGCTTCGAATCCTCTAACTCGGTGTTGCACTCAATTTTTGACCCCGTACGAACTCTTTCCTTGCCTTGGTAATCGGGCTCTTTTGCATTGAGTCGTTCGAATGGCGAGCTATCAAACTTGATTCTTATCATTTTCCTCTGTTAACTCAAATCCATTTATGCATTCCACGTTCAAACTTCATGAAACATCACCACGAGCTCCCTGCGAAGTCACCGAGCTCTTCATCCAGCAAACGATCTTACCTTTCCTGGCCTCAAACTCACTTGAATACCTAGCTTAACCCAATATTTCTAAAAAGAATGGTTTTACCAAAATTATCACGGTTCTTCCTTATCATATAACACTTGTAGTAAGAATGTTTTGGATTTTCCATAATAAGCACAATTTGTACCCTCCAAACGATGAGAAAATTCCATTACCAATAAAGACCTAATGCTTCCATGATGATGACCTAGGCTCATGCCCATAACATGTCGATAGACACCCTTGAGACTGATTTTTGGTCAAAGAACCCTTCGGTATTTTGGCAGTGCATTCGGCAATCTCAGCTCCAATCAACAATTATGCCACTATTGGGATCTTAGTATGGAATAGGTAGCTATGAGCTACACCATATACTCATTTTTCCATAAACTAAAAAGATCCTTTATGTTACAATCTGTAACACATAAAATAAGCCCTTCAAAAAATGAACAACTGGGGCAGCCAAGACGACCTTGGAAAAATGTACAGGTAACAACCATATGAATTCTTCCTTAGTCATGGATCAAAGCTAATAGAAATAAAGCTAGATAAAATTAGCTTGAAACTACAGTATAATCGTCCATTGTAAAAAACAAGCTTCTCTGAACCTGGTAAAAGAATACTTTTATTGTCTGATTGGACGTACATAATGGAAGGGTATAAATATTTCCTACTACCCACAGAGTTTCTCAAAGAGACCATTTACAAGTGACAAAGATGTGGCATACAAAATGGCCGACCAGGTATTTTCAAAGCTGACCTTCACATTCAATTCGTTTCTAGGAGAAGAAATGCTGAGCAATATGAATTGTTTCATTCTGCACTGTAATAAACCTTTATCTCCTAATTCAGGTAAATTTTATGAAGCCTTGAATGGCGTGAATCCAATCCATCATACACGGTAGTAATATTTGTTTCCTACAGCTGCCATAGATCTGAGTTCAGAATAAGGATAAGCCATAGTTGGACAACCTGCTTGCTGGAAGCGTTCAAAAGGCTTCTACTATACTGCAACATGCCTGCTGCCTATGCATGGGAGCTTGTCTCGCGACCACATCAAGTTTAGAATTGTACGGAGGATGAGGATAAGGTCGTGGCAGCTCGGAGAAGTATGTTGGCATAGGCAAATTGATCAGGTCAGACATCTATTTGTTTCATTCGGTGAAACAGTATCAACGCTTCGTGAGGAAACACGTGTCTTCTGTAAGCTGCAATTATGGTATTCCATGAGAAGGTGTCTCTTTCATGTGAAAGCATATTCCTGGAAATGTAGGTCCACAATAGTTGAAGATATGTAGACAGGTTTACAGGGATGTTATGCGTGGTAAGCAGAATGTGTGGAGCCTCCTTCACCTATCTCCGTGTCATACTCAATTTTGGCCAGGCTAGACCACCACGTCCAATCTTGTTAAACACTTCAACTGTCTCATTCCCACATTCCCTGACTTACCTTCCGAGTGACTCGCACAAGGACTCGGATCTTGTTAAAATGGCCCATGCGGAAGTATCATGTTGGATAGCCATCGTTATTTTTCCACTTGGCAATCTGATCCAATTTTTCCCACTCGCGGAAGTCTGATCATGGCTTACCACGGTTATATTTCCACTTGGCAATCTGATCCAATTTTTCCAACCCGGAGTGAACAGCCTCAGCGTGGGATTAACAGCTTGGCCCGCCATCATCAAATTTTCGCTTCTTGACTTGGTCATACCAGCTCCAAATCCCCCCCACGTGGAATTTCTTCTTTGGCTTGCCATCCACGAAAACCCACTTGGCATTGCTCGCCTGAATCTCCCCCGCGTGGGATTTCTTCCTTGGACTACCATCATAATATTTCTGCGCTTGGCATACTTGCTCCAAATCCCCGCGTAACGGCTTGGACATATTAATCCATGGGCCCCAGCCTCATCTTCACCACGCAACCTTGGCAAGTTCATTCCTTATCTCCACAATTCCCCCTAGCACGCGGGATCACCATGATTTTTTTCCTGTCGAGTTTTCCTTCATCAGATTTGAGGATAACATTAAACTCTCAGTGCAAAATTTTCTGTTGTAGCTTGTAAGGTGTGATAATTTCAACAGAAACCTTTATACCTACCAACTTAGTGACTCGTTGAAGATGCTCATATAATTGCAAAGCAAATTGTGCCTCATGAATATTCTGATATGAAACAGTTCCACCTCTATGAGATCACTTCCATGAGTTTCATCGTAAAACAAGTAAGATCTCGATAGAGAATCTTTGTAATAAATTTCCTCAAGTCTCTTGGTAACACTCTCACTATCACTTAATCTATTTTCATAAAAATATCTTGAAGGAAAATCCTGAATTTGAGGGTGCATTCAATGTTGATCAGATAACAACATAGTTGGACAACCTACTTACTCAAAAAGGCTTCTACTATACTGCAACATGCCTGTGCATTGAATGCTCGGCTGCTTTGAGTGTAGCACTAAAATTCTCCTAGGAAAGTTCCGTGAGGAAGTAATTGGCTATACGTAGCAGCTACAGGGTAGAGAATTAAACTTATCTCAGAAAATGAGTGGCCTCCAGAGAGAGTTGATTGCGACAGCTGCTGCAGGGTGATCCCAAGGAACCGTTGGTGTTGATCCTGATGTTCTGGTTACATGTGACCACAGTCATGATCAATTGTTGTAAAATCTTGCCACTATAGTAGAAGAACGAGATAAAGTTTTAGTTGAGTTGTCTCACCTTTTCATTTTGGAAATTCTCTTCCATGGAAGAAGCTCGACCGAATCTTGAGGTAGCTATTGTCTCCGTCGAGTCATTAAAACTGAATTCATATTCCAACAAGGAAGCATCAATCTCTCCATGTTGAATTAAACGGGTCAAACTCATCATTTCTCTACCTCAATGAGCCAACCATCGAAACATCCTCTGCTCCTATCGAGACTCTTTTATGAAAAGCCAAACTCGGTTACTGAACTTACATTTCCTACTCATGAACTCATCTAAGGCTTGTGATCTGAGTTATGACTGAGTTAGGACAAGGCACGAACTCCTTTGATGACTCATCTCTTTATTCTTGATTTGACACTGTTTTAGCTCGAATGAGCGAGATAAGCTTATCGAACTCCTCGATGGCTCGCATACCAAAAAAAAATGAGTGATCTCACCTGATGACCAGAAGTGGGTCCCTGGGACCAATGTCGTGATTTGATAGTAATAAGGCCCTGTTTTCCAATTTTTCCATGTGCATAAAATTGCATAAAATTTTTGGCAACCTCTCGGGGATGATTGCCTGCTAAACATGATTCCAGTAGCCTTAAGTCATCCATTGGGCATGGAGTCTATATGGAATCCTGAAAGTAGAATGATTTTCTTTAACACATCCTGAAATCCCCTTGAGCATTGTTGATATCCTGGACCTCCCTAGAATGCTAAGAATGAAGTATACTGAATCTGTTGAATGCTTGACATCCATGGAGTACTGCAAAATTTTGAATGAAGCAGATTTTGAAACTCTTGTGGAAACTTTAAACCTTTCTTCTCCTTGACACCTTCCAATGATGAAACAATGTGCAGAACAACACAAAACACAACAAAAAGGAAATCAAAACAACAACACACAACAATGTCCATAAGCACTTGGAGGAAAACACCTAATTTAACTATACAAGGGGTGGAATGCTTCTCAAAAACAAGCTTTGAGATGTATCCCATTCACATGAATGGGTAGTTCTTCTCCATTGAGCCTAGATAGACGGAACGAATTTACCTCTGTGCAACTTGTGATGATGTATGGCCCACTCCAAAGAGCGTCAAACTTGGCATGTCTGCCTGGTTTGGCCCTGTCTTCATCCCATTTGAGAACTAAATCTCCCTCTTGAAAATTCCTGTTGGATGCCTTCTTATCAAAAGATTTCTTAACTTGAGCCTGATGCTGCTCCAAAGTTTTCATAGCCTTGTCTCGTACTTCCTCTAACTCCATGAGTTCAGCAAACCTTACTGTCAGAGGATCACTCTCTATAACTTCAAGTTGATGAGCTAACTCCAAAGAAGGTAACTCCAATGAGAGTGGGAGTTTTTCCTCTCTTCCATATACAAGAACGAAAGGAGAATTTACGATGGCCCTTTTAGGTGTGATTCGATCTACCCATAAGGTGCTCTTAAGCTGTGTATGCCAAGTCCTCTTGTTAGTTTCCATTGTGCGCTTAATAATACTTATGAGGTTTTTGTTTCTAGACTCAGCCAATCCGTTTCCTTTCGGATAGTAATTGGATGAATTTTTGAGGTATACCCCATTTTTAACAGCCCATTCACTCAATTTCATACCAAGAAAATCCAGTGCATTTTCTGAAATGACTGTAAACGGAACACCAAACCTCGTCATTATACCCTCCAAAAAATCTAGAACTACCTTTTCATTGCTCTCTTTTAATGCTACCACCTCTATCCATCGAGTAAAATAGTCTGTTGCGGTAAGGACCCACTTATGTCTGTCACTGGATGGAGGATTAATCATTCCGATGAAGTCGAACCCCCATTGAACAAAGGGTTGATCCACTTGAATTGGATGCAATGGAAGAGCTGCCAGCTTCTGCTTACCTATGAAAAAGGCACATTCCTTACATTTCCTTACCCAGAGATGGGCATCCTTGAATAAATCTAGCCAATAGTAGCCAGCTCACATGATCTTGGTAGTTGTTGTTTGTGCAGAATAATGTCCTCCAAATAGGCCATTATGAAATTCTTCTAGTATCTTACTGACATGTTCTGGTCCTATGCATCGAAGGAGGATGTTGTTCAAATTTTTTCGAAAGAGAACGCTATCTACAAAAACATATGGGATAGATTGAAGACGGAAAGTTTGTCTTTGGTTTTTATCTATGTTTTCCAGGTATGCTCCCGAGAAGATGAAATTATTCATTTTGGATAACCAATCAGCTTGATCAACATCCTCATCAGTATTTAGGAGTGTCACGTCCTCATTACTTTTTGATTCCATGTCTGTTGCAAGTTGCTGACATAAACCCTTACCTCTGACAAGTTTAGTGACTTTGATGTGCACGTCATACTCCATTACCTTCATTGGTGCATAGGACCAGAACAGGTCAGTAAGATACTAGAAGAATTTAATAATGGCCTATTTGGAGGACATTATTCTACACGAACAACAGCTACCAAGATCATGTGAGCTGGCTACTATTGGCTATATTTATTCAAGGATGCCCATCTCTGGGTAAGGAAATGTAAGGAATGTGCCTTTTTCACAGGTAAGCAGAAGCTGGTAGCTCTTCCATTGCATCCAATTCAAGTGGATCAACCCTTTGTTCAATGGGGGTAGGACTTCATTGGAATGATTAATCCTCCATCCAGTGACAGACATAAGTGGGTCCTTACCGCAACAGACTATTTTACTCGATGGACAGAGGTGGTAGCATTAAAAGAGAGCAATGAAAAGGTAGTTCTAGATTTTTTGGAGGGTATAATGACGAGGTTTGGTGTTCCGTTTACAGTCATTTCAGACAATGCACTGGCTTTTCTTGGTATGAAATTGAGTGAATGGGCTGTTAAAAATGGGGTATACCTCAAAAATTCATCCAATTACTATCCGCAAGGATACGGATTGGCTGAGTCTAGAAACAAAAACCTCATAAGGATTATTAAGCGCACAATGGAAACTAACAAGAGGACTTGGCATACACAGCTTAAGACCGCCTTATGGGTAGATCGAATCACACCTAAAAGGGCCATCGGAAATTCTCCTTTCGTTCTTGTATATGGAAGAGAGGAAAAACTCCCACTCTCATTGGAGTTACCTTCTTTGGAGTTAGCTCATCAACTTGAAGTTATAGAGAGTGATCCTCTGACAGTAAGGTTTGCTGAACTCATGGAGTTAGAGGAAGTACGAGACAAGGCTATGAAAAATTTGGAGCAGCATCAGGCTCAAGTTAAGAAATCTTTTGACAAGAAGGCATCCAATAGGCATTTTCAAGAGGGAGATTTAGTTCTCAAATTGGATGAAGACAAGGCCAAACTAGGCAGACATGCCAAGTTTGACGCTCTCTGGAGTGGGTCATACATCATCACAAGTTACAAAGAGGCAAATTCGTTCTGTCTATCTAGGCTCAATGGAGAAGAACTACCCATTCATGTGAATGGGATACATCTCAAAGCTTGTTTTTGGGAAGCGTTCCACCCCTTGTATAGTTAAATTAGGTGTTTTCCTCTAAGTGCTTACGCAAATTGTTGTGTGTTGTTGTTTTGATTTCCTTGTTGTTGTGTTTTGTGTTGTTCTGCACATTGTTTCATCATTGGAAGGTGTCAAGGAGAAGAAAGGTTCAAAGTTTCCATAAGATTTTCAAAATCTGCTTCATTCAAAATTTTGCAGTACTCCATGGATGTCAAGCATTCAACAGATTCAGTATACTTCATTCTTAGCATTCTAGGGAGGTCCAGGATATCAACAATGCTCAAGGGGATTTCAGGATGTGTTAAAGAAAATCATTCTACTTTCAGGATTCCACATAGACTCCATGCCCAATGGATGACTTAAGGCTATTGGAATCATGTTTAGTAGGCAATCATCCCCGAGAGGTCGCCAAAAATGTTATCCAATTTTACGCACATGGAAAAATTGGAAAACAGGGCCTTATTACTATCAAATCATGACATTGGTCCTAGGGACCCACTTCTGGTCATCAAGTGAGATCGCTCATTTTTTTTTTGGTATGTGAGCCATCGAGGAGTTCGATAAGCTTATCTCACTCGGTCGAGCTAAAACAGTGTCAAATCAAGAATAAAGAGACAAGTCATCAAAGGAGTTTGTGCCTTGTCCTAACTCAGTCATAACTCAGATCACAAGCCTTAGACGAGTTCATGAGTAGGAAATGTAAGTTCAGTAACTGAGTTTGGCTTGTCATAAAAGAGTCTCGATAGGAGCGGAGGATGTTTCGATGGTTGGCTCATTGAGGTAGAGAAATGATGAGTTCAACCCAGTTTAATTCAACATGGAGAGATTGATGCTTCCTTGTTGGAATATGAATTCAGTTTTAATGACTCGACGGAGACAATAGCTGCCTCAAGATTCGGTCGAGCTTCTTCCATGGAAAAGAATTTCCAAAATGAAAAGGCGAGACAACTCAACTAAAACTTTATCTCGTTCTTCTACTAAAGTGGCAAGATTTTACAACAATTGATCATGACTGTGGTCACATGCAACCAGAACATCAAGATCAACACCAACGGTTCCTTGGGATCACCCTGCAGTAGCTGTCGCAATCAACTCTCTCTAGAGGCCACTCATTTTCGGAGATAAGTTTACTTCTCTACCCTGTAGCTGCTACGTATAGCCAAATACTTCCTCACAGAACTTTCCTAGGAGAATTTCAGTGCTACACTCAAAGCAGCCGAGCATTCGATGCACAGGCATGTTGCAGTATAGTAGAAGCCTTTTTGAGCTCGATGCACAAGCATGTTGTAGTATAGTAGAAGCCTTTTTAAGATAAGTTTACTTCTCTACCCTGTTGCAAGTTGCTGACATAAACCCTTACTTCTGAAAAGTTTAGTGACTTTGATGTGCACGTCATACTCCATTACCTTTGTGATCCATCCAGCACACTTTTCATTCATTTCTTTGTTCAGCAAAAACTCCTTGACACCTGGATGAGACACCATCAGATGAATCTTGTTGTTGGACAACATGTTCTTGAATTTCTTCAAAGCTCGAATAACCGCAAAGACTTGCTTTTCAATGAATGACTATTTGAACTCATAGTCTTTGAGGGATTGACTAAAGAAAGTGATTGGTTGCTCCATCAGGTTGTTGTTTTGTTGGGTGAGGATCCCTGAAATGCTCTCTTGACCTGAAAAAGCATAAAGGATAAAAATTTTGTCAAACCTGGGGTTCACAAGCGTGGGAGCTTGAGAAATGGCTGTTTTGATGGCTTCAAAGCTTTCTCGTCCTTCCTTTGTCCATGAGAATGGAATGTTTTTCTTTAGCATGGCTATCAGTGGTTTAGCCAATGTCGCGAATTGAGGGATGAATCTCCGCATGAAATTTATGGTTCCCAGAAAACTGTGGAGGCCCTTCTTGTGACTTGGGAGAGACAAGGACATAATTTAATGAATCCAGGCTGGATCGATTGATAATCCTTCTGCTGAAACCACATGCCCCAACAATTTCACATAGTAAGGATGCTTGTAGATTGAATGTTAAATTATGTTTAGTTTCCATTAATACATGCTTCTAATATTTGATTTTGATGTTTCATTCTTAAGATTGAGTTTGGCTCTAGGCTATTATGGTGATAGCTTTTACTAGTTAGTCACATTACAAGAGTTTTAGAGTGTTATCATTTGGCACGCTCGGTGGCAGAACCTCATTGCATTCATTTTTAATCTTTTTAACTTAGTTACAATTTTTTTAGTTTCAATATTTCTAGATTAGTTTCAAGTTTTATAGATTAGTTTCAAGATTCCTAGATTAGTTTCAAACTTTCTTGATTAGTTTTTCATTTTTTTTAGATTATTTTCAAGTTTTGATTTTACTAAGCATCTTTTACAATAATGTTGATAATTATGAGGCTTCTTATCTATATTAGTTATAGTTACTTGTTTTTATGTTCTTTACAGGATCAAGGGAGGTAAAGTGTTGCCAAAATTAGTTGAAATTGCTAAAGTTTTGAGCTTTTTGTGATTTTTCTTGTCAAAATCCGTTTTTTGACCACCTATAGTATGGGACACATTGGTTTTACTCTTCCACATGTTGGTGTTACATAGGGGGTGTTGGAATCTCTCTAGATGCACTAGCATTAAGCTGGCTATGTTTTTTTTTGCTTGGGTGTGTTGGCATTAACAAGGGAACGCTAGTGTTAAAATAAGTGAGCTAGTGTTAAAATGGGCAAGATGGTGTTAAAAAGGGTGTGCTAGTGTTAACAGGGGCACGCTAGTGTTATACTATGTGCATAACCTATCTTCCAGAGGCCATGTATTTTTCTCCTAACCACAAAATGACTCCTTTTGTGTTAGAAAGGTATTGAATTGAAATATGCAA
Source organism: Taxus chinensis (assembly GCA_019776745.2). Lineage (NCBI taxonomy): Eukaryota > Viridiplantae > Streptophyta > Pinopsida > Cupressales > Taxaceae > Taxus > Taxus chinensis. The sequence continues at coordinate 464,253,668 of CM034154.1, read as the reverse complement.
TGATAACATAAAATTAGGATATTTAGAATTACATAAAATTTATGGTTTCCTTTATTATAAAGATAGTCATTTTCTAACATGTCTAATGCTTTTCTTTAATGAATGTTGTTTTATTATACTTCACTTGATTTAGACCAAAGATTGTGTATGCTCTTCTCTTACACATTTGGTGATCTTAAGAATAAAAAAAAACTTTGATCTCTATATTTTTATCATTTTATTAAGTTTGGTGAATGCTTTTATTTCCATTCTTTGTATGAGTTTGGGATAAAGTTTTGTATGCTCTTCTCTTGCACCTTGTGTGGTCTTGAGAAACAAAGATTCTTTAAACCTTATTTTTCTAGCCTCAGAGTAAGTGGGAAATTTCATTATTCATTTTTATGCTTAAGGGGAATGAAATTTCATTTGGCATGTGTATTATCTTATAGTTTAATAGATTTTCATTTGATAAACAATCATGGCTAAAAATTGTGTATGCTCTTCTCTTGCACCATTGTGTGATCTTGAGAATCAAAAACAACTTTAGTTTTCATTGACTAAAAAGCACTTGGACCAATGGGGAATGAAATTTGCAAAAATTATGGTAGCTCTTTGGTTTACAAGTTTTTCATTGTTATCTAGTTGGGTTTCTTGTTGTTTATGCTCTTCTCTCATGTCCTTGTATGATCTTGAGGACCCAAAAAAACATTTAATCCTTTTTTATGATATTGTAGATATTTTTGGATAACTAATAACTATTTGTGTGTAGGACCTAATTATTTCCAAAGAAAGTAGAATCTAATCAAAACTCTAATTATGTGTGTGTTGTAGGTTGCCAATGGTGGTCTAAACCAAATTTATTTATCCAAAAGATAAGAAAACACACCACATATTTATTCAATACACTATATTCTAGGTTTCAGTTAAGAGCTATAGCTCATACGATTTCAACTAGGAAAAAATATCTTTGGCATAAGTGTTAAGATAACAAGATGGATGCTCCTAGGAACCTGAAAGTAGTTCACACAAGAGGGAATCTTGTGAATGAAATGGGACAGTACTCCACTACCCAATTAATTAGTGTGCCTTGGTAATATCAGATTCAAAGTTATCTCCATTGTGACCCCAATGAAAATACAACTGAACACATTTATTTATTATTATATTGAAGGGGGTAAAGTAAAGCCAGGATACTCCAAGACTAGTTAGTGCTACTTTCTTATAAAACCAAGCTCACAGAGGAAATTTATGACACCTAGAGAGAGAACTGTTAGGAATCTTGTGGCTTGGAGCTAATTTGACTTATACATTGTATTCTAAATATCTCTCACAATGTGACAACTTTTTTAGAGTTAAAACCTTTTTAGTTGAGCAAGGGGAGAGTCTCTCAAAGTTGAAACTATGTGTTACTTCATCATGAGACTTACAACATGTTATTTTGTCCTATTTTTTCAATTTTCCTAAGACAAGGAGAAACTCCGCTAAAGTTATGCTAAGTATTTCTCATCACCACTTGGTTTACACCTTTATTATCTTGTTTCCCATTTGGTAGAAAAGAAGAAAAACATAAGTGGATACCACTAGAAATAATCATATCCACCACTTTTTGTAGTATACTTGTACGATTAGGTTGCAATGACAGAATGCAAGTGTTGAAAGTATGAATGGTATACGTCTTCATTTTCTAGTAGGCCCTTTGTCTCACAACCATATTGAGACTACATTATCATTATAGTCTAGGTTGATCTTATACTTTGACTTCCTTTGAGTTGTTACGCTACCCACATTATATCCATATAATCGTGATACTTATGTCTTGTTTCCATTGTGAAAATTTATCTAAGTCTCTAAATTATATTGTTATGCTGCTCACATGCCTAATAATTTATTGATATACTTAAGATTAATTTTTAATTCTAACATTGCCTTTAGTTATTGTGAGTGTTGAGGTTACATTGTTTCACATCCCAATAACACCATTTTGATACTAAAATATTGTTTTCTTACAAATCTTGATTAAGGTTCCCAAATAGTGTTGTTACGTTGCTCGCTTTTGTAACTTCCATTTTCAAAGACTTGGAATTTGCTGGTGTCTAGAAAATAGGTTTTAGTATACCTTGTTGGTAGGATTGCATAAACACTTTCTTAGTATTTAGGTCTTGTTTTATTTTAAGCTTGACCTAAGTGGTGATATTGTGTTATCACTATTTTCACTAGACCTATCTTAGAAAACGTAGGGAGTAAACTAATTTTGTCACTGGATTTTAGTCTTGTGCTTAATTATCTTGTCCTAGATACTTCTCGTCATATATTACCTTGGTAGTGTATATAATTTTTTATTCTTTGGTTTCCTTTGGTGCATGGTTTGAACCTTTTGCAAAAATGTTTCCATATGTTATTTGGCATTATGTGCTTCTGACGAGTTTGACGTCATTACACTACTTGGTTTGTCCTAGGATCCATATTTGCAAAATGTCTAGTTGGTTTTCACTATCCTGCTCAAATTAGATTAGAACTTTATTTACTATAAAGGAATTCAATCACCATATAGGTCTAGGAATTTTTACTCAATAACACCAGACCAATGACTAATTATTGATAGGGCTCCTTATACGTATGACAATGGGGAATCAAGGTCTTCGGCTAGTCTCATTAAAGTCCATTGTCCATTGTGAGCTAAACCTTGGTTAGTCCTTTATGATTATAGGACCCGTTCAGCCACCCAGTTCCCCACCTTCATCCCATAATCAGTGGTATGATTTAGATGGTTCTAATCCAAACTATCATTTGGGTTCCCCTTGGTTTTTTGAGGAATTTGATCCAAACATTCCTTCTAATTCCCCTCAATCTTCTAAAGATTCTCATTACAGTTATTCACCTAATTTGACTCTTAAGTCATAGTTCTCCCTCTCTTCATAGGACTCCCCTTTATCAAGTTGACCTAAATGACATCTTCCTTTAAAAATGATCCAATTCTCACTAATCAAGCATCTAATTTGGTTCTTGAGTCGCAGTCATCTATTGTTTTGCAGGACCTCCCTGATTCATCACTTTAATGAACTCTTCCCTTTCTTCGTAGGACCTTTGTTTATCTAGTCACCTCAAAAATCTTCTAAGTCCTCCCATTTGCAATATTTAGTGTTGAACTCAAGGTTCTTCTAATCGATCATCCAAGTATTCCCCTATGTTACAATACCATATCTAGATGAATGATCATATTTCTCTACCCACAATATGTCATCTTCTAGGAAAACCAATGCCACCACATCTTAAAATTACACCTAAAGCTACTTGCGAGACATCCAAATCTAAGTCTACTTCGTCTCTCAATTCATCTTCTTCTATCAATCAGAATCCAATCCCTCTTTGCCCCTTGATCCATTTCAAAAATATCATACCATATCCTCCTCCACCTTCTAAAGATCGATGTTTACATCCATAGACATTAATTCATAAGAAATGATGTGCTAAGATATCTTTTCAACACACTATCCAATTCATTTGTGGACACAATAAGGTCAAACCTTCCCCTCATCAAACATCTTCTAAATATTCCACACTGGTTAGTGGACATCTTTCTTCTAATCAACCTCCTATGGTCGAAAAACAACAACACATGCCGATTGATTCATTTTAGAATGAAGAAATTGCTAGAGAATTTATGGGGGTACATGAAAATATTCCTTTAGAAAGTTGCGAGAAATAATTCTCTTTAGACCTCGATACGTTCACGTATTGTGGGGAAGAGGTTGATTCCTTTTATCATGAAACAGAGGAAGACCCTAGGATCATCACACTTTAACCTCCTCTTATTCTTCCATCTTCACATTCTTCATTAAATGATGAAATTCCTGGGTCTTGGAATTGATCCACAACCTAACTTATCATTACCCAATCATTATTTATCTATCATGATTTCTCAATCACAATCTCACCTTGGGTAACTTCATGGTATCCCATCATCTTCTTATATATGTGAGCCACCTCCAAGAATCCCTTCATCATCTATTTGGGGTTCACCTCCTAGTATCCTGTTACCTTCTATTCTAGGGCCACATCCTAGTATCCCTTTATCTTCTATTTATGGATCACCTATGGGTATCCCATCCTCTTCTATACTTGGGCCACATCCTAGTAGTCCTTCATCTTCAATCTATGGGACACCTCCTGGTATCCCATCCTCTTCTATACTTGGTCCACATCCTATTAGTCCTTCATCTTCATTCTATGGAACACCTCCTAGTAGCCCATCATCTTCTATACTTGGGCCACATTCTAGTATCCCTTCATCTTCATTCTATGGGATACCTCATGTTATACCATCCTGGTCAATTCTTGGAATGTATCATTTTCTTTTATCAAATTATCCTTGTATCAATGATTATCGCAATCCCACTATCATTTCTCACATCAAGTATAAATGCTCACTTTCTTCTCCCACTTATTAGGATAAGACAAGTCACATATTATCTTATCGAAAACATAAACAATTTCTTTATCAAGATAAGATGAAAAATTATAAGAGCTCTAAAGCTCCCAGCAATTTAAATAATCATAAAGTTCAAAATCATACACAATTCAAGAATGCACACCAATGCAACCATCAATTATGGTGCAAAGTGCATAAAACTCTAGATAGGGAAATCAACCTCCCACATATGAAACCCATGTTTCAAGATAAATCACAATCATTTTTTGAGGATGAGTTCACTGAAATCATCAAAATCAAAGATAATATGAATCTTGATAAGAAAAAATGCTTAATATCCCTTATCAAGTAAATCAAGAATGTTGTTGTTGGATCTTATCAAGTAGATTGATATTGATTGGTCACAATTTCCATAAATCTAAAAATTAAAAAGTTTCAAAAACACAAAAAAAAAGAGAAAACATTATAATGGTAAAAAAAAATCAAAGGTACAAAAATATTGCAATCAGGTATTCTATACACATGGATGTTCTTTCTTCCTATTCTTTCTGTCCCTCTGCAATTCATCCACCATTTTCATCCATTTGATGATATTTTATTTAGTATATGCACACATATTTTGTGAAATTTATCTCTATGGCATCTATTTGACCTTTCACCTTGGTAAATTAAAGAACAAATAACCTCTTAGAGATCCTATCACTATGTTCATCTCATAAACTTATCGTGAAGAAATTTTGGACGTAGTTGTTGACACTAGCCAATGTCATCATCACAATCACTTCCACATCCTTCTATCAAGCCATATGTGGTTCTTAAACCCTTTTCAAATCAAGAGAGATGAAATAAATTTTTAGAAATAAAATCAAAAAGTAAAAAGCAAAAAGTAAAAATCAAATTGATATATAACTCTCTCTTGGGGTATTTCCAATCATCTCTACTAGGGTTATGGATGCCTGAATGACAGTAGATAAATTTTTCTATTGGAATCAAATACATATTTTTTGGGGCTATGTACATTTGGCTGGTAGTGGGGAAATGTATGACTCTCCTTCCACAAATACATCCAAAAAAATCAAATTTGAAAAATAAATCATTCCTACACATTGGCTAGGGTGTCTTCACTTGTTTTCCTTCAAATCTTCCCTCCAAGAGGTAAAAAATTTCCACGTGCACACACTAGATATAAATGAGAAAATAGGATTAGTATGTTACCATGTTTATTTTTTTGGACCTTTTTTAGACTCTTACTTTAGTATACATCTTGTCTCATGATTTTTTCCTTTGGCTAATTGCTTCTTCATCACGAGGCTTCTTAGCCAAAGTTATTCACATTCGTTGTTATTCTACTTCATTCAAAACATATATGTGTATAATATTTCCTTTTTACTATGTTTGAGGGGAACTTTGTCCCTTATTTCACTAAAATAATCTTCTACTTCTTCATATCATATGTTTCTTAGCCAGCTGACACTAGGGGCATACTTTCTCCTTCCTAGCACGTCATTGGTTTAAGTTCATCATCATGTTGAACCTATCTATATTGGCCCTAATATAAATTTTGTGAGTGAAGATTTTTCCTTTGTATATTCCCATATAGCATTGGGGGAAACTTTTCATCTTCACCTTCTTGCACATTAGCGTGACATTATTCTCTTGTACATCCCATATGTCGCTGGGGGCATCCATGTTTCTTTTTTTTTTGTATATAGCTTTGGAAAACTTCTTTAAAATATTCAAAAACATTCATATAAATTTTTAAAATAAAAAAACATTCAAATATGTTCATTCAACGCTTGCCATTCCTCTCCCAGTTTAGATCCAAATCACCCATAAAAATGATAAATTTTGATATCAAATAAACTAGTCGTGATGGTTTTTACCCCTCGTAGCTTGGTATTTATGCCCGTTTTGACCCCCCCTACATCATGTTTCTCACTCCCAAAGATCTTTAGGACCATCTTGGTTCTTATATTATCTTTTAGCACTCACCACGATGGTTATTTTTATAAATAATCATTTTTGGCTCATTTTTGCTACGTTGGGGCATATTTTTGCTTCCCAGTGACCCTTTCTACTACCTAGGGTATATTTTTTCCTTACAGTGATTTTTGACGATGTCGTATGACTTCGTTAATTTTTATACATCATTTTATTCTATAAAATTCACTAAAAAAACAATTCAAATTTTTTAAAAATCCAAAACATTGGTAAAATCATTAGAAAATCCAAAAAATTGTAAAACTTTGAAAATTTTCAAAAATTGGTAAACAACATACACGCAGTTGAATCTTGTACCAAATGCATTTTCCTCGAACATAAAAAATTTTCCTACAAAAACATATTTCTTAATTTCTTTTTTTTTTCTTGTCTCAAACAACTTTTGGATCATTTTGATCTACCCCCATGAATAAAGTTTGCTTGCTTACTATGTCAGTATTCCTGTGCAATAATGAGTTGTAAGAGACTATTTCATAGTGCAAGAATGATTTTCATACAACTACTTGTTTCCTCCATTATTCCCCTTACATGTATCCTTTCTTGGGGCACCATTTTTAACCCTTATCGTTAAAACACGAACATTCAGGAACTAAAGCTTGATAACAAAAACATTGGTGTGATTGTCTTAAACATTATTTGTTTGAGTATTTGTGATTGGAATTGTTTCTCTGTTAGGTTCGTTGGTTTAATTTATCATATTTCATTACATTATGTATGTTTCATTATGTATGTTACATGGATTTACACATTTTTAGCAATGAACAAACATTAATAATATAGATTTTCATGTTATTTTACACTTTTGTTTATTTAAATAAGGGCTGATGATTTAGGTCATAGGGGCAACATGATGAAACAAATTTTCTTATTAAAATATTAGATGCAAAATTTATTTCTATATTCTTCACTATCATGTCTTATCACTATTATGTTTTCTTCCAAAACACCTAGGGTAATATAAAAATCATTTTTACCCCCGCATTAGTTCTTCTATCCATTTTGATCATATTTTCAATCGTCGATTGACTTGTTCTATAACCTCATCAAAACTCGAGGGGGAATCCTTATGTCTACTCATTTTTCTTCAAAAATTTATTGTTTCATGCTTTTTTATTATTTTTGAGCTGACACCACTTACTTCATCTCAAACAAGGACAAATGTAGCAACTAAAATCCACTTTTGCAATCTTATTGTTAAAAGTACCCTAAATACCCTCATTCTTACCATTTCCATTATAATTATCTATTTCCAATAATTAACTAATGTTTCACTCTATTTTGGTTAATTAACAATGCTTTTTTGATTAGTTAACCTCTATCACATTTCATATGCCAATTGACGACACATCATTAGTTATAATTTTCTTTTAAACAAACAATTAGCAATTATTATCTAATCAAACCTATTTTACCTTTGTTTTGAACAATAAACCCCATTATTGGCTCAAACCCCTCTTCCAACCATTCAAAATCACCCCTTTTCCCTCCAAGACATCTCAGAAGGCTTCAAAAGCTTATCCTATCCTCTTAATTGGCCCTAATTGGTTAATTAAGGCTCTGCACATGCTAATCACTTGTTAATTCACTAATCATGATTAGAAAACCTTAATCTACTTTATGCTTTTAGTCCGATATGCACCAAGATGAATTTTTTCCTCAAATAGAAAAATATAAAAAGGACTAAGCACCTACCTTCATACTTTACACCATACTTTGATTAGTATATCATATAACAAATATGATTAAGATTCTTACTTCCTTCTTGGATTAGCTTACTCAATATTTGCATCCAATCTTCATGTTGGTTCGTAGAGGAATATCTAATATGGCCTTGTATCCATTGTTAGAGAGATCCTCTCACCATTTTTGAATTAGTAACAAAAATAGTTTGATTTCCCTTAGATCTAATTAGGTCTATGTTAAGTAATCATTTCACATAGTAAGGATGCTTGTAAATTGAATGTTGAATTTCATTTAGTTTCCATTAATTCATGATTTTAAGCTTTGATCTTGATGTTTCATTCTTAAGCTTGAGTTTTCCTCTAAGCTATTATGGTGTTAGCCTTTACTAGTTAGTCACATTACAAGAGTTTTAGGGTGTTATTTGCTCCATAAGCATAAAGGATGAAATCCTTTGAGTAATCTAGATTTATGAGTGTTAGCGTGCAAGAAATTTATTTCTTGATTTTGTTAAAGCTTTATTTTCCTTTTATTGTCCACTTGAAGGTTTTATCATTCTCTAGCATCAAGGTGATGGGCCTTACCAGTCCTGTAAAGTTAGGAAAGAATCTCCTAACAAAGTTAATTTTTCCTAGGAATTACTGCAAAGTCTTCTTGTGCACCGGCAAGGAGAGTGCAAGGATGGCTAAAACATGCTTAGGATTAATAGTAATACTATCCTTGGAGACAACATGGCCCAAAAACTTTACCTGTGCCATATCAAAGGTACACTTCTTGGCATTAAGAGATACCCAAAATTCTCTACATCTCTCAAGTACTTTTCTCAAATGCATCATATGATTTGGACCCTTCTTTGAGAAGATAGTTATGTCATCCAATTAAATTAGGATGAACTCATTAATGTATCCTTTGAAGCTAGTGTCCATAGTCCTCTAAAACATTATGCCTGCATTTGACAGACCGAAGGGAATTTCCTGACATGCATATATTCCCCATTTGGTTGTGAAAGCCATTTTTAATTGATCCTCTTCCTTGACCATGATCTGATTAAAATTGGAATACCCATTCAGCATGGAAAATATTTTTTCCCTCGCTATAGATTATAAAATTTATTTCATAGAAGGAAAAGGATAATGATTCTTTAAAATTTAAATCTTTGAAGTCAACACAAAGTTTGATTTCACTATTCTTCTTGCACACAGTAACAAGATTTGTGACCCAATTATAGTACTTGATGGGGAATATTATCTTCACCTCAATGATTTTAGATAACTCTTTCCTCATGAGTTGATCTATCCTTGGATTGACTGGTATCTTCTTATATCTGATGGGCTTGATATTGGGGTTAAGGTAAATGGAGTTTTGAGCAACACTTAGACCAAATCCTTTGAGTTCTTCATACTCCCATGAAAATATGGTGTTGTATTTATGACACATACATATGAAGGACTATTTTTCATCATGCGTGAAATCTTTACTGAGAAACAAATCCTTTCCACACGCAATAGATTTTAGAGTGAAATCCTATTAAGTAGCGTGCATATAATTTTCTACACCCTTAAAAAAATCATCATGACTGACCATTTTCTCTTAGGTAACCAACCATTTAGGTAAAAAAAATTTCTTAAGTTAAATAACTTGGTCATTATAGCTCTCATGCAAGTTAGCTTTCATTTTTGAAGAGAACTCAACTTCATTATTAATGAATTGGATAATTTGAGCATCATTTTCGAACACCTACCAGCTGATGTTATTGTCTAGAATATATGGACTGATCACCATCTTAACATGATGCACATTTCCTCTTACAAAATCCTCCACATATGAGAACTATGAACTGAGCACAGTCATCTGATCTTCTTCTTTGTTCATCTTTCTTAGCACTACCTACAGATTTAGAGCATCAAAACCTTCAAGTAGGTCCCAAACTCTATGTTTATAAGCTTTGATAATCTTATTCTTTTCCATGCACTTTTTTTTGACCTAGTGGATAACTAACTTATTGTCCCAAAGATCTGCAACACCTTGATCTATATATTTTAAGAAATGAGAAGACCATGCATAAGTGTTTCATATTCTTCCATGTTCTTGGAGCATGTAAACTGCATCCTATAGGTAAAGAAGAATTTCTCATCCTTTGGATAAATGAGAACAACACTTGTGCTTGCACCATTTCTACTTCTGGAACCATCAAAGTATAACTTCCAAAATCCATAATTTTCTTCATTTTGTTTGAGCACGTGCAGAAGCCCAAATTCTTCTTCAAGGATATAGTAAGTACCAAGACCAATTTCAAAGTCTTAAATCTCTTCAGCATATGGATCAAATTTATAATTTTTTTCCACCCATTCATGTAATATCAGATCATGTATGGGAGGAGGGGTGGGTTCTTTATTGAAATTGAATCTTCTACTTGGCCTTCTTGGATTAGGAAATTAGATTTAAGAGGGGATGGGTCATATGCCTCAACATGATAATAAAAAATAGGCTCATCTTGTATGGAAAAGTAGGTATCATATCTAGTTCTTAGTAACAAATGGGACCAATCAAAAGACAAGTAACCACCCACTTTAGCAGTGAAACCTCTTGTAGACATAAGGAAAGAAAAGAAGGTAGGTCAATAATTGACTTATCTTGAGTTAAGGGTAGGATTGGGCATATATAAAGGGTTAACTCAAGATCCTTGATGAATCATAGAGTGGTGATAGTTGATCCATCAATCTATAAGACCTCTTTAGACATAAGGTTGTACTTAAGGCCTAGGACATCAAAAAATTTCCTTGGCATAACAGAAGTACTAGCGCCTAAGTTAATCATATGATTGTGCACAAGGTGTTTTCCTATTATCAAGGACATATAGAAGGGTTTGTTTTTGACAACTTGACTTAATTTCTTCTCCTTTGTTTGAAATATACTGACAACAATGTGAGGTTTTTGGATAACTAGATTTGTGCATAGAAGTTGTGCCAAAGCTTCATGCAACATGCGGTGTTATGATGGAATGGCTAGGGTGTCCCACATGAAATTTTAATTTTTATTCTTCATCTGGTCCACAATTTTGAAGGGAAGGCTCATGGAAATATGTATTTTAGGCACAAAAACATATTTTCTTGATTTTTCAGGTGTGGAGACAAAAGCTTAAGCTTGCACAAAGGCTTGACCTACCAAAGGAGGGGCGCACGATACTTCAATTATATTTTTGTGTTGAACCTTGTGCATGGGTGATCCATAGGGATCTAGAAAAGACACTACTTCATCAAAATCACCTAGAGCATGAAGAACAAGGTAGAAAAAGAGAAATCGTCTGTAAATTTATAGAACTGCTTGTTGGGTTAATGAATTATAACCCAAGTATTGAATGTGCATAAGGATAGAAAGGTAGCTTGTAGGTATATGAAAAAGTTCAGCAAAAGAAGGGAACCCCAAGGAAATTATGACATCAAGAATTAACCATTTTACATGTTGTGGCTAAGAATAGGTAGGATTACGGAGCACACAAAGGAAGATTCCATGCAAGAAGAATCTATTTTTTTAGCAAGGAACTAGTAGTTTGAACTAGAGCATGAATAATTGGAGGCTATATAAAACTATTTTGGGATGAATGGAAGGTCAAGAAACATGCAGAGTTTTGGGCTCAAAATAGGATTGGAGCTGAACTTATCAATATGAGATCTATTATTAGAATATATTTCATGCTCCCTTGTTATCTTTGTAAGTGGCACATATCTATTCTTAACATGCATCCTATTTTGAGGATGCTTATGTAGTGAAGGGAATTCTCCGCCCCTATGTGTGTGTGTGTGTGTGTTTATTGATTTGCATGGTTTTAGTAGTTTTGTTTTGTAGTATAGTAATGCTATTGGTTTATGAGCATACGTGACTTATGATGATACTCTTATGTAAGAATTCAAATTTTATGTTTTACAGTGATTTATATAATGGATATATGTGGACGGATATTGGTCATTGACTTATATGCAACTAGATCTTACATAGTAAACATGGTCTTAATACTTGTTTAGCTCATTATTTCATATGGTTGTGATCTAGATATAGTTATTGTTTATCTTTACATGGCTGTTATGGATCTAGATTATGTCTTTTCATGCTAACTACTTGAAAAAGATTCCATAAAAGAGGGACCTGGTACCCTTTCGCGCTTCAGGTGAGCACTCAGATTTGTCTAAGTGATGTTCCAGCGTGCATTGGGTTGTTCTTGGTAAAATAAAAGACTTCATTTTGGTTTCATTTCCAGGACATCTTTTCAAATTATTGCAAGGATGTTGCATGATGAAGAAGTATTGGTTGACTTTGGCTAATATTGATATTTGGGTAGACAATTTAGAGGAAGAGTATACTCCCAGATTTAACATTGAACCTAAATTTGATTCACATGCATGGTTTAAATAACATGTATATCAACTCTATGAGACATTATTTTCTTTTTTTCCTATAGAGTTGTACAAGTGGATGGTAGCATATGCATTAAAGATAAATTGAAGGTATAGGACAATTGTATGAAGCCAGGAATATTACCAAAATCTACATGATGATGATTTTCCTTATACACATGCTTTAGATCACTAGTGGAGTGGTGTTTTATACAATTACACTTTGGAGTACGTTGTTTCAAATTATTCCTATCCAGAGGTTTTTGAGATTCATTTCTTTCACAAACCTAGAGGATCTTATTTACACATTATCCCTTTAGGGACTAAGATCTTGATTGTAACTCTTGATTTAGAAGAGTGACCTATGGTTAGCTAAATCCCACTCTATGCACGAGTAGGAGTAGGTGTGGTGAAAGATGGCAGATATGTTAGAAAAAATGCAGAAATAAGAAAGGTGGCTTAAGTATAATGAAGCGCATGAGAGGGAATTGACGAAGAGACATGACATTGAAGATTATTTGGATTTGAGGAGGGAGATGTCTTAGGAAGGGTTTGGGGCTCACATGGAAGACATAAAGCTAGAGCATTTTGTTCTTCCATCCTTAGGAAAGTTTGGTAGATGGTACCCCTTGGCTTTTGATGACAGCACATCTGAGGAAGAAAAATTAAGATCTGTGGGTGTGCATCTAATCAAACCTAGTAACCTAGCCCTTACACTTGGTGTTCCAGTCCCTCAGATAGTTTTTGAGAATCAAGCTACTATAGGTGATTCAGTAGCAACTTGTAGCTTCCATTTTCCTTTAAATATAGGAGTTTTTTCAGATGGACATGCAATCTTATTTGTTTTGTGGTCCTATTGGTGATATATTTTCTGGTGCATCATCTGCATAGAGTGTGGTCATGCAGAATGTTTGTAATATGTATAGAAGTAGCTCAACTTTTTATACCATGTGTGTTCAATTTAGCACAACATTTGGGACCCAAGGAAGCAATTCCTTTGGTCTAACACCCAATATAGGAGGATGATCAGGATGATTATGTGGTTTAGGATCTAGCGGATCTAGTGGTTCTAGAGGTGGAGGGAATAATAGAGGTAATATAGGTTCTAAATCTTATGAGCACGGTTCATACTAACCTCAACAAGTTTATTACAAGATGTCTCTTCATCTACCAGAATAGATAGGAATTGAATATGCAATTGAGCATGTCACATGTGTGAAATACTATGGTGTGCTAAGGGAATCGTAGTTCCTAAACGTAAGGTAATTCAGTTTTCTTCTACTTTGAAAGGGCGCGCACATAGTTAGTATAGGTAGTATGATCCAAAATAGACTTGTGTAGACTATAATTATCTATGTGGTGCTTTCTTAGCTGATTTCCATATACCTGAGTTTCAATAGAAAATCATCAGTTCAATTAATTAGACATGTATGAGAACTTAAGGGAGTATGATGCATGTTTTAAAACTTTTCTATCAATGTAACGCCTCTAGCATGACCGGTACCTATGATGACTTCTAATATAGAAGGTACAAATGATGATAGGTGATTTTTTCTAAAGACGATGTACTCTTATGAATTAGGAAATCCTATTTTCAGATGATAAGAAGTTATCTGTAGGGAATAGCTACATTATTTCATGTTTTTTGTTAATTGGAAAATGAAGCAATCCATCTCTTTTATGAAGAATAAAATTCACTGCTAGGGATTATGAATTTGAGTTTCACTTTTCATAGCTTATGCAATTTTAAACAGAATTACCTTAGATCAATTCCATTGATCCAAGGTATACTCTTAATTTTCATGTCTTATTGTCATGATGTTTGAATTGGAAAGGTGGAAGGGTTTTGGATCTTGAATGTGCAAAGGTTATGAATGAACATCTTCATGGATCTCTACTTCGTATTTAATCAAGTAAAAATTTGGTTCTTCTTTTCTAATATGGTGTGATGAAGTTTTCATTGGGGACTTGGGACCTAATATAACTATGTTCTAAAACTAGTAACTCTATCCTAAGGGTTAAACCTAACCTAATTTAATATGTTATTTTCTTAATTGGGATGAAAAAGAATTAACATGGACCTAGAATAAAACTATGGACTTACCTATGGACCTATGTTGATTCTTAAATTAGTGTCTACCCTAACTAAAGGAATGGCTAACCTAATGGGGGCCTATGAAAAAACATGGGGAAAGAGGCAAGTGGGAGGTAGTGAATTCAAGGAATTTAAGGCAATTTATTAAGCATTATCTCTGTTTGCAGCCAAATTTGGCAAAGTCAGTTGAAAACTTAAGATGGATAAGTTGGAATTTTTGATAAATTTTTATGAGGCATGTTTTTTTTTTAATTAATTCCACTCAAAAATTGGAGATGGAGGTGGCAGGAAAATAGGAAGGACTGACAATCCTACTATGCATTTTTTTTTTTGGAAATTGATGAAACCGCCTAAGAAGAAGATAGAGGGTTTAGTTTTGTCGATTCATTTGGTTTTAGAGCTATAGCTCTGCATGTGGTTGTTTTTTTATTTGAACCTTCAGTTGTATTTTCACATGTAATGTGTCAATGCATGATTTTTCCTTCCTTGCATGGTGTGGAAGAAAGGGTTGGCTCTGTGAGACTATAAGAAGGAGATAGAGGAAATTTTTTTATGGTTTTTACATTTCAAAAGGAGGATTAAATCTCTTCTTGAATACTTCTATGAATTGGTGAAGGAGAAGTGCTATCAATAATGATAGGATCCATCCATTAAGTTCTATGCTTTTACTTAAATGTTCATAAAAACAACTCTACTCTTTGGAATAGACTGGTTTTTGATCTGTTGATAAAATTACTCTGCTTGAGATTTTTGTGTTGTTTTCTTGGGAATGTTTATCAACCCTATTTGAAATGTGGATATAGTATTCTGGGTGGAGAGTTTCATACTCTTGAGTAGCTCATTTTTTTCATTTTTCCTGTAGAGGCTTGAGAACAAAGTCTAGATCTATCAATTTTCATAGTTAAAAATACTCTAACCTTGTAGGTAGCTTGCTTTTATTATATCTAAAGATTTGGTTCTAATTGTTCTTGTTTCATCTCTATTGGAAATATTTGGTTATTAAAACTGTTTGAAATACCTTGAATATCATTGGATCTTATATAATTCTTCAAGGAAGATAAAACTATGTGACGCCTACTTTAATATACTCTTATGGGTATTGATGGAATGCTTAAAGTTGGGAAACATTTTTTGTTTCTTAATGCAATCTAGGATTGTGATTATGGGTTTTGTTGTATTATTTCAGTTGTAGACTTGTGACCCTGTGATTACTATAGAATGATAAATTGTTAGGGGAATTTCATGGAAATTGATTTTACGTTTGTTAAGACTTACTTGAACTCTCTTTTGGTTATTAATTGAAGACCAAAAAATAGATAACTAGTGTTAGGTTCTTGAATGAAATTATTGTTTACGGAAGTTTTATTTTTGAAGCAAGTAGGAGGATATGAATTACCGTTATGTTTTATAATCATTAGGATTTTGGGTAACCAATGAAATTGTATAATTTGGCATTGAGATGGGAAAACCCTCTTGGGTATTGGTTCACCTGTATCTTGGTTATTGTTGTTACCTTGAACTTCCTTACAACTCCTTGATACTGATTTGATGTATTGTATTTGTATGTTTCTTGACCTTGGACCATCAAACCTGGTTTTGATTCTTTCATATATTAGGAAATGTTATTCGTGAAAATGGAGTGATGACCCCTATTTGGGTTAAAACATTTTGTATTATTCTTTTCCTATATGGCTCTAAGTTAGGAAGATTGCTTAGATTTACCCTGTTATTAATTCATTCCTTTTATCTTTGTATCTTTTGGGGAATGATTTATTATTATCTTGTTGAAATCTAGGATATCTTCATTGTCTCCTTGAATGATGAAAGGTAATGGAATGTTGTTTTTCTTTGTTTCCTTCTCTTGGTTTGTTGTTCAATCAATTCAAACCCAAATTAGATCTTTGTTTGGGAGTTTTCTTTGAAACATTAGATAAATTACAATGTCAATATAAGATATTAGTTTCTTATGGTTCTATTTTAATCATACAAGAGTTATGCGGTAGTGATATCTCTTCTTCTCTTTCACTTAATCTTCTTTTAGCTTCAAACTTGGTGAAGATGTTGTCTTACTCTGGTCTATTTTGTTATGTAACATATTAACTGTCTGGTAAGAAAGATTTCAGAATTTTGTTAGGGAAATATAGCTGAATTTGAATTTAATTTGATGGAATAACGTGTTAGGTTGGAAGTAATTGAATGGTTTAATGAGTTAGTATAGAGTATAAACTTAACCATTCTAACTACTTAAGGTAATAATTGTAATGGTGCCTCTTTTTGAGATTGGAGTGTAACTATTTTTCTTGTTGGAAGTAACCTTCATCTTCAAATGTTCTAATTTATCTTTTTTAGTTGTTAACTTGAATTGGTTCCTAGTTCTGAGTTTGAGTATTAGGATACTCTAAACTAGGACACTTAAATGTTATGATGATTTGGTTATTATAACTTATTTCTTATGATACTTAAGTTCAATTATTGGAAGCTCATATTTTAGGATGAATTTAGGTTAAGGAAATATTGAGATGGAATTATTGTTGTAAATGATCTACTATTAAACTATGCCTAAAATATAGTTAGGATAGTTACCTTTTTCTCTTAAACGTATCTAATCAAATGAGTGATCATGAAAGGAAATGTATAAAATTAACATTGAAATTTTGATGGAATGTTACTTATCTAAACTATTGTCTAAATTCTTTAGATAAGAGACAATAGTATGGATGGTTGAAGATTTTTATATCTCATGACCTAACCTTACTCTTGATTTGTTGTATATCTCTTTCTCTCTCTATTTTCTTTGAGTATTGTAACTCCTTTTGGCTGTCTTTCTGAATTACTTCAGGACTGTTTCATAACCACAGAGTTCCTTTTATGAAATAGTTATTAAAAAGCACATCATTTTAATGATTTAGTGATTATCATGCTCAGTTCAATGAACTGACCCGTGCTATAAATTTTGTAGATGGACTTCGTAAGTGATGAAAGGAGAAATATATTTAGGAAGTTAGATTTTTTATCTAAGATATTGGATCTTTTATAATGAAATATGGCTCATTACTGAAATGTATTTGATGGAAAAGAATTTTGTATCTAAAATTGAAATAGTGTTGTTTGATATTAGTAATGTCTGAAGCATTTGTAATTGTAGTGCCCACTTCCCTATGACACCTTTTGATACCAATCACGAAATTGTCAACTAGATTATGGACATTATTATAGTTTTGATTTAGTGTGATGTTAGATATTTGATCATGGATTATTGTTGACTTTGATTCTTATATGATGTATGATGATTATTAGAGACACTTTATATGTTGATGATGTTATACTGTTGGCCATGGTTACATGATGGATGTTGTTCGGACTTATGATATTTGGATATTGTGAGTAGACCTAGAAATGGAAAATTATTGGATGATGATATAGTTGTTGATAAAACTATAAATGATATTGTTAGATTGCTTTGATGTTTTTGTGATTCATATATCTAGATTATTTTGGAATTTTAATTATATTTATATTATTTTGGACATTCTGATATGGCCATAGGTTGAAGGAGGTATTTGTGTTTTGCAGGTTAAAATATCACATAAAACATTGGGGGATTGGACATCAGCCACATTGGAATTCTAGATGAATTCAACAAGGTCAACATGGCAACTAGTTTTGATTGTGTGTGTGTATTTTTTTGTGTTAGGGATTCCCATGGGGGATAACCGTTAAATGTGACCAAGGGATTTTATGTATTCCTTTTATTTTTGGTCCCTTTGGTTTATTTTTTTCATGTGTTTATTTTGTGTTGTACTTACCCATTTCATTATTTATTTAATGGTGTGTAAATTTTATGAGTAATCATATTATATAGTTAACTAATTAAAAGATGTCATAAGAATGTAATTAATAGATTTGTTGTCCATGTTTTAAAGTGTTGTAAGAATGTGTAAGTAATGTGTAAGTGACTTTGTTAGTGATGTGTAAGTTAACTATTGAGTGTGAAACACTCCACCTTCTTGGAAATTCAACTTTGTTTTTGAAGGCTGATTTTGGAGGCTTATGGGACAAGTTAAATTTGTCCCATACCTCTTAAATTCAATTACCAACCATACCTATGGTTGGAGAGTTAAAATTAGAATTTATAATGAATTTTGGGAAGATAAATTGTAGGTTTTAATTACACTTTTCTTACATGTTTTAATTTCAATTCTTATGGGGTATGGACTTGTTTGAGTGTGTAAGTAAATCTGTCATATTATTCACTCACCTATTTATTATGCATTGGAGGATGAAGTTGAATTTTGTTTTGGAGTTGAGGATGTGTGAAGTGGCATCCTACATGGATCCACCTCACCCTCTTCTCTTCCCTCCTCTATTAAATTTGAATTTCTTGCCTTGTTTTGGAGTTTTTGAAAAAATGTTGCATACTTGTGTTTGGCTGTGTTTGGACTGTTTGTATTGGGATAGAACTTGTTGTTTATAAACTTGGAACAAACTCCATCATGGAGAGGTAAGAGGTTGGCTCTTGGAAATTCTCTTCTTTCCCTTTTTATGAATATGTAAATGCTGGTATGTCTGTTATTATTGTGGGTTGTTGGGTAGATGGCTTAGGGATGGTGTAGGAGAAGACTATGGGGTACTCTTGAGGGAGGATTAAGTGTTTTGGGGAGGTATAAGTGTGGAGGGAGTTGGGTATTGAGTTATACCTTGTGAAAATGAAATATCTTGCATTTATTTACTCATTATGGGGTGCCTTAAGAGGTTGGGGAGGAATAAGGAAATGTGAGGAATAAGGGGTACTTAGGGAGGCATAAGGAATGTCAGTGTTTTAATATACTATTTTTGGCAGTTTGTAACTCAAGTAGTGATACCCATTTCCTCATTTGGGAGGCATAATAAGCATCCCCCATAGCTATTGCTCCTTTGGCTTGCATGGTGAAGCTTGAGTTTTGTCTTATGTCTTTCATGTGGTTGTAAAACCATTGTCCTATTTTGGACTCTGTTTTATTGTGAAAATGTTGTGTGTATGTTTTGTGGAAGCCTATTGTTGCCATGAGTTGGATCACATGTTCTATTGCTTTATGGTTGGGGCTCGAGGGCCAATGAAGAAGGATGGATTCTCCTATCATTGGATGTCTTGGTTGGGTTGAGAGAATTTCCTTTCACCTACCTTTGTTGTGATCAAAATTCGAAGAATGAGAAGAATGTGTTTTGTTATTCTGGAGTTGAGAAAAGACTGTTTGACAGTCCCTTGTGAAATGAAATCTCATTGTAGCCCTTCCCATTTGAAGTGGATGATCTTGTAAATGTTTTTAATGGAAAGATGGTGTACAATTTTGCAAGTGAAATTTGAAATGTAAAAGATTTATACTCTGTATTATGTTTTGGAAAGAATGTGAAAGAATGAAACTATTTTGTATACTGTATTTTGAAAGAAAATGGAAATGAGGTTGTAAGAGTTCATTTGAATTAATGAAAATGGTTTGTCTTGTCCATATGATGTTATTCTAGTGCAAATATGTGTTTAGTATGCACTATGAAATCTCTGTTTGAAAAATGGTAAAGTGGAACATGTGAAAAGAAAATTTAATATTCTGCTATGTGATTAATAAATGATTTTGGAACAAATGAAAGAAGGAGGTTGTAAGTTGTCTTTTGGATTCAATAAATGAATGTAATGCTTTTCTCAAAAATCATTGTTGTAGTAGATATGATCATATCAATGTATTTAAAATCTCTATTTGAAAGGAAGAAATGCGTGTGAGAAAAATATGGTATTTTGTCTCTTTGAAATGCGAAAAAAATTGGAAATCAGTATTGCATTTCAGCCTTGAATGGTTTGTTTTGAATCAACTAAAATGTTTCAGATTGGAATCAGAACATATTCTAGATACTTGGAAGAAGTAATGGCAAATAGACCCATCAAGATTTGATCCATGTTATTGTAATTTTAAAACTGGAATTAAACCAAAAATGCACAGTTCAAACCTGCAAGCAAGAAATAACAATGAAACTTTAAAATTGATCATGGTAGGGTATAAATGAGTTCAAATTAAATAAAACACTTAAGGAAATATTTCAAAACTTAGCAAAATTGGGCTCAAACTATTTATAGTCATTTTTTGTCAAGAAATATAAATGTTCAAATTGTAAATCATTTAGGAAAATTAAACCTTGAGTCCTTCCTTAAATCTATTTAGGAACAATCCTCCATGTCTATTTAACATGTTGAGAGAGGAAGAAGATCAAATTGAATAAAATTCACAAGTTAAAATTTACTAGTTCACACTATGAAATCCTACAAGCCGTTTTATTAAAATTGACTGCTTAAAATTTATCAAAACCAAATATTAATGATCTCTATGCAAAGTGGACATCGATAGCTTTCCAGAAATATCTTATTTTCCCAAAACCAAGCTCTCTATCAAAAGTTATGGCCTTCTAAAGTTTTCTTCACTTGGTGTTAAAATTTTGGGAAAATTTTCCTTGGCGGGCCCGCGACCTGAATTTTTTTCCCTTAAGCACTTAGAATAATTTTGGGAAAATTTTCAAAATTTTCTCCGTCACCCTACTGTCCTATAACCAATTATAGGCATCCACGTGGCACCATGAGGTGTTAGCGGATGGGCGGATCCCCTTTTTAACTTAGTGCTTTTGGAAAATTTTGGGAAAATTTTCCAAATTTTCCATATCGACCTGCAACCAATCAGGTGATGCCACATGGCATCACAAGGCATTGATAGAGGAATGGGTTCCTTTTTGTCTTTTGCATCATGTAATTTTTTTGGAAAAAATTTCAAGTGTTCCTCATTGTTCTGCCGGCCCACAGCCAATGAGGGGCTGTTACATGGCATCATGAGGTGCTGGTGGAGGCGCGGGTCTTTATACCCTCTTAGTCCTTTGGGGCGTTAATTCAATTTTCTCCAAACCACCCTACCTTCCTTTTGTTGGCTTAGGAGATGCCACATGTACCTTCGGGACTCGCAGGAACACGGGTGTAGAGCCGAGTTTTCACCCGCATGGGAGAATTTGCAAAATGTCTCCCGCTACCCCGCCTTTCCCCGTGCTGCCTTAGGGAGCTCCATGTGTCCCTTGTTAACTTGTGGACCCGTAGAAGCATGGGCACAAATGTGATTTTTTCCTTGCATGGGAAAAAAATTCTCAAGATCTCCCCACTACCCGTCAACCTGCCCTTTTGGAAAATTTTCACCCCTGGGCCCGCAAGCCCGGCCTTGGGGAAAATTTTCACCCCAAGGCCCGCCGGCCCATAACTTAAAATATATGAGTTAGGAGGACTTATTTATATCACTGGAAAGGTGAGGAAATTTCCTATCTAATGGTAGTAATTTAAGAACATTTTGAATGCATTAAGGGTGAGAAAAAAAAAGTTGAAACTTTAATCCTATTAAAGAGTGGGTATGGTAAGGAATTTTCCGTCTGAACCTAATTGAAATTTATAACCCTAAAATTTGGACCTTATGACATCTTATAATTATTAATAAAAGAAAATTATACTCTAGTAGATTTGAATTGTTCTTGAACCTGTTAGTGACAGATGTTGTCTTGTAACCTAGTTGTAGATTCTTTTAATAAAAAAAAAATTATTCAAGATAATCCTAGGTTGTTCTTGGGTCTCAAGTGGGTTGTGTTTAACGGGTGTTACACTTGGTATCAGAGTAGTGGTTCAAAAACTTGGACCATTGGGCATACTAGAAAACTTGAGACATGAAACTTAAACCTAGCTCACTTTTAAATCTAGAAAACAACTTAGTTTAGAAATTGCATATTTTGTAAACATGGAAAATTGAATTAAACTTAGAAAAATGAACTAAATCTCTCCTTGGTCTGTGTAGGAGGCATAGATGAGATGAGGGGACTTTTCACATATACCTAGACTTAACACCACCAAATCATGTTGTAACAACCATCCTACCCCATTCTTTTCATACTCTTTAGGATTTTAATGCTGCTCTACGCGGAGGGTCAGTAGGAGGACATGTACGTAGATATGACAGAGTCCCTTCCATTGAGGGTCAAGTATCTCCTTGATCTAACGAGGAACATGGAGGAGAGAACTCCCATATAGAGTCAGCTAGGGTAGAGTCACCATAGAGGGGATAGGGTAACCGAGTTTCAGAGCACGGAGAGAGGTCTCAGAACCCTAGGCTTAGGGATGAGCATAATAGAGACCTAGAGTCTGTTGGACCAAACCTACGGATCACATCAAGGAGATCATGAATCTTCAACAATCACATTATTTTGGTGACATAGGTGGATTTCAAGTAGAGGCCTGATTGGTGAGCTTGAGTGGATACTTCAAGCTCTTTCCTTATTCTAGCAACACAAAAGATCATGTTGCGATCCATCTACTGAGGGATGGAGTTGGTGTCTAGTGGAGGATAGAGGAGCAGAAGCTCCATGTTGATTATGATATAGTTACCTGGGAGCTCTTTAAGGAGTGTTTCCAGAGCAGATATTTGTCACAGAGGTTCATACAGTGGTAGATAGATGAGTTTCATGACCTCCGATAGGTGTCACTTAGAGTGATTGAGTATGAGAGTAGATTTCTATATCTACTCTAGTATGCTGATTACATGTAGGATGACTAGGTGTAGATCCACAGGTTCCTCCAAGGCTTGAATATAGACATTGGAGGTGCAATGCAGATCCATTGTCCACAGACTTTAGCTGAGGCCTTCGAGAAGGCCTATATAGCAGAGGAGACTCGAGGAAAGACCCAGCAGGCTAGAGACCGAGTCTGAAGCTGCATATAGTAGATGTAAGAAAACAGATCAAGGGGATCAACACCTCTTCCTCGTGGTGGATAGGGTTTAGTACATTCATCTTTTAGACCCCAGCAGCAATAGTAATAGTCTCGTCCACCTTATAGACCTCCTCAAAGGTTTGATGAATAGAGAGGTCGGAGTATGGGGCCTCCTCCTAGGGATCCCATCAAGACACAGGGTGCCCAGAGAGCTCACTCAGTAGGGGCTCTCTAGAAAATACCTTAGCATACCACAATTAGATCATCAGGATCCACACCATAGACCTCCAGAGTACTGACTAGACCTTCTACATAGGGGAGAGGATCAGGAGGATGTTTTGGTTGTGGTGTTACTAGGCATTTTTGGAGAAATTTCCCACATAACCTTAATAACAAGGGTAAGACACAGATCTTAGAACCTACTATTGGTGATATGGGGTGTATCCATAGGACGTATGCAATGGTCAAGAAACATTAGGTAGAGCATTAGAGTATAGTTATTGAGACTGCAGGTAGCATTGGTGGTATTCCTACCTCCATCTTGTTTGATTCTGGTTCTTCTGATTTTTTCATTACACCATCTTTAGTAGAATGATGTAGGCTGGTGGTAGTTAGGAAGGGTCATAGTTGGGATGTTGAGATGGCTTATGGAGCCAAGATCTCTATAGACTCCTTAGTTAAGAAGTGTGTAGTGGATTTTGGACCTTTCACCACTACTATGGATCTATGTATCCTTCCTTTGCAATCTTATGGAGTCATCTTAGGTGTGAATTGGTTGTCTACACACAAGGCCAGAGTGAATTTTTACCACAAGGTTATATCTTTTGCAAATTATTTGGGAGTTGAGTCAATGATTTCAGGGGTCAAGAGACCCATTTCTATTCACACCATCTTTGCTATGTAGCTTAAGCAGTGTGCATGACAAGGTTTCTAGATGTATGCTGTTACAGTTAGTGACCGATTAGAGGATGGGTCTAGTGGACCATTGCTAGAAGATCACCCCATTTTGAGATAGTTTATAGATGTCTTTCTAAGGGAGCTACTAGGGTTACCACCCCCACATGAGATTGATTTTCATATAGATCTAGTTTCAGGAGCAGATCCTATCTCACGAGAACCTTATCAGATGACCACCCTAGAGCTCTGTGAGCTCAAGTTGCAGCTTTAAGGAATTTTAGAGAAAGGCCTTATCCATCCTAGTGTATCCCCTTGGGGTGTACCGGTGATCTTTGTGAAGAAAAAGGATGGATCCTTGTAGTTATGTATTGATTACTACCAGCTGAAAAAAGTAATGATCAAGAATCGTTATCCCCTTCCTTGCATTGATGATTTATTTGATCAAATGAAGGGATCCATGGTTTTCTCTAAGATTGATCTTAAGTCAAGTTACCATCAACTGAGGATTTTGGAGGTAGACATTCATAATACCACCTTCCATATGAGATATGGCCACTATGAGTTCACAATGGTACCTTTTGGTTTGACTGATGCCCCTACAGTATTTATGAGTTTGATGAATGGGGTATTTAGGAACTTCTTAGATTTCTTTGTGCTCATCTTCCTTGATGAAATATTGATTTACTCACATATGTATGAGGAGTATAAGGGGCACCTTCACCAAGTTCTTCAGTGTCTTCGGAAGTAACAACTTTATGGGAACTTAGAGAAGTGTGCATTCTTTTAGACAAAGGTGTAGTATTTGGGTCATATAATTTTTGGGGAATCTATTTCCATTGATCCTTCCAAGATTAGGGCTATTATGGATTGACCAATACCCACTATAGTGAGTGAGGTGCGCAGTTTCATGGGATTAGTAGGTTACTACCAGAGATTTGTTTAGGACTTCTCTCAGAATGCACACCCCATCACTTTCCTTCAGAGGAAAGGGAAGAATTTTTTTGGTCAGAAAGGTGTGATTAGGCCTTCAATACACTGAAGGAGTGTCTCACTACAACACCTATTCTTGTAGTGTCGGACCCATAGGGTGAATTTTTTGTTTGCACATATGCTTCTTTAGCAGGGCTTGGAGGTGTGTTGATGCAGGAGGGTAGAGTAGTGGCTTTTGAGTATTGAAAACTCAAGGATTATGAGCTTAATTATCTAACTCATGATCTTGAACTTACAATAGTTGTGCACAATTTAGTTTGATGGAGGTATTTTCTACTTGGTAAGATATTTACACTCAATATAGATCACCTGAGTCTTCGTCACCTTTCATGTAGCTCAATCTCAATGCTCATCAGTGGCATTGGATGGAGTTACTTTGTGAGTATGATATAGTGATCGAACATGGGAAGGGGAAGGAGAATGTGGTAGAAATTTATCTCAGAAGATGGAGACATGTGGCTATGGCCACCTCAGTGAGCATAGATTTGTAGAGCATGACTCTTCAGTAGCTTCCTCTTGACAGCTTATAGATTGTAGTTCAATTAGAGATCGAGTCTCAGAGACCCCTTGAGGAGAAGATTGATGGTTTTTCATTGGAGACAGACGGTCTTCTCAAGCACAGAGGCTGGATTTATGTTCCCAGATGTGGAGGCTTGAATCAAGACATCTTGGCAGAGGCACATCATGCACCCTATTTAGCCCATCCTGGGGTGAAGAAGATACACGCCACCTTGAGACAATTATATCATTGGAGAGGAATTTGTAGAGACATGGCCCAATTCATGTCACAATGTTTAGAGTGATAGAGAGTTAAGGTCAAGCATCAGCATCCATCTGGCCTTCTTTTCCCTCATGCTATACTGGAATGGAAGTGGGACACCATTTCTATGGACTTCATTGTTGGGATACCAATTTCGAGATATCACCACGATGCCATCATGGTCACTGTTGATAAATTGACAAAAGTGGCTCACTTTTCTCTGGTGAAGACCACTTATATAGCTAGAGTAGTGGCACGGGTATATTTGGATGAGATTGTTAGGTTGCATGGGATTCCATGGAAGATCATTAGTGACAGTGATCCTTTGTAAACTTCCCATTTTTGGACTACCATGCAGCATGCCCTTGGGACAAAGATCAATTTTAGAACAACATATCACCCTAAAACTAATGGACAGACTGAGTGGGTGAATCAAATTTTAGAGGACATGCTTAGGATTTATGTGATGGATCATCAGTCTAAATGGGAGGAGTACCTGTACTTGGTAAAGTTTTCCTATAATAATAGTTTTCAAAGTTCTATAGGCATGGATCCTTTTTAGGATTTATATGGTAGAGAGTTTAGGACACCTCTTAGCTAGGATAGGATAGAGGACAAGGTTTCTCTTGGACCAACATTATTGTAGGACATGGAGAAATAGGTGATTTTTATCAGACAGAGACTACAGGAGGCACATGACAGATAGAAGAAGTATGCAGATCATCATAGGATTGACCGTAGTTTTGATGTGGGCATGAAGGTGTTCCTGCATGTTAGGCCACATAATATCCCTATCCATTATGGAAAAGGTTCTAAGTTAGCTCTTACATTTGTGGGTCCTTTTGAGATCTTGGAGCATATCGGCCCTTTGGCCTACCATCTAGCATTGACACCTAGCTTGTCTCACATACATGATGTGTTTCATATTTATGTTCTTAAGAGATATGTTGCAGATCCTTCTCATGTGTTAGATTGGGTATCATTACAGGTGCAAGATCAGGGGTAGATGATGGTGGAGCCCATTTGTATCCTAGATCGCAAGACCCTGGACCTTCGAGGTAGAGAGGTTGATCAAGTTTGGGTGTAGTGGGACAAATAAAATGAGACCGCAACTAAATGGGAGGATGTTGTCTTGTTATGAGTTCATTTTCCACATTTGTTCCAGTGAATTCCAAGAGGAATTTGAGTCTAATGTGAGGGGTAAGTAGTGCCCACTTCCCTTTGACACCTTTTTATATTGATCAAACATTGTCGATTATATTATGGACATTATTATAGTTTTGATTAAGTATGATTTTAGATATTTGATCATAGATTATTATTGACTTTGATTCTTATATGATGCATGATGATTATTAGAGACACTTTATATGTTGATGATGTTATACTGTTAGACATGATTACATGATGGATGTTGTTCAGACTTGTGATATTTGGATATTTTAAGTAGACCTAGAAATGGAAAATTATTAGATGATAATATAATTGTTGATAAAACTATAAATGATATTATTAGATTTCTTTGATGTTGTTTTGATTCATATATCTAGACTATTTTGAAATTTTAATTATATTTATATTATTTTGGAAATTCTGATATGGCCATAGGTCGAAGGAGGTATTTGTGTTTTGCAGGTTAAAATATCACATAAAACATTGGGGGATTGGACATCAACCACATTGGAATTCTAGATGAATTCAACAAGGTCAACATGACAACTAGTTTTGTTTGTGTGTGTGTGTCTTTTTGTGTTAGGGATTCCCATGGGGGGATCACCTTTAAATGTGACCAAGGGATTTTATGTATTCCTTTTCTTTTTGGTCCTTTTTGTTTAATTTTTGCATGTGTTTATTTTGTGGTACACTTACCCCTTTCATTATTTATTTAATGGTGTGTAAATATTGTGAGTAATCATATTGTTTAGTTAATTAATTAAAAGATGTCATAATAATGTAATTAATAGAGTTGTTGGCCATGTTTTAAAGTGTTGTAAGAATGTGTAAGTAATGTGTAAGTGACTTTGTTAGTGATGGGTAAGCTAACTTTTGAGTGTGAAACACTCCACCTTCTTGGAAATTCGAATTTGTCCTTGAAGGATGATTTTGAAGGCTTGTGGGACAAGTTAAACTTGTCCCATACCCCTTAAATTTAACTACCAACCATACCTATAGTTTGAGAGTTAAAATTAGACTTTTGTAATGCATTATGGGAAGACAAATTGTAGGTTTTAATTGCACATTTCTTACATGTTTTAATTTTAGTCCTTATGGAGTATGGACTTATTTGAGTGTGTAAGTAAATATGTCATATTATTCACCCACCTATTTATTATGCATTGGAGAATGAATTTGAATTTTGTTTTGGAGTTGAGTATGTGTGAAGTGGAATCCTACATGGATCCACCTCACCCTCTTCTCTTCCCTCTATAAAATTTGAAATTCTTTCCTTGTTTTGGGTTGCTTCACTTTGGAGACTTCATTTTAGGAGAATTTTCTTGTTGTTTTGGGAGTTGTTGCTTTGAAGGAGTTTTGGAAAAATTGTTGCATACTTTTGCTTGGATGTGTTTGGACTATTTGCATTGGGATAGAGCTTGTTGTTTATGAACTTGGAACAAACTCAATCATGGAGAGGTAAGACGTTGGCTCTTGGAAATGCTCTTATTTCCCTTTTTTATGAATATGTAAATGCTGGTATGTCTATTATTGTTGTGGTTTATTGGGTAGATGGCTTAGGGATGGTGTAGGAGAAGACTATGGGGTACTCTTGATGGAGGCATAAGTGTTTTGGGGAGGCATAAATGTGGAGGGAGTTGGGTTTTGGGTTCCACCTTGTAAAAAATAAATAGCTTATATTTCTATACTCGTTATGGGGTGCCATAAGAGTTTGGGGAGGCATAAGGAAATGTGAGGAATAAGGGGTACTTGGGGAGGCATAACGAATGTAAAGGTTTTGATATATTATTTATGGTGGTTTGTAACTCAGGTGGTGATAACAATTTCCCCATTTAGGAGGTATAAGAAGAATCCCCCAGAGCTCTTGCTCCTTTGGCTTGCATGGTAAAGCCTGATTTTTGTGTGATTTCTTTCACGTGGTTGTAAAATTATTGTTCTATTTTGGACTATGTTTTATTGTGAAAATGTTGTGTGTATGTTTTGTGGAAGTCTGTTGTTTCCATGTTTTGGATCACATATTCTATTACTTTGTGGTTGGGGCTCAAAGGCCAATGAAGAAGGATGGATTCTCCTTTCATTGGATGTCTTGGTTGGGTGGATAGTGTTGCCTTTCCCTTGCCTTTGTTGTGATCAAAATTCAAAGAATGAAAATAATGTGTGTTGTTGTTATGGAGCTGAGAAAAGACTGTTTGGTAGTCCTTTGTGAAATGAAATATCATTATAACCCTTCCCACTTGAAGTGGATGATCTCATAAATGTTTGTAATAGAAATATGTTGTACAATTTTGCAAGTGAAATTTGAAATGTAAAAGAGTTATAATTTGTATTATATTTTCAAAAGAATGTGAAAGAATGAAATTGTTTTGTATACTGTATTTTGAAATCAAATGGAAAATAGGTTGTAAGAGTTAATTTGAATGAATGAAAATGGTTTTTATTGTCCATATGATGTTATTCCCATGGAAATATATGTTTAGCATGCACTATGAAATCTCTGTTTGAAAAATGGTAAAGTGGAACACATGAAAAGAAAATGAAATATTCTACTATGTAATTAATAAATGATTTTGGAAGAAATGAAAGAAGGAAGTTGTAAGTTGTCTTTTGGATTCAATAAATGAATGTAATTCTTTTCTCAAAATCTATTTTTGTAGTAAATATGATCATATCAATGTATTGAAAATCTCTGTTTGAAAGGAAGAAATGCATGTGAGAAAAGTGCGGTGTTTTGTCTCTTTAAAATGTGAAAAAAAATGGAAATTGGTATTGCATTTTGGCCTTGAATGGTTTGTTTTGAATGAACTGAAATGTGTCAGATTGGAATTGGAACGTATTCTAGATACTTGGAAGAAGCAATGACAAATAGACCCATCAAGATTTAATCCCTATTATTGTAATTTTAAAACTGGTAATTAATTAGACCAAAAATGCACCGTTCGAACCTGCAAGCAAGAAATAACAATGAAAATTTAAAATTGATCATGCTAGGGTATAAACGAGTTCAAATTGACTAAAACACTTCAGGAAATATTTCAAAACTTAGCAAAATCAGGCTCAAACTATTTATAGTCATTTTTTTTCAAGAAAGGGAAATGTTCAAATTATAAATCATTTAGTAAAATTAAACCTTGAATCCTTCCTTAAATCCATTTAGGAACAATCCTCCATGTATATTTGACATATTGAGAGAGGAAGAAGATAAAATTGAATAAAATTCACAAGTTAAAATTTACCAGTTTGCACTGTGAAATCTTGCAGGCCATTTTCTTAAAATTGGCCCCTTAAACTTTATCAAAACCAAAGATTAATTATCTCTATGAAAAAAGGACGTTGAGAGTTTTCCAAAAATTCCTCGTTTTCAAAAAATTGATCTCTATCAAAAATTATGGCCTTCTAAAGTTTTCTTCACTTGGAGTTAAAATTTTGGGAAAATTTTCCTTGGCAGGCCCGCGACCTGAATTTTTTTTCCCTTAAGCACTTAGGATAATTTTGGGAAATTTTTCAAAATTTTCTCCATCACCCCACCATCTTGCAGCCAATCATAGGCTGCCACATGGAACCACAAGGTGTCAGCAGATGGGTGGATCCCCTTTTTAACTTAGTGCTTTCAGAAAATTTTCAAAAAAATTCAAAACTTTCCCCACCGTTCCGCAACCAATCAGGTGATGCCACATGGCATCACGAGGCATTGATGAAGGAACGAGTTCCATTTTGTATTTTACATCTCAGAAAATTTTTGGAAAATTTTCCAAGTGTTCCCCATTGTTCCATCGGCCCATATCCAACCAGGGGCTGCCAAGTGGCATCACGAGGTGCCAGTGGAGGCGTTGGTCTTTGTACCTGTACGACAGAAAAGTGAAATGTGAGGATGATAATTGACAAGTGACCTTCTATGTACCCAAACTCCTGAGGTCATGCTGAGACAGCCAGTGGTTTGTAATGCAGGTGACATTGATGAAGCCACATCCAGGATTATGGCCAATTTTCTACGATAGACAAAGCTATAGGTGTTGTCCACTCAAAATTCCCCGCTCCATCAAAAGTGAAAATTTCAAAAAATTTAGTTTAAATGTCTTTTCTGTCGAGCTGGTGGTGTGGAAAAAGTCTTGAAGTCGAAAAAATCTAAGTTTTGGGTCATTCTATAAATATTTCGGGCCTATCGGACATTTTTGTCCCACCTGTCCCAAGTACGAAAGTGCATTTTGTTCCCTGATCGGCCGAAACCTCCGAATTTGTCCCATTTTCGGGCCCGTCGGAAGTTTTTGTCCCAAGTGTCCCGAAGTTACTGTGTGAAATGTTCCAATTTTGGCCGAACCACCCGAACCGCGTACTTCACACTTTCTTGTTCCAAATGTCCCAAATCAAAAAGTGCGAGTTGTTCCATTTTTGCCTGAACCACCTGAACCGCGTACTTCGCACATTTTTGTTCCAAGTGTCCCAAAGTCAAAAGTGCAAGTTGTTCCAATATCAGCCGATCCGCCCGAACCGCGCTTTTATGTTCCAACTGTCCCGAAGCCAAAAGTGCGAGCTGTTCCATTTTCGGCCGAAACACCTGAGCCGCGTGTCTCACGCATTCGTGTCTCACATGTCCCAAGTGAACCTAATGCAATTCATACTTAGTTTTTCCCGCTTTACCCAAATATGCTAAATATGAATTTAAGTTGCGGCTCTGATACTATCAATCCGAAGATCAAATTCCAAGGAAAGCTGGTAGAAAGATGAAGCTTTCAAGACACCGGTTATATCAATTTTCAAAGATATCCATTGTCATCTTCAAAATGAAAATTCTTGTGTGTCACTCGTGGCAAAGACATAGCTGAGACGTGGAAGAAATTCAAGCAGTGGTTTCTAAAGTTGATGGGTCCCTCTCAGTGACCGGCCACATGTCTTCTTCCCCATACATTTCTCTTCTTCCCTTTCTTTTTCAGTTTTCTTTGTAATAGGTTGAGGTAATTGCGTTTGGCATTCCTTAACTATTCTCTATTTAAAAGAAACGGTTACAAGGAGTAACTGAATTGTAAGCTATATAATGGCCTTCTTTGCGCCATTTTGAAAAAAGGAGGAAGAACTTGGCATATTTTCTGAAAGTGTAAATAGATCAGAAAGAAATCAATACAAAAGGGCTTTCCGTTCATCGTCTATCTATCTCTGTTATCTCTGTGTTTTCATTTAATATTGTGAAGATCGTTTTGTCTCTAATTTATTAGTCTCCCTGGTTGCATACTGTCCGGTTTTGCAAATACAGCAGTCTTGTACAACCAAGAAGGAACTTTGTGTCCTTGATTAATGAATTTGAAGAAGGTTATTTACAGAACTTTGTGTCTTTAAATTTAATCCTATTCAGCCAATGCAAGTGATCTTGTCTTAAATTCCTTGAAACTTCGCATACATAAAGAATTATTCTGCTATCTATAATTCTGAATGTTGTTATTCTGCTCATCCTCTTATTTCCTTTCCTCAGTTCTTTTGTAACTGATGACCCTTGTGGAAAACACTTTCATAATATCCAAGTTCAACCATAAAATAATATTTTGTACATTTGTAAATACGTTCGTTTCTGAATAAGGGAGCCTCTCCCATTAAAGAGGAGGGACTTCTTGTCCCCTGACTGTTGCTCTTCTAAAAAGTCCTATTTGAAAACCAACAGTTTTTGGCGACTCTGCTAGGGAAAATCGCACTCCAGTTCTGTAATTTTTGATCATCCTTTGATCTGGTGACTCCGCGTTTCACTCGAGGGAGAAGGGCCCTTGGTATCGAAGATTCTTAGTTTCAGCTTTTAGAACAATAAGGTTTTCCTTTCCCTTCAAATTCAATAAGAAATAGAAGGACCCGTTCGACAAGCACTCCACTTGTTGAAGATAGAATTCCTACGGGTGGTATTCCTTCAAATCCTGCTAGTCCCAATCTACGAGCTTTGATCCTTGCCGGTGTTACAGTTCCTCTCCAAGCCGTTTTTCCAAGAATGGCAGTGCCATTACCATGGGGTCATCGTGTCGGGCCTCTGTCCCTTGCTCAGCCTTTGCATGAGTTACCCAGAGGTAACCAGAAGAACTTCCCTAAATTCAAAGGCGATGGCAAAGTGCACCCTGACGAACACATCGTAGCCTTCGTTGTTGCATGTGGATTTCTGGGAGTCGAATATGAAGACGTCTCCGTAAGGCTGTTTGTTGAGACGTTACAAGATAATGTTGCTGATTGGTTCTATCACCTTCCGGCCGGTGCTATAACCGACTGGGACACAATGAGAACTCAGTTCGAGAACCATTTCAAGACGGCAGAAGATGTGCATGCCTTGCTTGCCCAGGTCTCTCAGATAAAGAAAGATTTACAAGAGCCCATGAGGGAATTTGTGGCCCGGTTCAACAGGTTGGTAAATAAAATTCCAATGCCTACCCAACCCGTCGACCAAATTCAAAAGTGTTTCTTCCTAAATGCTCAATAGCCCAAAGTTATTTATGCACTAAGAAGGGCTAATCTCAGAACACTAGCTCTGGATCAAGAACTGGCTGTTAGTATCGAAGATGACTTGATCATGTCAGGGAAGTTGAGAAGAGACCCTCCCAAATCTAAGTCTGCTGCTTCTTCCTCTTCCACCCCTGGACCTAGTACTGATCCATTAGTCCAGAAACTCATAAATGATCTTGTCGCTATAAAGAAACAGTTGGCTCAACATGCCCCGTATGCAGATGTTCCAAGAAGAAATTTTCAGCCCAGAAATCGTTTTCCTGCTCCTCACACAAGACTAGCACTTGAAGGACCTCCTGTTAAGGTTCCTGTGAACGCAACCTATGAAGTTGAAGAGCCAGATGATGATGAAGCTTGCGAGGAGTTTGTGGAGGAATTTGATGATGAAGCAGAGGAACTTTAGGGATCTCGGGTTAATTTCTTTACCACTGAGGGCATTGATGATTATGACGAAGTGGTAGCAGACATGAACAACGAATCTTTTGCTGTCATGACTCGAGAATAGACAAAGCAGAGGGAGAAGGTGACCCAACCACCTAAGAAATCCAAGGAGTAGTCGGCAACTATCCCTGTAATTGCAAGAAGAGGATCTCATATCCCTACTTCATCTACACAGAAGGTGAGTCCTATCAATCCCGCTACCAAAGTTGCTTCTTCTTTTTCTCCTAAAGTTGATAAGCCTAGAATTCCAAATGACGATGGCTCGTCCACTTCTGGATCCTTTGATATTGTTGATCACCTGAAAAAGACCAAGGTACAAATCTCAGAAGCTGAGTACTATCAAACCCATCCCAAAGCCTTTGCCAAAATGATCCACTTTGTTAATTCCAACTCTAAGACCACTTCTAAAGGTTTTCTACCTACTCCTCCCTCTGCACCACAGCCCAGTCTGGTAGCTGCTGTCACCTCGCCTGGTGACAAAATTAAACCATTTTATATAACACTTCTCATAGCTGGCCATAGGCTCAGTAATTGTGTCATAGATTCTGGAGCCTCAGATAATGTGATGCCTGCTAAAGTAGCTCATGCTTTAGGCTTGACCCTCACTCATACTTATGGATCCTGCTACTCCATGGAGAGTAAGGAAGTGCCTTTGGTTGGGAGGATTAAAGATGCACAAGTGGCCTTTGCTGCTTTGCCTAAAAAGAAAGTCTTGGCTACCATCCTAGTAGCAGACATTCCTCCTTCTTATGGAATGTTGCTAAGTAGAAACTTCTATAAAGATGTGGGCGGGGAGATTCAAATGGATTGGTCACATGCACTCATACCTGTCAATGGACACATGAAGAAGTTACTACCTGAGAAGCAGTCTGAGTATATTGTGTAGAAAATGGATGATCCTAAGGCACAAATACTCTATGAGGATATGGGGCATGGTAATTACATGATTCTGTCCCCTGATGAAATCCAACCCTCCCAAGTATCACCTAAAGATCCCAATGGTGGTTGGATTTTAGAATTTGATGGAAGTTGTTCCTCAGCTGGTTCTGGAGCTGGTGTCCTGCTAGTGTCACCTGAAGGATGCCTACATCCTTTTTCATTTAAGTTGTAATTTGAAAACACTAATAATATAGCAGAGTATGAGGCTCTCATTCTTGGACTGCAAGTGGCCAAAGAATGAGGTGTGAAGAACCTTCTGGCTCGTGGTGATGCAGAGTTGATTGTGAAGCAGGTCAGAAACCTTTTTCAGGTAAAAAATGGAAGGCTGAAGCATTACCGGAATCAGGTTTGGGATTCCATTGAATTCCTTGATGCTTTCTCTATTGAAGCAATACCTAGAGAAAAGAACAGCAGGGCTGATTCACTGGCTGTCTCAGGGTCACTACTGATTCCCCATCCTGAATTCTCTCAGGATAAGTTCACTATTGAAATGGTCCACCAGCCTAGTGTACCTGACAATACCAATAACTGGCAAGTTTTCAACGATGACCAGCATTTGCTTTCCTTCCTGGAACTCAAGGGTAATTTCAAACAACTGTATTTTGAGGGAAGTGACAACCTGCCTCGTGAGAGTGTGTCCTCTGACCAAGCTGTCACCCAAGGAGAAGAAACAAATCAAGATGGATGCATCAATCTCAAAGGAAACAAGATTCCTAAAGGGTTGGTGAGTTTGGAGGAACTATTTGATAAGCATGACAGGTATGTGAAATATAAAGCTTCTACTGGACCTCAGCAATCAGCTGAGTATGATAAGATTGATATTGGGAGTTCTAATGACCCTAAGCTGGTAAATATTGGAAAATGTTGTACAGCAGATGAAAGGAGAAAAGCAATTGATCTTCTAAGAAGGTATAAGGACGTTCTTGCATATTCTTATGAAGATCTGAAATCGTTCAAGCCAAAAGATATGCAGCACTCGATTCCTCTCAAACCAGGAATTAAGCCTTTCAAGTAGAAACAAAGGTAGTACAACCCCAAAATAGCTGACACCATCTTTCAGGAGATTCAGAAGTTGTTGAAGGATAAAATTATTTTTCCTATTCACCATTCAACATGGATTGCAAATATTGTGCCTGTCAGGAAGAAAAATGGTGAGATCCGCATCTATGTTGATTTCAGGAACCTGAATCAGGCTTCTCTAAAAGATAATTACCCTTTGCCTATGATGGATCAAATATTGCAAGCAGTAACAGGATCTAAAATGTTATCTATGCTTGATGGATTCTCTGGATACAATCAGGTAGAGGTTGATACTGCAGATCAACACAAGACAACCTTCACCACTCCTTGGGGTACCTTTGCCTACAAGAGAATGCCTTTTGGGCTTATTAATGCTGGTGCCACTTTCCAGAGAGCTATGGATCTAGCTTTTGGAAGCTTGAAAGGGAAGTGTATTGTCATATACCTTGATGACCTGACAGTGTTTTCCAAGACAAGAGCGGATCATTTTGATCACCTGGAGACAGTTCTGCTGAGATGCAGAGAGCATGGAATCTCTCTGAACCCTAAAAAATCTATCTTCTGTGTTACAGAGGGAAAACTATTAGGGCACATTATCTCCAAGGATGGTATTAAGATTGATCCTAAACGAGTTCAAGCCATCCAACAAATTCCTCTCCCAACCAGTAAAAAGGGCGTGCACTCCTTCTTCGGCAAGATCAATTTTTTAAGAAGATTCATCACTGATTTTGCTGAATTAACTTTGAATATTTCTCATATGATGAAAGGGAAGCAAACCTTTAGTTGGTCTTCTGAAGGAAAGGAATCCTTTGAGGGTATCAAGAAAGCTATGGCTAAAACTCTAGTTTTGGCCTGTCCTGATTTCAGCAAAGATTTCACCATCTATTGCTATACTACAGATAATACCCTAGCTGCTATCTTAACCCAAGAAGACTCCGATAAACATGAGCTACCAATTGCCTTCATGAGCTATATCCTGAAGAATCATGAGCTAAAATACACCATGATGGAGAAGCATGCTTTTGCAGTAGTCAAAGCTGTTAAGCAGTTCTGTTTCTATATCCTCAACTCTCACTCTATGGTGTTGGTTCCAGATACAACTGTTAAGTCAATTCTTACACAGCAAGAATTTGGATCCAAGAGAGGGAACTGGGTGGCTAAGGTCCAAGAGTATGACATTGATATCAAACCAACCAAGCTGGTTCGTGGAAAAGGTCTTTGTGAGCTCATTGCTGAAGGGGCCAAACATGAGTTGCTGGAGGAGAAAGCTGACCTTCCTACTATTCTGTTCCTGAGTTCGGTTGATGAATGGTATGCTGACATCGCCCATTTTCTCACCTATGGGGAATGCCCCCCTCATTTAACTACCAAAGAAAAGAGGAATGTTAAATTGAGGTCAGCACAATATGTATTGTCGGAAAATGCCTTGTTCAAGTGTGGCTTAGATGGGAGATTTTTGAAGTGTGTAGACAAGGAACAGCAAAGAAAGTTGCTCTCAGCTTTTCATGATCAGGCATGTGGAGGGCACTATTCATCAACGGTCACTGCTCACAAGATACTCCGTGGAGGTTACTACTGGCCTTCCTTGTTCAGAGATGCATCCAAGTGGGTGGATAAATGTGAGGCTTGTCAGACTTTTGTGGGAAGACCTAAACTGGCATCGTTGCCTCTCAAGCCAGTTGTGATTGAGGAACCATTTCAATAGTGGGGTCTAGACTTCATTGGTACACTTAATCCTACTTCCAGTGCTGGCCACACTCATGTGCTAACTACCACTGACTACTTCACCAAATGGGTGGAAGCTATTCCAGTCAAGAGCACTACTTCTGAAGTGGTATGCAATTTCATCAAAGAGAACATCCTGGTGAGGTATGGTGTACCTAATAAGATTGTAACAGACAATGCCTCAAATTTCTCTTCAGCTGAGATAATAGACTTCTGCTATGGGTATGGCATTTCTTTGGCTCATTCTTCATATTACTACCCCCAGGGAAATGGTCAAGCAGAATCCACAAACAAAAACCTGGTGACTATCATAAGAAAGTTGGTCAATGAGTCTCAACGAAACTGGCACAAAAAGCTCTATGATGCTCTTTGGGCAGACAGGATTACACCAAAGAGAGCTATTGGAATGTCTCCTTTTCAAGTGGTATATGGAGTAGAAGCTCAATTGCCAGTGACAGTGGAACTGCCAGCCTTGCACCTAATGAAGGCCATTGAGGATACTAGTTTCAATGATGCTCTGGATAAGAGGATTATGTACCTGCATAAACTGAATGAGGACAGATTGGAGGTTGCTGATCAGATATCTATTCACCAGCAAAAGATAAAGGTCCTGTTTGACAAGAAAGCTAGGTTCAGAGATTTCCAAGTTGGAGACACCGTGCTGTTATGGGATAAAAGACATGAACCTCGTGGCAGCAATGGAAAGTTTAATTCCCTGTGGCTCAGACCCTTCAAGATCAGACATTTTGCTGGTGAGAATTCTTTCTATCTTGATTACATGGATGGATCTCCTCTCCCACTTCCCTATAGTGGGAAATATCTCAAGTTGTTCAAGTCCTAGGTGACTAGGGAGTCCCTTTGTATATTCTGTACAGTGTTTTCTTTCTGTTTTTTTGGTGTGTTTCCCTTCTGTTGTTTTTGTGTGTTGCCCTCTGTGTTGGTCTGTTTTTGACTCCGTTGCCCAATGGATAAGGCAATGGTCTGCTTCACCAAGTTTGTCTAAGTTCTTGCCTTGTCTCATTCCTTGAATTTATGCCAAGTCATCCCCAGAAGGAGCCAGCTGTTGTCCACTCAAAATTCCCCGCTCTGTCAAAAGTGAAAATTTCAAAAAATTTAGTTTAAATGTCTTTTTTGTCGAGCTGGTGGTGTGGAAAAATTCTTGAAGTCGAAAAAATCTAAGTTTTGGGTCATTCTGTAAGGATTTCGGGCCTGTCGAACATTTTTGTCCCACCTGTCCCAAGTACGAAAATGCATTTTGTTCCCCGATCAGCCGAAACCTCCAAATTTGTCCCATTTTCGGGCCCGTCGGAAGTTTTTGTCCCAAGTGTCCTGAAGTTACTGTGTGAAATGTTCCAATTTCGGCCGAACCACCCGAACCACGTACTTTGCACTTTCTTGTTCCAAATGTCCCAAATCAAAAAGTGCAAGTTGTTCCATTTTTGCCTGAACCACCCGAACTGCGTACTTCACACATTTTTGTTCCAAGTGTCCCAAAGTCAAAAGTGCAAGTTGTTCCAATATCGGCCGATCCACCCGAACCGCACTTTTATGTTCCAACTGTCTCGAAGCCAAAAGTGCGAGCTGTTCCATTTTCGGCCGAAACGCCCGAGCCGCGTGTTTCGCGCATTCGCATCTCACATGTCCCAAGTGAACCTAATGCAATTCATACTTAGTTTTTCCCGCTTTACCCGAATATGTTAAATATGAATTTAAGTTGTGGCTCTGATACTATCAATCCGAAGATCAAATTCCAAGGACAGCTGGCAGAAAGACGAAGCTTTCAAGACGCCGGTTATATCAGTTTTCAAAGATATCCATTGTCATCTTCAAAATGAAAATTCTTGTGTTTCTCTCGTGGCAAAGACATAGCTGAGACGTGGAAGAAATTCAAGCAGCGGTTTCTAAAGTTGATGGGTCCCTCTCAGTGACCGGCCACATGTCTTCTTCCCCATACATTTCTCTTCTTCCCTTTCTTTTTCAATTTTCTTTGTAATAGGTTGAGGTAATTACGTTTGGCATTCCTTAACTATTCTCTAGTTATAAGAAACGATTACGAGGAGTAACTGAATTGTAAGCTATATAATGGCCTTCTTTGCGCCATTTTGAAAAAAGGAGGAAGAACTTGGCATATTTTCTGAAAGTGTAAATAGATCAGAAATAAATCAATACAAAAGGGCTTTCCGTTCATCGTCTATCTATCTCTGTTATCTCTGTGTTTTCATTTAATATTGTGAAGATCATTTTGTCTCTAATTTATTAGTCTCCCTGGTTGCATACTATCCGGTTTTGCAAATACAACGATCTTGTATAACCAAGAAGGAACTTTGTGTCCTTGATTAATGAATTTGAAGAAGGTTATTTACAGAACTTTGTGTCTTTAAATTTAATCCTATTCAGCCAATGCAAGTGATCTTGTCTTAAATTCCTTGAAACTTCACATACATAAAGAATTATTCTGCTATCTATAATTCTGAATGTTGTTATTTTTCTCATCCTCTTATTTCCTTTCCTCAGTCCTTTTGTAACTAATGACCCTTGTGGAAAACACTTTCGTAATATCCAAGTTCAACCATAAAATAATATTTTGTACATTTGTAAATACGTTCGTTTCTGAATAAGGGAACCTCTCCCATTAAAGAGGAGGGACTTCTTGTCCCCTGACTGTTGCTCTTCTAAAAATTCCTATTTGAAAACCAACAATAGGCAAGGATGAGAATCGGAAAGGAACTTTCCTATGGATAACCATGGGAGGATCAGTGACTAAGATCTGGTAGTGTGATCTCCTGGTAGCTGAAATAACAAAGGGTAGATTTAGAGGCTATGAGCGGGTAGCATAAATTCCCTAGTGGTTTATCCTCCTAATTAGGATCTAAGTATTAATCTAAATTGAAGTCTCCAAATTAACTGAAACTGAAAATAATAATTTGTACTACTATTGAAAGGGAAACTAATATAAACAAAAGTCATGATTGAAACATTATAATTACAAACAACTATTTAAAATACTTTTATACTAAAACTAAACAAGCGAGATAACCCGATGTGGTTATTCACCTGTACAAATGTGTGAATCTAGTTGAAAGACAACTAATTAACTTAATTGAAAACCTTCAATCTTACCTCAAAAGTGAGGAAAGAATCATAGCTTCTCAAAAGTTATCATTCCCCACAACTTCCCTAGTAATATCGAGAGCAAAATAATTAACTACTCTATTTGATATGTTGTAACTAGAACTTTGATAGCTCAAACCTAGCATTTATAGAATAGTGGTAAATCTAGTTGTGTGTGATTTCATCCCCTCAGTGTGATCTCCTCGTTTCTTCGTGTCCTTGTGAATCTAGAAAGTTTGTATATGATAGTATCAACAGAAGATAGCATTCGAGCAATGGAAGCTTTGGATATAGACCAAATACAATGTGAGTAGGAGAGGGATAGCGCAAGAGAACAGAGCTTGACTATGAAATTCCTAGTAGGATTTATTGCGGGAATACAACAAAAGTGCACTGAGAGTTTCATAAACTATCCTTGTGATAAAACAACACCTGTAACTTTAATGGATTCTAGTCTAGAAATGAAGCTATTTTATTCTAAACTGATTGTATGCCACAACACTTAAACAAGACTGAAACAAGAAGATGATATGACCTCTAAAATGCCAACAATGGAAGCAAAATATGAAACTTACAAAATTATAAGCAAGGAATTTAAAAAATGAACAAGAGAATTGAGAGGATGAGGGGCCATTTTCTTGAAAACAAGCTGGCTATTTATAACCAATGCATTTACCAGAGGGTAACTCCCATTAGAACTCTTTTACTATAAACAAAGGAAAAACACTATTACCAGGGGACCAAAAACATTAATGCAATCCAAAGTGGTTGAAGAAAGTGTGTAAAATCCAATATTTACGTTTGACGCAATCGTCAGAAGGATCTAGAAAATGCGTACAGGACCACTGCCATGTGCAAGGTGGCAGTTATAGGACCACCACCCTGTACTAGGCGGTGGTCACGGGACTACCGTCCAGCCAGGGTGGGGGTTTTGTCACTGAAGGCAAAATGCAAGAAGAAAAATGGGTAAATGGAAACACAAAGCATATAGAGGCTAAGTAGGTCATATGAGATACAAGCGTATACATGGCAAGATTTTCTAGATTCTGAACACCTTGCAAGGAGACCTGTATCATCATTGAGGCACTTGTAAGATTGTTCCGGTGGTGCAGTACCCTAAAATTTTGGGTACGTACATATTGCCCCCTCGGAGAAGCATCTTAGCCATGAAGAGGTGTAAAATGGTGAGTCTGAGTATGGCGGTCCCGAAATGGGGAGTTAGGAATTATACCTAACATGCCCGTGTGCTGGAAAGTTGCCATCCAAGATCCTGCTACCTATAAAATGAAAAAGGGGACTCAATTACAGCTAGATAAAAAAATTTAGAAATAAGACTGAATTGACATGAAAAATGGACTTACCATTTGCGTGGGGTTTAGAACTTACCTTTGTTGGCACTCTGACCCTGGGAAAGACATTCGAAATCAAATTAAGAGGGCTATTTATATAAAATGAAGTCATTTTATTATTCATTTACGTGGATTGATTTGATAGTTTTTTGAGCTCTGGGACCCACGGTGACGATTTTCGATGAGAGTATAGTAAAAAAAAAATTGGTGAGATAGCGATCATGCCTCTGAGAGCGGAACATCAACCCGCGAAGTCTCATGTTAGTTCTTCTCGATTTGTTGTTTTTAAACCTAAAATGTGGAAATGATTAAATCTTTCCCTTGGGGGGATCATTTTTGAAAATATTAGTTTTAAATGTGTCTTTAGGGGGGTGCCCATAGGGTAGGTTTCTTTTTTTTTTTAAAAGGTGTTTTTACTTTTTTTAAAGTGGTTTTTAGGGCTTATGACCCGTTTGACTTTGCGGGAAAGGACCACCACCCTGTGTAGGGTGGTGGTTACGGGACTACCACCTTAGAAGGTGGCGGTTATAGAACCACCGCTCTACACAGGGTGGTGGTGTGTGAAAGAGGACCAAAATAATACAAATTTTAGCTTGTTTTTTCATGTATAGAATGTTTACATGTTTTTACTAGTTTTTCCAACTGGATTTCAGTACTAACTCACTTATATTTGTGTTTTTGGGTGTATGCAGAAGGAGGAGTACATTAGATGGACTAAGAGAGGGAGTGTGATTGGTTCTTGGCATTGTTAGAGGCACTCTCCTAGGTAAAGTGGGATACTCTCCAGAGGGTTGGTATATGGAGGATTGCATAGGTTCCTCGTGTTGCACC
Organism: Taxus chinensis; assembly: GCA_019776745.2. Taxonomy (NCBI): domain Eukaryota; kingdom Viridiplantae; phylum Streptophyta; class Pinopsida; order Cupressales; family Taxaceae; genus Taxus; species Taxus chinensis. The sequence goes on along the minus strand of CM034154.1, from coordinate 464,210,637 downwards.
TACCTGTCACATACTGTATGACATTTTCTCATATTGGGATGTGGATCAGAACACCTTTTGATTTCCAGGAGTTAGGGGTGAGTGGTCTATCACCCTGGAGGATGTTTACCATATATTGGGGGTTCCAATCCTTGGGCAGAAGCTATCTCTTAAGACAACAGTATCTAAATCACAGGTGGTTCAGTGGGCCACCTACATGGGAGATGCAATTGTATCAATGGGATTGAAGAAGGGTGTGAGGATATTCTCTATTATTGAGTCAAACATTCCCTTGCTCCACAAGGCCATCATGGGCATCCTAGCATCGAGATTGATAGGGGACAAGAGATGGGACACCCTCTTAAATTTTTGGGCCCCCATTATTCGTCAGATTGAGGGCCATGGACATGTCTATGCATGGGGAGTAGATATCTTTGGGACTAAGTACCATGACTTATATAGGGTAGTTCATTTATAAGGATAGTCACTGAGCCTCCCAACTCTTGTCATGAGTTGAGTGTATGAGCACATCACCCCATATGGGAGAGGTGTAGAGGTGGAGGATCCTAGGGCCGTCATGGCAGTGAGTGGATGGGGATGATAGTGCTTAGAACACCCCACTAGCCAGTGGCCTCTCTACCACTATAGAAATGGAGGCCACCCCTTATCAGGCCATGGCATGGATATGGGGAGAGGAGACTGTCACTTTGATTTCTTTTCAGACCACCAGCTAGTTGATAGAAAAGGTAGGGAAGTTGGAGATACACCCCTTTGACAAAGTACCGTAGCAGTTTCGCCTCCGCTATAGTGACATGCTTCCTCTGATGGTGTCAGTGTATAGATCTATCCGTGAGGCTCAGGGAGGTCCTAGAGGCCGGGGTTAGACTATTGTTACTTCTGGTACTCCTATTGTGGCTAGGAGGGTGGTATGTGAATGAGGGAGAGCCGGTGCTCTTCAAGCACCCTTACTTCGAATTGCCTCAAATCCTGCTCATAGTAGTGATGAGCCCATTAAAATGGACTCTGAGTCTGAGGAGTTCACTAGGGGAGATACTGAGGACAAGATAGAGGACATGGATATCAGTGAAACAAGTGGGGGGATGATAGCGATCCCGAGTGGCATGACATTCAGGAGATCCTACAGGATGAGAGGGCATAGCAGAGCATAGAGAGGGTGAATCTAGTTTCAGAGGAGTTTCTCTCTCAGGATTTAGGTGGGGATGGAGAGTTTGTTGCAAGCCATCATGTTGCCCCAGATGTGGGTGAGGGGCACTTGTCAATGGCAGTGTTAGTGGTGGGCACGGATCCTAGAGATCCTTCATGGAGGCCTGAAGATCTGAGTGAGATGTCACGCTTCTCTTGACATTTCTTTTAGTTAGAGTTTTCCTAGTTTGTTGTTTCTTTTTGTTTTGTTTACTCTTGGTTTTATCATTGATCATTTTCTACCTTGTTTTTTCCTTTGTTTATAGTGACTGCTGATGAGTGACGAGACTTGATTCACTGAGTGTGCACTAATACCTTGCTTCTCCCCTCGTAGAAGACTCATGCTGAGCTTTTCGTGGACGTGGTGGAGCCCTCAGCAACCGGTAGGCACACCGATGTTTTTTCCTCTATCTAGAATGTGGAGAAGATCATGAATTCTCTCCACATGGAGGTAGTTGGGTATAGGGCAGCCAAGTGCATGATGAGGAGGAATCATTCTCATAGTGAGACAATAGCTACTTTTCGTGACTGCGATCCCTCAGTACATTCATAGTTCCGGCGTAGCTGGAGTCCTAGGCGTGGTCTTGCACCCTCTGAGGGATCCCATAGGGATTGAAAGACCATTTTGTAGCATTTTTTCAGATGTCTATATGAGTGTTTTTGTACTTTCTGGGCTCATTGAGTGTTTTGACCATGCCTAGTGCATGATGCCATTGTATATGAACCTTGATTTATATATATGTCTGTGTGTGTGTGTGTGTGTATCTCTTTTTGGATCCAAACTCTTGGCATCTAGAATTTTGTGACTTGTTTCCACATGTGTACTTAGATATTTTTAGAATATTGTTTTCATGTTTTTAGAATGTATGCAATGGATAAAAAATGATAGTAAATAGAATGTTTTAGTCTATATGTTTTTGTAATGCTGCTATGAGATGATACTAACATGTGGTAGTACTAAAATTTTGAAATCTTTGGGCAATTTTTGTAATTTCTTCTTATGTTGGAAAAACATGATGAATGCATAGTGATAAAGATATGAACTTGCCCCAATCCCAAATCCATGCAACTAGTAAGACGTAAGGGCTCAACACCAAGAGTTAGGAAGGGCACAATTTGTATGAGTTTGATTGAATGGAATGATGAGAGATAGACAAACCAGTAACAAGAACCAAATTTGGACCTACACACCCACCCTACTAAGAACTACTACCACACTTAGAAGGCCACTTACTCTCCAGTTTATCTAGACTTAGATTCACAAATTGCAATCTGGTTTTGAGGATTTGATCTCTTTGGAATTTGGATATTTGGATATTTGCTTTCTCTTAATAGAATTTGATTTGTGTTTTTAACATACCAAGATTTGCTAATTTGTGTGACTAGAACCCCCATACCCTGCCTCATGCCACTAGTAAGAAGCACGAGTTTATCACCAAAGGCAAGATATAGGCGAGTAATGGAACTTCTTTCCTTTCCCAACCTCACACCACTAGTAAGATATGTGGGCTTATCATTAAAGTTTGATGGGGCAAAAAGTGTGTAAAATAAAATATTTTGTTTGCTTGGTGCTTTTGATTTCATTTGATTTTGACATTTCTGATCTATGACTTCGGGATATCCTTTCATTCCAAGAGATTTAAGAGGGATAGATGTGACACCAAGAAGCTTCTAGAACAAACCATAGGCAAGGATAGCTTCACCTAGTAGAAAGAAAGAGAAAATCCAAGTATACAGACCTTGGTATGGTTTCCGTCAATGTTTGTCTGTCGAATTTGATGAGAAGATTTGAAATTTTTTGATGATGTTTGAAGAGATGTGATTTGAATGCTTTTGCCAATATTTCCAAAAATTTGCAAAAAATTGTTTAAGAGTAAGCTCCTGGACTACCACTTTCAATAAATGGACAAAATGAAGCAGCTAAAACACTAATGTAATGTAGGTAGCTATAATGTACAAATGGTGATTTTTGATATTTTATGCATAAAACTGTTTAAGATGCAAGGAATTGAAAGTTTCACCGAATTCCTCACCTTCTAGCGTACACAAAATATATGTGCCATTTCCATAGTCCTTCATGACTCCATATGGGCCCAACCATTTGGGCCAGAACTTCCTTCCTTGGCCGGTTTTCTTATCAATCAGGTTGTTTAGTCTTAGGACTAGATCTCCTTCATATATTTCTCACTCATAGACTTTTTTGTTGTACTACTGGCACATCCAGTCAGCATAGGCTTTGTGCCACTGTTCGACGTTTAACTTGGCCTCATCAAGGCTTTCCAGTTTAGAGAGGCATGCCTCCCTGTAAGCTTCTTCATCCAAAATCCCTTGTAATGAGATATGGAGACTAGGTATTTCAACCTCAAGCGAGAGAACTACTTCTGCTCTGAATACCAGTGAGAAAGGAGTTGCTCCTATTGGTGTTCTTAATGAGTTTCAATGGGCCCACAAGGCCGGATATAGTTTTAAATGCCAATATCACTTGTTCTCCTTGATCATTTTGAGGAGAATAGCTTTTAACATTTTGTTTGTCGCTTCGGCCTGCCCATTAGCTTGAGGCTAGTAAAGAGACGCTGTGTGATGGTTTATCTTGAACTTGATACATAACTCATGGACTTCATCATTTTTAAAGGACATGTCATTATCTGAGATAATGACTTGTGGGACACCATACCTACAAATAATTTGGTTCAGAATTAATTTGGCAATTACAAAACTTGGTAAGGTGTTGAGAGGCATGGCCTCCACCCATTTGGTAAAATATTTTGTGGCTGTAATTATAAAATTATGGCCATCAGTTGATGAGGGAGAGAAATTCCCTATCAAGTCCAGCCCCCACATGGAGAGGGGCCATGGGGTCGCTATTAGTTGCAAGGATTGTGTTGGCATGTGAATCTTGTGAGAGAATTCTTGGCATTTGTGGCACTTACGTACAAATTCCACTGCATCATGCTTGAGAGTGGGCCTAAAATAGCCCATCCGATGTATTTTTCGAGTGGTGGTGTGACCACTGAAATGGCCTCCACATATCCCATTGTGGGATTCATGAAGAATCTTCTTGGATTCTTTGGTGTCGATGCATCTTAAAAACATGTCGTCGAAGGATTTAGGATAGAGTAACTAATCTAAGACAACATATTTAGTGGTAATAATGTGTAACTACCTTATTTTTTCTGATGTGGCATCTTTCGGGTATGTGTGGTCTATGATGAAATTGATGATATCAGTATACCAGGGACATGTAGAGATGGGGGGGGCTGGTTTCGATGAAGTATACACACTCATCAAGGAAGTGCAGATTTACTAGATTTCCTCCATCTAGCAGATTGTCAGCTAACCAATCTATAATGATTCATCCCTTAATGTATTTTTGGTTTATGAACATCAACTCAAATTCACCCATTAAGGCTATGAAATTTCCAACCTTTTTAGATAAAGACCCTTGTGTGAGAAACATTCGTAAATGATTTGTCTTTACAACGACCCTCATTTCCTGGTTTAACATATAATGTCTTAAACATTTTATTGCAAAGAATATGGAAAGGAATTCTCTCTCTTCCTATGTGTAGCGTGCCTCATAATTGAGTAGTGTTCGGCTGATGAAATAGACCGCACGTTCCTATTTATCATCATCTTCTTGATCCAGCATGTAGGCTAGCAAGACATGAGTGGTTCGTGAGTATAGGATCAAAGGACAGTCTAGTTTGGGAGGCATTAGTGTGGGTGGGGACAATAAGAAACGTTTAACTACTTCAAAAGCCTCATTGCACTCTTCAATCCAATCAATTCTATAATCTTTCTTTAATAGATTGTTGATTGGATGAATGGCAAAACTTAGATCTGGGATGAATCTATGGATTACACTGAGTTTCCCAAGAAATTATCTAATTCCAAACTCGTCCAATGGTGGGATCATGTTGAGAACAACCCATATTTTGGCTGGATCAATATCAATCTTTCGTGAAGATATAATGTAGCCCAAAAGTTTGCCTCCTGTCACACCAAACACACACTTTTTTGGATTTAATGTGATGCCATATTTAATTAATCATGAGAGGATGATATGGAGCACTTCTGGATGATCATAGTGTTTCTTGGCTTTGGCCAACAAGTCATCCACATATGATTCCACAATTTAATGGATAAGATCGTGGAATATATATGTCATTTCTTGTTGATATGTAGTGATGGCATTCTTAATACCAAATGGCATGACAACATAGCAATAAGTTCCCCAGGGAGTTATGAATGTAGTTTTGGCTTGATCTTGTTTAGATATTTTAATCTGATTGTACCCTAAGAACCCATCCATGAGGGAAAATAGTTCAAATCTAGTTGTTGCATCAACGAAAATGTCAGTGGATGGTAATGGGAAGTCATCCTTGGGACAAGCTTTGTTAATATCCTGAAAATCTATGCAAATGAGTATATTCCCATTATTTTTTAGGATGGGAATGATATTATATACCCATTGTGAATACTCAATGGGCTTGATGAATCCTACTTGGAGAAGTTTTATCACTTCCTCTTTTACCATGAGAGCCACTTTTGGCTTCATTAGTCGGGACTTATGTTTAATTGGCTTTGCATTTGGTTTAGTGACAAGATTATGTACCACAACTTGTGGTGTAATGCCATTCATTTCTTTATAGTTAAATGCAAAATCCTTTTGATGTTATTTGAGGATTTGGGTGTGTATTTTTATCTCCTCCAGAGTTAACGAGGATCCCAACTTTAAAATTATTGGTTCCTCCTCTGTTCCAATGTTTCTTTCAATGGTTTCTTCTATCAAAGAAGCATTACCTTCTTCAAATTTAGGTGGGGCTGGAGGTAGCTCTAAGCTTTCACCATTTTCTATCTCATAGATATCAAGATCCTTCTGTGGAGGAGACTCTACCATGGGAATTCCAAAGTAGGAAGAGGAATGCAGTATTAGGGAAAGATCAAATATATGGTAAGCAAGGTGTAGCTCCATATAGGTATTTAGATATTTGAGAGTGACTCTATCATCGTCAAAGTGACCCATGATAGAAAAATCATCCTCAGCTTCTCCATGAGATAGGAGTGAGTTTTTTGGTATTTTACGCACTAATGGTTTGGTACGAAGTGATACTGTGAAATTTATATCCTCGAACTCACTATTTGTGGTGAAACGGGAAGCTGAGGTTTCTATCGAGTCTGCGAGAAGGTTTTTCTCTCATGGGATTGCTTTAATTGATATGAAGTTAAATCCCCTACTTAGATCTAATAATGTTGTTTTATAGAGTTGTAAGCTCTTAGCTCTAGTTTCATATACTTTAGAGACTTGGTTTGCAGCTAGTTGTGAGTCTCGTAGCACTCTAATGTCATTGACACCCATTCTTTTGGCTAGGATGAGGCCAAGGAGGAGAGATTTGTAATTTTCCCCATTATTTGTATATTCAAAGTTTAATTTAAAGGAAAAACATAGGATCTTTCCCTCAGGTGAAGTAAAGATCACTCCTGCCCCAGCTCCAAAGTGACAACTAGCTCCATCAAAGTGGAGAGTCCAATTCTCACTTGGAAAAATGGATGTTGGGATATCTATCGTATCTATTTCCTCTACTTTGGTTATCTCTACCATAAAAATTTCATCTGATGGAAGAGAAGCAATTCCCAGGGTGTGTCCCATGCCCATGGAATCAAATGGTAGGAGAATATGTAATTCTTTCTCTAGCAACTTGAAATTTTTTGTTGTAGTCCCTAGTGATACTATTTTTATAACATTGGTCTCACTTTTGAGTACTGGGACGTCCTCAGCTAGATTTGAAATTTCCAACTTAGTGGTGGGTATCAACTTTTCTTTTGGTTGTGAATTAGTTAGTTTGACAAGCTGGTTTGCTAGAATTTCAAACTCGGAGTGAATACTCGGTCTTTTATTTAAATCAGCTAGGTGTATATCAAAGGGTTTTAGGTCACCTTGTGCCACAAATACTTTCCCTAAGTGTAGAAATCTTATTTCTTGGAATAATGTGGAAGGGATTGCCTTCATGCGGTATATCCATGGCTGAACAAGGATCATATTATAATTGGTTTCCCGATCTATAATATAAAACTCAGTGAGGACCGTCTTGGGTCCTAAAGTGACTGGTAAAAATATGGTTCCAATTGAAGTGGCTTTGAGGCTATCATAACCTCTTAGCATATTTCGCATTGTGGAACAGTTTGTCTCTCCATATCCTAACTTTTGAAGGAAAGCAAAGGGGACTATGTTAACTACTGCCCCATCATCAACCATTGCATGTTTAACATAATTATTGTAGAACCAAACTTGTAAATGTAAATTCAGGTTGCCTCTTTGTGTAATTTCAGTGTCTATTGGCATTTTGATTATATCGAATATAAATTTTGCATCCCTATTTGGCTGCCTCGGAGGATAAACATCAAAGTCCACATGGTTTACTTACGTTTCTGAGGGAGGATTGATGTTGATTAAATGACCAAGGCCTAATGCTTCTAAGAGAGAATCCTTATGGGTAGGAGAGTTATTTAGCTAATCCAAGAAGGAGATGTGTGAGAAGGTTTTAGTTAAATCATTAATTAAGTCATAGGAACCTATGGGTTTTACTAGTGTTTGTTGATTGTTTTCTGGTTCCAATGGATAGCTTGGAATAGGTTGGGATGAATAATCCCATGTTATTGTTATGTTTTCTATGGGTAGCTTAGTGTCTAACTCCACTAAACCAACTATCTTAGTTTGATGTCGAGTTCCTAATTAGGGTATGACTGGTGGATTTAATGAAGTTGAAGCTTCATGATCATTGTTTCCTGTTACAACACCTTTGTTTGTTCCATTAGGATCTAGCTTGTTGTTGTTGGGGTGGTTTAGGAGCAGGTCATTGAAGATCTTAAGGGGTGAATTTTGAGGGAAAACTTCCCCTGCATAAGCGTTTGGCATGGGTACTACAGAATTTGTGAAAAACATATCTATAAAGAGTTATTTTTGATCTTCTGGAAAATGCTACATGAATTTATTGTATTCATGACAAGTCCTAGTATCATGGCCTTGAATCTTTTGGAAGCCACAATATAGATTAGGATTATAGTTTCGAGGATATTGATTTAAAATCTATTGTGACCTGAAATTTTGATAAGGTTGTTGGTTGTTAGAGTTAGAATTTTGAGGCTGTTGCCTTTGGTTTTGACTATGATATCCAACTAGGTTTCGATTTGTAATTTGTGTTTGGATTTTTCATCGTTGTTGTTTTTTTTTCCGTGGTGGAAGATTAAAAACCACCACATTTATTGTTGGAGTAAAATTGGTATTTCGTTGACTATTAACATGTGGCGAAATGTTTACAACCTTTTCCCTTTTAACTTGGTCAGTGACTCCATCTGTTGTAACTCCACGGTTATTGTTAAGGATTTTAGGTCCTTGATTTGCATTCCTTGTATTAGAATAGGCCATGGTGTTTTGATTGGGAGTGGTTAATTTTCTATTTGTCTCATATGTCTTGCAACCACTAGCTATCGCTGCTTGGTCGATTCAAAGAGAACTCTTGAGTAATTCATCATAATTTCTTAGTGGGAACTTCTGGACTTCTTCCTTTACCTCTCTATTGAGATAATTAAGGAATAAATCACATAGTTCCATTTGATCCATTTTTGGAGCACTCGCTGATGAGTAGAGAACCGTATGCCATCTTTGGATAAAATGAGCAGTAGATTTGTTATGTTCTTGTTTAAAATATAAGAATTCCCTGATTCCCATTCTTAACAACTTGTTCATGTTGAAAGCTTTGATGAATTCACACACGAGTTGTTTAAATGAGTGTATCGAAGCTTCAGGTACTCTGTAATACCAATCAAGGGAAATACCTTCCAATGTCTTAGGGAATATTTTAGCAACAACCCCGTCCCAAAGGAGTAACTCCCATATGGTTGTGGCATAGGCCTTAATGTGTGCATTTAGGTCTCCTTCCCCTTTGTATTTTGGTAAATCAGGACGAGGCCTTGGAAGAATAACACTTCATATGGTGAATTCTAGGGGCTCTCTTAAATATTCTGAATAATTCCCTACTGTGTAGGCCTCGACCATCGATGGGCCTTACTGAGGGGGTTAAGGTGGAATGGGCTGTTGATATGGCATAGCATATGCATGTGTAGGGACATAAGGGAATCCTTGTGGTTGAACAAACATCCCGGGAGAAGAGAACATGTCTCCTTATGATGAATTTGAATAAATGTTTAAGTAAGGAGGAACATTGTTTTGGTATGGGTTGTTTGGTGCCAATCTAGGAGGTGTCATGTTTTCAACTAGAACAGCATTTGAAAATGCGGTCCTAGCTAGTGTTTGTTGTGGGTAACTATAAGGATTTTGAGGAGGCATGCCCAACATGCCTGTTCCTATAAGGATATCGACCTAACTAGGATGATGTGGAGGGTTGGGAATTCCTACTTGTCCAAAGTATGAATTTTGGTTTGCTTGATCAAGTTTCAGCCCTCTAAGCTTTTCAGCTAAGGCTGAAATGACCTCCATTGGTGAAGATGCAACGCTTTTCCTTAAGGGTGTTTGTTTTATAGCTTGAGGTTGTAAAGGGGTATGATACCCTGCTATGAATTGATCATTACCCTGCCAAGCTTCACCAAGGATATTTCCCATAGGTGGATGAATGGGGGTGTTCCCCAGGAATAGAGTGTTAGACTGTATTTGCAAACTTCCTATTGGTGGATACATGTTTTGGAACAAGACCCAAGGAGATGAAGTGGACTCTCTAGTAAACGTCATATTGTTAGAGCCTAATGGCTCTGGCTATTGTGTTTGTGCAAACTGATCAAACTCCTCAATTCGGAATGAAGAACTTGAGCTAGTTCTTTGAGGGGGAGTTTGTGATGACAAGTAATTATTTGAATAGTTATCTGCCCATTCAGAAAGCGAGGGAAATGGTTGTCTATTTGTTTGACTATAGTTTGCTTCTAGACCTGAGAGAGGTCTGCCATATGCATCGTATCCTGACATATTCAGGGGGTATATGAATACCCATAGAACAATGGGAAAGAGCGAAGGTGGATGAGAGAAATGATGAATAATAAAAGGAAGAACTGTTTGTTCACATTGGGTTCACCAATTTTGTTGGTGAAGCTGATGTGAAGGCTAAAGAGGTGGAAAAGATGAAAAGCGTATTAATTGGAAGAACAAGTAGAAATCTGACTATGAATCAGAAGGTAGAATTTTCACGTCAAGTTAACCAATTTTGTACAATAGAAAAGTGACATGCAAGGATGATAATCAAAAAGTGACCTTTCCCATACCCGACCTCTTGAGGTCGTGCCGAGACAGTCAATGGTTTGTAATGCAGGTGACTTAGATGAAGCCACAGCCGGGATTATGGCCAATTTTCTACTATAGACAAAGCTATAGGCGAGGATGAGAATCGGTAAGGTACTTTCGTATGGCTAACCATGGGAGGATCAGTGACTAAGATCTGGTAGTGTGATCTCCTAGTAGCTAAAATGACAAAGGTGAGATTTAGAAGCTATGAGTGGGTAGCGTAAATTCCCTAGTGGTTTATCCTCCTAATTAGGATCTAAGTATTAATCTAAATTGAAGTCTCTTAATTAACTTAAACTAAAAATAATAATTTATAATACCATTGAAAGGGAAACTAATATAAAAAAAATGCATGATTGAAACATTATAATTACAAACAACTATTTAAAATACTTTTATAATAAAACTAAACAAGCAAGATAACCTGGTGTGGTTATTCGCCTATGCAAATGTGTGAATCTAGATGAAAGATAGCTAATTAACTTAATTGAAAACCTTCAATCTTACCTCGGAAGTGAGGAAAAAATCATAACTTCTCAAAATCTATCATTCCCCACAGCTTCCCTAGTAATATCGAGAGCAAAATTTTGACTGAAGTAAAATAATTCACTACTCTATTTTATATGTTGTAACTAGAACTTTGATAGCTCAAATGTGGTGTTTACAAAACAGTGGTAAATCTAGTTATGTGTAATTTCGTCCCCTCAATGTGATCTCCTCATTCCTTCATGTCATCATGAATCCAGAAAGTGTGTATATGATAGTATCAACAGAAGATAGCATTTGAACAATGGAAACTTTGGATATAGACCGAATACAATGTGAGTAGGAGAAGGATATCGCAAGTGAACAGAGCTTGACTATGAAATTCCTAGCAGGATTTACTGCAAGTATACAACAAAAGTGCACCGAGAGTTTCATAAACTATCCTTGTGATAAAACAAAACCTGTAACTTTAATGGATTCTAGTCTAGAAATGAAGCTATTTTATGCTAAACTGATTGTATGCAACAGCAATGAAACAAGACTGAAACAAGAAGATGGTACGACCTCTAAAATGCCAACAATGGAAGCAAAATATGAAACTTACAAAATTAAAAGTAAGGAATTGAAAAAATGAACAGGAGAATTGAGAGGATGAGGGGCCATTTGCTTGAAAACAAGCTGGCTATTTATAACCAATGCATTTACTAGAGGGTAACTCCCATTAGAACTCTTTTACTATAAACAAAGGAAAAACACTATTACAAGGGGACCAAAAACATTAATGTAAGCCAAAGTGGTTGAAGAAAGTGTGTAAAATCCAATATTTATGTTTGACGTGATCGTTAGAAGGATCTGAAAAATGCGTACATGACTAGCGCCCTGTGCAGGGTGGTGGTTACATGACCACTACCTTGTCCTAGGTGGCAGTCACGGGTCCGCCGCCTAGGCACGACAGTGATTTCGTCACTGAAGGAAAAATGCAAGAAAAAAAGGGGGAAAAGGGAAACACAAAGCATGTGGAGGCTAAGCAAGGTATGCGAGATACAAGCATATACATGGCGAGCCTTTCTTGATTCCGAACACCTATTAAGGAGACATGTATCATCATTGGGTCATGTGTAACATCGTTCCAGTGGTGTAGTACCCTACAATTTTGGGTATGTACAGTACCCTCTTAGCCCTTCGAGGTGTTAATTCAACTTTCTCCCCGCCACCCTGCTTTCCCTGAGTTGGCTTAGGACATGCCACATGTCCCTTTTAGACTCGCGGAAACACAGGTGCAGAGCCGACTTTTCACCCATGCGGGAGAATTGGAAAAATGTCTCCCGCCACCCCGCCTTTCCCCACTTTTCTTCGTGCTACCTTAAGGAGCGCCACGTGTCCCTTGTGGACTTGTAAACCCATGGAAGCATAGGTGCAAATGTGATTTTTTCCCTACGTGGGAAAATCTTTCTCAAGATCTCCCTGTGGCCCACCAACCCACCCGTTGGGCAAATTTTCACCCCTAAGCCCGCAAGCCCGTCCTTGGGGAAAATTTTCACCCCAAGGCCTGCCGTCCCATAGCTCAAAATATATGAGGAGTTAGGATGACTTATTTATATCACTGGAAAGGTGAGGAAATTCCCTATCCAATGGGAGTAATTTAGGAAAAAATTTAATGTGCTAAGGGTGAGAAAAATCAAGTTAAAAATTTAAGCCTGTTAAAGAGTGGGTATGGTAAGGAATTTTCCCTCTAAACCTAATTGAAACTTCTAACCCTAAAAATTGGACCTTATGAATTCTTATAATTATTAATAAAAGAAAAATATACTCTCATAGATTTGAATTTTTCTGGAACCTGTTTGTGACAGCTATTGTCTTGTAACCTGGTTGTAGATTCTTTTAATAAAAAACAATTATTCCATAATTTTCCTAAGATAATCTTAGGTTGTTCTTGGGTCTCAAGTGGGTTGTGTTTAACGGGTGTTACAGGAATTGTAAATATATAATCCCTCCTTATTAAATGAAATATGTTTGAAATTTTTTTTTACTTGATGTAATTCCTTTTGGTATGTAATGAGTGGAAATAATGAATATTACTCTATTTTACAAACAGTAACATACTTTTATGGTTTGGAATGGAATAAATAGAAGTATGAGGTGTTAGATGTACTACCCTCTCTACTGAAGATGAAAATTATTAATTTGACATTCTTACATTGATATCCAACTATATCATTCAGATTATATTTAAATCAAATGTTTATATATGAATTAAAAGTTTATAATAATTTATAATGTACAATGGGTTTATAATAGAATCTAGTCCTTAATAAGGGAAAGGAAATACAATTCCCTTGATATGAATCATGGTCTTAATTTAAGACCCTTTACATATGAATCCTAATTGCTATATGTAGTTAGTGAAGGTGTGTTTTCTCATGTAGACTTCCTTAACCAAAATAGGGATGTAGGGAAATAAAAATAAAAAGGAATTAGACTTCATTTTAATTATATCTAATATGGAAAAGGATCTTATTAGAACTTATATAAGTTAGGGATGAATTAAGTGAGAAAATAAATGACGCTTCCATGTGTGCTAGGCATTTTATGTAAAATTTTAATTTGGATGTTAATAGTTCAAATCATTACATATGAATTGGATATAAAGAATATTTATATGCATAACTTCATCTAATACAGTTTTAAATCTGAATCTTAATGATTAAGGAACCTAGTTGTTCAGTAGGGTTGCTGTAATTAATCTATAATGAGGAAATTAATAAGATATAACTTTCTACCTAAGGTATGTTCATCAAGGTGGGAAACCTCATATGGATGTTGATCCACGCCAACTGCAGTGTAGTACCTTCATGATGGCTAGGGTCTTCATGAGGTTATTATGTTGTAGATGACATGTTTCAACACCCTTCAGAGTTTAATCAACTAGAATAACCTAAATTCTGACTTGATCATAGTTCTTCCCTAGAAAGAGACAAGGGCATGATCTAGTGTCAGGGTTAACTCACATTGACTTAGGATAAATAGACATTCCGAATTGACATAATTCAATTGAGTATGTCTAAGTACCATTAGTCACCATAAGTATTCCTCCACATTAAGGCATGTTGCTAACCTTAGCTAGGGTTAAACCTTGAACGATTGGACTGACAGAAGTCAGTGAAGACCATTGTAGATAAAAAATCAAGTAGGGTGAAGGACGTATTTTTTTGACAAGTATGATATCTAGGAATTTAAACATGAATAGTATGTTTAAAATATTTGGCCAAATTATTGCAAGCTGTTGGTTGCATTGTCTTATATTACCTAGTTTAAGAAGTGAGATTTCAGATGAATATTGGTAATATAAATTTAGATAGGCCTCTTAAACAAAACAATTGATACCTCTAAAATGGTTACAGAACCAAGTATACGTAGTATACACATTCTAAAGTTAACATAAGAGATGGGTATGAAACTGATTCATGAAATGAGAGATCATTGTTTCACCGAGTCATTTACAGTTGCATATGGTTTTTTGTTATGAGATAGATTGGCTTTGGAATGTGTGTTCTAAATTATGTTAATTTAGAACAAAGAGCATTATGTAAAAAAATCCCTTGTTTCTAAAGTCTTAAAATTTGAAGGTTACATCTTGGTATTGGAGCTGAAGGTTACGTCTCTTGGACCTATTATGTCCATAATCTGATAAAACTTAAATTTTATTCTTAATAGAAAATGGTTAGATCAAGAGGAAATGGTGCAAACAACCCACCACCAGGTGGAGAATTAACTACTGCCCAAAAACTCAATGAGATCCTTGCTACTATGTTGGACACAAGAGATCATCTGGATGTACTAAAACAACAAGTAATTAAAAATGAGGAGGATTAAGAAGATGTTGGTAATAACAATCAGCCACCTCATTTGGACAATGCCAATATTGAAAATTTGGGGGTTGATAACAATAATGCTTCCAATGCTAATGCAAATGTACCCAATCAACCTGAGAATAAAAAAGGTGAGATTGGCAGTTGAACTCACAAATGATATAAAAAGGATAAGTCCACCCAAGTTTAATGGAACTACACTGGGAGATGGAATTAAAAACTGGCTCAGTGAAATGGAGAAGTACTTTGCGATAAGGAACTTTTCTGAGGAAACTAAAAAAATATGGGGAGCTTATCATCTTTCTCATGAGGCATTTTCTTGGTGGGACAGCTGTAAGGATGAATTAAAAATTGATGAAACAAATGTCACTTGAGATCAATTTAAAATTTATTTTAGGAAACGATGGCTACCATAACTTTACTATGATCATAAAATGACTAAATTATAAAACTTAGCTCAGGGAAAGCTAATTGTAATAGAGTGCTGGGAAAAGTTTACAAAGTTTCTCAAGTATGTGCCTTAGTATCAAATTGATGAGAAGTTCAAAATATGGAAATTCATTATGGTATTAAATCCTATCATATATGGTCGAGTAGATGTTCACAGCCCAAGCACCATGGAAGGGGTTGTGGAAAAATCCATAAGGCAGGAACAAAAATTAAAATCAATCTCTTCCCATAAGGAGGAAATCATAAAGAAAATTCCTAATTCTTCTTCTTCCTTTGCACCAAAAAAAGGGACCATGGAAAAAATTTGGTGCTAAAAACAATTTTTTTGCTGATAATAACAAGAAAATTGTAGCAAATAAACCTACTACTAATGTTTGAAATAATTTTGTTAAGAACAATAATAATGGACAGAAGTCCTATGGAGGACAGAATGATAATTTTAAGGCCGGAAATAAATTTGAGCCTAAGAAAGGACCTGTAGGAGGCTTCTACAATTGTGGAAAATATTATTATTCAAATTAGTGTCCTTTAAGGAAGGATGACTACCATCAAAAGCATAAGATACATGTTGTAGTAGCTAAAAAACAAGTTGAAACTCAAGATACGCCTATAGAAGTGCCAGGTAAGTTATTTGGTATACCTGTTACTATAATTTTTGATACTGGAGCTATTGAATGATTTATATCTACTAAATTAGCTTCAAAATTAAAAATAAAAGCCAAAAAAATGGATAAATCATGGGTTGTACATTATGGAAATAATGATGTCCACAAAATTAGTATGTGTCTTTTTGGATCAGTCCTAGACTTTCCTATTTTTTCCACTGAAGTTGATCTTTACATTACTCCTTTGGGGTCTTATGATGTAATCATAGGTGTTAACTGGCTTGTTGAACATAAATCAAAGGTTCATTGATTTGAAAAACATATTAGTTATCTAGATGATTTGTAGAAAACAACACACATTTAGGGGGTAAAAATCTAAATTTCAGCTAGAAAATTGTTAACCATGTAGATTAAAATGGCCAAAAACAAAGGTTTCACCTTGTATGTAGTAAAAAAATCTAAAACAACTAAAGGGGATAGTGATTTCTTGGAAAGATACTCGATGTTACGAAATTTCAGCGATGTGTTTCCGGAAGAACTACCCGGTCTTCCACCCAAACAGGAGTTTGATTTCATGATTGAGATCAAGAAGGGATCCAAACCTATTTCCAAGGCATTGTATTGAATGACTACCATTGAACTGGTATAGCTTAAGGCACAGTTACAAGAACTGTTGTCTAACGGTTTGATAAGATTAAGTGTCTTGCCTTGGGGATCACCGGCAATTTTTATTAAAAATAAAGATGGAACACTTATATTGGGCATTGATTATAGGATGTTAAACAAAGAAACAATCAAAAACACATATCCACTTCCTATAATCAATGATCTGTTTGATCAAATGCATGGTGTATCAGTATATTCTAAGATAGATCTTTGATCTGAGTATCATCAATTAAGAACCAAGTATGAACATATTCATAAAACAACTTTTAGGACAAGGTATGGGAATTATGAATTCACAATTTTAGTCTCAAAGGAGTGGTTAATCCAAGATATCTCTCCTTTCTCTCTTCCCCAGATAGGGTCTGATCATAAGCCTATTCTCTTACAAATCAAGAGTCCATCTAGAAGAAGAACACCCTTCCGTTTTGAGAAGATGTGGCTCCAGAATGAGGAACTGTATGACCTCATTAATGACTGGTGGAAGCTGGAGGTTAAAGGAACAACTGTGTATAGACTTTGTAAAAACCTCCAGAATGTTAAAGGTCACCTCAAATGCTGGAATAAAAAAATATTTGGAAATATCTTTCAGAAGAAAATAGAAATTAGAGCTGAACTATAGAATGTTCAAAGACAGACAGGGAGGTTGGATTCTAATATGGATATAGAGGACCATGAAAAGGAACATTCCCTTTTGGTGGAACACCACAACATTCTGGGAAAAGAGGAAATATTCTAGAGGAAAAAATATCAAATTACTTGGCTTAAGGAAGAGGATAAAAATACAAGATTCTTTCACTTGTCTACTTTAAAATATAGAATTTTCAACAGAATTAATATAATTAGAAATGAAGAGGGGTTTATGGTGGAAGAGAAAAAAGAAATAAGTGAAGAGGCTATCTCCATTTTCAGTAACTACTGAATAATAATGGTGATCCAAATTTGAATAAAGAGCAATACTTTTTAAAGTGCATTCCTCTGTTGGTTTCAGAGGAAGATAATTTTATGCTTTCAGCGATCCCATCAATAGAGGAAGTGGAATTCACTGTCAAACACCTCAATCCTAACAAGGCTCCTGGTTTGGATGGCTTCTAAGTTTTTTTCTTTTAATACTTTTTGACATAATTAAACAAGATGTCTTTGAGGCTGTGAAGGAATTTTTCAGACAGAAAGTTATGCTAAAAGATATGAACTGCACCTTTCTATCTCTAATCCCGAAATGTGGTAATGCCATGGAATTAAAAGATTTCAGACCTATAAGTCTATGCAATACCTCCTATAAAATATTCACAAAAATTTTAGATCTCAATCTACAGTTGTTACTCCCCTCTATCATTTCAAAACAATAAGGGGGTTTTGTCATTGGTAACCAAATCCAAGATGGGATCATTACAATCAAAGAGACTATTCACTCCGCTAAGCTCAACAAGAAGGCTGCTTTGTTTTTAAAACTGGATATGGCCAAAGCTTATGACAAGGTCTTATGGTGTTTTCTTGATAAAATCCTTGACAGGTTTTGATGTTTCCTATAGGAATTTGGTTAAGGCATATATCTCTAATGTTTGGTTTTCTATTCTCATTAATGGATCCCCCTTTGGCTTTTATCCTAGCTCTTAAGGCCTGAGGAAAGGGGATCCTATTTCCCCTTTCCTCTTTATTATTTTGGGAGAATATTTAATTAGAATATTAAATGTTGAAACTAAAAATAACTTTCTTAAAGGGATTTCCCCGGCTAGGGAGATGGAAAAGGTATCACACCATTATTTTGTTGATGACACTTTCTTAGTAGGGGAAGCTTCTGTCTTCGAAGCTAAGAAAACAAAATCTCTCCTAGATGACTATATGGAAGTCTCAGGATAGATGGTAAACTTCATAAAAAGCTCTCTCTTCTTCCTTAACACTATGGACAGCCGCTATAAGAAGATTACTAAAATTTTGGAATGTGACTAGAAATATTTCCCTACCTTTTATTTAGGTATCCCTCTTGGGGACAAAATACCATCTTGTTCGGATTGTAACTTCTTAATCAAAAGGTTTGAAAGCTAAATTATTGGATGGAAAGCTAATGTGTTATCCCATGCTATCAAGATTACCCTTCTCATCAGTTCTCTTCAGAGTCTCCCAGTGTATGCCATGTCCCTCTATCAACTACCTAGAGGTGTTGGAGAAAAACTGGAAAAAATCTAAAAATGTTTCTTATGGAGTGTCACTGAAAGAAAAAAAATAACTCCTCTTGTGGCTTGGGATAGAGTTTGTAAACCTAAAAAGCTTAGGGGACTTGGTCTTAGAGACTTGACTAAAATTAATAAATCCCTTCTTGCAAAAATTGGATGGAGGTTAACTAAAGAAAATGGAGTTTGGACTAGAAATGTAAAGAAAAAATATTGGATGGATGTTAATGACAATAGATGGATTTTTAAACATGCATCCTTCAATGGTTCATGCATATGGAAAGCTATTAACTAGGAAAAATAAATTGTGGCTAGGGGCAGCAAGTGGAAAATAGGAAAAGGAAATGAGATAAGATTCTTGAAAGATAAATGGACTGGGAATTTTATCCTTAAAGATTAATTTTCCCAAATTTCTATTCAACTGGAAGATAAATATGGGGAAAAATCAATAATGATATTGTTGATGAAGATAACTTTCAGACATGGAAACTCATGGAACTAGACAAACAGAAACCCAATGAACACTTGAGTAGGCTCAATGATTTTCTAAAAAATTATGTTTATTCTAACAACAAGGACCAAGATAGAATAGTTTGGGACAAAGAAAAAATTGGTAATTTCTCTGTCAAATCAGCCTATTCCCTTTTTTAGTGAGAAACTAGAAAAGAATAGTTAAATGCTTGTAAGATATGGAACAAGAACATTATTCCTAAGGTTAATTTTTTCAGTTGGCTTTCAGTAACAAATAAAATTCTTACTGTTGATAATCTTACTAAAAGAGGCTTCCATATGGCTAATAGATGTTTTTTGTGTGAAGTCAATATGGAAACTATAAATCATCTTCTCCTGGAATGTCCCTATGCACATCTAATGTTTTCTTCTATTCTGGGTTACTTCTTGATTTACTAGGTAATTCCTAAAGAGATCATGGATGCTTGGAATCAACGGAACTTTCCTTTCTTTAGTCGAGGGCTTAAAAATATTTGGGTCATGAGTTTGGGTCACCTCTGGTGGGAATTATGGAAAGAAATAAATAGAAGGATTTTTAAAAATAAAAAATTTCCCATTAGGCTGACTATTAACAAACTCCTATAGGCTGTTAGAAATAATTTTTCTATCCTAAGGAAAAATGAAGTGGTAATTCTTGACAATGAACAACATTTCTTTAAGAATTAAAACATTATAGGTGACCCCAAACCCAAAATAAGTAATCCTCATATGGGGATTAAGTGGAATTCACCTAGGGAAGGTTTCTTTAAACTCAACTTTGATGGGGCAGTGAAAGGTAATCCTGGGAAAGCTAGGGGAGGAGGTGTTATTTGGGACTCTCAAGGAATATTTCTTTTTTCCTTCTTCTTCGACCTAGGCCTCTAATCTAACAATGTTTCTGAGATATCTACGATGGTTTGGGGGGTCAAGTTAGCCAAGGAGAAAGGCTTAAAACTCCTTAAAGTGGAAGGGGACTCTTTATATATCATTTCATGTATGAAAGGAAAATCTCAACCTTATATTTATGTCGATGAATTCATAAATAAAACTAAGCTTTTATTATCCTCTTTTGATATCATATCCTTTCATCATGTGTATCATGAAGGAAACTCTCTAGCTGATTTTATGGCCAATTTGGGGGTGAATGCAAGGGTTCTTAAGGTGGTAGAGGATCCAAATAATATGCATGCCAAATTTATTGAAATCATGAAAAGGGAAGGTATAACTAATAATACTCCTTCAAATGAGGAGGCAATAATTCAGACTCGTGATATCTCTTTTTCATGATTACTAATCTCATGCAAAATTTCCTTTCTAATCCTCGTAGGGGCAGGCCGGATTTTTTTATTTTCTAGAAGTGGGAAGAAAAGATCGGGGAAGGTAACTATTTGTAGAATAGAAAGAAGAATAGGGTTATAAGCATGGGGGGTGACTTAGTGAGAACTTAACCTAGTAAGAGACAAGAGATGTCCATTGAGGCTAAGACCTTACTTAAAAAGGTGGGTATGTTACCATTTTTCAATATCTTTGATGGCTACGATGAAAATTTGAGTGAAGCTGTGGAATTAATGTGGAAATAAGGCCATCTTCGGGTTAGAAATTTATCCTTTACGATTTCCCCTAATATTATTTCCAAATTCTCAAGTTTAGCTCTGGAAGGCAGATGCATCTACAAACCTAAATCAGACTATAGCCTCGATATTGAATGCTTTATGTAAGGTAAGGTAGCGCCTCTCTATATTCATAATGGTTATGCTTGGGGAAAATTTCCCCATCCTTTTGATGAAATTTCTCTATTATTTATGTCCTACATTACCTTAGAAGGGTGGTATAAAGTGATATATGGATATCACTTCCCTATGCTGAACCATGTCTATAATGTTAAGCCATATAGGTTTCCTTTCTTCCTGTATACTTCCCTTGCAAAATCTATTGTCATAGTTGAGAAAGGTACCTTCTCCTTACCTTTGTACCAAGGCCTCATCAAATCCCTTCTTAGGCTGGGAACTCTCCTTTTGGGGAAAAATGATAAATTTGGGGCTTCTGCCGGTGAATGTTCGGTGCCCAATGAGGAAAGTTTTAGTGAGGATCTATTTGGAAAACTAGTGGCTAAAAGAACCAGATCTAACCTGAGTCATGGTGGCATTAAGAAACGAAGTAGGGAAGAGGAGGCTCCTAAGATGATAGAGGAAGTGGAAACTATCTTAGATTCAGGAAAGAACCAAGAAGGGAACCTAGAATTTTCAATTTCCAGTAAGGATAAGGAAGCTGATGAAGGGGATAACAGTGAGGAGATGGTAAGTGAGAAATATCTAGACACTTCAGAAGATAAGCGTTCAAATAACTCATAAGAGGCCATTGAGAGCTTGCACGCTCTTAAAACTACCCAAACAAAATTGTTCACCGCCGAGGACTCTGCTATCAAGTCTCATACTTTTATGCAAAAATTTGAGCACTACAGGCTTGATACTGATATCAATATAAATAATATTAGTATGGTTTCCATGGATCTAAAGGAACTAACTGATAAAGTGGAAAATTTATCTTCTTTGGTCCTTAGTGAATAGATCAAGAATGTAAATGAGAGAATCCTGGAGATGGCAAAGGACATGCTGAAGATGAAAGAAGTTTTTTTCTAGATTCGTGACGTCCATCTCCTCAATGTCAAAAGCACTATCCACCATCTCAAGCTATAAGCTGAGATGATTCATTCTATGGAACTTGCTAAGGAAAGGGAAAAAGAAGGAAAAGGCCCCAAAGTGGAGATTCCTGAGCCTAACTATAAGTACTGGAAAGCTACCATCGACTCCCTTATCAAATAATGGGATGGCTATATGAATTCAATGGGGTACATGATAAAAGGGTGATGAAGAAAATGGGATACTGGTTTGTTGTTGTTAGTTCTATGTTGTTTTGTTGTTAGTTTCTTTATATTGTTAGTTATTTCACTATTTTTCTATTTTTTGGATACTTTCCTTTATGGTTGTATCTATTTTTTGTTTGTTTTGTGATGTTATGAGTGTTTGGTTGGGCTTAAATGGTAATCCCTTGGTCTCTTTGTAAGGAACTGGTAACAATTTTTATGGGGTAGGGTCCCCTCAACCCTTTTTTATCTCTAATAAAAAAATAAAATTCACAGTTGTACCTTTTGGTTTGACAAATGCACCTGCAACCTTTATGAATTTTATGAATAATATATTTCAAGAATACTTGTACCAATTTGTGCTTGTATTCTTGGTAGATATTTTCAAATATTCTAAAATAATTGATGAACATCATGAGCATTTGAAGATATTTCTATAAATCTTAAGAAAAAGAAGATTGTATGGTAAGTTGTCTAAATGTTCTTTCTACGAGACAAAAGTGCACTATTTAGGGCATGTAATAATTAAACATGGAATAGTAGTAAACCCATCAAAAAAATTACAATAATTGAGTGGCCCGCAACTAAGAATTTACATGAAGTCAAAAGCTTCATGGGTATCGTTGGTTACTATAGAAATTTTGTTAAGGAATTTTCAAAGGTTGTTACACCAATAACTTTGT
Organism: Taxus chinensis; assembly: GCA_019776745.2. Lineage (NCBI taxonomy): Eukaryota > Viridiplantae > Streptophyta > Pinopsida > Cupressales > Taxaceae > Taxus > Taxus chinensis. Next base: position 464,187,887 of record CM034154.1, on the reverse strand, counting down.
TGCAAAAGAAAGATAAGAAATTTGTGTGGAGTGAAAAATGTGAATCTGTATTAAAGACTCTAAAAAATCAACTAACATCTACACCTATTTTGGTTGTACCTAATCCAAATGGAAACTTTACTCTAGTTATAGATGCTTCCGTGGAAGGGCTTGGAGGTATTTTATTACAAAATGAGCATGTTATAGCATATCAAAGCTAAAAAATCATGTTACATGAACTGAATTATGCTCCCCATGACCTAGAGCTTGTTGTCATTGTTCACACACTTTAAGTATGAAGGCATTATCTTTTAGGGATACCTTTTTAATTAAATACTAACCATCTTTAGCTGAAGTATATTTTCCCTCAGCCAAATTTGAATACAAGATAGCGAAGGTGGTTAGAATTCCTATCTTAGTATGATTTTGACATAAGTTATATAAAAGGAAAGGAAAATAGAGTGGTTGATGCACTAAGTCATAGGAAAGATATTTTTGCACTTATAATGTTGAGAACTTAGTTTAAGGATGAAGCAAAAAGTATCATGGAATCTAATTCTTATTTTCAGCAAGTAAAAACAATACTTACTGCATATCCAAATGTATGAGATATAGAGGTTTTCACTTTGATGATGAAGGAATCTTGAGATATGATAATAGAGTATATATACCTTCAGGAAATGAATTAAGGAGGAAGTTGCTAACGGAATTTAATAATTCACCTTATTCAAGACATCCCAAAATTATGAAAATGTTTGCTGATATAAAACATCAATATTTTTGGAAAGGGATGAAAAAAGATGTAATTGGTTTTGTGACTCACTGCTTAGAATATCAGTGTGTTAAGACTGAACATATGCATCTATCTAGTTTATTATACCCTCATATCATACCGTAGTAAAAATGGCAAGTAATTAGCATGGATTTTGTTTAAGGGTTGTCAATGTCAAGAAATAAGTATGATGTTATTCTAGTTGTCGTTGATAAACTAAAAAAGGTAGCACATTTTATTGTTGGTAATTTAAGGATGATTCACTTGTTTTAGCAAAAATATTTATGCATGAAAATTTCAGATTGCACGGTGTACCTAAATTTATCATATCAGATAGAGATCCAAGGATGACACCTAGATTCTGGAAAACACTCAATGCAGCTTTAGGAACTAAACTTAATTTTAGTTCAACATACCATCCTGAAATAGATGGACAAACTGAAAGAGTTAATCAAGTTTTGGAAGATATGTTACGAATGTACTACATGGATCAGTAGTACAAATGGGAAGAGTACCTTCCATTACTTGAATTTTCTTATAATAACATGTATCACGCCTCTCTAAAAATGGAACCTTTTGAAGATTTATACAGAAGAAAATGCAAAACTCAAGTTAGTTGGGATAGCATAGAGGATAGAGATGTAATTGGACTTGATATCCTTACTGAAATGAAACAAGTTAAAATGATTCATGCATGTTTGAAGGAAGTACCTGATAGGAAAAAAAATTATGCAGACTTAAAAAGGGTTGACAAGAAATTTGAGCTTGGTGAAAAAGTATTTTTGTGGGTTAAACTAAAAAAGAGTTCTATAACCTTTGGGAAGGCTTCCAAGTTATCACCTCGTTATGTGGGACCCTTTGAAATTTTTGAAATAATCAACCCTAAGGTTTATTTACCACCTGTTTAGCATGAATGCATGATGTTTTCCATATTTCTCTACTTAAGAAAATCATTTAAAATTTATCACGTGTTAAATTGAAATTCCTTACAGGTCCAAGACCCAAGAATAATCATGGTTAAACCCATTCGAGTGCTAGGAACTCACCAGTTGTACTTAATAAATTATGAAATAATTCAATGCAAGGTCCAATGGCACCAATTTAATGAATAAAGTGCAACATGGGAAAACCTTGAAGATATGAAAAATTATTTTCCAAATTTATTTGAACATAGTTGATTCTGTTAATTGATTAAACATGATTTTTTTTTCTTATTATATTAATAAATCTACCAGTTTTGGGCAGATACTAAATTCATTAGTATTGAAACAACTATTCTATTGCTAAATAATTATGAAAATTTGAATTTCTCTAATTTGGTTCTATTATGAACTTATGAATGAAACAATTATAATTTGGTTATATTCTTGATTGAAGTTATTTAACTAAATTTATCATCAAGACGATGATGCTTTTTAGGATGGAGGTATGTAATGCCTCTAGCATGACTGGTACTTATGATGATTTTTTCTATAAAAGGTTCAAACATTTACATGTGAATTTTTCTTAATATGGTGTACTCTTATGACTTAGGAAATCATGTTTGCAGAAGATAAGAAGTTATCTAAATGGAATAGGTACATTCTATCATGTTTTTGTTTAATTGGAAAATGAAGAAATCCATATCTTTTATGCAAGAATAAATTCACTGTTAGGTATTATGAATTTGAGTTTCAGTTTTCATATTTATGGGGTTTCAAATAGCATTACCTTGGATCAATTCCATTGATCCAAGGTATGTTCTTAATTTCATGTCTTGTTGTCATGATGTCTGAATTGGACAGGTGGAAGGTTTCTGGATCTTGAATGTGCAAAGGTTATGAACGAACTCTCCATGGAATCTTTGCTTTGTATTTAATCAATTAACAATTTGGTTCTTATTTTCTATTATGGTATGATGAAGTTTTCATTGGGGACCTAGGACCTAATATAACTATGTTCTAAAACTAGTAACTTTATCCTAAGGGTTAAACCTAACCTAAGTTAATATGTTATTTTTTTAATTGGGATGAAAAATAATTAAGAGGGACCTAGACTAAAACTATGGACTTACCTATGGACCTATGTTGATTCTTAAATTAGTTCTAACCTAACTAATGGAATGGCTAACCTAAAGAGGGCCTATGAAACATGGGGAAAGAGGCAAGTGGGAGGCAAGTGAATTCAAGGAAGTTTAAGGCAATTTATTAAGCCTTATCTCTTTTTGCAGCCAAATTTGGCAAAGTCAGTTGGAAAATTAAGATGGACGAGTTGGAATTTTTGCCAATGATTTATGAGGCATGTTTTGTTTGAATTAAGTCCACTCAAAAATTGGAGATGGCAGTGGCGGGAAAATAGGAAGGAATGATAGTCCTACTCTACATTTAATTTTTTTGGAAATTGGCGAAACCACCTAGGAAGAAGATAGAGGGTTTGGTTTTGTTTATTCATTTGGTTTTGGAGCTAGAGCTATACATGATGTTATTTTTGTTTTCGAACCTCTAGCTTCATTTTTTCATGCAATGTGTCAATGCATGAGTTTTCCTTCCTTGCATGGCATGGAAAAAAGGGTTGGAATTATGAGACTATAAGAAGGAGATAAAGGAAGTTTTTGTGTGGTTTTTACATTTCAAAAGGAGGATTGAAGATCTACTTGGATACTTCTATGAATTGGTGAAGGCGAAACATTATCAGGCATGATAGGCTCTCTCCATTACGTTTTATGCTTTTACTTAAATGTTCATAAAAATAAATTTACTCTTCGAAATAGATTGGTTTTTTATTTGTTGATAAAATTACTCTGCTTGAGATTTTTGTGTTTTTTTCTTGGGAATGTTTATCGCCCTATTTGAAATGTGGATATAGTATTCTGGGTGGAGAGTTTCATACTCTTGAGTAGATCATTTTGTTCATTTTTTCTATAGAGGCTTGAGAACAAAGTCTAGATCTGTGAATGTTCATAGTTAAAAATACTCTAACCTTGTAGGTAGCTTGGTTTTATTATATCTGAAGATTTGGTTCTAATTGTTCTTGTTTCATCTCTGTTGGAAAACTTCGGTTATTAAAACTATTTAAAATACCTTGAATGTCATTGGATCTTACATAATTCTTCAGGGAAGATAAAACTATTTGACATGCCTGCTTTAACATACTCTTACGGGTACTAATGGAATGCTTAAAGTTGGGAACATGTTTGTTTCTTATCACAATCTGGGATTGTGATTATGGTTTTTTTGTATTATTTCAATTTCAGACTTATGACCCTATGATTATTATAGAACAATAAATTGTTAGGGGATTTTCTTGGAAATTTATTTTACATTTGTTAAGAATTACTTGAACTCTCTTTTTCTTATTAATTGAAGACCGAAAAAGGGATAGCTTGGTGTTAGATTCTTGAATGAAATTATTTTTTACAAAATTTTTATTTTTGAAGCAAGTAGGAGGATATGAATTACCATTATGTTTTCTACTCATTAGGATTTTGGGTAATCAATGGAATTTCAGCATTTGGCGCTAACATGGGAAACCCCTCCTGGGAATTGGTTCACCTGTATCTTGGTTGTTTTTGTTACCTTGAACTTCTTGACAACTCCTTTGATACCGATTTGATGTACTATATTTGCATGTTTCTTTGACCTTGGCCATCAAACCTGATTTTGATTCTTTCAGATACTTAGGTCAATGTTCATCATGAAAATGGAATGATGACTCCTATTTGGGTTAAATCATTTTGTATGCTTCTTTTCCTATACGGATCTGAGTTAGGAAGATTATTCAGACTTACCTTGTTGTTAATTCCTTCCTTTCATCTTTGTATCTTTTGGGGAAATGGTTTATTGTTATCTTTCAAAAATGTAGGCTATCTTCACTATCTCCTTGAATGATGAAAGGTAATGGAATGTTTTTGTTCTTCGTTTCCTTCTCTTGGTTTGTTGTTCAATCAATTCAAACCTAGATTAGATCTCTGTTTGGGAATTTATTTAGAAACATTAGATAAATGACCGTGTCAATATAATATATTGGTTTCTTATGGTTCTCTTTTAATCATACAATATTTTTGAGGTAGTGATCTCTCTTCCTCTCCTTCATTTAATCTTCTTTCAACTTCAAACTTGGTGAAGATGTTGTATTACTTAGGTTCTATTTCATTATGCAACTTCTTGACTGTCTAGTAAGAATGATTACAGAATGTTGTTAGGTAAGTATAGCTAAAGTTGAAATTAATTTGATGGAATAATGTGTTAGGTTGGAAGTAATTGAATGGTTTAATGAGTTAGTCTAGAGTATAAACATAACCATTCTAACTACTTAAGGTAATAATTGTAATGGTGCATCTTTTTAAGATTGGAGTGTAACTCTTTTTCTTGTTGGAAGTAACCTTACATCTGCAAGTGGTGTAATTTATTTTGTTTGGTTGTTAACTTGAATTGGTTCCTAGTTCTTAGTTTGAGTATTAGGATACTCTAAACTGGGACACTTAAATGTTATGATGATTTGGTTATTCTAACTTATTTCTTATTATATTTAAGCTCAATTGTTGGCAGCTCAGATTTTAGGATGGATTTAGGTTAAGGAAATATTGAGATGGAAGTATTGTTGTAAATGATCTACTGTTGAACTATGTCTAAAAGATAGTTAGGATAGTTACCTTTTTCTCTTAAATGGATCTAATCGAATGAGTGATCATGAAAGGAAATGTATGAAAGTAGTAGTGAAATTTTGATGAAATGTTACTTATCTAAATTACTGTTTAAATTATTTAGATAAAAGACAATAGTATGGATGGTTGAAGTTGTTATATTTCATGACCTAACCTTACTCTTGATTTTTTGTATATATCTTTCTCTCTCTCTCTCTCTTTTATTTGAGTATTGTAACTCCTTTTTCCTATGTCTTTCTAAATTACTTCAAGACTGTGTCATAATCATATATTTCTTTTTATGAAATAGTTAGTTATAAGAAAATCATTTTAATGATTTACTAGTTATCATGCTAAGTTCAATGAACTAACCCATGCTAGAAATTTTCCAGATGGACTTATAAAGTGATAAAAGGAGTAAGATCTTTAGAAAGTTACATTTATTTATCAAAGAGATAGGATATTTTTATGATGAGATATGGTTCATTACTGAAATGTATTTGATGGAAAAGAAATTTGTTTTTGAAACTAATTGAAATAGTGTTGTTTGATATTAGTAATGTCTGAAGCATTTGTACTTGTAAATGTATAATCCCTCCTTGTTGAATGAAAGATGTGTGAAATTTATTTTTACTTGATGTAATTCCTTTCGGCATGCAATAAGTGGAAATAATAAATATTAATTTATTTTACAAATAGTAACATAATTTTATGGTTTGGAATGGAATAAATAGAAGTTCTGAGGTGTTAGATTTACTACCCTCTCTAGTGAAGATGCAACTTATAAAGTTGACATTATTACATTGATATCCAACTATATCATTAGGACTATATTTAAATAAAATGTTTGTATGTGAATTAAAATTTGATAATAATTTATAATGTACAATGGGTTTATAATATAATTTATCCCTTAATAAGGGAAAGGAAAGAAAATTCCCTTGAAATGAATCATAGTATTAATTTAAGACCCTTTAGATATGAATCCTGATTACTATATGTATTTAGTGAAGGTGTGCTTTCTCATGTAGACTTTCTTAACCAAAATAGGGATGTAGGGAAAGAAAAATAAAAATGGAATTAGACTTCATTTTAATGAAGTCTAATATGGAAAAGGACCTACTCATAACTTAGATAAGCTAGGGGTAAATTAAGTGAGAAAATAAATGACACTTCCATGTGTGTTGGGCCTCTTATGTAAAATTTGAATTTGGATGTTAATAGTTCAAATCATTGCATATTAATTGGATAAAAAGTAGATTTATCTGCATAACTTCATCTAATGTAGTTTTAACTCTGAATCTTAATGATTAAGGAACCTATTTCTTTAGTAGCATTGATGTAATTAATCAGTAATGAGGAAATTAATAAGATATAAATTTCTACCTAAGGTATGTTCATCTAGGTGGGAAAACTCAGATGGATGTTAATCCATGCCAACTGCAGTGTATTACCTTTGCAATGAATAGGGTCTTCACAAGGATACTATATTGTAGTTGACATGTTTCAACACCCTTCAAAGTTTAATCAACTAGACTAACATAAATTTTGACTTGATCATAGTTCTGCCCTAGGTGGAGATAGGGCTTGATCTAGTGTTCAGGGTCAACTCACATTTATTTAGGATAAATATACATACCAAATCGACATATGTTGATTGAGTATGTATAAGTACCCTTAGTCACCATAAGCAACCCTCCACACTAGGCCATGTTGCTAATCTTGGATAGGGTTAAACCTTAAATGAGTGGACTGACATAATTCATTAAATACCATTCTAGATAGCAAATTAAGTAGGGTGAAGGATGTATTCTGTTTGACGAGTATGTCGTCTAGGAATATAAACATGAACATTATGTTTAAAATATTTGGCCAAAGTATTGCAAGTTAATGGTTGTGTTGTCTAATGTCACCTAGTTTAAGAAGCAAGATTTCAGATGAATATCGATAAAAAAATATTCAGATATGCCTCTAAAACAAAACACTTAATAACTCTAAAAGAGTAACAGAACCAAATATATGTAGTATACACATTCTAAAGTTAACTTGAGAGATCAGTATGAAACTGAGTCATGAAATGAGGGATTGGTGTTTCATCAAGTCATTTACAGTTGCGTATGGTTTTCTGTTATGAGATAGACTATATTTGGAATGTGTGTTCTAAATTATGTTAATTTAGAATAGAGAACATTATGTAAAAAAAATTCTCTTGTTTCTAAAGTCTTAAAATGGGAATGTTACAATAAAAGTTGTCTTATGATATTCACCCTAGCCAACATGCATCGTGGTTTGTTAGTCGTTTGATAACATCTTTTAGAAGGGTGCTTTCTCATAAGACATTTACAGATCCACACAGGGCTTTGGAATCATCTCTACATGTTGAGGTAGTTAGAAGCATAGACACTAGATTTAGCCCATTTTTGGAAGCGCAGATTATATCTATGGAAAAATAGTTGTAAAAATTATTAGCTAATTTAGCCCATGATATGTGTAGTGGTATTTGGTGTACAAATTGTAAGGTGGAAGGACATACTAAGGATATTTACCTTCTTAAATCAATGGGCGCCATGTTTCTAGATTATGAGATTGGTCATTTAGATAATGATTCAATTAGGTTCCCCCTGTTGTAGCATGTGATTAGCAAGAACATGTATTTTGATTGTAAGAATTTTAAGTCTATCACCCATGGTATAGAGAATTTTAGACTGATTTATCATATTCATGATGTCATTGAAGCTGGAGTATGTTAAACCAGTGTTACAAAAAATTATAAGGGACATGGTGAACATCATAATCCTCATCACAATGAAGAGAACTCTAATGGAGTTGGTAGAGGTAGAGGTTTTCTTGGAGGATTCAGAGGACAAGGTTACAGTAGTGGAAGAGGTGAATTCCCACGAGGGACCTATTTCACATATGGATCCCTTGATCATTATAGGTGTGAATTCCTTCAAAATATTATTTACTGTTTGTGGGGAAATAATCATAAGTTTAAGGAATTCCTAGATTTATATGAGCATATGAGAAAGAAGCACAAGCAGGATAAGGGCGTGGGAATGATTAGAGTACAACGCACTATGGAAGATCAGTCAATGTTGAAGTTATCACCAAACCCTGAGATGATACTTGTGGTTTTTCCTACACATGCTAAGGTTGCATGCACTCATGAGACTCTGAAGTAGAAACATGTTATTACAAAACATGAGGTATTACATTCAAAGTATCCAGATCCTTCCCATCAAAAGGAAATCTATCAGGAAACCTTGAAGGTTATTATAAACTTACAAGGTGAGATACAATGTTTGAAAGAGAAGTCATGGAAGTTGGGTCAGGAAAAATAAAGTAAAGCTTCCTAAAAAATAAGGTGGTGACTTAAAGGAGGTTTATAAGATGTTGCACTAAGAAAACATCATTCTTTTATTAGGGGAATGGTTAAGAGAGAAGGTACCATGTGGTAGAGTTAAGTGTGAAATATGGATATTACATGTGAACTTACCACCTTACAATATTGAATACAATAAAGATATCACTTTGAATGTAGTTTTAGATGGATGGATATTGAGTAAAAGTCTTATTGATACATGTGTAGAAGTAAATGTACTCACCTTGGATGCATTAAATCAGATGGGGAGGCCACCATTATAGAAATCTTCAAATGTGTTGTATACGGCGAACAAGACTAAAGCCATGCCCATTAGAGTATTAAACGATGTCACTATTATAATACAAGGGACCAAGTTTACTAGAGACTTTGAGGTCTTAAAACTTTCTTAAGTAGATATTTTTCCATCATTACTTTGGCACCCTTTGTGTTATGTAAATAATGTTGATTTACGCTTTAGTAAAGGATATATCAATTTTGAGAAAAATTAATAGCATGTGATTATTCCGTTGATATATGGGAAAGTTGCACCTTATGTGGAGCCATTAAGTGAGGAGGGTCTTAATATAATTTATGTGCACACCATTAGAGATCTTGAATTTCTTGAGTCATCAAAGGAATGTGTTATTCAATGGGATGATGCACAGTCTATGAGTGATGCAACTAGTGTTTCCTGTGACAAATGAGCACATGGGACTAATGAAATGGTTAGGCATGAGATTACCAATATAGTAATGCACATAGTCAAGCCTTATTATGTTCAGTGTTTTGGAAGCAACCAGGTACCAAGGTACACAAGAGAAGGGAATCCTTATATATTTCTACACACTATAGAAGCCCAGTGGATTGATCAAGTGGAGATTAATAATATGTTGGTATACACCATGTGTTGGATAGTAGATCACTTGTGGATTTAACATAGAGATAGTCTTTTAGAGTGGTGAGAGGTGAGAATCTCCTTCTCTACTATATTTATTAGAAGCAATGTACCTACCAAGACATGTGAATTTCATAGGGGGGGTCAACACCTAGCATCACATTTGTAATTGTGAAAGACTCTGGAAAGAGGGGAAGGAGGCCTTATCACATTCACTATGGGTACATAATTTCTACTTCACTTTGCATGGTTGCACATGCACATGGTATGTTTATGCGGAGTTGAATAGAGAAACAGGGAATTGGCAAGAACTCACTAACTACAAGTATGATTCAGACCTGTGACTATTTTTCTACTAAACCACCATTAAATGAGGAATTACATATTATGAATTGCTTGACTATAGGAGATAGTGAAAAGGATGAGGAGCTTATTCAGGAATTATTAGGTAAGTCAAATATGGTGGTGTGCTTTAAAGAAGAAGAGACAGATGAAGAACAGCTTGGGTGTGCCTGGTTAGAAAAATAGAAAGGTAAATTGGTTTACATGATTGATGATGAGGAATTGGAGAATCTTGATGTTGATCATACTATGGGTATGTGTGAGGTCTTAGATAGTGTAGATGATTAGGCATGCACTTATCATGAGCCTATGAAAATGAATAAGGTCAACATTATAATAGATGCATAACCTAAGGAGTCTAAATCATAGGTTGTAAAAATAATTGAGATACTACATGACTTCCAGGACTTATTTCCTAGAGGTTATCATGAGTTGAAATGGGTACATCACTCTTTGGGTGAGATTAGGATCAAGTTAAAGAAATGTGCATGTTCGATTAGGAAGAGGACTTACAAGATGAATCCTAATATGTGTGTCAAGGTAAAGGAAGATATTTATAATATGTTGAAGTTTGGAATCATTGAGCCCATTGAGGAGTCATAATGGGTTAGCCCTATAGTGATAAATATAAAGAAATACTGAAGGATAAGGATCTCTATGGATTATAGGGAGTTGAATGTTTCTTGTGTGATAGATCATTTTCCCACACCATTTATAGAGGAAATTTTGAAAGGTGTTGCAGGACACGAGATTTAATCCTTCACAGATTGATACTATAGTTATCATCAAGTAAGGATTGCTAAGGAAGATCAAGAGAAAACAACTTTCACCACTAAGTGGGTAATTTTTTCATACACACTCGTGCCTTTTGGATTGAAGAATGTTCCTACATTATTTTCATGCATTTTTGTACAAGAATTCCAAGACTTCATTCATAATTTTTATAGGTTTACTTAGATTATTGGATTGTTTAGGGGTTGGTAAAAGCTCATTGTAAAAATTTGAGACTTATGATTGAGAGGTGTCAGTAGTTGAGCATCTCCCTAAACATCAAGAAGTGTATTTTTCCTACATCTTATGGAACTTTTTTGGGACATATTATATGTAAAGAAGGCTTGTTGATAGATTCTACTAAGGTTACTCTCATTTTCAGCTTAGAGGAACCTACTAACTAGAACAAGGTGCACGGATTCTTGGGGTATATAGGTTATTATAGGAAGTTTATCAAGGTTTATGCTAGCATAGCCGTGCCCTTAGAGGAATTTTTTAAGAGTAAGGGAAAATTCCATTAGGGTGAGGTGCAACAGCATGTGTTTGAGACATTGAAGAAAGGATTACTTCTTCACCTATTGTTCACTTTCCTTCATAGACAAAACCATTCCATGTTCATTTAGACACCTCCGGTATGGCCATTAGTGTATTATTAGCCCAACCTAGAGAGGGTATTGTTGATCATCCTATTTACTTTGTAAGTAGGAAATTGACCCTGATTGAACATAATTATACAACTAAGGAGAACGAAGCATTGTCCATGATTTATGCATTACACAAGTTTAGGAAATACTTATTGGAAACTCCATTCATATTTTATACAAATCACATGTCACTTAATTATTTGGTCAATAAGACCATTTTGTAAGGGCGCATATGTAGGTGGATTCTCTTGTTCCAATAATTTGACTTAATGGTAGTGATGAAGCCAAGAAAGAGTAACTCAGGACCATATCATTTATCAAGGATTAACTTAGGTGAGGATGCACAAAGCATTGAGGATAAAATGTTGGATGCCTAGCTTTTTAGATTGAACCACATGCCCTATGACTTAGAATATATTTTTGTATCCTTGTGTACAGGTGTGGCACTTGAAGGGATGAAGGCTTTGGAGAATTAAAAAAAAATTATACATGTCGTGTCTTACTTGTTAATTGGTGGATATTTATAAAAATTAGGTCATGATTAGGTTTTACACTGGTGTGTACTTGAACATAAGCGTACTACCATTATGAAGGAAACTCATGGTGGGATTGCAGGTGGTCATTATGTAGGGAATGTTACCATGTACAATATTTTATTAGTAGGCCTTTGATGGGAAATGATTTACAAGGATTGTTTAGAGTATTTTAAGGCTTGTGACAATTTTCAGTGCCTTGGAATTCCTGGGCATAAAGATGAAATGCCTTTAAGGCCTATTGCTAGTGTAGAACCTTTTGAAAAGTGGGAAATTAACTTTTTGGGTTTTATTTCCCCACCCACACATAGGAATGGATCACACTCCATTATAACTTCTAGATATTATCTTATAAGGTGGGAAGAAGCAGTTCATACAAAGGATTTCATGGAAACTACAGTAGCAAGGTTTCTATGGGAGAACATAATCAGTGGGTATGGATGTCCACTGAGTCTAACAAGTGATATGGGCACTAATTATCTTAATGAGACCATCAATATACTATTTTCATTATTTATGGTGGCACACTATAAAACAACACCCTATCATCCACATGTCAATGAAACTATTGAGGATTTCAATAAGATATTGGGACATACATTGAGAAATATCTATGATGTTGGATTGAAGAATTGGGATGATAAATTATCTATTGTCCTTTGGGCATATATGATAACTTATAAAATATTGAACAAAGCCACACCCTTTCAGTTGGTGTTTAGTATGGAGGCTATTTTACTGATATAATTCATGTTACCATCCCTGTGTATTGTGCATGCCGTAGGATTGGATGATGAGAAAGCACTTGAAGATTCTATAGACAAACTAATGTAGTTGGATGAGAGACACGCCACTTCTCAGTGGATCCAGAAGATAGAAAGGCCATAAAGAATGCATGGCATGATCGACATATTAAGAATAAGAAGATGGAAGTTGGACATATGGTTCTATTGTATGATTCAAAGTTTTTTCACCATCCTGAAAAGTTCTAATTGCATTGGTTGGGACCACATGTTGTGACTTATATACTTGATTCAGGTGCTTACTAGCTACATGTGTTGGATGGGACACGGTTGCCTAGTTATTTCAATGGGAGTAAGCTAAAGCCCTATAATAAGTAATTATTCTTAGTGTTTGGAATAAGGTGGTATTTCCATTTAGATTAGATTTTACTTTAATGCATTTCATTTATATGTGTTTCCCTTCAATTTTGTTATGCTTTGTGAATTTAGTTCATTTTTTTGTTTTAATAAGTGTGTTTGTGCACCAAAATATGATTACTATATATTGAATTCATGTGCAGAGTACCATGCATAATTTTAGTATGTGGTGGAGTATATATAGGATAAATGGGACAAGTTTGAACATCCTTTGAAAGACGGGTATGTATAGAGAAATAATGTGAAGGTGCTTCAAGTAAGGGTGCAAATAAAGAAAAATTTCTCATGAATAAAGACCACATGTAAATAAATTTATGCATAATGTAATGTGAGGTAGGATGCGACATTGGAAACTACTTTTTTTTAGGAGCATTGGATGGGAACTTTGGTTCATGAATGCATGTGTAAGGGAATCTGTGGCCGAGAAGTAGTAAGAGTGATAGAAGGTTATGACTAGGGCACAAGAAAAGCAACGTGGAAAATGATTGAAATGCCATTTAATGTTGAGTACGGTGGTATGTGGAGAGAAATAAATGTGGGGAAATTTTCCAGAGTTATAAAAGGTGAGCTTGCGATATCAGTTTCACCTAACATTGTCGATCTATCGAGTGAGTTTAAGAGCAAGCTGAAGAGAAAGTTACGTAGGAAAGTGCAAAGAGATTTGTGATAGATATTGAACCAAAGATATGTGTGAATGGTATTAATTGGTGCTCTATTAGAGAGAGGTTTTGATCAAATCAAAGGCATGCAGGGAATAAAATCTATGAGTTATGATTCGAGGAGAAGATATGGCATGCAAGTTAGAGTTACAAAGCTTGAATCAATTGTAAGAGCACCCTTTTATCATCACAATGGCACTGAAGCGAGCACTAGGAGTGACTATAAGGGGAAAGAGGAAAAAGTAAGTGGAAGAAGAGGTGGAAGATAGCCCCAATTTTTTATTTTCAGAAATACAATACCTAGAAGGTGTGTTCATGGGCCATGATTGGGAGTCACATATCAGACAGAGAAAAGTGAGTGACTACAATCATTGGACTAAGGAGAATAAGGATGAATTGTAAAATTGGTTGGTGGTGAAGACATATTTATGAATAGATAATTAAATTGTAGTATATGGTGATTTAAGAGAGAAAATTCTATCATATGTTTGAGTCTTATAGCTCTATGAGCTCCCATATTTTGGTAAGATAGAAAAACCTTTACCAATGGCTGATGAACCAGGTTCATGAGGACTTATTTTATTTTTTGGATGGTTAATTTGACTTAATATGACCTTAATTGGGAGATTAACCAGGCTCAAAATATTAGGCACCAAGATCAATAATGATCTTACTGATTATTAAGGCATATATGCAACTATAAAAGTTTCATCTTATGTGAAAGGAGGGTGTGGAATGAATATCTGCAAGTTGGAAAAAATACCCTCTGATCCAAGAAGTTGTGCATCTCCTTACCAAGCTAAATAACTAAGAATGATGGAATCAAGTGAAAAAAATATGGATACCTATTTCTAAGAAGATGAAAAATGGGTATTTATAAATTTTCATCCTTTATTGGTGAGACTATCATTGCAAAGGTGCACCAAGGAGACAAGATAATTTTTGGTGTTATCCTTTTGTCCATTGTGTTTGTAGAAATTAGAGTACCCGATGGGAAAAAAGATAATATTTGGAAATATCCTAAAGAGAAGAATTCTGGTGCAAATATATTGTCAAAATATACCTGTGATGGATCCATGAGTGGACCCTACAAGAAAATGATAGAACTCTTGTATGAGTGCCTATGCATTGCATTTGAATATGAATGGAGAATACCCAAGGACCTTCCTTCACTATTAGAGAAAAATTCCCAAACAACACTTCTACATAGGTAGATTTGGAATGAATGATGGAAAGTGGAGCCCCTGGTGTAATCTCCCATATGATTTTACAATGCGATACTTCCACAAATATATGCACAGGTTTTCAAACGTGTATAGGTTGAATTTCAAACTAGATAAAGTGTACTATGACTATCATTAACTTTGGAAGAAATATGTCTACCAAGGTAAGTCTTCTTACATTGAGAAGTTAATTTTAGATGATATCAGCATCAATTCTATGATTTTGTAAATTGGGAAGTCTGGAGTGGCTAAGGTATACATCTACCTTAAGCCCAAATTGTAAAATGGAAAGTACATTGAGAATGAGTTCAAGATCCCTGAGTTTCTCAAGGGGAAACATATTATGGCCACATTACATGATGAAGAATCTACTCTACCCCATGAGGAAGAGGTAGAGGAGGAGGAAGAACTAAAGGAAAACAGTGGTGGCCTGGAACATGGTAGAAGAAGGCAACCAACTATAGGGGAAAATATAATGTGTGAGCCAACTCCTCTAAGAAAATAAGAAGGTTAATAAGTGAGTATGGAAACAAGCATTGTGGAGTTAGGGTCAGAAGAGGGTGATGAGGATCAGTAATTTAAGAGAGTGTTGAGAAGAATAAAGGCTCAAGGCACGGGCGCAGGGCCCTCACCACCACCTAGGAGGTTACCTAGGAACTCTCTAGTGAAGGCATAACTAGAAAAGAAGATGCACAAGTATATCCCCACTAAGGATAGTGAGGGTGATAAATCATAAGATAGCATGCAGAATACCCCTATTAATACCGTGGACATCGAGGAACCTCAGGGTGAAGAAGTGAAACATGATGCAGAGGGGTTAGAAGAGTGTAAAGTAGGAAGTGGTGCTAAAAATATATGGAAGGTCGAAGAGAAGGGAGAACCATCTGGTGAGCCTACTGATGCACATACAGGTGAAGTACTAGTGCTTGATGTAGGGGTGCATGTTCTAAAAGGTAATGTTAGAGTAGGTATTTACCTTACCTCATACTCACCTAGGTACTCTATTTACCTTTATTGTATTTATCCTCAGCCACTTATGTATGTGGATATTTATTTTATCGTATTTAGATATTAGGAATATATTATCTAGTTGTTAGGTATAACTCTTTCTTGTATCTATGGTATTGACTAGATCTTTAATGACTTGTTCTTTCCTTGATCTATGGTATTAACTAGATCTTTGATGACTAGTTCTTTCCTAATATATGGTCTTGACTATTTCTTTCCTTTATTTAGGGCTTAATCTATGACCTTGATTGGTTCTTAGATTGTTATTCCTTTCCTATACAAGAAAGGCCCATTCTCATTGTATTTCATTGAGTTCCATAATAATATATGATATTGCTGCTCATTTGTTTGCAAAGGTTTTATGTAAAGTTATTCTGGAAAAATTCTTTCATCTTATTGATCATGGTGTTTGATTAGCATCTGATTTGTTAGCTTGGTATTATCTGGTTATTGTTCCTTTTATCTAAGAACTCTTGAGGAGATAAGGATAGAGAAATGTATAAAAATCCTACAGTTGGTTATATCGATGATCCTACCAAGATCATTCACGATAGCTTCCAAAGTACTCTGGATCCCAAGCATATTTATGGTTTGGAGTTGATGGACCCTAAAGTGACCAATTTACGCACCCAAAAGTAACTCTCTTAGAGCATGCATACTCATATGGATGATCCTAAGTTTGATGTCAAAGAAATTGTATGCATTAGGAGAAAAATGAAGAAGAAATCTTGAGCCACACATTAGACAGTAAAGGCCACATATTTTACTGATGAGGAGACCAATAATGCGCTAACAAAATTATCACTCAAGGTGGCACACAGGAATATTGACAAGTCAGCCATGCTAAGATATTTTAGGGAGGAAAACAAGATCTTAAAAGAGCAGGTGGAACTATTACCAGAGTCACACAAGAAAGACAAGGAGAAAAGACAGCAGATACTAGATTTTGCAATGGAGCTCAGAAAATCTATAATTGATGCAAATCTAGATATTGATGAACAAACAGAGCAAACCTACCAATTCTTGTTGCACTTCTTGCAATATTTCATTCACCTTTTGATCAAGAAGAAGTCAAGCGCGCCATAGGAAACAAGGGAGAAGAGGCCTGTATTAACAAAGGATAAAATGAAGAAGCAAGTCATGCAAAATATAGGTGAGTTAGATACCTTTTTGGAAACTATCAAGACTGAATTAAAGAAAGCGGAATTGTCTTTAAAAATGTGTGAAGACCCAGAGCCCCTCATCAAGATAAGGAAAATAGTTGAGGATAATGAAATACTCACAAAAAAATAGAATGATACTCTTGGGTGCAAGGAGAGGGTGGTATTAGTAGCAAAAAAGTGTGATGCACTCACAGCAGTCATGGATCCTCACAAGGAAAATATCAAGGAGATTGGGAAGAAGATAGAAATAATAATGAATGTGATGGAAGGCATGATTTCATCCCTTTCCAATGTTCTTAAAGTAATGAAGAACCAAGGAGAATACATGACCTTTGATGAGATGGATAGGGTGCTTACTGAAATTCCTACTAGGAAAAAAAGGGATTCAGTGAGTGGAATGAACAAGAAGCTGATCTCAAGGAGAATTACCTTGAATTATTGGTGACTACAGAGGAAGAAGTATAGTGATTATTTGATTCATTATTTCATTTTTTTTGTAAATTTATTCTTTACTCCCAATTTTTAATTCTTCGAAGGGACGAAGCATGATTACCCATTTTCGGGGTGGAAATATAATTATTTTGGGGTAATTTTGGGTTGATGAAATACAACCTGAGTATTGAAGGAACATAAGGATGGTGCATGTGAAAAGGGAGCACATAGGTGCCCACAGAAGTTCAACACAAGAATGGTGTGCCAAGGAAAGTATGAGGTCATGACTTATCCATTTTACATATTATGGATAAGAATAGGTTAGAGTGTAGAGCACGTAAGGGAAGATTCCATGCAGGAAGAGTCTATGTTTAGAGCAATGAACTAGCAGTTCAAACTAGAGCATAAATACTTAGAGGCTACGCAAGGTTATTTTTGGATGAATGAAAGGTCAAGCGACATGCATAGTTTTGGGCAAAAAATATAATTGGAACTGAAGTTATCTATAGGATATCTATTATTAGAAGAGCTTGCATGCTCCCTTGTTATCTTTGTAAGAAGAACATGGATATTCTTAACATGCAACCTATTTTGAGGATGCTTAGGTGGTGGGGAATTT
This sequence comes from Taxus chinensis, assembly GCA_019776745.2. Lineage (NCBI taxonomy): Eukaryota > Viridiplantae > Streptophyta > Pinopsida > Cupressales > Taxaceae > Taxus > Taxus chinensis. The sequence continues at coordinate 464,169,702 of CM034154.1, read as the reverse complement.
TCATGCACCACCTAAGCATCCTCAAAATAGGCTGCATGCTAAGAATATCCATGTGCTCCTTAAAAATATAACAAGGAAGCATGTAAGATCTTCTAATATATAAGGGAGTTTGCTTAGGTAGTTCACGAAAATTCCCCACCCCTATATATATATATATATGGGTGGGGAATTTCTGTGCACCACCTAAGCATCCTCAAAATAGGCTAGGTCAAGTGAAATGCATAGTTTTGGGGAAAAAAAATATTGGAACTGAAGTTATCTATAGGATATCTATTATTAGAAGAGTTTGCATGCTCCCTTGTTATCTTTGTAAGAATCACATGGATATTCTTAGCATGCAACCTATTTTGAGGATGCTTAGGCGATGCACAGAAATTCCCTGCCCCTATATATATATATATATATATATATATGTATATATATATTTGTATGGTTGTAGTAGTTCCACTATTTAGTATAGTTATTTTGTTGGTTTATGAGCGTGCAAGACTTATGGTGATACTATTATATATGCATTCATCTTTTGTGTTTTACATTGATTTATCCAATGGATCTTTGTGGATGAATATTGGTCATTGACTTATATGTAACTAGATATTACATAATAAATTTGATCTTGATTCTTGTTTAGCTCCATCTTTCATAGGGTTATGATCTAGATCTAGTTGTGGTTTATCTTTGCATGCCTATTATATATCTAGATTATATGTCTTTTCATGTTAAATCCTTGACAAATCTACCATAAAAGAGGGACCTAGTACCCTTGTGCACATTAGGTGAGCACTTAGATCTATTTGATTGATGTGTCAGCATGCCTAGGTCTATTATTGGTAAAATAAAAGACTACAATGCCCCTTTGTGCAGTGAGGCAGTTGTATAACTACCCCTATGGTTTCTTAACTACCCCTATATAAAATGGCAGTTGTGTAACCGTCGATATGTAGACACCGGAGGTCATGTCAATTATGGAAGAAAAATAAGAATGCAGCCACAAACAGACATAGAATTAAAGTATCTCATCTGTATCTCTTCCTTGGAGGATGCTTCCCATTCTCTAGTGCACCAGAGGACATGAGAAGAAGTATTTTTAAGGAGCATCATAAACCAGAATTAATTATCAAAATAAAAGAAGAGTTATATGCAAAGAGTTTGAGAAAGGAAATCTTTGAAGCTGGAAACACAGTGTAGAAACAAAGTAGCCAAGTAAATAAAGGAGGTTTTAGATTGTTTATCTTCTTTCCTCTTGTTGTAATCTATACAATTGGCCAGTAAAGTTTGGGAAGAAAGATAAATTTCCCTTCCCAACTTGTTTTCCCTCGTTTTAGGGGGTTTCCAGGGTAAATTTTGTGTTATATTGTGTTCTTTTATTGCTATAAATTAGTTCTAAGTTTCAGTTTACTCACCATTAATTAAATGGACTTTCATTTTCTAGAATTTAAAAGTAAAACAGTAAAGTGTGTGATCTTATAGATTTCCAAAGCTGGGGTTTATAGATCATTTTGGTATCATATTTGATAAGTATCTAGGACTGTGTTATTCATTTTTGTGATTTGTATGATAGTGACAAGTTCTAAAGGTGAAAATTTTTTACCTTACAATTCAGAAATATATATGAATAAGTGGAAAGAAAGAGTTTGAGATCAAATGGAGGAAGAGAGATTGGTTAGTAGAATTGAGAGGTTAGAGACCATGATGGATAATATGTATAGACATCAACAAGAACTCTCAAATTTGAAAAAGAAAACTTCAGCCAAGAAAGATAACATGGACTTGGTTGTTTGCGATTTGGCCAAAAAAATTGGTATAGGTAAGAGCCACAATAAGAAATATGTAGAAGGGCATGAAGAAGACACTCCAGTTCTAAAAGAGAAGGTAAAATTTGATCATGTTTCTTTTAAAGTTGAAACTAAGGTGGATATTAAGATCTTTGAAGGAAAAATATATGAAAATTTATTAGATAAATGGTTAAAGTAACTAGAATTTTACTTTAGTGTGCATAATGTCATGGAGGCACGAAGGATTACCTTTCCACATCTCAAAATGGAAGGTAATTCTTTGGTTTAGTGGGAAACCCATTTAGCCACTTGTGAAAAGAAGAAACTTCTTGTTTTCAATACTTTTGAGGGTTTTAAAGAAATTCTTAGAGCTTATTTTTATCATATTGGCCATAAGCCTGACATGATGATTAAATCACAGTACTTTAAAGAAGGTAATGGTCAAATTGTGTAGGATTATACTACGGAGTTTTGTAGACAATCCATGTTACTCAATATGGACTTGGAGGATGAGGATATTTTGACCAAGTATTTGGGAGGACTTCACACTCACCTTCAAAGGAATGTTATCTCCATGAAGCCCAATGATCTCAATGAATTTTTTGTGTAAGAATACTATGTTGATGATGAAAGGAAGCAAGGAGAAGAAGATTCAAAGATGAAGCAGTCAACAAATCAAACAAAGAAATAACATGGATAAAAAAGTACCAAAATAAAATGGAAAGGGAGAGGTAAACAATCTACCACTACTTTGAATACTTGTAAAGATCCTAAGAATGTTTGTAAGAATTTTTATATCAATGGTCATATTGATGCTACATGTTGGAAGTTACATCTGGAGTTACATCCAAAGAACCAAACCAAAGATTCAAATAAATCCATGACAACTATAAAGATAGATGGGGAGGTGGAAATAGAGGATGATTCTAATGTACACGAGAGGTTTAGATGCATGGCCACCAACATAAACTACCAAGAGGAGGAAGAAGAGATGAGTAAACTATTCTAAATCAAAATCCAAATCAAGAGAACTAAGGTAGATGTTTTGGTTGATACTGGTTATCAGTCTAATTTTATTTCTGATGTAGTTGTAAATAAGCTTGGTCTTAAAACTTATGAGCATCTACATCTATATCCTTTGGGATGGATGAAGAAGGGTGTAGAGATTTAGGTGATAAGAATATATAGGTTCAAGTTTGGAATAAATTCTCATTATATAGATGTACTAGAAGTTGATGTAATTCTACATGATGCATTTGATGTTGTTTTTGGGATTCCTTACTTGTATATCAGAGATGCCATATTCATGAGAAGGGAAAAATGATATATATTGGTCAAGGATGAAAACATTTACAACATCCATGCACACCAGTGAAAGACAAAAATTGCTATGGTAAGTGCTAACATAAACAAAAATACTAATTCAGGAAAATCATAATCAGTTTTGTTTACTTTTGTTAAAATATAAACAAGATGAGGTAGAAATTTCAGATGTTTCTAACCAAGGGATGAAGGATTTGGATAGTATTATTCAATATTTTCAGGAAATATTTCAAACTTCCAATTGGTTACCACCAAAACAAGAGGTAGAGCATGATATTCAACTATTCCAGAGTCCCCTCTACCAAATATCTGATTGTATAGGCAATTCTTGTTGTAGAGTAAAGAGGTACAAAAATAACTCCAAGAAGTTCTAGACCAAGGATTAATATGTTTGATAACCGCACCATTCGTTTCTCCTATTGTGATGGTGCCAGAGAAGTATGGGTCTTGGATAATGTGCATTGAATACCACATTTTGAACAAGATTACCATAAAGAATAGATATCCAATCCCCACATAGATGATCTCTTGGACTAGCTTCAACATGTAAAATTCTTCACGAAGTTGGATCTCAATTTAGCTTATCACCAAGTCATAATGAAGGAGGAGGATATATGAAATACTGCCTTAAAAATTAACAAGGTGTGTATGAGTGGTTAGTACTTATATTTGGTTTATGTAATACTCCCACTACATTTATGAGATTGATAAATGATGTATTGTGGGAATTCATTGATTCATGTGTCATTGTATATTTGGATACTATTATGATTTTTTATGTAGTGCCCATTTAAACAACCACTTGAGACCCAAGAAATAACCTAGGGTTAGCTAGAAAAATTAGTGGATAATTTTTTTTTTGTGTAGGAGTGTCCACAACTAGGTTACAAGACATCAGTTTTCACTAACAGGTTCCGGAACAACACCAATTTACCAAAACATGTATTTCCTTCATTAACTAATATCAAGTCCACAAGGTTCAACTCTTAGGGTTAGATGTTCTAGTTAGGTTCAGGGAGTAATTTACCCCCATACCCACTCTCTAACAGGCTCAGATTTTCAATTGGATTTCTCTCATACTTAATGCTTCCAAAATTTCCTTAAACCATTCCCAATGGATAGGATATTTTCTCACCTTTCCGGTGATATAAAGAAGTCCTCCTAACTCCTTGTAGAATTCAAGATATTGCCAGGAAGAGTTTTTGGGCTAAATTTTCCCCAAGGGGGACACGTGTCATGCAAGGGTGAAATACCCTTTGGCAGGTTGGCAGGTCATGGTGTGGCTCTAGAAAATTTTCTCCCCATGTGTTGTAATTTCTCATTTTCTTCTGTGCCTCTGTGGGTCCCCGGTGGACACGTGTCGAGGCCTAGTTCAAAGCAAGAGAGGGGGAGGGAAGGGTGGAGTAGTGGGAGGATTTAGCGCAATTGCACCTGATGGAGGAAAAAAAGGGAGAAAGATATGTGTAGGTCTATGTGCCCATGGAAGAATAAAAGACCAAGGTGGGGGCAATGATGAGGGGCTGCAGGTAAATTTGTTAAATATTTTCCAAAGCCAAAAACCCAAAAAAATAAAGGGGTCCTCCCTCCCCGCTGCCACACCAAGGTGCCATGTGGCACCTTCTCATTGGCTGCAGGCCGGCGGGGCTAAGATGAAAAATTTTCCAAAATTTTCAAAAGGGTCTAAGGGATGAGAGAAACCGTGCCTCTGCCATAGCTCCAAGAGGACACATGGTGCCCTCCGATTGGTTGCGGGTAGGAGGGATGCAGGGAAAAATTAGAAATTTTTCCCAAGGTCCAAAAACCTAAAAAATTTAACTTCAAAAAGGGTCTGCCCCTCCATCGTGCCACATGGCATCATGTGATTGGCTGTGGGATGGCAGGGGCCACATAATTTTTGTGGAAAATTTTTCCAAAGTCAAAACTATAGTTAACAGTTAGATTTATTTTATTTTCAGAATACCAATTTGAAGTAATTAAGGAAATTTTTCCAAAGTCAAAACTATAGTTAACAGTTAGATTTATTTTATTTTCGGAATGCCAATTTGAAGTAAAACTTCAAATGGCCATAAATTTTGATAGGAAACTCATATTTGGGGAAAAGATGACTTTCTGGAAAGATCTCGAAGCCCTTTTTACACAAAATTCATAAATTTTTGAATTTGATGAAGTTTAAGTGGTCAATTTTATGAAAATAATCTACAGGGTTTTGCAAAGCAAACTGGTAATCTTTAACTTATAAAATTTCATTCAATTGTGAATTCTTACTTTCTCAACATGTTAATCAGACATGGAGACTTATTCTTATATGGATTTAAGAGATGTTTCAAGGTTCAATTTATTTTATTGAGTTGCAATTGATAATTTTCCATCTTTTGACAGCAAAACGGCTATGCAAGTTCAATTTTAATTTTTACAAGGTTCTCAAGGATCTTTCTTAAGTTTTATTGTCAAAATGAGTTCCTTAGGAGTTACTACATCTTAATTTTAATGTCTCAATTCTTATTGCTTGGTGAAAGTTTGAATTGCTCATTTCTTTGTTAAAATTTAATTACCAGACATAGAAAATAAAATAGAGATCAAACATTAAAGGTTCTTAAACATTTTTCCATCCTCAAGGAGTGGCAGTTCAATTCCATGCAAGTATATTAAATTTCATCAAATTCACATAAACCTTTAATAGTCCATATACAAAGTTTGATTTCTAATTTCAAACACCTTTCAAGGGAAATAAAACATTGTCTCTTTTTCCTCATATGCATCTTCCTTTACAAACAGAAATTTCAATCTTTAACAGCAATCAAATCCAATACACAATACAATCTTGAGAACTAATGCAATCCTTTATTCATTTCCAATACAACTTTACAATTTTATCTTTTCCATTTGATTTCTAAATACAGAATGCAATGCATATAATATCTTTTCACATTTCCTTTCAAAACAGAGAGTAGAATATAACTCCTCTCCATTTCACATTTCAATTTACAATCTTGCATTACTGACATAAAAGCCTTTCCATTACAAATATTTATACAACTCATCAACTTTAAAGTGGGAAGGATTACAATAAACTTTCTCACAATAAGGGACTGTCAAAACTATATACTCTTCTTGCTCCAAAACAGCAGCATGCTAGTTTCTTCATATTTTCATCTTGATCACAACAAGGAAGGGGGAAAGGCAATGCTCTCCACCCAACCAAGAAATCTAATGAGAAGGGAGAATCCATCCTTCCTCATTTTCCCCCAAGCCCCAACCATATTGAAATAAGAGATGAAATACAACACATGGCAACAAAGGCTTCCACAACAAACATGCAACATTTTCACATTCAAAACACATGTCAAGAAGAATGTAGTTCACAACTACATTAAACAAGTGCAAACAAAATTGAGGCTTCATCAAGCAAGCCAACAAGAGCAAGGATCTATGGGGGAAGCTACTTATTCCTTCCAATTGGGAATTAGGCATCCACCTATAATCATACCGCCAATATAACATATCATATCCCATAAAACTTATGCCTCCCAACCCCTCCTTATGCCCCCCCCCCCCACAAGAGTAAGAAATGCAAGTTATTTATTTTCCATGTTGGATCCCAATCCCAAACTCCCTCCATAATAAAAATTATGTCATTAGAATTCCCTTATACCCCCCCCATTTGAAATCCCCATAGCCTTCTCCTACGCCATATCCTAAGTAGTCTACCCAACCAGCTAGCACACACATAACAGTATTCACCATTTCATACATGCATGCAAGAGAAAGAAATCATTTTAAAAAGGCTCAGGTTCCTACCTCTCCATAATGGAGTATATTCCAAGATCAACAAGTTTCCCAATGCCACAATAACAGTCCTGAAATTACTAACACACAAGCATGCAATGGTCTCCAATCTCCCTCCACAAGAAAGACTCCAAAACAACAAGAAATTTTCTCCAAGGAAAGTATGCAAAGTTTCAACAACCTCAAACAAGCAAGGATTTTGATTTTTTAAAGGAGAGGGAAGAGAAGGGGATGATGTGGATCCATGTGGAATGCCACATCACTCTTCCTCAACCCCAAAAACAAAATCAATATCATACACCTAAACATAATAAATAAAATGACTATTTAACTTACACACTCCCAAATAACCCATACCCCAAAGGACTGAATTTAAAACATGTAAGAGAAGTGCAATTAAAACTTACAATTAGTCATTTCAAAATGCATTAAAAAGGTCTAAATTTAACCTCCAAACCATAGGTATGGTTGGTGAATAATTTTAAGAGGTGTGGGACAAGTTTAACTTGTCCCACAAGCTTCCAAATATAGCCTCCAAGGATAAATTCAAATTCCCAAGAGGATGACGTGTTTCACACTCCAAAATCTATCTTACGTATCCCTTACACATACACATTTCTTACACACTCTTACAAAATTACATTTAAAATTAACAACTTCATTAATTACATTCTTATGACATATTGATCTATTTATTTTAACACATGATTATCCACAACATTAACATAACATATAATAACTAATGAAAAAGGGTAACACATCACAAAAATAAACACATGCAACCATTAATAAAGAACCCACAATAATAAATACACAACCCCAAGATCACATACAAAGGTGATTCGCCCCATGGGAATCCCTAACATAATACAACACACACACACACACACACACACACACAAAATAGTTGTCATGGTGACCTTGTTGAATTCACCCAAAATTCCAATATGGTTAGTCTCCAGTCCCCCGACATTGTTGTGATATTGTTGGTTTGAAAATCTGTCACTTGGGCATATCTATGGATAGACGAGCCAACAGTGTGCAGGGCATAGCCCCTCTTTGAGTCAGCAAAGTGAAACTAGTTTATGTTTATTCTACCAGCAGGAATCTGCGCAAGTCTCACAATATTCTGCCTTCAGGGGTTTGGGATCTCATCCCAGTAGGGGTGTTTCCAACTGAAAAGAAAGGAATGAAAGAGAAAATGAAGAAAGATCAGATCCGAAGGGAGAAAAGAAATGAATTCCAAAGCAGAAAGGTCAGAAGGTTTATGTTTTGGGATTGGTAGTAAACAGAGCCAAACTTACTTGCATAAATGAATAAAGCAATACTGATGAATAAATGACAAAAAAGTAGAGATAGATTCAACAGAATAAATGCATAGATCTAACATAAGAAAGATTAGATGCTCGTAACACACATATTCAGCACAAAATCTTAATATTTGTATTAATATCTTCTTCTGTTACAAAAGGTACAAATCCTTTTCTTCTCACTTCTATTTTTCATCTAAAAGATATCCACCTTCTTGAATACAACAAGTATTCAAGTATATATAGAAGGAGAGAAGAAAAGAAGACAAAAGCAAACAAACCACTTGATTACAAAAATATCTTACAATAGATTACAAAGTCATGTGTTGACTTTTGACAACTTTGGTGGATGACATCATCCCATGGTGCAACATGGATGATGTCATCATTTGTGTCAACAAATTTCAGATAATTTACAAGGAGAAAGCCGGGAAGAAGGAAACTATTCGTCGTCGTCCTATGGCTGGAAGGGGGTATCCTATTTTTTTTGCTCAGGCGATGAGATGTGTAACTGGGCACGGTACTCCATGAACTTGCTAATCATGGGTTGAAGTTGATCCTCGGAAGGATCATTGTGTCGATCTCTGATAGCTTCGCAAGTCTCCCGCTTGTCTGTGAGATTTTCTGGGAGTTTTGAATAATCATTCTCTACCTCTATCAGGTACCCAATGAAGTCGCGACATGCCAGTAGGTTGTTGATGAATTCTGCGTCGAACGTGACCTCTAGTCCCAGCCCTTGTGAAATGATTTCCTTGAAGATCTGAATAGTTTCTTCGACCTTTCTTAAGGTGAAAGAAGAAGTGAGCAACCCTAGAGACATTCTCAGAACAATCTGCTCCATTTTATGCATTGCATCTAGGGCTTCTTGCTTTACTTTGTAGATCTTTTCCAGGACAAACTCCAGCTGATCCACCCGATAATCTAGAGTAGAAAGGATTTTACTGAGGGCTCTTAGGTGTCCAAAAATGCCAAACTTGACCAGATATTTGACTGAACAGTCAAGAATTTTCTGAAAGGTCTCGTGTTGCATCCTGGCATGAGCCAGCTCTTCGGAGATGGGTCCTGCTATTGCCTGCAGTTCTCTGTTCATTTGATTGATATTCTGGTACAAACTAGTGAACTTTGCGATCACTCCCTCACTTTCCTTGAGGATTTGGCTCCTCTAGGCAGAAACTGTCATACCCTGCTCGCCGATCTTGGCATATTCATTAATTTTATCCTGGCTAAAAGGCTCAGGAGTTTCGGTGGCAGTTGTGGGAGGTGCACTACCCATTTTCTGCAAGGCATGGAGAAGATGTTTATTTTTCTCCTTTAGCAGCCTTTTCTCTTCCTTTGCTTCCTGAAGTTTCTTGCAAAGGGCGTCAACTACAGATAGGGCCTCTCCTTGCAGGATTTCTGAAGATGTCCCCATTGTGACTTGAGTCACTGTGTAATCTGTCGAAGACAGATCCTTTTTATCCTTCAAAGGATTGGGGTATGTAATCTCCATTACTCTCTCCCCTGATGCACTCTGAGAGAAGCAGATTATAGGTTTTTGCTTCTTGGCCCCTTTTGATGGGATGACGGAGAATTCCATCTGTGCAATGGGAACTTTCCTCTTCTGTTGACTCAGGTGCTGGGAGATCCAAATTGGACTTATGGGAGAAGGGCCAGAAGTAGAAAAGGGAGCAGCTGCAGTATTAGAGCAAAAGAACGTGGGGACACTTGGGGGTGGCATCGAGAGGGATTCCAAGGAAGTGCTCACAGGAGGAAGAGATACTGCAGAGGAGGCAGACATGCAAGGGAGCTGAGAAACGAGAGAAGAAATGGTGGGGGACAGCTCCGCAAGAGAAGAGAATAGTGAGGATGAGGCAGGGGGAACAACAGAAGACGGGGGAGAGGATACGACCAAAGGAATGGTCATTTGGGTCACTCGAGGAGGGGAAGGAGGAGAAGGAGAAGGGACAGAAGGGACCTTAATAGTTGCAGTAGTGGCAACATCCTGAGTGGATGTGCCTATTGGAACGTCTTCTGCTACTTCTTCTTCTAGGCTTTCCGGGATTACAACCCGTTCTTGTGAAGCGGAAGGAGGACTTTCAGGAGATTCCTCTTGGGTGGAGCCTGACTCACCCTCTTTACCTTTCCCTTTGGTAGCTATTTTGAAAGAGGAGGTGCGTTTCCCAACAGAGATGTGATGAAATCAACTCCGAGGTAGATGAAACCATTCATTCAGCACCAATGCTCTGTTCTTCGTAGAGTTTCCTTGACCCTTTCCTCTATTATTTGAGGATCTTTATTTCTGTCGATCACCGTGAAAGGCCAATCATCCCCATTTGTGTCAAGATATACCTGATCAACTTCTTGATCAGTAGTTTGATAGCCTTTTGGGACGATGGCCACACCGTACTGGATGATTTCTGCTAAGGCCAAGCGGGAATGATCCTTCCTCCTAAGCTCGACCTCATGATATATGTCAATGTAAATATCCTCGATCTGAGGGATGTGGATCGGATCGAGTTTAGCCCTTGGGAGATAATTTCTTGGGTCGAAATTGGGCCTTGCTGGGAAGTTATGCCTTAGATTTAGCAGCTCCAGTTCTGTAAACATGTCCTTCCCCTTGTGGTGAGAGATACAAGTATACCTACCCACTGTGAGGGGGAAAGGAGTTCCACCCTTCCTTCTCTTGAGACACTTCTCGTGGTAGGTGATAAGCTGTCTCGACAGCTCCAAAATGATCAACTTGGGGCCAGTAAATCTCGTCAATTTGGTTGGTTCCCCCAAGAAGTTAAATGCCCTCAGATAAGTGAAGGTGGGGAATTGAGTGAACAGGGCCCCCCATTTCTCTATAGCTGCTACGATGCTCTTGGTCGTACGACCGTGAGTCATATTCGGCCTCAAAAGGCAGATGATGCCGTAGAAGAAGGCATCGTTGAACTTTGTGAACTAGGGAATACTATTTTCCAGCTTCAATTCTTGATAGTATTCATATATCTTAACCTGGGGCCAAACCCCACACCGCATTAGAGTTGGATAGTCTCTCTCTGAAGCCGCAGCATAGACTATGTAGGAGTTCATATAGAACTTCCCCGTTGTGGTAAGTTGTTGGAGCTGCTCAGATATTGTGCTGCTTATGATCTCTGCCCACTCAAAGCGTTGATCTGGACAATTTTTTTCATCGTTCCTAGGTACCTCAACATCCACTTGTGAAAGTAATTGGCATTAGGAAGCCCAAACACTCTACTCAGGAACGTGATTGTATCACTGATTTCCTCTGAAAAGTCACTGCGCTGAATGACTTGTGGCCATCGGGTAACCACATTTTTGTTCTTCAGGTATACTTCATTCATCAACTGCATACATTGATCCTCAGTGTCATCCCAAGCCTTGATGCAATCTTCCTAACTTACGGCCACAAAGTTCTGGTGATGAGGAATGCCGAGCATTATTTCAAATTGGTGGGTAGTGAGGTTGATTATGACCTCGCCCTTCTCATTATGGACACATCTTGTGTCTTTATTGTAGCAGCAGGCCACCACCATCATGAATTCATTGTTCACCGGCACTCACTGGGATCCCACCAGCAAAATGTAGTGCACTGCCCATCAGTTTGTCCATCCATGGACTTCTTGTGACCCTCTGGGTTCTGGCCCAGAAATCCTCCATATCAATATGACCCAGTTCTGAGTCTCTGATGTCTAGGTCACACTCTGCTTGGGATTCGGGCATCCTGACCCTTTGATATTTATACTTCATTTCTTCTTCTGTGAGCTTGGCTTTACCCTTAGATTTGGTAGGTCTCTTGCTTGATGTTGACATATGTAACTCTGAACTTAGTTACTGACCTGCAATAATAAGAAGTGAAACCCAACGCAAGAAAGTCATATCAGCTGTTTCATCTTCCATTAAAGCGTCAACAGAAGAAGGAGTTAGTGATTTTAAGGCCTCAGGGCGCAGGGCGCATGAATACTGCAGTTTACAGGGCTAAATAATATGGCGCATAATAAAGGGCTGCTGCAAGGGAAAAATTAGTGCCAAAGGGTGCGGGGCGCATGAAGACTGCATATGACATTTTTGTTATTGCAAGGGTGAGTGCGCCGGCGCCATTTATATGCATTTACACTGGGCGCATGAATTTTTCATGTTGCATGGGGACAGGATGCACCAAAGGGTGCATATAATTTTTGTGTTACATGGAACTTTGGTGCGCCAAAGGAACTTGGCACAGTGCATGGAAGGATTGCATGACATTGTGCTTCTATAACAATGGATGCGCCTGCGCTTTTTTAACAATTGTAATTAGCGCATATAAATTTAATGTTGCATACATGCAGGGTGCGGCAATGGCGCAAGGTTTTGTAATGTTGCACATAAGTTTGGTGTGCACCAAGAGGGCACAGGGAAAGTGATTGTAACAAGCAAGGGAAGTGCACCATGAGGGCGCATCTGTTCTTTATGTAACAGGCATGGTATGTGTGCCATTAGCGCGACTATTTATCATGTTGCAAGGGTGACAGATGCGCCAAAAGAGGAGATAACAGTGTCTTATTTTCAAGCCTTGATTCTTTCTTTGAGGGGTTACACACATTTGATTTTTTTTAAGGATATCTTTGGGTGATGAAGAAGCTAAAAAATGAGAGTTTCAAGCAATCTTTTTAGGACAGAGTCCCCTTTACCAGCAGATCTGGAAAGAGGGGGAAATGCAAGGGGAAGAAAAGAAGAAACAACAAGGAGGGGGTTGAGTTCATGATTTCACAGTCTTATTTAACCCAATCCACACCAACAAGTAACCAAAAACCAAAACACAAAACACACAAAAGAAATGAGGACCTCTCACCAGGATTATATAATGGAGAAGTGTGAAACCGGGTCCACGAAGTGATTCGAAAACGACAAGGCTGGTGCACTGACAGGTACGAAGGGAAGAGAAAATCAGATGATTCGACTGATGAAAATGACAGGTCAGATGTGCCTATATATAGGCAAGGTGGTAATAAATGCGCCACCCACTTTTTCAAGTGGCGCATGAAACATGTTGTCGACACAAGAAAGCATGCACCCTTTGGCGCATCAAAATACCTGTGTAACATGAAATTATGTGCACCTTTGGTGCACCAAAATTTTTTTTGACACAAGAATATGTGTGCCCTTGGTGCACCAAAAAGTGGTGCAACGAAAGTATTGTTGACATGAAGGTGTGTGTGCCTTGGCGCATGCAGGAAAGGCACAACATAGTGAGGCACACCAAAACACCTGTTGACACTTCAAACCGTGCGCCAAAGGATTGAAAGGGGGTGCATGAATACTTTATGTTGCATAGACACTATGTGTGCCCAGCCAAAAAAGACCAGAAATGGCTAAGTTTGGCAAACCAGATTTCCTAGGAAGGGATTTTTGCAACATTCCGAATGCAAAGAGTCCCTGATGAGGGACCGAAACAAAATTTTGGTAGGGTTATCTGTAAAATTTCCCTTGCTAATCATACGGGATAACAACTAGCTCTTTCTAGGGACTATCCTTGAGCAAACCTCAGGGGTAGAGAATCCCGGATCTCACGTGCCTATCCATTTGGTAACAGAGTCAAAAACAAGGGAAACACACAACCAACAAAAGCAAACACACAACAAAAACAAACATGCAACTGAAGCAAACTGTACAAAGAAGAGAGAAAGCTCTACTTCCTGAAGATTTTCAGATGTTGCCCGCTATAGGGAAGTGGGAGCTCAGTTCCATCCAGATACAAGAGATAGAAACTATTCTCTCTATTGAGCTGCTTGATCTTGAAAGGCCCTCTCCACAGGGAATCAAACTTTCCGTGCATGCCCTTTGGCTCTCTTCGTTTGTCCCACAAAAGGATGAGGTCTCCCACCTGGAAGCTTCTTTGCTTAACATTTTTATCGAACAATCTTTTGACTTGATTCTAATGTTCAGTGATCTTGTCGACCACCCTTACTCTCCTTTCTTCGAGCTCTGTTAGGTACATGATCCTTTTTTCAAGGGAATTTTAGAAAGTCTCATCTTCGATTGCCCGTGCCAGGCGTAGAGCATGGAGTTCAGTAGAAATGGGAAGCTCGGCATCGGCGCCATATAACACTTGAAAAGGAGACATACTGAGAGATCTCTTGGGAGTAATGCGGTCTGCCCACAAAGCATCGTATAAGGACTTATGCCACATTCATTGATTCTCATCCACTAGCTTTCGTATGATGGTCACCAAGTTTTTATTACTGGATTTTTCTTGACCATTTCCCTGAGGGTAATAATATGAGGCATGAGCCAAAGTTATTTTGTATTCATAGCAAAAACCAACAACTTCTCGTGAAGAGAAGTTGGAAGCGTTATCAGTAACAATCTCTTTTGGAACGCCAAACCTGACAATGATATTTTCTTTGATAAAACTACAAACAACCTCGGAAGTGGCATGTTTGACAGGTATGGCTTCCACCCACTTAGTGAAGTAATTTGTTGTTGTTAGGACATAACTGTGTCTGGAACTTGATTGGGGATTGAGTGCACTGATAAAATCAATTCCCCACTGCCTGAATGGTTCGTCGAAAATGACCGGCCTGAGGGGAAAAGCAGCTAACTTGGGCTTGCCGACAAACTGCTGGCAAGGCTCACACTTTGCTTCCCAGGTAGCTGTATCTTGGAAAAGCGTCGGCCAATAGTACCTAGCCTGAATGATCTTGTGCACCATCACGGAAGAGGATAAATGACCTCCACAGGCCGAATTATGAAAACTTTCAAGTAACCTTATCTACTGTGGTTTGTCAACACATCGCAAGAAGATGCCATCTATCTTGCGTTTGTATAAACCATCATCCCAAATGACATATTTGGATACTCTGAGCTTTATACCACGCTTCTCCTTTGCAGTTAAATGAGCCAAGCATTCGCCATAGGTGAGGAAGAAAGTGATATCAGAATACCACTCATCGCTGGTTGCGACGAATAGGACCCGAGGCAGTGAATCGGGTTTCTCCAGCTGACTTTTTGCTTCATTGGTGCAATCATCTTCTCCTTCGGAAACTTCTGACCCTTGGTTTTCGGCCATAAGTTGACATAGGCCTTTGCCTCTTACCAACTTGGTTGGTTTTATATCCAGATCGTACTCCTGGACCTTTGCAATCCAATTTCCTCGCAAGCTTCCTAACTCCTGTTGAGTTAAAATTGACTTGACTGCCGTGTCAGGGACCAGCACTACTGTATGAGAATTTAAAATGTAATACCTGAAGTTTTTTACTGCTTTGACAATGGCGAAGGCATGCTTTTCCAACTGGGACATTTTTAATTCGTGAGGATTGAGGGGAGAGCTCATGAACGCAATCAGAGATTCAACATCCTCAGAATTCTTTTGCATCAAGATGGCAGATACAGTATGCTCAGATGCATAGCTATACATGATAAAATCTTTGGAGAAATTGGGACATACCAGGACTGGTGCGTGAGTGACGGAAGCTTTTATTTCTTCGAACGACCTCTTCCCTTCTTCACTCCATCAGAAATTTGGTGACCCTTTCATCATGTCTAATATATGACGAGTCTTTTCAGCAAAGTCGGGAACAAAACGCCTGAGAAAATTCACCTTTCCGAAGAAAGAGTGGACACCGGTCTTGCTTGTAGGCAAAGTAAGGCTCTGAATAGCCTTAACTCTTTCAGTATCTATCTTCGTTCCTTCTTTGCTAACAACATGTCCTAGCAAATTTCCTTCTGTGACTCCAAAAACAGACTTTTTTGGGTTCAGGGAAATCCCATGTTCTCGGCATCTGGCCAATACTTGCTCCAGATGATCACAATGATCATTTCATTGTTTAGAGAACATAGTTAAGTCATCTAGATAAACCAAAATGACCTTCCCCATCATACCTTTGAATGCAAGGTCCATGGCCCACTGAAAAGTGGCGCCAGCATTGGTCAGGCCAAAAGGCATCCTGCTGTAAGCAAACGTGCCCTAGGGAGTAGTGAATGTTGTTTTAAATTGGTCTTCAGGTGAGACTTCAATCTGATTGTAGCCTGAAAAACCATCAAGCATGGACAACATTTCTGATCCAGTTACTGCTTGTAGAACTTGATCCATTATAGGAAGTGGGTAGTTGTCCTTTAAGGAAGCCTGATTCAGGTTTTGAAAATCTACGCATATGCGTATTTCACCATTTTTCTTACGCACTGGCACAATGTTTGCCACCCAAGTACTGTGAAGGATAGGAAAAATGATTCTCGCATCCAACATTTTCTGAATTTCAGCCTGGATAGTACCTGAGATCTTAGGGTTATAATGCCTCTGCTTCTGGCGAAAGGCTTTGACATCCTCTTTCAATGGGATGTCATGCTGGACGTCCTTTGGCTTAAAAGACTTTAGATCGGCATAAGACCATGCCAATACATCCATGTATTTCTTCAGCAGTTTGACAAACTTCCACTTTTCTTCAGGTGTGCAACATTTTCTGATGTTTACAAACTGCGGACGTTCTACCGAACCTAAATTAACCGGTTCGGTTTCTGGGGAGGAGCCAGTATCATCTCACCTTTTCTTTTTTACAAAATGATCGTGCCTGTCAAACAACCACTCTAAAGAAACCAGGCCCTTTGGAATTTTATTTCCTTTGAGCTGACATATGTCGTCATTCCCTTCGGATCCATTGTCTTGATCGGTGACTGATTCACGGCACATGGAAGTGGATCCTTCAAAATGAAGTTCCTTAAAATTTTCTGCCTTTTCTAGAAAGGCAATGAGTTGATTGTCATCGTTGAATACTTGCCAATGCTGAGAATTGTCCAGCATGCTTGGGCGGAAAACCACTTCAATGGTGTATTTGTCTATTTTCAAACCTGGGTGAGGGAGCATGAGGGATGTTGAAACGGCCAATGAATCGGCCATGTCATTCTGAGTTCTTGGAATAGATTCTATTGAAAAAGTATCAAATTCTTCGATGTTGTCCCACACCACGTTGTGGTAATACCTGAGCCTCTCATTCTTTACTTGATATATCCTCTTAACTTGATTCACGACTAGCTCTGCATCACCCTGTACTTTCAAATTTTTGATCCCTCTTTCCTTTGCGGCTTGCATGCCGAGCAGTAGAGATTCATACTCAGCAGTATTATTTGTGTTGAAGAACTGTAACTTGAAAGAGAGAGGAATAATCTCCTCTTCGGGAGATATTAGCACGGCTCCGGTGCCACATCCACTAGTTGCACAGCTGCCATCAAACTACAAATTCTAGATCTTGTTAAGATCTTCTTCTTGGACAAGAACAACCATTTTGTCAGACTTGGTAGACAAGAAATAGTTCCCCATTCCTGATGATTCGAAAAGAATTTGGGCTTTGGGGTCCTCAGAGTTAGTAACCAAGTACTTCTTTTGTGATTCAGGCTCCAATGTTTGCATTACACCTTTGACGGGGATTCTAGCCTTAGACCAGTCCATATGAATCTCCCCACCAACTTCACTGCAAAAACTTCTTCCCAGTAAAATTCCATAGGCTACTGGAATGTCGGCAATGAGGACGGTCATCTTTACTCTTTTCTCTGGGAATGCTACAAATGTGAACTGTGCGTCTTTGATCTGACCAATCAGTGGAACCTGCTTGGTTTCCAAGGAATAACATCTGCCAAAAGGCTTGGTAAGGGTGAGGCCCAGAGCATGGGTGACTTTTGCCGGCATGACGTTATCGGAAGCTCCAGAATCAATTATGCAGTTACTTAACTTGTGGCCATTGATTAGGAGGGAGAGATAGAAAGGTTCTATCTTGCCTGATGCAGAAGTCGAAGCAACATTTATGTGGGATGCAGGAGGAGTGGAAAGGATTCCTTTTAGGGAAATCTAGGGAGATATGACAGCTTGACTTTGAATATACTTGGTCAACCTTACAAGCTGTTCAGGGTTTGATTGAAGATACTCGGCTTCAGAAATTTGGATCTTGGTCTTTTTAGCATGATCTATGATGTCAAACGTGGCCAAGGGTTGAGCTGGAGAAGGAATGAGTCCCTCACTTCGCGATGGTAGGGTAGGATTACTGGTCTTCATAGAAGAAGGCTGATTTGGAGGAGAGATGGGGGGAAAAGATTTCTTTGGGGGAAAAGATAAAAGACTTAACAGGGGGTTGAGTAGGAAGAGGATTACCTCTTTTAGCAATGGTTGGAGGTGCGTTTGACACGGCTTTCTCTCTCCGCACATCGACAGCGATCTCTGCTTCTTTTCCTTGTGAGCAGGTAAAAATAGCATATGATTGTCCACTTGCATACCCCTGTGTACCCTCTTCTTCATCAGATTCTTCCTCATCAAATTCCATATACCCAATAGTAGAGTCATCAGTCGGTTCACTGACATCTTGATCATCTTCGCCTTGAGATGAAGGTTCTTCGTAATTTTGTTCCTCTTCTTCAATTTCGACTAAAGTGTTAACCGGAGGAGCCTCAAGCGCCAACTGCGGAGCAATTGCAGGAAAGCACGGCCTTTGTGGGACATTGTTGGAAATGAAATTCCTCCATGGGATATCCCGGTATGAGGAACTGGGGGAATCTTGGGCTAACTGCTTCTTTAATGCAAGTAAGTCATTCGCCATCTTTTGAAATGCTAGATCAGATGAAGTAGCGGGAGAAGGGCCCAAAGATTTAGGCTTGGATGATTCCCTTTTTAATTCGCCAGATATTAGCAAATTATCTTCAATTCGGATGGCAGTGGCCTGGGCGAGAATCAAGGTAGCTACTTGTTCTTGTAGGAGTAAGAAACTTACTTTCGAACTCATAGCGTTCACGAAGAAACACTTCTGATTTTCTGGTGTTGGAAGCATGGCAACAGGCACACGGTTGATTAATGCATTGAACCTGGCGATGAAATCATGCATGGTCTCATTGGTCTCCTTCTTTAGGTGAGTGATCTGTGATAACAATGCAAATGCATCTTCCAAAGGCTTGTACTTGTCTTCAAAAGCATCCCGCAAGGTGGCCCAACTGGTAATAGATCCGGTCGGAAAATGCTGAAACCATTCTACTGCGGGCCCTTGTAAAGTTTCCAGAAAAAGGTGAACCGACACATCTTCATGGGTCACATCCAGGATATTGCATGACATGATGAATGCAGATATGTGTGAATCCATGCTTTGGTTTCCGCTCCCATCAAATTTGGGAAAATTCTTTCGGTTTCCATGCGGGAGCACGTGAACAGGATGTGGCAAAGCCAGAGGGCCCATAGCATTTCCCCATGGTACTACCATTTGAACGGGTGGAAAAAGAACACAGGCTGGAAGTAGCGGTCCTGCTGAGTAATAAAGCACTACAAAGGGATGTGGATGCCCCTTGCGAGAGATTCTTCCTTCGTGGAGGTGAGACACTCCTGGATGACCGGTCAGGTGAGCTCAGTGATGAGAAGCGTGCTGGTGTAATACTGAAGTTATGCCTTTGGAGCAGATCAAAGGTGGGATCAACTTCTCCATGAGATTTCCTGCTACGAGTAAATGGTTCACCCGCCAGTGTACCTTCCTGATCTGTAATATGGTGAGCAGATTTAAAAACTCTTTTTGGTTGTACTTGCTGATTTTCTGATTTTTCTGACAAAAATCAGTAGCATGTACTTTTCTGAATATTAAAATTTTATCCCTCTTTTCAAAAACCGATTGCAGTTTAATGATAAAGAACAATGAGGATAAAATAATGGTTAATTTAGTAAGCTAATTTTCAGATCTTCGAACTGACTTTTGAAGAGTTTGAAAATTTTGGTAAAACTGTCAAAAACTCAGATCTACGGAAAAATACAGATTTTTATAAAAACTCAGTGAACTAAAGATCTCCAACTAGGTCAGATCTATGGATCTCAGAAGAAAATTTTCAATTTGGGTTACTTTTGCAAAAAAATTGGATTTTGGACAAAAGTTAAAATTTGCAAACAGGTAGTGATTTTTCTTATTTTTACTGATTTTCTATCATACCACCATCATAACTCAGATAGATCTGTTCGATCCCCAGCAGAGTCACCAAAAACTGTTGGTTTGAAAATTTGTCAATTGGGCATATCTATGGATAGACGAGCTAACAGTGTGCAGGACATAGCCCCTCTTTGAGTCAGCAAAGAAACTGGTTTATTGCTATTCTACCAGCAGGAATCTGTGCAAGTCTCATAATATTCTGCCTTCGGGGGTTTGGGATCTCATCCCAGTAGGGGTGTTTCCAACTGAAAAGAAAGGAATGAAAGAGAGGATGAAGAAAGATCAGATCCGAAGGGAGAAAAGAAATGAATTCCAAAGCAGAAAGGTCAGAAGGTTTATGTTTTGGGATTGGTAGTAAACAGAACCAAACCTACTTGCATAAACAAATAAAGCAATACTGATGAATAAATGAAAAAAAAGTAGAGATAGATCCAATAGAATAAACGCGTAGATCTGGCATAAGTAAGATCAGATGCCCATAACACACATATTTAGCACAAAGTCTTAATATTTGTATTAATATTTACTTCTGTTACAAAAGGTACAAAGCCTTTTCTTCTCACTTCTATTTTTCATCTAAAAGATATTCCCCCTTCCAAATACAACAAGTATTCAAGTATATATAGAAGGAGAGAAGAAAAGAAGACAAAAGCAAACAAACCACTTAATTACAAAAATATCTTACAATAGATTACAAAGTCATGTGTTGACTTTTGACAACTTTGGTGGATGACATCATCCCATGGTGCAACATGGATGATGTCATCATTTGTGTCAACAAATTTTGGATAATTTACAAGGAGAAAGTCGGGAAGAAGGAAACTATTCGTCATCGTCCCGCAGCTGGAAGGGGGTATCCTGCTTTTGTTGCTCGGGCGACGAGATGTGGAACTGGGCACGGTACTCCATGAACTTGCTAATCATGGGTTGAAGTTGATCCTCGGAAGGATCCTTGTGTCGATCACTGATAGCTTCGCAAGTCTCCCGCTCGTCTGTGAGCTTTTCTGGGAGTTTTGAATAATCATTCTCTGCCTCTATCAGGTACCCAATGAAGTCGCGACACGCCAGTAGGTTGTTCATGGATTTTACGTTGAACGTGACCTCTGGTCCCAGCCCCTGTGAAACGATCTCCTTGAAGATCTGAATAGTTTCTTTGACCTTTCTTAAGGTGAAAGAAGAAGTGAGTAACCCTGGAGACATTCTCAGAACAATCTGCTCCATTTGATGCATTGCATCCAGGGCTTCTTCCTTTACTTTGTCGATCTTTTCCAAGACGAACTCCAGCTGATCCACCCGATAATCCAGAGTAGAAAGGATTTTATTGAGGGCTCTTGGGTGTCCAAAAATGCCAAACTTGACCAGATCTTTGACTGAACAGTCGAGCATTTTCTGAAAGGTCTCGTGTTGCATCCTGGCATGATCCAACTCTTCGGAGATGGGTCCTGCTATCGCCTGGAGTTCTCTGTTCGTCTGATTGATATTCTGGTACAAACCGGTGAACTTTGCGATCACTCCCTCACTTTCCTTGAGTATTTGGCTCCTCTAGGAGGAAACTGCCATACCCTGCTCACTGATCTTGGTGTATTCATTAATTTTATCCTGGCTCAGAGGCACAGGAGTTTCGGCAGCAGTTGTGGGAGGTGCACTTCCCATTTTCTGCAAGGCATGGAGAAGATGTTTATTTTTCTCCTTTAGCAGCCTTTTCTCTTCCTTTGCTTCCTGGAGTTTCTTGCAAAGGGCGTCAACTGCAGATAGGGCCTCTCCTTGCAGGCTTTCTGAAGATGTCCCCATTGTGACTTGAGTCACTGTGTAATCTTTCGGAGACAGATCCTTTTTATCCTTCAAAGGATTGGGGTATGCAATCTCCATTACTCTCTCCCCTGATGCACTCTGAGAGAAGCGGGTTATAGGTTTTTGCTTCTTGGCCCCTTTTGATGGGATGACGGAGAAGTCCATCGGTGCGATGGGAACTTTCCTCTTCTGTTGACTCAGGTGCTGGGAGATCCAAATTGGACTTATGGGAGAAGGGCTGGAAGTAGAAAAGGGAGCAGCTGCAGTAGTAGAGGGAAAGAATGTGGGGACACTTGGAGGCGGCATCGAGAGGGAGGCCGAGGAAGTGCTCACGGGAGGAATAGATACTGCAGGGGAGGCAGACATGGAAGGGAGCTGAGAAATGAGAGAAGAAATGGTGGGGGACAGCTCCACGAGAGAAGAGAAGATGGATGATGAGGCAGGGGGAACAACAGAAGAAGGGGGAGAGGATACGACCAAAGGAATGGTCGTTTGGGTCACTCGAGGAGGGGAAGGAGGAGAAGGAGAAGGGACAGAAGGGACCTCAATAGTTACAGTAATGGCAACATCCTGAGTGGATGTGCCTATTGGAACGTCTTCCACTGCTTCTTCTTCTGGGCTTTCCGAGATTACAACCTGTTCTTGTGAAGCGGAAGGAGGACTTTCAGGAGCTTCCTCTTGGGTGGAGCCTGACTCACCCTCTTTACCTTTCCCTTTGCCCTTTGGTAGCTGTTTTGACCGAGGAGGTGTGTTGCCCAACGGAGATGTGATGAAATCAACTCTGAGGTAGATGAAACCATTCATTCGGCACCAATGCTCTGTTCTTCGTAGAGTTTCCTTGACCCTTTCCTCTATTGTTTGAGGAGCTTTGTTTCTGTTGATCACTGTGAAAGGCCAATCATCCCCATTTGTGTCAAGATATACCTGATCAACTTCTTGATCAGCAGTTTGATAGCCTTTTGGGATGATGGCCACACCGTACTGGATGATTTCTACTAAGGCCAAGCGGGAATGATCATTCCTCCTGAGCTCGACCTCATGATATATGTCAATGTAAATATCCTTGATCTGAGGGATGTGGATTGGATCGAGTTTAGCCCTAGGGAGACAATTTCTTGGGTCAAAATTGGGCCTTGCTGGGAAGTTATGCTTTAGATTTAGTAGCTCCAGTTCTGTAAACATGTCCTTCACCTTGTGGTGAGAGAGACAAGTATACCTGCCCACTGTAAGGGGGAAAGGAGTTCCACCCTTCTTTCTCTTGAGACACTTCTCGTGGTAGGTGATAAGCTGTCTCGACAGCTCCAACAGGATCAACTTGGGGCCGGCATATCTCGGTAATTTGGTTGGTTCCCCCAAGAAGTTGACTGCCCTCAGATAAGTGAAGGTGGGGAATTGAGTGAACAGGGCCCCCCATTTCTCTGTAGCTGCTACGATGCTCTTGGTCGTACGACCGTGAGTCATATTCGGCCTCAAAAGGTAGATGATGCCATAGAAGAAGGCATCGTTGATCTTTGTGAACTGGGGAATACTATTTTCCAGCTTCAGTTCTTAATAGTATTCATATATCTTATCCTGGGGCCAAACCCCACATCGCATTAGAGCTGGAGAGTCTCTCTCTGAAGCCGCAGCATAGACTACGTAGGAGTTCATATAGAACTTCCCCGTTGTGGTAAGTTGTTGCAGCTGCTCAGATATTGTGCTGCTTATGATCTCCGCCCACTCAAAGCGTTGATCTGGCACATTTTTGTTCATCGTTTCTAGGTACCTCAGCATCCACTTGTGAAAGTAATGGGCATCAGGAAGCCCAAACACTCTGCTCAGGAATGTGATTGTATCACTGAGTTCCTCTGAAAAGTCACTGCGATGAATGACTTGTGGCCATTAGGAAACCACCTTTTTGTTCTTCAGGTATACTTCATTCATCAACTGCATACACTGATCCTCATTGTCATCCCAAGCCTTGATGCAATCTTCCTGGCTTATGGCCACAAAGTGCCGGTGATGAGGAATGCCGAGCATTATTTCAAAGTGGTGGAAAATGAGGTTGATTATGACCTCGCCCTTCTCATTATGGACACATCTGGTGTCTTTATTGTAGCAGCGGGCCACCACCATCATGAATTCATTGTTCACAGCACTAACTCGGATCCTACCAGTAAAATGTAGCACACTGCCCATCAGTTTGTCCATCCATGGACTTCTTGTGACCCTCTGGGTTCTAGCCCAGAAATCCTCCATATCAATATGACCCAGTTCTGAGTCTCTGATGTCTAGGTCACACTCTGCTTGGGATTCGGGCATCCTGACCCTTTGATATTTATACTTCATTTCTTCTTCTGTGAGCTTGGCTTTACCCTTAGATTTGGTAGGTCTCTTGCTTGATGTTGACATATGTAACTCTGAACTTAGTTGCTGATCTGCAAGAATAAGAAGTGAAACCCAACGCAAGAAAGTCATATCAGCTGTTTGATCTTCCATTAAAGCATCAACAGAAGAAAGAGTTAGTGATTTTAAGGCCTCAGGGCGCAGGGCGCATGAATACTGTAGGTTACAGGGCTAAATAATATGGCGCACAGAAAAGGGCTGCTGCAAGGGACAAATTAGCGCCAAAGGGCGCGGGGCGCATGAACACTGCATATGAAATTTTTGTTGTTGCAAGCAGGAGTGCGCCGGCGCCATTTATATGCATTTACACTGGGCGCATGTATTTTTCATGTTGCATGGGGATAGGATGCTCCAAAGGGCTCATATAATTTTGGTGTTACATGGAACTTTGGTGTGCCAAAGGGAACTTGGCACGACACATGGAAGGATTGCATGAGATTGTGTTGCCATAACAATGGATGCACCTGCGCTTTTTTAACAGTTGTACTTAGCTCATATAAATTTAATGTTGCATACATGCAGGGTGCGCCAATGGCGCAAGGTTTTGTAATGTTGCACGCAAGTTTGGTGCGCCAAGAGGGCGCAGGGAAAGCGGTTGTAACAAGCAAGGGAAGTGTGCCATGAGGGCGCATCTGTTCTTTATGTAACAGGCATGGTATGTGCGCCATTGGCGCGACTATTTATCATGTTGCAGGGGTGACTGATGTGCCAAAAGAGGAGATAACAGTGTCTTATTTTCAAGCCTTGATTCTTTCTCTGAGGGGTTACACGCATTTAAGCTTCTTTTTAAGGATATCTTTGGGTGATGAAGAAGCTAAAAAATGAGAGTTTCAAGCAATCTTTTTAGGACAGAGTCCCCTTTACCAGCAGATCTAGAAAGAGGGGGAAATGCAAGGGGAAGAAAAGAAGAAACAGCAAGGAGGGGGTTGAGTTCATGATTTCACAGTCTTATTTAACCCAATCCACACCAACAAGCAACCAAAAACCAAAACACAAAATGCACAAAAGAAATGAGGACCTCTCACCAGGATTATATAATGGAGAAGTGTGAAACCAGGTCCACGAAGTGATTCGAAAACGACAGTCCAGGTGCGCTGACAGGTACAGAGGGAAGAGAAAATCACGTGATTCGACTGATGAAAATGATAGGTCAGATGCACCTATATATAGGCAAGGAGGTAATAAATTCCCCACCCACTTTTTCAAGTGGCGCATGAAACGTGTTGTCGACACAAGAAAGCATGCGCCCTTTGGCGCATCAAAATACCTGTCAACACGAAGTTATGTGCGCCTTTGGCACACCAAAAGTTTTGTTGACACAAGAATATGTGTTCCCTTGGTGCACCAAAAAGTGGCGCAACGAAAGTATTGTTGACATGAAGGCACGTGTGCCTTGGCGCATGCAAGAAAGGCACAACATAGTGAGGTGCACCAAAACGCCTGTTGACACTTCAAACCGTGCGCCAAAGGATTGAAAGGGGGCACATGAATACTTTATGTTGCATAGACACTATGTGCGCCCGACCAAAAAAGACCAAAAATGGCTAAGTTCGGAAAACTAGATTTCCCGGGAAGGGGTTTTTACAACATTCCGAACGCAAAGAGTCCCTGACGAGGGACCGGAACAAAATTTTGGTAGGGTTATCTGTAAAATTGCCCTTGCCAATTTTACGGGATAACAAATATTTTAACCTACAAAATGCAAATACCTCCTTTGGCCTCGTGGCCATATCAGAACATCCAAAATGATATAAATGTACTAACAAAACCATCTATTCATATGAATCACAACAACATCAAGAAATCAACATTATCATTTTCAGTTTAATTAATCAACTATATCATTATCAATTAATTATCGTGCTAGTTCTATTCACAATATCCAATATCACATGTCTGAACAATCATCCATCACATTTCCATGTCAAACAGTATATCATCATCCACATATAAAAATGTCTTTAATAATCATCATGTATAATAACTGAATCTAGATCAATAATAATCCATGATCTAACATCTATCCATCCTACTAAAACAAAACATAATAGTGTCCATAATAAGATCAATAGTATCAGGATCAGTATCTAAAAGTATCAAAGGGAAGTGGGCACTACATCCCCCTCTTCTTAGACTTGACTTCCTCCTGGAAGTCACTGGAAAAAATGTGGAAACTACACTCGTAGTACTGTGGCATCCTCCCAAGATGCTACAGTCTCATCATATCTGTCCCACTACACCCATACCTGATCAATCTCTCTACCTCAAAGGCCCAGGGTTCTAAAATATATGATACAGATGGGTTCCACCATCACTTACCCTTAATCCTACACTTGTAATGATGTCTAATCTAGCACATGAGAAGGATCTGCAATATATATCCTAAGAACTAAAACACAAAACACATCATTTACGTGAGACAACCTAGGTGGCAACACTAGATGATAGGCTAAAGGGCCAATACGCTCCTAGATCTCAAAAGGACCAACAAATCTAGGAGATAACTTAGAACCTTTTCCATAATAGATAGATCTCGTGTGTGGTCTGACACAAAGGAACACCTTCATGCCCACATCAAATCTGTAGTCAATCCTATGTTGTTCTGCATACTTCTTCTTCCTGTTCTATACCTCTTGAAATATCTTCTTGATTAACACTATCTACTTCTCCATGTCCTGTAGAAGAGCTTGTCTAAGAGATACTCTGTCCTCTAATATGTCCCAACTAAGAGGTGTTATGCACTCTCTACCATACAAATCCTGAAAAGGAGCCATGCCTATAGAACTCTAAAAACTATTATTGTAGGAAAACTCCACTGAGTACAGGTACTCTTCCCACTTAGACTGCTGATCCATCACATACATCCTAAGAATATCCTCTAAAATTTAATTCATTCACTCGGTTTGTCAATCTGTCTCAGGGTGATATGTTATGCTGAAGTTGATCCTCATCCCAAGGACATACTGCATGGTAGTCCAAAAGTGTGAAGTGTATAAAGGATCACGGTCACAAATGATCTTCCACGGAATCCCATGCAACCTGAAAATCTCATCCAAATATACTTGTGCCACTACTCTAGCTATATAAGTGGTCTTCACTAGAGAAAAGTGAGCCACTTTTGTTAATTTATCAACCGTGACCATAATGGCATTGTGGTGATATCTCGACATTGGTATCCCAACAATGAAATCCATGGAAATGGTGTCCCATTTCCATTTCGGTATAACATGAGGATAAAGAAGGCTTGTTGGATTCTGATGCTCAGTCTTAACCCTTTAGCACTCTAAACACCATGACACAAACTGATTCATGTCCCAACAAAGTCCTCTCCAATGGTACAACTATCACAAGGTGGCATGCATCTTCTTCACCCTGGGATGGGCTGAATAGGGTGCATGATGTGCCTTTACCAAGATGTCCTACCTCAAGCCTCCATCTTTGGGAACATATATCTTGCCTGTATTCCTGAGAAGACCATTTGCCTCTAAGGAAAAACCATCAAAATTCCCCTCAAGGGGTCTCTGTGAATCGATCTTTGCTTGTACTACAATGTAGAAGTTGTCAAGAGGAAGCTGCTGAAGAATCCTACTCAGAAAATCTATGTTCACTATAGTGGTCATAGCCACATGTATTTGTCTACTAATTTTTTCCACTACCACATTCTCCTTCCCCTTCATGTGATCTATCTCCATGTCATACTCACAAAGCAACTCCATATAATGCCATTGACGAGCATTGAGATTGGGTTGCATGAAGAGGTGACGAAGACTAAAATGATATATCCTGAGTTTGAATCTCCATCCAATAAAAAAATGTCTCCATCTAACCAAATCATGCACCACTGCCGCAAGCTCAAGATCATGGGTAGGATAATTAAACTCATGATCCTTGAGTTTTCAAGACTTAAAAGCCATAACTCTGCCATCTTGCATTCACACCTCCAAGCCCTACTAACGAAGTATCTGTGCAAACAAAGAACTCACCCTGTGGATCTGGCACTACAAGAATGGGTGTTGTAGTGATGATAGCCTGACTTAAGATCAATCTTAGAGAAAAATTTTGCTCCCTTCATCTGATCAAGTAAGTCATCAATGCGAGGAAGAAGATAACAATTCTTGATCGTTACCTTGTTCAACTGGCGGTAGTCAATACACAACCGCAAGGATCCATCCTTCTTCACAAAGATCACCAGTGTACCCCAAGGGGATATACTAGGATGGATAAGGCCCTTCTCTAAAAGGCCCTCTAGCTGCAACTTGAGCTCATAGAGCTCTGGGGTGGTCATCTGATAAGGTGCTCGTTAGATAGGATCTTCTCCAGGAACTAGTTCTATATGAAAATCAATCTCATGTGGGGGTGGTAAACCCATTAGCTCCCCTAGAAAGACATTAAAAAACTCTCTCAAGATGGGATGATCATCTAGCAATGGTCCACTAGACCCTTCCTCTGATTTTTCACTGACTATAATAGCATACATCTGACAACCCCATCACACACACCGCTTAAGCTACATAGCAGAGATTGTGTGAATGGAAATGGGTCTCCTAACCCCCAAGATCACTGACTCAACTCCCAAATCATCTCCACAAGCTATAGTTTTTTTATAACAATCCATCCTGGCTCTGTGTGCAGATAACCAATCCATGCCTAAAAATTACTCCATACGAGTGCAAAGGAAGGATACGGAGGTCTAAAGTAATGATGAAAGGTCCCAAATCCACTATACACTCCTTAACTAAGGATTCTATAGATATCTTGGCTCCATAAGCCATCTGGACATCCCAACTATGACCCTACCTAACTGCCACCAACCTACATCACTCTACTAAAGATGGTGCAATAAAAGAATCAGAAGAACCAGAATCAGACAATATAGAGGTAGGAATACCACCAATGCTACCTGTGGTATCAATGACTATCCTCTGATGCTCTACCTGGCAATTCTCAACCACTACATAAATCCTATGGCTATGTCCCATGTCAGCTACATTCGGCTCTAAGATTGGTGCCTTACCCTCATTAGGGTTTTGAGGGAAATCTCTCCAAAAATGTCCCACAACTCCACATCCAAAACAACCACTTGATCCTCTCCAAGGATTAGCACCTCCAGTAGGTGCCCTGGAAGACTATGGCATGGATCCTTATGATCCAACTATGGGCTACTACAGCCTCTGCTAGCGAGATCCCACTGACTGAGCTCTAATTCCACCCTATATCCTGATGGGACCCCTAGGAGGAGGCCCCATTCTCTGACCTCTCTATGCATCAGCTCTTTGTGGAGGCCTATGAGGTGGGAAAGACTATTTTTGCTGCTACTACTATTATGGCCTAAAGGATGACTATGTTGTACTCTGGCCACCACAAGGAAGAGGTAATGACCCCCTCGATCTACCTTCCTACATCTGATGAATGCGGGTTTGGACTCGGTCTCTAGCCTACTGGGTTTTTCCCCAAGTCTCCTCTATAATATATGCCTTCTCAACGGCCTCAGCTAAATTCTATGGATAGTGAATCCACACTACACCTTTGATATCCAAATTCATTCCCCAGATGAACCTGTGAATCTGCACCTGCTCATCCTACATATACTCTACATACTAGATTAGATCCAAAAATCTACTCTCATACTCTGCTATAGAAAGAGAAGCCTGTTGGAGGTCATGAAACTCATCAATCGTCTACTGGATGAACCTCCATAATAAATACCTACTCCTGAATCTCTCCTCAAATAGCTCCCAGGTCACTATCTCTGAATCTACATGGATCTTCTACTCCTCTATCCTCCATCACACTCCTACTCCATCCCTTAGTAGATGGATCACAACACAAGCTTTCATGTTGCTAGAATAAGGGCAAAGCTTGAAGTAACCACTCAAGCTCACTAGCCAGGCCTCTACGTGGAATCCACCTATATCACTTGAGTTTTGTGAGGGCTAAAGCTTTAGGATCTCCCTGATCTGATCCACTGTTGTGGTCTGTCAGCCTTTAGGTCTCTCAGCACGCTCATCCCTAATCCTAGGGCTCTAAGACCTCTCTCTATGCTCTGGAACTTTGTCTTCCTATCTCCTAGGTGGTGACTCTACTCTGGATGACTCTACATGGGAGTTCTCTCCTCTATGCTCCTCACTGAGTCGAGGAGATACCTGACCCTCGATAGAAGGGGCTCTATCATGACTAGCTTCCTATCCTCCACCTAATCCTCCATGTAGAGTGGCATTGACATCCTGAAGGGTCTATAGAATATGAGGTAGAATGGTTGCCACACCCTGATCTGGTGGTGGTGGTAGTGAGTCTGATTATCTATGAAGGTTCCTCTTGCTCCATCTGAGCCTCCTTCACAGACCGAAGTGAGATTTAGTTCATTTTTCTAATTTTATACAACTTCCATGTTTACTAAAACATACATATTCTTGTTAAGTTTTTTTCTAGATTTACAAGCGTACTAGGTTTAAGTTTTCATGTCTCAAGTTTTCTAGTGTGCCCAATGGTCTAATAATTTAAACCCTCGCTCTGAAGGGTCTATAGAATATGAGGTAGAATGGCTGCCACACCCTGATTTGGTGGTGGTGGTGGTGGTGGTGGTGGTGAGTCTGAGTCTCTATGAAGGTTCCTCTCAATCCATCTGAGCCTCCTTCACAGACCGAAGCGAGATTTAGTTCATTTTTCTAATTTTATACAACTTCCATGTTTACTAAAACATACATATTCTTGTTAAGTTGTTTTCTATATTTACAAGTGTACTAGGTTTAAGTTTTCATGTCTCAAGTTTTCTAGTGTGCCCAATGGTCTAAGACTTTGAACCCTCACTCTGATACTAAACTGTAGTGCCCATTTAAACAACCACTTGAGACCCAAGAAACAACCTAGGGTGGCAGACATGTTGTCTAGGCCTCCCACATAGGAGAAAATATCAATTTTGGCCATTATCTCTAATTTTGAGACCTTGACAAAGGAAGCTTATGGAGAGGCATACACTCAAGATAAAGACTTTGGGTGAGACATTAGTGATTGTAGTCCAAAGGGGCTGAAAAAGATGGGGATTGAATATTTTTATCTCAAAGATGGGTTATTTTACTGATGTGGGAAGCTTTGTCTGTTAAAGCAGGAGAGTCTTCTATTGATGAAGGAAGCACATACTTTGAACGTAGCCAGTCATTTCCATTTTGGAAAAACCATGGCCCACTTGCAAAGGTATGTGTATTGGCCCAATATGTAAGAAGAAGTATCAAAATTCATAAGAGGATGTAAAATTTGTTGTACTAGCAAGCCTAAGATAAGGAAGGATGGTATGTATATGCCTTTACCATTCCCTACTCATCCTTGAGAGGACATTTCTATGGATTTTTTAGGAGTATTACCAATTTCTAAACATGTCCATGATTATCTATATGTTGTTTTTAATAGATTTATCAAAATGTTTGTTCTTATGGCATGTAAAAAATAATAAAAGCAAGTGAGGTAGCTAAACTTTTCTTTGCTAATGTATGGATACATTTTGGCTTGTCAAATTCTATTGTTTCTGATAGAGATTCTAGGTACTTGGGAAATTTTTGGACTACATTGTGGGAGAATATGGACACCAAGCTATAGAGAAGCAAGGCTTTCCACCCACAGACAGATGGGCATATGTAAATAGTGAATAGGACTTTGGTGGATCTAATTAGAGGATATAATAGTAAATATCCACAGACTTGGGATGATTCCTTAGCCTACTTTTAGCATTCCTACAACTGGGTAGTAAACACATACACTATGAAGTCACCATTTGAAGCATGCCTGGGATATCTACCTAAAAATACACTGGACATAGCAGTTGGGAAGTATGAGGAATGAGATATACGATATACATAGGTGACTAGAGAATCAAAATTCATTGAGAGGATCCGGTAAATCCATCTCAAGGTGAAAGAACAATTGGAGAAATATCATGCCAAGTACAAAGCTAGGCACAATCAGCATCGAAGGGAACATAAGCTTCATGTTGGAGATAGAGTTTGGATTTACTTGAGAAATGAGAGACTTCAAGTTCAAGAAATAAAACTCAAGACACTATGGTATAGACCCTTCACCATACTTGATCAGGTTGGAGAAAATGATTTCAGACTTGATTTTCCACACTTCATGTAGATGTACTCAGTAGTAAATTGTTAGAGCTTGCACCAATATGAGCCATCCATTCTTGAAAAAAATAAGAATGTCATTTTCTACCTTCCATAGAAAATTGCATCTTAAACTCTCGAAGTGAGTTAGGGGAGGACGTAGTGCTATAGCAGAAGGTTAGAGAGACAATGAGAGGTCCACAAGAGTCTTGGCAAGTTGGAATACAAGGGAAGATACCAAGGCATGCTTGGTGGTACTCGAAAGAGAAAGTGAGGGAATGTTTTCCTCATTTACTCCCCCCCTAAGATTTTCTAGGACTAAAATCCTCCTAAGTAGGGGAGGTGTGATCCATATGGATCCAAAAAATACACTGTAGACACTAAAATTAGGTCAAACTCCCCTTGGCCCCTCGTTGAATAAGCAACTACAACATATTCACCTAACCATGGCCCCTTTCACCCCACATTAATATTAATTTAATTAAC
The DNA here is from genome assembly GCA_019776745.2 of Taxus chinensis. Taxonomy (NCBI): domain Eukaryota; kingdom Viridiplantae; phylum Streptophyta; class Pinopsida; order Cupressales; family Taxaceae; genus Taxus; species Taxus chinensis. The sequence continues at coordinate 464,136,847 of CM034154.1, read as the reverse complement.
TTAATTAAATTAATACCCATCCTCACAATAGGCATTACTTAATTGTTTTAAGCAAGATAATTTCCACCTCACCCCTCCACCTCACCTAGACACATCACCTAGCCACCTCGGCCTAGGCCTATTCTTGGCATGTTCCCATAATTAACTAACACTTGATCTTACTTGCCTTAATGAGCTAAGATTTGGTCTAACCCTAAAAGAAAATGCCTAAGTTTTGTCTAACCACATTCCCGCTCATTAGAAGGGAAGATTCCATTCTGATCCACGGGAATAAACCAACCCAATCTAAGAAATCAAAGGGATTTGCCATTTTGAGTAAACCTAGGGAATCCCACCTTAACCGACATCGGTCACCCCTAAACTGATGCCAGTCATCCTCGAACCTTCGTCAGTTACCATTTATTTACCTTAACAACCTTGTTTTTGGGTTGGCACATTCTGAGAGCAAGAGGATGAGAAGAGAGCTACATGCAAGAATAAACAAAGTCTTTTCACGCACCCAGACATCCATAGCTAGCATCACGATAGATCTAAAAGCATTTTGCACTCACGGTAACATTCTGAGAAGCATCAATATTACACCAAGCTCTATTCCACCAAATGATCATCACAACCACCAAACCATTGGACCTACAACATTGGTAAGTGGTTTTATCATTAATCATTTCCATTCTTATTCTGCTCATAGAGTTGTTATCATTTATGTGACCATTCTTCCATTAACATTCCCATTCCTCCATATCCTCCTTTCTGGAAAACTCAAAAACCTCACCCACCCTTTTTTTTAGATCACCTACCCTGACCCTTCCACCTCTCTGAGTGTTCTCAACATTCCCACAGACCTCGAAATCCCCTTATTTAGCTCCATCTAACCTCACCCAGACTCTACAATAAGGTCTTCATTGAACTAATATCACCCTACTATACTGATGTCGGTCACCCATAACTGTCATCGGTATCCCTTAAATCATCATCAGTTATACCCAACCGACATCGGTCTCTATGTTTTATACCTTATGGAAATAACAGAACCAAACAACCTTTTACCAAATAACCTAAACAACCCAGAACCTGACCTCAACCAGTTCTAGTACCCTAACATTTACCAACCCTTTAGATTTGACTATAGCCTATCCTCTTATTATGATTGAATTATATACCTAAATCATATCAACTATAATATGAATTTTCTTATTCCTCACATTAATTTGGTTTAAATGGTGGATTGATAGCCATCTAGGGAGTATCACACTTCCCAGATCTAGAATATGCTAGGAAGTCCACTGTCATATATTATTTAACTATTCTTTTGTGGTCTTGTTTTCTATTTCAGGTAGTTTCTCCCAGCCAAAAGGAAGCTCTCATAATCGGCATTAGATCGAGAATTTAGAATGCGTACAACAACCATCAACCAATCAACAATAACAGGTATTCCTCCTCAGCCCTTACCCTTATCTGTTTCATCTCAATAAAGTAAAGAAAACAGTGAAACATTTTGGCATGCTTGGTGGGACCCATCAGGGGTTCTATTGCATTTTCTTCATTTCTAGGTGAAAGTTATGTGTTTGTTTCCCTTTAAAAGGCTTACACAGTAATTTTCTTCCCTAGTAATCCTCTCTTCTTTCTAATTACTCTAAAAGAAAAATTTATCTCGGTGCATTTAAAAAGAATCATTCTTCTTTCTTTCTTTTTGCCTTTAGTGAAAGAGCATACCCTCTCCTATTCATTATTTCAAACGTAATCTTTTTTATTTGGGCTTAAAATTGGTTACATTACATTCTGATTTGCTGAATTAGTTCACCTTAAAATGAGGGCAACCTATATGCTGGAAGTCATGCCCAACTGATAGTTGACACAAAGAATTGTAGAAAGCACATTATCTCTCTCTCTCTCTTTGTATCTTACCGAACTGCACAAAATTGAAATATACACATCTTTCTTGAACAAAATCTTACCTGGGAAAACTTGTCAATGATCACATGATCCAATACATAGGTACTCCCCATCTCATTACTTTTTTCGAGTCATTACCTCAGAAGATGGCATGCCCCCACCTAATATACATGAAAACTCTCCTTTTAGATATCCTTCTACGTAGGAAGCCTTCCTCACCAAAAACTCTACTCTAAATTCATGAGTCATTCTTCTAAATAGCATAAGCTCAACACATTAAAATCACTTTTTGGATACGTGTTTTTTAGCATTTGATTGACGTGTGTTTTGAGGTGTGAGGATACATCTCTCCATTTTCTATTCTTTTGCCTTACACACTCCAAAATCACATTTGGAGTATTCTAATTTATTTTGAGTGTGTCAGGACCTCATTATATCATCTCCGGGATTCTAAGTTGATCATTCAACTGATCTTAGTTCACAACAATCCATTTTTTTAAATTTTTCCAATTTTCACATTAACCAGCATCGGCTACCCCTGACCGGCATCAGTTTTTATTAACCGGCATCAGTTTTCTATTCTTTTGGGTTGAATCACCTAAAGAACCCCTATTTCATTTTCTTTCTAGTCAGATTTCCTTGAGTCTATGTACTCTCTAGGCTTTGATAAACAGTCAGCATACAACTTGTTCATCTAACTGTCAATAGTTTTTGCTTCATCTAGTAAAATTGTTCTTGTCCCACAGTAACTGACATCGGTTACCCCTGAACCGGTATCAGCCACCCTTAACCGTTTTCGGTTACCTTGTGTAGAATTTTAGCTGATACATTGCCCAAATCCACCTATAAACACATGTTTTCTTCATTCCTACTACTCTCTATGTCATCTGCAGGATATAACATCATCTGATATACATTCATTCACATGGTGTTGACTCACAATCAAGCTAATGCTCTTATATTTCACATGAGTTGTCAACCATTCCCACTTATTCCTTTACCACCCTCTATCTTGTCACCCATGGATCCAACCCTACCTACCACCATTTCCACAGGAAATGAAGAATTTTCATGAATCCTTAATCATAATCCCACAACCTTACAGTTCTACCTTTCCCACTCTTCCACCCAGAACTCCTCAGGTCCATTGATATATGGCATGCATGTATCCATCTCTCCTACCCTTATTCCCACTCCTACATCAGCCTCTAGTAATGTTGTGTTACCTTCACTTGATTCACCCCTAGTGGTTTCACAGCTAGGACCCATACCCACAATGACTATTGCATCTATAGTATTAGCCGCACCCATAGTATATATTGTCCCCTCGTCAACCACCCAAACCATAACCTCATCCGCACCCATTGTTCACAAATACCAATTGCAACAAAACTACCCATGGTATCAATGACCCCTACTCCATTCTAGAATATTGTCGTCTCCATCCTGCAATCTCTACCCCTAGTCATTATTAGGGTCACTACGACCATCCCACCTACATACACATGTAATCAATAACCCCCTATCTCATCTATCACCCATTCTAGATATATGCCCTCTATGTTAGCCCCCTATCCTCAACCTCCCTTTTTAGCATCACCATTAACTAGAATGCCACCCACATCACATGTTCAATACCAGCCCCCTTATGCCATAAGAGGTGCCCTTCCATCACAACCTACCAATGACCTCATCAAATTGATGATGGAAAGTATGTAGACACTAGAGGTGTCAGTTTCTAGCTCACGTAATTCTCTCACCTATGATGAAATTTTTAATGAGTCCATTCATCCATCCATCCCTATTCATCCATACCCTTTACATTGGGAAATGCCAAATTTCAACCATTTGAATAGTAAAGAGGACCCACAGCAGAATTTTTGGTCTTCCAAGCATGGGTGTTACCTAATCTCCCATGATGATGTTTTACTCCTACAGACCTTCCCAATGTCCCTGACAAGACCTACATTGGACTACTACAGTGGGATACCAAGACACTCCATCCACTCGTTTAATCAAGTAGCCTAAGCCTTCTTAGACTACTTCTCAATAAACATTGTTAAGAATTTCACCATGATTGATCTTTATTCCACACGATAGTATGACAATGAGTCTATCGCTAACTTTTTCACTCACTAGCGCAGCCTAATTGACCAGCTCACATTTCAATTACCTCAAATTGAACTCATATATTTGTTTACTTGAGCTTGCACTAGACACATCTCGCCAACCCTATAGGTGAAAACCTTTTGCACTTTTGATGAGACATTCACCATGGCACGGAAATTGGAAATTCGTGCTATCGAAGAGAAGAAAATTCAACTTCGTAACAAGAACATCACATTCAAATCAAATGAGGATTCTTCATCTTCGAAACCCCAAAACAACTATTCAAAACCCAAAGGATATTCCAACATCACAGTTCTCAAGGTTGGCCCCCTCATCAATCAAATCTAGCCAAACCTCCTTCTAATATCTCACCCATCTAAGGTTTCTAGTTCATACGAGAACAACGAAAGTACACTTCAATAGGAGAATCTTATGCTCCTATTTTTTAAAAATCTTATTAAATATGGTGTCATTACCCTTCCACCTATAAAACCACACACTGGTTTTTACCCTGAGCACCCCATGCCCACGTGGTATAAGAAACATGAATTTTGCAACTATCATCATGTCAAAGGTCATAGTGACAATAACTGCATCACCTTCAAGAATATCATCCAAGAAATGTTAGACAATGAAGATCTAGTCTTGGATAGCCTGAATGCACCTGCTAACCAAAACCTATATATCTTTAAGAAGCCATTTCCTAATCATGCCCCTTCTTCCAACCAACCTAGTGACACTTCAACCAATGATAGTAATGTCTGTGAGGTCCACGTTATTTTTGATGACATACTATTTACTTCCTAATTTCCTCATGTTTCTTCCATAGAATAAATCTTAGTCCATGCTCCCCTACTTATACTAGAACCCATTTCATGTACTCCTCCACCTACAGAGGAACCCCCTTCATTCTCTCCTTCACTCATAGAAGAGCCAATAATTAGTACTCCTCCTTTGAACCCTCAAATTTCTGAGAAGTTGTTAGTGGCACCTCTCCTACTCATAGGAGGTACATATCCACAACCTACACCATCACAAGGAGATCCCACCGCATCTAGCTCATCCTCTCCTCTACCCATGGAGGATCCTATAGAAATATTGTTTCCTTTAAATGACCATTTTCCATTAGACCTTACAGATCCATTTGATCTACTTTCGTCTCTCTTACCCACCAATTCTGAGGCTAGCTATTTCCCTGTATCTCAAAAACATTTTATGGGGATTACTACTTGATCCACATTAACCCCACTTATGACAGTACCATTTTCATGCTTGGCCGACTTCCTAGACTATGTTGATAGATCCTTACTTTGGTGACACCTTATACTACGTGTTTCAACCCAAATGGAGTTGTCACTTGCCGACACCTCCAATATCTATCCAAAAGTGTTTTGAGAAACCAAAACAAACACAACCATGACTATTGTAACACCTTCCACATTACCACCAATGGCCCAAATCACACCTCTTACCATAACCCAACATACATCTACACCCAAACACCTACCAACACCTATATCATCTCTCTTACCTAAACCTATTACTACCTTAGGGGTCATATCAATAGCTAGCCTTACTCACCCACCCATCAAATTAGATTTAGCCACATCTTCCAAAACTAACACTAAACTTACCCCAGCCCCTAAAAAGAAGACCCAACCTCCTAGGCCTCATACACCAACCTCGCCTACCACACCATTATCACCTTTTCCTCTTCCTTCCATCTCAGGGCCTCACCCCTTGACCCTGGACAACCAATCATCTTCCACCAGCAAACCAAGAGTCGAGTAGCCCATTTACGCATCAAAGACCTCTAATATACCCAAGTGATCCACACAATTTCCACCCTCACCTGTAAATTTCTTACCACCCATACCTCCACTACCATCCATAACTTCTTCACTACCCATGACACTTTCTTATCTTTCACTCACACCTTCTACCCAACCTCTACCAACCACCTTCGCAGCACCTCAATTACCCCTGTGGGTCTCCTTCCCTCTTCCACCATCTAATTTTCCCTCTACATCTCATATAACCATGTCACCTTTTCCCAAAAAGGTGAAACCTAAAGCTAAGAATCCTCTACCCTTCAATAAGGTAGTTAAACCAACCAAACCTTCCATCGCCATCTCTTCTACCATGCTCGTATCGAAGCGGATGCAATCAATACCTAAGACCACTCCACACACTAAACTAGTGGACCAACCCACTCCACATCCTGTAAATCCTCTTCCTCCACAATTATTTGTAGCTGTACCCAAACCCACATTCACCTCCCATTGTGATCCCCTAGTAGGGTCCTATGCTAAAATCTTAACCAATCTCCTCAAAAATTCTATCATTACATTACCACCTCTTAGACCTTACGACCCTCTCAAACCCAAACCAAAAGGGTTTGAAAAAACTAAAATATGCACCTACCATCATGTGCCAGGCCATGATGTAGAGAACTGTATGGCTTTAAAAACCACTCTTGTCTAATTATGTCCTCCAGAAGAAAATATTTACGACGATAATCTTCTTGATGAGGACCCCATTTCACCTTAACCAATTTCCACATATCTTCTCCAATTACCTACTCAGTGACCAAAGACTCCACCCCCACAACTCTATGATCCACTCCCAAGATTTGATATTAACATGGTTCATATAAGAGAGTTGGTAAAACCACCATGCAAATGCTAATGCACCATACTCATTTCATAAGGATCATATCCCCCACTAGGGTTTTTTCCTCATGTCACTATACCTTCCATGACACACCATCTTCATCCACCTCCCCTCAAATTAACATGGTCCACGTTACCACCCATGCCCAGAAAGAAAAAGTCAAGGAAAAGGAAATTTTCCCATTAAACAACCTTGTACCCAACATACCATCCACATCCATACCCAAAGTCATTATCTGAGGTCTTGCATATCCTAATTCCGATGGGGTCACACATCGCACAATGCTTAAAAAAATACAACAATACCCCCTCAAAATTTCCTTATATGACCTCATCCAAACCTCTGAGTCAATTATTCAAGCCCTCATGGAGGTCCTTCAATATATTATGGTCTTACCAAATGACCACATGCCTATGGCCTCTATCATTACCCCTCACCACGTTGCCTCTCTCACTAGGTCATCGCCTTTCTCTACAACTCCACATACTTTTCAATTAGCCACCCTCAACTTTTAAGATGAAGAGATCACTCCATTCTAGTCCGATGATCCCAACCCTGCTCTTTTCATCTCTGTATTTATCAATAATATATGCATATGACATGTTATGATCGATGTTGGTGCTAGTATTACCAACATCTCCTCCCATGCATATAACCAAATGTGAATACCTACTAATTACATGCATGGTAACCTGGTTACGATGTGCTCCTTCAATGGCACCATGACCTCTACCCTGGGTACTGTCATTCTCCATGTCTGCATAGGTACCTAGACTATCCTGGAACTTTTCTATGTCCTAGAATAGGATTTCCAGTATAACTTGTTGCTCGGATGACCTTAGATCTATGTCATGGGTTATGTCCCTTTGAATCTACACCATTGCCTCAAATTTGAACATGAGGGAAAAATTACACCATCCCTGTCAACCCATCACCTTTCAAGACCTATAAAATGCTATATCAGCCCAATGATGTGCTCATATCAGTCAAGGCATCTTCCAATATTCCTACTTCACCTTCACCTACAAGTCCATCCACCAAAACTGCCACTACCTCTTCTACATCTAACCTTGCCATCCCCACTGCTGCTGCTGCCTCTACCACTGACCTACCTATTTCCCCATAATCTAGCAAGTTGTCCATCCCTGATACCCACATACAACCTATTGATCCCTTAGAATATTTTTTTCAATGCCTCACTCTGCGGGAATACCTCCTATATAATATCGACACCTTCCTCACCCCACAAGAGTATGGGAACCTGTGTCAACACCCTAGTTATGACAACTGCATTGGTGACATTTTTCCTTATGGCCCTCCCCACCTTCGTACTAATCTAACATGTGGGGTACTTGATATGGCCACCTATAAACCAAAACCTCCATCCCAAACCAAACCATTTTCATCCGATCTACACTCCCTCACTAACTACCACTTCACTCAAAATTTCCTCCACCGATGCACGTGGAAATAATTTGGCTTCGAATCTTATGAATAGGGCCACCATACAGTCATTTCCTATACCTCTTATAAACACAATGACTGTAGTGGCATTGGTTTTGATGCACCACCTTCCAAGAAGGTTTGTGTCGACCTCATCTAGGATAGAAAAACTTCCCCACTTCATTCACCCACATTATCATCTTCACCCACAGAGTCCATAGATCCTAAATTTGTTCCTCCTAACTTTTTTTTCATAAAAACCATTTCCCTAGGACCTATGACCTATCAACACAATGGCGAGGCTCCTTCTTCTCTCCCATTTCTATATCCTGACATGATCGATGATGATACACCTTCTATTAATGTTGTTTAATTTCAGGATGAGGAATACATCCTCACTTACCTCGGTGAGGAAGATTCTTATATTCATCAGTCATTACCTTCTAAGATGCAAACCATGTTGAGTGAATCAACCATCAAAATCAACATTAACACTCAAGATGACCCACACATTCTAAATATTGGCCAATCCTTAGATGCTACTAAACAATAAGCCTTCACCTCTTTTCTTCAGAACCATAGCAACGCATTTTCCTGGTCCTATGCCTATATGCCCAGTATTGACCCAAAAATTGTGGTCCACAATCTTTTAACCATCCCTAATGCCAAACCCATCAAACAAAAGATGCAGAAAATGCATCCTCGCATTTCTCTTTTTCAAAGAAGAGCTTCAGCACCTTCTCTCGATTTCCTTCATTCTACCCTATGACTATCCCAAATGGATTTCTAACATTGTTCATGTCACAAAGGTGATAGGGGGACTCCGCATTTGCATGGACTTCCAAGACCTTAACCTTTCTTGTCCCAAAGACAACTTCCCCCTGTCGGGCATTGACCAACTAGTTGATCTCACCACTGGCTATGAAATGCTATCTCTCATGGATAGTTTCTCAGGCTATAATCAAATATCACTAGCTCTAGAGGATCAACATAAGACTTCCTTCATCACCCCTTGGGGGAATTTCTACTATCTAGTCATGCCTTTTGGTCTAGAAAACATTGGTGCTACATATCAGTGAGCCATAACATACATATTCCATGACATCATGCATCGCATATTGGAAGATTACATAGATGATCTTCTGGCCAAATCTAAACATCAATACGAACACCTTCCGGTCCTTAAATTCATCTTTGACCGTCTCATCAAGTATTGTGTGTGTCTTTGCGGTACTTTTTGGAAGACTCATGTGTTTCATCATTTCTTTGTGTGGCATAGAATTTGATCCTGCTAAAGTTAAGACAATTCTAGAAATGCCTCCACCCACTAATCTCTGTCAACTTCGAAGCCTACAAGGAAAGTTGCAATCTATTCATTGTTTTATCTCGCAACTTTTCAACCATTGTTAACCTTTTCATCATCTTCTCAAGAAAGATGTTTCATTCAAATGGGATGATGAATGCCATAAATAATTTTAGGCATTAAAACAATACCTCCTTCAACAACCAGTGCTCATTCCTCCTAAGGATGACTAGCCATTTTACCCATATATTTCTTCCACTGACCATTATCTAGGTGTCATGCTCATGCATTGGGATGAGCAATAGTGAGAGCAAGTGGTTTATTACATAAGACACACCCTTCTTGACTACGAAACTAGATATACCCCACACTGAAAAACTCTTCTTAGCCTTAGTTTTTGTCACCACCAAACTCTGCCATTACCTACTCAATCACAAAAACTTCATAATTATTAATACTGATCCATTACACTATATGTATGCCAAACCCTATCAACATCAACATGTCACACGTTGGCTTATGCTTCTTTCCAACCTTGACCTTGAATTCATTCATCAAAATTCCATTGAGGTTTAGGTAATTACTGACCAACTGGCTAATGCACCTATTTCCAGGGATCAACCATCTAACTTTGACTTCCAAGACGAGTCTATAGCTACCCTTTCCCTGGATCAACCAAATGACACTCTTCTTTGATGGCTCTAAGTGTTAGCGTGGGGATGAGTTGGTGTTATCCTCATTCCTCTTGATGGTTAACCTATGCCTTTTGTCTTTCAAACTTGATTTTAATTATATAAACAATATTACGGAATAAAAAGCATTCGTATTAGGTCTCAATGCTGCATATGCCTTATATGTTAAGACAATCAATATCTTTGGTGATTCTTAGTTGGTCATAAACCAATTCAATGGTATATACCAGTTTTGTAATGATATCCTTCAAATGTATAAGCAACACATAGACAAACTTTTTACCACCTTTGACCGTTATTCACTTCAAACCACCCCACATTCTACCAATAAATTTTTGGATACCATGGCCTGCTTAGCTTCTCAGATACCTACTTCACCTGCTGACTCTAAAATATTTATCACCATACAAAGGCTACAATTACCCTTTTATTTAACTCGTGAAGTTTACTCCATTAGATCCATTTCCCTTAACTCATGTGGCCTTTGGTATAAGCAATATGCAGACTATCTTTCTTTTTCCATTATACCCATTAATCTCACTCGTAATGGACAACGGGCCTTTCTTAAAAGTGTCTCCTGTTATGTCCTCATAGGTGGTCTCCTTTACAATCATGGATTCGACGGAATTATCTTATGATGCCTTACAAGTTTTGAAACTCCCTACACCATTAAGGAATTTCATGATGGAATTTTTGGAGGTCACTTTAGTGGTTTAGCTGTTGTAAAACACATTCTTTTCCTAGGCTATTATTGGCCAACCATAAACCGCGACTGTTGCGAGTATTTCCAACATTTCATGAAATGTCAGCAACATGCTAATCTCCATCACACACCTAGTCATGCCTTACAGGTTATACAAGACCTTTGGCCATTCTCTTAATGGGGTTTGGATCTTGTCAGTGTGATCAACCCCCACTCTTCACAACGCCACCAATGGTTCATAAGTGCTACCGAATATTACACTAAATGGGTAGAGGCCATTCCCCTTACTTCTACAAAATCCAAGAAAATATGTGAATTCATCAACCATCACATCATTTGTCACTTTAGTGTTCCTCACCCCTGTTATCCAAAATAAGCCCATGTTTATTTTTGGCTAACTCCTAATTTTTCTATGCTAGTACTTAAATAAAATTTTGGAATGATTCAGGGACACAAAATTTTTTGGTTATGATTTCATTAGATAGATAATTTCTCCACATTTCCAGAAAGGTAAATAAGTCCTCCTAACTCCTTGTATTTTTTGAGTTATGGCTCGGCGGAGTTTGGAGGGGAAATTTTCCCTAGGCGGGCCCGCGGAGGTAAGGAGGAAAATTTTCTAGCGATTCTCAGTCCAGTAGAGCGGAGTTGGAAAATTTTCCAAGGAAATTTCTAGGTTGGTGGAGATAAGGATAAAATTTGGGAACTTAGCCCTTTTGGGGAAAAATGGCACAAAGTCAAATTTTAGCCCGCAGGCCTGAAGAAGGAATGAAGCGCACTCGCGGGGCCAGGGAAAATATTTTTTCACTAATATTTTGGGGTCAAAAGGTTAAATTCAAAAGTAGGCTTGTGGATCTGAAAAAGGGAAAGGAAAATAAATTGCTTAAGGCCCGTGTCGAATCAGAGGACGCCACGTGTCCACATCAGAGTGGACGTCAGGTCGGCGGGGGTTTTTTGGGAAATTTTCCTAGGCGGGCAAACGGGGTAGAATGTTATTCTGAAGCCTGCGAATGAATTAGAAGCTGACACATGTCATGCAGACCTAAAGGGAAATGGATATTTTTGGGAAATTTTTCTAAAAGGGAAAAATTTAAGGTTTGACCCCGCCGACCCCAATTTTTGACTTTGTTTTTTACCAGTTTTGCTCTAAATCTTCAGAGGGCCATATCTTTAAACCCAAAGCTCAGTTTTTCATGATTTTGGTGTCATTGGAAAGATATTGAAATTATTTACATGATTGAAGCTTAAATTTTGGGTTTTGGTGAATATTCATGGGGGGAAATTGGGAAAATGTCTCTAGTACTGGAAAAGGCAAAAAATCAAATTTCCACCTACCAGATTTAATGAGGTATGGGAAATTTCCCTTCCTGCAGGATTGAATGCATTGGCAAGGGGATTTTCAAAGATTTCCTTGTTGTTTTGATGGATTTTTTGGTTATTGGGTGAAAAAAATGGATTTCCCACATTCTCTCTCCTTTGTTCTGTGTTTTCATCGATAAAAAGCCAGTTTTGGATCATTTTGTAATGGTTGGATGTTCTTGCTTCTGCAAGCTCTTATTTTCTCCTTAGCAGGTGGATTTGAAGGAAGTTTAGACCACTTATGGATATTTTAGAACATTTTTTGCCTCTCTGCCATTTTAATGCATTGTATCAAACTTAGAAATGATAATGTATGTTCTGTGATCAATTTTCAATCCTCTCATGCATTTATTATTGTCTTCTAATCTTTCATTGTATTCTGGTAATCTTTACATGTTTTGATGTTGCATCCTCATGATCTATGTCTATTTTTTCAAAACAAGAAGTTCAACACTCCTTTGGTGTATCACTATTCTATTTTTTTCTTATTTTTGTTTCCATTTCCATTCATTCTCTCAACCATGTCTCCTTGGTAGTTTTAGAGTAGGATTTTGAATCATAACCTTTGAAAAAATTGCATGCATACACCTAAATAGAGGAATAGTAACCATCCTCAATCTCAAGAGTTTTCTCAATTTGTAAGGTCCCACACTTAGGGAAAAATCCATGTTGTGTATTCACACCAAATTTACCATTTTCCAACAACAAATTTAAAGGTCATTTTGGGGGTCATGTGAATCTGCACTAACAGTTTTGGCATGCCCGGTGGGAGACTGGGGTTAGATATTTCATCTTCTCTTAGTGTCTCATGCAAAAAACAACAAATACAACACCACCATGTGCCACTAATAGTTTTGGCATGCCTGGTGGCACCCAAGAGGTCTTTCACTTCAATTTTTGTAGGTTGATGTGTTCCTGTTTAAAATTTTAGCCTTTGGAGGCACTTGCAAACATATTTGGTGACTCCATCTGATTAGAAACCCATCTCTAAAGTTGCATACCTTGTTTCCATTCATTTTATTTCATTTTTCATTCCATCTCTTCATTCTTCTTTCATCCCATGAATTTTTACAATCATGATTTCATTTCCCCCATAGAATCTATAATTTCAGTAGTAGCAATGTTTCCCAACTCCAACATGTTTTTCAAATCCTCTAGATCAGCATTTTGATCAAATTCAAAACCAATATGCATACCCATCTGAGTAACGCCAAAGCCAGTTTGGATATGAAGCATATCAAGCAAAATGGTGCATAGATTGTGAGGGAAGTCAAGAAGAAAATGTAGATCTATTGGAGAATATCCAAAAAATGGAGGCAAACATGGTGCAGTCAAGAGATACAACTCAAATGGAGGCTTTCAGAATTGGTTGCAGGGCACCTTGTCCATAGTTTGGCCCTTTTCCAAGACACTACAGCCCTCAGGAGAAGCTTGAATTCATGATTCAGATGCTACCCCATCTTACACAATGGCCTGAGGACATCAAGGCTTATGAGTTGGAGTCAAGACAACCTTGTCAATGGGTAAGTCCACTATCTCATAGCTTTTATTTTTCTCTTTCTGAAGTAGCGCCATCTCAACCCAAGCTCCACTTTCCAAGGTTCCCAATTTATGTTCCAAAATTTGATTCCATTTCTCCTTTCCCTAGTCTTCCACCCCATTTCAGTTCCTCTTCCCCTTTCCCTTCCAAACAGCCATTTCATCTAAAGAAACAAGAGGTTCTACCTCCTCCACCACCACAAATAATTGCAAAACTAGTTGAGTCACAACCCACCCCTCCTTTTTAATCCCCAAATCCATGTTAGGAAGATGAAAATCAGAAATCCAGTCAAGGAGAACAACAAGAATAGGATCCTTACAGAAAATAAATGACAGACAATCTGAAGAGTTGGGCTCTTAAATTCAGGATTACAAAAATCCCCTTGATGGTGAAGCCAAAGGAGGAAGTTGGGGTTGAAAGACAAGTGGTAAACAAGGCTGATTTTATAGCAATAGTGAAGAAAGAAAAATAGAAGTTTGTTTGTGATAAGTTGGGTTTCCATGTTGGCACTTTGCCCAAAGAAAATGCTGATCCAATTTGCACTACAAAATCAGTCATTATGGAGGAAGAAAAACCAGTTCAAAATCCCATTTTTGAGGAGCAAATGGATGAGATCAAGTCAGTTTTGCAATAGAAGAAGAAGGAATCATTATTGATACATTTTTGCTTTCGTTTGAAGGGGCTTATTTGATCAATGAATCCAATATGGAGGTGAACAAAACAGGTCCAAATTGTGAACAAGAGGCATAAGAAATTTCATGTTTCTCGCCCACTTCATCTGTCCAAAAATCTGATTTTTTGGATGAGTTCGAATTGACAAGTTTCATGTTTGAAAATGAAGTTACACATGGTGAAGAAAATGCAGATTTGAAAGTCACCATGCAAGAGGAAGAGACTTTGTTACAGCAGTACATTGAAGAGTTTGATTGCTTATCAGACTTAGAAGAATGTTTGGATGAGGAGCCAGCTGAAATTACAACATTTTCTTCTCCATAATTCATTCTTCAGCATCAAGAGCCTATTGCGATAAAGGAGAACATTGAAAAATAGTAGCATGTGTTTTGTAACAGACTTTTGGAACCAAGATTGGAAGATTTAAATCTTCCATGTGCTTCATGGGAAAAGGAAGGGGAAGAGCAAGAGATTTTCACCACTTATTCCACACCATCCACTCAAGAAGGTCCACAAGAAGACTTCACTCTTGGAGTTAGATTTTAGAGAAATGGGCACATCTAAAGGATCATAACATGCCCAATTAGGTACTTGGCTTCATTAGAACCAAAAGAGAAACCAAAACCAGTCATGTTTATTTCTGAGCATTAGGATGAGCATCAAAGTACCAAGGATCAACTGCAATGCCTCTTTAATCCAAATGTAGAGCAACTAAAATAGGTATTTTATTTGTTTACTATTAATACCTTGATCATTTAGGTGGAGGAAAAGATTATTCTCAGTTTTCCACTCATAATAACAGCCATGATCAGCTCCAAATCATTTGCATGGCTGCCATTTTTTAGGAAGGGAAGTTATTTCTCCCTACCAGTTGCAAGCTTTGTTTGAGCTCCCTTTGCTCTTGGTTAGAGTAGTGTAGGTAGGTTTTCTTTCAGAAGAATAAGTGCTTATGTACACTCTACATATCCCACTTGGGGTATGTATGATTTTCCTATTTGTACATAGTTTTTTTGGTGATAGTTTTGATCTTGCACAGTGCATTGTTTTGTCTTTTGATCACAATCGGTTTCAGTTTCAGTGGTTTCCAAAAGGCTTAAAAGGGAAATTTTTCAAGTGAAGATCAGTTATCAAGCTATCATTCAAGACTCCATGCCAAATTGATGCTTCAAGGAAGCTGTTACTTTCATCTAGTAGGAAGATGACCCCTCTGAGTCGCAAAAATTGTTATCCAAAATAAGCCCGTGCTTATTTTTGGCTAACTCCTCCTTTTCCTTTGCTGGTACTTAAATGAATTTTTGGCATGCTTCAGGGACAAAAAAAAATTGAGTATTATTTCATCAGATAGATAATTTTTCCACCTTTCTAGAAAGGTAAATAATTCCTCCTAACTCCTTGTATTTTTTGAGTTATGGCTCGACGGAGTTTGGAGGGAAAATTTTCCCTGGGTGGGCCCGCGGAGGTAAGGAGGAAAATTTGTTAGGGATTCTCAGGCCAGTGGAGCGGAGTTGGAAAATTTTCCAAAGAAATTGGTGGGTTGCTGGAGACAAAAAGAAATTTTGGGAACTTATCCCTTTTGAGGAAAAAGGGCACAAAGTCAAATTTTAGCCCGCAAGCCCGAAGAAGGAATGAAGCGCACTCGTGGGGCTAGGGAGAAAATTTTGCCACTTAGCTTTTGTAGTGAAAAGGTTAAAGTTGAAAATAATCCCATGGATCCAAAAAAGAGAAAGAAAAATAAATTTCTTAAGGCCCATGGCGAATCATAGGGCGCCACGTGTCCACATCAGAGCGGAGGTCGGGCCAGCGGGGGTTTTTTGGGAAATTTTCCCAAGCAGGTAAATGGGGCAGAATGTTATTCTGAACCCCGCAGATGACTTAGAATCTGACACATTTAATGCAGACCTGAAGGGCCATGGATAATTTTGGGGAGTTTTTCCAAAAGGGAAAATTTAAGGTTTGAGCCCGCCGACCCCAATTTTGACTCTATTTTTTACCAGTTTTTCCCTAAATCTTCATAGGGCCATATCTTTCGAACTAGAGCTTAGATTTTCATGATTTTGGTGTCATTGGAAAGATATTGAAATTATCTACATGATTAAAGCCTAAATTTTTTATTTTGGTGAAGATTCATGAGGGAAAATTGGTAAAATGTCTCTAGCATTGAAAAAGGCAAAAAATCATATTTCCACCTACCAGATTTAGTGAGGTGTGGGTAATTTCTTTTCTTGCATGCTTGAATGCATTGGGAAGTGGATTTGTATAGGTGCCCTTGCAATTTTAATGGATTTTTTCAGTTATTGGGTGCAAAAAATGAATTTCCAACATTCTCTCTCCTCTATTCTACGTTTTCATCAATAAAAAGACAGTTTTGGCTCATTTTGTAATGGTTGGATGTTCTCGCTTGTGCAAGCTCTTCTTTTCTCCTTAGCAGGTGAATTTGAAGGATTTTCAGACCTCCCATGGAGATTTTAGCATGTTATTTTCCTCTCTACCATTGTAATGCATTGTATCAAAATTGGAAATGATAATGTATGTTCTGTGATCAATTTTCAATCCTCTCATGCATTTATTATTGTCTTCTGATCTTTCATTGCATTATGGTAATCTATGCATGTTTTGACGATGTATCCTCATGATTTGTGTCTATTTTTTCAAAACAAGAAGTTCATCACTCCTTTGGTGTATCACCATTCTATTTTTTTCTTAGTTTTGTTTCCATTTCCATGCATTCTCTCAACCATGTCTCCTTGGTAGTTTTAGAGTAGGATTTTGAATCAGAACCTCTGTAAAAATATGCATGCATACACCTAAACAGAGGAGTAGGAACCAGCCTCAATCTGGAGAGTTTTCCTAATTTTCAAGATCCCACACTTAGGGAAAACTCCATGTTGTGCATTTACACCAAATTGACCATTTCCCAACAACATATCTGAAGGTCATTTTGAGAGTGCTGTGAATTTGCACTAACAACCACCTCATCACTGATATTGAAAAGAAATTCAAAAACAAAACCCTATGCAAAATATGTGATGCATCTGGTATCCAAATTAGTTTTTCATCACCCTATTACCCACAAACTAATGGTCAAACCAAATCAACTAATAAAACCTTGAGCAATATTCTTATGAAGGTAGTTAATGATACTAGGAAAGATTGACATATGCACATTCCTTTCACCTTGTGGGCCTATTACACTAGTATTCACACTTTGAATACTACCACACCCTTTTCTCTGGTCTATGGTACCGAGGTTGTCTTACCTCTCAAAGTCTAGATTCCATCTCATCAAATCTCACTACAAGATCATTTAGCGTAACTTGATTTATTATATGAACGTCGTCTTAATGCTCTTGACCATCTCCAAATATACCAAAAGTGTATCAAATGTGCCTATGACAAATGTGTTCATGAATGAACCTTTCAGGTTGGTGACCTTGTCATGAAAGAAAATCAACATGTAACTAAAGAGGAGAAAAGTAAATGGGGAAAATTTTCTCCTAATTGGCTTGGACCCTATATCGTTACCCATGCCTATAGATCAGGCTTATCATTTTTCTTCACTCAAAGGTAAACCCGAACTTGAACCCCTTAATGCCTTTCATATTCAACCATTTTATTATTGATATCAAGTCCTGTATCCCTTTTTTTAGTTGATTACTCGTCCCTTGAGAATTTTTCACCTTCCATATTACCTATTTTTAAGATCCACGACTGAACAAGAATAATGTGATTACCTATCACCATTTCAGCCTTATCTTCAATATGAGTACCACATCTCTACTCATAGCATGATTCTCATGGTTACTTTTTGTCTTCTTCCAAATGGAATCCCATGGTCTTTCATCGCTCAAAACCACCCCTTTCATAGTTAACTCCTTGGTATTATGGTTTTGTTGTCCGAATAAGAACCTACTCTTCATCTATAGTCTTGTCCATGACTTAAACGTCCAAAAACAAAAAGGGATGTAACTCCTTGAGTCAAACTTCCAGAAAAATATGACTCCCTCAAAAGGGACATCTCTTCACTATAATTCTACCGGTATAGATAGATTTCTCCCTTGAAGGAAAACTATATAAATTAATTACAAAAATATAATAAATATCTAGAAGCTTCCCACATTGATCAGCTTCACAAAGACCTCGAGGAGATAATATACTCATCCCATATAGACATCCTGCATCGATCAGTCTATTAAAAACAAACAAATGAAGAAAAATATGAAATTTTCGTCATGAATTTGCCTATTTTTTATCATGGGTTTCTTGTTCCGAAATACACATTGTCGTACACTAAGTTACGTTAAACCACTCATTCTCAGCTCCTTACCTTTTTAGCCTAATTTCCTCGTTACTCAAGGGACTTTCCACAACTGTGACATTTTCATGATTATGTTACATTCTTCACCCTTAGAATGGTCCACTATGCAATGCCTTTAGGGTCTTACATTCATGAGTCCCTCTTAGGTATGGTCAACTCATTAGGATTCTTATCAATTAAGCAGATATTTTATCACCTCATACCATTCACCTTCCTCATTACTTATTGATTATCCTATACACGACCAAATCATCGACACTTATATTTAAAAACCACTCAACCATGCCTATGACCTAAAATCAATCATGCCTATGACCTACATTCAACCATTCCTAACACCTATCCACCCATTCCTCTTCTTCCTCCTAATCTTCCCTAACTTATGGGAGAACTACATTGGCTTGAGGTCCCTTTTTTGTTGAGACTATGTAGGTAGCACTTTGAGGGCATGGGGCCCTTGGAGGTTAGCTCGGCCACTCTCTACCCTAACCAATTCCCCCTTTCCCTTTCCTATTCACATTCTACCCTAGTTAGTTTCCTTTCTATATCAATAATTAGAAATTAAACCAAACAAGAAACAATTGCTAAACATCTTTACCATCAGAATTTACACATTCATTTCATCACATCTACCAATTATTTACCATAATCATACATTTTCCTATAAATCAACTTAACACGATCCATACCATCACAAATTACACACATTAACTAATTAAAAACTCAATCAACCATAAAACCTGACTCATCCATGCCTAACCAACCTGAATCCACCATGCCTAAATCAACTTGACTCAACCATGCCTAAATCAACCTGAATCAATCATGCCTAAACCGACCTAACTCCATCATGCCTAATCCACCTAGTTTCCATCACATACATACATAATAACGTAAATGAAAATCAATAACCCCATTCATGCTATAAGTACCATAAGCTATAAATAAAAAAATCTATGTATACACACATGTGTACATGGATATAAATAAATACCAGTCTCTCATAAACTCTCATTTACAGCCTCACCATCTTTGGCACGTAGGCTAGTATATGATCAAAAATAACAAAAACTCTCATCTACATGCTCACTCTCTTCAACACACAAGTCAGTATATATCAAAAATAAAAAACTATACAAAATATGAGGTACATACGGATATTAGACATCACCCTACTGGATATCCTCCATATATGTCTCACCTATCTCCTCTTCCTCTGCCCCTATATAGCATCCAGCTAGCATCTCACCACCCACCATCGAAACTGGCCGGATCTCTTCTGGTACCTCACCTGTAGCTAGCCTCCACGAACTGGTGGCCTTGCCCTGACCCTATCTCGGTGCTCGATGCTCCCCTATTTTCTCCACACTATGGGTGTGTGACCTAGTCCTCTCACTTGAGGCATGTTGTGCTCTATACTCTCCATAGGATAGGAAATATATCCATGCGGCCATCAGCTAATCCTGGTAATACCTCACCTTGCCTAAGGCATCCCTCAATCTACCTATAGGTACTATCTGTGGTGGTTCCATTGACCTCATCCCCTGTACCTATCTCTCGGGACCCTGTCCCGCTAGTACCTATAAAGAGGTACCTTGTCCCTGTGCTTGTGCCTATCCTAAGGGACCCTATCCCTATGCATGTATCTGGGCCTGAAGGGTCGTAACTTGTGCCTGTGTAGTGGCCAACTAGCCCTGTAAATCTGTAATCTACACCCAAGACGACCACCTATGCCCCATCCCCATCTCCACCTTGTGTAGGTACCTATCCTTGTGCTACATGGGCCTGTAGATTGGCCACATGTGCCTAAAAAATAGAAACATATGCCTCTTAACCTGTCAGCTACCCCTACACTATCCCTAACTATATAATCAGGGTAGACACCTGCCCCTGTAGGGAATCCCTCTATATTGTAATTATGGCTAAATCTATCTACCCTAGCCTCGGTGGTACTACTTGTAAATGTGCAGCCCACCACTATCTGTATCTATAAATAACCTTGACATCATCAATCCCCTGGTATACTACCTTCTCCTCTTACCCTGTCAACATTTTCGGCTGTTGTAGAGGCATAGGCCTCTCCACGTCATCCCTCCTATACTATGGGAAGGGTGGGGGTATGTCTTGAAGTATCCCAAACTATCACCTAACCATGTCAATAGGTATCATCTCGTGCTCTCTTATACATTTCCCCTCTATCCATCGAAGAATTTGTAGCTCCTCTGACATCCGTCCATATGATGGAAAACCCACATAGGGCCTCCAAATAATGTCCATGTCAGACAACCCCTCTAGAAAACTCTTATAATAGGTTATATCATGTGTCACCCTAGTATTCCGAATGGGGAATACCAACTGGACACACACATATGATGTGCTCGTATGCCCAGTAGTGTAATAGAAACATGCAACATAGACTAAACCTCTGTAGCCTCCCATAGGCCCATAACTCTCTATATAGATGCACCAAGAATGTTGGTGTCCATGTAAACCAGGTCCTATCATCCATCATGTCATGAAGAACCCCCATCAATTCCCAAGGGAATCTCTCACCCTCCCCGTCTGGTAATGCAAAACAATAAACTACCTCCATCAGTAACGCCACTAACCTCATCTCCTCTAAATGGGCCTGGTACATATCTCTGTAGCTCATACTAGCGCTATGGAACCTCATCTCTACTAGCCCCTAGCCAAACATGGTCAACATCAACTCCTCAGATGCCTCTTAGGAGATAGAATACACCTGCGTCCCCATTATTAGTAACCACGGGATCATGTACACATCCTCTAGGGTGTCTATGATCTCACCCATCAGTAGATGGAAGGTATTGGTCACTAAGTCTCATCTATCGATGAGGGGGACTATGAAACTTAGCTCCCATACTATGTACTAGTAGCGTATGACCCCAATCAGGCTAACCTCTATAACATGGTGCCAATCATCAGCTATTGCACTCCCTCATACCTCCACAAGTATGGGTGCTACCCTTTCCTACATCTGTAGCTAGTCCCTCACTTGCACCCAATAAAACACACTATTGTTAAAACCTTCCCATACCAAACATGTATCGTACCCAATAAACCTTTTCCCCAACCCTTATTACTTATTAAACCCACTCTACCAATTTTCCCTTACTCAACCACTCTTTTCATGCAAATTATACCTATTCCCTACTCACTGCCCTTTGCAAAAATATTACCCTTACCATTATCACTCCCCTTACTTCTATCTCTTGTCCCTTATCCTTATTTTTCCATCCTTTCCTACCTATTGATCTCTTCTCCTCTAACCCCAACTGGCATCAATCCCTCATGACCGACATCAGTCACCTACTACATAATTGATGTCGGCAATTTCCAACCGACGTTTTCCAACCCTTGACCTGTGTTGGTCACTATCATGGAGCCAAATACATCCAAACTCCCCAATTTTCCAAACCTTTTACAAACTAGCCTAATCACTAATCCTACCCTACCAAAAGCTAACCTAAAACCCCTATCCACCCCTCTTTACCCAACCTTAGACCTCCCTCCTCCCTCATTTCACCAATTTTACCCACAAATTTAATTATATTTCCCTACCCAAAATCATATACCCATATCACCCTTTTTTATTTTCATACAAAGAAAGGTTGAGAACCTACCTCATCTCGGTATCATTTGCATGGTGGCATGTCTAGCCACTACACCAGTAGTCCACCTAAACTATCTCCCACCTCCGTCATGCCATAATCTACCTCCAATATCTCCACTAATCACCTCACTCTGCCTAATCTCATGGACCCATCTACCTGGCTCCTCTAACTAGCTGGATCTCTCCACCTCAGCAAGATCTCATCCCTCGTACTCTTTCCTCAATAAATCACAACTCTTTCAATGTTCTATTATTTTCCCCTATTTGGTAAACTACAAATGATTCCGCAAAAAGTGGAAATTTCCTTTTTTAACCACACCTCGACTTGACTGACATTGGCTATACCTAGAATGACATTGATCTTGTGCCCTAGCAAATTGTCTTCAGTTATACCACTATTGACATCGGTCTTGTGCCCTATCAAATCATGGTCGGTTAACCTAGACCATCACCAGTTCAACATGACTAGCATTGGTTACCTATCATACTCTTGTCAATATTGTTTCCCCATTTCTGACCAAAATTTAATCTTCCCACCACCTTATTGACCTTACTCACCCTTATTTCCACCTACCTCCACACCTATCTTACCTACACCCATCCTAAATTGTGTTACGAGATCTATTTTTTTACATGTACCTTGGCCCTACCCATACCATGACTTATATGCCTTGACCTAGAACATTTTTTGTGACCTTTAAACCTATGTGCTCATTATCCATTATTGAGTTGTTACCCATGTTGTTTTTCCTACTGACCTTACCTTGCCTATTGTCATGTTGTTTATCTTGACTCAACCTTTAGTGTACCAGAACATACCTAAATTTTCCTACACCTGACCTCTGTTGTGTTTCCACACCATATCCTTACCCTAGATACTAGACTCACTTTAACCCTATTTAGATAGACCTATCAACCTTGGATGATGTAAATTTTACAAGCTCTTCACCCGGGTACCATGTCGTAGTTTATACATGTGTGTGTGTTTGACTGTCACTACCTTTGACCCTAGCCCATTTTCCTATTTCCCTGATTTTACCTTTAACACCATTACCCATTTTTACTTCCACCTACCCTCCCCACACCTACCTACCTAACCATTGATTATGTGGATATTCCCATGTCCTCACCTATTGCATCTTGTGATGATGGTACATGTTTTGCTCAGCCTAATAGCCTTACCTTACCTATGGCCATGAACCTTATCCCAAAAAACCTTGACCTTTTGACCTTTTGGATGTACCGGAACCACACCTATGTGTTCTTGCATCTTACCTCATTGAGTTCCCGGACCATATCCTTTACCCTAGATACCGGACCTCAACAAAAATTGTTTGGATGACCTTTAAAACCCTAGCTAACGTACATTTTTTATATATATCAACCCTTGTATCTCATGGAATTTCACAATGTGTGTATACATCTAAATGCTCTACCTACTTACCCTCCCTACCTCTTACCATAACCATGCCCTCGACCCTCACTTTTTTCACACTTAGTCCTATTTTCTCATACCACCCACCTCCTCATTTTATCAAACCACTCACAGCTTGCTTCTCTCACCTCATCAGTTCCTAGTTTGAGGAGGGGTTACCTTCACCCACGTTTGGGGCAACATCACCTTCACCCACATGCTTGGGGAAACATCACCTTCACCCACACATGAAGCAACCACATCTTATTTTTGTCAGCGTTGCTTACCAATACAAGCTACGCAAAAAAAAGGGGCAAAATTTAGACACCAAAATAGGGTCACACTCCCCTTTGCCCCCCGTTGAATAACCAACTCAAACATATTCACCTAACCATGGACCATTTCACCCCACATTAATATTAATTTAATTAACTTAATTAAATTAATACCCATACTCACAATATGCATTACTTAATTATTTTAATTAAGCTAATTTCCACCTCACCCCTCCACCTTACCTAGCCACCTCACCCTAGGCCTATTATTGGCATTTTCCCATAATTAAATAAGACATGATCTTACTTGCCTTAATGAGCTAGGATTTTTTCTAACCCTACAACAACATGCCTAAGTTTTCTCTAACCACATTCCTACTCATTAGAAGGGAAGCTTCCATTCTGATCCATAGGAATAAACCAACCTAGCCCAAGAAATCAAAGGGATCTACCATTTTTATTAAACCTAGGTAACCCACCTTAACCGAAGTCAGTCACCCCTAAACTGATGTCGCTTAGCCTGAAACTATCGTCAATTACCATTTATTCACCTTATCAACCTTGTTTTTGGGTTGGCACATTCTAATAGAAAGAGGATGAGAAGAGAGCTACATGTAAGCGGAACCAGAGTCTTTTCACACACACAGACATCTATAGCCAGCATCAGGACAGATCTAGAAGCATTTTGAACTCATGGTAACATTCTGAGAAGCATCACTATTGCACCAAGCTCCATTCCACCAAATGATCATCACCACCACCCAACCATTGGACCTACAACATTCGTAAGTGTTTTTATCATTAATCATTTCCATTCTTATTCTACTCATAGAGTTGTTATCATTTATGTTATCATTCTTCCATTAACATTCCCCATTTCTCTATAGCCTCCTTTATGGAAAAATTAAAAACCTCACCCACCCTTTTTTTCAGATCACCTATCCTAGCCCTTCCACCTCTATGAGTGTTCTCAGCATTCCCACAGACCTCTCCATCCCCTTCTTTAGCTCCATCTAACCTCACCTAGACTCTACAATAAGGTCTTCATTGAACTACTGTCACTCTAATGTATAAACACCAGTTACCCATAACTTTCTTCGGTCTCCCTTAAACTATTTTCATTTATACCCAACCGAAATTGGTCTCTATGTTTCATACCCTGTTCCAATAACAAAACCAAAAAACCTTTTACCAAATAACCTAAACAACCCAGAACCTGACCCCAACCAGTTCCAGTACTCTGACATTCACCAACCCTTCAGATCTAACTATAGCCTAGCCTATTATATTAGATTTTCTTATTTTGATTGAATGAGATGCATGAATCATATCAACTACAGTAGGAATTTTCTTATTTCTCACATTAATTTTTTTTAAACAATGGATTGACAACCACCTAGGGAGTATCACACTTCTCGGATCTAGCATACGCTAGGAAGCCCACTATTATATATTATTTAACTATTCTTTTGTGGTGTTCTTTTCTATTTCAGGTAGTTCCTCCCAGCTAAAAGGAAGCTCTCACAATCGGCATTGGATCGAGAAGTCAGAATGCATGCAACAACCATCAACCAATCAACAATAACAGGTATTCCTCCTCATCCATTACCCTTATCTATTTCATCTCAATAAAGTAAAGAAAATTGTGAAATAGACACTACTTCATCAAAATCACCCAGAACTAGAAGAAAAAGGTAGAGAAAGATAATTTGTCTATAAAGTTATAGAACTACCCCTCTATTTAGTGTTGCAGTTGTGTAACCATCCCAGAAGTTTTATAACCTCCCCTTGCATAGAAGGGTGGTTATGAAACTATTGTATCAGTTGTGTAACCACTGATCTGCAAACATTGGCATTCTTGTCACTTATGGATGAAAATTAAGAATAGAGTCATGAACGGACAAAAAATTCAAGCGTCTCATCCACATCTCTTCCTTGGAGGATGATTCTCACTCTCAAGTGCATAGGAGGGCATAAGAAGAAGGATATTTAAGGGGGGGCATTGGCCATAATTAATTATTGAAAAACAAGAAAATTTATATGCAAAGAGTGTGAGAAAGAAAACCATTAAAGTTGGAAGTGGTTTTGTAGAATCATAGTGTAGAGACAGAGAAAACAAATAAAGAAAGGAGTTGTTACATTGTTTATCTTCTTTCCTCTTATTGTAATATGTACAATTGGCCACTAAAGTTTGGGAAGAAAGAGAAATTTCCCTTCCCAGCTGTTTTTCCCTCAACTTGGGGGTTTCTAGGATGAATTTGGTGTTGTATTGTGTTCTTTTATTGATGTAAACTAGTTCTAAGTTTTAGTTTGTAATTTTTTTCTATAACTTTTGTGATCTTATAGATTTATAAAGCTCAATTTTATAGATCAGGAGGGACTTACGCTCCATGACTATTGGGTTGATGAGTTGCATCTCTGTGTTTTTTAGGATTTCCTTTTGCAACAGGAGTTGAAGGTTGCACACTGGAATCCAAAATTCTCTTCTTGTATCTTGTATTATTAGCAACCTAAGCATGTGGACTATTTGTATCATTCATAGTGTGGTTCATTACATAGAAGTCTTCGAAACAAAATAACATAAGGTTGGCCTCAAGAATGACTTCTATAATTTCTTGATTTTTTGTTTCATGTGCGTTAGTGGAAGGCTCGCAGTTAGAAGCATTTTGGATCATATAAGCATGTTTGTGTAAGTAATTGTCATATTTATTCTGACTATGAGACATATTACAAGGAAATAATAACCATTCAGACTCTTGAGCCATATTTTTCTAAATTAAAACTAGTGTCTAACTTACGTTTGGTGTTGGAAGAGTTTGTGCAGGAGGAACCACTTACAAAGGGAGGTGTGCATTAGCATGTCATCTATAATTTTGTTGATTTTACCCATATATTTTGTTTTCATATTGATTTATTAGGGGCTGACGGCTCTGGTAATATACCCTTTATTATAACTATCTCTAAAGGCTTACGTCTGTGTTTTTTCTAATGATATAAATTTATTGGATAAGTTCCTAATCAAGGTCTTCATTTCTTCATCTTCCTTTTTTTGCATGGGAGAGTGGGATGTGGATACAATGGGGGCATGCTCTTCTTAGGAATAGGAGCAAAAAAAGGCTAGGGTGCTTGAGACATTTCATGGAATAAGGGCATATGCATCCTATGAGATAATTTTCCTACCTAAATGAAACTATTTTTTGCTTTTATTGCAATAATGTAAGTTGCAGGTAAGGTTCTACCCCCCATGGACTGAATCATGACTGATATGTCACTATTCAAATCTTTTAGATAGTACCAAAAAGCATGTTTGGTTATAGGCCTTACATCTTGAAGGATTTTGTCCCAATTCTTTTGAAATTAGTCATCTACTCGTTGGGCACTATTTTTCATTGTTTTCAGTTACTTCAACAAATATAGGTGATCTGACTTATCTTAGAAATAGTTGCAAAGAGTCATTCCAAGATCATCCCAACTAGTAATAGATGCAAGTCTTATACTTCAGTACCATTGAAGTGCTTTGATCTTGAGAAAATCCACAAGAATCCTAACTGCTACATCATCATGTGTGACCAGATAGACAGAGAACACATTGGCTACATCATGGATGTGCTCTGAATCAATGCATTAGTTAACTAAGATAAGAGAATTGAAACTAACACTTTAACAGTTCCAAAACTAATTTAACTACACAAATATCATCATGTTAAGAGCTTAAAGAGACTAACTACCAACACTATGCATTTGAACATGAAATGGAAATAAAACTAATATGTTAAGAACTTGAATCTCTACTCTTTAGATTACAAAAACAAATGAATGAACCTAGATAGATCCATGGTAATCAAAGTTGATTGTTTGATTTTAAAGGGTTTGGGAATGAAGGCTCATAAAAATATGGCTACAAGACCATTTTGATTATCTCCATATGACCCAAAATCTTGGATGGATGAAATGCAAGAATAAGGCTATTAGATCAAATGAAATATTCTCTAAGATGAAATTCCTTTAGTTTAGCTATATGCATGTAAGGTGTAAGTAGAAAGGTAGGAGGAGGGTTCTTTATATAACGCTCTTGATTGAAGGAGTGTTACATCCTATTGTATGTGCCATAATAGCAAATCTAGGTTAGTTATGGATAAGCATGGTTTAGGAGTGGTTGAGTTTACTTTAGGAGAGTTTAATTTGTTCTCTTGTGACTCATGGGAGTTAAGGGGTTTATTAATTAATCCAAGTGATTAATTAATATGTGTGCAATCTTATAGAAGCCTTATAGAAGAAAATTGGCATGATTTGTAGCTTGAAGGAGGTTTAATAAAATAAATGATAATTTTTTGATCTAATATAAGGGGAATCTTAATTAATTAAGAATAATTAATTAATCTACATAGAAAGGGAAGTTGATCAACATAAGGTCATTAATAGGTGTCATTTGTTGGATAGAAGAGTTAATTAACTAGCGTAATGTAATTAATTAATGACAATAGAAGAGAAAATGTGTGATATTGATGATATGTCATCAATTTGAGGGAAGGGGTATAATTGGCACATTTTAAGTATTTAAATTTTTGTAGTTAAATTATGCGTGTATACATACTCAACATGGGTGATTTGATTCTCACTAGTGAAGTATAGAATAATTTTTAGAGTGGGTACTGGAATATCATGTTACACATTCAGAAGGAGAGGACTTCCACCATTGAAGTTGGAAAAAATTTCGTGGGTGGTGGAGTTGTCATGGTAATGTGATCCAGTCTACCAAGAGGATGAGTGGAAAGTGCTTGGCACATTGGATATGGATATGTGTGTGTGGAATTTCTACTAGTTCTTCTCTAAGATAGATGGAGGTTGATGCAGTATAGAATTTAGAAACACAAGCCCAGGCGCACTGGCACATAACTCATCCTAGACTGAGCATTCACCTGAATCTCGCAAAGGTATCAGGTCCCTCCTTAGGGTTTCTTTTGCAGGATGTTAGCATGATGAAGACTTTAATCATTCAAATCTATATCTATTATATCTTTCCAAAAGTGCATATTCAGATCCAGATCTAGAAAATAAAAGCATTAAAGGATAACCATAATGGAATCAAACATGTAATATTGAATTATAACCATGATAACACCTTGTTTCAATCCATAATCCCCATTATATTAATTATAGTAAATATATAGAAGCTTCATTATAGTAATAGTAGTATACGCTCATGCGTGTAATAGATCTAGCAGCATAATCTCCCTATACCCTAGTTCTCACACGTATATCTATATTCCATCTCTCATCATCATATATATCTATTTTTTTTTTACTACACAGTTTAGTACGTATTTATAAGGGTGGGGACTTTCCCTTCACCACTTATATAATCCCAAAATAGGCCACATGCTATTATTAACCATGCGCCATTACAAAAAAAGGATCACATGCAAGATTGCTAACAATAGATCTCTCTTTGTCAACAATGAGGTTGTAATTCTATCTTTAACCTGCATCCATGAAAAGTGCTTCATATTTTACCATCAAAAAATAGCCAATGTGTGACTCACAAGTCTCCAATCAGTTTGAGTGCTCTGCATGCTACCTCCAAAAATAGATCCTCATCATGAAATTGGCTAAGTCTTGAATCTGTCTTTGTTCTATGCACGATCCTCGTCGATGCTTTTGTGCCTTGGAATGTGTTCTGTTCTCCCATGCGAAACTTTCTATATTTTCTTCACTAAGTTTCAGGGTCTGATTGGTCAACATTACCCCACACTAGTTTAATTTCCAACTCAGCAATGGTTGTCCCCAAAACAAATCAAAGAATATGAATAAAAGAATAGAAATAATTTTAAATAATGAAAGAATTCCTTTAACCTACAATTTCTTATTTTGTAACCTGAATAATCAATTCTAGATACTCCTCTTTTATCTTTGCCTCTAATGGTTGTCAATCATTGAGCACAACCTCTACTTTCTCTGGAATATCCATTGCAATTTATTCTAATTCATCCCTTCCAATCTCTTCTTTTTCATTCTATAATAACAACACAATGTTGGACATGCCATTCATTCTTCCTTCCAATAAATCCATCTTTTGAGTGATGATTTTTCCAATCTCATCCAGCCTTTCCTTGTGAGGTTCCTGAGTGGTTGTAAGGGCCTCATGCTTCTTCTTAACAAATGCTAACCATTCTACGTGACTGAATGTTTTATCCTTAATGGCCTTGAGGACCTCATTATCTTATAAAATGGTCCTAGTCCTTATAATAGCCTTTGGTGCTATACAAATATACAACGCTTGATTCGTCTTCTTAAGTTCCTCCTGCAAGCTCTAAAGCAATCCTTCATATGGTGTAATCTTCCACATCACCGAATCCTTTTCTCACTCTACTTCTTGTGTTGGATCCTTTGGCTGAGGCATACACAGAGGTTCATCTGCAATCACTAGGTCCACCAATCTACTTACATAATGTATTACCGAAGGAAACGTCTTAGGTACCTTTAGCTCTAAGTGTGGCCTAGCCTTCATGACATTATCACCAATCTCCTCTTCCATGCTGATAAACACAGTGTTATTCTTCTATGCCAAGTATTTTTCCTATTTTAGGCATGTTATTTCCTCATCGTTAGTCTTAATCTCCTCCCTTATTTCCATAATTGTAGCAGCTTATCGATATTCTGACATGAAACTTATGTTGATACTTTCACCGATGCATTACTCACCTGTTCATCAGACATAATAGTAAGATTTACTTTTATGTGTCTAGCCTAAGGTGTCGTTTTCAACCTCCTCAACATGATGACTCCTCACACACATAAAAATGTATTTCATCCATGTGTGTATGCATCGGCCATGACAATTTCTTCCTTTTGTGCAATGTCACCATATCTTCATCCATTAACTCCCAACCGTATAACTCCTTTTGTGTAATTGTGAACTGGAAGTGGGCACGGAAATTTTTACATGTATCCTCAGTGTAACCCATGGTTAGTGGAATATACTCCCCACTTGTTCATCTTGATCTAGGTTGCTTCATAACTAGGGCTTCAAGATTTGGAACTTGTTGTGGCTATGTTCTGAGTAGTCTTTGTTGTTGTCTCTTCTGTCCCTTTTTATTCCTCTTCTCCATCCTACATTTCTTCATCTTTTTTTTCTTCTACATTCTCTAGAGGTGTAGGAGAATTAGGAGTGCTTTCCTTTGACTCTTCTGCTTCCTCATTAAATTTTAATTTCATTCTCCTTTTCTCATTTGTCTTATTCTATGGAGAGATTCGAGGTGATCTACGCATTGTTCACAAAGTAGCACCTTGGGTCCTTGTCCTCCTAAATACTCTCTTAAATCGGTGCTCTCATTGGTCCACACCTAAGTCCTCTTCATCTTTCTCTTGTGGCTTAGGTGGAGTATTTGCGTGCTTAGCTTCATCCTTATTTGGAGGTTGTCTTCTACCTCTGTGTTCCAAGCCACCACTATCCTCATGATCCTCCTCTTCATTATCAACACTAATTGTTTCTTCGGGATTGGATGTTGGAAAATTTTCCATTGTATGCTTACCCTTTGGCAACCCTAGGAGTGTGAACTCATTATCCACATACTTAGCATTCTCTAGCTTGGGTTTGATTTTTAGGTACACAAGTACTGCTCTGGTGTCCCCAACTACCAAGATCAAAAGTTTCATGCTTATAATATCTGAAAGAAGTATTTCAATGTATGAATTGCACCCTGGATATACATACTTATTCCTCAGAGTGTGGTAGTTGTAATCTACCTTATCTACATTAAAGGTTAAGTGCCATACATCTAAGAACTAGTGAACTAATTCCTAGAAATACCTTGCTGTGAAGGAATATGGCAGTTTACACCATGGGCTCCAAGCCCTATCCTTCATTACAAATCACAAGATGAAAAAAAAATTGTGTACATTAAACTAAACTTCCTTACCCACCATCGTAGGAAAATCCTTGGGTATACGCCACTCTTCCTCGAACGCCATGTGGATTCTATCATACCACATTTGCACCCTCTTCTTGAATGGTCTACTCATTGGTCCATCGCACAAGTACTTGTCAAACCGTTCCACAAGTGACTTGTGTTCCATGGGGTACTCCCAAATATTCTCCTTTGGTCCATCAGGCACCCCAATCTCCATGAATACTAGGGATAATAACACAGCACCAAAAATTATTTTGTCGCCTGTCCATGCTTCTTCAATGATTTTCTTTACTATGTGATATGTAATGTTGTAGACCACCCCTTGAGACATCTTCTTGGCAACGTGCGACCACATTGTGTTTAACTACAAATACCTTCCTTGGTCATTCAAATTTGTCACAAGGTGTGCAGCTACCTGCACTACTAGGTACTTCTTCAACTTTTCAATGTTCATGCCACGTGGACCCTTGGTATACCCCATATCCTTCTTCATCTCCAGGATTTCAGCTTTATCATTTAAATCATTATCTACATCTAACCCTAAGGCCATTAGTCTGGTCACTGTTGAAATCAAGGTAGGTGTGATTCTTACCCTCTATCTGGTGAAGTAGAAGAAGTCCTCATGGAATCTACTCATTAGCCACCAATACAATGGCTCATACTTTCCAAAATATGGTAGCTCATACATCTGGTAGACTCCATTCCGCTTCAGCAATTTCTCACCAGCATCATCATATACTGGCATATCCTATCTTGTGTGCTTGTTTGTTCTCGTGCTCAGCAACTAATCGAGTTCCTTCTTATTATCTGATGTTCAATGGTTGTAGTCATTTATTTTACATTAGTGGATATGGGAATCCCATTCTTGTCCCACAATCACACCCTCTAGATACTATATTTTTGAAAAATTACTCTCGAGAGAATTTTCTTCTTCCACCTCAACCTTCTTCTTCCCTTTATCTCCTGTTGTGGGTGATTTCTTTGGTGCCATTTGAAAAATATCTCTTTTATTCCTTTTTTGGTTGAGCAAGTTGAAACCCTAGCTTAAATCTTTGTGCCCTAGTGGAAATCATGTGCCCTAGTTCATTTGTAATGCATCTTATTCTCTCAAACCCTTCTCCTATGGGAACGAAAGCCTCTCCTGTGCACAACCCTTCTCCTCAAATCTGTTTTCACACTTTTCGCACCTCAATATGATTTCTCAGCTCATTTGCACTTAACCCTTTTCAAAAAATCACAATTGCAATGATAAAAATCAACTCATATCCTATCCTTGTATAATATTTCAAAATTTTAGTGCATTTATTGCTCCTCCACCTACCAACAATCCTTTCATTAATTGACCATGTTCACTATTTCCACATGATACATCTTCGCACCTAAGTTATAACCTTTTAGCGCACTCGTCTACCTTTTGGATGTAGACTTCTCTCTAGCACACTTACATGCACCTGAGTACCTCATCACTGTACCTTCTACTAGCAGTCTTCCTGACCCTTGCTTACCTCGCGTTATACTTATTTCTCCATTCCTCTCTATCTATGGTCCTTGTGTCCAGAAGAATTTTTTTTTTTAATTTTCCAACCTTGAATAGCACCCGTAGATAGTTCCTTTAATTTGGACTTATTTCCATCATTCTTGTACCTGGATATCAACAACCTACCCCACACTAAGGGTATGTGCAGTCCTCTACTTAGAAAAATTCTTGAAATAGTAATTAGCTTCTTATGCGTAAACACACTTATTACACAAACACACCAAATAAATTTACAAAGCATATCAAAAAGAAGAAAACACACAAAGGGAATGCAGAATTGAAAACCTAATCTAAATGGTAAAACTAGCTTATTACAAACACCAAGAAGACTTATTTATAGTAGGGCTTCAGCCTACTCCCATTGAAGTAATCGGGTAACCATATTCCATCAAGGGCCTTTAACTAACAAGTTTCTAATTCAATTATGTGAGTGATAACATACGGTCCCAACCAATATATCTTGAGTTTTCCTGGATGACACAAAAACTTGGAATCATAAAAGAACACCATCTATCCTATCTCAAGCTTTTTATCCCTGATGTGCCTGTCATGCCATGCTTTCTACTTGGCCTTCTCTTGTTTTTTACTCCAACATGCTATGGCTCGTTGCTCATCCAAATTTATTAATTATTCCATCTGTTCTTCTAATGTTGCTCATCAGTAAGACCTCTATCGTGCACAATACGTAAAGAAGGTAACATAAATTCCATAAGAAGAACTGCTTCTATGCCAAACACTAACTAAAATGGTGTGGCTTTGTTCAACCTTTTATATTTTGTCTGATATGCTCAAAGTAATGCAAATACTTTATCATCCCAATCCTTTCATCCAACATCACATATTTTTGTCAATGTCTGGCTCAAAATTTTGTTGAAAGACTAAGCAATCCCATTTGCTTGAGGATGATAGGATGAAGTCTTATGGTGTGCAATCATGAATTCATCCAATAAAATTTTGATTGTCTCATTAAGAAAATGTTTGCCCATATCACTAGTCAAACTTAAAGGTCATCCATACCTTGTAATAATATTTTCCCAAAGGAACCTGGCTCTTGTGGCCATTGTATAATCCTTTGTAAGTACTACTTTTTCCCACCTTGTCAAATAATCTATGCAAGTTATGATGTAACGTGATCTAGTTCTATTCAAAGATGTCAAAATATGACCCACAAAATATATAGCCCATTTTTCAAATGGTTTTGCACTAGTAATGGTTCTTAGAAGAATTTCATCTCGTTGACCTAGTTTTCCAAGGCATTAACAATGATCACAATTTTTACAAAATTCTTTACAATCCTTATACAGGGTCTCCCACCATAATCCAGTGAGTAGAATCTTACACACAGTGGCATCAGTGGCATAGTGGCCACCTGCAATACCACCATGATATTCTTCCATAATACCCATATGCTCATGTTCCAAAAAATAATGGTGTAATAATTCATCTCGGCCTAATTTTTACAAGTCACCACTGATTAACTTATAGTGGGTTGTGCATATAGAAAGTTGTTTCTTCTCCAAGGATTTCATTCCTTCTAGTGACATCTCTGTTCATACAAATACATCAATTTATTCTAGTTCTGATGATGCTCATTGTAACCTGTATAATTGTGCATCTGGCATAGTATCCTCAATCACATGTGCTTCTTCTCATGCCTATATTCTTGATAGATGGTCTAGTCCAGAATTACTTTTCCCTAGTTTTACCAAATACTTCAATTGCATGTGATCCGTATTAAGAACAAATGGTGTAACTAGTAGGTACTAGCAGAATATATGTAGCACATAAATCATTGACAAAGCTTTGTGCTCTGTAGTTTTGTAATTCTGTTTTGCAGGAGTCATCTTTCTACTAGCAAAACAAATGGGATGGTCTATAATACCTTCTCTAGGTTAATCCAACACCATGCCAATGGTCATGTCAGAGGCGTCAACATGTACATGAAATGGTTAATCCCATGAAGGAAAACATAGAATAGGTGTGGTAGTAAGTTTTTCCTTTAACATCTCGAATGCACGTTGTTGTGATTCTCCCTAATAGAATGTACCTTTCCCTTTAACTAACTCTTCCAATGGTGTGGAAATTTTAGCATATCCTTTGATAAACTTTCTGTAATATCCTATATAACCCAAAAATCCATGTACCTCACTCTGATGGGTAGGCTCCCTTAGGCCTATAATGACTGGAACCTTAGCTGGATCAACCAAAAAACCCTCCTTGAAAATTATGTGTCCTAAAAGTATCCCAAATAGTGTAGCAAATATGCACTTCTTGATGTTTAATGAGATACTCAACTATCTACATCTTTCAAACATTAAGCATGGATTGTCACTATGATCCTTAACTAATTCATCCAACATCCAATTATTTAAATAGACTTGTAAGAAGTTGTGAATAAATTCCTTAAATGCTTGAACAACTATGAGTGAAAATAGAGCAGGCACATTTTTCAGACCAAAAGGCATTACAGTATAGGTGAAACTACCCCATTCCGTAGTAAACATAGTCTTTACCTGATCCTCCTAGGAAATCCAAACCTGATGATACCCATAGAACCCATCTATAAACGAATAGATTTTGTGCCCTACAACACCTTCTAGTATTTCCTCTATGAATGGCGTGGGAAAGGGATCAGTAACATATTCAACATTCAGCTCCCTATAGTCCACACAAATCATGATCCGTCTATCCTTCTTAATACTAATCACCATTGGACTAACCCATTCTGACTCATCAAGGGGCTTGATAATTCTAGACTTCAACATTTTTTCAATCTCTTCTTTGACCTTTTCATGTAAGTTGGGGTTCATCCCGTAGGGTCTCTTTCTAACCAATCACACACCTTCTTTAAGCTTTATTTTCATCTCTTCTAACGATTCATGCATGCCTTTAAGTTCATGGTACCCCCTAGGGAATAAGTCTTGATAATCACTTAGTAACTCTATGATTTTTGCCACTTCAGAGTCTGACCAGTAGTCCCCAATTACAGCTTCCTTAGGCTTAGCCTATGATATAATATTCACCTTCTTTATCTTCATAGGTTCATGATAGGCTCACGTGGTCGTATCTGCACTATCCAATACCTCATGCCTACCTGTTAAATAATTTACATCTAGATTATCTTCTTCCTCATCATCCACTAAGTAGACCATTTTTATTTTTTTATTTCTCAAGGAAAGTGTGTTGAAGTAATGTTACATCAACCACTATTTCTTCATCAAGATGCACCCCTGAGTCTCCTTTATCCAATAAATATTGAGGTAATTCTTCATCCTTGGCACTATCTCCCATAGTTAAGCACTTTATGACTTTCAATGCTTCTTCCACTGGAGGCTTTGTAGAGAAGAAGTCAAATGTCTCAGTCATTCCTTTAATTAAATTATGCCAATTTCTGGTCTCTCTATGGAGTTTTTCATATACATACCAAGCACACATGCATCCTTGTAAAGTGGAATAATACTTGTGCACCCATAGCGAAGGTGATAAATCTTCCTACCCTTCTTTCCAGAGTCTCTCACACTTATGAACGTGGTGTTGAACAGGTTGTTTACCATGATAAGTGCAATTTTTATTACGTGCATTACTCCTAAAGAACCTAGTAGCAAGAACAATCGTAATTTCATCTCATCCTACAAGATTATCCTCATGGGCCACCCACTAGAGTAATTTTTTCCCACATAGTGTATATGCTATCATATTTCTTCTTTCCAATGGTTCTATCCACTATTCTTCCATGGCACACAGGAATACCATAGGATCTCCTTCTCTAGTGTAACAAGGTACTGATTTGTTACCTATCCTCCTGACATAACACATTTTACTGCCTCTAGGAAATATGCTCTTTGCTTCATGCCCTACCAACTCATAAGTTCTATGATCCCAATTATCACAAGCAAAACTTGTAGTATTGCTAATAGACTATGCATCCTCCAACAGAATTATTCTTTCTTTGGTTAGCTCAATTATCTCTAGATCTTGGATGGCGTGTACATAAATCCTATTCAGATATTCTTCACTTAAGGGATCAATATAGGGCACATATTTTCCATTTGTTAAAGGGATAATAACTCTCTCTTCCTTGTTTTCAAAACTGATATAACCTTTTTTGAACCAAAGATCAACATTATTTACATAGCACAAAGGATGCCCTAATAGAGCTGGGAAGCTATCTGACTCTGCCAGCCCTAAAACCTTAAAGTCTCTAGTGAACATGGCTCCTTGTATAGTAATAGATGCATCTTTCAAAACTCTGATGGGAGTGGCTTTAGTCTTATTAGAAATGAACAATACATTAGAGGATGGTTGTAATGGGGATATCTCCATTTGTACCTATGCATCTAGGGTAAGAACATTGACTTACACACCTGTATCAATCAGTATATTACTCAATAGCCACCCATCCACAATAGCATTCATAGTAATTTCCTTTCATAATCTAGGCTATGAGGGGGAAGATTCGCATGTAGTATTTGTCATCCAGTCTCAATACTTGCATATGGATTGTTTCCCTTTAGTGAATCCCCTAACAATGGAATGATATTTTCCTAGCGCAACATTTTAAACACTTTCCTCAAGTCATCTATATCATTTTGGACCATCTTTGATACGTTCTTTTGTTCTATCTTCTGTGATTTCTCTTTTAAGTACTTTATCTCACACTAAATATTCCTGAGAGCTTCCATGGTTTCGTGATAAACCTCCTTCTGATGGGTAGGATCTGGGTACCGTGCATGTAGAACCTCCTCCTTAGTGATGGAAGGCTTCTGTTGTAATGCTTCTCTAGTGTGTGTTGCCTCAGTGTGGGTCATAATATTCACTTGCAAATCTTCAGACTCTATTTCCAACTTGGGCATTCATTAATTTTCCATGGTGCATTTTATCCTAATCATTCATGCACCTTTGTTTTCTTGTTTATGTTTCTTACTAATATGATCATACAAGTCCAGGAACCCCTCGTAGCTATGGTTCTTTCAAAAAAAATAACATGTAATATTCTAAGGACATTAACACCTGTAGTTGTCAAGAGATCCGCATGTATAACATGTTCCACAATGTAACTCACTTCTTCCACTACCACGGCCTCATCCTCCAAATCTACCGCGATATCCTCAACCTCTTCCATGTCTACCTTCAAAATGCCCTTCATTCTAATCATAGCGCACCTAATTGTGATCCCAATCCTGATGTCCATTCATGCCCTTAGAGCTATCTAAAACTCCTGTCTATCATACACTAATATCTATAGCATCATGGATCTGACCAATCAGCTGGTAGTCTTCCATGTCATGATTCATGGACCTACAAATTTTACAGTAGCTTGAAACATTATTCCTTATCACACGGTGTAATAATGGACAGTGGTTAGCATCATGGTTTAAATTGAATATCTCACAATCCAATAGCAACGATCGTACTGATCTGCGAGGACAACTATCCTTTGTATGACCTTCTACTTCACAATTTGTGTACCAAATCCCTGTGCATGTCTCATGTGTTGAATTTTCTGATAGTTTCTCCAATTGCTTTTCCATAGCTGCAATCTGTGCTTCTAGAAATGGGCTCACCCCAGTGTCTATTCTTCCAACTTCCTTAGCATGTAAGGCTACTTCAATTACTTTTCCTGGATCAGTGTATGTATTATGTGATAATGCCCTTCTAAAAGGGGTAATCATACCCCCAATGAACCACTGTGCATGTTGGCTTATGTGTATATCATAAGAAATATTAGATAACAACGTTTTAAAATGGGCATCATACTCTCTAACACTCTCAGTGGTTCCTTGCTTAATATCCGTGAGTGCACTTGTACTCTTTTGCTTAAACTCAGGGATGTGAAACTTTTTAAGGAATGCATCTTTTAAAGCTGTATAATCTACTCAAGTCTGATCAGGGTTAGAAATTTTGTACCAACTATGTGCATGCCCTTGTAATGTAGCAACAAATTGGCTAGCCCTATGCTTATAAGTTGTGATTCCTTTTACGAGCCATATTATTTCACACATATGCATATGTCCAATAGCATCTTCTATGCCCCTATAGTCTAGAAGACGAAGAGACATCTCCATGTAAAATTCTGGGGTTGGTGTGGATCTTTCCCACCTAATCTAGAACCTCTTGTGTTTCCCTTTCCTTCAGAACCACCAGATCTTCTAGAACTAGAGCTACCTATGCCTCCTAATCTTGAACCTATGGTTGGGGTTGGAACAGAAGATGTACTTTCCTATGTTCCAATAGTAGAGTTAAACTTTACCCCAATAGTTTTTCCACTCCCAGAAGTGAAAATCAACACGCTTGTATTCTGCACTGATGATACATCCAAAAATGTACTCCCAATAACAACGAATTCATTTGCACTACCATTATTGTACCTTTCATAAGACTCATTCCTACTCTTTCACTACTTGAATTAGCTTGTTGACTACTTGTTATACTAGATGTTTGAAAACCAAGCATAAGGGTAATGTTTCCAGGTGTATTTAGATGTGCACCCATGGCCCAAGTTGTCTCTGCTAGTGCACTTCTACATGAGGCTGAGGAGGGTTCCCTATCATGTTTTCCCAAATGGGGGAGTTCCTAAAGCTCAGGTTTCACGTCTTCTACATGAAATTCAACTCCTTCTTGAACTATCTTTCTCCACAACGCCATTTTTTCTGCAACCTCCCACTACTTCTTGATCTCCCTCTCATGCAACTCATTATACTTAAGTTTCCTTTCCTCTCTCTGAATTTCTGCCACTAGGTATGGCATCCTTTACCAAACCTTCTCCTACCCCCACATGTGGTAGGGTTTAGTTAGCCATAGTTTTACTCTCTGAACTCAAAGTTACCATAAAGATCTTGATTTTTAGTCGAATTCTTTACAGGTAAGTTCCCCTTCAATATCGTAAAAACTATAATTCAGATACCTCTGGGAAAAAATAAGTAGAAATTGAGTACTCTAAGATATAACTATTTAAAACACCACAAAACCACATATCCACAGCTCAAGTCCAAATTAGATCAGCATCATAAAGGGCCTAAAATTCTTCCTATGCCCAAACAAGTGTGTGATACCTCCAATTTCTCTTAGATGCATACACAATCAGCCACTCATACAATTATACTGGAAAGATAGT
Organism: Taxus chinensis; assembly: GCA_019776745.2. Lineage (NCBI taxonomy): Eukaryota > Viridiplantae > Streptophyta > Pinopsida > Cupressales > Taxaceae > Taxus > Taxus chinensis. The sequence goes on along the minus strand of CM034154.1, from coordinate 464,096,264 downwards.
GAATAAGCTCTCATATAAACTATCATACATGTTTTGTTTCACCCACACACATTTGTTAAACTCAGATCCAGTGTTGAACCATCATGCGTATTCTTCTTCCAGATCATGTATCCACTCCTCAACACTTGTTAAGGTTCACCGGTATGTATTCATCATGAACCATCCTGAAAACAACTAAAAAAGAGGTCTTGACAATGGAACCAATGATGCAGTCTAGAATTCAGCAATATAAGCCCAGGCACACTGGCACATCACTCAGCCTAGACTGAGAACTCACCCGAAGCACGCAAAGGTAGTAAGTCCCTCCTTAGGGTTTTTTTTCCAAGATGTTAGAATGATGAATACTTTAATCATTCATATTTATAGCTATTATATCTTTCCAACAGTGCATATTCAGATCCAGATCTAGAAAATAATAGCATTAAAGGATAATCATAATGGAATCAAACATGCAATACTAAACTATAACCATGATAACACCTCATTTCATTCCATAATACTCATTATATTAATTACATTAAATACACAAAATCTTCATTACGATAATAGTAGTATACGCTCATGCGCGTAAGAGATCTAGCAGAATAATCTCCCTATACCCTAGTTCTTACATGTATATCTATATTTTCTCTCTCATCATCATACATATCTATATATCTTTTTACTACATAGTTTACTACATATTTATAAGGGTTGTGACTTTCCCTTCACCACTTATCTAATCCCAAAATAGGCCGCATGCTATTATTATCCATGCTTCATTACAAAAATAGGCTCACATGCAAGAATGCTAACAATAGATCTCTCTTTGTCAACAATCAGTTTTTCATTCTATATTTAGCCTACATCCATGCAAAGAACTTTTTATCTAATCATCAAAAAATAACCAATGTGTGACACGCAAGTCTCCAATTGGTTTGATTGCTCCACATGCTACCTCCAAAAATAGATCCTCATCATGAAAATGGTTATGTCATGTATCTGTCTTTATTTTGCGCATAATCCTCACCAATGCTTTCATGCCTTTGAATGTGCTATGTTCTCTCATACAAACCTTCTGTATTTTTATCACTAATTTCTAGGGTCTAACTAGTCAACAGAGGTATTCAAATGACTCTTCATTTATTACACTTTGTCTGGTATGCACTCTTCTCATAAAAGGAGTGCAAACTCCTAGAAATAGTATATCTGAGTGTTGGGAGTCATCAGATGTGTTGAAATAAGCCTCTAAAGGATGTAAATCACTAAGTAACATACCAAAACTTAATAATGATGAAATATAATTTTTCATTTTTGGTCCCACCGGGAATGCCAAAAACTATTAGAGCTAAAACTTGCACCCATCCCAGATTAGGTTGAATTGGGTCATTGAGGAAACAAATGGATTATCTCCAAGTTGTGGGAGATTTCACACTTGATATATACCTTGATATAAGGTTAGTTCCTCTACCTATTTCTATTGCTATAGCTACTCCTAATGATGAAATAAAATCCTAAACTAATTGTGTTGAAGGACCAGAGTTAGAAATATGTGCAAAAAGAGAAAATTAATCTAAGGGAGGAGATAACACCACAAAGAAGGGGGTTGAACATAATAAAATTTGAGATAAAATGAAGTAAATTCACACAAATAGGGAAAGCATGCATACCAAAATTTGAAACACACTTAAACATCCTATTTCATGAGACATAATGGAAAATAGAACATGCAAGGGATGTGAGGATGCATAACAACCCACCAATGTAAAGAGAAATGAAAGAAGGTGTGATAAATTGATTCAAGGCATAGAATAACCACAAACAAAAAATTATTGCTTCCAAATAGTGTACAGTCGATTACAATGGTAGAAGAGGTGAGTATTAACATGTAGAGAACCAAATCCAAAGCTCTACAACTCAAAAATTCAAGGAAATACCTAGATAATACACTTGTAAACTAAAAGAATCCAACCATTATAAAGAGTAAAGATCTATAATATATAGAAGAATAAAGGAAGAAGAGGAAGAAAATAAGAGGGAAACTTGGATTTGAATCTTTAACCACTAATAATCAGCAATGAATTCCTGAAAATCCACCTACAAAGCTATTAGATCCTCCTCCCCATGTTTTCTTAACTTGTATAGGAAGGAAGAAGGCAAGATTTGAATAAAATCTGGTGGTTGAGATGAGCAGATTTTGTATTAATGGTTGAAAATGTGTTTTCCCTACTTCTCACCTACCAAATCCTGCCAACATTTTAACTTGAATGATCTAGTGTGTATCCCATGTCAGTATCTCTCCAATAATACCAATCACACATTAATCAAAACTCTGCATCAAAATTTATGATGTTGTGAAGTCTACATATCACTATGGACACGCAATGACATGTGGAGTGTAGATTGGCTAAAGGATTGTCTAACTATTCATATTTTTTTCATTTCTACCACGTGTCAAAAAATGGTCTGTCATAAGGATTCAGCACCCTATTGGCACACTTTGATAGGTTATGTGTAACACACTCATAAATTACCATGTGGCATAGTGACCAACATAGAGGAAGGTGCAGGGCGCACATGGAAGAGAAAGGCGTGGAAGGGGAAAGCAAGAGATGGGCACAAAGAAGTAATGCATGCAACAGAAATAGAAGCATACATGTAGGGGACAAGCTTGTAGGTAGGGAGCGAGCATAAAAATAATGATGCATGGCTATAATAAGGAAATGGACACAAACAAATGCACCTAGGACTTAACCAATTTAGAATGTAAGTCAAGCATGTGCACGAAGGGTGTACAAACTACTAGGATGAATGTGGATGCACCAGGAGTATATGTAAGGGGAAAAGGGAAGGATAGATGAATGGATAAGGGAAGTGGAAGGAACACAAGAGGAGAAGAACAAAAAGGGGCATGTGAGGGATTGTAACCAATAAATGTGCCAAGAGGACAACCAAAGTATGCACAACCTGTAATAATTGAGCCTCAGAGCCAAAATGGGGATGTAAGTTTTTAAAATAACTAGGGGAGTTATTTTGGATAACAGGTCACATGGATCGGCCAATCAAATAACTAAGGTAAGGGTGGAATAGTTCCTTGTGTTCCTCTAGGACCTGACTTACCCACTTTTTATGTCCTTTCTTCCCATATCTCTTGGATCATCCCGCCGGGAACCGAAAGAACATGGAAACATTTTGTCTGTTCCTGAGGTATCCGCCTTTCCCGACTCTATCCCTGTTAACACACTTTCATCATTGCTCAAAGGACCTGAATCTCCTCATTTAAACCTCCAATTCCTCATGTAGCTAGATCACCTTGTCATAAAACCAAGAGAACACAAAAATGTTCTCAGATTTCCTTCCATACCTGATTTACCAGATATAGACCTAATTTTTCCAATTTTGAGATATTTTGGTGAATTTTTGGGCACTAGGGTATTGCAATGGGGAAGGAGTTATTTGGAACATTGAATTTTCTCTCATTTCATCAATTTTACCTATCCAATTCCAAAACAATAATGCAAGTTATCAAAATAACCTAGGGGGTATTTTGGATAACAAGTAGTTTCAATGTCGATAGTGCACGGGGTAACCATAACCCTTCTAATGTTTATTTTACATGAATATTCATCCATGACTAGGGTTTGAGGTTATGATCATCCCATTTAAAGATCTTTGATGCATGTGTGAAAACTAGGGTCTGATAGCAATAGACAAATATATAAAGGTGAGCAACCCAAAAAGTGGAAACGGTAAGTTCAAACTAGGTCAAAGACCATACATGAGGGGTTGGATTGTATGGTATATTCCCAACCTAGATGAATTTATAATTACATTCCATGTTTCTAGGGTTACTTAGGTTCAGATCTCCCTATTTCACTATTGCATAGTCTCATATCTCTCCATAAGTCACTTGAAATCAGCCAAGTGTTTGTATACCTCCATTTTATGATTTCGATTGCATCTTAGGTTAATCATTGTATGCAAATTCTTCTGATCTGATCTGAGTTAATATTTATATTATCTCATCTTTTTTATATTTTTAAATCAACTCTATTATAATTTATAACTAATTAATTCTACCCCAAAAAACATTAAGGCTAAATAGTTGCCATTTTTCAAGCATATGATGTCACAATGCCTTATTTTGCACTAAGAAAGATCGTAAAATTTAATCCCTTCAAGAATACATTGTAAAATTTCACAAACCTCATTGATTTCTACCATATGTATTTTATACCATGTGTCTTTAATCATTTCTTCAACATTGTTGGAATAAAGGATTAAAGTTTCAAAATTTGTGGGAGTGCAAGTCACTGATTCCCTCCACATATATTTCATTAATGAATTTTTGCGTTCAGATATTTTGGGAACCTCAATACATTCATCATTTCCACTTTTCTTTCCATGTCATGTTGAACATATCATCCCATTGCATGGTTTGAGGTGAGGAACTTAAAAATTGATACATTTTTGTGCCCAGATTTCCTCCATGTGTTCAATATGCCACATGCCAAATATCGGTGCTCTACAGGGTTGAAGGTTTTGAGGCATAATCTTAAGTCTTTAGGAGTACATAACTTATTTCTTGGAACATGTATAACATCGATGTTTAGAAAATTTTGGAAGAAAAAGGTTGAGCACAAAGTGCTAAACTATCTCGTAAGTTGATCATCTCAAAATCCATCTCACTTACAAAAATTGGTCATGTTAAAGATATTTGATATGTCTTTAAGGGACATGTGTCCTTAATCTACTTAATTAAACTTGATGGGACATAAAATAAATAATTTGAACAAGTTAACCATAATTTGAACTTTTATAAGGCCAAAATCCTTCAAAATATTCTAAGTTCTTGTGGATTTGATTTATGTACATGAAGAGCAAAAGAGGTAACATATTTTTGTTTGGCCCTAAAATATTGGCAAAGTACACAAAGGCGCAAGGGTGCGCAAGTCCTAGTTTGAAGGATGGGTGCAAAAGGAGAAGGTTCACAAGGCAAGGTTCTATGAGGTCTTTAGAAGGGCCATGTTACACACTGGAAGACAAGGTCTTGGGACTTAGCCATATTTGGTGTATCGGGTAGGACACGAGAAAAGCGTAACTCGATTGCACTTGTAGAGTGGATAAGGTGCCAGCCTTAAGATAGGTTGGCCTAGGAAGGAATATGCCCTATGTTAGAAGTTTCTAGAATACATCATGGAACAAAGTGGAGAGCTCAGACCTGGAGGAGCATGCTTTCATGGAGGACCACTTTCAGACACTTGGTGTCAAATCTAAAGCTGTAAAAGGATGAGTTGGCACTTTGGGATGCCTATATATACAAGCACACGTAGAAGAAAAGGGTAGAGGGATCACAGATAGAGAGATCAATAGAGAGCGGGGCTCTACATAAATGATGCAAGGAGTCATATTGGGTTAGGTAGATGAAATATAGGAGAAGGATGTATCAAGGGCTTGGGGTTTAAATTTATTTTTGAGAGATAAATGATATGGATCCAGTTATAATGCATGAATTTGGTCTGCCATAATGTGGTGATTTGTACTAAGTCTAATGAATATAATGAGGTTACCAAGTTAATCGAATATTATCCTTCTTGGTTTGGATTCGTACATGATTCTTCATAGTTCCTTTTCATGTATGTTTATAAGATGAATATTAATTCCTATGCATTTTCCTTCATGTTTTGATTCAGTTATTTAAATATGTTGAAGTATCTATGTCTGTAATGATTACAATGATCTAGAGTTGTTCTGAGCTCTATGATGTTCGTATGTTTCATTCCCATTCACTTCATTTAAATTTTATATCATAGATGATTTTTTTCCACTCAACTCACATAAAAGAGAGATTCAGATCCCGCGCGTGCCTCAGGTGAGTGCCTAGTGCCCGTTGGGTGATAGGTCAGTGCACATGGGATTCCCTTGTTCTTTTGTGGGTGTAAAAATGACTACATATTGGTTCTATTTCGAGGACCTCTTTTCAAATTTGTAGTGGGAAATGGCATACATCATGATCTATGTGATGAGTAATGACAAGATGTTTAACTTTTAAAAGTATTGAATCATGGTTTAATAACACAGAGGATGAATCTTCTCAGAGATTTAGCACTAGACCTGAGTTTGATGCAAATAGATGGGTATAAGAGAACCTCTACCATGATTTGTATGAAAAAAAATTCTATTTCTTCACAATAGAACTATATGAATGGCTCTCGGCATATTCATCTAGATCAAGATGGTATTATAGATCATGCACGTGGACCCAAGAAGAGTAACAGAGGCTACAAGATGTAGATCTGATGTGGAATCATGTTGTGGATCATTGGTGGAAAGGATTACTTGTTATCTATACTCTAGAATATGTTATTTCAACATATTATTATCCAAAATTCATTGAGTTTGAGTTTCTTCAAGAGCCCAGAGGATCATTTCTATGTGTTATCCCTCTAGCAATGAATATCCTGCTTGTGACCTTGAGTTTAAAGGCATTTCGGATGGCCATCTAAACCATGTTGAATGATGGGAAAGGAAGCTAGGGTGGAGGAAGATGGAAGATATTGTGATAGAGAAAGAAAGGGAGGAGAGATGACTCAAGTATAGTGAATCATGTGAAAGGGATATTTCTAGCCAATGCAAGGTTGTAGGTTTGATGGATCTATGGAGGCAGATGTTGTGAGAAGGATTTAAGGTTCATGTAGAGGATGTGGAACCTAAGTAGTATATGCTACCCCATCTTGGTAAGCATGTAAGAGAGACCTCTTCGGCTTCTAATGAGATTTCGTCATGTAGAGAGAGAATATTTTTTGGTGCACATCTAAACCACCTAGTGACCAAACCCTAGCGTTTAGTTTTCCAGATCAAGGAAGGAGTATCGTTGACCTATTTGGTATCAGTGGAAGTGACAGATCTACGCTAAGGAGATACAATTTATCATTTCCCACTTAAGTAGCTACGCATACTAGTCTAGTATTCAGAGGAATTTTTGGACAAGGAGAAAGTACACAAACCATCGAGGCATATTCAGTGGAACTTTTGGGACCCTTTTCATGACCACTACAAGACCTGGTGGACCTGGTGGATCTTGTGGGTCAATAGGAACATGACCTGGTGGATCTAGTGGTTCAGGAGGAATAGGATCTGGTGGATCTAGTGGGTCAGGAGGAATAGGACCTGGTGGGTCTGGTGGGTCTAGTGGGTTAGGAAGCATAGGACCTAGTGGATCTAGTGGATCCAACAATAGGGGAAACACCAGAGGAAACCAAGGCTCTAGATTAAGAGCATAAGGGCCCCAACCACCTCCTCAGGTTTTCTTTCAGATGTCTTATATTTTCCAAATTACAAAGGTATTGAAGATGCTACAAAATATGTTCACAAGTGTGATATTTTACGGTGCGTGAAAGGGATCACTAGCCCAGAGCAGAAAGTAATCCAGTTTGCAATGACGTTGCAAGGGCACATGCATAGCTAGTATAGGAAATACGACACTCATCAAAAGGTGTTGGATTATACTACTTTAAATAATTCCTTATTAGTAGAATTCCACATCCCTAAGTTTAAACATAAGAGTATCAGCTCCCTGAAGGAGATTCAATAGGGAATGATGGAGAGTGTGTAGGATTATGATGCATGGTTCAAAACCATCATATAAAAATTATCATATGACATTCACCCTTCATAGCATGCTCAATGGTTTTTTGGGGGGGTTGATAACACCTTTTAGAATAGCTTTATCTTATAATACTTTCATAGACTCACGCGAGGTGTTAGCAGCTGCTCTGTGCACTGAAGTTGTTGGAAGTGTTGATACTTGTGTTAGCCCATTTCTAGAGGCTCAAATATTTGTTATGGCTAAGTAGCTAAATAATTTTTCTGTGAACTCATCCCATGAGACTTGTAGTGGTATATGGTGTATAGATTGTGAAGTAGAGGGGCATGTCAAGGATAGTTTTCCCCAGAAGACAATACGTGTCGTAGTAGTACACTATGAGTTTTTCATGGGGACCATGATGCAAGTAGATGTCCCTTGTTCCAACATGTAATTTGGAAGAATGTGTCTTTCTACTATAATATATACACCTTTGCGACCCATGACACTAATGATTATAGGATTATTGATCATATCCATGAGGTCATTGATCTTGGTGTGCACCAAACTAGCCTTGCCAATAGTTCTAAGAATAATGACTGCCATTAGGAGGAGCACGTAGATGGAAGCACGCGTGGAAGGGGATTCCATGGTTTTGGTAACCACAGAGGAGGAAGAAGTGAAATCCCACATGGAACCTGTATTAATTATGGGTCTGCAAACCACTACAAGCGCGAGTGCCCAGACTTATTGCAATGCTCATGGTGTGGGAAGAAGCACAAGTATGAGGAGTGCCCTAAGCTATTTGAGAACATGAATCAACAGCACTAGAAAGAAAAGGGCACTGCAATGGTAAGCATTAAGAAGGCTAACACAAAATGGATGCCATGAGTGACACGTGATGTAGGCTTAGAACCTGTTATGGTAACAACAAGAGCAGAGGCTGCACACATAAAGGAAATACCAAGGAAGAAGAACCCGGTTTCAAAGGAAGAAGTGGTACATGGGAAGTACCTAGACCCTATGCATCAAAAGGAGGTATATCAAGAAATGATGGACGTCATTCAGTGTTTACAAGGAGAAAATTAGTCCCTAAAGGAGCAATCTAGGAGGGAGGAGCAAAGAAGGAAGGTCAAAGCACCCAAAGATGACCCGGATGAGTTCAAGGAAGTATGTAAAATGCTAAGGCAAGAGAATAATATTCCCTTTCTAGGAGCATGAGAGGTATGGAAGAGCATGAGAGGTAGGTCTTGCATTAAAACCTTCCCTCTCATAGCCTTGAATATGATAGGGAGATCATGTTAAATGCATTCATGGATGGATGGCTCCTTAGTAATATCCTCATTGAAATAGGTGTGGAGGTCAATGTTCTCACCTTGGATGTATGGCATTAGATGGGAAGGCTTGCATTACAGGCATCTTTGAATTTATTGTATATGGAAAAAAATGTAAGCCAATGCCCATCAGTGTCTGAAAATATGTAGCTATCACCATTCAGGGAGCTAAGTTTACTGGGGACTTTGAATTCTTGGCACTCACCAAGGCAGACAATTTCCTAGCACTGTTTGGGCGCCCATGGTGCTATAAGAACAATGCAGATCTTTGGTTTAACAAGGGATACATAATATTTGAAAATGAGGAGGAATGGGTCATCATACCCCTGTCTGATGGGAAGTCAACACCCTATACTGAACCTTTGAGAGAAGAGGTCTTGGATAGAATATATGTGCACTCAATCAGAGATCCAGAGATAATTCATCCCACTGAAGGAGTTATCCAATTTGAGGATGCTTAGTCCCTAAGTGACACCACTAATATAACATGTGATAATTGGGTGCATGGAACCTATGATTTAATAAGATGACATTTAAGAGGATCAGTGACAAAGGTGACAAAGGCGCGTACGGTCTATCACCTAGGAGGAAAGGAGCTACCTAAGTACTCAGGAGGAGCCTTCCTTGAGGTTTTTTTATAGGATATGGAAGCTCATTGGAAGGAGGAAAATGAATGAAGGGGGATGTTAAGTTACGTCCTACTCAAAAATACTATGCGTTGGTGGTCAACGCATCAGGATAATCTCTTGGAATGGTGTGAGGTGAGAATAGCCTTATCTATAAGGTTCTGTAGGAGCAACAACCCACGGCTATAAAAGATTACCATGGTAAAGAGACCACTTCCTTCCATATCTAAGCATGTGAGACAGCTTGGATGGGAAGCACAGAAACATTTCCACCCTCATAACGGGTTCAAAAGTTATATTCCACCCTACAAGGTTGTGCGTGTATATGGTACATTAATTCTGAGACATGCCGCCAAATAGGGAATTGAAAGAGTTAGTAGCTAATCTCATTCAAGCATTTGAGTATTGGAGTATAAATCCCTTGGTGGATAAGGCATTACAAGTTGTCAAATGCCTTACCATTAGGGATAGTACCATGGTAGAAGATAGGCTTCTAGAGTTTTTGGGTGAACCTGGCCTGGAGGCACACTTTTAGGAAGAAGAAACAGAAGAGCTACAACTTGAGCATGCGTGTTTGGAAAAATAAAAGGGGAATATGGTGTATGTTATTGAAAGTGAAGAAGTGGAAAACTTAGATGTTGACCATTCTGTAGGGATGCGCAAATTCATAGATAATGCTAATGAATGGGTGCACTCCTATCATGAGCCTTTAAATAAAAATAAGGTTAACATCAGCTCATACAAAGATCCTAAGGAGGCTATCATTAGATACTATTGGTCGAAGAAGGAATTCTCTAAGATCTTTGGTCTTTTGAGTGAGTTTGATTATTTATTCCCACGTGGGTATCATGAGCTTAAAGGTGTTCACCATTCCTTGGGAGAAATGAGAATTAAGTTGAAGGAGGGTATGCACCCAATCTGGAAGAGACCATACCAAATGAATCCTAACATGTGTGTGAAGTTCAAGGAGGAAATAGATAATATGATAGTGTCAAGAATTATTGAAGTTGTTGAAGAATCATAATGGATAAGTCTAATGGTAATTAGCATAAATAAGGATGCGAGGATAAGGATCTATGTTAATTACAGGGACATGAATGCAGTATGTATCATTGATCCTTTCCCAACCCCATTTATTGAAGAAATCTTAGAGGGAGTGGCAGGGTGTGAGGTATATTCTTTTACAGATGGATTCTCGGGCTATCACCAGGTAAGGATCACGAAGGAGGACCAAAGGAAGATGACTTTTACCATTTATTGGGGAATTTTTTCCTATACGGTCATGTCATTTGGATTAAAGAACGTGCATGTTGTGTTCTTGCTCATTGTGGTGAAAGCTTTCCAGGACATTATCCATAAATTCCTTCAAGGCTACCTAAATGATTGGACAATATATGGGTTAGTGAAGGACCATTGTGATAACTTAAGGCTGATGTTTGAAAGATGTCGGCAGTTGAGGATATCCCTTAACATTAAGAAATGTGTCTTTGTTACCCCGTTTGGAACATTATTGGGGCACATCATATATAAGGAGTGCCTACTAGTAGATCCCACAAAAGTTGCAATAATTTTCGGATTAAGAGAGCCTACTATTCAAAGCATAGTGCGTAGATTTTTTGGGAATACAAGGTACTAAAGGAAGTTCATCAAGTGATATGCCAAGATCGTCATGCCTTTACAAGAGTTACTTAGACATTAGAGTGCCTTTCATTTGGGAGAAGCACATCAAAATGAATTTGACACTTTGAAGTATAGGCTTGTCACTACACCCATCCTATATTTCCCTTCTTGGGATAAGCCTTTCCATGTTCATGTAGATGCCTCAGGAACTTCCATTAGAACAGTACTTGCACAGCTCGGTGAAGGGATTGTTGATCATCCCTTGTGCTTTGCAAGCAAGAAATTAACATCAGCAGAGTAGAGTTACACTACAACTGAGCGCAAGGCATTATCAATGATCTACACACTTCATAAATTCAAACATTATTTGTTAGCAACCCCTTTTATATTTTACACTGACCATATGGCATTGAAATACTTGGTGAATAAGCCTGTTATACAAGGGCGCATATGTCGGTGGGTACTATTGTTCTAATAATTTGAGATCATGGTAGTTGTCAAACCAGGAAAAAGTAATTTTGAACTTGACCATTTGTCTAGGATTGATTCAGTAGAGGATGCACAGAGTATTAAAGAGACTATGCTAGACACACAAATGTTTAGGTTACAGCACGTGCCCTCGGATTTAGAGGATATTGCAGTATTTTTTAAAAAAGGTGTGGCACCAGATGGAATGAAGGCCTTGGAAAAGAAGAAGTTGACCATACATGCCACGCCCTACATGCTAATTAGTGGAGACCTATACAAAATGGGTCATGATGAGGTTGTGCATCGATGCATCCTAGAACATGAGCGCATTACAATTATAGAAGAAGTGCATGGTGGGATTGTAGCAGGACACTGTGTGGGAAATGTAACTACATGGAATATTCTACTTGCAGGGCTCTGGTGGGAGACCATTTATCAAGACTACATTGAGTTTTGTAAGGCATGTGACCATTACCACCACCTTGGTAAACCTTGAAAAAGGGATGAAATGCCCTTGCAACCAATAGCTAGAGCGGAACCATTTGAGAAATGGGCTATCAAATTTTTCAGACCAATATTTCCAGTGGCACGAAGGAATGGTTCGTGGTATATCCTCACTTAGACTAATTATTTAACAAGGTGGGCAGAGGTAGCACCTACAAAGGATTGTATAGTGGCTACCACTTCTAGATTTTTATGGAAAAACATAATCAGCAGGTATGGATGCCCATTGAGTTTGACAAGTCATAGAGGTACACACTTCCTCAATGAAATGATATGGGTTCTACTAGCAGAATCCATGGTGGCCCATCAAAAAACTACTCCTTATATCCCTTAGGAAAATGGAACTACTGAGGCATTTAACAAAATACTTAGCCACACATTCACTAAAATTTGTGATGTGGGTAGACAAGATTGGGATGAAAAAGTATCATCCATTGTTTTGGCATATAGGATACCCTGAAATAGTTTGAATAAGGTCACACCATTTCAATTAAGTTTTGGTGCAGAGGTTGTCCTAATAGTTGAATTCATGTTACCTTCTTTGCATATAACGCATGGGAGGATTGACCGATGAACAAGCGCTGGAAGAAATAATTGAAAAATTAATGAAATTAGATGAAAGATAATCACTCACCAGGTGGATCTAGAAGATGGAAAAAGTAAAACAAAATGCATGGCATGATCGTCACATTAAGAACAAGAAGTTTGAGGTTGGGCAGATGGTGCTACTATATGATTCTAAGTTTTTACACTATCTTGGGAATTTTAAATTGCATTGGTTGGGTCCCTACATCATCTCATACATCCTTGATTTGGGCACATGCCAGTTACAAGCACTGGATGGGATGATATTTCCAGGACACTTCAATGGGAGTAGGCTGAAGCCCTACTATAAATAATTATTTTTGGTGTTTGTAAATAAGGCAGTATTTCCAGTTAGTTTAGGATTTCCCTTAATGAATTTTCTTTTCTTGTGTTTCCCTTTCTCGTTGTTGTTTTGTGTTGCACCTTGGGCACCAGTAATCTCATTACTTTTTGAAGGTTGTAACTGCGTAGAGGACCATGCATCATTTTAGTGTGGGGTGGAGTAAGGTGGAAGAAATTGGAGTGTGAAGCGCCAGGAAGGATTGCATTGGAAATCCCAATTGAATGGCCTTGTGAAGGAAGTACATGCAAGGAAAGATGAAAAAGGATGGTTGATGTCAGGGTAAGGCTACATTGGGGATCCATGTATAAGAGAGGAAGAAGTGCAAACACAACACGAGGTAGGTGAGAGAAAAAATCATGACAGAAGAAGTGCCTTCAGTGTTCGTTATGTGTGTGCAAGATTCTCCTGTCAAGATGGATTGGTTACACACCAGAAGGTTGGGGAATTGTCTGTGTAGGGTGGGGCATGTGAGTTAAGGTGATAAATTCATACTTTGTTGAAAAGGTCACATTAAGTATTAAATTACAGTGGTAGGTAAGATAGAATTTAATGTTAAAAAGTGGGAAAACTATAAATAGAAGGTTGGGAACTTCATTATTTACTTTGTGATTATGAAGAAGGAAGAGCTTTTGCAAACTAGGGTTTCTAGAGTTGATCCATGTGAAGAAAAATTGGAAGATTTTAATCGTGAGTAACTAGTTTGGATTTTCAAACTGGGGGGGGGGGGAAGTAATTCATGCGCATGGGAAGAGTTGTGTAGAAGCATCATCTTGTGAAAAAATATTCTAGTTAGGGTTTAGTAGCTAAGGCACGGGTTGAAAAAGAGTATTCTTCACAGGTTAGAGATTTAAACTTGTAAAATTTAGAAGATCAGAGCTAGGAAGAGAAGTTGAAGTCAAAATCTACATAATGGCACCCAAGAAACCAACAGTAACACCTAAGAAGGGCAAGGGCAAGGGAAAACAACAAGAGACTACCACAAGTACCAATGAGGAATGGTATGTAGAAATGTAATACCTAGATGGGGTTTCACTTAGGATGGAATGGGAATCCCACTTGAGAAAAATGACAGTAAGTGACTACAATCATCACACGAACATGATTGAAAAGGAAATGGAGTTGGAGTTAGTGTAACCTGACTAACCAGAGAACACCTGAGGGGTTACCAATTTATAGCGATGAAAGTCAAGGTGAAGTTTAGAGAAGGCGGGATTATTGCAACTCTATGAGTTTCCCTACTTTGGAAAGCCAGAGCACCTCTATCAATGGCTAATGTCATGCGTACATGAAGACCACTTTCACTTTGTGGGGTGCAAGATGCACACAAACCCTCAGCTAATTTCATAGATTCATTAAGCCTAAACAATGAAGGAGATAGTTTATAGTATGACCTATGTGATAAGGAGGTAGTTAAGGATACAGTGGATGCATGTATACGTACAAGAAGGGGTCAAGGTACTTCGATATTAGGGATATCCAAGACCTAGTGATGAGAATGGCCACACTGCCTGGTAACAAAAACTCAACGCACAAGAAATATGGAGATAGGTAAACAAGTCTTGGTTAAATGTTTTTAGAAGAATATCAAAGGGAACCATCTATAATATATTTCTGCATACATTGCACATGAAATTATCACTAGTGCACATAGGAAGGAGACAATATTCTCTTTGGAAATGTCCTTTTTAACCATTGTTTTGTTAGACATTGGAGTACCAGATCCAACAGATAAGTTCGTATGGGAGTACCTAGAGGAATACCCCTTTGCCTACAAAAAGATTTGAAAAATACACCTGTGATAGCATGATGCCCATTCATAAGGCACGTCTTGAAAAATTGTATATGAACTTAAGGAATGCATTTGGGGTAGAATGGAGAATACCTAAACAACTGCCAGCACTTATAGAAGGAGAAGCTAAGTTCACTGTATACCAACACTTTTGTATTGGTAGGTTCAAGTTGACTGATGAGAACATGAGCCCATGGTGCAAGCTCCCATTCACCTTCATAGCTCAATACTTCTAGGTGGGAGTTAACAGATTCAAGGAGTCCAAAAATTTAAAGCTTGACCTTAGAAGTTTGGACCAGGACCACAGGGAGATGCGCAGGACGTTGGTCTACCCCAAAAAATACACATACGTGGAAAATTACATGTCACATGAAGTCTAAATGGTAAAACCACTAACTCTAACTATTGCAAGAAGGTCCTTGGGGAATATATACCTTTGGATAAGGCCCAAGTTTGAGAAGGGCACTTATCTTGAAAATGAGATAGCTATACCTGAGGACCTAACAGGTAGGAAGAAGACTGCACCTAAGAAGAAGGAGACAGAAGAAATAAAGAATAATTTACCAAGTGCCCAAGATACATGGGCATTAGGTGCCCCGGGGAACAAGTGCTAGAACAAGTACTTACATGCGAAGGAAGAGGTCTCCAGTCAAAGAGGAGGTGGTAGTCAGCATAGAAAAGCTTATCGTAGAGGAGAAATCACCAAAGGAAGAGGAAGAGAAGGTTAGAATCTCCTATACTGGAATCTCCAGTTAGGAAGAAATAGAAGGTGATGGAGGAAGTTGAATCGGAAGATACGGAGAGCTTGGAGAAATACATAGGTGATAGGGATGACAATGAAGAAGATGATCCTGAAGGGGACCAAGAGAGACTTGTTTTCAGTGTGCACGATTCAGAAGAAGAGGGCAGAGAAGAAGAACATGAGTTCCTTTCTGTGCGGTGCAAGGGTAGCCAGGAGGAGGAAGGAACCTAGGACATGGAGAGAAGTGAAGAGGTTAGTGCGTAGGATCAATAAAATCCAAGCCTCACAAAGGAGTAAGTAAACAAGGTGGAAAACGAAGAAGCAATGAAAATCATCGAGGCCTTAGTAGAACAAGAATTGGAGCGCATCACTGATATAGTGATGGAAGAGGATAAGGAAGAAAGCATAGGAAAAGATCACGGTAGTGCGAGAGGCCCCAGTCTATCAGTACCTTTTTCTAAGGGCACGTGCACAGGGGGAAAGTGAACGGAGATCCAAAGGCAAGGAATGAGCTAGATTAATGATCCTAACAAGGTGTTGCATGCGCACTTCCAAAGCACCGTCCCAACAGATCAACTCATGGAAATGAAGTCATTTGATGAAGAAGGTGCATACCCTCAGACAAGGAAGATTCTCTCTTGGGAAATTGAGTCCCACATCAATGAGCTAGAGTTTGAGGTAAGTCAGGGGGCACTAATGAAAATGCCTGAGTCAAAAGGAGACAACCCCTTGGTAAATGCTCAGTAGCTTTTAGATGAGTAGTTATGTAACATGCTCAACAAGGTCTCAGTTGAGGTTGAATCTAGGCTCTTTGGATGGAATGATAGGATAATATTTCTAGAAGAAAAACTAGAAAAGAAGGAGGGAGAGATAGAAAAGGAGGAAGAAGATCTAGAAGAGAAGGCCAAGGATTTAAAGTATGAGGAGTTAATTAGTGCCCAGCTAAAGCGTGAGCTCAGGGAAGAAAATGAAAGGGTTGCAAAGTACATAAGAAGGTATAATCCATCACAGATGCCATTATTTTGAATCATCCAAACTTAACGCTTCCCATGCAAAAATTATGGATCTTCCCTTGATTGCCTTGAAGACCTAACACACATCCTCACCATGGAGAGACAACCTCTAGCCTTAGAATCCTCAGAATAAGTAACAGTGTGCCTGGAGAAGGAGGATAAGTTAAAGGTAGTAGCAATCATGGCTGAATACAGCAAAGTCCTTGCTGATGTAAATATTGTTTCTCATACCGTTGAGGCTGCATATGACAACTGTGCAGACAAAGATAAAGTGGCAAGTACTCTAGTCACCAACTATGAAGCAAGAGCTTAAAGAGTTCCAAGAAAAGAACAAAGGGAACATGGCAGAGTGGGATAGAATCTTGACTGAGGTTGAAAAGAAGTCAAAAGCTATTGAGGCCCTAAGGGGTACAATCAAGAACCGGCTAAAGGAGCTATACCCACATATTACTAGAAGGATGGATGCGCTTGAGGATGTGGGCAAGGAGTTGGAAAAAATTGTTGACACTATGAATGCTCAAGGAGATGGAATAATTTTTAGGGAGGTAAGCTCCCTATTTGGTGACCTCTGCTAAAGAGCATAAAATGAAGTCGATGCCTAGAACAAGTTGGAGGCCGACTTGCAAAAAGATTTTCCTAGCTTGTTGCAATAATGTCATCACTTCCCCATTCTTTCTTGTTTCCCAAATTATTCATCCCCTTATTATTTTCCCAACACGTAAGTCTAATGTAATTCTTTATTCATTGGATAAGTGTTCCCATGGGTGGAGAACAGGTGTAGTGTGGGGTGATGTTGGGCCCCTAAAATATTGGCTAAGTACACAAAGGTGCATGGGCACACAAGGCCTAGGTTAAAGATGGATGCACAAGGAGAAGGTGCACATGCAAGGCAATAGGTTCTAGGAGGGTTTTAGAAGGGTTTTGTTGTGTGCTGGAAGACAAGTCTCGAGACTTAGCCATATTTGGCGTATCGGGTAGGACACGAGAAAAGTGTGACCCAACTGTGCATGTGGAGTGGATAAGGTGCCAACCTAGTGACAGGTTGGCCTAGGAAGGAATATGCCTCATGCAATAGAATTTTCTAGAAGACATCATGGAAAAAAGTGGAGATCTCAGTCTTGGAGGAACATGCTCCAATGGAGGACCACATTGAGACACTTGGCGCTGGATCTGAGGTAGCATAAGGATGAGTCAGCACTTTGGGATGCCTATATATATAAGTTCCCACAAAAGAAAAGGGTAAAAAAACCTATAGATAGAGAGATCAAGAGAGAGCAGGAACTCTATAGAAATGTCGCAAGGAACTCATTTAGGGTTGGGTAGATGAAATCATAGGAAAATGATGTATCAAGGGCTTGGGATTTAAAATTTCTCTTTTGAGAGCTAAATGATATGGATCTAGTTATGATGCATGAATTCGGTCTACCTTTCTGTGATGCTCTGTAATGAAGTCTAATGAATGTAATGAGGTTACCAAGTTTATATAAATATGATCAGTAATGATTCTAGTGTCATTTACATGATTCTTAATGGTTCTATTTCCATATATGTTTATGGAATGACTTTGAATTCCTTGTGCATTTCCCTTTTTGTTTTGATTCAGTTCTTTAAATTTGTTGAAGTATCTTTTATGTCTAGAATGACTGTACATTGATCTAGAGCCATTCTAAGCTCTATGACATTTGCATGTTTCATTCCCACTCACTTCCTTTAAGTTTGGATCATAGATGATGTTTTCTCACTCAACTCACATAAAAGAGAGACTTTGCCCATGCGCATGCCTTGGGTGAGCGCCCAGTGCCCACTGGGTGATAGGTCAGTATGCATGGGATTCCCTTGTTCTTTGGTGGGTGTAAAAATGAATACAATTTTAATCATAAGGATTCCCACAAATTTTTACATACCACCATGAAAAGATTCTAAGATATAAAATTTCAATCACAAATCCCCAAAATGAAGTGATCCTATTTTGGTTTCAATAGTATACATGCATAGTAGAGGAGGGAAAGCATTTTTATGAGTACTAATCATTAGAGTTCCAAAATAGTTCATGTATACCATCAGCTAAACCTTTTAACTCCAAACTTTTAACTGTAAGGCCCTAGAATGAAATGAAATCATGTTTGGTGCCAAAAAACTCAAAGAACACATTCAACAGGAAAGAGATACAAATAATAAGGGTTATTTAAATGTCACAATAAAATATGTATATGTAATATAAGGGGTATTTAATAATATGAATGGTTTATTAGGAAAGGGTAATAATAATAGAATTTTGAGAATTAGAACTCAAAATAGGGGTATTATTTAGTATCCTACAAATGAATGTGATATGCCACAAGTTTACTTAGTGAATCCCATATGCATCTATGTAGTTTAATTATATGGATTGGATTCCATATGCACACTCAACATCACATTGAAATTTTTTACATAAGTATTTATCAGGGTTTGGTGTTCAGACCTATTTAAGATTACTTTATTTATTTTTTCTTCCTACCTCCCTAACATATGCTTAAGTGTGGAGTGTTGGTGAAATATTCATGATTGTACGTTGTTGAGATTAGCTTAAGAATCCATATATATTATGTAACTTAACTTTACTTTAACCTTTTTAACTTTATTATATGTTAACTTTATTCTAGGTATGGGATGACATAATGGATGTGCAACTATATTATCCAAATTTAGGCACAATAATATGCTAACTAATTACCTATTTGTGACCAATAGGATGTTGGGATGTTGTGTTCTAGGTGTTTTCATTCATGTAAAAGATCATTAATGACAAAGAGGATTATGTTGAAGTTTCATAGTATTCTTAATAGGTAGGTGACATGGAGGTTCATATGGTTTCATGACGGCATGAGTTGATTCAAGGAGACTGGCTTGGCCTAGCAAACCTAGTTAGGTGACCTAGCTAGCCTAGGTGATGGATTGTGGTGATTGGAGTTTCTTGGTGGCATAAAGAGCATGGTATAATCATTGAGATAAGGTTTAGATAGTTTTTAGGCACTCACATGAGTTTCAAGGTACATGTACAAGTTGAATTCCAAGATTCAGGAGCTCACCTAGACCATGTCTAGGTGCTTGGAGGGATGAGGATGAGTTTTAGGGCCATTAGATCTCATAGAATCATGCATGTATGTCATACATTTTTCCCATGTATTTTATGGCATTTTGGATAGGTTTAATGATGATTTATAGTGTTAAATAAGTTGACCCTAGCCTTAATCATGAAAAACCCCAAGGGATAGTCATGAAAATAAGATGGAATGAGAATACGGAGACCTATTTGAGCCATGAAGATGATTATACATGGTGTACAGAGGTGTCCTAGAGGTGTGAGAAACTTTTTGAGTCATTCTGAAGAATATTTTTCAAGTTAAATTATTTTTGGTAAAACATGGTCAAGAGAAGGTGATTTCTAATGCTCACCATGAATTCTGTTCTTTACATGGTACCTTGTGGATTTCACGGATGATTATTCATTGAGTTAAGAAGTATTCACAAAAATAATTATGTCATTTCATCATCATTTTTTATGAATAAATGTTAAGAAGGTAATCAACATTTTATGAGCTTGAAACCTTAGCTCAAAAGCGATAGGAGAGATTTGCTTCCTAAGTTCAAAGAATTGATTTCTTGTGTTATTATGATTATTTGATCATTTATATTACTCCTCAAGGTTTCCATAAATTCATGATAGAGCATGTGGTGATGAGTGTACCCCACCTGAAAAATACAAGCTTCTAAAGAATTCCAGTTTGAGGAAAGGTTGTACAAAGGATTTACAAACTAAATTAAGATTTTTTTTACAATGGGATATTTTATTGATATCTATGATGGTTTAATATTATTTTTACTCTTCTAAATGGAAATTTTTTCCCTATATATGAAGAGTGGTCGTAAGGCAGTTTTGGGGCAATTTCACACAGTTTTCAAAGATAGACTTGGTTGGAGGGCTTCCACTTAGATTTGGAAGGAAATGTGATGTGTTCTGGAAATATGATTTAGAGAGATTTACAATGGTATATTTTTTTTCTCTTGATGAATTTTTTTGATGGGTCATTCATCTTGATTTGTAGAGAACAAGGTTTGTTATTTCTCAAGACAGAAATACTTTTTCTAGAAGATGGAGGTAGAAGTTACATGATCTAAATGAGTTGATGTTTTCTATAAGTTTGAGAGTGAAGAAGGATTTTTTTTTTAGTGTTTAATGGATTTTGAGGTATTTTAAGTGTCATAAAGGGTGTGAACCAATTGAGTTTCTAGGATCGATTTCTAGATAGCTTGATTTAGTGAAGAGGAAAGTTGGTGTGGTTTTTATATATGGATGTTTCATGGGCTCTAACATGCATGGATTTTATCTAAATGTATTTAGAATTCCAATGAGAGTATACATGACATAATTTAGGTTTTATTTTGTTCACTTGAGGTCTAAAGATGAAGATGGGGTCCTGGAAACATATGTTTGGTGAAGAATATGAGTTTTCTTGGTTGTGTTATGAATAATTTTATTGGTGAAAGATAATTAAATACCATGGATGATGTTTTTATGTCATATTACACATGTATGATGAATTTTGGATCTTGAATAATCATGTTTTTGGTATTTTTGGTTTTAGCCCATCCAGGTGGTGGGGTTTGGAGCTAAATTTGTGCATGCATAGTTGTTTTGGGCATGACAAACATATATGGGTCCAATGTGAATGTTTTAATGAATGTATTGGTATTTTTATAATATTTATTTGTTTAAATAAAGTATTTATAATGACTTCATTTATTTTTTGAGCTGAGAAGGGTATAAAAGTGTCAAGTTAAAGTTCAAATTTGAACTAGTTCTTTTATAAGTAAAATGTGCGACATATGTTTGTGCTTGTAACAAGTATGAAGGCATGATTTGAGATATGAGAGATATTTTTATAGGTTGAAAATTTTTATAGGGTGTGTGTTCAATATTTTAAGGCCAAGAGAAGTGAAGAAAGTGAGATATGTATCGAGTTAGGTGAATGAGGATTTGAACAAGGGTTTAAAGGTTGTGAGCTGAATAGGCTATCTCTATCAGTAGTTATAGAAACAAGAAATCATATATATTATTAAAAATGTTTTAGTGGGTTATTTATCATATTAGGGGGTTTTATCCTCCTTTTGGAGTTAGTTCTTCTTTAAACTAAGGGTTGGTGCTCCCTGTAGGGTTGGTGCCCTACTAAACTAGGGGTTAATGCTCCTTGTGAAGTTGGTGCTTCACTAAATACTTTTGATTTAACTAATATAATAAGAATTTTCATTGGTTTTTATTCCCCTTGAGGTTTTCACACTTATATCTTTTTCTATGGTGTTCTCTCTCTTATTCATGGTTATTTTTATATATGTTGTATGTTGTTGTGCACACATTAATTAATATTTGATTTATTTATGGTTTAAGTAAGTAAATCTGAAATTGATTAAAGTTTGTAAGGACTGGATCACCCCCCCTCTCATTCCAATTTTATTCCAACATAGGAGATATTTTGCAAGTACTAAAGTTTCCTATATAATATACTACTCTATATTTATTTCTCAACTTTTTAGGTAGTGTTGATATACATTGATATTTTTATCACACTTTCTCTTTCACCTCTTTTCATCTTATCACTATGTGAGCTATTCTTTGATGCAATTTTGATCCTAGATATACCATAATCTAATACATTATATACATCTCATTACCCCTGGTAAAAATTCTAAAATTAAGCACATGTTTCGAGTAAAATAGAATTGAATAAGGAAATATCTAGGTGTAGACACAAATTTGGTAACTTTTCCTATTAAAAATGTTTGACTATGTTTCCTTGCTAAGAAAAATGTGTAAATCAGACTCAAATTAGTTAATCTCTATAACTCTTTCATCACTTTTTTATCTTTACACTTTTCTTGATCGTTAATTAAAATAATATTATCATACCAAAGTAGTAAACAACCTTTTTACTTAATGTTATAACTTCATATTTCATTTTTCCTCTTCAAATGGGTCAAGCTGTGGGGTCCAGCCTTCAGCGACATGTATGTTCCTTTCCCTTTAATATATCTAAAAAAAATTCAATTTGATTATCATCATTGGTTCATTTATCTTCTTAGGTTCGACCTTATAATAATATTTCACCTATGAAAGGTTTATAAGCAAGTCAATGTCACTTTATAGCTCACCTAAACTCTTACAAGCTCATACTGAAAATATCATTCCAAAATCACTCAAGGGTTTCCTAAATATACCCAAATCAGCTACACATTAATTATATCAATCCGTACTATAGGTATAAGGCACTTAACTAGGTCAAAGAGTATAGATTCCTCCATTTCCAAGCATGAAAATGTCATATATCCATGTTTTAACAAGATAATTCACTCCAAACATTTTTCAATAGTTTCAACGAGGAAATGGTAATTTCAAATAGTTGAGGCACACTACATCACACCACTTCCATGCTAGGTGAATTTTATACTATAAATTTATCTTTATATCTTGATGTCAAGGGACTTGAGAGCACCCCTATGGGGTTGATTAGTTATTCACAGTTGCATAAAAACCTAAGATAACTACATGAGGATTGATCCTACATGAGGGCATATATTGAAACACATAGGTTAGTTCAAAAATTGAGGTTTACTACCAACAGTAGTCTAGCCTCACCACACACATGATTTCTCCTTTTGGTTTTTTAATTCTTTGATGAAGGGTATTGTAGATTTGTATGATTTTCACTTTATTGGAGGTGATTACAATTCATCTCGAATTTATGTGAGAAAGAGCAACATACATCAAATTTCATTTCCAATAAATTGAAGAACACAAGAATTTTTATACACATACTATTTAAGGGTCCACGATCATACAAATCTAAGTCATGACTGTATATTTATAGTCTTGACTGTACAATAGTTGTATGGTCCTACCTCTACTCAGTTTCCAATTTCAGAGTCTACACCAAATTATTTAATCTTTCGAATTTACTTGTTTCAATGTTTATCACACTTTGATCCTCCTTGTTTTGACCTATATAGCTAAGTTTCTCTCCTCTTGTGTATTTGATAAATTATTCATCGCTTTATCAATCATTACAAGTGTTAATGCATTATTATTATTTTGAGTAGGTAATGTTGGAGATTAATTAATCACAATAATCCCTTATACAAACCCTTACATCTATTTTTTTATTTTGCACATCCATAGCATATAATTTAATTAGGGTGTAAACATTTGGCTAACCTGACTCACGATGAAATTTTGCACCTTCTTCCAAACCATAGTGTTCCTAGAGTACCATATTTGTGTTGTATACTCATATCCTAACCTAATTTTCATCCATAACATACGCTCAATATGGATTTCACAAATTTCCTTAGGGTCTCATGGTCACTCCTTCACTTTGGGTATTTTATATTGTTTGTTGATTGCCAAATCACATTTTGTCATATATCTTAAGTATTAAAGTTATATTTTCAAATTCCTCTAAGGTTTTTTTTAATTTTTATATATGCAATGAAAAACCTTTTTTGTTTGGAATAATTTTATCAAAATTATACTATATTTAGCAATTAGTGCATTATTAGATAAATATACACTCTATCATAAATATATTATAAATTTTAATTCCACATATTTTTATTGAAAAATACCTCTTTTGGTTTCATTTAATTTACTTTATATTTTCATAAATGGTCATTTTAATAATTTGACGATGGTGACTTTTTGCTAAACATCACTTTTGGGTCTTATCTTCTATAGTATCTTTTCTATCATCTTCACATTTTTTTAATTGTTGTATAATTTATTATCCAATTAGAGTATTTTTCTCTTAGTTTGTTCTATCATGGCCAATTCTCCCATAAACAAAAGTCTCTTTCTATGAATTCATGAAAATTCAACCCTCACTTCAATATGATGTTATTCAATTTTTCAAACAACTCAAGACCCACCCTAATGTGGGCACCCAAATGAATCATTCTAATTTTACCTTAAATCCAAACTCTCTATCCCTCTTCATTATGAGTATTCCCCTACTAATGATCTAATAATTGTACCTAGTCTTTAGCATACTGTTGGCAAGAAAATTTGTCAAGGAAAATTTGTGGGTTTCTTGCCAACACTCTGGGATTCTAAGTTCATCTACTTAACCAGTGTAGCTATTGTATATACATGCACGATTGAAAGTGAGTTTTCTCCAAGTGTCCTTATGGCCAGGGATCCAATAGGGACACTCCACTAGCTCTGTTGAAAAGCTTGTAGATACCTGTAAGAGAAGAATTTTCTAGGAGAGTGGGAAATGGGAGTGAGAATATGAGGTAGGGGAACTAATGTTGTGGGTATAAAATCAGATTCCTGCACACAGTAATTAGAAACTTCATCACATGCACTAAAATTAGGAAGAAACGATACTGCAAAAAAACAACAAGAACAATTAGAATTTGATGAACACAAAGTATCAGTAAACCCGTTAGTCAAAAAAGGTTCAAAAATACTTCTTATATTGATGCTCAAGCATAAATTATACATAGTATGAGATTGGAAGACATTAAGAATGAGGGAAAAGTGGCCAACTCTTTTAACTCACAAGTGAGAAAAATCTCTCTCATGAACTTTCAAGAATACAACCAGCTAGAATAATTTTAGAATTATAACCCTTTGGAATGAGGAGCTCATTACAATTTATAGTGCTTTGGAATTCTCTTCGCCTACCCCCCATTGACCCTTCATATGTCATGAGACTTTTCACATTATTAGGAGAACATTAAGTCCCCTTTTCTAACTTAAGGGTGACTTATTACATTGAAAAAGTGCAACCCTCAACGTCAAATTAGAACATTAAGAAGAGAGGAAGTTGTGGGGAGAGAAGAGAGAGAGGGAGAGGGAGAATAAAGAAGAAGAAGGAAGGATGATGTCAACGATGATATATTCTTCCTTTTATAAAGCCCTTTGATCCTTCTAGATGACTCAATGAAATGCACCAATGTGATAAACTCTGAATCTCTGAACTCTTGCACACATTGAATAAATTTCTTTGGATGATGTGTGAACATAATGTTTAAATACATTGTTACATGACTAATTTGGTTACCATGGGCATCACTTATGGAGATACACTCTAAATAAATCTTGTCCTGACTCCCTTCAATGTTTCCACACTACTCAGATGATTCGTACATGGTCCTAATGAAGTATCTTATGAATTATTTGACGGTGTCAATTGTGAATTCCACCTCCTGCATACCAATTAAAGCATGAAATGAGTGTCGAAGGACATTTTTGACATCCTTAATGTCACCTACTCTACATAATATGATAATAAAGACTACACTTTTTTCTATCTCTTACTCAGAAGCAAAAGGTTACACTGGATTCTTCCCTATCCATTTATGATTCATGATTTCTTCAGAAAATACAACTTACTATTTTTAGTAAGTATGAAAAATCAACTGCCTTGAACCATAACTGGATGTTGCAACTCAATTTTCCCTATATACATGCATTCCTCTCACCTTCTGGATCAATTTTCTAATTTTGGCAGGTGTTGGTGCAAACACTTAATATGTTTAGTAAGTGTCAATTTTAGGACAAGATTACCATTTTGGCAATCTCTCCTTGCATTACATATTTTGTGTTTAATGCCTCTTTCGCAGTTTCAATAATTGACAACTTTCCTGAAATGATAGTCCTCTATGTAGAAGACCTGCTATTTTTGGAAATTGAACCTCTATTGGTCAGATCAATATGAAATAAAGTTTTTTTATATGATTTTTTCCCAATATTTCCCCTCTGAAATATTGGACCTATCTGCTCAATAGTTTGGGAGAATTTAAAGTTTTAATTTTTGACCTAGCAGTGCTTCTGGACATGGCAGCCATTAATGGACCTTGAAAATTATAGGTTTGGTTTTATTCTTTGTTTACAATGAAATTTACATTTTTGATATGGTTTTTTTCTTCTTTTTCTTATGGTGAAATCTTGTTTCAATGTGACTATTGGTTTGACGAGAAATCCAACTTATTTCTCTGTTGGCATGAAAAGAAGATTTCTTCATTCTGAATGTTTAATGACACAAGAGGAGGGTCTGAAGGAATTTTTTTAGTGGTTTTTTATAGAGGAATGAATTCCAAAATATGTTTCATTAATCTTTGCATCCATTTGCAATATTTCTTCAAAATTCAATTTCACGGCAATGGGGATTTCCATTGTTCTTCTTCTCCATTCTTCATTTTTCTTCTTGGTTTAGTCAATATTTCTTCTAAGAGATGCATATTATCATGAATTAGAGGAGTTAATTTTTGTATTTAATTGGGTCTGAGCTTTGGAAATGGTGGAGTGGTGGTGATAATTTGCAGAGGGAGTTACAGAGCATGTGCATGGAGGAGTTAGATGTTAGAAGCAGGAAGCAGGTGAGTATTTAAAATTTTAAAATTTAGCTGAGAAGGGAGATGGGTGCATTTTTCAAGGTTTTGTGTCCCTGACCTATGAGGGAAATGAGGTACATTGAGTTCCATGGTGAGAAAGGCAATGACACGTGGTGGATATCTGACGATAGGGAATGAAAGCTAAAAAAACATCTTTAAAGCACTAAAGGGCTGGAAGCTAGTTATATGGGTGACCAGAAGTCCTCCTTAGGTTCTGGGTGCATTTTTCAAGGTTTTATTTCCCTTACATGTGAGGTACCTGAGGAACATTAAATTACATGGCACTACTAGTGATGACACATGGAAATGATTAGACGACAGAGACTTTGAGCTCCTGCAAGCACCTATGGGCTGAAATGGCGATCCTGGAGGTCATATGTGGGTTTATAGGGATTTAAGGGGTCTGGGAACATTTTCCCAACCTTAATATCCCTAACCTTGGGGGATGTCAGGGATGTCAAGGACACAAAATCCCGCCATGCTCCTAGAGCTAAAAAATTGACTAACTCTTGAACCTTGCGGATAACTTACAACAGCAAAATCTTGAGCTCCCAATGGAATTTTTATTGGGCCCCTGAAATATTAGCTAAGTGTAAAAAGGCACGTAGGTGCGCAATGCCTAGTTGAAGAAATGCATACAAGGAGAAGGTGTGTAGGGAAGAGTTTAAGGAAGGATTTAAGGAAACCCATGGTACATGCATGGACAGAGCCAAGGTTTCAAGACTTATCCATATTGGGCATTTTGGGAAGGATACGAGAAAAATGTGACCCAACTATACATGCAGAGTGGATAAGGTGCCAGCCTAGAGACAAGTTGGCCCAGGAAGGAATATGCCTTGCATTATAATCTTCTAGAAGGACATCATGGCAAGGAGTGGTGAGCTTAGGCATGAAGGAGCATGTTCTCATGGAGGACCAG
This sequence comes from Taxus chinensis, assembly GCA_019776745.2. Taxonomy (NCBI): domain Eukaryota; kingdom Viridiplantae; phylum Streptophyta; class Pinopsida; order Cupressales; family Taxaceae; genus Taxus; species Taxus chinensis. Next base: position 464,068,326 of record CM034154.1, on the reverse strand, counting down.
ATTCAGAAACCTGGAGATAGATCTGAGGCCACAGAAGAATGAGTTGGAAGTTCAAAAAGGCTATATATACAAGTGCCTGCTGAAGTAAAAGAGACACATAGAGATATATAGATAGAGGGCGGAGCTCTACAGAAATATTGCAAGGACTTGTTAGCTTGGGTAAATGAGGGTAGGAAAGGATTTATCAAGGGTTTAGGAATTATAAATTTTCTTTTAAGGGCCTAGTTATATGAATCCAGTTATAATGCATGACTACGGTCTGCCTTTCTATGACATTCTTTAATGGGCCTAATGAATGTAATGAGGTTACCAGTTTATATGAATATGAGCATTAATGGTTCTAATGCATACATCCTTCTTCATAGTTATTTTTCATTTATGTTTATGAACTAAGTATGAATGCTTGTACGACTTCCTTTCTATTTTGTTGTAAGTTCTGTAATTTGTTAAGCACTTTATGTCTAGAATGACTGCAAGGATCTAGAAGTCATTCTGAGCTCTATGGTGCTTGTATGTCTTATTTCCTTTCAAATCTCTTAAACTCGGATCATTGATGATGTTTCACACTAAAATCACATAAAAGAGAGACTCAGGAACCCGCGCGTGCCTCAGGTGAGCGCCCAGTGCCTTGCTGGGTGATAGGCGGTAGCACGCATGGGATTTCTTTCCTTTGTGATGAGGGTAAAAATGACTACATCTTGGTTTCATTGTTGGGACCTCTTTTTGAAGTTATCAGTGGGAAATGGCATACATCATGATATGGGTAATGTGTAATGACAGAACATGTTTAACTATGGAAAGTGTTGAATCATGGTTCAAGAGCACATGGAGGATGAATTTTCTCAGAGATTCAACACTGGACCTAAGTTTGATGCACGTAGATGGGTAGAGGAGAACCTCTACCATTATTTATATGAAACAGTTTTTATGTTGTTTCCAAGTAGAGATGTATGAATGGCTCTCAACATATGAATCTAGACCAAGACTGGTATTCTAGATCACACGTGCATGGACCCAAGAAGAATACCAAAGGCTGTAGGATGTAGATCTAACATGGACTCATGTTGTGGATCATTGGTGGGAAGGTTTGTTGGCTAGCTACACTCTAGAGTATCGCTATTTCCACATATTATTTCCTGGAAGTTTTTGATTTTGAATTTATGCCTGCAGGAGCCGAGAGAATCATTTCTACATGTTATCCCTCTGGCAATGAATATCCTAGTTTGTTACTTTGAATTTAGAGGCATTTCCAATGGCTAGCTACACCATTTTGAGTGTTAGGTGAGGGAGCTAGGGTGGAGGAAGATGCCAGATATTACGACGGAGAAAGTAAAGGGAGGAGAGACAGCTCAAGTATAGTGAAGCACATAAAAGGGAGATTACTATATGATGCAAGGATGCAAGTGTGATGGGTCTATGGAGGCAAATGTTGCAAGAAGGAGTTGAGGTTCACGTGGAGGACGTAGAAACCTGAGCAGTCTATGCTATCCCATCTTGGACAAGTGTGTAAGAGAGACCCCTTCGGCTTTTAATGAGAGTTCATCACGTGGAGTAGACAATAGGATTCATTGGCACGTATTTGAACCCACCCAGTGACCAAACCCTGGTGCTTGGTTTTCTAGAACAAGGAAGGAGTATCATTGACCCAGTTGGTATCAGTGGAAGTGACAGATATGTTCCTAGGAGGTATAAGTTTTTTAGTTCCCATTTCTATGGTTACACACATTCTAGTATTCAGAGGAATCCTTTGGACAAGGATAAAGTATACAAGCCTTTGGTCTCGCATCTGGAAGTGGCATGGTGTACAATAGTGGTAGTGGGGCATTATCACAGACTATCGGTGCATAGTTCAGTGGAACCTTGGGGGACACTTGGCACAACTACTACATGACATGGTGGTTCTAGTGGATCTGGTGGGTTAGGAGGGACAAAACCTAGTGCACCTAGTGGTTCTAGTGGATCTGGTGGCTTAGGAGGCACAGGACCTGGTGGACCTGGTGGATCTGACAGTAGAGGGAACACCAAAGGGAAACCAAGGCTCTGGCTCAGGAGGACAAGGGCCCCAACCACCCCCTCAAGGATTCTATGAGATGTCTTTACACTTACCAAATTACAAAGGGATTAAAGATGCTACAGAACATGTTCACAAGTGTGAGTCTATCTATGACGTGCGCAAAGGGGATCACAACCTCAGAGTGGAAGGATAGTCAATTAGCAATGACAATGTTGCAAGGACATGCACGCATAGCTGGTATAGGAAATATGACCCCCATCAAATGGTGGTGGATTATAATATTTTAAAGAACGCCTTTCTTGGAATAATTCCACATCCCTGAGTTTAAATAGAAGAGCATTAGTTCCCTTAAGGAAATTTAATAGGGAATGACAAAGAGTGTGCAGGGAGTATGATGCATGCATTTTAAAACTCTCTTATCTAAGTTATCATTATGATATTCTCCCTTCACATCATGCATCAGTGGTTTGTTGGAGGATTGATCACACCTTTTAAAATGTCCTTATCTCATAAAAATTTTGCATACCTGTGTGAGGCATTGGAAGCTGCTTTGTGCACAACGAGGCTATTGGATAGTGTTGATACTAGTAGTATGCTCCATTCTTGAAGGCTCAAATTATCTACTATGACTAAGCAGCTAGAGAACGTTGTCTGTGAACTTAGCCTATGAAGACTCGCAGTGGTTTATGGTGTACATATTGTGAAGTAGAGGGGTACATGTCAAGGGTAGTTGTCCCCTGGAGGGATAGTATGCACCGTATTATAGTAGATTGTGAAATTTTTCATGGGGACCATGATGCAAGTAGATGCCCCTTATTACAATGTGCAATCCAGAAGAATGTATCTTACTGCTGTAGGATATTTGCACCTCTACAACCCATGATATTAAGGACTGTAGGCTCATTGATCATATCCATAAAGCCATTGATCATGGGGTACACCAAACCAGCATTACTAGCTAGTTTTAAAGGAGATGATTGTCACTATGAGGAGCACACAGATGGTGGCATGCACATGGAAGGGGAATTCGTGGAGGATTCCGTGGTCATGGTAATTGTAGAGGAGGAAGGAGTGAGTTCCCACGTGGAACCTATTTTAATTGTGGGTCTACAGAAAATTATAAATGATAAGTGCCCAAACCTGTTGTAGTGCTCATGGTGCGGAAAGAAGCACAAGTATGAGGAAGTTCCCTGAAGTTCTTTGAGCACATGAACCACCAGCAACAGAAAGACAATGGTGCAATGTAATGGTAAGCATTAATAAGACAGACACACAATGGATGTCGCAGGTGACACATGCATGTAGTCTTGGAACCTGTTTTAGTAACAACAAGAGCAGAGACTGTGCACGTATGTAAAATAAATACCAAGGCATAGGACCCTAGTTTCAATAGATGAATTAGTTCATGGAGAGTACCCAGACCCAGCGCATCAAAAGGAGAGTATATCAAGATACCATGGATGTCATCCAGAGTCATCCAGAGTTTACAAGGAGAAATCCATTGTGTCTAAAGGAGTAGTCCATGAGGGTGGAGTAAGAGGAGGAAGTTTGAGGTGCCAAGAGGATGACCTAGATGAGGTCAAGGAATTGTGTAAAATGCTAAGACAAGAGAATATTATTCCCTTGCGAGGAGCATGGTTGAGGGAGAAGGTACCACACACTAGAGAAGATCATGAGAGACAAATCCTGCATGTAAACCTTCCCCCTCACATCATTGACTACGACAAGGAGATCACATTGGATGCAGTCGTGGATGGATGGTTCCTTAGTAATATCCTCATTGACATAGGCACGAAGTTCAATGTTCTCACTTTGGATGCATGGCATCAAATGGGGAGGTACCTGCATTATAGACATCTTTTGAATGTGTTGTATATGGAAAACAAAACAAAGGCAATTCCCATTGGTGTCTTAAAGGATGCAGCTATCACTATCCAGGGAGCTAAGTTTACTGGGGACTTCAAAGTCTTGGCACTCACCGAGGCAGACAATTTCCCAGCACTACTTGGGCATCCCATGGTGTTACAAGAACAATGTTGACCTTCAGTTCAACAAAGGGCTACAGTCAGCTTTGAAAGTAAGGAGGAATGGGTTATTATACCCTTGGCTGATGGGAAGTTGACACCCTATACTGAACCTTTGGGGGAAGAGGTCTTGGATAGGATATATTTGTGCACTCAATCACAGGATCCAGATATAATCCATCCTACCAATGGAGTTATCCAGTTTGAGGATTCTCAATCAATAAGTGACACAACCAACCTAGCATGTGATAATTGATATGCATGGGACTTATGAATTGATTAGACGGAAGTTGAGAGGATTGGTAACAAAAGTAACAAAGGCAAGTACAGTCTGGCTCCTAGGAGGAAAAAAACTAGCTAAGTATTCATGAGGGGCCTTCCCTGAGATCTTCTTATAGGAGATGGAAGCTCAGGGGAAGGAGGAGAACGAACGAAGGGGGGTGTTAAGTTATGTCCTACTCAGCAAAGCAACATGATGGTGGGCTACACATTAGGATAGCCTTTTGGAATGGCACGAGATGAGAATTTCTCTCTGTATCAGGTTTTCTAGAAGCAACGTACCCACCACCATCAAGGACTACCATGGTAAGGAGCTCACCTCTTTCAACGTCCAATCCTATGAGAGAACCTGGAGGGAAGGCGCAGAAGCTTCACCACCATCCCTCTAGGTGCACAAACTATATTCTACATTGCAGGGTTGCGTGCGGGCATGGTACATACATTCTGAGACATCACCACTAGATAGGGAATGGGCAAGAACTAGCAGTTGACCTATTTCAAACATTCAAGTATCGAAGTACCAAGCCATCAATTGATAAGGTATTTTAGGTTTTCAACTGCCTTACCATGGGGGATAGTGTCATGGTAGAAGATAGGCTTTTGGACTTACTTGGTGAACTAGGTTTAGGGGAGCACTTTGAAGAAAAGGAAAAAAAGGAGGATCAATTTGAGCACGCATGTGTGAAAAAGGAGAAAGGAAATCTTATATATGTGATTGATGGGGAGGAATTAGAAAGCTTGGATGTTAACCATTCTATAGGGATGTGCGAGGTAGTGGAGAGTGTTGATACTCATGCACACACCTACCGTGAACCTTTAAAAACTAAAAAGGTTAACATCATCTCAAGAGAAGAACCTAAGGAAGCTATCATTGGAGATTACTGGTCAGAGAAGGACAGCTCTAAGATCATTGATCTTTTGCATGAGTTTCAGGATTTATTTCCACATGGGTACCATGAGCTCAAAGACATCTACCATTTCTTGGGGAAATGAGGATAAAGTTGAAGGAAGATACGCACATGTTCAGGAAGAGACCCTACTAGATGAATCTTAATTTTTGTGTGAAGGTAACGGAAGAGATAGACAAAATGATAACATATGGGATCATTAAAGATGTTGAAGAATTGGAATGGATAAGTCCAATGGTAATCAACATCAAGAAGGATGGGTGGATTAGGATCTATGTGGATTATAGGGAGCTGAATGCAGTTTGTGTCATCGATCCTTTTCCAACCCCCTTCACTAAATAAATTTTAGATGGAATAGATTGGCGCGAAATCTATTCCTTTACAGATGGATTTTGGGGGTACCATCCAAATCTAGATTGTAAAGGAAGACCAAGAGGAGACAAATTTTTCCACTAAATGAGGAATTTTTGCATACACATTCATGCCCTTTGGGTTGAAGAATACACCTATTGTTTTCTCACACATAGTAGTACAGGCATTCCAGGACATCGTCCACAAATTTCTTCAGGTCTATCTGGATGATTGGATGGTGTATGGGCTAGTTAAATACCATTGTGATAATTTGAGACTGATGTTTGAGAGGTGTCAGCAGTTGAGGATATCCCTCAACATTAAGAAGTGTGTCTTTGGTAATCCCTTTAGAATGTTAATTTTATATCATATGTAAGGAGGGCTTGCTAGTAGATCCTGCCAAGGTTATAGTTATTGTGGGATTGGGGGAGCCTACTAGCCAAAGTGTAGTATGCATATTTCTTGGACACATGGGATAATATCATAATTTCATTAAGGGGAATGCAAAGATCACCGCACCTTTAGAAGAATTGCTCAGACATAAAAGTGCCTTCCATTGGGGAAAGGTGTAGCAGAAGGAATTTGACACATTAAAGGATAGGCTTGTCACTGTGCCTATATTATGTTTTCCCTCTTAGGATAAGCCCTTCCATGTTCCTGTAGATTCCTCTAGAATGGCCATTGGGGTAGTGCTTGCACAACTTGGTGAGATAATTGTTGATTATCCCCTATGATTTGCAAGCAGGAAGTTGACACCAGCATAGTAGAATTATACTACGACTGAGCACAAAGAATTTTCAATGATCTACACACTTCACAAGTTTAGACAGTATCTGTTGGCAACTCCCTTTATATTTTACACCGACTGCATGGTGTTAAAGTACTTGGTGAACAATCCCATTCTACAAGCACACATATGTTAGTGGGTGTTGTTATTTCAAGAGTTTTATTTCACAGTAGTTGTGAATCCTGGGAAGAGTAACTATGGACCTAATCATTTGTCAAGGATTGATTTAGGGGAGGATGCACAGAGCATTAAAGAGACAATGCAAAACACGTAACTATTTAGGTTACAGTGTGTGCCCTTGGATTTGGAGGATATTGCAGTATTTCTAAAGGAAGGTATGGCACTGGAAGGGATGAAGACATTAGAGAAAAAGAAACTAGCCATACGCGTTGCACCCTACATGTTGATCAATGGGGACTTATACAAATTAGGGCGTGATGAAGTTTTTTGTAGGTGTGTACTAGAGCATGAGTGCCTTGCCATCATAGAGGAAGTGCAGGTGGACATTATGTAAGTGACGCCACCGCATGTAAAATATTAATAGCAGGATTGTGGTGGGAAACTCTATATAGGGATTGTAATGACTATTGTAAAGCATGCAACCACTGTCATTACATTGGAAAGTTAGGAAGGAGATATGAAATGCCTTTTCACCCTATCCCTAGCACTGAACCTTTTCTAGAAATGGGAAATAGACTTTGTAGGTATTATTACACCAGTAGCACATAGGACCAGATCACACTACATAATCACCTGCACAAACTATTTGACAAGGTGGGTAGACGCAGCCCCAACTAAAGAATGCACAGCAACTACAGCAGCAAGATTTTTGTGGGAAAACATTATAACAAGGTATGGATTCCCTTTAATTTTAACCAGCAATAAGGGTACACATTTCTTAAATGAGACCGTGAGGATCCTATTAGTAGATTTCATGGTGCCTCATCACAAGACTACACCTTATCACCCTATTGGTGATAAAATTTATCTGGTAGACAAATTGGTGGGTTTCAAGCCAACAATATGGGAATCTAATTCCCTCTACTTGAATGGTGCAACTTCCGTATGTGCATGCATGAAAAAGTGGATTTCAATGGTGGCCTTTCGACAAGAGATCTAATAGGGGCATTCCACTAACCCTATGGAAAAGCTTGCAATTTCTCAATAGAGAAGAACTTTGTATGAGAAGGGGAAATGGAGTGAGAATGGAGGTAGGATAAACTAATGTTTTGAGTAGAATATTAGATGCCCACACACATTAATTAGAAATTTCATTTACACGCATTTATAGTTAGAAGAAAAACAAACCCATTGAAGAAGCTACAAGACCGAATGAAACTCATTGGTCTCAAAGTACCAATCAATCCCTCAATCAAAAAGGCCAAAATTCCTTCTTTTATTATTGAAGCTCAAGCAGATTTTTTACATAGCTTGAAAATGGAAGAAATTTGAGGAAGAAGAGAAAATATAAACAATGTGGGGTTTTCTGTCTTTTCCAAGTATAGAGCACTCTGGACTTTTTTTTTTTTGAAATAAATTTCCAGCCCTTTAGAGTGGCTTCGAGAAGCCATTATATTCTTTGTAAGAAACCATTACAACTTTGAAAATCCTCAACTCCTTTTCAAATTCCTCTGTTGTGGAGAAAACGCTCATGGCGGGTTAAAAACCAAATCTTGCAAAGTAACCGTTACATTCAATTTTCCAGTTTAAATATAGACCATTTGATTAGCTCCTCTAACTCTAAAATTGGTTCATCCACATGGCAGGAAGGGCTCAAAAACTCAAATCCCTCCACTGATCCGCTCTTCCGCTTTGACTTTTCAATGGTAGGCCCGAGACCTTGGTGGAGCCACAAAGCATTCTAGAACTTTTACTTCGCTTTTGGAAATTTGGTTAAATTTCCAAAAGTTCCCTGATGGCTCGCTCGTCCGCTTTGAATTTTCAATGGTGGGCTTCACCTTTGAATTTTTCCTTGATAGCCTGATCAGGGCTGCGGGTTACTTTTTAATTTTTCACCTTTTTTACAAAGAGGCTCAAAATCTCAAATCCCCCCCATGGCCTACTCGTCCGCTTTGACTTTTCAACAGTGGGTGTTGCCTCTCCAATGACTCTAACCAAGTGGCGATCTAGTGCTGATTTGGTAATTGGCCTTTTCTACCCTACCTTCAGAATTACGACGTTGCGACACGTGGAGCCATCCGCTGAGCCTTCCATACTTAGCCAATTTTACCTTCATTTTGTACCTGGGACACGTGGAAAGCCCGCGCTTAATCAAAGATTGTCCCTTGAACCCTGCCCCTGGAGTTGTGCCATTGTGACACAGGGAACCGTCCGCTGAGCCTTCCATACTTAGCTAATTTTACCTTCATTTTGTACCTGGGACACATGGAAAGCCCATGCTTAATTGAAGACTGTCCCTTGGACCCTGCCCCTGGAGTTGCACCATTGTGAAACATGGATGCTTCCGCTGGGTTTTGAAGTATGGCCAACCCACATCCAATTAGATAGACCCACGTATCACTCGGGAATGTTGAGGCAAAAATTGACGAGGAAAGAAACACCCATCATTCCTGACTGCAGGAAAAATAGACAGAGGAAGAAAAATTTGTCATTTGGAGTCTAGCTTTTGAATTTCCTTCACAAACCAGAGGCATGGAGGAAAAACAATGATTTAACGACCCAGGCCATAGTACAAGCGAACAATTTCGATCACAAAGGAGATTTTAAAGAGGATATTTCATGCACAGCCCAGGACATGGAGAATTTATCAAAACGAGCAAAACAGAGACTTAAACAACACTAGGGCATGACTTTTGCTAATTTCTTAAATCTCTAACTTGGCTTAAATGCCAATGAAGGGCATGAGCTCAAAAAAAATTGAATTTGGCTATGGAAATGCAGAGCAGTTTTCAGGAGACAACAACTGGCTCTAGCTTGGGGACATGGCATGAACTAGGCATGGCTAGGGCACGACATAAGGATCCAAAATCTCGAGTTTCAAAACATATTACATTGAATAGTTCCTTATCCATTGGGCCTTGCAGAGTCATGTACAATTCCGAGAAAGAATGGAAGGAGGAGGAAACACACAAGACAAACCACACACAACAAAAACCAAACAAAACTTAAACCAAAACCACGCAATAGAAAAGGGAAAAACACACCTACGCAAATCACCTATGGTACAAGGCAGGGGACAACCCACTTTCACTGATGATACAATTTCAAGTATTGCCCACTTCAAGGAAATTACAATGGCATTACATCCAAGTATGAGAGGAGAAAAACATTCTCACCACAAGTTCCATGAATTTGGAATGGGCCGAGCCATAATGAATCAAACTTTCCATGGCTGCCCTTTGGTTCTCTTCTCTTGTCCCATAGTAGGACAAAGTCTCCAACCTTGAATTCTCTTACCTTTTCCCTCTTGTCAAAGATCTTCTTCACTTTCAATTGGTGTTCTTTAATTCTATCCACCACTTGGCATCTGCTTTCCTCCAACTTCTCTAGGAAGAGGATCCTCTTGTCAATGGAGTCTTTATATTGACCATCTTCTATTTCTTGCAACAACTTGAGAGCTGGCATCTCAATTGTGAGGGGAATCTCTGCCTCAACTCCATACAACATTTGGAAAGGTGGCATACCTATTGCTTTCTTAGGAGTGATCCTATCGGCCCACAATGCATCATATAACTTCTTGTGCCAGTTCATTTGATTCTCATCTACCAGCGTACAAACAATGGTCACAATGTTCTTGTTGCTTGACTCAGCTTGCCCATTTCCCTATGGGTATTAGTCAGAAGAGTGAGATAGGGAGATTCCAAATCCAAAACCAAACTCTATGAGCTCCTTGGAAGAGAAAAAGGTGGCATTGTCTACAACAATTTTCTATGGTATTCCAAAACAGACAATGATATTCTCCTTGATGAAGTTGCAGATTGTTTCAGAGCTGGCTTGCTTAGTAGGGATAGCTTCCACCCATTTAGTGAAGTAATCAGTTTTAGTGAGTACATAAGTATGCCCTACACTAGAATGAGGATTCAGAACACAAATAAAATCTAACCCCCGTTGCTGAAATGGTTATTCAATCACCACATGCCTGAGTGGCAATGCAGCTAGTTATGGCTTTCCAACAAATTATTGGCATGTTTTGCATTTAGAAACCCAATCCTGAGTTTCTACAAAGATGGAGGGCCAGTAATATCTCCCTCTCAAAATCTTATGTGTTGTGACCATTGCTGAGAAATGTCCACCACAAGCTTGATCATGATATGCCCTGAGCAACTTTTCTTGTTGCTCCTTATCTACACACCTGAGGAAACAACCATCTAGGCCTCTCTTGTAAAGTACGTGATTCCAGATCACAAACTTGGTTGCCTTTAGTTTGAGTGTCCTTCTTTGTTTGTAATCAAGATGAGGAGGGCATTCTCTATAAGTGAGATAGTAAGCAATGTCAGCATACCACTCATTAGTAGTGGTGATAAAGAGCACCTATGGACTATCTCCTGAACAGGTTGAGCAAACACCATCTTTTTCTCCATGCTAAGCTTTGAGAGATTCATCTTCAGCAATCAACTTGCACAAACCATTTCCCCTTACCATATTAGAGGGTCTAATCTCCAAGTCATACTCTTGGGTCTTTGCAATCCAACTTCCTCTCTTAGCCCCAGGATCTTATTGAGTTAAAATGGACTTGATTGCACTTCCAGGGACCATCATCACTGTATGGGAATTGAGAATTTAGAATCTAAAACTTTTAACAGCTTTGACCAATGTGTAAGCATGTTTCTCCAATTGGTTGTACTTTAGCTCATGATTTTTTAAAGGATAGCTCATGAAAGCAATGGGTGCTTTCAAACCTTCATCATTTTTCTAAACAAGGACAGTAGAGAGTGTATGTTCTAATGCATAGAAATACATGATGAACTCCTTGTTGAAATATAGAGATATAAGAGTTGGAGCTTTGGCAATGGCTTTCTTGATCTCCTCAAATGTTATTTTTTTTTCTTTATTCCACTTGAAACTTTCTTGAGGCTTCATCATGGAATTTATATGCTTAGTCAGTTCATAAAACTCAGGCACAAAGTGACGAAGGAAGTTTACCTTTCCAAAGAATGAATGAACTCCCTTCTTGTTGGTTGTTAAGGCTAGTGCTTGGATAGCTCTGACCCTCTTAGGATCAATGTGTGCTCCATGTTTGTTCACAATGTGTCCCAGTAACTTACCTTCTGTGACTCCAAAGATGCACTTCTTTGGATTTAGAGAAATGCCATGTTTCCTACACCTTGCAAGGACTTTCTCCAAATGACTGATATGATCTCCCCTCCTCTTTGAAAAAACCATGAGGTCATTAAGGTAAATGACAATGCAATGTTTCAAATCTTTGAAGGCCAAGTCCATTGCTCTCTAGAAAGTGGCTCCAGCATTGATCAAGCCAAAAGGCATTCTGCTGTAAGCAAAAGTGCCCCAAGATGTTGTGAAGGCTATTTTGTTGCAATCCTCTTCTACCACCTAGATTTGGTTGTACCCTGAGAATCCATCAAGCAAAGAGAGAATTTTAGATCCTGTGACTACTTACAAAATATGATCCATGATTGGGAGAGGGTAGTTGTCCTTGAGAGATGCCTGATTTAGATTTCAGAAGTCTACACAAATCCTTATTTCCCCATTCTTCTTCCTTACTGGCACAATGTTAGCCACCCATGTTGAATGGTGGATGGGGAAGATGATTCTAGCATTGAGCAACTTTGTCACCTCTTCTTTGATAACATCGGAAATCTTTGGATTGTAGGGCCTTTGTTTTTACTTGAAGGGCTTAACTCCTTGCTTTAAAGGAATGAAGTGATGCATTTCCTTTTGCTGAAAAGATTTGAGTTCATCATAGGAGTAGGCCAAGACATCTGAGTACTTTTTTAGCAGAGCAACAAACTTTCTCTTCTCTTCCGGTGAGCAGCATTTACCAATGTTAACCATCCTTGGATTCTTTGAAGTGCCAATGTTTTCTTGATCAAAATCAGATGGACACTGAGAAGACCATTTATCTTTCTCTTGGATGAACCTATCATGCTTGTCAAAGAGGTCGTCCAAAGAAACCAGGCCTTTGGGGGTTTTGTTTCCTTTCAGCTTGATTACTCCCTCTTCATCAATTCCCTCAATTCCTTCCTTCTCTTCTTTGGGGAATGATTCATGTTGTGGGTTTTCACTTCCTTCAAATAAAAGATTATTGAATTTATCCCTTTGTTCTAAGAAGGCTAGGATCTGATTTTCATCATTGAAGACCTACTAGTGATTTGCATTATCTGGTATGCTAGGTCTGAACACCATCTTAATGGTCACTTTATCCTTACCAAAAGAAGGATGAGGTGTCACTAAGGAAGCTGAAACTGCTACAGAATCAACCTTTTAATTATGCTCCCTAGGAATATCTTCAATGGAGAATGCATCAAAGGATTCAATGCAGTCACACACTTTATTTCTATAGTGCCTAAGTCTGGGGTTTTTTACCTGATATTGCTGGCGGACCTACTTTACCACAACCTCTGCATCACCTTTACACCTCAACTTCCTGATTACCATGTCCTTTACTATATTCATGCCTAAAAGTAATGCTTCATACTCTGTTGTATTATTTGTATTTTCAAATTACAACTTGTAGGTAAAAGGATATACCTCATTGGAGGGAGAGTATAATACTACACCAGCTCCTGAACATGCTCTAGAATGACTACCATCAAATTCCATTGTCTAAATTTGATCGTCCTCTTTCTCCATGAGAAGCGGCAAGTTCTCCTCTTTTTTTGATGTGAGGAAGTAGTTTCCTAGCCCACAATCTTGAAAAAGGATATTAGCTCTTGGATCATCATTCTTCCTTACTATGAATTTCATTTTCCTGACTGGCAACACATTCTTCATTTCTCCTTTCACTGGGATAGTTACATATGACCAATCCATTTTTATTTCTCCACTTAGGTCTCTACAAAAACTTTTGCTCAATAGCATACCAAAAGAGGCTGGGATGTCTGCCACCAAGATGGTCAAGAGTATCGTCTTGTCCGGATAATCAACTAGTACAACCTGAGCATCCTTGATTATTCCTACCAATGGAACTTGTTTAGATTCCATTGAATAACATGTGCCATTTACTCAGGTCAAAGTGAGGCCAAGAGAATTTACAACTTTTGCTGGCATCACATTATCTAAGGCTCCAGAGTCTATGATGCAATTATTCAATTGGAAGCCTTTGATGAGAAGTGACAGGTAGAAAGGCTCAACTCTATTGGTGTTGGAGGCACTGAGGGCTAACATGTTTTGAGAAGGTGGTATGGATGGTGTGGGTAATAGGCCTTTAGAGATTGGGCTTGAAGAAAAAGGGTTACTACTACGAACTGCCTTGATGAATCTATCGAATTGGGCAGGATGTGTTTGTAGGTATTCAACCTCAGAGAGTTGAACTTTGGTTTTGCTTGCATGCTCCACAAAGTCAAATGGAATTATGGTTGATGAGGAAGAGGTTCCATAAGTGGGAGAGGATTTAAATGATAGCGGTTTTATTACTTTTGGTGTTGGGTTCTCCTTTTCAAATGTAGCAATCGGCTTGGAAGGAGGTGAGGGTATAGCCTTTGATTGAAATTTAGATGTTTTTGCAAAACCAACATTTAGAAGAGAATTGCTCTTAACAGCTTTTGAGTTGGGAGAAGAATCAGATAACTTACTTGGTGTAGCAGCATGATCCTTGGCAACCAGTGAATCTGATTTCTCTTTGGCTGATTCCATGGAAGATGGTAATGGTGATCCTTTGTTGATGATCTTGTTTTGTGGAAGCTTTAGAGAGCAATCTTCTTTGTTCTTCCTATCATCTGCTGCAACTGTTGAGGATGAAACACCATTCTTGGATTCTACACGAGTGAAAACAGCACATGAAAAACTTGGAGCTTCTTCATCACCTTCCACCTCATCATCAACATATTCAATCAGGCCATTGTGCATGCCAACCTCTTTAATTTCAAGATAGTTTTCATAGTCATCCATGCTTTCTTCTTTAGTTTCCTCAATGTTTGTTCCTTCTTTTGATTCCCTAGTGTCACAGATGGTATTAACTAGTGGTGCTTCAAGAGCAAGCCTATGAGGAGGTGGAGCAATTCTTGGTCTATCAGTAGGATTTGGTCTCCTTAGAGCATTCCTCATTATGATTTGTGACAGCTGCTTCTTCAAAGAAACTTGGTCATTTGCCATTTTTTGGAACATTGGATCAGTGGTGACTGAATTTGAACTCTGACCTTTTTGCTTCCCATTTGGTCCTTTCACTTTTCCAGAAAGAATTAGATCATCATCAGTCTCAACTGCAAAGTCTTGAACTTCCCTCAATGTTCTTGGTTGGGCTCTTCTGAGGAAGAAACCAACTTCTGATGGCAAATCACTAACGAAGAACCTTTTCAAGTTATTTTCAGGGGGTACCACATCTTCTGGGATCCTTCTTGTCAACCTATTATACCTTGCTACAAAATATCTCATTGATTTAGAGGTCTCCTTCTTCATCTGAACCAATTGGACCAGCAAATCCTAACAATCTTCTGTGCTCTTGAACCTATGTTCAAATGCACTTCTTATATCTTCCCAGCATGTGACAGATCTTAGGGGAAACATGTAGAACCATTCAACAACTCTTTCTTGGAGTGACTCCATAAAGAGCCTAACTGAAACATCTTCATCTTCAACTCCCAACACTCCACAAGCAGTGATGAATGATGCAACATGTTCTTCGGGGAGCTGGGAACCATCCCCTTTGAATTTTGGGAAGCTCTTTCTTGAGCCTCTTGGGAGTTCATGAAGTGGTTGTGGAAGAGCAAGTGGACCAATATTTCTTCCCCATGGTATGTTAGGCCTACATTCCTCAAGCTCATGATCACCCATTCTATTCATGTTTCTATCCTTCAGTCTTGCTAAGGTTTCTTTTGTTGTTGTTCTTTCTTCTGCTTCAATTTTGAGTCTTTCTATTTCTTCAGTTGAGCCCTTATCTCCTCTTCAACAATTGCCTCTCTTTCAAGCTCTTCAAATGTGGGATCAATTTTTCCTCCTTGCCTCAGTTGTCGGGTGTATCTTTTATCAGCTAGCTTGAAAGTTTATGCTCTTCTTTGGGGTGCTTGAATTTGTATTTGCCTTTCCAATTTGACAACGCGTTCCTCTTTCAGGTCTGGAATCCTTATGGTAATGAAGTATTGATTGACACTTTGTCTATTATGCCAAATAGCTTCTCTCAGATCAAAAGCAATGTCTTTCTGGATGTGAAAGAGTAAATTAAGTCTCTCAACATGAGGATTTCCTATAATAGCCATGATTTACATCCATGTAGTTCATGTGATTATTCAATCTCCAGAAACTTTCCTTCTAGAATATTTTTTGTTTTTTTATGACCCTGAGGTTGTTTTTAGGTGTAGATGCTACAAAATTTGCCCCACGGTGGGCGCCAAAAAATGTTGGTGAGAAAATTTGTCTTGTGAACAAATTGGTGGGTTTCAAGCCAACGCTATGGGAATCTAAGTCCCTCTACTTGAACGGTGCAGCTTCTGTAGGTACATGCATGAAAGATGGGTTTTAATGGTGGCCTTTCGACCAAAGATCCAATAAGGGTACTCCACTAACCCTGTGACAAAGCTAGTAATGTCTCGCTTAGAGAAGAAACTTTGTCTTGGAAAGGGGAAGGGGAGTGGAAATGGAGGTAGGAGAAAACTAATGTTGTGAGTAGAATATCAGATGCCCACACACATCAATTAGAAATTTAATTTACATGCATTTATAGTCAAAAGAAAAACAAATCTGCAAGAGAAGCTACAAGACTGAATGAAACTCATTGGTCACAAAGTACCAATTAATTCCTCAATCAAAGAGGTAAAAATCCTTCTTTTATTATTAAAGCTCGAGCAAAGTTTATACATAGCTTGAGAATGGAAGAAATTCAAGGAAGAAGAGAAAATAGAAGAAGAATGGTGTTTTCTGTCTTTTCCAAGTACAGAGCACTCTGGTCTTTGTGAAATCAATCGCCAGCCCTTTGGAGTGGCTTCGATAAGCCATTATATTCTTCGCAAGAAACCGTTACAACTTTACAAATCCTCAACACCTTTTCAAATTCCTCTGTTGTGAAGGAAACGCTCATGGTGGGTTAAAAACTAGATCTTGCAAAGCAACCGTTACATTCAATTTGCCAGTTTAAATATAGACCATTTGATTTGCTCCTCTAACTTTGAAATTGGGTCGTCCATGTGGCAGGAAGGGATTGGAGTGGTCACAGGGGAAGCCTTTCGTATTTTGTGATTTTTCGTGAGATTTGGTAATTTGGAACAAATTGGCCCGCAGCCCCACTTTGACTTTTCAACTTAGACACATGGCAGGTTTTGGTTGGAGACGGGGTCACGACTCTTTTCTAAACATTTTAACCTTTTTTGGAAAAAAGGCTCAAAAACTCATATCCCTCCGCCGACCCGCTCTTCCGCTTTGACTTTTCAACGACGGGCCCGAGACCTTGGTGGAGCCGCAAAGCATTCTAGATCTTTTACTTCACTTTTGGAAATTTGGTTAAATTTCCAAAAGTGCCCCGATGGCCCACTCGTCTACTTTGAATTTTCAACGGTGGGCTTCACCTTTGACTTTTTCCCTGATAGCCTGATCGGGGATGCGGGTTACTTTTTAATTTTTCACCTTTTTTACAAAGAGGCTCAAAATCTCAAATCCCCCCCATGGCCTGCTCGTCCGCTTTGACTTTTCAACAGCGGGCTTTGCCTCTCCAATGACTCTGACCACATGGCGATCTGGTGCTAATTTGGTAATTGGCCCTTTCTGCCCCACCTTCGGAATTGCGTCGTTGTGACACGTGGAGTTATTTGTTGATCCATCCATACTTAGCCAATTTTACCTTCATTTTGTACCTGGGACACGTGGAAATCCATCGCTTAATTGAAGATTGTCCCTCAGACCCTTCCCCTGGAATTACGTCATTGCAACACATGGATCCATCTGCTAAGCCTTCCATGCTTAGCTGATTTTACCTTCATTTTGTACCTGGGGACACGTGGAAATCTTGCACTTAATTGAAGATTGTCCCTTGGACCCTGCCCCTGGAGTTGTGTTGTTGCGACATGTGGATACTTCCGCTGGGTTTTGAAGTATGACCGAACCACATCCAATCAGACAGACCCGCGTATCACTCGGGGATGTTGAGGAAAAAATCGATGGGGAAAGAAACGCCCATCGTTCCCGACTGCGGGAAAAATACACATAGGAAGAGAACTTCATCATTTTCAGTTTAGTTTTTGAATTTCCTTCACAAACCAGAGGCATGGAGGCAAAACAATGATTTGATGACCTAGGCCATAGAACAAGCGAACAATTTTGATCACAAAGGAGATTGTATAGAGGATATTTCGTGCATAGACTGGGAGATGGAGAATTTCTCAAAACGAGCAAAACAGATTCTTAAACAACAAATAGGGCACGACTTTTGCTAATTTCTTAAATCTCTAACTTGGCTTAAACACCAATTGGATGAAGAAAATGAAAAGATCACTCGTTAGGTGGAGCCAAATAGTAGAAAAGAAAAGAAAAAATCATGGCATGATAGCCACATAAGAAATAAGAAATTTAATGTTGGGCAGATGGTCTTATTGTAAGATTCTAAGTTTATGCATCATCCTGGGAAGTTGAAAGTCCATTGGTTGGGCCCCTACATAATCTTGTACATCCTTGATTCATGTGCGTGCCAGTTACAAGCACTATATGGAACAAAATTGTTTGGACACTTCAATGGGAGTAGGTTGAAGCCAAACTATAAATAAGGCTTCTTGGTGTTTGTAAATAAGGCAGTTTTACCAAATAATTTAGAATTTTCTTTATGCATTTTTTTCCTTTCCTATGTTTCCCTTTCACATTTTTGTTTTGTTTTACACCTTGGGCACCGGTAACCTTGTTACTTTTTGAGGTTTTTTGAATGCATAGAGGGTCATGCATCAATTAAGTGTGGGGTGGAATGATGTGAAGGAAAGCATGGGTGAAGTTCCAAGGAGGACTATATTGGAAATCCTAGTTGAACGGCCCTGTTGAAAGAGATTCATGAAAGAAAAGGTGAAAAAGGATGGTTGGTGTCAAGATAAGGCTACTTTCAGATCCCACGTACAAAGAAGGAAGAAGCGCATAAAAAAAACTAGGCAAGAGCAAAAATCACGACAGAAGAAGTGCCTTCTGCACCGGTGACGTGTGTGTAAGATTCTCCTGTAAAGATGGATTGGTTACGCACCAAAAGGTTAGAGATTATCCATTCAGGGTTGGGCACATGAGTTAGGGTACATAAGTCAAGCTTTGTTTTAAAAATCCACTTTGAATGTTAGAAATACGGTGGTAGGTGAAGTAGCATTTAATTCTTAAAAATGGAAAAAACTATAAATAGAGGTTTGGGCATTTCATTATTCACTTTTCGTATAAGGAGAAAGAAGTGCTTTTGCATCTTTGTAAACTAGGGCTTCCAGAACTGGTCTATGTGAAGAAAATTTTGAAGAGTTGAGCGTGAGTAACTAGTTTTGATTTGTAAAATAGAAAGAAGGGATTTCACTGGCTTAAGAAAAATTGTGAGAAGGTGTCATCTTGTGAAGGAACTATCCCAGCTAGGGTTTAAAGAACTAGGGCAATGGTTTAAGGTATTTTCTTCACAAATTTGAGATCTAAGGTTAGAGGGAGTGGAATAATAGAGTAACAAGAAGTGATTTAAGTGATAAAAGGACCTAAACAATGGCACCCAAGAAACTAGTTGGCACACCTAGAAAAGGCAAGGGCAAGGTAAAGCAACAAGAAACTGTCACGTATACAAATGGAGAGTGGTACATAGAAATGTAGTACCCAGATGGAGTGTTACTGGGGAAGGAGTGGGAGTCCCATTTAAGAAATATGCAGTGAATGATTACAATCATCACTCGAGCACAATTGAGAAGGAAATGGCACTGGAGTTAGTGCAACCAACAAATAAAAGGACACCAGAGTGTATGCCCATCTATAACGATGATGTAAAATTCAAGTTGGAGAAGTCAGGATCATTGTAACTCTTTGAGTTGCCCTACTTCGGGAATCCTAAGCACCTATACCAATGGTTGATGTCACGCATCCATAAATATTACTTTCACTTCGCAAGGCACAAGATGTGCATTACCCCTCATCTTTTTTCACATTTCTAAGGCCTCATCTATGAAGGAGATAGTTTGGAGGATGACCTAAGTGAAAAGGAGGCAATTAAGGAAACTATCACTGCCTATGCGTATAAAAATGGGTCGAGGTACTTTGATATCATAGACATAAAGGAACTGGTGATGAATATGGCCTCACACCTTGTGAAAAATATAAATGGCTAGGAGAGATGGAACCAGGTAACCAAGGTCTGGTTAAATGTTTGCAGGAAAATTTCAGAGGGAACCATCTACAACTTGTCTGCATTCATCATGGATGATATTTTCAGTAGTTCGAAGGAAGGTGATAAAATCCTTTTTGGTAATTTCCTACTAACCATTGTGTTTTTAGAGATTGGAGTGCCAGATGCAGTGGAAAAATTCATGTAGGAGTACCCTGCTAAAGACCCTTCACCCGCAAAGAGATTTAAGAAGTACACATGTGATAGTATGGCGTCTGTGCACAAGGCACACCTAGAGAAGTGGTATATGCACCTAAGGAACATGTTCATGGTGGAATGGAGGATCCTTAAACAACTGCCAGTGACCACCAAGGGAGAAGTTGAGTTTTCTGTGTACCAATATTTCTGCCTTGGCAAATTTAAAATGATAGATGAGACATGGAGCCTATGGTGCAAGCTCTATTTTTCCTTCACAGCTCAACACTTCCAAGTGGGAGTGAATAGGTTCAAAGAATCCAAGAAGTTAAAGTTGGACCTTGGTAATCTGGACTAGGACCACAGAGAAATGTGCAAAGGGTTGGTCTACCCCAACAAGTGCACATACGTTGAGAGGTACATGTCACATGAGGTCTAAATGATGAGACCCATGAATTTTCCCATTACAGGAGGATCTATGGCACGATTATACCTCCACATAAGGCCCAAATTTGAGAAGGATGTGTATCTAGAGAATGAGATGTCCATAATTTAGGACCCAATTGGAAGGAAAAGACCCACACCCAGACGGGAGGAAAAATAACTAGAGAAGATAGTACCAAGTGTAGTGGATATACATGTAATAGGTACTACTAGGATAAGCACTAGAATAAGTATGTATTCACATAATAAGAAGTCCATAATCAAATAGAAGACTCCAGAGATAGAGAAGTTGTTAAAAAAGGAGTCATCAGAAGAAGAAGAGACAAATTCACCTACACCGGAATCCCTAGTTAGGAAGAAGTAGAGGATAGAAGAGGAGACCGCCTTGGAAGAAACTGAGAGTTTAGAGAGATACATAGGTGAAAAGGATGATGATGATGATGAAGATGACAGTGAATAAAATGATCCTGGAAGAGATCAAGAGCCACATGTCTTCAACGTGCATGATTTAGAAGAAGAGGGTGGAGAAGAAGAACAGGGGTTCCTTTTCATGTGGTGCAAGGGTAGTAAGGAGGGGGAAGGCACCCAAAACATAGGAAGAAGTAAGTAGGTTGGCACATAGAAGTAGAAGGCTCCAAGACTTATGCAAGAAAAGATAAACAAGGCGGCAGAAAGAGAAGCAATGAAGATTATTGATACCTTGGTGGAAGAGGGGTTGGAGCGCAGCGCTAAGCTATTAATGAATAAGGATAAGGAAGAGAGCATGGAAAATGAACATGGAACCACTGGAGACCCCACTTTAACTATAGTCATTCCTAAGGGCACGCAAATGGGAGGAAAGCATGTAGAGGAGGAGAGGCCAAGGAATGGTTATATTGATGACCCAATCAACTTATTATGCACATGGTTCCAAAGCACAATTCTAGCAAAGGAGCTCATGGAAATGTCATCTTTTGATAAGGAGGCTGAATACCCATGGACAAGGAAGATGCTCTCATGGGAATTTGAGTCCCATCTTAATGAGCTAGAATTTGAAGTAATCCATGGGGCAATAATAACATTGATAGAATCAAAAGGAGACAATCCATTGGTGAATGCTCAGTAGCTCTCAGATGAACAACTTTGCAACATGTTCAACAAGGTCTCTATTGAAGTTGAAGCTAGGCTCTTTGGGCAGAATGATAAAATCAAAGATCTGGAGGATGAACTAAAGAAGAAAGAGTAAGAGCTAGTTACGAGGACAAAGGAGCTAAGTCAAGAAAAGATGATCAGTGCCTAGTGGCAGCGTGAGTTAAGGGACAAGAAGGCTAAAGTGCGTGAAGTTTACAAAAATGTGGAGTCCATTACAGATTTCAAAGTGTTAAAGCATCCAGACCTAGTACCTCTCACACGGAAGTATGCATTTGCCCTAGAATACCTAGAGGACTTAACAAGAACCCTCACCATGGAGAGGCACTCGCTAGCTTTGGATTCTATAGAAGAAGTGGTTGTACACTTAGAGAAGGAGGATAAGTTGAAATTCATGACACTTATATCAGAATACAGCAAGGTCCTTTCTGATGTAAAGATTTCCTCCTGGAATTTTGAGGCCACGTACGAAAAATGTGTGGATAGAGACAAAGTGGCGAGCATGTTGGTCTCCAATGATGAAGCAGAACTTAAATAGTTCCAGGATAAGAACAAGGGGGATAGAGCAGAGTGAGAAAAGATCCTAGTTGAATAGAACTATGAGTCCATTAAAAAATTAAGGGGTTTAACCAAAAACCGTTTGAAGGAATTATAGCCACAGATTACATGAAGGATTGATGCACTGGAGGATATATGCAATGAATTAGAAAAAACTACTGACACCATGAGCACACAAGGGGATGGGATGGGTTTTTATCTGGTGATCACCTTAGTAGGTTAACTTTTCCAAAGAGCACAGAACAAATTTGATGCCTGTAACAAGTTGGAGGCCAACTTGCAAAAATATTTTCCTAGCTTATTGCAATAATGCCATCACTGTCCCATTCTTTCTTCTTTCCCCAAATTCTTCATCCCCTTATTCTTTTTCCAAGTCATATGTCTACTATGATTCCTTATCCATTTAATAAGTGTTCCCATGGATGGAGAATAGGCATAGTGTGGGGTGATGTTGGTCCCCTGAAATATTGGCTAAGTGCAAAAATGCATGTAGGCGTGCAAGGCCTAGTTGAAGAAAGGTGTGCAAGGAGAAGTCACGCAGGGAATGGTTTAAGGAATGATTTAAGGAAACCTGTGGCATGCACACAGACAAATCCAAGGTTTCATGACTTATCCATATTGGTCATTTTCGGTAGGATACAAGAAAAATGTGACCCGACTGCGCATGCAGAGTGGATAAGGTGTTAGCCTGGAAATAGGTTGGCCCAGGAAGGAATATGGCCTGCGTTAGAAGATTCTAGAAAGACATCATGGCAAGGAGTGGTGAGCTCAATCTTGAAGGAGCATGTGCTCATGGAGGACCTCATTCAGACACTTGGTGATATATTTGAGGCCACAGAAGAATGAGTTGGTAGTTCAAAAAGGCTATATATACAAGTGCCTACTGAAGTAAAAGAGACACATAGATATATATAGATAGAGGGCGGAGCTCTAAAGAAATACTATAATGAATCTGTTAACTTGGGTAAATGAGGGTAGGAAAGGATGTATCAAGGTTTTCAGAGTTATAAATTTTATTTTGAGGGCCTAGTTGTATGAATCCAACTATAATGCATGACTACAGTCTACCTTTCTATGACATTTTGTAATGGGCCTAATAAATGTAATGAGGTTACCAGTTTATTTGAATTTGAGAATTAATGGTTCTGATGCATACATCCTTCTTCATATTTCTTTTTCATTTATTTTTATGAACTAGGTATGAATGCTTGTATGACTTACTTTATGTTTTGTTGTAAGTTCTGTAATCTGTTAAGCACTTTATGTCTAGAATGACTGCAAGGATCTAGAAGTCATTCTAAGCTTTATGGTGCTTGTATGTCTTATTTCCTTTCAAATCTCTTAAACTTGGATCATAGATGATGTTTCCCAATAAACTCACATAAAAGAGAGACTCGGCACCCGTGCATGCCTCGGGTGAGCGCCCAGTGCCCACTGGGTGATAAGTCGTCGCACATGGGATTTATTTCCTTTTTGATGGGGATAAAAATGACTACACTTTTTTGATGAAATTTTATATTATATTTTCTTTAAATTTTCTTCTAATTCCAATGGTGGGGGTATTATGTCTTGATGCATCCATTTTATCCCTGAAAAGGATATTTTTTTATCTAGTACTCCACATGTGCATGAGAAAATCTACTTACAAAACCATTACACCAAAGTGTTATGAAAAACATAATTTTACCATCTTTTATATATTTTAATTCTCTTTCCAATGATGTTTTTTTCTCCTAAATCCATTTGGAGCTCCCAGAATCACCTTTGGAAGATCAGCAGTTGTTTTGGCTTATGCACTGCCTAGGCATATGAACCCTGGTTTTGATCGAACTACTCCAAACTCCCAAAATCTTCCCTGAATCCTCCAAAATTACTTCCATGATTTTTTTAGGCCTTCAAGTCACCTCCATTTTGTATTTGGCTCCTCTATTCCGCTCCAAGGGGTTTCTCTAGTCCTAGGAAGGCCAGTGATAGCCCTTCTCACAACTGCCCAAATATAACATTTTTCAGTAACTCCTAAAATCACCTAGGGGGTTGATTTTTTTTCCTAAATCACCTAGGGTGATGAATTAACACCAAATGGGAGGTTACTAGACTCATTGGGCAGACCCAGGGTGCCTCAGAATGATAAAAACATGAAACATTTTCTACATGGGTATCGTTATCATGCTTGGAAATTGTCAATTTCCCTGTTGCACATTTTCACAACAAAACATACACACGATTTAAAATCTAATTATGGTTACAATTGTGATGATGAATTTATCATTAATTATCCTAATATTATATATGATGATATTTATGTGTGAGAATTTATTTATTTGTGACAAATAGTTTACATTGGCATTACTGACTCACTAGATCCATGTCTTCATGATGATCTTAGTGATAGTAAATTTTCTTATACATATATGGAGGTTGATACACGTATTTATCATTATATTTTGTGTAATAATGGTGTTCCTAGGATTTTTGATGTTTTTTTCCATGTTGATGTCCAAAATGTTATTTGTACTCATAATGATGCTCCTATTCATAATAATGTCACTACTGGTGCATCTACCCTATCTACTAAATGTAAAAAGGATATTCCTGTTTGTGTTTCTTCCATGCCTCTCATCAATAACAATGTGTAAAATGATATTATGTCTTCTCATCCTATTACAAATTTGTAACATGTTAATCATCATATTCTTCCTTGTGTTGAAATCAATGTTATCCAAAATGAACTCGATATGCCTAATGTTGTTTTCACTTTTGATCCACCATCTACCAATCATCATAACAATGACATTATTCATAATTCTACCCTATAATCAATTCAATATTGTAAAAAAAATAACCTATAAATTTAAGCTAAGAGTACAGAGATCCAATCCCTTAAGAATGAGAATGCACATCTAAAGGGTCTTTCAAATGCACATGTGAATTATGTCTATATGCATCATGATCAATCTATTCCCAATCCTAAAGAAAACAAATGGTATAGCAATAGTATGCATAATACAT
Organism: Taxus chinensis; assembly: GCA_019776745.2. Classification (NCBI taxonomy): domain Eukaryota; kingdom Viridiplantae; phylum Streptophyta; class Pinopsida; order Cupressales; family Taxaceae; genus Taxus; species Taxus chinensis. Next base: position 464,043,248 of record CM034154.1, on the reverse strand, counting down.
GTTCTAATTCAAGTTTTGTGACATACCTACATAAAAGTGATAATTTTTATACTTCCAAAAATCAATCTCAAATTGTGAGGAAACCACCGTGAAAGGAACCTCTTTGGTTTGACAATAATGCTAGACAATATGATTTTTTATATGACTACTTGATAAGTGATTAATCTCTTTGTTCTCTAATCATTATTACCCTCCCTATCAGCCTAAAAAACTCAACGGTCAACCATTTTATAATTATCATGGTATTAAAAAAACATCTTGACAATGATTTTTATTCTTTACAACAAACAATCCAATGCCTTCAGCATAAATGCTTTATTTCCTTTTATAGATGACATTTTCAAAAATCTCTTATGTAGTCATTTAAAGTCCCTAAATCTAATCATATTCCTAAATTTGATACATCTGTCAATTGAACATAATTTCTTATTAAATTCCACCACTTTGTATATGACATCAATCCATCCTTTGGGAGATCCACTCTCATGTAATTAATTACATCCTACTATTGTGTAAATGGAAATGGAAACAATACCAATCAAGAATTATCAACCACACATGGCCACAAAGCATTTAGAATGTACATAAGCACCCAATGGAGGAAACACCAAGAATAATTTCATGGATATCATTGATTTATCACTACTAGTAAATTCTTACGACATAGATGATTTTGATCATGATTACTATTATAATAGCAATGACCAATTTGATATGTCTAAAGATGATTCATAACAATTCAATTTCAATCTTATTGATGAAAAATAGGATACTATTTTGATCACATTGTTACTTATTTCACAACTTACTATATAGAATCTAGCTAATAAAAACTAAATATTATATGTAACCAGGTACTATATTTTCCGAAAATAATTAAAAATATTTCACCTTTAGAATATAGAGTGATCATACATTCCTTATTTGGTTAGCTTATCAATCATGTTGCATTATTGGTCTTAATCACACTCCTTTATCAATTTTCACCTAATATTCAATAATTGGCTATAATCACTTATGAAAACTCCCTTCTTGAATACCTAAGTGAATATGTGGATTTCCCTTCTCTTCTGATAATAGGTTTCCTTGTACTATATATGACCCTATGTAATTTTTTAAGGTCAATTATTCTAAGGTATTTTACTTATGACTCTTGTGGTGCATATGCCTCCTTCACCCTCTAAGTGTAGTGGTTCTCTTTATGTGGATCTTATTGGGTAGATCTCATGGTATCCCCTTCTATATACATAGTTATTTTCAAAACAATTCAAAAATATTCAAATTATCATATATTAAAAAAACCTACAAATATGTGCTAAAATACCAAAACTAGGACATTCTTATGGTTTGATTGGTTATATTTTTCTGTTGTACATTTTTTTTATCACATTGATGTGATATATAGAATATCTTCTCTTTACGCACATGTTCATGAGGTATGTTGAATGTGATGTAGGATATACACAGGTTGATACATAATGATAGAGGCTCAGGTGGTTCCTTACACTACTCTGTGGGGGGTATCCCCCGACACTATATACTAAATTTTGTTTCATTATATGTTACTTTACACCTTCCTCATCACACTTGATCATATACACAATTTTTATTGTTATATTTTGAGCTAATATGATTAGTATGTGTCTTACATAGTTCTAAACCATCTTACTATCTCTATTTTTTGTATTTTCACGCTTGCTTCATATATTATTGTCACTACTTTCTTATATGGATTACTTCCTCAATTGATTACTATGTTGTTTGACTACTATTTTTTTATCACAATGACATGGTTAGTTATGTGATACAGTCTAAGTTTCTTAATTTTCTTGTGACATTGTGGGTGTTTCGTGTTTATGGCTATATTACTATCTTGTGTGTATCCATTGGTTTCTCTAAATGTGGCACATTATGCCTTCTATTGCAACTACCTAGTGACATCCTGGGTGTCCCATGTTGCAACTTTAAGCCTACCTATAACTAAGTTTATATATAATATTATTTGTTTTCTTTTACACTTTAATTTATATGGTTATACTATATCACTACTCTAGTTTATGCAACATTTGATTTATACTCTAACATTTATAGTTTATTTTATGACATGTTTAATGTTTAATGTTTACTCTAATGTTTTTACTCTAGTTTATAACACGCTTGATTTATATTATGATGTTTAATGCTAATACTACTCTAGATTATTACATGATTGACATGTTTATTTTTTGTTTCTATTATTATGCATGTCTTCTTGTTTGTTGCATGTTAAACGTTTTATCTCCACTACATGATTTCCACCATGTGTAACCCCTTTTGCAAGTATAGGTTCCCAATAGTGGCCACCATTTCATCCTTCTATGTGATCTGACACAAATTATTATACTTATTAGACATTAATACACATATATTATTTTTAGACATGCACTTAAATGTTTTATCACACTTACCTCAAAGTAAGGGGAATTCATCAAGATAAATTCTACATCTACGTGTAAGTTTCAAATACAAGAACATTTTTTTACAGGGCATAATCCTATGAAAAATGCATGGATACTAAAATCTAAAAAAATCTAAGGAAGGTAAAAATAGTATAGTACAATCATGAAAGTGGTATGGTCTTAATCATGATGTAGGTTTCCATAAAGAGAGAACTTTCTTAGGAATTTTTCAATTTTCTCAAATTATATCAACTTTTTATATTATTTCTATATAGTTTGGTATACAAATGACTCAGTTCAAAACATGATAGAAGGGGATTGAGTACATTTATTCTTATCTACATTATTCAAATTCATTTACAAGATTAGGGTTTGGGGGCATAGGCATCCTTCTCCCCTACGATATCTCAAAAATTATATATATATAGTCTCAATAAAAAACACCTTATGGGGGAATGACAATGTCCATTCCCTTCATAGTTTGATCTTTCTCATTAGTTACAATAGTACAAATTAGACCTAGATTTGTTTTTAATGGTGTGCTTTTTAGGTTTAATGAGGCGTTGAAGAGACTAAGTTCTTCATAGGTTTTCATTCCTCTTCTCTCACAAATTATCAAAATTGGAAGGTATCGAAACAATTAAATTCTTTGTAACTTGATCTTCCTCTATACAAATTTATGAAAGAGGAACTTCAATTCCTCTTCTCACTCTCTCAAGTGTTTTGGTATACTCAACACTCTAGTCTCTCCTTTACAACAAATTGGGAACTAATTGCCCCCAATCCTCTAACATATCCACAACAACTCCAATTCTTCAAGGAAAAACAAGAACATGAGCTCCTCCTTCTACAAAATGAACATATGTATTCATTCCATGTTTTGTATCTCTTTTACTTAGCAGATGTATTCCTTCCATATTTTTTACTTACTTTGTGTGCAAGTTCACAACTACAAGTATTATCTATATCTTGAGTTACAGTTCAATTCATGTTAGAGAAAATTACTAAACTTTGTTTACAAGTTTCATCATGGAGAATGTAAACACCAACACATTCCAGAACCATTTTCGAGTGAAGACAAAAAAATTGTGCACACTTAGGTATGTTTTTCCTTTAATCATACAATTTTCAATTACACACTTAAAAGGGGGTACAAATATAGACATTAACATTTGGTAACTTGTCCTTTTGTAATGCCATGTTTGACTATGCTCCTTGCTAAGACAAATGCTCACATTCAAAATCTTATTAGTTCATCTCTCTAAATCTTTGAAGGCTTATCTTAACACTCTTATATGTCATCAATTCAAATAATATTATCCTACAAAAGTAGAAAACTTATATGCTTCATGTTACAACTTGATGTTTCATTTTTCCTCTTCTATGTCTAGGACTGTACAAATGGGTTAGTATGTGGGTTCTGACCTTGGCCAACATGAACGTTCCTTCTCCTTTAGTTTATATGACTTTGTTTTTAATTTGAATATCTTCATTGTTTCATTTCATCTTCTTAGGGTCTACCTTATCAGTACATTTCATCTACCAAAAGTTATATACAAAATTTAATGTATCTTTATAACTCACTTAACACTCTTACAATCTCCTATTTCAAATATCATTCCAAAAAAATTCAAGTGTTCCCTAAATCTTCCCAAATAAACTACACAAAAATTAAAATAGTACCTAGGTCTGAATCCCTCAAATAAGAAAAATATTGTATCTTCCTCCATTTCCAAGCATGAAAATGTCATATAGCCATGTTTTAGCAAGAGGAAATTCATTTCAATCATTTTTCAAATGTTTTTAAGAGAAAAGGGTTATGTCGTGTAATTGAGGCACACCACATCACACTAGCACCACATTAGGTATATTATAGATTATATAGTTAGGTCATTATCTTGGTGTTAAGAGGCACAATGGTACCCTTCAAGGGTTGGTTAGTTCACACTTGCACAAACATGTAGGATAACTACATGAACATAGATCTTGCACAAGGGCTTATAGTGCATCACTTATATTATTTCAACAGTAAGGGTTGACTGCAAAGAGTAGTTCAACCTCACCAAACACACATAATTTATCCTTTTGTTTTGTTAATTCTTTGATGAATGGTATTACATATTTATAGGGTTTACACTTTTCTACAAGTGATTATAGGCCACCGCAAAGTTGTGTGAACAAGATTAATATATAGAAAAGGGCATTTCTATGCAAGCAAAGCACACAAGAAGTTCGAACCTATACTTCCTAAAGTTCCAAGACCGTATATTTCCAAGTTGGGATTTTATTGTTCTAATATGTATTATACATTAGTTGTATGGTCTAACCCCTACTCATATTCCAGTTCCAGAATTTACACCAAACCATTTCTAGTTTTGATGTTTGTTTCACTCTTTTTTGCACACATGTCCTCTTTATTTTATCTTGTACAAGTTTCTTTATCCTCTTGTGTATATGTGCAATTAATTATCATTTTATCAATCATTATAAGTGTTAATGAATTATTATTATTATGAATGGTTTATGTTGAAAGTTAATTAATTAGAATAGTCCCTTATACAAACCTTTACATCCATTTTATTTTTGTGTGCATCCATAACATAAAAATTGAATTATTGTGTAGACATAAAGTGTTAGGGGGATTTATGTGAAGTTTCTTAGCATCTCTTGTTATGTCTAATGCAATATCCTAGTACATATATTATTTACACCCTGAATCAATAAATAAGGATTTGACATAGATTTGTCTAATTATTTATGAATGAAAAGGGGTAATATTGTTATATGTATAATATTCTAAATTAATTAATAAAAATTAACGTACCAAATAAAATGTAACTTTAAATACAATGTGTGATACAAAAATGATTAAATGGATGCTTAAAACATGATTGAAGAGTACTTAACTAAATTGAGAGGTACAAAGATGATCCAGGTGTGCATCTAAGATGTGAAAACTGGTGAGGATCTAGAGATTCTTTGTCTTTAGAATGATGACAACAAACTAATCATGTACATAATTATACTTGTCTTGTGACATAGTACAGTTTCCTCTTGGGATGTAGAGTCTTAGATAGTAGATTCTAGAGTTTTGCAACTTCCAGTGGTATTTGATGGCATGAAAATAGAGTTTATTGTCTATCGCTAGGGCTCACAATTATGTGACACCTTCCTACATGAATAAAACCTTAGATACTTACATTAGCACTTAGAGTCAACAGTTATTGAATCACTCTAAGTGCTACATTATATCCCATCACAAGTAAGAGAAAAATCATATAATTATCCTAGTGTAGGTGTAATAGTGTATGAAAATCTAAGTGAGCCCCCATGTTGCCCTTGTATCCCTTAACACAAAATAGTTGGCATAACTACGAATAAACTATGGTGTACCCTATGTGGTAGTGATAAAATGATATGTAATTAAACTTTTAAAGTGATTCCCTTTGTCCCTTATAACTTTGGAAATAATTTGTGTGACTTTTTATTTCTATGACATGGCTATAGGACATTGACATGCTTGTAAATGGAAAAGATAAACTCTAGACCTAAATTTTAGTGCTTCAAACATGAGTGGTGGATTTGGGAAGATTTAGAGGAGTCCTAAGGTTTTAAAGTGTATTTTATTATAGGAAATCTTGAGAATTCCATGTGATTTCTTAAGTATATTAGACTTTCTTATATATGCTTTCATAGGTTGAATGTCCCATTAAGGCCAACCTATAGTAAAAGAAATGGCTCAAAGAAAGATTTCAATTTTATAAAAGAGACATTATAGAGTAGAAAACATGATTGTACAGGTCGCCCCAGACTATAGTATGACATATACCTTGACCATATGGTGTCAAATAAGCAATTTATGATATTCAAGTAGTATTCTAGGTGAAATGTTTGAGAGTAATGCACTACTTTGAATAATGACAACTGATTATATGAATGACTGAGTATTGTGTTTATTTTTTTAAAAGTCGCACAATATATATATATATATATATATATATATATATATATCAATTTTTATTAGGTTGAGTGCAATAGTATATAAAAAAAAAGTAAATTTTTCATTGTGAGAGGATAAGTTGTGAAATTTAAGTGTTTAAATTTGACTTCCATTTCAATGTAACACAAAATATATTTGATTATGCACACACTACCTTTTCTCAAAGTTGTTTCTTGCATTGGTGTTGGCACACTCCATAACTAAACATGTAATAAAGTATAATCAATGTCTACTATAGAAATTGAATTATAACTCAAAAGTGAATAGTGTATTGGAAACTCTAAGAAATTGAATTTGTAACATAGTGAAGTAAAGAGACAAATCATAAATGGAATATATCTATTCATTTTGTTGAAAAAGGGTCTCCCACTCTTGTTGAACTTGGGTATTCTAATTTTATAATGAGTTAAGGATTAAAGGTGATCAGCACCTAATTTTGCTAAAGGTTAAGCCAAATTAAGAGAATAGTTTAGTATGTTTCACCCAACACCAAGAGGAGAGGTGTTATGAAATTTATCAAAAAACCAAAATAAAAGGAGAACAACCTACAAAGTATCTAGCCAATTTATGATATATTTCCATGAAAAAAGGGAGGAAATAATAACCTACAAAGCATCTAGCCCCTCTTATATCTTCCCACTCCATGAACCACGTTGTTATAGATAGATCTAGGCCCAAGTGTAAAATAACAAAAATTCAAAAGAAAATAAAATGCATCGCATACCCCACCATGCATTTTAATTGTTGAGATGTATGTGAATTTTAAATATAGACAGAGGAAAATAATGTACATGGCCCCATACCTTGTATTTAAAACTATATTTGAATATTAAGTGAAGAAGTAATGGTATTTTACTTCCCAATTCATTTTAGAGCTCCCTATCTCTTTCATTTTTGAAGCAATAATATTCCATATAGAAACACTTGTGATCACATTTTTTAAGATCAACTGCAGCCTACATTCAATATTTTCATACTCTATTCATTCTTTCAACAACCCATATTTTATGAATTTTGCAATGCAACATTTTTTAATATCATTTTTCATAATCAATGACTACAGCACTTTAATGTTGTTGTAGATAAAAAATTTATTCACTTGGGTAAATTTCAAGGTTCTAAAGCATACTAATGTATATATGATTTCTAAGCAATAAAACTAGTGGTTGAAAGCATCTTTTGGGCCTTTTTCTTTATCACTTCCACTTTTAATGGCCTTGCATATCTTACAACTTTGATCAAAACTTTACTTATTTATCTTTTATGGCCTCAAACACTAACACCTAGTTAGGACACAAGCACCCAAAAAATATTGTCCCTTATGGTGCTCCTGATCTTGTTTTTACTCTTTTGGGTATCTTTTACTTCTTGATCACCTTTTAAAACTTTGGGTCAGCCTTTGAGTTGTGAATTACAAAATTCAAACGAGGGAATCATATGTATACTTAGTTATTTCTCTCAAATAAGGTTCCAAGAACTAATTACTATTTACCATTATCTAATCTTGCATCTAAAGGCATGAGAGCATTACAAAGCATCCATCTATGACATACATACAAGGGACAAGGGTTGCATCACTCTATATACAAAGCATAGGAGGGGAAGTTTATTATATTCCATCTCACACATTTGGGTAGCTGGAGAATTCTAGATCTAACGTACTATAATAGTGTGACTTGAACAAGGTAAACCTAGGGAATCATTACACATACATACACACAAATCTACATGGATCCTAATATGTAGTGTAGCGCTCGGTTGTAAGATCAATTTTTGGGTGACCATCGAGGTCACTCTGACTCCCCATTCTACATCTTCTTTATTAGGTTTGATGTGGTTTTTGGGAATGTGTAGCTAGTTATCTATTTTGTAAGTTATAGGTATGACATGTGACATGGGGGAAAATCCATAGTGACAAAAGAGGACCAAAATGCTGGCATGGTGTCCTAGAAGGTATTTTCATTGATGCAAAACCCTATTAATGAAAACATGGATGTTGTAGGTTGATGTCATGATGTTTTTTGAGGTGATAACATTAATATGTTTATCATTTTTTGTAGTCGGATTCATTGATGCATGTTTTCTCTAGAAATCCCATACAGGTGCCTAGGAGGTGTTGTTTGGCAGCTTATAGGTGATTCTCCATGCTACATGTGTTCATTAGGAGTAGGTATGGCAACTTGGAGGTGTGGCAGAGTGTATTAAAGACATTGGAGATCATGGATGCATGATAATAGGTATATCATGTCATATGAGGTATTTTTGGGCCATTTTCATAAGTTTATTGTTTAGTTCTTACATTTTTTCAGTGGGTACTAGTTGTTACAATGAGAATCTATCATGCAAGTGTAGGTAAGTCTTAGTGACTAGAGAGATCGGGACATTTAATTTATGTAATGATGATTGGATATGTTATAGGGATGAGTGATGATGCTATTACAAAAAATTAAGGTTCCTATGATTTGAATTTTGCAATATATGATTGTTTTGGTGAGACACGGTGAAAAACTATGCAAAATCTAGCTCAAATTTGAACTTCAAATACTCATTGTGAACAATGTGCTTTATGTGAGACCTTGATCCTTTCAGGAAATATTAAAAGGTGAGTTAATAAGGTTTTATAATAATGATGAGGCTATTTTATGACCACATTTTTATGAATGAACGTTAAGAATGTAAAGATGTCAACAACCCTAGTTAAACCCTAGCTAGGAGTAGTTTGCAAAAGATGAAGTATACTGACCCATTTATTATTACTAGTGAAAAATTGATGATTTTATTTTGTATAGGACTCTGAGATATTTCTATAAATGTAATTTTTCTTTCAAGGTGATGAGTGGGCCCCACCTGAAAATAATAGTTTCTGAAGAGGTCCAGTTTGAGGAGAAATTTTTCAAAATTAGGTATGGATTAAATTGCCATCATGTTTTTTATGTGAGTTATTATATATTTACATGGATTTTTAAAATCAAATTCATGCAGGTTCATGAGGTTTTGAGGTCCAAATAGGTTGACTTGTCAAAGGGCAGTTTTGAGATCTCAAATAGGAGGGTTCAGTGTTTTGGCCATAGCTTGAGCTATGGGTTGAATTTTGAGATGATTTGAGTTGTGTTGGAAATTAAATTAAGAGATATTTATATTTATATATGTATTGTATATTTATGAGGTTATTTGACAGGTTTTACATGGCAATATTTCAGCAATAAGGTTTTTGGCAATTCAGGACAAGATCTATTTTTGTGCAAGTTTGACATTGGTTGAAGCATAAGATAGATTGTTTGATGCTTCCTATCACATTTATTATTAATAGGGATGAATTTATCATAAAATTAATCCATTTTCAGGTCTTAAATGCCTATATACATGATGTTATGAGCTAACCTTTGGAAATAGCTTGTTTAGCAGGTTGATTTGGTGAAGGCAAAACTTTCTAAGGTTTTAAGTGAAGTATGTTTCATCAATTATAAAATTATTATAAGTATTATATAGGTTTTTAAATTTATTTTGAGTGGTTATATGGCATGTTTTCATTTGTTATGAGTTATTTTTTTATCAGATGAAGTTTCCAGGGTGTTGAAGGGTGGAGGAAACAGTTGTTTTGAGAAGTACAAAGAGCTCTGGACCTAGTAAATGAAATAATTTGATTATTTAATATAAATTGAAAGAATACATGATGTTTAAATTTTATTTTAAAAATTTTTGATGATTTTATAAATTGAATAAAAATATTTTTGGGATTAGGAGATTTTTTCATCCTAATGCAAGGGTTTTTGAGATTTCTGGTGCATGGATGAAGGGTTATAGCTAGGCCGACCTACTTGGGTAAAATGTGATTTTTGGGATGGATTTTATTGAATATTATAAGCATGTATAGGTCAAAAAAACCATGAGTTACTTCCTCCTTTGAGTTCTAATCAAGAAAAGGGTATAAAATGGAGTTTTTGGGCGTAATGGTTCTAGCTTTTGAAAACCCCTTTTATCTTATTTTGAAGAAAAAAATTATGAAAAATAAAAATACCTTTGGGCCTAGCCAAAAACACCTATAATATCATTATAGGATAGTTTTTGGTTTTTTTTCATGAGGAAAATTTGAGCAAGTGCATGTTGGTGTTGTTTCCTTGAGAGCAAGTTTGAGAAGGGTGGCAGATTTTGGTGTTTGAGTATGGATGTTATCTTCATAGCATGGTGGTTTTATTTTAAAGTTTCATAGGATTTTTCATATCTTATCTTGAATTTTTAATAAATTCTAATAGTTGGAATTCTTCATATGTATTCATGAGACATTGATTGTCTAAAGAGCACTTTATTGTATCTTATGGATTATTGGTGAAGACTCTACTCTTTGTGATATTATTTGAGTATCTAAATAAGTTTTTGGATATTATTTTACTATCAATATTATTGTTTGTTATATCATATTATGTTCCTTTCATTTGAGTTCAATTCATTATAAAAAAGGATGTATGCTTTGATGTGTTCTACATGATTCTGTGTGGCTAGAGTTTGAAGTAAAATTGAATAAGTTTTATGGGGGACTAATTCACCCCCCCCCCTTCCTTGTCACCTACAAAAATTAGTATTAGATGATTCCCTTGAAATTATCCTAACAATATAGAGAGAGATATTTTGTGACAATATGGTGCCTACATATTTGGAAACAATTTTGTACAATACTCACACTATAATGAATTGGGTAGGATGGCATGGTGATCATATTTACAAGATGTGTATAACTAAGGATGAAATAGTAAATTTCATAAAGAATAACTTAAGGAGGACCAATATTAGTTTAATATCAAGAGATAATAGTGTCTCAAACATGAGACTAAAAAATAAGAACTAAGAAAGAAGCTATCTGTCATGATAAGAAAGTTATCATCCTTTTATGAGAGTTTAGAAATTTTGAATAAGATGATAGGAAACTAAAATATATATGGTGGTAGGATAGACATAGGATTTAATGAGGAGTCATACAAGAATATTGAACAAGAATCAAGTCAAGCATCAAATGAAAGAAAACAGCCAAGCAAGGCAGAAAATTCAATGCTTCCACCTCTTAGAAGACCACCTATCAGGTAGCCAAATGCATATAGGTATGATGTTTTTCATGATAATTGTTACAAATTTGGTTCTTATGGACATAGGGATATTTTTTGTAGTCCTAAGGTTGGAAAGAAGGATTTTGGAAAAGGAAAGAAACATTGTTAAGGAAATAAAGAAGAGAAATTTCAAGACAAGAAAGAGCAAAAGATAGGGCATAGTTATGGAGCTCAATATTATATTTTTCATGAAAAAGGTCATCTTTAAAATTATATCAAAAAATTAACCATCAAACGCAAGTAGGTATGTAAGAAATTTTCATGGTTATTGTTATGCTTGCAATGGATATGGACATAGGGATTTTGAGTGTAAAGGGAGACAATTAGAATGATTTAGATGCCACAAGATAGGGAACATTGCAAGGTTTTGTAATGTAGTTCATTTGAAGAAGGAAACTTAAAAAATCAAGCCACAAGCTCATGTTTACAAAAATAAGGAAGAAGCTAGTCAAATTGGTCAAGATGTTTCCAAGGATTCGACTAAATTAAAGGAGGGATCTGCTACAAAAAATGAGAAATCGTATGAAGAGAAGATGGTTAAGGTCCAAGAAGAGGGCTTGAGACTTACTTGGGTCTCTCACCAAGATCCTCTATGGTGACACATGCCTCTATTAAGCTTCATAAAGGTGTATAGAAGAAAATTAAGCTTTGAAGTGAGGGGGGGCTATCTTTGTCAGTATGTGTCTTCTTCTTGATGATGAGGTATGTCATTTAGTGTCTCTAAATTTGTTCTCATGGTTCATGGCGGTAGTTCTAGAAATAAAATTTCTTGATCTTATTTTGATTGTGATAAAGGTTTCTAAGTCTATGTTCTTTTATTTTGTGTCTTATATTCCCATATTGAAGTATCTAGTCTGAGTTGGTTTATCTTATTCAAGAAGCCATGTAGTTTCCAAAAGAATCATGATATTTCTATAAAGGTCATCATTATCTGAGTCAAAGATTGAAAGGAGTTTATTGTGTTTTTGAAATCACTCATATGATCTTCATTTGGTAAAAATATGTGTCCAACACATTTGTCAAGTATCTAAAAGATTTGTAATGTCTTATAAAGTCTTCTTTGAATAACTTTGTAAGGTGATCTTGAGTTTCAAAAGTGTGTTTGTGGGTAAGTTTCATATATTTAGGTCTTATTATAATGCATTTCAAGGTCTATGTTATTGTCTAAGATTTTTAAAGTCTCTTGTGTCTCTCAAAATGAGTCACTCGAGAATGAAAATTGGTAATCCAAAAATCTGGAGTACCTTAGAGAGGATGGTGAAAGTGATCAAGTGTAAACTTGATCAGTATCTATGGTTGAAAAGGATATTAGTCACCTAAATGTCTCAAAATCAGTATATGTCCAAGAAAATGAAGATGATTTCAGGTATTTCTTCAATATTCTATGCTCCATAATCTTGATGAAGAGTTCTCATATTCTTGAAGGGTATTTTCTCAAAATGCAAAATATGTTTTTAAGGTCATCAAAAGTAAAAGAGATTTATTTTCATCATATTGTGTTTTGTCACAATGAGGGTGATAGTCTTCATGGAAACTAACCTATGAATGATCTAATGATGGGGTTAAGTGTTAATATTTGGAACATATCATTTTGACATCAATGAGTAAAGGATCTAATTGATTTCAAGTCTTATCAATGAGTGCATCTCCTGATATCTCTGAGTGTGTGTAAGTGTTCTATTGTAACTAAGAAAACCTTGACTTGTGAAGACTGATAAATCAATGCCATAGGTTCCTATTTGGCCCCAAGAAGGTGTGTGAACATTTTCATTAAGAGCCTATTGAAGCAAGTTCAAGTGATATATAAATGCCTTGAATGTCTGAGCCTATCTAACAAACATGTTGACTGAATATTAGTACGATTATGATTGTGGATATTTTCTTGAGCTCTACAAGCCTAAGTAGACCTAAAAAGGACAGGGAGAGATCACTATCATACTTTCTTGATACCCTAAAGAAAAAACATAATAAGATATAATGTACATATTACTTAACTATGTGAAAATTTCCATAACTCAGATCTCTAGTTGCAATGAAAGATTCATCAAGGTCACAGTTGGGTATAAAATGGCTACTGCAATGTTGTTTAAAGTTCTGAGAGTGTGTAAATCCATTACAGAGGCCTAAAAAGTGAATTCAAAATGATGTGGTTTCAATATTGCTATAAATCTCAAATGATTCTAATGAGATGTGTCACATGTCATCATGGTTTTTTTGTGATTTTCCTCTTCTAAGGAATGTCGAGGCTCTTTGGTAACCTCCAGCTATAAAGATAGCACAGAGACAAAACAAGTGTGGTTTTTTGGTTCTGAATTTAATCAAATGCAAAATGAGCACCTACAGTGTGTAGTTAAGGCATGTTTTATGAAGGATTTGGTGAATCTTTCTTAAAGTTGGTATGTGTCTCTGTATTAAAAAAATATGCATCTACAATCCTCTCAATGTTGGAAAGGTGTATAAAAAACCTCATGAAGATATCCATCACGCTCAGTAGTGTGTTTTTATCTTAAGACTTGGATAAGGGGTCACAGTTGTTTGAGAATGATCTGAAAAGGGTGATCAAGATGACTATGATAGTGTGAATATTTCTTTGAGATCTTTAAATCCTAAAACAATTAGCTCCAGAGGACATATATGGTTCATGAGGATTGGTGTACCATAGTTGTTCAAGGTAAGAGGACTAAGAAATAGTGAATGGAAGGGTTTTAAAACCTAAAACCCTAACAAATGCTCAAGTATAGTGAAGTGGCAATTGAAGTGATAAAATTTGATCCTACAGTTATATGAAGGCATGTTACAGGTACATTGGAGTTGCAAGAGGTAGAGAAAATGCTTTTCAAGGATAAAAATTGTATTTTTACTCCTAAAATGACTATCTACAGGCTTTGGTCTGAGATGCAATTCTTCAGGATTGTGAAAAGAAATTTGGCTTAGAAATGACGTTGAAAGGTGAATGTAGGAGTAGAATGGTAAGCTATAGTACACTAAAGCATGTGATGAATACTATAGGTCATCATGAATACCTCTAAAGACAAGATTTACAAAGTTAAAGAGCTGTCAGATATGCTACAGTGACAAGACCTACAGTGTTCTAGATGTTATAAGGATGTTTTTGTAATGACCTCAACTTATGAGGACTTGGAAACACTCCTTATTTCTCCTAGTAGAATAATTAGGATCTACACGTCAAGAGGCTGAGTGAAAAGTTTCAGAGGTATGAAGAGTGCTCCAAGGATATTATTTCATAAAGAAAGTTATATGTAGTTCATATTATTGTATCTTGAAAGCATTGGTAGAAAATTGTGTTAGTGGAGGTCCTTATACATGTCAAAATTTTAGGAATATAACATTTCTCCAAAATCATCACCTTCAAACCTGTAGGGGCTCAGAATTACATGGTGTTAGTAAATTTGATGTTCTATTGATGATTCTTGTATCCTTACATGAGTAAATTGAAAGTGGATTTGCATGAATGATTGTACTCAAGTAAAGAAATGTCTAGCTTTAGGTGTCTACGTTCATTTTGGTGTTCTTTGTGATGACTATGTCACTACTACAGTACCCTGAGTCAGAGTGTTAACATAAAAGTGGTTGTAATTGCATATAAAATTTAGGGGGAGTTTGTTTATGTTCTTAATGCAAGATGATGTAAGTAATTTAGTGCTACAATGACCTTGTTTTCCCTTCTATATGGAGTTTTTTGACAGAAATTGGTGTTGACTATTTTCTAATAGTGGTGAAGTGTTTTTCTTAGCTAGAAAATTGATGTTTATGGTGTGTTTAGACTCTCCGAGATAGGGGGAGTTATTGAATATAATATAAAGAAGTGAAATGATTCTCTCAAGGCCATTCTAAGTGAGAAAATGGTATTTTCTTCTTGTTCATGCTAATAAGGGTATGTAGTGACCTATCTCAATTGTATATGAATTTAGAAGACTAAAAAGTTGCTTTAGGACCTTGAAAATGCTGAAAAGTTGATTTCAAGGTATGTGAGCAAGGCTTGATGATCTAATTTGTGCTTGGGAGATATTATTTGAGGCCTTAAACCCAAGGGGAGTAATTGTTGCTTGAATAATATCTTGGTGGTCACGTATAAGGATGATGAAATTGGCCTCAAATGTACTAAAAGGTTTGTTAAGGGTTGTTGGTGACTTATATGGTATGAAGGTCAAAAATATGCCTTGATATGCATGTCTTAGGACTAGAAGTGATGAATTCTTGCCTAGAATGATGAAGTAATGAAGAATCATGGTTATTTTGTCATGTTGTAGAGATTGAATGGCTCAGATATCAGCTGCTACAATAGCATCATGATGCTCAAAATAGGGGTATAGGAGAAAATTGGTGTTTTGCATAGCTAAGAGGTTGGAAATGATTATTTTTGCTCCTAACAAGTGAGATTATGCTTTTTCATGATGTAATAATGATGTTAAGATGTTTTAACTACTTCTTCCATAGGGATCTTGTTTCTTTCATGCCTAAAATGAAGGCAAATTTTAGATTTTGGGTAAAAATCAAGAAAAATGTGCTAATTGAGATCTTTGGTTGATATTTCTAACCAAAGTAAGGAGGTATGATACTGAAAAATTTCAATGAGGTGAGTAAAATGTTATAATTTATAATTAATTTTAAAATGGTGAGAATTTCAGAGTGTTTTCCATCAATGAAAAAGGGGGAGATTGTTGGCATGGTGTTCTAGAAGGTGTTGTCATTAATGCAAAACCACATTAATGAAAAAGTGGATGTTATAGGTTGATGTCATGATGTTGTTTAAGGAAATAAACTAGTGGTTCATATTTTAATTAGGCTTTTTAGTAGGATTTATTCATGCATGCTTCCTCTATAAATCCCATACAGGTGCCTAGGAGGTGTTGTTTGGTAGTGTACAGGTGATTCTCAATGTTACAGGTGCTCATTGGGAGCAGGTATAGCAGCTTGGAGGTGTGACAGAGTGTATTAAAGTAATTTGAGATCATGTATTCATGATAATAGGTATATCATGTCATATGAGGTATGTTTTGGCCATTTGTATAAGTTTCTTGTTCAGTTCTTACATTTTTTTAGTTGGTACTAGTTGCTACAGTTAGAATCTAGCATGGAAGCATAGGTAAGTATTAGTGAGTGGAGATATTGGGCCATTGTATTTATGTTATGATTATTATATATGTTATATAACTAAGTTATGATGCTCTCAGTAAAATTTCAGGTGCCCATGATGTGAATTTTTCAAGATATGACTGTTTTGGTGAGACATGGTGAAAAATAATGGAAAATTCATCTCAAAATTGAACTTCAAATGCTCGTTGTGAACAATGTGCTTTGAATGGGACCTTGAGCCTTTTAGGTAATATTATAAGGTGATTTAATAAAAAAATTTAAATAATAATGAGGTCATTTTATCGTCACATTTTTATGAATGAACGTTAGGAAGGTAATGAGTTCAAAAACCCAAGTTAAACCCTAGCCAGGAGAAGTTTGCAAAAGATGAAGTACACTGACCCAGTTTTTATTTCTATTGAAAAATTTATGATTAGATGTTGTATAGGAATTTTATATATTTCTTTAAATTTAAGTTTGAGTTCATGGTGATGAGTGGGCCCCACCTGAATACAACAGTTTCTAAAGAGTTCCAGTTTGAGGAGAAAAGTTGCCAAATTAGGTATGGACTAAATTCCCATTATGTGAGTTTTTATAGATTTACATGGAGGTTTCAGATCAATTTCATGTAGGTTCATGAGTTTTCGAGGTCCAAACAAGTTGATTGGTCAAAGGGTAGTTTTGGGATCTCAAATAGTAGGGTTCGGTGTTTTGGCCATTTCCTGAGCTAAAGTTTGAAGTTTGAGATGATTAAAGTTATGTTGGAAATTACATTCAGATATATTTCTAGTGATATATGTATTGTCTCTTGATGAGGTGATTTGATAGGGTTTCCATGGAAATATTTCAGTAAGAAGTTTTTTGGCAGTTCAGAACATGATCTATTTGTTTACAAGTTTGACATTGGTTGAAGAATGAGATGGATTTTTTTATGCTTCCTATCAACTTTAATGATAAGAGAGATTAGTTTTTAATCCAACTAATAAATTTTAGGTATTTAATGATTTTATAAGTGATGTTATGAGCTAACTTTTGGAAACATATTTTTTGGTAGGTTGGTTTAGTGAAGGCAAAACATTTTGTAGTTTTAATTAAAGGAAGTTTCATGACTTATAACATACTTATAAGTATTATACAGGTTCTTAAATTTATTTTTAGTGGTTACATGGAATTTTTTCATTTAGTATGATTGATTTTGTGATAAGGTGAAGTTTTCAGGGTGTTGAAGGGTGGAGGAAACAATTGTTTTGAGAAGTACAAAGAGCTATAGGCCCAGTAAATGAAATAATTTGATTGGTTGAGCTAAATTTCAAGAATGAATGATGTTTAAATGTTATTTTAAACATTTTTTATGATTTTATAGCTTGACAAAAAAAAAATTGGATTAGGAGATTTTTTTCATCCCAATGCAAGGTTTTTTGAGATTTCTAGTGCATGGATGAAGGGTTTTAGCTAGGCCGACCTACTTGGGTAAAATGTGACTATTGGGATAAATTTTATTGAATATTATAAGAATTTATAGGTCAAAAATATCATGAGGTACTGGCCTCCTTTGATTTCTAATCAAGAAAAGGGTATTAAATGGATTTTTTGGGCATAATGGTTTTAGCTTTTGAAAATCCCTTTTATCTTATTTTGAAGAAAAAATTTTCTGAAAAGAAAAACCCTTTAGGCCTAGCCAAAAACACTAGGAATCTCATACTAGGATAGTTTTTGGTTGTGTTTTCACAAGGAAAATTTGAGCAAGTGAATGTTGGTGTTGTTTCCTTGAGAGCGAGTTTGAGAAGGAGGGCTGATTTTGGTGCTTGAGTTTGGATGCTATCTTCATAGAATGTTGGTGTTATTTTCAGGTTTATAAGGAGTTTTCAGATCTCATCTTGAATTTTTAAGACATTTTATTAGTTGGATTTCCTTATATGTATTCATGAGACATTGGTTGTCTTGAGAGCACTTTATTGTATCTTGTGGATCATTGTTGAAGACTCTACTCTTTGTGATCTGATTTCAGTATCTAAATAAGTGTATGAATTTGATTTTATTATCAATATATGTGTCTTTGAGATCATATTGTGTTCATTTAATTTTAGTTCACTTCTTATAAAAAAGGATGTATGCTTTGATGTGTTCTACATGATATTTTGTGGCTAAGGTTTGAAGCACACGTGAATAAGTTTTATTGGGGATTGATTCACCCCCATCCTCTCATTCCTTTTCACCTCCAACAATTGGTATCAAATTATGCTCTTGAAAGTAGCGTAATAAGATAGAGGGAGATCTTTGATGACAAGATGGTGCCTGCAGATTTGGAAACAATTTAGTACAATGCTCACACTATAATGAATTGGGTAGGATAGCATGGTGATCATATTTACAATATATCTAAAACTATGGATGAAATATTCAATTTCCTAAAGACTCAACTTTAGGAGGCCCAAAATGATTTGATGATCATTAGAGAAGAGTGTCTCAAACATGAGACTGAAAAAGAAGAACTGAGAAAGGAGTTATCCACCATGACAAGCAAGTTATCATCCTTTCATGAGAGTTTAAAAACTTTGAATAATATGCTAGGAAATAAACATATCTATGGTGATAGGACAGACCTAGGAATCAATTAGGATTCATTTAAGAAGATTAAAGGAGAACCAATTCAAGGATCAAATGAAAGAAAGTAGCCAAGAAAGGGAGAAATTTCAAGGCTTCCACATCCTATAAGACCACTTATCAGTCTAATTGTTACAAATGTGGTTCTTATGGACATAAGGCTAGTTTTTGTAGTCCTAAGGTTAGAAAGAACAATTATGGAAAAGGAAAGGAACATTGTGAAGGAAAGAAGGAAGAGGAATTTCAAGACAAGAAATGTTGAAAGATAGGGAAAATCTATGGAGCTGAATGTTATATTTTTCATGAAAAATTTCATCTTGCAATGTATCGCAAGAATTAACCATCAAACACAAAAAGGTATGTAAGCAAATTCAATGGGTATTGTTATGCTTGCAATGGATATGGACATAGGGATTTTGAGTACAAAGGGAGATAATTGGAATGCTTTAGGTGCCACAAGATAGGGAACATTGCAAAGTTTTATAATATAGGTCATTTGAGGAAGGAAACTCAAAAAACCAAGCCACAAGCACAAGTTTACAAAAAGAACGAAGAATCTAGTCAAAGTGGTCAACATGTTTCCAAGGATTTGAATGAGTTAAAGGACAGATCTACTGCAAAAATGAGAAATCAGATGAAGAGAATATATTTAAGGTCTAAGAAGAGGGCTTGAGACCTACTTAGGTATCTCATCAAGATCCTCCATGGTGACACATGCCTCTATTAAGCTTCATAGAGGTGTATAAGATAAAATGAAGCTTTGGAGTGAGAGGGAGCTATCTTTTTCACTATGTGTCTTCTTATTGATGATGAGGTATGTCATTTAGTGTCTTTAAATGTGTTCTCATGGTTCACGTTGGTAGTTCTAGAAGTAAAATTTCTTGATCTTAGTTTGATGGTGATAAAGGTGTCTAATTCTGAGTTCTTTTAGTCTGCGTCTTGTATTCCCATGATGAAGTATCTATTCTTAGTTTAGTTTGAATTGGTTTAGCTTATTCAAGGAGCCTGAGTTGGTTTATCTTATTCAAGGAGCCCTGTAGTTGTAAAAATCATCATGATGTTTCCATAAAGGTCATCATTTTCTGATTCAAATCTTAAAAGGAATCTATTGTGTTTTGGTAATCACTCTTTTGATCTTCGTTTGGTGAAAAATTGTGTCTAGCACATTTTTCAAGTATCTAAAAGATATATAATGTCCTATAAAGTCTTATTTGAATAACTTTGTAAGGTGATCATGAGTTTCAAATGTATATGTGTGTTTGTGTGTAAGTATCATATATTGAGGTCTTATTATAATGCATTTCAAGGTCTATGTCAGTGTCGATGACTGTGAAAGTCTTTTATGTCTCTCAAAATGAGTCTTTCGGGCATGAAAATTGGTAATCCAATAAGTTGGAGTATCTTAGAGATGATGGTGAAAGTGATCAAGTATAAATTTGATCATTATTTATGGTTGAAAATGAATTCAATGACCTAAATGTCTCAAAATCAATATATCTCCAAGAAAATGAAGATGATTTCAGGTATTTCTTCAGTGTTCTGTGCTCCATAATCTTGATGAAAACTTATCATATTATTGAAGGGTATTTTCTCAAAATTCAAAATAAGTTTTTGAGGTCATCAAAATTAAAAGAAATGTATTTTTTCCTCGTAGTATGTTTTTTCACAATGAGTGTGACAGTCTTCATGGAAACAAACCTTTGAATGATCTAATGATGGGGTTAAGTGTTAAGATTTGTAACATATCATTTTGACATCAATGAGTAAAGGATCCAATTGATTTCAAGTCTCAATAATGATTGAATATCTTGATATCTCTGACTATGTGTAATTTTTCTATTAAAAATAATAAAACCCTAACTTTTGAAGACTGAGAAATCAAGGCACGCGTGCCTATTTGGCCCCATGAAGGTGTGTGTGTGTTTTCATTAAGATCCTATTGAAGAAAGTTCAAGTGATATATGAATGCCTTAAAGGTCTAATCCTATCTAACAAAGGTGTTGACCGAATATTAGTACAATTGTGATAGTGGATATTTTCGTGAGCTCTATAGGCCTAAGTAGACCTAACAGGGACAGGGAGAGCTCACTATCATACTTGATTGAGACCTTAAAGACAAAACATAAGAAGATGCAATTTGAATATTGATGAACTATGTGAAAATGTTCGTAACTCATATCTCTAATTGCAATGCAAGATTCATCAGGTTCATAGTTGGGTATAAAATGGCTACTACAAGGTTGTTTAAAGTTTTGAGAGTGTGTAAAGCCATTACAAAGTCCTAAAAAGTGAATTCAAAATTATGTGGTTTCAATATTTCTACAAATCTCAAATGATTATGATGAGATGTATCACATGTCATCATGGTTTTTTATGTGATTTTCCTTATCTAAGAAATTTTGAGGGTCTCCAGTAACCTCCAGCTACAAATATAGTAAAGAGACACATACAAGTGTGGTTTTTTTGTTTAAAATTAAATCAAATGCAAAATGAGCACCTACAGGTGTGTAGTTAACGCATGTTTTATGAAGGGTTTAGTGAATCTTTCTTAAAGTTAGTATGTGTCTATGTATCAAGAAAAGATACATCTATAGTCCTTTTAAGGTTGGAAAGGTGTTTAACAAACCTCATGAAGATCTCCATCATGCTCAGTAGTGTGTTTTTATCTTAAGACTTGGAAAAGGGGTCACAGTTGTTTGAGAATGATCTGAAAGGGTGATCAAGATAACTATAATAGTGTGAAGATTTTTTTGAGCTCTTAAAATCCTAAAACAATGAGCTCCAGAGGACATGTATGGTTCATGAGGATTGGTCTACAATAGTTGTTAAAGGTAAGAGGACTAAGAAATAGTGAATAGAAGGTTTTTCAAGCCTAAGCCCCTAACAAATGCTCAAGTACAATGAATTGTAAATTGAAGTGGTAAAATGTGATCCTATAATTGTATGAAGTCATGCTACATGTACATTGGAGTTACAATAGGTAGAGAAAATTCTTCCTAAGGCTAGAAACTATATTTTTGTTCCTAAAATGACTATCTACATGCTTTGGTCTGAGATGCAATCCTCCAGGATTGTGAAAAAGAAAATTTACTAAGAAATGGCGTTAAAAGGAAAATGTAGGAGTAGAATGGTAAGCTATAGTGAACTTAAGAATTTGATGAGGACTAGAGGCCATCATAAAGACCTCAAAAGATAAGCTTTACAAAGTTGAATATCTTTTCGATATGCTATAGTGACAAGACCTAAAGTGTTCTAGATGCTTGAAGGATTTTTTGTAATGACCTCAATTTATGAGGACTTGGAAAGACTCCTTATTTCTCCTAGTAGAAGAATGATGACCTACATGTCAAGAGGCTAAGTGCAAAGTTTCAGAGGTATTAAGAGTGCTCCAAGGCTCTTTTTTCATGAAGAAAGGTATGTGTAGTTCATCTCATTGTATCTTGCAAGAATTGGTATAAAATGGTGTTAGTGGAGGTCCTTATACATTTCAAAATTTTGGGAATATGTTTGTGCTTCAAAATCATCACCTATAGGCATATAGGGGCTCATAATTGCATGGTGTCAGTAAAATTGATGTTCTAATGATGATTATTGTATCCTTTCATGAGAAAATAAAAATTGGATTTGAATGAATGATTGAACTTAAGTGAAGAAATTTCTAGCTTTAGGTGTCTATGTTGGTTTTAGTGTTCTTTTTTATGACTGTATCACTACTACAGTACCCTAAGTTAGAGTGTTAAGAGGAAAGTGGTTGTAATTACATCTAAAATTTAGGGGGAGTTTGTTTATGTTCTCAATGCAAGATGATGTAAGTAATTTGGTGCTATAATGACCTTGTTTTACCTTCTATAAGGAGTTTTCTTACAGAAATTGGTGTTGACTATTTTCTAATAGTGGTGAAGTGTTGTTCTTAGCTAGAAAATTGATGCTCATGGTGTGTTTAGACTCTCCAAGATAGGGGGTTATTGCATATACTCCAAATAAGTGAAATGATGCTATCAAGGCCATTCTAAGTGAGAAAATGGTGTTTTATTCTTGTTCATGCTTGTAATGGTATGTAGTGACCTATCTCAGTTGTATATGACTTTAGAAGACTGAAAAGTTACTTTATGACCTTGAAAATGCTGAAAAGTTGATTTCAAGGTATGTGAGAAAGGCTTGATGATATAATTTGTGCTTGGGATCTAGTATTTGATGCCTTAAGCCAAAGGGGATTACTTATTTCTTGAATAATATCTTGGTGTTCATGTAGGAGGATGATGAAATTGGCTTAAAATGCACTAAAAGGTCTGTTATGGGTTGTTGGTGACTTATATGGTGTGAAGGTCAAAAATATGCCTTGATATGCATGTCTTAGGCCTAGAAGTGATGAATTCTTTCCTAGAATGATGAATTAATGAAGAATGATTGTTAGTTTGGCATGTCATAGAGGTTGAATGGCTTAGATGTCAGCTGTTACAATAGCTTCATGATGCTCAAAACAAGGATATAGGAGAAAATTGTTGTTTTTACATGCCTAAGAGGTTGGAAATTATTATTTTTTCTCCTAAAAAGTGAGATTGTGATTTTTCATGGTGTAATAATGATGTTAAGATGTTTTAAGTACTTCTTATAAGGGTATCCTCTTGCTTGCATGCCTAAAATGAAGGCAAAATTCAGATTTTGGGCAAAAATCAAGAAAATGGAACTAATTGAGATCTTTGGACGATGTTTCTAACCAAAACATGGAGGTATGATACTGAAAAAGGTGAATGACATGAGTAACATGTTATCATTTTTCATTAATTTGAAAAGGGGAAGGATTTCAAAGTGTTTTCCATCAATGACAAAGGGGGAGATTGTTGGCATGGTAGCCTATAATGAACAAGTGGATGTTGAAGGTTGATATCATGATGTTTTTTAAGGAATTAAACTAGCTTTTCATATGTTAATCAGTTGTTTCTATAGGATTTATTGATGCATGCTTTCTCTAGCAAGCCCATACATGTGCCTAAGAGGTGTTTTTTGGTAGTGTACAGGTGATTCTCCATGTTATAGGTGTTCATTGGGAGCAGGTATGGAAACTTGGAGGTGTGACAGAGTGTATTGAAGTCAATTGAGATCATGGATGCATGATAACAAGTATATCATGTCATATGAAGTATGTTTGGGCCATTTGTATAAGTTTTTTGTTCAGTTCTAGCATTTTTTCAGTTGGTATTAGTTGTTACAGTGAGAGTCTAGCATGGAAGCATAGGTAAGTCTTAGTGAATAGAGGTATTGTACCATGGTATTTATGTTATAATGATTGAATATGTTATAAAATATGAGTGATGATGCTCTCAAAAAACATTCAGGTGCCCATGATGTAAATTTTGCAAGATATGACTATTTTTGTGAGATAGGGTGAAAACAATGCAAAATCTTGCTCGAATTTAAACTTCAGATACTCGTTGTGAACAATGTTCTTTGCATGTGAAATTTATCCTTTCAAGGAAGATTATAAGGTGAGTTAGGAATGTTGTGAAATAATAATGAGGTCATTTTATCGTCATGTTTTTATGAATGAACGTTAAGAAGGTAAAGATGTCAAAAACCCTAGTTAAACCCTAGCTAGGAGCATTTTAAAAAATATGAAGTATGTTGACCCAGTTTTGATTGATAGTGAAAAATTTATGATTGGATATTGTAGAGGTCTCTGATATATTTCTATAAATATAAGTTTGGGGTCATGGTGATGAGTGGGCCCCACCTGAAAATAGCAATTTCTGAAGAGTTTCATTTTTAGTAGAAAAGTTGTCAAATTAGGTATGGACTAAATTATAATTATGTAATGTATGTTTGTTGTTATATATTTCCATGTATTTTTCAAAACAATTTCATGCAGGTTCATGAGGTTTTGAGGTCCAAATAGGTTGATTGGTCAAAGGGCAGTGTTGGGATCTCAAATAGTAAGGTTCTGTGTTTTGGCCATATCTTGAGATATAGGTTGAAGTTTGAGAATATTAAAGTTATGTTGGAAAGTAGATTAAGATATATTTATATTGATATATCTATTTTATATTTATGAGGTTATTGTACTTGGTTTTGAGGGTAATATTTCAGCAAAAAGGTTATTGGCAGTTCAGGACAGGATCTGTTTTGTTCAAGTTTTATATTGGTTAAAGCATGAGATGGATTTTTTTATGCTTCCTATCACCTGGAATGTTAATAGAGATTAATTGGGAATCCAAGTAATCCATTTTGAGGTGATTATTTCTTGTATAAGTGATGTTATGAGATAACCTTTGGAAATGGTTTTTTTGTCAGGTTAATTTAGTGAAGGAAAAACTTTTTGTGGTTTTAAGTGAAGGATGCTTGATGACTTATAACATACTTAGAAGTATTCTAACAGTTCTGCCATTTATTTTGAGTTGGTACATGGAATTTTTTCATTCAATATGAGTGATTTTTTTATCAGATGAAATTTCTAGGGTGTTGAAGGGGGCAGGAAACAGTTGTTTTGAGAAGTACAAAGAGATTTAGGCCCAGTACACAAAATAATTTTATTGGTTAAGATAAATTATGACCATATATGGTGTTTAAATGTTATTTTAAACATGTGTGATTATTTTTATAGCTTTACTAAAAATAGTTTTGGGATTAGGAGATTTTTGTCATCCCAATGCAAGGGTTTTTGAGATGTTTGTTGCATGGATGAAGGGTTTTAGCTAGGCCAGCATAATTGGATCAAATGTGACTATTGGGATGGATGTTATTGAATTTTCTAAGTATGTCTAGGTCAAAAATATTATGATGGACCAAACTCCTTTGATTTTTAATCAATAAAAAAGTATAAAATGGAGTTTTTGGGCATAATGGTTCTAGCTTTTGAAAACCCATTTTATCTTCTTTTGAAAAACCATTTTTCTGCTAATAAAAACCCTTTGGGCATAGACCAAAACACCTCGAATCTCATTCTAGGACAGATGTTTTTTTTTTGTTTTTATGAGGATAATTTGAGCAAGTGAATGTTGGTGTTGTTTCCTTGAGAGTGAGTTGGAGAAGGAGGGAAAATTTTGGTTCTTGAGTCTGGATGCTATCTTCATAGTATGATGATATTATTTGAAGGTTTTTAAGGATTTTTGAGATCTTATCTTGAAGGTTGAAGACATTATAATAGTTATATTTATTCATATGTATTGATGAGACATTGATTGTCTTGAGAGCACTTTATTATATCTTATTGATCATTGTTGAAGACTCTACTCTTTATGATCTGATTTTAGTATCTACATAAGTGTGTGGATCTGATTTTACTATCAATGTATGTGTATTTGATATAATATTGTGTTCATTTCATTTGATATCACTTCATTATAAAAAAATATGTATGCTTTGATGTGTTCTTCATGATTTTTTGTGGATAGGGTTCAAAGCATAAGCAAATAAGTTTTATTGGTGATGGATTCACCCCCCATCTCAGTACTTATCACCTCAAACACAAAAGTGAATATCTTACAACCTAGAAAAGGATAGAAATTGAGTGCCTGATTGGACACTAATTCTTAGGAATTCTTTTCCTCTCATTGGTGATTCTGTCCTGTCTAATTCTAAGTTCCAAAACCCTTGATGAGTATTGATGACACTCTTTACAGTATATTCCAGCATTTCCTCAACTCATATCACTTACATATCACTCAAAATGAGAAAATTCACCTCCTCTCTCTCTCTCTCTTTCTTAGGGTTTCATATCATTGTTTTTTTATTGTGTGTGTCTTATTGTACTTAATTACTTGTATATCATTAGTTACATTAGTTACTCTAAAAACAAGGTTTAACCCAGTTTACATTAAATCATTTGGTGAACCCTCACTCTTGATAGAATACTCAGATCCTTATTTTACATGCTCTACCAGTTTTTTCCTTCTCCAAACCCAAACCCTATTTGTACCATGGATCCTAAGGTTCCTCAAGTCTCCATGTATCAATTACTTCAAATGCACCCACCTTGTAAATATGTTCTCCAAAAATCCATAGACAGTATGTTCCTCCCTCACAATACACCACCTTCACAAGTAAGTGCCATTTTTTATCATCACTTCGATGACCCTATCAGTCTTGATACTACAACCAATCAATCAGTATTTGAGTCAATTCAAGCTTTACACCGTTTATTTCAAGATAAATTTCATGTTATGGAAACTACGATCACATCCCTCACATCTCAAATCCAACATCTCAAGGCTACTTCTTAGGCCCATGATAGTTCTCCTTTTGTACCTCATCATGATCCCATGTCTTATACTTGTGTTCATATAAGTAAGGTCCACATCTCCCCACAACAAGCATCTCTCAAATTTGATCAAAATTCTAAGCAACATGATATTCTCTCTGAGATCCTCAATCATCAATTAATCACCTTTCTACCTACTCATTACAACCCTCCTTATCAGTTTAAAAAATACAGAGGGGACCCATTTTGTAATTATCATAGAATTAATGGACAGTGTGACAATAATTTATGTGTTGTCATGTGGTTTTTCAAGGGCCAAATTCAACTTGAAAACATGACAACTATACCTTAGTGTCCAAATTTGTTATTGTAAACATTCTCATGAACCCTTCCTAATCAATTCATCCCCTATGTCAATCCTATACCTATCCATTTAATTCTCATACCGGTGATCTTAACCTTTCTCAGGTGTTGAGATAATGAAAACATGCTCACAAGATTCTTCTAAGACAATGTCTTTCAAGGTAGATCTTTCAGCGGGCTTAGGAATGGTTATTTTTAGCCTTTCTAAGGCAGGTGCATATTCTTTGGAGTGGAATTGAAGAACCAAATTGATTAAGGAGTGGTATTAGTGATCCAATAACATTGTGAAATTTATTTAGGAAGATTTAGGAAAGATATGGAGGTTTAGGAGTAAGTTCAGCAATAGTTGATTTTTTAGGGAAAAGGATATTACACTGTAAAAAAACACCTGAGCTTCAGAAGATGATTTTGGGAGCTCTGGAATGAGTTGGAGGTCAAAAAAGATATCAATGGAAAACTAATTCAATTCCCTACATGGTGTGGTTTTCATATTTTACACAAGGACCATGCATTACTTTCCACAACCCATTCTTGGAAAATCTTGAGACTCATCCCATTCTTCTCAAAATTCCTTTTACAGAAAAATTCATATAAATAAGTTCCCAAAAAGTCCTCTAAGAGCTCCAGAAACATCATTTTCAAGCTCCTTCTCAAGGTAAAAGCTTCTTCCTTAGTCAAATGTTTTAGTTCCATGTGGCAACATGAGGCTGAGGAGTCCCTTTCTAAGGGGACAAGTGGGACATATAATATGCCCCCCACTTTTGACCTCCTGGGCCCACCACATGACCCTCAGAGACTCCCATAAGCACCTTTGGGAAATTTTCTAGAACCTGCCTCATACCATGCATGCTTGAAAACTTTCACCATGAGGATGAGGCATATTTTTATGTCCCCTTTTTCCTTTTCTAAGGGGACAAGGGAAAAAAAAAAAGTTCCCCCCCACCTTGTTTCCCTTTGGTTCCTCACGTGACCAAAACTCATCCCTAGGTGTTAAATCTAAGCTATTTCCTCTCTCTCTCTCTCCCATAATTTCATGCTCACCACTTTTCCTCTTAGGGCTAGGGAAAAAAAAATTCTCCCCTTCGTCCCTTTCCAAGGGGACAAAGGGGAAACAAATGTGCCCCCCCAAGGTATATAAAACCAAGGAGAGTGCATTTTTCATCTTCCCCCCATTTTTCTCAAAATCTACTCGGAACTCTAGAAAAATGTTTCCAAATTATTTCACCTCTAGTATTTCTTCTCCATTCCTCCCTCCATTTTACCATGATATTAGAAAATAATCTTCCATAAAATGTGTAAATTTTTAAAAGATCCAAGTAAATTTTTATCCGGAATGACTTTGTAACCCGTGAAGGTGAAATTATCATATCTCAAAAACCAATGCACAGATCAAGGTGGGGTTTTTCATGCTTCATCATTTACAAGAAATTTTAAAACACAAGTGATTAAAATGGCATACATGTTCCAAAATTTATACTGCAAAAAAACCCCGACTTTATGCCCTAGTTTCGTAATTTTTTATTTCCCACCATTCTAGTGATCAGATTGAGCTGAAAATATGTACATTAGATTGAGATAAGAAACCTATCCCATTGGAGGTGGTTTCATCACAATACGAGGTGTGGAAGGGAACTTTCCAAAAATAGTAAGTCTTTATACAAGCACTTACTATAAATAGTAAACTCTCACAGAAGGCAGATTTCTTCAAAGCACTATACACAAGGAACAACCAGGGAAACACACAAGGTGGGAAAAAGTTAAAGAGGTGAAAAAGGTAATTTGCAAAAAATAGTAAACCCTCATTCCAAGTATAGAAGGGGTGTCATCGTCAACATGAAATTCAAGTTTTTGGGTCTTGAGCTTGTCTCAACTCTCTCATTTGAATATGCGGGTGTGGGGGACAATGATGTCACCCACATGGATCTAGAAGACCTCAAGGATTGAATGCTATGTAGACCCAAGGAACCGGTCAAGGATAAGGTTTTCATGATAAATTTTTATGCAACAAGTGGACATCTAGTGTCAATATTGTTGGTGCTAAATCTAGCCCCCTAGATTAAGCTGGCATTTTTGTAGACTCTGCCTAGATATAATTGTTTTGTGTTTGTTCTCATTGCTTCAAATTTTAGTCTAAGTAAAGGATAATTATCATTTTTTAAGAAATTTTGTGCCTTGTCAAAATAAAAAGAAAGGATTCAATGGAAATGTTGGGGGACTGATAGGGATTTTTTTAATGGTGAATATTCATAATTTGGCGAATATTCCATTTTAGGAAAATTTGAAAAGGCAAATTTTTTGGAGCAGGTCAGTCTCCTATTTTCCTAAAATTTAGAGTATATTATTTTTAGGGGTTGGCTTCACCAACCCCTTGAAAATATTTCATATATAAACCTAGGTGATTCTCTAGGTAGTATACTACTAACTTACTATTAGCTTACTGAGGTACCATCATATCAAGTATTGTGAACTTGTAGGGAAGGTTGTTGATGCATGATAGAAGGTTATTGACACATGGAAGGAAGGTGTTGACTCATTAAAAGATGTTGTTGACACGTAAAAATCCTATTTTGTTAATGCATGACATGAGGTTGTAGATGCATGATGGGAGATTTACATTTCGCATTCATGTGACAGCAAGTTTTTTGTCATGCAATAGCAACCTTGCTGTCACACGACTTAAAAATGAAAGCTTCTATCAAGAAAAAAATGTTGCACACAAACCCCAAAAAAATCCCTTATTTCACGAAAGTGGTTCTGAGAATATTCATTAGGTATATTCCACCTTCAATTTCCTACATGTCTCTTAAAGTGAACCCTATAGACTGAAATGAAATGAAATATTTTACTGACATCCATGAGACTGAAGATTATATAGGACCAAAAGCTAAGACTTTAATGTGAATTCAGACTCTTTTCAATATCAAATCTTCTACTGTGAATCTTGAGCACAAAATACGTGATCTTTCTAAGTCTTGTTTCTTTAACTAGCACCATAAAAATTACCCAAGGATTGATTTATGGACTAGTGTATCAAAGTATAAAATCTTTGGACTTTCAGGTGATTGGGATATGTTTACATTTTTTGTAAAGGTAAAAAACATGCAATCAACACTGAATGGAAAATTTGAAATGGACTTAGCAATTTAAAAAATCCTAGGACGTTCAAATGGCCGTCAAAGATATGCACCACCAAGAAATTCAAATATATTCAAAGTAGAGGAACATGGTGATATTTTAGTCCTCTCTAAGCCATTCAAGTTTCGTAAACTTGAAGTCCATGGAATGAGTCGGATTTCAAACAGTGTCGGTTCTACGGAGGGGAAGACAAAGTTAGCATGTTTAGAAATAATAGGGGATATCAAGATGGTGTAAAATCAATGGTCGGTGGTGGACATGTGTTACCATTCCAGTGAAAGGTGAGTAGATGGGCTCTGGTGGACCTCAAGTATGTGGAATGAACTGAGTTTCAAATGGCTTTGGGTTCAGGTGGTCTTACTAGTCAAGGTGGATACATGGCAACATTTATATGAATCCACCAATGAAGTCTTCCCAGATAGAATTCAAAATTGCGAAAGCCCAACCCCACAACCAATAAAAAGAAAACACAAAATCAAGATAACTTGACATTGTAAAATCGTAAAGGTGTGTGGATCTTTCTCATTGGTTTATGCTTCACACTCTGACAAGACTGAAATTTCCAGTAGTGTGGAGCTTTCTCATTGGTTTATGATTTACACTCTAATAAGGTTTTCAAATGAAAAAGAAATGTGAAGTAAGCATGGATATTCCTTATTGGCTCACATTTTGCAGCATTTATTTAAGGTTATTAAACAGACTGACATTGCGAGGAGTATAGAGATTTATCATTGGATCACATTTTACAACAATCAATTAAGGTTTTCAAACAATTTGATGCTACAAAATTATGTGGATCTTTCTCATTGGCTCATATTTTACGGGGGCTAGTATAAGTAAAAGAACGGTCTGAGAAAGAGAAGGTGTGTGGCATTTTCTTATTGGTTCACATTTCATAATAGAACATACATGCGTGTAAAGCCACATACTACAAAAAATGTCATGGAAGTGTACACATAGACAAAGGAAATTCCTGAAGCTAATCAAATGGTGTCACATGCCACTCTCTTGTTCATCTTGACATGTAAAAAAATCAAATGGCCATAAATTTTTCTCTAGAACTCCAAATCACACAAAATTTGTCTCATTCGAAAGGTCTCCTTGCGCCCTTAAATTTGGAATCATTTGATTCAAATATTGATGACATTTGGTGGGAGAAAAAGAGGAAAAAGTACACAAATGCACCTGGTAATATCAACTTATTATTTTTCACATGTGGTAATAAAGGCATGGAACTGATCCCAAAATGCTAACAAAAAATTAGATATTTTCAATTGGATAAAGTGCATTCCCACTTTGATTAAATATCTTTTTATCTGAACAAGAAGAATATTCACTTGTTATTTTTTGGGGGGAAATCAAATTGTAATAACGCATAAAATTTGAATAAATATGGGGGATTGTCCTTGTATTAAAAGGGGAGTTAAATTTTTCTATTTCTGGAAAGGTAGAGAGATACAATTATAAGACTACATATTTCTTTTGAGAAATGCATATGGATTTTGGTTTCCCAAACTTCTGTGTTAAGATAGTTGTAATGTATAGTCATTGACAAACATTGATATCATTTTATCTATGTTCCCTTGTTAATAAATTCAATATCTAGATGAAATATGTCCACTTATGAGCTTTGATTTTTGTGTTTTGGGTTCTATATGTTGAATTATTAATTGATGAGTTATAATTTTTGTTGTAATTTTGTGTTTATTGCTTCTCTGTATAGTACACTATATCATTCCTTAATTGTTGTTCTTTGGTCATTAATTCATTATTATGGTGTTAGCATTTACTCTGCAATATTGGACATAATTCTAAAATCCTTACTATATTCATTTTTTCACAGTTATCTTTGTTAGCCTTTGAGTGTATCTTGGGCGTACTAGAGTAGAAGCAGTAAATAATTTATTAGAATATTTGCACAATATTTTGTGTGGATTATTTTAGATGTTGTGTTGTAACTTTGCATTTGTTGAGTATCAATTAATTTAAATCTTCCTTTGGAGAAATTATCACTACTTAATCAAGTGTTTTGTACTCTTCAGAAAAGTAGGTTGCTTTATTAAATGTTAAATGCTTTGATATAAGTAATATTTCATTATATAAATTCCTATTTGTGAAGTTATAACTACCATAATTGATCCCACCCCATACTAAATTTTATTTACTACTTTGTTTCTGTAAATATCACTGAAGGTTCCTTCTACCCATAATTCTACTTTCAAGATAATGAAAGAGAAACTGAAATTTGTTGTTTATAGTAACATGTGTCTAGTACATTAAGCTATGTAACATCTTTTGTGACAACTCGTGAGAGTAATTTTTGTATTCATGGTCATGTTTATCCCAAATTGATTCATCATTGAAACATATTAATAGGAACACATAATCTATCTCCCCCTATGCATTCAGGTTACATTGTGGGTCCTCTCATCTTGGTTCAAGGAAGGAAAACAATTATTAGGATGAGGCCATCCCCTTTATATGTTCCCATCAATCACCTAAAATATTGATCCTGAGGATAGTGTTATACCCCTCCTTGGCTACAAAACAACACATACCACCCAATCTACAACCATCCAAGTATCCCCCTTCCCTGAGAATGATATTATTCCACCAGGGGGTGTAGACGTGAGGACTAATAAGTTCATAGTGCATAGTTAGTATTGGCATTCTCCCATCACTATGAGCTAGACAACTAAACTATACAAGTAGATGATAACTCATCACTGGAAGTGCTCTCTCCTAAATCCATATCACAATCAATGTAAATTCCAACCTGGAACAATATGGTCATCATCTCAAAATATGTTGCATCAAGTGAATGTTCCAAAATAGAATCCTACCTTCAATGCCTCACATTGGGTTCATGGATTAAAAAAGGAATAAATCCTTCCCACGTGTCAAATTCTATCTCATGAGTGAATTTCATGAATTCTACTCATATGAAATCATCCTTCTCAGTCGGGTGATGAGAGAAGAAACCACAAAATATTTTCAAGATTAGATGGCCTTATTCATGTTCACTATCTCAAAGGCATGTAGAGAATTGATTGGGGGAAAATCATCAGCGACAACTTGCATCATCATTTGTTCCATATACCAGTATCCAAGAAAAATTTCAATTAATTTGTATATGGTATATGTTCTTACGATCTCAAGACCATTCTAAAGGTTTGAACTTGCATATAATATATCTTAGAAGGCTCCAAAATTTAAAATGTACCCATAGTTAAGCTTGAAGGAGAGTGATCATCATTTCATGAGGGTGAGTGATGTGTTCACAATGTTTTCCATCAGAATACTACAAGTGGCTCCTTTACTCAAAAGGTATGGGTCATATTTCAATAATTTTCCACTTTCTCTTACATCTAGTTAGCTAGCTTCGAGCTTTCTCTGTGAAGGCTACCATAGTATCTCAGCAACAATTTCATGTTGTTCGAGCTATGTAGACATCCTTCCCATGTCCATGGTAATCTCAAAAACTAGAAAAGGAAGAACATCTCTTTCCCCATATCCATTGTACTATTCTCATGAAAAATTGCCAGTGACACTACACACCTAAAATTTTCCTTCACCCCTTTTAAATTGTATTCATATATCCCAAGGGAAGACTTTGGCATCTAAAGTGATGCATACACTTTTCACCTTCTTGAGTCATATCATGTTCCACAAATCAAATACTATTGGGTGAATTGCATAGATGATTTTGAATTTAGGGAAAGAGACCACATGTGGATGACCATCGGCTAAATGAAAAGGTTCAAGTTTGACTCGTACGATGAAGTAATTCAATATAATGGCATATATTTATATGATCCCAAATGTAAATTAGTAAAGGCTTTACCCCTTCTATACGTGACATTGATTTTCTACAAATCAGGAGATATAAGTGAGCATACTAAGGCCGTCATCAAGAGATCAAAGGAATGGTTTAGAAGGAAGAAGGTTTCTTCCATTACATCAAGTAATTTCCCCACTCTTCAAAGACATGCATCCCATCACTCTTCTTCAAAGGTTATGAATAATTCTTCAGGCTCAATTCATTCTAGTGAGAGTTTAAAGTGCAAAGCAAAGGAATCAAAAGCCCCCTACTATAAGAGTTTACATAAGAAGGTCAGGATGACAGATGATCCTATGATATGAATGGAGCTTGGGGAAAGTGATCCATTCCATCATTCAGTTCCTCAGTATCCCCAGAGCTTCCCACTTTTCACTTTTACTCAATTTCCTCTTACATGATATGTACCTTCTCACCCTGAGCAGGAAACAAAAGTTATGCCATTTGTTGATCCAAAAATGGATGCAATGTTCACCTAGATGAAATAAATGATCACAGAGGAGGCCCACACATTCTAGCAAGTGACAGTCCTTGATTTCTCAACTATATCATCATTGGTCAAAGGGAATAATAAAAATTTGACTCAAGCAGATGCTCTCTTTTTTAGTGGTGCGTTGGGAAATCAATATGTGGAGGTAATCAAGCCAAGGGTAATCAATCCCATTGAAGAAATGACCTCGGCCAACTATAAGATGACCATCATTTCCTTAGGTCCAACAACTCATGAGGTAGATGCACATCTATTCGAGGAGTCTTCCACTTCCCTTCTTATGAGGAACTAGGAGTACAAAGAGAAAAATGATCACTTGGAAGACCATGTGTGAACACTCACCTCGTAAGTGCAACATTTCATAGACATGAGTGCTTCTTCATCTCTCCTAGTTGAATAAATCACTCCCATAAATAGCTTCGACCTAGATTCCATTCAAAATATGCATGTTTTTAGTATGTAGGGATGAGAAAGTGAAAAATGTGTGAACAAGATCATGGAGAAAGGGAAAGTACTACTTCTAGAGATGATCCCATTGTATAGGTACATGTGTGTGACTCCCAACAAATTCGAGATGATGAGGGAAGAAATGGAGAAGTAAAAATAACACTTGGATAAAGCACATCCACTGGTGATGGAGATGGGAAATGTTCATTCTCAAGTGTTGATAGAAAAGAAAGAGTTTAATTATCCATCTAAGAACTTTTCATGAGTTTGGCTGAGGAATCTTGTCTCTTGGTTTGAGATGTTGAATTGTGGTATAGATGAGTTAGATTTCAATGAGGAACATGCCTACAAGATGTAGGATGATGTCAACACTAGAATAAAGAAGCTTGTAGTACCCATCATTGATGAGAACACCTCAAAAAATTAATTATTAAAGCCATTTGAGGAGTATGTTAAGAAATAAGGTAGGGAACCCTTTTCTTTTAATGAGGATACTCTAGAGTCTCTAGTCGATATTAGAGATACCATATCAAGCATTGAAAATAAACATTAGTCTTGGTTTCCTACAAGAAAGAACATTAATGACATCTCAGATGGTTGGCTCAATTCTTTGATTTTTGTTCTTATTCCTCAATCCAAGAAAGTTACACCTGTGGTGGCCTGATATAGTAGAGAGTTCAAGGGAGTGGAAACTTTTCTATTTGAGCTTGGCAAGGATCAATCAGACATCAAATCATAATCCGTAAAGGTGGCATCTTCAGTAGACTAGTGATCTCTCTTCTTCTCTCTCTCTTCTCTCCCCCTTCCTCCTTCATGTTTTCTTTCTTCATTGGGAGTTGTACTTTTCATTTTGTATTATTCCTATTTTTCCTATTCATTTATATGTTCCTATAGTTGACATTGTAATAAATCACCTTTAATTAATAAAATGGGACTTAATTATATTCCTAGGAATATGAAGATTCACATGTTGTCAAGGAAAATGAAAATTCATGTGGGGAGAGGTGAAGATTCTTTCTAAAGCCTATAAATTATAATTACTTCCCCATTATTAAGGGTTGTCAATTTTGCATGTTAAAGAGTAGATAACTACTTGTGATAAGAAAAAGAGATAACTATTTTATTCCATTCTCCTTCTTATATGTTCTTCCATTCCTCTCTTTGTACAAATTTGTGATAATGTTGATAAAGAAGAAAGGAGTTTCATTCTTTTCTTGATGAGGGAATTAGTGAGACTTTGTGTTCATAATTCCATATTTTTTTGGTATTAGTAACATTGTTGTTGTTCTTTCTGAATATGTGTGTTAAAATGCTCTGATTAATCTTTACAGACATATGAATGTTCTACTTCTGATAATGGTCCCCCCTCCTAATTTCCCACTCCATTTTCCCATCTACTCCATAAATTTCTATAGTTTAGTTGAGTGTTCCTATTGGATCCCTAGCCTCTAGGAAAACCACATAATTTCATTTTCATTCACACACAATAAATGGAGCTTCCCCATTCAAGCAGAGGGACCTAGTCCCAAAGCGTTGGTGGACATCCACCAATTTTTTTAGCTGAAAAATTTTCTCACCAACACTATGCTTTATCACGAAGAAACGGGAAACTTTAGCATCAAGGATTTATCTCATTTACTACACAACACTCTATTATATGTTCATATACAATTACTAAAACCCAATGGCTCCCAAATTTTATCCCTTTATCTCTAGTAAGAATCATGCCATAATTACTTATGTTCCTTCTCTAGTAACTCATGAGCCTCCTATCTTACCTAGTTTCATCCCATATTTAGAAGTACCTACCTCATTACCTCCTCCTATTAAGTCATATGCAATGTTACCAATCCCAAATATGAAACCAACATCAAAAGAAGAACCAAAAATTCCCTCGCCACAAGCCAAGATCCCTCACCAACCTCCTCCAATTAAATGCATAATTCATCTTTTAGATCAAGATAATGCTTATATACACATTTTCCTACTCATGCTTACTTATGGATCCTTTTATTCATGATACACATACATCCTTTCGTGCACTATACCAATCTAGTTTTTTTTCTCACAATGATCACATCTATTTGCTAGTAGCTCCTGATATACACACTTGGGGGGCATCGCACTTTCCCCTACCCCCCTTTTCCATCACTATTAGTTTTATCTAGTATCTGCTTATAGATTTTTTACATTTCATGTTATGCACTTCATATCTATCTTTTTAAACATTATTACATCTTTGGTACAAACATTGTACCATCATTTTCTGATGACACATTCTAGTTCCACGCTTCATACTTGACTATTAAAGGTCCAATTTCTAAATGAACATAACATCAATCACACTTCATGCTCATTGATTCATGATAAATCTTTCCTAACATATATGCTCACTCGCATATATACCATCAGTACCTGATGACACACTCCGGTTCCACGGTTCATACTCGATTATTGAGAGTCAAATTCTTAAATGAACCCCACATCATCTACACTTCACACTCTATGCTTCATGATATATTTTTTCTAACATCTACTCCCAATGACATACAACACCTTCATTACCCAATGATACACTCTTGTTGCACGGTTCATACTTGACTATTGAGGGAGCATTCCTAAAATGAACCTCATCTCACACACATCTGTTGGTGGAAAACTTGGCCCCTCTCATCAACACATTTTACATATCGCAACACACTTACACACATACATGGGATCAACATATGCACATATTGGTTATCTTCCTCTTGTCATCCTATACTACTTACGCATTACACTTTTTTTCCTATGTCATTTGGATACTTAGTATGTCATTATCTTTATGTATACACACATGTGAGTTTTGATTTAACAAATATTGGAATTTGTAAAATGCAATATTTTAAAGACTCACATGTAGTAGATAAAACACTAAAGTATGGATATGACCCAAACAATAAGCTAAATGAATTTGAAACCCTAAGAGCAAGAGATGGAAAAGAAAACTTAGTTGATTTTGTAATTAATCCTGAAGTGTGCCAGACTGGAAAACTGGTGAACAAGAGGAGGAAATTTTCACAACCGTGCTTATTAAATTGTACGACTATTGGATATTCCTATACTAGGGATCCTTGATTAGGTTAGGGGCACCTGGGCACTGGAGACTGCTTCTAGGTACCCATGACTGCAAAATACCTCAGAAACTAGTTTTTATTATGTCACACCAATTTTGTCAACCTTTGTTATTTTTCGTTGGTTTATCATAGAGTTCTCTTATAACCTGTAAAAAATGATCTCCTATAAACCCCCCAAACACATCAAATCTTAAAAATAAAATATGAAAATGGGGAGTTGGACTAACCCCGAAAGACACCCGACTGAGTGAGATTACAATAGAGCATTACACTATCTTTTAGACTCCATGTAGTTCTTGTTTGTGTGTAAGAATCATGTCCTAGGTGTATTTTGTGCAAGATGCACTTTAATAGCAAGAAATAGCTATTTGTACAATGTAAGTAGATGTGTGGATGGAAAAATGAACTTCCCCTCCTATGCGTGTATGAATAAAATGTATTCCCTTACCCCTTGAATGAAACTAGATGGATGCTTTGATGCTCTTGAAATGCCTTTGGATTCAACCTTAAGTGATAGTAATAAATTCTTAGAACTTGGTTCTTTATTATGGTCACATAGCTTTATATTTATATGATTCCCTTGGTTTAGTTTCATAATTAACAATTGGAAGACCGACCCATAAGAAAATAAGATGCCCAAAAGAAGAGAGTAAGATACAAAGAATTTGAGAGTGCCGAGAGGGGTAGAGGGTGCATGGGCATTGGCATCTTGGTTGGGCATTGGTGTCAAGAGTCAAAAATGATAAAGCAATAAAGTATCGACTATGTTGTAGGGTGTAAGAGGCTAGAAAGAAGACATCAAACATAGACAAAATGACAAAGATAGTTCTCAATTATTATTTTTCTCACTTAGGAATCATATGAATAGTAATATGTGACTAGGACCAATAAATGTACCCAAAGTGTGTGATTTAGTGTATACATTTCCCCACTTTATGTTGTTGAGTGAATACTTGATAATATAAAGTAGATAAGAGATGTGTACCTGATAACCATGTAGATTGATGGTGAAAGTGTGTCGAAGAGACAAAAAAATGTGGAGTGATAAAAATGAAGCGTGGAAGCTAAGCTAGGAAAGAGGAAGTGACATGTTATCTAAATTCCATAGCAAGGAAGATTCTTGCATTTTTTAGGCCCATTCAGAGTCAAGTCTTTTCCAATGAAAACGACTTATCCAAATCACAAAGAAAGCAGTAAGCTCATGGATGATGCCAAGTGTCCAACCAGCGCAACTTTAGAAGTCAAAGGAGGAAATGAAGTCTTGTACTCCCGTGGGGTTTCCACATGGAGCCAACTATAAGGGCCCCACCAAAAAGGGGGTTTTCACATTATATGTAGCAAGATCCTTTACTTTACCAAAGGAACAAAATGGCATGCTCGCAGATGATGCTAAGTGTCAGCACAACACATTGCCAAAACCCCTTAAGAAAATTAGAAATCTTAAGGATGTGTGGGCCTTCCACATGGATATTGCGACAAATGGACTCCGAGTTTGAATCAAGTCATAAAAGGTGACAAGCCATGTATCACGTATGAGTAATTATGAGACTTATCTACAAGTTTTAAATGCTCGGGATATTTTTCAAAAGATCAAAGGTAAAGGGCCATTTGGCTTGTCACTTCAGTAAAAAATTTAATGCGTAGTGCCATGTGAAGAGTTCAAACCTACAAATACACAATTTTTTCACCTACATTGAAAGGGTCATTCCAATAGAATGAAAAAACACGTGTCTCTTGAATCATGAGCCTAGGAACCAATGCACAAGAGATCAAAAGATCTAGTTATGTAATAAAGAGTTGAAGGGATGTTCATCAAAAGGTGAGTCCATCTCAAAAGATTCGGTCACAAGATAGTTGAAGATGCATTAAATAGGCATGGCTCTCACTCTTTAGAAAGGGAAGATAATGGGAAAGTGTGAGAAAGATCTCAAAAAATCATTTTATGTCACTTCGCTCCATTTATCATAATTAAAAGGCAGTGGGAAAGGAGTTCAAGGATGGATTCTTACCTCCTCCTCCTCTTATATATTGTAATCAAGGGTTTTCAAAATGGATATAGAATAAGTTAGTCAGTTTTCTTCTCTGTCTCAGTCCCTCTTCTGTAAAAGGAAAGATCCTGGAGCTCTAGCCTTCTTTATGGGTTTTGTAATAGAAATCTTGTCTCTTTTCTATTGTAATAAAGTGCACAATTTTTAAAATAATATAATGTGCCATGTGGTGCATTTTGTCTCCTTTGCATATCTT
The DNA here is from genome assembly GCA_019776745.2 of Taxus chinensis. Taxonomy (NCBI): domain Eukaryota; kingdom Viridiplantae; phylum Streptophyta; class Pinopsida; order Cupressales; family Taxaceae; genus Taxus; species Taxus chinensis. The sequence continues at coordinate 464,002,183 of CM034154.1, read as the reverse complement.
TGTTGTCTCTTATCACCTTTATTTTCACATAGAAATTGTGCATATCTATAATGTTATTACTACCTTAGAATTTGTGCTTAACTATTTTGAGATAGTGTTTTGTGTGATCTTCTCTGACCTGTGGTGCAATTTCATCCACCCTTTTCAGTCATTCATCATTTCCCTTCTTCAGAAATTTGTGTTCTCGATTGATTCCTTAAAAGGTTTATTTAGCACATCGCCCCCCATTAACTTTTTATGTTTTGTTTCACTTTTCTTACCCTCATCTCAGACTACAAAGAAGAACAAGCTTCTTTAAAATTAAGAGGTCACCTTAGGGTGCACATCCCACTAACCTAAGGTTTCCTATGACTCTGATGGTCCATCCGCTAAGGATGATCATCAACGGTTTTCCTGGAACGCCCGGTGGGATGATTCAGAGTGGTATTTTATCATTGCATCAACTCGATCTATTCCTAATAAAGTTCAAACTTTAATGGAGATAGTTGCAGACCACATCTAGTGACTCCACATGGTCTGAAAAAATCATTACAAAATCTCACAGACCTCCCTCTCATCCATTTCCACTCATTTTTATTTCCACGCCTTCCATTTCTCTTCATCCTATGGAGTTATGCAATCATGAATTCATTAACACCAAGGGATTGTCCCCTTCTCCATCTCTAAACCATCCATTCCGCCCTTCCCCTTTCTTCGAGAAATTATACCCATCGCATGAACAAGTAATGGCTCCAAATCTAAAAGAAGATGAGCAAATGGAGAGAAGTGATATGAACACAGGAGGTTCGTATCACGAGTTTAGCATTAGAGAAGATATAGACATTGGCTCCATTTTTCCTCCCCACAAAGCAGCTCCCCTGGAAAAAATTTGGCCAACGGGCTTCATATTACAAGAGGAAGCCAAACATGAAGGAAAATTTACAGACTCAAAATCCATCATACAAAAGTGGGAAGCTTTGACAGAGGAGGAAGAAGATGAGCTCAAGTGCTTATCAGATTTGGGGGGATGCCTCGATGAAGAAGGGCCTGTGGAAATAACAACCTTCGCCACTTCATCAACCCTGTAACAAAGACAACCTTCTTCTCATAATAGCTCCCTTGGGACTAGTCCAAGGGCTCTAGAAAAAAGTATCATTGAAAGATATTTGCTTTTAATCAAAGAGCCTAGATTTGCTGAAAAAGCTGCTAAAAACAAGGAGGGAAGGGATAAGGATGAAACCCTTCAGAGAATCCTACGATAAATCCCCTTTCCAAAAGATGCAATCCAGAATAATGGGAAGGAACAGAGAGTCAGACTGACTCCCACCAGAGAATGGTAATCCTCAAGACCAAGGAAAACTTTAATACCAGTCATGCTCACTTCATGGCATGGGAATAATTTTCAAGGCCCCGAGGGTCAACTACAATACCTCCAACCAAAAGATGAACATCTCGAGGAGGTATTCATTATGTTCGTTGATACCATGGGTGGAAGAGTGAAAGGTAATTTTTCACTCTTGTTACATGGCATGCCTATAGCTAAACTAATTATATGGCTGCACTTTATAAGAAAGGGAAGCTATTTTTCCCTACCTTTTTTGGGTTTTTTTAGCTTTTACCAATCCAACTAGATTAGGAGTAGGAGTATATTTCTTTCAGCAAAATAAGTGCTTGTGCACACTCTACATGACTCATTTGAGGCATGTATTTTTTTTTCTCTATGTATAGTCCCATGCTTATATTACTCCATTGAGAGGTACCAAACTCTCCAAGCTTTGCAGTAGAAAAAATCATAGTTTTCTATGGTGATTGCAAGCTTTACTTCGAACAAATGCAAAGTAACTAAAATCAGTTAAGGGATTCTATTGGCTAGTTTTTCAATTTTCTACTCTCACAAAAATAAATTACAGAGTTTTTATTATGAGATTAGGAAGGTGTAAGAATCAGCAAGTAGCTTCGGAGGATCCATAATGTTCAAAATACTATGAACCAAGGTTCGAAGCATCATTAAACATGGTTCCAAAACCAATAGATAGTGGGAGATCATGGGTTCTTTCCATTTAGTAGGATAATGGTCCCAGTGAATCACCAGTCTGTTATCTAAATTCCACAGCCAGGAATATTCTTGCATTTTCGAAGCCCATTCGGATTTGAGTCTTCGCCAATGGAAAATACTTAGCTAAATCACAAATAAAGTAGCAAGATCGCAGACAATGATAAGTGTCCAACTAGCACAACATCAAAAGTCAAAGGAGGGAATGAATTCTTGGAATCCCACGGGGTTTCCACGTGGATGAAACTATAAGGGCCCCGACCAAAAGGGATTTTCACATTATATGCAGTAAGGTCCTTTACTTTCCCAAAGGAACAACACGGCATGCGTGCGGACGATGCCAAGTGTCAGCACAACGCATTCCCAAAAACCCTGAAACAAAGTATAAATCTTAAGGATGTGTGGGCCTTCCATGTGGATCTTGCGAAAAATGGACTCCAAGTTTGAAGAAGGTCACAAAAGGTGACAAGCCATGTATCACGTATGATTAATTATGAGACTTATCTGCAAGTTTTAAATGCTTAGGATATTTTTTGAAATATCGGAAGTAAAGGGCCATTTGACTTGTCACTTTAGTAATGAAGTTAATGCATAGTCATGTGTGAAGAGTGTGAACCTATTAATACTCAATTTTTTAACCTGCATTCAAAGGGTCATTCCAATAGAATGACAAAACATGCGTCATTTGAAACATGATCCCGGGAACCAAGGCACAAGAGATCAAAGATCTAGTTATGTAATAAAGAGCTAAAGGGATGTTCCTCAAAATTCAAGTCCATCTCAAAAGATTCAGTCATAAGATAGTTAAAGATGTATTAAATAGGCATGGTATCACTCTTTAGAAAGGGAAGATAATAGGAAAGTGTGAGAAATATCTTGAAAAATGTGTTTTTGTCACTTCGCTCCATTTATCTTAATTAAAAGGTAGTTGGAAAGGATTTCAAGGATGGCTTCTTACCTCATCCTCCTCCTATATATTGTGATCAAGGTTTTTCAAAATGGATATAGGAGTTAGTCAGTTTTCTTCTATCTCAATCCCTCTTCTATAAAAGGCAGGGGCCTAGAACTCTAGCATTCTTTTTAGGTTTTGTAACAGCAATCTTGCCTCTTTTCTATTATAATACTGTGCATAATTTTTGGAGTAATATAATACGTCATGTGGTTCATTTTTTCCATCCTTTACATATCTTTGTTTTCTTTGATCGCCTTTATTTTTACATAGAAAATGTGTATATATATAATGTTATTACTATATTAGCAGTTGTGCTTAAGTAGTTTGAGGTATTGTTCCATGTGATCTTCTCTGGCCTATGGTGAAATTTCATTCACCCTTCTCAGTCATTTTCTGTTTCCCTTGTTCAAACAGTTACGTTCTTGATTGATTCCTTAAAATGCTTGTTCAACGCATCACCCCTAGTTAAATTTTTATGTTTTGTTTCAATTTTCTGACCCTCATCTTGCACTGTAGATAAGAACCAGCTTCTTTAAAATTTGGAGGTCACCTTAGGGTGCACATCCCACTAACCTAAGGTTTCCTATGACTCTAATTTTCCATCCTCCAAGGATGATCATCAACATGACCCTAGGGGTGAAAAGTGTAATGTGTGTACTATTTTGTACATTTAGTCAAAATCATGTATAAGAAAAATTTGAACCAAGTATGTAAAAAGTATGTAAAATTATGTAAAATGTAAAAAAGAACATGTACACTTGATCCGTGACAAGTGAAAGGGATATAAAGTCTCCTGAAACGTTATAGAAGAGAAAAAAAATTTAGGTGATCTCATGCCAAGAACGTGTATCTTTGTGCATGAATTTTGACACCACCTCCCCTTAGAAGCTTGAGTGATTAATTGATGAAGTGATCTCATGCCACTTGATTAATGATCAAGTGTTAGGGATAAATTTCTAGTGTTATTCTTCATCCTTAAATACTTATCAAATATCGTATAGCTTGCACTGTAGATAGGTGGATCCTAGCTTGATTTCTAGTTTAGGGATGGAAGTTCAATCTAGAGTAGGGGAGATATTTTATGAATTTTAGCATTCATGTTGAAGGTGTTGAAAGAGGATTGTGCTCTAGAATCTGAAACATTATAGAACCATTGTGGTACAACTATGGAAAATGTTCTAGCCAATCTGAGAAAGTGATTCTAGAAAATTTGCTACAAGATCAAAGGTTCTCAGGGTAAGGTAAAGAGATCCCATAGAACTAGTCTGGTAGAATATGGAAGGTGTCTAGAATTGGAAGATTCTAGAAAAGGACTGGTAGATGATAAAAGGTTCTAAAAAAGGTCTGTAGAATATGGAAGGTTATAGAGAGGGAGATACTCTAGAAAGGATCTGTATTATGACTGTGTAATCATTGAATGTAGAAGAGACTGATTAATTAGAGGATTTGTAGGATTCAGGTTAGGTTAGTAGGTGAAGCTAGGTAGAAAAGAGTTTTAAAATCCTAAATGATATGAACCGAGAGTTGATTTGAAACTTAGTACCCTACAAGTGGAAGTGATGAATTGGAATGCTTAGGTAGGAACCAGGTGGATGACATATGTTAAGTGGTTGTGAGACATGAATGTTAGTACATATTAGGGAGGGGATAATTAGTAAACATTATTAGAAGTCCAATTTGTAAGCTAGTATAGCATTTTCCCCCTCTTTGACAGTGTTAATTGTGATTATCAATACATGTGACGATCTACTGAAAAAGAAGAAAGACGATGAAGGTCGAGAAGGATGATGCCCCCTTGAGAGGTCATACAAAGAGGACACATGAAAAAGGGATGAGCTTCCACAAAAAATGGCAAATGATAGCAGGAAATGTGAATATATCAACCATGGATTTGTGATAATGGAGTTCCTGGGATATGATAACATGCTACGTGTTACATGATTTATTTATTTGCATTGTTAGAAAGATGAAAATGTCTTTCAATAAGTAGTGATATATCGATAGGGAATAGTGTGTTAGTATTATTAGATGATGTCCTATGAAACGATATAATAGAACATGAATTATTGTGTACAAAAGTAGATTTCCCCAAGAGCAATTTTGGGATTATTTTTTTAATTGATACGATGATGCCTCAAGCATCCATGATATATATATATGATATATATATATATATGCATATCATATACTATATATATAAGAGAACACGAATGAGTAGAGAGAAAATTTGAGTGATATATGTCACAATATTGGGATTTACCACACCCAATGATGTATGGAAGGGAAGAGTACCATAATGGGTTTGATCGTTTTAATCTTGGTCATGCCCCATTCAACAATATATGAAAAAATGTGATACCAGTAAATGTTGATTTAATTTAATCTTACAAATAGATTCATTTGTTAATGTGATTAACTAAAATGTGGAATTATGACCAATTTTATAGGTAATCTGACATTAAGGACCACAAATAAATAATAGTAAATAAAAGTAGTAAATAAATATAAAAAGTGTCCCAAGCAACTAAGAAAGTGAGATATACGAAACCCTAATTATATAAAGTAGAGTTAGAAAGAACTCAGCTGATTCATAATGAGCTTGTTGGATTGTGTCATGCCGAGATGGAAACCTAGTAGAAATAGGAAGTACAGAAATGATTGTGTCGAAGCTCCAGAAAATTGTGTGAGTGTGTAGATCTAGGGCATATCTATGTGGAATGGGATGCCATGGATAGGTGACAGGGGCATCCACTGGGTCGCCCATCCCGTTCTGGGCAATATGGGTAGCCCTAGTCCTCAAGTTAAAAAGATTTGTAACCTTCCTCTGAAGGGTGTCTCACTTAATGGATTTTCGGTGCACTTTGAATTCACTATCACACTAACTTCACTGAATTGTGTCGTATATCGTTGGTAATCAATGAATGAATGAAAATCACATGCAAAACCCCAAGCACAAGCATCAAACCCTTTTAAAAAGAAAGATGCATATGAAGGGGTTAGACTGACCTCAGTTGCCATAATGGTGGACTTACTAACTAAGCATTGCACTACATATCAAACCAGATGTAGTTCTTTGTGTGTGTGTGTGTGTGTGTGTGTGTGTGTGTGTGTAATCATGCCCTAGGATGCTCTTGTGTCAGTCGCACTTTGTGAAAGTAATGCAAGCAATAACTATGTGTAGAAAATATAATAGAATGTTGGATAGAATAGAATGAACTTCCATTATATGCAATGTGATGCATATGAACCAACATTATGCCTTGTGATGGGGCTAGATGGATGTAAATAGAGTCCTTTGATGGATGCAACCTTAGGTGCTGATAGTAATGCTTAGTGATTGGTGTTTGGTCCCTCATTATGGTCTCATAAATTTATATTTATATCGTTCTCTTGTTTTAATTTCATAATTAACCCTGAAAGAGGCTGACCAATAAAAAGATAAGAAATCTTCAAATGGATTAGAAAGTGCCCAAAAAGTGGTGGGAAAGTGGGAGAAAGGCTCAGGGTGCCCCAAATGGGACCAGGGTGCCTAGTCGGCATCTCAGTATTGGGATAGATTCCCCAATCAAAGATAAAATGATGCCAAATGACAAAAATAGACAGTGTATGTGCTGAAGGTCGACAGTGACGAAAAAAATAAAAGTAAAATGACCAAAATACATGGGATTAATTAGTACTTTCTTCACTCAAAAACCATATGAATAGTAGTATGAGACTGAGGACTAAATAATATCTAAAGTGTATTATTTTGTGACTACATTTTCCCCCACTTTACGTTTCTCAGTGGAAAACTCGGTAACATAAAGTAGATAGATATGTGTACCTCATAATCCAGTGTAGAGTGATGTAGAAACATGTTAAAGTACTAGACAAAGCGTGGAGTGACAAAACTATGATGGAGTGTGGAAACTAAAGATGTAAAAGTGCAAAAAAGTGGTGAGAGTGAACCTAGGGCAGAAACTCGTGTGTAGTATCCAATGTGTGTGATGTAATTGCATGGTTAGTATCATGTGTGTTGCCTACAGAATGGTCATTGTTTTTTCCCTCATTTGTTGTAGTTGTTGCAGTTGACTTCTTGCTTCTCATACGGTCAAACCTGTAAGGAGAAGATGATGAAGTAGTCAAATACATATGTATATATGTAAAAATGCATGTAAAATATGCATGTATATGTATGTCAAATCATGTAAATGTAAATGTAAAGTACATAAATGAAAAATGGAACATGTGCACCTGATCCATGTCAAGAGAAAAAGTACAGAAAGAGGATATCCTGTACTGTAAGTTTTTTAGCATGATCTCACACTTCACCCTAGTCTAAAGTAGTGTAGGGAGAAAGCTACATTATTCTCCAACCTATAACTACTTCCCTGAAGTTTTCTGAAGAGATCTCTATACTTCCTAGATTTTTAGGTGAAATCTGATGCCACTGGCTGAAGTAGTGTAGAGAGGAAGTCTAATGTATCCTCTAACCTATAACTTCTCCCCATAATGCTAAGAACTACCATGTCCAATAAAATACGCTTTGTATGGGGTTCATAGACTGGTCTAAACATACTCGATGTATAACCCACAATGCTAAGGGTGGAAATTGAACTGAACTAAACTTGTGCAGAAGCGTTATATAGTATGTAAACCCCAAATTATGCCCCCCTTCTTTAGGGTTGTATGTGATATCATTGATAGGAGAATGTGGCCCCAAAAGAGGAAAAACTGCATGAACTCTATAACTCTACCCTATAGGGGAAATGAAATCACTTGGTAGAAACCAAGGCACGCACAAATAATAGGCTATCCAAAGACAAGTGTTAGTACAAAAAACCATGCATGTATAAATTAATGTGTAAGTTGTTGGGGTGATAATGTCAAGTGGGCTTAGCCACTTGGGCACGCCCCAACATGATTATAGTTTTTCTAATCAAACTTAAATGTGTGAAGTCTTTCACACTCAAAGAGTGAAGCAGTCAATTCACCCACCCAATTTATTGGATGATCACTTTTGGGATTGACTATCTGACTGTCTACAATGGCTATACAGGATTGTATTAAAGACTGCAAGCTGTCTATAGGAAGTTTTCACTAACTAAAGTATTGGCTATTGAACAAGCAAGAGACATAGCTCTGTAAATATGTAAAATAGCTAAGGAGAGAAGTGGAAGTGTTGGGTAAAATTGTATCAAATTCATAATAAAAGATAGTGCTTTTACAGTGGATTTTTTTCCTTTGGGTTTCTCCACTTAAATTTAGTGTAATGTGTTCTTGTTCTTGTTTATTATTTTCTGTCAGCTCTAGTTCATTAAACTCTATTATTTGAAATCTATTTCAAGTTATTTCTTTGTCTAATTGACTGCAGACCATAATCTATAATCTTTGGCATTAATGGTGGATCTGTGATCTGTGGATTACATTTCCCTTGCTAAATCTAACATGGTATCAAATTTCGGTGATTTTACGTGTGAAGGATCGATCTAAAAGCATTTTGACTTGAAAGAGTGAAGAAAATTTAATTTTATTGACGGATCTACTAACGAGGTTTAAAATTCCAATTTCTACCTAATATTGCTAGAAATATTGATTAAAATGGGATAAATGGCTTCCTAGATCATATTTAATCTTTTGTATGCTTAAATATTTGCTTCTACTTTCATTTTATCCATTTATGGCTTGAATTCATCATCTGTATGTTTTTTTTAGTTTTCCCACTTTAAATAATCATTACAGTCATTTTTTTAATGTGGATCCAAAATATCTAGTTAAATCCAGTTTATTCGGGACTTTGAAGTCCATCCTGGCTGTAAAATCTTCATTTTTTCACCATTTTCATCTTTGCGAAGCTTTGGCCAATTATTTTATGCCATTTTGCTTCATATTTTCATTTTTTTGAAGTGTGGACCAATAATAGTTCTCCATGTTGCTTCCATGTTGTTCTTTTCATGTTTGTGAAGCCACACCCACTCTTAGAGTGCCAAGTGGCTTCTATTTGAAATTGTTATGTCTTTTTGAAGCTTGAGCCAATCTTTTGTGCCATCTAGCATTGCCCTAATAGATTTTTTGACTTCCTTTGACTGTGAAGCTTGAGCCAATCAAATTGCTCCATCTAGTGTCACATTTGTCAATTTTTACAAAGATCGGGCTAATCAAATTGCTCCATCTTGCTTTGTGTTGTTAGAATATTATTTATCTAATTGTCAGTAAAAATCCGTGAGCCAATAAGGGATTTATATGTGTCTTCTCTTTGTCATACTTGTACTAACTATCTCTGACATTTAAAAAACTTGAGCCACTAAAAATTCTCCAAGTATATTTTCTGTTGCATTTGTCATATTTGGGAAATGCGAGCCATTTAAAAGGATTAATGTATCTTCTTTGACTTAGTCTTTTTTATTTCAATGTGAAGTGTGATCCAATAGTATTTGGACATGTATATATCTATCAGTTTTTGGCAGAGTGTGAGCTAATAGAAAAGTGACACATGTCTTAGTATTTTTTCATGGTGTCAAGTTCTTTGTTTTTTCAGTTTGTTAACTTTCCTTTGTATCGCAGAATCTCTAATTTTCTTCATTCTGCGGATTTTTTTTAAGTCTGTGAATTATGAAGTCTAAGCCAATTCAAAATTGGCATGTAGTCTTTCTTTTCGCACTTGTCAAACTTTTTTATACTTACGAAACACAGTCTATTTGTTTTTTAACATGTATTCTAATTGTGTCAGGGTGTCAGTCTTTTATTTGACTCTACTAATAAAATCGTGACACATGTCTTATTTTTTTCCAGACCCGAACTTTATTTCAATTTTGGTTTATAAATTGTTTAAAGCCATTAATTTTTTGACAAGTGGCTTGTTTGACTTTTACTTTGTTATCGCATTATTTCAGAATGCAAAATGTGATCCAATTAATTGAAGACATGTGTATACGGTTATGTCTTTTAATTAATTTTCAGTATGTCTTAATAGCTGCATTTTTGAAATGCAAGCTAATTGAAAATTGACATGTTTATTTTCTTTATTTCAAAGCTATGTGTATTGATGTGTGTTTGTTTATCTTTTGTTGCATTTTTTGAATCGGTTTCGAACCCGAAGAGGCTTTAACTTTAATTTTTTAAAGCGTCACATCCGCCCAAGGATTTATTTTGAAGCCGACACGTGTCTCACTTTGTATTGTTAATTTATGCCATATGTCGACCCTCGTATGAGTTTTCATTTAACTTATTTTATTTGTTAATTTGTTGAGTTTTTTTGTCTCGTGGGTTTTCTAATTTATCTGTGTACCGTGGCTTCCAAAGTTTCTTTGTCTCACGGATTCCAAATTAGACCCCAACTCATCTCATTTTTAGCTCATGTATCTTGTCCTTTAACTCACCGAGCCGAGTTGCTAAAGGACTCACCAAGTTCTTGTAACTTGACCCCAACTATGTTCTATAAATTTGATCTTAAATCGACCAATTTAAGCTATTTTTTAATACCAAATCTAGCTGTTTTTTTAGATTTAACGAATTGTGCTATGATCTTAAGCTCATAATTTATTTATTTATTACCTTTTTTGTTAAAACATTTTGTAACTGGAACACAACCTAGCCCTATTAAATTGATCTAGAACTTAACCAATTCAAGTTAATTTTTTATTAAACTAGCTATTTGCATTGGTATAACAAATTAAAAGATTTGTCGCTAGTTCTTTGTCTTTGTTTAGCTTCTTTGAGTCATTTTCTAGCTATATTTTTCTTCATTTACCGTCTGAGCATCTAAAATGGCTAGTTCTAATGCTTTTTCAATGGATAAGTCTTAGCTCTTGAATTCAACTAACTATAGCATCTAGAAAGTGTGTTTGAAAGCTTGTTTTATGGCTAGAAATCTCTGCGATCTAGTGATTGGTATTGAAAACCGTCCCACAGGAAGACAAGCTACCCATAAAATTCTTAAATCCTTTTCTCAAAGATCTCAAGAAGCTCTATCCATTCTATTGCAAAGCATTAAAGATGAGTTCTTGATGCATGTAGTCCATTGAGACTCACCTTCAACTACATAGAAGCAATTAGATATCATGCATGAAGGAAGTAGGTTTTCTAAGATCATTAAGATTTTTCTAGAACTGTTTACAACACCCATGAAAGGGGATGAGAAAATTACAAACTATCTAGCTAAACTTAAAAACATTAAAGTTCAACTAGATGGTTACAACTATGAATTGTTTCAAGACAAGATACTATATTTCATAATTCAAATCAATATTCGTGAAAATTTCAGACATTACATCTCAATCCTTAATTCTAATTATCAAAATGAGAATGATCTACATGATCTAGACACTTTTTCTTCTTTGTTGATTGAATAAGAGAGTGTCATGGAGGACTTTGATTCAAAAGAGACTACTTCTCAAGCTCTATTCTCTCAAAATCATAAGTCTTCTCATAAGCCCTCTCATACTAGACATTTCAATCCAAATCAAAAATCTAGTATTAAATCCAAATTTAAAACTAATCCTAAGACTAACTCTGTTAAAAGCAATCACCCATTCAAAGTCAAATTTAATGGAACTTGTAATAAATGTGAAAAATTGTGACAAAAAGAGTCTGATTGTAGAGTCAAGATTAATAAATTAGTCAAGTATGTTAAGAATAACAAGCCTAATAATTTCAAGAAAAATCAGAAGCAAAAGCAACTGAATGTAGTTGAGAAATCTATTGCATTGTATATTGCCCTCTCAGCTTCAAATGAAAATGAATGGATTCTTGATAGTGGTGCCTCTAGGCACATTACTTGCATTCCTAATATTCTTTTAGATATGGTAAAATGTGAAGAAAATATCTATCTAGGATATAACTCTATCATAAGAGTTGAAGTTTGTGGAAATGGTAAGCTATCAAATGGTGTAATTAGGAATGTCTTGTATGTCCCTAAACTGAAAAAATATATTTATTCTTTCTCTTAGCTAACTAAATAAAACTATAAAAGTGTTTTTCTACAAGAAAAATGGTATGTAAAAGATCAATTTAAAAATATCATTGATTCTGGGATTCAGAAGAACACCTTGTATATGGGTAAGTGCATGAAGTTGGGGAGCCAAAAAGTGGACAATAACCCAAAAATAGATGAAATGTGTACGTGTTTTGCTAAAACGTGCTTGCATTTTAATTTTGTTGGCTTGGCAATTACTGAACCCATAATGTGTACGTGTTATAAAGAAGGAAAAACACGTATGATTTTAAATAAGGAAAACATGTACGTGTTTTATAGAAGTCAAAATGCATACACATTTTATAGAATTCAAAACGCGTATGCATTTTATAGAATTCAAAATGTGTACACGTTTTGAATAGTATGGACCATGTATATGTTTTTGGGTGTCTTATACTTACAAAAATAAATGCTTAAGTATAAGAAATAATAAAATTATAAGAAATAATATATTATTTTTGTAGATATAAGAAAATAGGGTCACTCTGCACCTGATGGAAGTGGTCCCGTAGCTCCAACAGTTATAATCTAGAAGATAGTTTTTCAAAATCTAATATGGTCAGTACTTACTCATTTTCAGGATTTCAACAAACTTTCAGGGCATATATATTGTAGTCGGTCTTTGTTTTGAGAAAGAATATAGTCAATTTTATGTTTTTTGACCTTATAAAATAGATTTTGGCCCTACCACTACTTGAATTGGTACTAATTTTTTAAATTTGGTCCATAATTCACTTTAATGACCATGAATAAACTCTATGATGCTTGTCTACTTCTTACTAAAAAGATATCCTCAATTTGTATATGGAGGATTGTTCCAAGAATGGGATTCTTGTCCTATGGCCAAAATGAGGTGATTGTAATGTGCCTCCTCCTTAAGGTGTGATAACACTACTAGGTGTTGAATGATTTGTTACGAATAGTACCAAGTGAATTGCATCAAGTGAACTCAAATGATTGCTCATTCTTAGAAACATGGTGCTCCATATAAATATCATCCCCTCACCTTTCCTAGATCTAATATCATCCTTTCATGGAATCAAATTCATGATTCTCATACATGTTTTTGCTCATATGTCTCTTATGGAGACAAATGATGCCTTAATACTTCACTAATGATGGTCCTTGATAGCTTGGTGACATGACTAGCTCATTTTAGCTTGTTCTGAAGGGTGTTCAATTAACTACATAATGGCCAAAAATGCCTTTTTAGGCCTTCAAAGGAAGTAGTCTCTCATCAAAACTAAATGAGTCGATTGATCACCTTAAACACTAATCCCTACACATTGAAACATGTTGAATGATATTTTTAGGACTTTCCTTTAGGTGAGGGTTTATGATTTAGGTTTTAGGGTTTAGGGATCAGTGTTTAGGGTTTAGGGCTCAGGGTTTAGGACTCAAAGTTTAGATTTTAGGGTTTAAGGTTTAGTGTTTAAGGCTCATAGTTCAGATTTTAGGGTTTATGATTTAGGGCTCAGGGCTTAGGGTTCATGGTTTATGGTTTAGGGTTTAGGGTTTAGAGCTTAGGTTTTATGGTTAAGCGTTAAGGGTTTAGGGCTCAAGGTTCATGGTTTGGAGTTTAGGGGTCAAGGTTGAGGGTTTAGGGTATATGGCTCAAGGTTCAAGTTTTAGGGTTTAGGGATCAGGGTTTAGGGTTTAGGGTTTAGGGTTGAGAGTTAAGGATTCAGGGTTTAGGGTTGAGGGTTTAGTTTTTATGGTTTAGGGTTTATGGTTTATGCTTAAGGGTTCAAGTTTTAGGTTTTTTTCTTAGAGCTTATGGCTTAGGGCCTAGGGTTCAGGGCTTAGGGTTTAGGGTTTAGGGCTCAAGGTTTAGGGTTTAGGGCTTATGGTTAGGTTTTAGGGTTTATGGTTTAGGGATTAGGATTTAAGATTTAGGGCTTATAGTTTATGGTTTAGGGCTTATGGTTTATGGTATAGGGTTTAGGGTTTAGGGCTCAGGGTTTAAGGTTTAGGGTTGAGGATTTAGGGTTTATAGTTTAGGATTTAGTAGTTAGGGTTTAAGGTTTAAAGGTCAGGGTTAAAGGTTTTAGGAAAAGGGTTCAGGGTTTAGGGTTTAAGGTTCAAGGTTTAAGGTTTAGGGGTTAGGGTTTAGGGTTCAGGATTTAAGGCTCATGGATTAGGCTCACCCATTCAGTCATAATAATGTTCTATGTCTTACCCATTCTTATAAGTATTGACAAAGAGTATTCAACTAAAAAGGGTTCATCTACTTCATAGGCATAATATTCAAGGGATTCATCACAATTTTATGTCTTTCATCTCCTGATATTTTAAAGGAGGGAAATTCCCATTACATGTGAACTATTTCACTCACTGTAATTTTTTGTGTCTTACCCATTCTTATTAGTATTGACAGAGAGTATCCAACTGAAAAAGGGTTCATCGACTTTGTAGGAACAAAATTCAAAGAGATTCATCAAAATTTGATATCTCTCATATGTTGATATTTTAAAGGAGGGAAATTCCCACCTCTCATAAACAAGGTAGTTGTAAAAGAATACTTAATGATGGTTCTAGGCACAAGAATAGGAAATATGGTCCTAAGATATTCAAAAAATGAACTCACTCATGAGACCTACTGGAAATATATGAGGTTTATGGGTTAGAGCTTAGGGTTCTGGATTTAGTGTTTAGGGTTTACGTCTTAGGGATTAGGGCTTAGGGTTCAAGGTTTAGGGTTTAGGGTTAAGGGTTTAGGTTTTAGTGTTTAGAGTTTAAGGTTTATTATTTTTTTAGGGTTTAGTGTTAATAATTTAGGTTTTAGGTCTCAGGGTTAAGAGTTTAGGGTTAAGGGTTTAGGTTGCAGAGTTTAGGGTTTAGGATTTAGTGTTTAGGGCTTAGGGTTTAGGGTTTAGGGTTTAGGGTTTAGGGCTTATGGCTTAGAGTTTAGGGTTTAGGATTTAGTTCTTAGGGTTTAGAGTTTAGGGTTTAGGGGTCAGGGTTTAGGGTTTATGATTTAGTTTTTATGGTTTAGGGTTTACTATTTAGGGACCTTTAGGATTTAACATTTAGGGCTTAAGGTTTAGGGTTTACGATTTAGGGCTTGGGGCTCAGGGTTTAGGGTTTAGGGGTTAGGGTGCATAGTTTAGGGTTTACGATTCAAGGTTCAGGGTTCAAAGTTATGGGTTTAAGGTTTAGAGGTTAGAGCTCAGGGCTCTAGATTTAGGGTTTGAGGCTCAGGGTTTAAGGTTTTGGGTTGAGAGCTCAAGGATTATGGTGTAGGGTTCAAGGCTTAAGGTTTAGGGTTTATGGTTTAGGGATTTGGGTTTAGGGTTTAGGGTTCAGGGTTCATGGGTTCATGGTTTATAGATTCAGGTTTGTAGTTCAGAGTTATTGGTTTAAGGTTTAGGGGTTAGAGCTCAGAGCTTTGGGCTTTAGTGTTTAGTAGTTTAGGGCTTAGGGCTCAGGGTTTGGGGTTTAGGGTTTTGGTTCTAGTGTTTAAGGTTTAGGTTTTAGGGTTTAGGATTTAGTGTTTAGGGTTTAAGGTTTATTATTTTGGTTTTAGGGTTTAGGGTTTATAGTTTAGGGTTTAGGTCTCATGGTTGAGGGTTAAGGGTTTAGGTCACAGAGTTCAGGGTTTAAGGTTTAGTGTTTAGGATTTAGGGCTTCTACTATAGGGTTTAGGGATCATAGGATTTAGGATTAAGTGTTTCAGTGTTTAGGGTTTATAGGGTTTAGGGTTTAAAATTTAGGGCTCATGGTTCATGCTTTAGGGTTTAGGTATTTAGGGTTCATAGTTCATGGTTTAGGGCTTTGAGGCTCAAGGTTTAGGGGTTTAGGGATCATGGGTAAGGGATGAATATTTAAGGATTAGGGCTTAGGGCTTAGGATTTAGGGTTTAAGGTTTATGGTTTAGGTTTTAGGGTTTAGGGATCATGGTTTATGGTTTAGGGTTTAGGTTTAGGGCCTCGAGTTTAGGGTTTAAGGTTTAGGGTTTAGGGTTTCAATTGTAGAATTTAAATGCTAAAAGATTTAGGCTAAATGTTGAAATCCTAAAAAATTACCTATGTGCTAACCACATTATACTATAAAAAATTATCTCCTAAAATGTGACTAATGGAGCTAGGAGACTAGTTCCATAAGGTGCAGAGTGACCTTAATTTCTTATATTTACATAAATAAATTTAAATTATAAATAAAAATTATTTTTATAAATAGAAGCATGTCAAAAGCATATATAATTTCCATCCTATATATAACGTGTACGCATTATAATGCGTACATGTTATAACGTGTATGTGTTTTGTGTTTTCTCTTTTTTGAAGCCATGTCTCAAGGCTTGGGATCTGGTTTGGATCCCCAACCCTAAGGCATGGACCTACACAAATATAGAAAATAGTGTGTTTTTGCAAGAAAATGTAAAAACTTCTACTTCCTACTATGATAAATCAACATAAAACGATCGATCCATGTTTAAAAACATTATACCACAACGTAGAGAAAACAATCTTACTTTATAGAAATATAATTCTTCAATTTTTTTGACTAATATAAGGTTTCCATATTATTTATTATCTAACAATGCATTTTTATAGCTATTTTTTGAATTTTAAACATGTCTATCTTTTGTCGTTATCTTTTTTTCGACTCATCAAAATTGAATAAAAAATTTTAGTAAGCAAAAACTAGGGACTAATTCCTATACATATTTTTAAACAAAAATCTTATTTTTAATATTTTTTTGAGGTAGTTAGGTGGGGCACGATTTGGAGCTCCATGCTATTTTTCAAAACTTAAAATTTATATACTAGAAAAATCCTTTATAAAAAATACTCATGCTAAAAAAATCTAAAAAAAAATCTATTACCCAAATTATATGCTCCTAGCTATCTTTCTACCCAAGGGTTGTGAAAAATACTAAATGGTGCTAAAAAAAATGGTGGGGGGCATGAAGAGTCACTCTATTATGTTTTTTTAACAAAAAAAACGAGCACATGTTGGTTTTTTAGTTATTTGACCCCACTTAAAATCATCCGTTTTCAATAAAATTTAATATCTTAGAAACTAGACTCAAAATTCTATGATTCATATTCCTACAACATCTTCCAATTTTGAGTGTAACTATTTCAAAAAACTCATACAAGTTGAAGTTTTTTATTTTTTAGAAAAATGTGTCCACTTAAGACCCCCTTTTGGCCCCCCCAACTTGGTGCACTTACCCATATCTTTGATGGTTTTGTCTTTGAATCTTGTTTTTCTTCCTCTTCTAAGAATGATATTGAGTTATGACATGAAATACTTGGTCATGTAAATTTCAAAAAGATCTGTATGATATGTCTAGACTGAATCTTGTTGTTGGTCTTCCAAAGATAAAATCATAGATTATGAAACTAGTGAAAGTTTCCTATGTGGTAAGCAACATGCTCAACCTTTTCACAAACAACATGATCCTAACTCCTCTTAGTTATTAGAACTGATTCATAGTGATGTAAGATGTCCTCTTGAATTTCCTTCTCTTAGTGGTGCATTTGTATGTTGTTTTCTTCATTGATGACTTATTCTAGAATGACTTGGTCTTATTCCATCAAAAAAAAGTTTGATGTCCTATCTAAATTTCAACAATTTAAAGCTCTAGTTGAGAATGCTTCTAATCTAAAAATTAAAATAATTAGGACTGATAATGGAGGTGAATATGTCAATAAAGAGTCCTTTGATCAGTTTTGTGTTTCATGTGGGATTCAAAGAGAGCTAAATACTCTTTATTCCCCCCAGAAAAAATGGTATTGCAGAAAGGAATACTATAGGACTGTATTAGAAATGGCTAGGAGTATGATTCATGCTTCCAACGTGCCTAAGTTCTTATGGGCTGAAGCTAATGAACACTTTCTGTGTATATTATTAAATAGAGTACCTACTAAATCTCTTCATCCAAACTAATCCTCATGAAGTATGGGCAAAGTAAAAAACTTGATATCTCTCACCTTAAGAATCTTTGGTAGTCCTTACTTCTATCTTCATTCCAAAAGCACAAATGAGGAATAAGCTTGATCCAACATTGTTATGCTTGTATTTTTGTTGTTTTCTATGGCTATAAAATTAAAGGATTGAGATTTTATGACCCATTCAAGCATGATATATATTGAATACATAGAAATGTTTCAAGTCCCAGAGAGATAACTTTCTCTGATGATCCTCATGAACCCTCCTCTGCCACTCTAGAAGATAGAGCGTGATATTTGTTCTCCTGACATTATGGAAACAAAAGTTCAAGAGGCTTGACTCATCATAACCTAGATATGATGGAGATTGAGGGGGAATCATCCCAAACTATCTTGCAACCTAAGATTCCTAAATAGTGTTAAAACTCTTGCTCAAAAATCTCAACTTGATAGTCTTAGAAAGACTCACTAGAAGTCCAACATACCTATCATGCCTTGATGACACATCTATGAGGTAGAACCAAAATCCTTTGAAGAAGCATCTCAAGATGATAGATGGATTCAAGATATGGAGGATGAATACAATGCTTTAATTAAAAATGCACACTTGGGAACTAGTCCCCTCCTCCTTCTCAAGAGAAGCATTTTAGGATCTAGATGGTTGTTCAAAATTAAATATAACTCTCTACGAGAGATTGAAAAGTTCAAGGAAAGGCTGGTAGCTTGTGGTTTCACTCAGAAACCAAGTTTTTATAGACTATGTTGAGACCTTTGATCTTGTTTCTAAGATGAGCACTGTAAGATTTCTTCTTGGATTAGCCTACCCAATATGGCTGGGACATTCACCAAATGGATGTAAAAAAATGACTTTTTTTAAATGGTGACTTAAAATATAGAAATCTATATGAGTCAGCCTAAAGGTTTTGAAGAACCTGGTAAAGGAGACTTTATGTCTGTAATCTTAAAAATTCTTTGCAATGTCTTAAACAAGCTCCTGGAGCTTGGTATGCTAAAATTAATTGTTTCTTTCAAGACCTTGGCTTTACTAATTATTGTTTTGATAATGATTTTTCTTAAATTGAAAACAATCATATTGTCCATATTGTCTTATATGTTGATGATATTTTGATCACTAATAGTGATAAAAGCATAATTGTTGAAATCAAAAAAAAAAAAGATTAAAACAACGGTTCGAAATGATTGATTTGGGTTTATTAAATCATTTTCTTGCCATGATTATCATTCAAGATCATAAAATTATTGTTGCATCTCAATCTCAGTATGTTATTAATATTCTTAAGAGATTTAACATGTTTGACTATAAGCATGTTTCCATTCCTATTGAAGTTGGTGTTAAGTTTGATCCTAAACCAGCTTTTACTAAATTTGATCCTACTCTTTATAGGAAGCTAGTTGGTAGTTTGATCTATTTGACTATTACTAGACCTGGTATTTCTTATGTAATGGGAGTAGTGTCAATATTTTTGCAAGAACCTTATGAGGATCATTGGAAATTGGAAACAAAAAATTTGAAATATATCAAAGTCACAATCAATTTTGGTCTTGTTTATTCTTCTTCTAATGATGCACAATTATTTGGTTATTATGATTATGATCATGTTGGTGATGTTGCAAATAGAAATTCTACTTCTGGATACATTTTCAATCTTGGTGCAAGCGTTATCACTTGCAAAAAACAACCAACATTGTTTATCTCTTCTATTAAGGAAGAGTATAGGAGTGTCGTGGAAGTTGTTAAAAAAGCTATGTGGCTGAAAAGGTTGTTGGTTGATTTGCACATGAATGTCAAAGAGAGTACTAATCTTCTATGTGAAAGTCAGAGTTGCATTTCTCTTGTAAAAAATCTAGTTCAACATCAAAGAGAAAATCATATTGAAGTTCATATGCACTTCATCAGAGAAAAATTCCATAATGGTGATATTGATCTCCAGTTTTGTCCAACTGAAGATCGGGTTGTAGATATCTTCACAAAATCATTGTGTTCTGTCAAGTTTTACAAATTTCATGTCTTTTTAGGCATGTCATAGTTTCCCTTGAGGGGGAGTGTGCATGAAAATTTCACCTCTTAGCGGCATGTTTAAACTTCCAATACCTCCTCCAATTGTAATAAGTAAATGTGTCACTATTTTGTGAAGTTACTTGTAAATCCCAGTGAAGCTTTAGTCATGGGTATGCCTTTAGCTCCATAATTTGTTATAAGTCTTCATATTATAAAGCATCGGTCTTATGAGTCTTTGTTAGGGAATATCTGTGTATTTCCCTCATTGGTATGCTAATCATAAATCACTGTTGTTGATTCATGGGTCTGAAACTTGGCATGTCTGATTGTCTTCTCCCACTTAACATTAAGGGGAGTATTAGGGTGTTAATGTCAATTGGGATTAGCCACTTGGGCATGCCCCAACATGATTATAGTTTGTCTAATCAAAATTTAATGTGTGAAGTCTTTCACACTCAAAGAGTGAAGCGGTCTAACTGATTCACCCACCCAATTTATTGGATGATCACTTTTGGGATTGACTATCTAACTGTCTACAATGGCTATGCAGGATTTTATTAAAGACTGCAAGCTGTCTGTAGGAAGTTTTCATTAAATAAAGTATTGGCTATTGAACAAGCAAGAGACATAGATTTGTAAATGTGTAAAATAGCTAAGGAGCGAAGTGGAATTGTTGGGTAAAATTGTATCAGATTCATAATAAAAGATAGTGCTTTTACAGTGGATTTTTTTCCTTTGAGTTTCTCCACTTAAATTTGGTATAGTTTGTTTTTGTTCTTGTTTATTATTTGCTTTCATCTCTAGTTCATTAAACTCTATTATTTGTAATCTATTTCAAGCTATGTTTTCTTCCAATCGACTACATATCATTATCTATAATATTCGGCATTAATGGTGGATCTGTGATCTCTGGGTTACATTTTCCTTGCTAAATCTAACATAAGATATGTAAACAGTGTATAATCTACCAAACAATGTAGTAATGTAAATGTAGATCAAGAATTTCGCGTTTGTTACCTGTCCAAGTTAATGTACCAAACTAAACACAAAAACCCTGAAAAACTCCAATGAAATCGATACCTGATGAAGATGTAGACGGATGAGGAAGCTGATGTAGACAAGACGGGCGCACACGAGCAATTTGCACAATAGCTCCGAATAACCTGCAAAACACCGATGCTTGACAGAAAAAGACCACGTTAAAAGATATTTAAGTGGACTGCCCAAGAAGCGGGTCCGAGAAGCGATGAGCTTCCTCGACGGATGTCAGTCCACGTTTTCAATAAAGAAAAGAAGCATACATGATAAAAGATATAAATAAAGACTAGATTTTCTGATTGCAGTAATAAAACAGAAACTGAACAGCAGACAGAAAGTACAGAAAATAGGGAACTGCGAAATAATG
The DNA here is from genome assembly GCA_019776745.2 of Taxus chinensis. Lineage (NCBI taxonomy): Eukaryota > Viridiplantae > Streptophyta > Pinopsida > Cupressales > Taxaceae > Taxus > Taxus chinensis. The sequence goes on along the minus strand of CM034154.1, from coordinate 463,980,921 downwards.
CTGGATTTGTGTTACCTGTGACCTTTTACCTGTCTGCAGTGAAATCGGCGTCGACTGGGTATAATCGGCGGCGACTGATGTGATCGGCGTCGACTGGGACTGATCGGCGTCGACTGGATAAGATCAGTGTCCACTGAAGGCAGACTGACCAATCAGGGACTGTGCGATGAGATTCGGGGATTGGAAGGTGAATGTAGTCTGCAAGATGTGCCGAAGATGGAGAGACGCTGAAACAGAGTCACTAGATGATAGATGATGGTGTATGATGTTGATATGATACGAGCAGAGTAACGGTGCTCCTCTCAGGGATTGATTAGGACAGGATCTGCCCTAACTGAGACAATTGATGCTAAAAAGATCTCTCTTTCTTGCAACCTGAATCTTTCTCGCTCTCTGTTCGTGCGTAAGTGCTTTCTTTCTTCGCTCGTTCGTCTCTTTTCGGTCCTTCGAAACTGAGCCATGGACCTGCTTTTATAATCGGCGCCGCTCCTATAAAATCGGTGCCGACCAAATGGGTCGGCGCCGATCGCGGAGAAGACTCCCGAGATGGCCAAAATTGATCGATTCGAAAAAGACAAGACTTATCCCGACCACGGGAAATATCCCGCTTAGGGAAGATTTAAAAATGGATGTGATACATGGGTAGAATAAATTTGGGGTAGATAAGTGATTAAGATGCATGGGAAGAAGCGTAATTAAATATTTAATTATTTAATTACTCATGGGTAAGATGTGATGTGATGAATTAAATTTAGAGTAAGTGATTAAATCACAAATTGGATAATATCCCAAGGGGATAGTTGGTGACGTGAACGTGCCCCAGGTTACCTAAAACGAATGTGAGGGACACTAAATTGAGAAACCAATTTAGGTGTCTACATTTTGCCCTTTTGTCAAGTAACTTGCGATAAGCAAGGTTATGAGACAAAAACAAGGAGATGGAAGAAGAGAAGAACTTGTGGTGATGTGATCCCCCTCAAACTAGGGGATGGGATGGATGATAGAACAGACGATCCCGAGTTTGAAAGAGGTAGATGGAAAATGCAGGATGCCCCAGTCGGATAGCTGGAGTAGAACTGACCATTGAGGATGCATAAAAATAAACACAAGGGCAGCAGCCTAAGGAACTCACATTGGTAGGGAAAACTAGCCGGTCTCCTCATGAGACGACGTTAGTGCCTACAGACCCATGAGTGTAAGGAGAACTACAAAATAGTCAGCATCTAGAGAGAGACACATTGGTAGGGAGAACTAGACGGTCCGATAAATCAGACGACGTTAGTGCCTACAGACCCGTTTACTCTAAGCTGCCGAAAGATACGAGTGTCCCATGCAAAGGGAACAAACCCGAAATAGACAATGACATCTAAAAGATGTGCCAAAAGGCAAGATTCAGCACACAACAATGATCAGATAGATGAGAAAGCCAAGCATCAACACTATGGCAAACAGACAGGAAAAATCGGCGGCGACTAAACTAATCGGCGCCGACCAAATCAAGCGGCGTCGACCCAAAAAATCGGCGCCGACCAATCCAGACGCATATAAATATGCAGACGGAAAACGTAAACGATTAATTTGCAACGTGACGATTGATTCAGACAGAGATAGATTTTGATTTGAACACAATGGAAGCCTCTGGGAGCGGACAGAAGCGCAGGAGGACACGACCTGGGGTAAGTAGTCACTGTTGAACCCACTTTTCTTAGTTTTTTTTTTTGTTGTAGGCATGTCCCCCGAGTTTCCCTTGAGGGGGAGTGTTCAGGAACATTTCCCTCGTTTAGCGCATGTGTAAACGTTCCAATACCTCCTCCATTGTAAGAATTAAATGGGTCACGATTTTTGTGAAGTTACTTGTAATCCCATGAAGCTTTCGTCATTGTGTAATGCCTGTAGCCCATAATTTGGGATAAGTCTTCATATTAAAGCTCGGTCTTTATAGTCCGTTGTTAAGGGAAGATCTGGTGATTTCCCTCATTGGTATGCTAAGCATAATCACTGGGGGGTGATCATGGGTCTGAAACTTGGCAGGGCGGAGGGTCTTCTCCCCCGTACTCATTAAGGGGAGTATTAGGGTGTTTAATGTCAATTGGGATTAGCCCACTTTGGGCAGCCCCAACATGATTTATAGTTTGTTAATCAATTTAATGTGTAGACGTCTTTCACACTCAAAGAGTGAATCGTTCTCAACTGATGCCACTCCCACCCAATTTATTGGATGATCACTTTGGATTGACTATCTAAAACTGGCTCAATGGCTAGGCAGGATTTTATTAAAGATGCAAGCTGTCTGTAGGAAGTTTTTTCCATTATAAGTATTGGCTATTGAACAAGCAAGAGACATAGATTTTGTACAATGTGTAAAATATCTAGGACGAAGTGAATTGTTGGGTAAAAGGTACAGATTCTAAGAAAAGCTAGTTTCTTTTTACAGTGATTTTTTTTCCTTTGGAGTTTCTTCTCCACGTAAATTTGGTGATCGTTTGTTTTTTTGTTCTTTGTAATTGGCGGTCATCTCTAGTTCATTAACTCTAATTAGTGTATCTAGTTCACCTATGTTTTCGTCCAATTCGACTACATAGCAGTATCTATAAATATGCGGGCATTAAGGGCGGATCGGTGATCTTCTGGGTTTCCAGTTTCCTTGCTAATCTCACATAAATAATGTATAAACAGGGGTATAATCTACCAAACCATGTATATGGTAAATTAGATCAATAATGTGCGTTTGTTACCGGTCCAGTAATGTACCAAACTAACACAAAAAACCCCTGAAAAACTCCAATGAAATGATACCTGATGAAATTAACGGATGAGGACTGATGGTAGACAAGACGGGCGCACACGACAATTTGCACATAGCTCCGAATCCCGCAAAACACCGATGCTTGAACAAAAAAGACCACGTTCAAAGAATATTTAAGTGGACTGCCCCAGAAGCGGGTCCGAGCAGCTGATGAGCTGCCTCGACGGATGTCATCCAACTGTTTTCCCAATAAAGAAAAGAAGCATACATGTAAAAGATATAATAAATACTGATTTTCTGATTGCAAGTAATAACAGAACTGAACAGCATACCTAAGTACAGAAAATAGGAACTGCCGAAAACTGCTTGATTTGTGTTACCTGTGACCGTTTTACCTGTTCCGGCATTGAATCGGCTCGACGGTATCCTCGTCGCGGCTACTGATGTTCGGCGTCGACTTGGGACTGACGGCGCGACTTGATAACGATCAGTGTCCACGAATGCAGACTGACAATCAGGGACTGTGCGATGAGATTAACGGCTGATTGGAAGTGAATGATCTGCAATTATGTGCCTTAAGAGGGAGAGACGCTGCAACATAGTCACTAGAGATGATGATGGGTAAGAATGTTGATATATACAGCAGAGTAACGGTGCTCCTCCCAGGGATTGATTCGGACAGTTCTGCCCTAACTGAACTAATTGATGCTAAAAGATCTCTCTTTCTCTCTCTTTCTTGTCACACTGAATCTTTTCTCGCTTCTGTTCGTTGCGTAAGTGTTCTCGCTCGTTTCGTCTCTTTTTTCCCGGGCCTCGGAACTGGCCATGGACCTGCTTTTATAATCGGCGCCGCTCCTATAAAATCGGTTTTTGGGCCCCGACCAAATGTGTTCGTCGCCCGATCTCGGAGAAGACTCCCGATATTGCCAAAATTTGATCGATTCGAAAAAGACACGACTTATCCGACACGGGAAAATATCCCGCTTAGGGAGATTTAAAATGAATGTGATACTGGTCGAATAAATTTTGGTAATGTGATTTAAGATGATGGAAGAATCGTATTAAAATATTTTAATTTTTATTAACTCATGGGTACGATGTGTGTGCTGAATAACTTAGAGTAGTGGATTAAATCACAATTGGATAATATCGCTCAATGGATAGTTGGTGACTGAACGTTCCCCAGGTTGCCCTAAACGAATGTGAGGGACCTAAATTGAGAACCAATTAGGTGTCAACATTTGCCCCTTTTTGTCAAGTAAGTGCATAAGCAAGTTATGAGACAAAACAGAGAGTGGAAGAAAGAGAAGAAACTTGTGGTGATGTGATCCCCCTCCAGACCAGGGATGGGATGGATGATAGAACATACGAGCCCGAGTTTGAAAAGAGGTAGAATGGAAATGCGAGCCCCATTCGGATAGCTGTAGTAGAACTGACATTAGATCATAAATAAACACATGGCATCATCCTAGGAAACTCACATTGGTAGGAAAACTAGGCCGGTCTCCTCATGAGACGCGGACGTAGTTAACCTACCACCCATGAAGGTGTAAGGAGGAACTACAAAATAGTCAGCATCTAGATAGAGACACATGGGTAGGGAGAACTCTAGCGGTCGATAATCATAAATCAGACGACGTGATTGCCCTACATACCTTAACGCTAGCTGCCGAAATACTAGTGTCACCATGCAAGGGAAACAAACCCGAAATATACAATACATCTAAAAGATTGCCAAAAGTCAGAGATTCAGCACCCAAACAATGATCAGATAGATGAGAACCAAGCTCAAACACTATTGCAAACAGACAGTAAAATCGCGGCGACTAAACTAATCGGCGCCCGACCAAAATCAACGTCGTCGACCAACAATCGCGCCGACCAATCCATACTCATATAAATGATGCAGACGGGAAACGAAACGATTAATTTGTCAACGTGACGATTGATGCTACAGATAGAGAATTTTATTTGACCACCTGAACCGCTGGAGCGACAGAGCGCATGAGGACCCGACCTGGGGTAAGGAGTCACTGTGACCCACTTTTTCTTAGTTTTTTTTTTGTGTTTGATTTTCCATGCATAGGGAGGCCAGGTTTGGTTTAACGCCTGGCCTCGCAGTCGGCGGCCGATTGGTATCATCGGCTCGATTGTTTGGATCGGCGTCGATTGGTAGTAATACGGGTGCCGACTGAATGAACGACGCCATTTGACCAAATCGACGCCGATGGAAAGAATTTTTAAAGCATTTCCTTTGTTTTGGATTGTTATTGTTTTGGAAGATGAGATTTATGAAAATAAGAGACTAATTATGCTTTTGGATGTCGTTGATGCAGGCACGATAGACCTCTTCATATGATTGATCCATCCCTGACGATTAGAGACGAATCCTCCTATTACAGATGCAGACTGGCAGCAGTTATAGCGAGCCGGGCTCGGGGGTTTCATATTACAGACGAGTGCCACGGATGTGAGCTCATGCTGCATTATGCGACTGTGGGACAGCACACGTGCACATTTTGGTGTATGACGGTGAGATGAACTAGCACCATGAGGATATACAGGATCCCTCCATTACCGATTACGGGGGACCCGATTGAGATCACAACCCCCACCCCGAGAGCGCACAAGGGCCCCTGGTGCGATTGTACAAGATACAGATCAGAATACGTCAGAGAATAAGTACCTGGGCAGTGAGGATATCCCACCATTACAGACAGGATAATCCCTCTGATCAGTCGGATAACCGGTTCAGATGGCTATATCTTAGTTTGCCTTGCCAGACCAGGAGGTTGGAGATTCCCATTGCCTAACTTCTAGACTGCGTGTGTCGACTCTTGCATCAGACAAAGTTTTGGCCTTCGCTGTGCCTGATAGCTCAGATTTCGATGAGCTAGGATGTACACTACTGGTCGGAGGAGGTGATTGACGTAGCTTTGTGCTCCCATGCTGGGCGTATGAGCACATACAGTGATTAAGAAACATCCGGGCTTCCGTGGATGCAGCAGTCAGTGGGGGGTGTGGACGTATGATTTTCGTGGATGAGGCTAACATGGCCTCTGAGACACAGGAGATCACTGAGTGGTACTACTCTCGAGCTTTCAGACGCTACAAACACCATATCAGGTTATTCTTGGAGACCAGATCGTGCATTTCCGATTGGGTGGTCATGATGCCCCATTGGTAGATGTGAGACGAGCCGAGTGGTCGAGGTCCAGACCATGATATGTGGGAGCTAGTCCCATTTTTCACATCGGATACTGAGGCAGTTGGACTTGTTCAGGAAGTTCCACGTCCACATACACGCCATATAGGCTAGATAGCAGAGGAAATTTGCCGATTTGATCCCAGGCAAGACCCATGCGAGGCGCCCCGACCTTCCACGACAGTATGATGACGCGGTGATGAGGCTATGGCATCTTTGTATACACTGACTCCACGAATCTCCCGCCGCTTATATACTGGTGGAGCATACATAGCTGCGACACTAGACGGTTGGAGGAGAGCATGCCACACTGAGTACAACACATCAGTTTCTCGGAGGAGCTCAGGCCTTGACAAGAGAGAGGGTTCCCTGATATCAGAGACGAACACCGCTCGCCAGGAGCGAGATACCAAGCGAACGCTCCCATTCAGCAAGGTATCTTATCTTGCCGTGACCCCGGGAGTCCCTTAGGCCAATACGGACGAAACTGTTGCCACATGGTCTCTTCGTGTAGACAGGGTGGGGGCAGGGCACGGCTCAGAGGCACCACCAGCACGCCAGCATCCCAGCAGCACCTTTAACAGCACCGGGTATGTGAGCCTAACACATACCCGTCTCTCCTGGGCTGAGTGAGATCTTATTGATGATGCTCTATGCGCAGCATGCCCCAGATGTGCCTCGAGTACGGGGCTAGGAGAGAGTAAGCTACCGCTACAGGCGAGCGGAGCCTAGGCGGAGGGATCACTGGATTGACCTTAGGTGGGCCGAGACCTCCAGCAGCAGGTGCTTCGAGCTCTCTAGCGGCGGTCATGAGGGAAGAAGCCCGGGTGCCGATGAGGGTGGAGGATATAGTGTCCTCCACACGCTTCTATTTCACCATATCGAGATGTGGGAGGATTGTATTGGTACATATGATGTATCGCGTTCGACTTGGTGAAGGTCCATTGTATAGATGGCTCGATTGGAAAAGCCACCCTTTTTTGTAAAACACACATGTATATAATATAGATCATCATATTATTGGTCATCTGATTGTACTCATGTTGGTAATGTTGGATATACATGGATAACTGGGAATAGCGAAAAATAATATGATTAGAGCGATACTAGACTATGGAAGAGAAGTAGAGGTACGGCGGGGGAGAGAACAATTGGAGGGGGGGGAGGTGGGGGAGGGGGTGGGGGGGGAGGGGGGGGGGGGGGGGGGTATGGAGAGGAAGACCGGGGTCACAGATGCGAAAGTAGGCGGGTACCTTGGGACAGGCGGACGATCTCGTTATAGCTGCCTATTATGGGGGCCCGAGATGAAAGAGCAAAGACCGACATGAAGGGAGGATCCGCCAGAAAAAGAGGCGGCGCCGGACCGGTTCGAACTCCCGAACCTGACATGGCTGTACATAGGGGCAACAGACACAAGCGATATCTCAAAGTAAAAAAGAGGACAGCGGTAAGGTGAGGATGGGTAGTGCAAACCAGAGGAGAGGGAGGCAATCAGGGAAGACCCGAAGAAAGGGTAGGGGGGTGGGAAGGGTCACGGATTCAACGTTTGTACACAGTTCATCTCACCTCGCTGGAATCTGCTTGCTGCTTGCCCTGTTGCTCCCCTCGCTTGCTTGGGCCTCCTTCAGCCTGCTCTCTCTCCGCTGTTCCTGTGCTTCGCTCGCTTGCTTTCCTTTTTGCTCTCTCGCTTTGCCCCTTCTCTTGGCTGGCCCTCGCTTTTCATATCATTGCTGGCTGCTCTCCCGCTGTACCTTGCTGTCTGGATTACGCTAGACTGCTTAAGTCCCTTAGATGTTCCGTATTTTTCCTTATATTTTGATGGCTAGCTAGCATAAATGTAGTTTGCTTATCTGGATGTAATTGTACTGCGCATGCATACAGATAGATTTTTTGATATAGATAAGATGAACCTAGATAGAAGATAAATTTGATTGAAGTTAACATTTACACTGCCAAATTGACAGGGTTGCCGAGACAAGAAAGGAGATACTCTTACAAGAGCCACAGATGAAAGCCGGAAACAACTGTACTTCGAAGAGAGATACTCAGGAGAAGAAAGAAAAAGAGAAGTTGACTTCCAACCACCATGATAAATCCAGAAAGGAACCAAAAGACCAAGCATACCGGCCCTCTATAAGAGCAATAAGCTACACTACTATCGTCAAACCAGATCTTGGATTAGAAAGGAAAGAAAGTGAGTATCTTGTCGTAACTTACAATGACGAATCCTTCCATATTGGAAATGGTTCTCCAATGATCGACAAAGTCCTAAATCTCAACTTCATGTACTTTGACAGATAGGCAAACTGATCAATGCGGCAGTTTGCTTGATTGGAAAGACTATCGATGCGGGAAGTCTTTCAGTGATGCTAAAAAGTGTATAAATAAACTACTGAAGCTGATTGATTACAAGAACTGGAATATTGCTTGGAGGAAACATCCATCCTTCAAGGGGCGTCTGTCTTTTGAATTTAATGATACCATCCTTCGGGGTATGGTCTATTTTTCTTTTGATTTCACTTGATTAAATGTAGTGGATAGCTGTCCGTCGAGGGATCAGTCTATCTTTTTGGATAGCATCTTTTTTTTTTTTTTTTTTTTTTTTTTTGAACTGTTGAAAGAAGCTGAGTTTTTAGACCTAGATGATCAATGTAGGGGAGAGAACGAAGAAGAACATGCATTCACAACCCGAGTATATCCCGAGAAGCTACGTACTTGGGACATAGATAAGTGGTGATTCAGTATTCTACCAGGAGGAGGACCTATCCAAAAGAAACGTGCATGAGTATGACGGCCGCGATCTCATATTTAAGAACTATGCAATAGGCGGAACCACACCAATTTCACAAATACCACGCAAGTAGATGACTGGTTAATTATTACGGATGGAAATATCTGATTGGCGACCTAGGTTGTATATATATCCCGATTTTAACAGTAGAAAGGGCCGTAATGCAAAGCATTACTAGGTTCCGCTCCAGGGATCCCAATCCATGGAAGTAAATGATAACGCCCAGACCCCATATTTTATGAGTGATAATGACACCGAAGGGAAGTGAAGAAACGGCAACGGCATACGTGCGCTGAGGGGACATTTCGATAAAAGAGAGCGTGAAGAGGATGGAGGCAGGGCAAAAGACAAGGAAGCGATTGTACGGGGGAATGGCAAGTTAAAAGAAGAGAGGAAAGGAGAGAAAGACAGCAGGGGCGGGGTGGATGAGAAATAGGTTCCCATCCAGTTGGGATCAAACTTACACGTTGACCTCCTTCGAGTGTAGTGACCTTTTGATTTCCTTAAGAACAAGATCACCAATTTGGCAGTCACGATGGTGAAAGTGCTTGTGATAAGCACTTTGAAACCTCGAGATAGACCTGATGATGCTCAAGAGCGTTAATACGTCGCTCATCTAATAGTTCAGTTTTGCTAGACGTTTTGACGATAATCCCTCAGCTAGCACCAATTTCTCTGCTAGAACCACGGAGAGAAATGGGATTTGACGCCAAGGAAGGAACACAGACCTCAGACCCATAGACGAGAGAGAATGGGATATCAACCAGTTATGAGTTACAATTCTCCGTCCGAAAGCCCAGAGAGCAAAAGGGATATGTATATGCCAATCCCTAACCAGTCTCGTATATTACCTTTGCAGGATATGACGCAAATTTTATTGGAAGCTTTTCGGCTACCATTAGCTTGATGGTAGTATGGAGAAGAAAAACCTGAGCTTGATTTGAAAGCATTGCAGAGATTCTGGCAATCACGTTTTTTGAAAAGATTTACCATTATCTGTGATTACTTTGTGTGAACGTCCAAGGACAAATGATGTGTTGATAGACGAAATCAACTATGGGTTTTACCTTTGTTGAAGAAAGAGGGATAGCTTCTACCCACTTATAAAGTACTCTCATTGGCGGTAATGATAGAATAGTACGTTGTGAAACGAGTGGAATGAGACCAATAAGAGCAATAAAACCCCCTGCGAAAAAGGACCACAATCCTCGCGCAGGTTGCACTAAAGCCTAACTATGTATGTTCGTGAGATTTGGACATGTTGCGCACTTGATGCATTTCTTATTGTATTCACCACATCTTGATTATGAGAAGGCCAGTAAGAGCCCAAAACGTAAAATACGCTTGGCTACAGCTAACCACTAAAATGTTCCACCACAGATAACCGTTCATGGACTCCTAATAGTCTTGAGATGATTCATGGTTTTTTTGAGGCATCGAAGCAAAATACATCAAATCCGCGTTTATAAAAGGTCACCAGAATAGTATAGGCGGTGTGGCGCGTTGGTAAAAACCTTCTAACTTCTACCATTGGGAGTCAGCTCTGGAGAAGGCCCGAATAAGATAGATAATGCAACGTATCTGTTGATACCTACTCATCCCTGCTTATGGGTGTGTGAAGCATTGATTGACGTTAGTTTGCCCCAGATGGATGGTTGATCCAGATAGTTGACACAGCCACATCAAGACGCGACGTCTTCGTAAAAGGCTGGATAAGAGAGTCCTAAGAGCCATGGTATCCCGAATCGATTTGCAGTACGAGGAAAGGCTTGGATATGAAGTTATCGAAAGATTGGATTGGGCAAGACGATTTCGCGATATTTCGGAGATATCATTCTTGCATTGTAGACACCCGTGACTTGTTACATCGATGAGTTTCAGAATCACCAAATGTCATATGTGGCGACACCGAGATTAATGTGCATTTTGAAGACCTAAGACAAAGCTTCGTACTCAGCCATATTTTGGTGGCACTCAAATTTACTTTATGTGCTACTGGGATACGTACCCCAAGGAGGAATCATTACAAACCCCACCTCCCCGGGCTGGCTTTGGATCCATCAAAGAAGAGTTTTACTTGAAAAATGGATAGACCAAGTCAATTGTTTGATGTATTCATCGGGGAATTGAGGCAGGGGGTCACGAGTGTCGAAGAGGAGCATCACATCATCTAGTTGATCGGCAATAACTTGACCCTTGATAGCCTTTGCGGGATAAACTCGATGTTCAGAAAAACTTCAGTCATTAGCCTGAGCCAACGAGTGATACATCATTTGTTGATAACCAAGGCTTCGCATGGATTGTCTTACAGTGCTTGGACACTTGTGACAATTGTAAGTTTTCTGATTAAGAGATAGTGACGACTTAGAAGTTTTGCAAAGAAAGAGCACAACATAGTTTTTTTTCGCTTCGGAGTAAACGTCTCATACTCATGGAGGTGCGCACGGATTTAATAGACAGCTTGTTCTTTACCACACGTGGTCCCGTGCGAGATCATGGCTCCCCGAGCATGGTCAGTCACAGAGATATAAAGATAGAAAGGCTCCCCTCGCGTGGAGGTGTATAGCACAGGTGTAGAAAGACATAGTCTGTAGATCATCAAAGGCCTTTTTGCAATCTTCATCCCATTCCTCAAAATGACATTCTTTACGGAGAAGAGGGTGAAAAGGTTGCACCTTTCCCTACAATTGGGAGATAAAAGCTACGCAACTGACTGAAGACGTCCTTGGAGACTGCGGAGGTTGCTTTAAGTGAGAAGGGAGTCATCTCAGGATGGCTTTTATTTTTTGGCGGGGTCGACTATTCAATGCCCCTGATGGAGGAATGAAACCTAACAAGTTTACCAGTGAGAACGCCAATACTCATTTAGATGTATTTCAGACGAAGACAGAAGCGGATACGCCTCTCAAAGAGAGGTCCGGAGAAAAGAGATCCTGACGGCTTTTGGATTTTTCCGAGAATACGTCAACATTAAATCCTCTAACTTTTTGTGTAAGAGGTCAGGAAATGTAGCATTTGCTCGTTGATACAGGCTCTTGCTCTCTGCGTCTTACGGCCAAAAGGCATGACAACGATAGCAAAAGGTCCCCCAAGGGTTGTATGAAGGAGGTCTTATGTTGTCTTCTGTGCGATGAGGATTTTGATTATATCCATAGAACACCCTCCATAGAAAAGCATCTCATGACCCGCAGTTAAATCTACGAGTTGGCTCGATATTAGGAGAGGAAAATCATCCTTGTTTGGGGACATGCAAGATTTAAGATCTCGGAAGTCGTTACACATTCGAATCTTGCCCAGTACGCCTTGAGTTACTGGTACTAGACTTGGACCCCATTGCGGATAATCATGGTTTGGATAAGTTAGCCGAGACAAGCGTGTAACTCTTCTTTGACAAAAGGGCGACTCAGGGTTGCATTTGAAACCGAAATTTTTCTGACTGTTGTGCTGTTTGGGAAGGGTAAACGATATTGTGGACCACAATATCGGGATCGGACCCGTCACATCCTCTATGACCAGCAAAGGCTTGACGAGTTTTTGGGAGAGAAAAGCGGGAAAGTCCCCTAATTCCTGTGGATTAAAGGGATGGCGACCTTATGCTGCGAGGGTCTTCAAAGTCCCTATATTAAGGTCGCCATGGCTTCGTTGAGAAGGTAGACGGCCGAATTAATAGTCCTTGGAGATATGATCCTCTGCCCTAGATAGGTGCGGACAAATTCATGCATCCGCACAGTGATAGTGGTTGATAAGTAGGAGAGTCTTCTCAACTATTTCAGGAAAGATTAATGGTAGAGAACAGACTGACTTGTTAGTCTCATAGACTAACGGCCCTAATGAAATGGGAGTTGATCAAAAAAAAAGTTAGGTGGGATGGAATGTTCGTCATCCAAAATCAAGTGATGCTTCTGATTTAGTGGGAGAATAGTTCTAGTAAGAAGAAGGTTAACAAGAATAGTTACTGGCGGCTTTTGAAAAGGGGTTTTAAACCCGAAACTCAATTTTTGATGTGGCAAATGAGAGTATGAAGGGATTGGAGATCATGTTCCCTTGTTCATCTTTCCAGGCCAAATCTCCCCCAAAAACTTTCCACGCGATCGATATAGATAATTTTTTCAAACGTGGGATTCTTTAGATAATCAAACCCCTGTTAGCAATAGTTGGCTCTAGAAGGAGAATCCGGGCGAATATCGGAGAAGCATAGTGGAGGGAACAGAGGGGTCATAGAAGAAGTGTGGGATAAAGGAGAGAAGAGGGCCAGTGTAATGAGGGTATCAGACCGACCAGTAGATAAATTGTCCTGTGGATTGGGCAACAATGGTGACGATGCGACCAAGACCTGGTTGATATTCATGTTGTTTGTCTGGGCTACATAGCTCAATTAGGTGTGAGATGGGCCCATCGAAGAAGGAGAGAAGCTCTTCCTATTGAGAAACGCTGCAATGTCTCTTCCAGATTTTGTAAAGCCGTAATTTGGTTGCAGCATGGAAGAAGATGATGCCCCCATTGGAGACGATTCATTTTCTTTTAAAGGGGCGGACCTAATGGTCCCCCCCCCCCCCCCCCCCCATGTCGCATTGTGCAGGAAGAAAAGGATCTCCTGATTGGTGTATATTGTTTCCCTCATAGGATATTTTAATAGGCAGCGATGAGGGTTGGAATGGACACATGCCATTCGCTAATCCAGGAGCGTCCGAGGATCAAGTTATAGTGGAATTTTCCTTCGACAATATAGAAATTCATGGAGCACAAGCAGCTTCTTACCTATCGGAGGGTAAGACCACATGTTCCTAGAGTGAACTGCTCGCTTATCTTTAAAAAAATGCTCTAAGGCGAGGGTGGAGTGACCCCACATTCCTTTGGTAACTTAGTTGTTCGAATTTGTGGGAGGAAATTGAACGGTTGAGTGCGCGCCACTATCGATCAATACCACGTTTTTAAAAGGTAGTGTTTATTGATTGGACTGTGATAAGAGGGGAGCCCTCCAAATCTTCTGAAGAAAAGTGTAGGAATTTCTGAGATACTCAAAGAAATGGCGGCTATTGGAGCCATTCAATCCAACACCAACTCCCACTTGATCGCAGGGTTGGGGCTCAATCGTAATTACTGCGATTGCGACGCAGATTATGATTATAGCCGGCGATGTTTTGGGGAGGATTGATGAGTCAAAACGAGACATGTTACCGGAGCTTGGGTGAGTGCTCATGACACTCTCCCCTCAACGGATACTGGAATTTGAGTCCCGAGTGCAGCATCCGAATTGAGATCTTGGGTCGTGGGGCTGATGAGAGGAGACAACTCCTTCAGGGGCTGCGGAAATGCAACCCGTGGTTTTGATTTGGGAGAAGATGGGTATATGAATAATTTGGTCTAGTGGTGATATGGATCATGTCAATTTGAGAGTGTGGAAGTCCGTCGGCGTGAACCACTAGAGTCTGAGTGGATGGTTGAAGGTTTGATTGAGCTAGTGGCAGAGGTACTTGTTCCTCCTCCTCGACAAAGGTCACTTTTTCTTCCAAGAAGGTTCCTTGATAACGGCTTGGAGAGCTTTACATCCCTCATAATCATGACCCCCGTAGTACGGTGGTAGGCACCAAATCAACAGAGTTAAACCAAGCATGTTTCACTCCTTTCTGGTTTTATCAGCGTTTCCTCGGCGACGGTAGCTCCGCTGCCGCTTGGCTCCTTTCTGCCGGCTTCGGTGGTCCCCTCCGGTCCTGGCCTGCGCTCTCGCTCTGCGTCTCTTTCTGTCCCTTCCCCCGCCTGCCGCGGTCCAGCCTTGCCTGTTCGGTTTCCCCGTTTTCTTAGGGCTCCTCTATTTGTTGGGCCCTATGGCGGACCCGTCTTGGGTGCTGGGCTGGAGTAGATGAGCCACATGACTGACTTTGGGGGAGGGGAGCCCCTAAGAATCGATTTATGACGGCGGCTGAGATGTGACCATTTTGCTCTTTGGAGACAACGGGGGTTGCTTCGTCGATTTTATCGGAGATTTGGGATAAGATTTGATTCGGATTAGACGCAGTCCTCACGTAGGTATCAAATAGGAGGACTATAGGGTGCTTTGGGGTTTAGGTACCCGAGAAGATGAGAATCTTGATGGAAGAGGTGGCCTCTTTTGGGTAGTAACTCTACTTTTAGGGGTGTTGATGAAAAGAAGATGATGTTTGATGGATTGTGTAAGAAGGACGCCTTCTCACGGGCAAATCCAACGTTTATGTAGGCGTGGAAGGAGATTTTTGGGAAGAGCCACCAAGGGTCTTGAGGGTCGAAAGATGATTTTCCCTTTTCAGGGATGGTGACACCTTCCACGTCTAAGGGACTGTAACCTTTTCGGAGGAATGAATGGGGAGGTACTGAGGGGGTAGTGTTAGATTTTGGTTGTCGCGGTTTAGGTTAGATCGAGTGTGCAGGTGGTTTTGTGTTACTTCTTTTGATTTTCCTTAATAGGTGAAGTAATCCCTATTGAGGAGAAGGAGTGATGACGAAGGAGTGGCCTTGCGGAGGGAGAACTCTTGATTTAGTTTGAAAAGATGATAAGGAAGGTTCAAGATTGAAGACACTTCCGTCGAAGTCGACAATTTATGGGTACATTTCACCACAGGCATAGTTGCGGCGGTATGGGATCAACGGAAGTAGATGTGTCCATAGTGGGAAACTCGGAAAGGGATTATTGCTATCGAGCATGACAAGAATTCTGAGGATGAGACAGATGCGGATGACACGTCCAGGATGATGGAAGGTCAATAACATAAGGAGCGAGAGAGAATGACGCATTCTTAGTAATGTGGGATTTCAATCGGGTTTGTCCTAAGATATTGGAACTCCCGTGATTGATGAAGAGGAAGGAGGATCTGATGCGATTGTATGTGTTTGCAGATGATGTTATTTAGAGACCGATTCTGTCATGAGATAAATTGATCAGTGTGGGTGTTTTTGTTTTTTGAGATTCGGAAGAATTATGATTTGGGGCTGATTGGGGACAGGGTGTTTAAAAACGTCAAGTTCTTGATTTGGGGGAGCATTCGGATTATCCGAGGATAGCCGCCTTTTGTCAGATGAATTTTTGGACAAGATTTTTTTGGAAAGTCTGACCTCGTTCGATGTCATGACTTTTGTTCGGTGATACTGACCGAAATCGTTTTTCCTAAACCAGAAAGGACCGTTCTCGACGAGGCATCAATAGCCCTACTGTTGGAGCGTTCGATCATTGCGAACTTCCCACATTTTTTCTAAGATAGAGGCATATAGATTTCCCCCTGAGGAGCAAGGATCTGAAGATGAGGCCTTTCGGTAGAGAAGGGCTCTTCGTGATGGGTATTAGGAGGTACTATCGGTTCTTTGGTGTTTTTAAATACGATAGCATTTGTGGACCCTTGATCTTATCTTTATGAGTAAAGACTTTGGTTGGGAAAGCGAGAGAAAGCTTGGTTTTAGATGGAACGAAGTTTTAGCTTCTCCTTGTTCAATGGCGCAGAGCAAGTTTGCGTGCCCTGTAAAGTCCCTTCAAAGGTCTGAAAATTGGATCCTTCGAGTGGAAGAATGTGATTAGCCCACTATCTGGGTGAACAACTCGATTTATTGGGATTGAGAAGGGAGAAAGACCAATGGGTTGATTATCCTCTCCAACGAGCGACAAGTCTGCTATAGACACATCGTCGATTGGTAATGTTAATAAGATCTGTGATCGAGATCTTATCGACGATATTTATTGAGAAGTGTGTCACAAACATCTGGGCCAATTGAGAGAAGAAAACAACGAATGTTGAGGGATGTTATTGTACCAGTCCAAAGCGGACCCGCTAGAGACATAGGAAAGGTACGGGAGCATGAGTCCTGTCCTAGGACGATAAGGAGCAAGCATTTTGAATGCTTTGCAATGTTGTTGAGGGTCCTGCCGACTATTAAATTTTGAGAATTTGGGAAAGTTCCCCATGGGGAGATAAGTCTTAAAGCCAACCTGACGGATGAATGGTTTCAGTGCACACTTCTTCAAAGGAGTATAGGACGGGCTCCTTTTGTGGAGGCTTCCAAGTCTTCAATTTTCTTGAAGAGAATTTGAACTACGGTCGTATTGGGGAGGAGGTAACATGGGATTCTACATAAAGCAAAGTGGTGGATGTTGTGAGGTGTCAAAATGTGGGATGATTTGTTGATTTGGTGTGATGGTAAGCAGGAATAACCAGGGTTTTGGGTGCACGCTGTGAGGTTATTTTTGTGAGGTAGCTTGCGTATAGGCAGTCTGTGAGATAATAAGTGGTTTTGAGAAAATATAGGTTGGTGACGGATGGAGCCTGTGTTGTGGACCTCCTATGTTTTGATTGAATAGGGACAAATTGAGTGAATATGGGTGTTGGTCCTATTGGTACATGTTGGGGACAAACCTGAACGGGGCCTTCTAACGCGCTTGTTACCAAGGGTGCTGATACTAGGGAAGTGGTCGAAGGTCACAGTTGCTGGAATATTGGGAAGAAGATTGCTGGATTACGAGAAGTAGGAACCAATTGACTACCGAAGGTGGTTTGGCTCAGAAGAGTACTGACTTGAGACACAATAGAGGGCATAGATGAATTAACAGCGATATCGGGGTTTTTTTTGCACGACGCACTCGTTATCGCAAGGCAGAAACCTCTCAAAGTAGGTTTGAGGATAGTTTTGGAGGTAGACTGCATAATTAGGAAAGGTAAGGCAATTTGAGACCTAGTCAACATGTTGTGGAAGAGAAAAAGAGGCACAAGACCTCCCCCTTTTCCGTGGCTCGAGACGGAGAGAGTATGAAAACTTTCTACATAGGGCCTGGGATGAACCACGAGGATAACGTACACTTTTTGGATTGGTGGTCTTGATCAGATATTCGAATGAACTTGTTGTAACTGGTATCCATGAGGGCTACCGATTGCGATCAATGAGCAGCTGAAATTCAGGATCCCCGCTATGAACTAGACTCAACCAAGATATTTCTGATGGACGAGGAGAAGTTGGACGGGATGGGATTGTTTTGGCTTGATGGAAAGGATATATACGACCAGAGGGGGAACCCACTACAGTGGGTCCCGAGGAAGATTGGAGGGGTGCCGAAAAACATCCACGCTGGGTGTGATTTCGGAGGAAGAAGGAACCTTCTGTGGGGCCATTTCAAAAACAAAAACAGATTGTGACCCGGGTGATACCGGCATAAAGCAAGCAAAAAGAAAGATTGTCCTGCTAATGCACAACAATTCAAGCAGCGCAGTATTATCCATCTCTTTTTAAATTTTGATGCTTTTACGAAAAGAATTTTTAGGGAAGGCTTAGAACGAGTACTCAGATAGCCAAACTAGTATGGTTTTGGGTAAATGGTGTGTGAGGAGTCCCGAAGGTCACTTCAGTAAAATACGGTCTGCCCTTGATATAGGGCCACCCCCGCACTTTCACCACCGCTTGCGATAAGGGACTCGTGCTTTGCCAATATTAATATACCAAAATCTGCCGTGACTTTTATACAAGCGCGGCCCGAGTACCGCGTATGCTCTTCCTCTTTGATATACTTTCCAGTAGGGCGAGGCCATGGTAAGGAGTTTTGTTTAGATGCTTTATACCTAGTGCTTGGCTTTTTGTGTGCAGGGTGAAAATCAATCAAATAGGGTCACTACCCGCTTTGAATCAATTCCCAACCTAATTAAGACTAGATGAAAAATCATGCGCAATGACAAGAAAAGGTTCTTTTTAATCACTAAAACAAATGTTGATTTCGCTGAAGACCATAAACAAGACGTTCTTTCCCAAATGCGATTAAGTTCCCTTTAAGCACCAAAGATTGAGTGTTTGATGTGATGACAACCAACAAAGAATCCTAAAAAGAGAAACACTGAAAAAGAGAATACCTGTAGGTTAGCTCTCCAAGGTGTGTGGACTCAAAAGCACGTTGTGGAGCTGCTTTCCCTCGAACAATCCCACGATGCAAAGCAAAGTGCTTTCCCAAGAAAAATCAAGCAAACAACAAACAAGATCCGTAAATATATCATCCAGATAATGTGAAACAAAAAATGTCTAAAATATAAAAATTTCCAGATAATGATTTTCGCCTAACAAAGCAAGATTGAATACTGAACACAGAAATGCTCAGAATAGGACCGTAGAAATCAGTGAAGAACAGAAGTAACAAAGTTCAAAACTAGAAGAATGAAACTTATACCAATAAGGGACTTTGGGGTCAGGTCCCCACCAGGGCCGTGCCAGAATGTAGATCAAGATTTTGCGTTTGTTACCTGTCCAAGTAATGTACCAAACTAAACACAAAACCCTGAAAACTCCAAGAAATCTATACCTGATGAGATGGTACCGGATTATGAGCTGATGTAGACAAGGACGGCGCAGCATTAGCCAATTTGCACAATATCTCCTAAGAACCTGCACACACACCCGATGCGTGACAGAAAAGAAAACGGACCACATTAAAAGATATTAAGTGGACTGCCCAAGAAGCGGTCCTAGAATCGATGAGCTTCCTCGACGGATGTCAGTCCACTTTTTCAAATAAAAAAGAAAAGAAGCATACAATGACTAAGAAATATAATAAAGACTAGATTTTTCTGAGCGGCAGTAAGAAACACGAAACTGAACATCAACAGAAAGTACAGAAAACCGGACGTGAAATAATGCTGATTTTGTGTTACCTGTGACCTTTTACCTGTCTGCAGTGAAATCGCGTCGACTGGGTTTCTAATCCGCGGCGACTGATGTGATCGGCGTCGACTGGGACCTGATCGGCGTCGACTGGAAAGATCAGTGTCCCACTGAAGGCAGACTGACCAATCAGGGCCTGTGCGATGAGATTCGGGGATTTGGAAGGTGAAATGTATTCTGCAAGATGTGCCGAAGATGTAGCGACGCTGCACAGAGTCACTAGAGATAGATGATGGTTGTAATGCTGTGATATGATATCGACGGGCAGAGTACGGTGCGCCTCTCATGATTGATTAGGACAGTTTTCATTGCACAAGTGCATACCTAATCTGACATTGCACCGGGGGGTGTTATATGTGATGTCACTTATCAGTGGGTTTTACTCACTGATAATACTGGAACATCCTTCCCTATGGGTCTGATAGCATTATTTCACAGGATTTTTAGTGGCGAGCGCTATTTTTGGGGCCAGTGCATACGGGCGCATCTATACTAGGACTTGCACTTGATTACATACCATTATTAGAAGATGGTGGGGCCTGCCTCTTTACTACAGATTTGGTCTTGGGACCACATAGCTATCGGGCGCCCTGTAGGTGCATTACATGTCCGATTCCTGGAGGAGCCGACATACATGGCTTGGGTTTCTATAAGTGACGACATATGAGGGAACCTAGGCAGCTTATATCATTATCATCAAGAGTTTGACAAGCTGCTAGATAGAGACATGATATGGAGGCCTTACAGGTACATACAGTGGTCATAGGACAGAGCAGAGCTCAGTGTTTATGCAGTGGAGAAATTCCTTCTAAGTAGCCACAGTTACATTATAGAGCTATACAAAGTAGACCAATGTCAGCGACAGCTAGGCAGGGTACAAGGGGTTCCACAGCTAGATTTGTGGTATGCCCACCTAGACTCCAAGAGGCAAACCATGGGGCCACGCATATAGGAAGCTCAAGCTAGGGATAGGTTTCTATAGGTGGTACCATAGGCATGGGACCCATCCTGACAGATCAAATATCTGGGTACTACTACTGATTACATGGATTAGTACGCCATTGTTTTACCTCGGTGTTTGACTATACTGGACAAGGCATGGACAGCAGGAACTCAGCCACCGCTAAAGCTTCCTTACAATGGTGACGAGAGGGAGGATGTAGCATCCCGCAACACAAATGATCCATTTGATGGGCTACCACATGACGGGTAGGGTGCAGGGACCAAGGTAGCAGGGACCAGTAAAGGCACCTACATAGGTTCCTAGGCTTAGATTATGAGAGCAGGGACAAGCCTCTAGACCAATACAGGGGCAGGCACAGGGACAGGCTTATGTGGTGCAGCCAGTGGTATAGATAGCCACCTTACAGAAATATCTGTAGCAGGCTATAGCAGAGAGAGACCAGGCCTAAGCCCAGACTTTGGTTGTGCCAGCAAAGTGGGATCAGGCTTGGGCCCAAGATGGCCATGGAGGTGATGGTGTCATCCATTTCCAATAGATAGCAGCAAAGATGGCTCGGCTGAGGAGCCTATATCAGCAGACATAGGCTCAGCTACAGCCTTTGATACTGGAGAGAGATAAGTTGAGAGCAGAGTGAGTCGCAGGTCAATCCGAGCTTTCCTAAGTATCAGTAGAGATGATGTCCTTTCTACGCATAGATGGCACAGTGGTGATAGCACAGACTCACAGAGATATAGCTACAGTAGAGGGAAGAGCATCTTATTACAGATCATTATATTATGATGTAGTTTTGGCTAAGTGGTAGGCACCTTCTTATATCCAGTAATCAAGTAGTGCGATGAGGTCAAAGAGGCCTTGGGCCTCAGTGGAGCAGCCATAGGGGAAGCCTGTAGGATTGAACGGTGCTCATGCTATGCCTCCACCACGAGACAGACCATCCAGCCAATCTGAGGGCTCGAGTCACCCCTGATCCATATTGTATTGATACATATGCCTCTTGATGAAGGCCATGAGCATCTTGTGCATGATTTACAGCATTCTTTATGTACAGTAGTTTTGACATATGCCTTTGATGAAGGCAGTTTTATTCTTTGATCGATGTATATCATCCTTTTTGTACGCCTCATATGAAGGCATTTTTGATGTTTAGTAGTGATGTATATCTATTTTGATACAGATATACCACACACATGTATATGTATATATGGACATTTTTGACATGACACATGTGTTATGAGATTATGGATATTGTTTGTTATTTTTTATTGAGTACATGGATATATGGATGTGGTATGATGTTAGCTGATTTGATTTCACATGTATATGTATCCTGATTTTTTATGTATCGCATGCACTTTTGATTTTTAGATGATAGACTTGTAGAGTATATCAAATGTATTTTCTCATGTGATGTGCTAGATTTAGTGGATGGGATGACATGATGATATGGGTGTGGGGGGTAGATTTTGATATTTGCAATCCCTTTTGCCCCCATTTGATGATATGATATGTGATGATTACGTTACCATTCATGTATGATATATACTTAGCTTTTTCTTGATATATGATGTATAGATGATGTTAGATGTGATGATATTGATGGAAATATGATGATGTGGTAACAAAATGATGCACATGCAATAGGAAAACACAATCAAATGTTAACAAAGAACATAATGAACCAAAACAATCTACTATGATTCACAATCATGCAAAAGCACACTTCAATATGCACAAGTAAGAATAAATCTGATCTAAACAAGAAAATATGAATCCTAACAAAGTATGTCTAAGCAACAAAAAATACAAATGTACAAACATAAAGCAACTATACAAGCAATCAAGCAAATTAAAAAACAAGATAACGCAAGTAAGTTAAAGTGAATGTTTTTGTAAGATTATTTTGTGAAACAATTTTCTATTGTTTAGAGGTTTGTGAAATAATTTTCTATTGTTTTGACTTTTGTGAAACAATTTTCTATTGTTTTGATTTTTGCGAAACAATATTATATTGTTTTGATTTTTTTGTTTTTCTAATAGTTTTCTGAAGCTATGCACAGGTAACCAAGAAAGAGTGGATGCCCCCAGTGTTAGACGGGGAATATACAAGGGAAAATGCCACACACTTATGAACAGGAAGGTGAAGTCACAGAAGTGCCCCCAATGTGAGATGGGGAATAGACAAAGACCATGCCTTCACAGACTAACAATAGGAGAAAAATTAAAATCAAGGCTTGACAAGATTAGGCTCATAAGTAATCTTGGAGGCAGATGCGGAACTAACCCTAGGCTAAGTAAAAGTACCCTCCAGATGCAAGATGCTTGTGAACAACGAATCCTCCCAAGGCGCCGGAAACTTGTTTTCACCCAAGGACCCATCCAAAGTGCAAAAATTGTGTGGTTTTCACTTATGGATGACCTTTTTTCTCTTTTTCTTTTTCTCTTATTTTATTTTTTTTTGTATTTTGATTATTTTTACCCTATTTTTGGTTTGCTTTTCTGATTTTCGCACCATGTTTAAACATAGAACCGCTTAAGGTGTATGGTGTTCATGGGCTCGTGGAGCTCATCACCATTAGGGTGGGAAAGTTTGTATACTCATGTGCCATACTTGACCATGATAACATAAGGTCCTAACCAATACGGTTCGAACTTTCCTTTCTTCTCTCGTTCTGCCCTTGTGTTGAACTAATTTTCCTTCATGACCAAATCACCAACCTCAAACTGATGAGGTATGATTCTTTTGTTGTAGTTGTAAGAAACTCTATTCTGATACACTTTAAGGTGATTTAGGGCGTGGATGCACTTCTCATCCAGGAGTTCTAACTCTACCATTCTAGCCACTCGGTAATCTTCATCCTTGTCTAGATAATGCCTAAGAGAGATTCTTAGGGAAGGAAGCTCAATTTCTAACGGGATGATAGATTCCATTCCATATACTAGGGAATATGGTGTCACACCAATAGGGGTACAAATAGAGGTCCTATAAGCCCAAAGAGCTGGGTGGATTTGGAAATGCCAATTACGACCTGTCTTACCATCTTCTCCATGATTCGAACTAGAGTCTTATTAATGGCCTCGACTTGTCCATTGCCTTGGGGATAATACAGTGTAGACCATTTTAACCTTATTTTAAACCAATGAAAGAGATCCTTTACAGTTTTATTCTTGAATGATTTTCTGCTATCAATAAGAATGGCTGCAGAAATTCCATACTAGAAAATAAGATGATTCATGATGAATTTGGAAATCTGAGCACCCGTTACATAGGTCAAAGGGACAGCTTCCACCCACTTGGTAAAGTATTCAGTAGCTGTAATGATGTGGGTGTGGCCATCAGATGAAGTAGGGGTAAGCTTCCCTATTAAATCAAGTCCCCATTTGGAAAATGGCCATGGGGTGGTGATGGGTTGCAATGGTTGTGATGGAGCATAGATGAAATTTCCATAATTTTGACAAAGTACACACTTCCTTACATAGTTACAGCAGTCAGTTTCCATGGTAGGCCAATAGTAGCCCACTCTCAGCAATTTTTTAGCTAGAACCATTCTATTAGTATGGACCCCACACACCCTTTATGCATATCTTTAATCACTTAGACTAAATTTTTCATATCGAGACAACGTAACAGATTCCCATCGTAGCCACGACGATAGAGCGTACCTCCTAAAAAGGTATAGCAGGCTATTTGGTGAATTAGGCTTTGTTTCTTAGAACAGAGATTTCGGGAGGGAATGTGTTGTCTTTAAGGTAGGTGAAGATGGTCTCATACCATGGGGAATTGGTACCAACAACATCACAAGCCAGACAGGATTTTGGCATGTCGTATGCAGGCTGGCGTAGATTTTCCACAAAGAATGTCATATCATTACTTTACAGCAAAATGCAGAGCATAGAACCCACAAGTGCCATAGCATCTGTAGATATGTTTTGTGCTCTTGGAATCTATTCAAATGTGATGTGCACAAAATACTCTTTCAAAGTTTCTACCAGCTTCTTGTAAGGGATGAGTTTCTCATCCTTAAATTTTTACTCATCATTGACTTGCTTGATGATTAACTGAGAATCACCAACAATCTTAACATGATGAATGTCCCATTTGATGGTGAGCTTCATCCGAGTAATGAGTGCCTCATACTCTACAATATTTTTCATGCAAGGAAACCCAAGGCAAAAATCCTGAGGTATGGGGTCACCAAAAGGAGCAATGAGGACCACACCTACCCCTGAACCATGAAAAGTAAAAGATCCATCAAAGTGTACCTGCCACATGAAATATTTTTCAATGTACAGTAATAAGGCATCTAGCAAATCCAGATTCACAGGTTCAGTTCCTTGTAAAGGTGCTTCTGTTAATTGATCAGCAATTACATGTCCCTTGACTGACTTTTAGTACACAAATTCGATGTTAAATTCACTCAGTAGAATGATCCAATTAGCCATTCTATCGGTGAGGGTGGGTTTAGACAACAAGTATTTGAGTGGGTCAACTTTTGATATAAGCTTGGTTTTGGTATTCAATAGATAATGACAAAGTTTTTGAAAGGTAAAAACTACATTCAAACAAGATTTTTCAATTTGGGGATAATTGAGCTCATAAGAGATGAGAGTGTGACTGAGGTAGTATACCTCTTTTTCTTTGTGACCAAGTTCATATTAGGCGAGTAGCGCACCAATAGCAAATTGAGTAGCAGAGATATAAAGTAGGAGCGGCTCACCAGGAGTTGGAGGCATGAGGACAAGCGGATTGGTCAAGTATTGTTTAAGAAAGGTGAAGGTACATTGTTGCTTTGGTCCTCAGATAAAGGCAACATCCTTTTTAAGTAGGTGAGTGAACGAATGACACTTGTCAAAAAGCTAGGAGATGAAGCGGCGAATAGCTTGTATTTTTCCCTGCAAGTTGTGTAGCTGCTTAATGTTTTTAGGAGGAAGTATCTCAGTAATAGCAGACACTTTAGCAAGATCTACCTCAATTCCCCTTCTTGATATAATGAAACCCAGCAATTTTCCTGATAGCACGCCAAACACACATTTCTTTGGGTTCAGATGGACCTTGTACTCTCGTAGGCGTTCAAAGATACGCCAAAAAATAGTAGGGTGGTCCTCCCTCATTTTATATTTCCTAAGGACATCATCCACAGTCTTCCATGATATCATGGATCATATCATGGAAAATTACCGTCATTTCCCTTTGATACATAGCTCCTGCATTTTTAAGACCAAACGGCATTACTTGATAATAGAAGTTACCCCAAGGAGTTGTAAAAGTCATCTTGTGTTAATCTTCATCGGTTATCTTGATTTGATTGTAACCTGAAAAGCCATCCATAAGAGATAGCATTTCATATCCTGTTGTTGAATCCATAATCATATCAATATTTGGTAATGGAAAATCATCCTTAGGGCATGCCTTATTTATGTCTCTAAAATTTGTGCAAATTCTGATCCCAACCGACTTTTTCTGGACAAGAATGATATTGGATATCCATTCGAAATAATCAATGGGCCGAATGAATCCTTCCGCAAGAAATATTTCTAATTCTTCTTTAACCAGGAGAGCCACCCTCGGGTGCATCTTCTTGGGATTTTACTTAATAGGCTTAGTGTCTGCATGTACAACTAATTTTTTCATGACAAAAGTTGGATCCAAGCCTAGAATATCCTTATAGGACCATGTGAACACATCTATAAACTCCCATAGCATCATGGTGAATGTTTTTTGTTCCCTTTCTGAGAGTGAAGCTCCCAACTTGACTATTTTTGGGTCATTTTTGGTACCAATGTTTACATCAATAGTCTCTTCTACAAGTAACTTTGACAAATCATCCATACATTTGGGATCGAGAGGAAGGTTGAGATCTTCATCCAAGGATGTCTCCACTATATTTTCATCCTTGACATGGTCACTTTTATTGTCCTTTGATTTTTGTACATATTTTTCTGCCATCACCTCAAAGTGGTTTTCACTGTGTGACTTAGACTTTGACTTTTTCCGAGGCTTTTCATTAGAACTTTTTCCCTCGATTTTTCTTAAATTTTACTGACCAAGAAGCTCAGCTTCCTCTTCGAAGTAGGCGCATGTATCTAAGTCAATATAGAATCCCTTTTTGTGATCTCTAATGGGGATTATATCCCGAATGCCCATGAATTCTGTAATAGCTTCATCATTTTCAAATATATCTAGTGACATATGATGTTGTTGGTCCCATTCAACAAGGCAAGGGTAAAAAAGGTCAAGTGTAGGCTCCGTAAGGGTTATGGTGAGGACAGCGGTATTCATGATAGGTTCGTGAGGCAAGATCCTCGTATTGGCTATAGTGGGAATCTGTATCACTGTCTAAATAATTAGAGCTATCTTCACGTTCAGAGCAGGTACTATCTTGATCATTGGGATGTGCCCCATAAGGTTCAATTTTGATGTCATACATTTCTATTTTAAAATATGGGAGAGGAATTGGTTCTCGTTGTCCTTGTTCATTCCTTCCGCATCCTAGACCTTTGTAGCCCATGGAATACATCATTCGGCTATATTTCTCATACTTAGGGGTTTGGTAACAAGTTGGTTGAGTATATTTCGAGACCCAAAGTTGTAGGTGGATCCAACAATTTCTCTTTAGCTAGCAAGCATCCAAGTAAAAATGACCCAATAGTTTGCTCATCTCTAGGCCATCTAAAACAATAGTTGGGTCGACCTCTAGTTTTAGGTGACAATGAGAGGTCTGAAACTAAAAGGGCTTGTTGCACATTATATTCTCCACAACTATATTCTAGAACTCTCATCTCCAATGAATCAAAAAGAGAAGTTGATGTAGAGGCACCACAGGTGTAAGAACTGAGGGAATATGAATCTACTCGAGACTTCATGGCTTTAGATTTAAGAGGGACAGTTATATCAGCTGAGGGGCATGTATAGGTACCCTTACGCACAAAACTATTAAGAGCTCTATAGTGAGAAAAGGGATTTGAATCTCCATGTATCGTGACAGTGTGTCCCTCGCGCTTCAGTTTAATGCATTGATGGAACGTTGATGGCACGGCTTGCATGGGATGAATCCACAGTCGGCCTAGAAGCATATTGTATGGGAGTTCTAAGTCCAAGACATGAAACTTTGTGTGATGAAAAGTGGGATCGACTTCCATGGGTAATGTGATTGTGTCAGCTGACTCTCTTTCTGCATTGTCGTAAGCAGTTATGGTAATGATGTTTGACTTGAGGTCTTCTTCGGTATGTCCCGATTGCTTAACTAATTTCAACATGTGTATATTAAATCCTGATCCATTTTCCACAAGCACCCGTTTGATCTTTTGATGGGTAACAAATACCTAAATATACAAGGCAATGATTCAAGGCAATGTGCTCAGTATTACAATGTTTGCTATTGTGGCATCAAGATGTGTAGGATCTACTTCTAATGGCACTCCTGACCCATGAAGATTTTGGTACAAAATGTCTTTATGTACATTTGATATCTCAAGAAGATCCAAGATCGAAATCTTGGCAGATTTCTTCTCAAGTTTTTCTAAGAGGTTATACCTACCATTTTACGGGGTTGACGGAGAGGGTCCAAGAATCATGAGGCAGGCACGTCTTGTTACCGCAGCACAATCCTTTCCCTTGATTTGAATGGTGTTCACATGGTCACTAGGAAAGTGAATACATCCAATGAGTGAATCATAATGATTATCTTCTTTCTTGGTATACAGGTAATTTGTTGCTTTATAACTCTGGGATGACTCTCCTCGATCCGGCTTGGCTCCTCTGACTTACCATGTTTGGGGAATGGTTCTTTGTATATCCCCATCTTTTCATTGGGATCCTGATTTTTTTCTGGGTTGTCTAATTCTATCTCCCCATTGTTGATGAGGTTCAACTTTGAAATGGAAATCAAACTAACATGTTAAAAACCTCTACTCTTTAGATTACCAAAACAACTAAATTGAACCTAGGTAGATTCATGGCAATCAAAGTTGATTGTTTAATTTTTTAAGGGATTAGGAATGGAAGCTCATCAAAGCATGGCTACAAGACCACTTTGATTATTTCCATATGACCCAAAATCTTAAATGGATGCAATGCAAGAATGAGGCTTAACTCTTCCAATGGTGAAATTCTTAAGGATGAAAAAAGGCTTATAGTGTATGTATTATATGCTTTCTTTTGTTTCTCAAGAATTAGGTGTAAGTGTAAAGGTAGGAGGGTTCTTTATATAGCCCAATGGATAAAGGAATCTCTACATCCCTTTGCATTTGGGATAATAAAGATGTTGAGTTAGTTGTGGATAAGAGGGGTTTAGAAAGGGTTGAGTTAACTTTAGGAGAGTTTAACTTGTGCTTTAGTGACTCATGTGGATAAAGGGGGTTTATTAATTAATCAAGATGGTTAATTAATAGATTTATAAAAGTTTTTTATAGGAATATTAGCATGATTTAGACTATAAAAGGGGATTAAATCAACTAAATAATGATTTATTGGTTTAATGAAAGGGGAAGCTAATTAATTAATAATAATTAATTAGTTTAGATAGAAGGAAGGATTAATTAACGGAAGGTCGTTAATTAGGTTATTTTTTGAATAGAAGACTTAATTAATTACTAATTGTAATTAATTAACGATGATAGGAGAGAAGAGCACTATTGACGATATATCGTCAATTTGTGGGAAAATGGATAATTAGCACAATTTAAGTATTTAAATTGTTCAGGATAAATTATAGGTGTCTACATTTATAATGCCAACTAGTATGGTGTATGATGTGTAGACGTGTAATGATGTAGACTAAATGTAGAGGTAATATGTAAGATGTAAGATGTAGTGTGTAGTAACTATTATGCAGTGTGTGGGGTTCATTTGTAGTAAGTATCCCTCAACAGTCAAGTGTGAACTGAAGCACAAGAGTGTGTCATCGGGTAATGGTCATAAAGTGTAATACCCGGTTAAACAACCCACTTGAGAACCATTAACCACCTAGGTTCAGTTAGAAAATTATGGAATAATTGTTTTAAGGTGTTAGGAGTTGACAACCAAAGTTTCAAAGACAAATAAATTCAACTAATAACATTTCCCATTATAATGATTACTGATTTCACATTATAAAGCAATAAATGTAATAGGTCCACACCTAGCTCAAATATCTCTAAGGATTAATTTAAATACTGATTTCATTGACATTTTAGCTAAATATTTCGTAATTAAATTTTAGGGTTTTGGGACCCAAAACAATTAAATACCCAAGGTATTTAATTTCCACTAGATCAAAGGCATGAGCAGGATTAAATTACAGTGAGGGAAATAACACATAAGTAAAGTCAATAGAGAAAGGTCTCACTTACCCACTCCTAGAACTTGATTAGGAGTGTCTACAACCAGGTTGCTAGGAAACAGCTACCAATAACAAGTTCCGGAACAACTCAAATCCACAAGAATAAACTTCTCTTTTATTAACAATTCTCATCAGAGGTCAAAAGGTCCAAAACTTAGGGCTAGAAGTTTCAATTAGGTTCAAGGAGCAATTTTCCTCCATACCCAACTCTCTAACAAGCTCAGAGTTTCAACTGAATTTTTCCCCTTCTTAATGCTTCAAAAATTTTCCTAAACCATTCCCAATGGATAGGAAATTTTCTCACCTTCTGGTAATATAAAGAAGTCCTCCTAACTCCTCCAGAAACTCAAGATATGAGCAAGTAGAGTATAGGGGTCAAATTTTCCCCGAGGGGACACATGTCAAGAGGAGGGGAATTCCCCTTTGGTGGGTTGGTGGGTTGCGGGGCGGCTTTAATAAATTTTCCATTGTGTGGGCGCAAAGTCAATAAAACTCCCACGCTTTTGCGGGTTCTCCAGGGACACGTGGCAGTCAAAGCGACGACGCCAGGGAAATAAGGAAAGAAGGGTTGGGCAGCGGGAGAGTTTGGGGCATTTCACTCGATGGGAGAAAAGCCAATTTGGCTTCTGCATGCCCATGGGTCCGCTAGGGACACGTGGCGCGCCACAAATCACCGCAAGGAGAAGAAAGAAGGAGGACGTGGAGTAGCAGGGTGATTCAGTGATTTTCGAAAAAGAAAAATTTTACAAAGACAACGGAGTTCTCCCTCCTCCGTTGATGCCCCAAGGTGCCACGTGGTGCCCTCTAGTTGGTTGTAGGCCAACGGGGATAATTAGAAAAAAATTCCAAAACTTTAAAAAGATCAAAGGGCAAAAATATGTTGCACCTCTATCGTTGCCCCATGAGGACACGTGGCAGCCTCTGATTAGCTGCGGGCTGGTGAAGGAAAAAGAAAAAAAATTCCTGAACCAAAATTTTTCAAAAAAAACTTTTCTAAGGCCAAAATGACAAGAAATTTTTGGGTTGCGGGCCCGCAGGGAAAATTTTCCCACCAAGGCACAAAAATTTCAAAGTGCCATAAATTTTTCTAGGGAACTCAGTTTTGGGCAAACGAGGACTTTTTGGAAAGCTCTCGATGCCCTCTTTGCATATGAAATATAAATTTTACTTTTTGATAAGTTTTACAAGGTCAATTTTACAAAAATGATCTGTAGGCTTTTAATTAGCCAACTGGAAAGTTTCCAACTTTCAATTTTGATTAAATTAGATCTCCTACTTCACTCAACATGTCAAACAGACATGGAGGATTGGTCTAGGGAGAGTTTAAAGTGTTTTAGGAAAGTCAATTTTGTTCAATTGATTCCAATTTAGAATTTTGTCCAACAAATGACAGAAAACAATTGAGGAAGAGATTGAGCTCGAATTTGCAATGGTTCGAGTTACTCACTTAAATATTCTTGTCAATTTGAGTTCATTACTAGTATATCATGTTAGATTTTAAGGTTTCCAAGTTGATTGTTAAATACTGTTCCAAACTGTGCATTTATTTAGATTTACCAGTTTTAAAAGTCACAATGTCAGTGATCAAAAATTTAAAGGATCTATTTATCAATTTTATCATTTAAGTGTGGCATATAGTTTATAAACTAATCCAATACATTTAGTTGTTTACAACAATCCATTCTGAATGAAAAGCAATTACTAACTTTCATTTTTACACAACTCCAAAAATACAAAATACAACATTGTTTCCACGTGCATTTCTTCCTTTTCCATTTTCTAAACAAGATTCCAATCCCAATTTGATATTTCTAATTTTTTTTTTCACACAATGCAAAGGAGAGCTGAACTTGCAATTCTTATTGACTTCAATTGAACAACATTACATATTTCAATGTTGGAAACCAATAACAACATATAACTCATTTCTTTTCAATGTACAAAGCAAAATGTAAGTGTCTTTCACATTTCAAAAATATAACTTCATAATCAATTTACATACATCTTTCTTCACAAAATGCATATTAAAATTCCATCCACATCACATGGGAAAGGATTACAAATGAATGTGTTTCCAAAAAGGACTATCAAACTGTATTTTTCCATTGCTCTAGGAAAGTAACATGCACATTTTCTCTTTCTCCAAGTTAATCACAACAAAAGAGGGGGAAAGGTAATGCTCTCCACCCAACCAAGACATCTAATGAAAGGAGAAGCCTTCCTTCATCATTGGCCCCCGAGCCCCAACCAAGATGCAATAAAAAGTGCAATTCAACCATGGAAACAACTGGCTTCCACACACAACATTCTTTCACATACACATTTCCTTTTTAAAACACAATGCAACACCAAAAGTAAACAGCAGTTCACAACTACATTTAAAAACGTCCAAATCACAACTTAGGCTTGATCATGCAAGCCAAAGAAGCAAGCACTACGGGGGAAGCTACTTATGCCTCCCAATTAGGAATTGGGCATCCACCAAATAATCATACCACCAATATAACATATCATAACCCATAAACCTTATGCCTCCCAACCCCTCCTTAAGCCCCCCCCCACAAATAAGAAATGTAAGCTATTTCTTTTCCATGGTGGATCCCAAACCTAAAACCCCCTCCAAAAAATTTTGATGCCCATGGCATTTCCCTTATGCCCCCCCTCAATAATTCCCCATAGCCTTCTCCTACACCATTTATAAGGCGGTCTACTCAACCTGCCAACAAATTAAACAATGCATGCACCATACACACAACACAATAAGAAAATAATAACAATAAGGAAGAAATAAACTCTTACCTCTCCATGGAAGGATTTTCTCCACACAACAAGCTTTGAATGTCAAAAATATAGTCCCAAAACAGCATTGCCAAAGTATCAAATGCTCTCCAATTTCCTCCAAATCAACAAGAGCTCTAATTACAGAAAAATGCGCCTAAGGATGCATGTAAAACACAGTCCAAAATAGAAAG